>OX638394.1:37079652-38542152 GCA_951813805.1 Limnephilus auricula | reverse complement strand
ACAGTACGGTATATCAAACAAAATCACACACACAAATAAAAAAGCACGATACATTTATTACATTCCTTTAAACATCCTATAAACTGTGTTTCACATTTTGATGGAGTGTCAGGTAACTTGGTATGATTTTATCCTTGTAGTAGATTTAACCATCACACATTGGATCAACTTTCTCTCCGGTGTATTCCGTTTTGTGTCACACAGTGGATAAGTACAAACGCTACTGCGGTCAGGTCGGGCCACTGGGTGGGTCAAGTGAAACGTGAGATTTTATTTATAATTTTAAATTAAAACTGCACTTAAGAGAACGGTCGCGATTGGGAGGAGATTTAACATTTAAAATAGAACGAATTGCGCCCTGAATAACAAATCTGTTCATTGAAGTAGTTTTTTTACTGACGAAATAAACATAATTTAAGACCGTTGACCAGCGGCTGAGAATTAATGTTCCAAAATGCTTGCAATTGTACAGGGAGGTTCCGATGAGAAAGATCGATTATTCCCCGTATCAAATTTAATATCGATTTATTTAATTCAAAACTTGCTTTAATATATTCCTACATTCAAGTAAGCAATAAAAATGCTCAAAACGCATGATGATAAATTATTAAATATCGCGTACTTCTTGTAAGTATTTTTTGATTATAAGTATTTATGATTTTTCAATAATGGCTAAACAAAATAAGTGTGTAAAAAAAATCTGCAATATTTTAGTTTGTAAGACCTTATGTATTTTCGTCAGTTCTTGGATTTATTTTTTAATGATTTTAATTGAACAAAAATTAAAATTCTGGAAAGTGTCTTTACTAGATTATGTATTGATTTATTTTGCTGTATGATTACACTATTTGAAATTTGTGTTGTATAAATACGATATTTCGTTTGAAAATTTGACAAATCTGCCAACGATCAACGGTATAACCTTAGTATATTAAAAATACTCAGTTTTTCAAATTTTAAAAAGTGCGTTTACCAGATAAAATTACAATGATTTAAAATCAGTTTATATTTTTTTGTGAAAAAAGTTAATACGTCTAGAATTTGATTTAAAAAGGACAAATTACCGATATTGTCTGGATATACCCTCTTAAATGGATTAGTGATATTTTTGAGCTTTACGTTTGAATCAAACATTTTTAAAATGTCCTAGAATGCGAAACAGCTGTCACTGGTATCCAAAAATGGTTTCTAAAATTAACAGTTTAAAATAAAAATAAAGTGAATAATTTAAAATAAATAAATTTAAATGGATTTGAACAAATTTAATTTTAAAACGTAAATAATTTACTGTATTTGTTGTGGTAATGCTCCTTTTTGCCTAGAAGGCTCTCCATTCATAAACAAATTAACGATCTTGAAATTATGCGTCCCCATTGTCTTCTAATATGAACTGAAATTGTTAGGAACAAGGCCTCTTCTTCACAAAACATGACCCATTTTAGTTCTTATAATATTGCTTTGTATTCATTGGAGTGTCCTCGTAATTAAAATGGTAATTCACATTAATAACATTTATTAAAAGTTATAATCATAATTCAAAAATAAGATGATACAAATAAAGCATATTTCAATTTGGTAGGCGGGTATGAGTACCGCCGCCCCGGAAACCATTTATTGGATAACCAACACCTCTGCCATATGTCACCCCAAGTGGCTCGATACGTTTAGGACGTTTGGCAGGGGTGCCCGGGTTCATGGGTTGAGGTTTGTCCAGGTCTTGGCGGCGGATGCGTCTGCCCACCAATTGCATGGCAGGTTAGATCGGCAGAGACTTGTTGAGGGAGGCCTTTTGACTTCTCCAGCAGTACTCTCTCGGAACATCACTCTGCACCGTACCTTCCTTTCCTAAAAAGAACTCTCCACAAAGATGACATAGGCCCTGAGGGGAATTCCTGTGTCGAGCTATTTAAAAAAAAAAAAAAAAATCCTATTAAACACTCGTAAGTTTGGTTCGAATGGTGTCATCAGTTTTTAAGGTGTGTGCAGAGGATTACCGCCGAAGAACACAAGTGTAGAACATATTTTAATTCAAATGCAGCAAACTACTTATCTATTTAAAACATTATGTAGATATACGTACAAAAAATCGACTTTCTAAATGAATTCGTTTGATATCTAAATCAACGTATTATTAAAAGTATATTTTTAGAAGATATTAGGTTTGAAATTGGAAAATGTTGCACAAAAATTGATAATTTTATAATAATTATAATTTTGGGGGGCCAACTGTCAGGAGATGAACTGTCGGGTCACCGATTTTATCATACCACCGTAGGAGTAATTAAAATATTTTCTCATATTTTCTCTCAACTTATATATTTTCAGATTTTTATTTAATTCGGGTAATAATATACCTATAAGGTCAAATAAATATTATTTGTGTGCAAGAATACATTGTTATTAATTACAATGTACTTACCACACATAATGAACCTACCCGTAAGCTTGTAATAATTATTCTAAATAATATATTTTATTTTTAACTGAATGAGTTAGGTAAACCTTAAATTATAAAATTTTAACTGAAATATCAGTTATTCTTTCTATTATTTATATTCCCTCAATTTGTTTTTGTTTTGTACTAAACATGCTCTGTATATTTCACATATCATCGTAATTTGACTGCCCTAAAACGGGATTCCTCCTAGTTGGGCAGTCAAAACACTTAAATAATGTATAATATAATATTATGTATAATCCTTTACTAAATAAATTAAAAAAAAAAAAAAAAAATCTTTTTCTAATTTTTCTGTTTCAGATTTTCGATTGAGTTTCGCTAATATTATCTTAATTAATTAAAATGTAGTAAATAATATATATTGATCAAAGTATACATTGATCCAAGAATAAAAAATAAAAATGTAATTTTACTAATCCACGACAGTCAATAATCGAATCATTAAAATATTATAAGTGTCTTCTATTAAAGGGGAGATTTGATTTGAATTACCCCTTGGAACCTCTGCCATCATGGTCGCTATGATGAAGGGATTGAATATGGAAGATGCACCGTTAGCTGTTGCGGTTGAAGGCCACTGAAAATAATATTTCGGTTTATGGATTGGTACTAACGATTGCAAAACACGGAATACTGAACACAATCTCGGAAGGATATTTCTAGCGACAAACATCATAAAATGCCAAATATGGCCGGACATTAGAATAATTAATCATTAGCCAATATTAATAACTTAATGAATGCCTCCGTGGCCCCCACCTTCCTCTTCCCCGACTCCTTCCCCTCCCCTTCACCTTTCAGTCTCACAACATACCCAAATTGGGGATGCCATAGTCTCGCTGGCACCATACGGGAGCAGTTGGGATCCTTGTGCGGTATTCACATTAAAAAAACTCTAAACTAAAATTTGAAACAAAAAATCTGAAAAAAAGAAAGTCGCATCGAGAAATTGAACAAAGGAGCCTTGACGAGCTATATTTAACTGTATTTATTATACTTCGACTAAGAGCTAGGTACCAACATTATCAATGAATAAGAACTATCAATGTAAAGGATAATGGTGGTAGTTCTTAGTCGAAGTACGATACAGTTAAATATGACTGAAGGGCATAGGGTCATAGTGGTTAGAGCAGAGCCCCGACAAGACTAAGGTCCTGGGTTCAATTCCTGGATGCGACCGTATCTTTTTCAAATTTTTTTTTTCAAATTTTTGTTTGAGAGTCGCTAATATTGTCTTCAAATGATTAAATTTTGCAATGTGGGGTTCGCCGTTCGCCCACCGGTGGCCGCGGATCGAAATTATTTTTTTTTTTTTTTTTTGAAGCGATTTTGTTCCTTATGTATAAAGAAGTTGTATGAAGAACAAGGTCAGAATCGCTTGCGCCGTTCTCGGTCTTGACATAGCAAAAATCCGCATAGCGCCAACCCATCTGAATAATTTATAATAAATATCTATGGTCAACTTGGCGTCACTTTTACAAACGGTTTTCAACTGTCATTTTTTCATTTTCAAACAAGTATTTATGTCATTACTTCTTCGAAAACACCTTTGAATTGTTTTTTTTTCATGTAGGGTGTCTATTCAGGTCTGTAGAGAAATAAAAGAAAATTATCATTTTCATATGAATATATTTTATTTACATTTTTTTGTCGAATGGGAAATATTTTCACATTTTTTTGTTAAAAATAGCTATTCTGGGAAAACTTGTAACGATATTATCATGAAATATATATGAATAATAAGTTACATTATCTGGCAAACAGAAAATAATCACAAAAAAAAAACAATTCCTTTGTTTTTATACGATATTTGAGCAAAAGCCGGGAAGATAATTTCGCGCTATTTTTTCCAAATACACCTGGCCCTCGAGAGGTTATTATTAAAAAAAATTAAAAAAGAACATTATAATTGTATTTTTTTCTGTCATGCGAAGATGTATTATGTTGTTTGATTTCTTTTTCTTTAAGTTAGGGGCACATATAAAATTGCGTGAGCTCAAAATGGAGGGAGGGGTCCAGTCCAAATCTCATTTAAACCGAGGGCGGGGGGTCCATAAAAACCTCACGTCAACTTTAAAAGGATATATGTATATTATTTTAGATAGTAAAAAAAAATTGATTCACTTCTTTTGAAGTGTCCCATTTTGCCCGCTGAAAAAAATGGTCATTATGAAAAACATTTATTTCGAGAGTAAGAAAAAATCTCACGTGAGGGGGTCCCACCAAATCTCACTTAATCTCACGTCCCTTATCGGTTTTTAGGACATGTTAAAAATAAGAAATACACAACGAATTTAAAATACCTACCTACCTACCAAAAAGATTGTAAAATTCTACGAGAAATTTCAACGTCGTTAGCATTTCATTTCAAACATATTTAAAACGCAATTTATTGATCAATTTATTTATTGTGCTTTGTCACATTTTATTGGTGCGCAATTTTGAAATGTGGATCTGTAAAGACCCTGTCGGGCTGGGCAAGTAGTTTCGTCGAGTAGCGAGTAATTTAGTAACTAGATGTGTCCGAACTCGGAACACCATAATTTTAGTAGAATAGTTCAGTCAGTAAATCCGTTTAGTTCTATTTTTCGAACGAGTAGCATCTCCCACCATGCGTCCCTGCTCACTGGCTCAACGACTAAACATCATTTTAGTGAAACTGGTATATATATTTTTGACTTTAGTTGAGTTTATTAGTAGACGCAAGAATGTCGTCCCGTTGGAGCGAAGATGCTACTTTAAAATTCTTTATTTTTCTGCTATTAATCTCCTTTCGTGTCCATAGTTTATTTACTTTCATTTCACTAATTTATTCTTTCACCTCTTCTAAAATAATAATTACAATCAGCTTAATTAGCCTATTTACTCTGTTGCTTTGTAGCCCTCATCTTGCAACGCGCCGCTCACTAATGTACTCTACTCGACCGCAATGCGAACGCTTTAATTACAGCAAAGCATGTATTTTGCCCAACCCTGCCTGTAGTATATTTTATAGCTAATTAATTGGCAGTCCGAAATAGTAGGCAACTACTGGTTTGCACACAATGCACAGTGCACAGGTCACAGTAGACCCTTCTTGTGTTGCGTCCATGGAATGATTTGCCTTCTGTGTTTCTTCCTTCCTATGACATGGGGCTCTTCAAGGTGCTCCAGTAACTCCTACTGTCCTTATAATGGTTTCCCTCAGGGCCTCCATCACCAAGTTCACCGTCAACATGTCAACCCTGTTAAAGAAATTAACAGTCCCCTCTATCTAATTCAGTGAATCAGTTTAAGTTTTAAAAAATTGCGATAGGGAGTTTCTTTTGTGTTTTAGCGAAGCCATCCCAGTTATTTATTTATTTAAAGGAAACATGGAATATGTATGCAGCAATGAGTTTGTGGTCCATGCGAAAAGTTTTGTAAATCTGTGCTTTGTTTTTTTGTTATCATGTTTCATTTGTAGAATCATATTTAAAATTATTATTTTTTTTATTTAAACAGGTTTTCTGTTGTGTAATTTTTATTACGCATGTACAGCTGTTTCACCTTCCGAAGATATTAACTTAATTATGTGGTTAAGCTACTTTATTTTTATTTACTTTGTTCATCTTTATTATTATAATACAATTGGTGTGCTACGCTTGTCTAACTACAGCGGCGTCTCCTCCTACGAAAATGTGTACGCATTTTGTGGATAGTTAGGTCCGAGCCGCAATGTTTTTGCTTTCCGTGGCCCATAGAAAACAACAAACTTTGTGGCCCTGCCACGTGTTTATGGAAATGTTTGAGATATGGTTTGTAAAACTGGTCGCAAGAGACCGGCCTTAGAACTCCTGTGTTGAGAGTAGGGGCAGTTTATAACATGATCAGATTATAACAGAAAAACAAAACTTGGAAATGCCTACCTATAAATTAGTTTTAAGAAAATCTTGTTAGATCTGTCTTGGCTAATGATCAAAGACATACAAGATCCATGGGGTCTGATTTATATTTAAAATAAGTTGTATTCTGACTAATAAATGAAGAGATTATTTAATTCTATGTATGTATGGGTCCTTATAATGAAAATATTTTTGACAAATTACTTTTAATTTTATTACCAAAGCCCTTTTTGATTTCCGAGTGAATGACGAAAATTTTCGGGTATTTCCTGCATGAATATTTATTTATACTGGGTTTTTACAGATGTTCACACTTAAGTGAGAAAAATCCAGTTATAAAAACTCAGTTATCATACAAATATGGAATTACAAAAACAAAATCTACAATTACATAAACAGCTAATAATTTCTACCGGCGCGTGGTCGAGTGGTGAGACACTTGTCTCTTAATCAATAATAAAAAATAAAATAAAATCCTATGGTTACGGGTTCGAACCGGGCGTGCGCAAATAAATTTTATTTGATTAATTTGTATTATTTCACAATTAATTATTTAAAAATTATATCAGGAAGTGTTTGCGGCACGTTCTAGAGTGGAAGATACTCTCAGTATCGCCTTGGTGCAAGACCACCATTCAGAATTGAAACGCTGCTTGAAATGGCTTTAGTCTTTTTTGGTGACCAGATCTGAATAGCCAGGTACTTCCCCACATTCCTATTCCCCATCTCCTTCCCCTCCCCACTACCTTCAGCCTCCTTACATACCCTAATTGGGAATGGCATAGTCTCATTGGCTCCAGACGGGAGCATTTGAGACTCTTGTGCGGTATTTATATTAAAAATGGTACATATAATTTGAAAAAAACAAAAACATCACAAATACAATACAAAATTATATTACAAGCTCACTCAAGTAACACTTGAGACATAAGAAACACGAGAGGCATGCATAGAGAGACATACCTATAATTAGTTAAACATATTTTTTAACAGCGCCAGAACTTTTTTTCGGAATCCATACAAATTATCGACGAAAATATCTATTTCAGCATACTCTATCTTGTTATATAGATTATATATAGTTATATAGATTAATCTATACAGTTTGAAAATGGCCCTGTAAGCCGGAACAGCTGTAACAATAATACAAATCTAACACTATTAACTTTTTTTTAATTAAATGGAGTTCTACGAATTAAACACAAAACAATAAAAAACATGTTTGAATTTGTATTTCCCTTTGTTGACTTAACTAAATTAATTAACTTAAGAAAAATATATTTTACACTTGTCATAATATCGGAAAACAAAGAGTCTCTGTTTAGCTAATCTTGCACAATTTATCAAATGCTTGAATAGTTGGCACTCATCTTATATATTGCGTAAATTGGCAAATAAACGGACAGCATGCGAATTTCTTTCTTCAAATATTCACTCATAGTAAAGTATTGATAGGTGTAATTTACAAAGCAGGCAATTTGAAGTATTCTAGTTTTTGAAGTAAAAAGTGGCAGTGATGTGAAAATGAAAAATAGTGTTGTTTAGAATTTTAAAATGGCTGAATCGCAGGAAAATTTTACCCCTTCGTCTATAAATAATTATGAAAAAACCAACAAAAATGAAAGTTTTTATTTAGTTTTTATTCAAAGAAGTTTACTTTATTAAATATGTTAAAAAAATAGGTACTCCTGATGGTTCCATGTCTAATCGGACTATGAGATCTCAGCGTCTGAATTCCCATAGTAAATTTATTCAGACACGATACTTCCTCAGATGATAATTCATCACATCATAACTCACATTAACCTAACCTAACCTTACTTAACCTAACCTAACCTAACCTAACCTAAGGTTAAAAACTAAAAATTATCAGTTTTCGACGCTTCGAGACATGATGAATTATCATGTGAGGAATTAACATCCGATGAAAAGTTTGTACTCAATATTCATACACTTAAAAAGTTTCCACTGAATATTCTGGTCACCACTAGATAAGTTTATTGGAGGTTATCAATGATTTTACTTTTAAAGGAAGTTTTGGTTTGCGTGTTTCTAATTTCAGAATGGCCTTAGTAGCATTGTATTTAAAACTTCTTTGCCCATAAGAGGTTAGACAAACTGGGATGTTAAAAGATTTTACGTGTGACCATAAATAAACCAATAACACGTGTGAGGGGGTTTCTCACCATCCTCCCGTTAGCTTATCTACCCTAATAACGAATATTATTAAAAATAAAAATAAAATACTCGCAGTGGTTAGAAAACTCGGCCAACTTATCCAATATATAGCCATTATTAGTAGGTTCGAGTACCGAATTATAAACTCCAACTTAATACATAAATAAACCGTAAATCGTAAATCGAAAATTTTCGTTATTAGGGTAGATAAGCTACTGGGAGGATGGTGAGAAACCCCCTGACTGTCTTAAGGCTCTAGTGCTTATTCGTTATTCAAACATATTACTAGCTTTGTATGACAATGTGATGGCCCGCACACTACACAATCACTCAAACACCCGTTGTCAATGATAACGCAAGCGGTGACTTGCGACTTGCACTGCTGATTGCCCTGGCCGGCCGTTGGTAGTTGCCAGCTGTCAGCTGATTGTTCTTCGTCTATGGTTAAACAAGCTTTTTGACCAATCAAGACAGAGAAAACAGCCAGTTTTAGTTTGTTTTCAGCTGCCTTGTCGGCGGAGCGCCTTAGCGCCTCCGCCCACTCAGGCAACTGAAAACTCTCAACTGCCAACTGTCTTTGTATGACAATGTGATGGCCCGCACACTTCACAATCACATAAAACCCCGTTGTCAATGGTAACGCAAGCGGTAGCTCCATGGTAACTCGCAACTGGCACTGCTGGTTGCGGTGGTCGGCCATTGCTAGTTGCCAGCTGTCAGCTGATTGTTCTTCGTCTATGGTTAAACAAGCTTTTTGACCAATCAAGACATAGTCTGACATAGAAACCAGCCAGTTTTAGTTTGTTTTCAGTTGCCTTAGTGGGCGGAGGCGCTTTTTTTTTTTTTTTTTTTGATTTTATGGATTCTTTTGTAATCCTCTAACTAGCTAGGGCTTATAGCAATACCCTTTCATGTTTCTAACTAACTAGTACTACGGCTCATTTGGCCTTTTTACTATCACCATCTGATGGTTGTATTTAATTGACTGAATTTATGTTACATTAATGTCATCATGAGGAAAAATTCGTAACTGGATAAAAAACCTTACAATCATTGGCAATATATATTTTTACTTTACTGCCATCTCTGAACATATTACACTCACTGGCAATATATATTTTTACTTTACTGCCATCTCTGAACAAATGCTCGAACTAAAGTGGATACTACCAGTGTAATCACAACAAAAGTTTCATAGCTGACAGCGTTTCTTTACATTATTATGTTTTATTTTTGTTGTGACACAACAAAAGTCCTGTTTTCTCCCAACGAACACTACATATCTACATAATATTTATTTGTGATTAAAAATGTATGCTAATATTAAATTTATTTAATTCCTTTTCGTAGTACCTACTTGTTGATTTACATTCGATTCGACTTTTTATAACATTGCAACACTCGTTTGTTTTCATTCTTCCTGTCAAAATACAAAATAATGGTGAACTTGTGAAGTTCTGTACCAATTTATTTATTTACGTTTTGTACCTACTACGTTGTGTAAATATTAATTAAACGGTCTTTCCAAATCGGTAAGTTCAATTTTATTTACATTGCCGGTAGCCACTTGCCACCTACACATCATGTTAGAAACAAATACTAATAATATTCGTTATTTATATCATCAACAATGGTATTTGCAAGATATTATTAAAAAAATATATTTTTTCAAATACAGCAAACTTATCTTGTAACACCATTTTATTTCAAAATTAATATTTTTGATTTTAATGTTTGAATTCATATTTACGCTCTATATAATTTCTAAGATTTCTAGTTTTTCTAAATAATACCATTACAATTACAGTGTAGTGTCAATTATATGTATTAATATAATGTCAGTTACATTAATAAAATTCAAAGTGTGATTCGTCTCCAATAAATGATTTGCAAACTCCTAGAAACTATTATTGTTTACACTTTAAATGTGTTTCTTTATTCTGATAATGAGACATTGTAATTTTAATGTTATTTATTTGGGTAAACTAGAAATCTTAGAAATTAGAAAAAGAATAGAACATTATAAATAATCAAAAAACAAAAAATACTTTTAAATCACTCGTTATTAAACTTTTTCTCTTTGTAAATTATCTCCTATTACTCTCCCTTCCCACTCCAGCCTATCAATTGACACCTTGTAGCCTATATGTATTGTTGTAATTAGTTTTAAACTCGATGAAGTAACCCCAATTGCTTACAAAAAAAGCCCTGATGTAATAAGCATAGCTTACGAAACATGTTAGTTATTTAAACAATAAACATGGTTAAAAACCAAGTATTCTATCTTTTTCCAAGCATTCGAATTTTGTAGAAAAAAAAATTATTAAAAAAATATTTCTTCCATGTTTATATTGTCAGGCATGTATAAATAAACTTTATTATCACTTGGATATGATTTTAGATTTTTGGGGTGTTATGCTTTGTTGTTTATTATCACTTTGTTGCAAAGTTCAGTTAATTACAATATTATATTTTGTGGAAGTATATAACCTAATAATAATAATACTAGCAGTAAAAAACCCTCTTTGTGGGTGCACAAATAAACCTCGACAGTTGTTTCACTACAATATTTCCTGATTTAATATGATAAAGCCCAGCACAATTGTAGCGTTCAGGAACTATATTGGGATTCAGTCTTCAATCTATCCTCAGTGCTACACACTGATGGTTGTAAATTAATACGACACTGGTTCGTTATACGAGAACGTTGTTTATTGAATACAAATGGTTACAAAGTAAACGTCCAGCCTAGCTGGCGGTAAGATTATTAATGGGAGCCCGGAGCAGCGCTCGGTAACGCGCTGCCTAGAAATGACCCACTTCGGGTCGCAACTCCGTCAACGTTCGGGACGTTGCTCTGCGGTATAGCCCGCCCATCTATCATAGAGTAAAAGGCAGTGTTGCAAACTCCACAAAAATCACCACCACACGCATGAAACGGTCGTTGCAGCCTGGAGGAAGGTTGATTTGCTCCGCGGGGTTTTGCTGCTACGCCCTGCGGGCGGCTTTTCGTTCTGCTGCACCCAGTTTAAGTGTTGTTGACTATTTATAAGGCATCACCCTTTTGCAAAACTAACTACTATTAACATTAAACTACAGAATACTTATATTTAATAGGTAGATATATAATAATAGACATTCTTACATTAAGATCGTGAATAATGAGAGGAACACTCTTCACCCCAACATAAATCTTCTTATTATTGAATGAAAGTGAAAAATGTTTCTTCTCCCATACCATTTATTGGATAACCAACGCCCCTGCCATAGATTACCCCAAGTGGTTCACTACGTTTGGTGACTTAGCAGGGGTGCCCAGGTTCATTGGGTGAGGTTTGTCTAGGTCTTGGCGGCACATGAGTTTGCCCACCTATTGCGTGGCGAGCCAGATAGGGAGGGACTGGTTGATGGTACACATTTTATCTCTCCAACCGGACTCTCTCGACCCATCGCCTTGTAGCGCAATGGGAGGGATGGATTCATACGTCCGTCACTCGTGGACATATTGACCCCCAGATCTCTATCCACCCTTCATACGTTTTTTCCTTAAATATAGTATTATAGATGGCGCCACTTGCATTTGCATATCACACGTTGAGCGAGTGATAAGTGTGAATATCACGGATGCAGACCAACAATAGAACAAACCAATGCTTTGTAAATCTTTTTACTGCGAGATAGTGCACTTTCTTTTTGATAAATATTTTCGTAAACCAATATTTTTAAGACCCACACGGCTCGTCTTGATATACTTGGTCGAAGCTCAGTGCCTATCTTCTCTTTAAATTCATCTAAGCTATAGTAGTTGTCATACTATGAGCTCACTAGTTTTCTTGTAAAGTCAGTATTAAGGTCTTACGCTGTGGAATAATGTTGGGTCAACAAGGATAGTCTTGCGATGGAATAAATAAATATTGATTAATTTTATTAAAATTTTATTTACTGTGGATAACATTTTTTCTGCAAGAGAAAGAACCTTTTATTAAAATTTAAATTGACAACAATAATAATTCAAAGATGAATTCAAAGACAAATTTCATTCTTACATTATAAAAATAAATGTTACACAATAATCATTATTGACTGATATCAAACATAATAAAGTAAAGAACAATAATAATTACCTATTGAGCTGTTTTGAAAATTAACATTATAAAAATAATTTAAAAACAAATCAGGCTTACTTCTTATAGCATAAAAATATTGCCACATAATAAAATCGTATTGTATATAATTATATTCCTAAATAAAATTAAAAGTTTTCACATGTAAAAAAGAATAAAATATTAGCAAATACTCTAAATCTACTTTATCATTGAGATTCATACGTTTTTGTTGTATTTGAAACTTATCACTACATGTAACTAATCTATCGTACTAATAATTAAAGTTTATCATCTAGTCTAAATTAACAATGGCAATAAGGGCAAAGACATGCACTAGCAGAGCCTTTCAAATCACTTCTGCTTATCCACGGTCATCATTAATTCTACTCGACTGCCAGAATCCGCTTCCGCTTCTGACAGATCACACAGTACACAGTAGACATTGTCACACTATTCATCTAACCAAGACTAGCGTAATCAGATTAAAACTAACAAATACGTACATTACGTAACCTTCTTAAATAAGTTATGTTTCTAATAATAAATAAATTATTTCTAAATGTCTCGCTAAATACTGCTAGTATCAGAGTAATACCTATCATAGGAAATCTATGACATTTAAGCGTTTCAACTCTTAAATTAACACCAGAACCTCGATCGTTCCTAACATTCAATGCAGACCTTTGAGCGCTGACTAAAATTTGTGAAACGACAAGGATATTCAATGTGTTGTAGTTTTGCTCTAGAGAATGAAGGAAATACTTCAGTGACTGAAATGTTGTTCGAAGAACCCTCGGAGGATGCTGATCAGACTATCATCTATTTGGCTCGATCCGTCCGTCAACTGCGAACTCGTTTCTCGTTTAGTTAACTTGTCTCGCTCACTTCCATTCAAAATGTTCATTTGCTCGTCCATATTAGAAGTTTTCCCAGAGACTTTCATCACCGTGCTTGTGTAACTGTTTTCAGTCGTTTCAGTTTCAGCAAACTTCTGTTGTTCTTCAGCCGAGTTCTCATTATTTTCAATTGAAATTAATGTTTCAGGATCAGTGTTGATAATGGGAAATTCGATCTTCTTTGGAATATCTTCATCTATTTCTTGTTTTGCTGGCGGAAGAGTACTTGTTTGAATTGTTGTGTAAATAATGACATCCTCAGTTTTAGGCGCTGTAGTAGTTTTGATAATCTTTTTTAATATTTCTGGAGATTTTGCGATTTCTTTGAAAACTTTGCTGATAATTTCTGGAGCGGTTTCTTTGACAATTTCACTTACTATTTCTGGAGTCTTTGTAGTTTCTTTGATGATAATTTCTGGTGACTTAGTATTTTCTTTGAATATATTGCTGATTATTTCTGGAGCCTTTGTGATTTCCTTGACAAATTCACTGATAATTTCTGGGGCCTTAGTGGTTTCTTTCACGAAATTCGTAATAATTTCTGGAGCTTTTGTGATTTCTTTGACTGTATTCCTCATTATTTCTGGAGCCTTTGTGGTTTCTCTGATGGTGTTTGTAATAATTTCTGGAGTTTTTGTTGTTTCTATCAAAATCCTTTTTATTATTTCTGGCGCTTTAGTAGTCTGTTTAACATCACTTCTAATTATTTCTGGAACTTTTGTGGTTTCTTTGACAACATTCTCTATTATTTCCGGTGCCTTTGTTGTTGATTTGACTACATTCTTAATTACTTCTGCAACTTTTGCAATATCTTTGACTGGTTTTTCAATTGGCCGTACATTTGATGATTCATCGTACACTTGTCTGTTATTAATATCATCAATTATCTTTTCGCGAGATGGATTTTTCTTATCAACCTTATTTTCCACCTTGGGAATAATTTCAATATCCTTGACGATATCATCTGTCGACTTCCACTTATTTCTAATATCGCTATCATTATCGATTAATGTTTTTTTGGTTGTAAATTCCACCTTGTCGTTTTCCATTGGAGTTTCTACATCATCTGTTTTATCTCCTGAGAAATGGTATTCAGTTAACTCGCCATCAATATTATCAACTGACTGGTTTGAATGTACAACCGTTTCCTTTGGTGAATCCTTTGAAGTCTTGATAGATTCTATAATGTCCTCTTTTCCCTTCTTAGGTAAGAATTCAATACTGTTTTGGACCGTAGAAACTTCAACATCATGATTTCCAATGTTTGCCACATCTCCTACCAAATTTATCAAATCTGCAAGAATGTTATGTTTCTTTCCTGAATCACTTTTTACATCAGCAATCAAAGCTGAAGTTTTCTTCTGCTTTTGTGGGTGGATACCATCATTATTCGAATTAGTCAATTCAGGATCCCGAATAATTTCCGATTCAGGATTGAATGATTTCTCCGTTATTTCTCCGCCTTCCGTGCTGGAAGGTTCTTGGATTGGTGTATTCTCAGAGGATGAAGATAGACTAGACTCTGGTGTTGGTGATGGGTTTGAAGTTTCTGAAGTAAAAATAGTTACTGCATCGTCTGTAAGATCTGCAAAATTATCAATTTTCAGATTACCGTTTTTTTTGTCACCCACTTTCTCAGTAACACCCGATGCAGGTAATATTGGCATTTCTGTTGAAGAATAGTATATTATGGCATCACTAGTCGAAGAGGGCACCTCTGTCGAAGATGATTTGTAATATTCTGAAGTGCTTTCAGGGATTTGACGATTTTCTAAGCCGAATTCATTACTAGAAGGCTTGCTGAATTTTTCTTCATCTTCTGTTTGATTTTTGTCTGTTTCAAAGTTTTCCGAATTGATTGTGTATACATCACCGTTTTCAGTACTAGTAATTAGACCGGATTCTTCGGTAGTTCCGTTTCGTTCCCATTCAGGTATAAGGTAAGGTTCCCCTGGAGATCGGAACTCTCCTTCTAGTTCCACAATATCTGTTTGTCCGATAGGTTCATCAGTAGTTAGGTCAGACTTATTCACATCAGCTACATCGATAATACTTTTTTGTGTATTGTTAGTTATAAAAATGTATTCTTTGCTGTCATCGTCTTCATTACTCGATTTGCTCGAGAAACGCAAAATGCTCTCTGGTAATGCAGAATCTAAAGTTAACAATGGACTGTTAAATTCAATTTGGGCAGTTTCAATTTGTTGGGTTGCCTTAAGCCAATCTTCAGGAGCCAGTTCTCCTGTAGAATTTCTGCTGTCGTCAGTCCGGTTCTCTCTTATAAATGGCAGAATGTCAGGCAAAATTTTAACTGGATTTGCGTCAACGTGATAATGTTTCGATGGTGTTAATGGGATCACAGGACGTTTGACAATGTTAATATTTTCATTCTCGTCCTCAGTCTCAACTGGACTTGCTCCACTGAATTCTATTTCTGATGATCCCGATTCAAGAGTATCTTCAGTCATGCTGAGAATCATAATATCCTCTGGAATTGGAGGATATTCGGGATTGTGTTCTGGTAAATGCTCTATAGGGATACGATGTTGCTCTTCTTCCAAGTGATACTCTGGAATGGCATTTTCTTCTGGATGAGGTAGTTCGGTGAAGGATTCCACGTAAGTCGAAGCGGAATCATTGTAGCTCTCACTATTATTACTGAAATCAATAGTGTTTTGTACCAGTTCATTTGGACTGCTGGTTTCATCATCGCTCCTTGATGTAAATAATGAACTTTTTGAAGTGGTTTCATAAAGATCAGAGATTGCCTCCTGAAGCAGTTCATCCAAACTCTCGGTTGCATTATCGCTCACTTCGTATTGTTTGGTCTTCTTCACCGGTAAAGGTACATCTTCAGAAGAAGTTTCATTGCTCTCGCTTGAAGAAGTATCATTTTGTTCATTTTCAACTTGAACTTGGACTGCAGATTCAACGGTTGACAGAACGTTGTGATCATTTCCAGTGTCATTTACTGACTCTGAGAGGATATTTCTGTTTTCAAACCCTTCTTCCGGATCTTCTACTACTCGTTGTAGCCCTTCAGCACCAATCACTGTAAATATTGGCGACTGTGTACTTCCCGCTGCATGTTCGGGAACAAGATCACCCACTTTGAGGAACAGTAATTGATCACCTATTCTCAACACTGGAGGAGGCTGGTTAGCATCTTCGTTTGTATTTGTTTCTTCCGGAACATTTGTAACCTTCCCTGATTGTTTAAGCGGGTTAGAGTCTGCGTAATAAACTTCCCAAGACGGTTCTGTTGTAGGAAAATGCTTTTTCACAGGCAAAACTTCCATTATACGTATTTCATTATTTAGTGGCGGAATTACTTCTTTGATATTGTATTGTGGTGCAGAGGGCCAAGGTTTGCCTTTATTCGATGACCCGGGAGCGTTGGAAATATTTAAATTGTTTGGCGGAGGCATTTTCTTCATAGGAGTTGTATTGACGCTGTTGTTTTCTGGTTTTGGATGAAAGTGATTCTCTTTATCCTTATCTGAAACCGAAAAATGAAATATTTATAAATTTGTTTACATTATGTAGAGAGGTAATAAAGATGCCAGGATTTTAATGTTTTAATAATGCCAGAGGTAGGCAGAGAGGATGAACCGCCAAAAAACTCGGTCTCAGCACACACTTCTTGCTTCATTCACCTTCATACATCGTCTCATACTTCTGAATGAATCATTCATTGTCAATCAATCATTCACATTCATACTTCTATTATTCTGACTCTTGACATATCCCGACTCAAGCATTTGGTTCAGTTGATCGTGCCATGTCTTTCTCGAGCGTCGACTTCTTTTACCATTCACCTTTGTGTCGTATATTCTCCTTACACTCCTCTCTTCGTTCATTCACATGCCCAAATTCTAAGCTCTACATGCACAAACCATCTAAGTGCCCCTTTCTTAATATTTCTCATTACGCTTTTATCAGCCTTGCATTCATTGTGAATCTCCACATTTCTCACACAATCATTGTTAATTTAATACACATAAGCCTCGGGGATCTCATTTCTACAGCATTCAGTCTACTTTCATCCTTCCTCGTCAGTTCCATGCCTCACTGCTATACATCAGGGTATATACCAGCACTCCATTGTGGACTTTTTCGTTTCTTTGGACAATATTTTTTTTTTAGCGCCAACTGCTTTTATTTAGTCCTCTGTTGATGGAGTTACTGGAAATTATCCTTTTTTAAATATTTCTATCAGCCTTTCCATCTCTCGTAAACATACTTTCCTGCTCCACCTGCTCCAAGTATTCATATTTCTCAACTATATTGCAGACTGCTTTCGTTCTATCTATTTTACACTGTGGGTTTAGAGACTAGCTTAGGCATTGATAAAGTAGTGGTTGTTTACCGCTGGGAGGGCAGTGGTCGTATTCGGGGCAGCAGCGGCCGGACACATAGCGGGGCTCGCAGTCGTCTCTCCGGAAGCAAGCAATCTCATTGCAGATAATCTCTCCACCCTGGCAGAAGCACGCCTGACAAGGGTTCTCCTGGTCCACCAGCTTCTGTCCGTTGGAGAAGATCGTGCCATTTCGCTCGCATTCTGAAATCATTTATCAACAAATGTTATTTTTTCAAATCTGATATAATTTATTTGTGAGATTGTAAGCTTAAGTGTACATATTTGAAGATATTAGGCAAGGTTTTGTCAAATAGGGTTTTAAAAACGAAAATAGTTGTGAAAATCTAAAATACAAAATATATGCATAGGGTGTTAAGGAACGTACTTGACTTATTTTGACCAGTGATTCCTGACATTATTTTAGTTTTTTAAATTTTTTCAAATAAAGGATCAAAGTACGAGAGTATCAGTATAAATTATTACGATAATTTTTTTATATTGATGTTTTTTACGAAAAGAAAAAAATATTACATAAGTATATTTTTCACAACTACGGCAAATAGATTTAAATTTAGTCTAAATAAGTAAAAGAACCTTTATCAAATTAAATTAAATTTTTTTTTATGTAATATTGATAAAAATAATCAGCTCACCACATTGATAAAGTGGACAGCATGAATCGGCACGGTGCAGGGCCTTGCAGCCCGCCTTGATCTCACACTGCAGGGGCTTGCATTGCACGCTGGCACTGACTGATGGTCCATTGCTCTCAGCATCGGCCACACACAGACACTGCTCACACGGCGAGCTACCGGGCACCGCCTGTCCCAACTGGTAGATCAAGTCTCCAACTGTGCAAGCTGGAAGAGTTATGGAAGCTTAGTGACATGGTTAGTGCAGGGCTTTACATAGGCCTGCGCCGAACATAGATACTGATCACGTGGTGAGTTACGACACTGCTTTTCCCAGCTAATAGGCTAGGCTAGTCAAACGTTCAAGCGAAAAGAATAATGAAATTAGGTTAGTATTCTCCCAAAATTTAAATACTAGTACCAAAGAAGGGTAAATGAGTTTATTTTTCGGAGATCTTATATATTTATTACTACCGAGTACCCGACATGCATTGTATACCCCGCCCTCCCCTTCCATCAAACCCCCATCCTTCGTACCCCCCTCCATCGCGGATTTCCGTCTCCCTGCCTGCAGCTAAACTATGTGAAATACACACATTTTTCAAAACAATTTATTTGTAATTTTTTATATTAATTTCATAACGCCAAAACTCACCATTATTTATATAGAAACCTTTGAGGGCATGCGCACAACAAATCACCAAAGTTTAATAGCAATCGGATGAATGGTATAGGAACGCGTAAGGGACAAAGAAACATTAATTTTTATAAATAAAGATTAGCTCATTTTATTATAATTAGATCTTATATATTTATTTATTATTAATTTTAGACAGTGTGATGCGCATTGATACGGCACGATCAAGTTAATCAAGCGAGGAGTGTTTATCAAAACATAGGATAGAAACTTTCTGAGTATAAGTAATTATATTATTTAATTATTATCCATGTACATAAAAATATAGAAAATTTTAATAAAATTGATCACAAATACAATACAAGAAGTCACAACAGAAAGGATCTCTTCGTCCCAGGGAGCAATACGGCAAAGTATCAAAAGACGTATGCGTATCTGGGACCGAAATTATACAATAAAATCCCCCCAGACTTAAATATTAAAAATTGCAAAATGTCCTGCATTGGTTCAATAATAACTAAATGGTTGATTGGCTTGGGTAGGGAGGAGTCTGAAAAACTATTATATAATGTGACTTAAAACGATACATGGTTACCTATGAATGGCACATTTAGTAAAAACTTAGTACATAGGTATTAATTAAAAAAAATAATAATAATTTAAATTGCATTTGGCACTTACACACTTTGGTTCCTTAGAACAGGCAATCTGCCTAGCTAGGAACTAATATCGACCTAAAACAACGTAATAACACTTGTATTCATTTTAAATATATTCTCTTATTATGTAATATTATTTGTTATTTTGGCTTTAAATGTATCAAATGTAAATAAATAAATAAAATAAATATACACCAAAATGATGTCTAAATATTTGTAAAGAATATTATTTCATCAATTCTGTCTTTAATTAGTGATAGTATCAACCATGCTTATTGTAATTGTATTTGTGAGAGCTTTGATGTGAATCACTGTTGACAAACCTTTTTAATGATACAACATCATTGGATTCACTTTTTTATTTAAATGATATTTTTACATTTGATAATCAAGTTAATTATCAGGAACTATTCAGAAGGATAAATTTGTAGATAATAAAACACAACCAACCAAGGTGACGCGCACAACAGAACCGCGTTCCGATCGTTGTCTTTTGTTATATTAGCTGTCGCTAGGTTACTGATCCAGTGTTTTAAATTATAAATGTTTTTGGTTGTTCAGTGCAATCTACACACTTCCCCTCCAGTTGTTAAACGATATAAGGGCAAAATTGACCATGCTTTGTAGGGCACATTACACAAACATGTCGCTTAATATTTTGTGGCCCAACCATATATATGAAAATAATAAAAAATTCTAAATTAAAAACTCAAATAGTTGTAAAACATGAATACAGAACTATAAGTATGGTATCTTCAAATATCTATATGGTAAACAAAAGTAGTATTTTTTAACTTAAGTTTAAAAAATTATGTCTAGGAGAATGCTTCGACTAGATTTATTTATGTATCTATATTTTAAAAACAAATGTTTTCATCTACAAACATTTCGTTTGGAACAAGTGTTCAAAGTAACTGTGACTATGACACAATATTGTATATCTAATAATAACTGGATTCAATAAAACTTATATATTAGTATTTCTTAAAAATAAGGTACATGTTTATGAGACGCTATAAATTTTACAAAGCGTTTGATAATTATAATTTTTTTTTTTTTTTTTTTAAACTGTTTACTGGAGTGCGTTATTGATGAACTCAACATATTTATTGAGTTTTTTGTAATTACAGTAAATTAGACTGGGTAGTGAATCATCCAGAGTAGACATATTTGTTTTCATTAAAACTTATCGCTGTTATTTAAATAACTAAATATAATACATTTTATTATATTTAAACATTCACACGTCTCCGTAAACACTTGAAAAGAATTATTACATAATATAAATAAGAAATTTCAACGACATGTTCAATCAGATGTGAGTGCCATTATACATCTGAATGATCATGGTTAAAATAACTAAAAGTAAACATATTTTCACAGTAGTTATATGATTTAAAAACTTATTTTTTAGTTTAGATATAAAGTTTTTTTATTAACATTAATATATCTCTGAGATTTTTAAATTATTTTTTTTTAGTATGATTTAGAGAAGATAATTATAATCGTAAAAAATAATAATACCTTTTTATGTTTTGAACTGTCCCAATCTGTCTGGAAAATGAACTTTTCGACCAGATCTTGTGGTTCTGGTAATTTCGGGAAGTGGTTTAGGGAAAATTGTAGAAATTGGAACATTTTTTTCTACAGGAACAAAAGCAGGCTTTAGACGGTCTATCGTGACGCGTTTTGGTTTTCCTTTTACGGTAATAACGAATGTTTTCTCATCACGTTCTTCAACTTTGTATGGACCTTCATATGGATTTTGGAGTGGTTTTCTTCCACCATCGGTTCTGAGAAACACATGTGTAGTAGTAGGTAGATCCTTATGAACAAAGAATTTTCCTGTACCATGGATACTGGCCGGAGTTGATTTGATATCTTCGAACTTTCTTTGGAGACGTCCGACGTATGTATCGGGTTCTTCTCGAGGAGTTGCTGTGAAGAAATCGCAAGGTAATTTTAGAGTTCTACCGTAAGTTAATTCAGCTGGTGAGCATTTTAGATCTTCACGCACTGTCGCTCTCAGGCCTAGTAAAACGAGTGGAAGGTTTTCAACCCAATTCTGGTCTCCACATGCCATAAGAGATGCTTTTAAAGTACGATGCCATCTTTCAATCATGCCGTTGGCTTGTGGATGATACGCTGTGGTTCTCAAGTGTTTAATTCCAAACTTTTCTGTGAGTTTTTTGAAGAGATGACTCTCAAATTGACGACCTTGATCGGTTACTATGCTGTCAGGGGTTCCGTGACGAGCAATCCAATGGGTTGTGAGTGCAGTGGCGACTGTTTCCGCTGTCATGTCTTTCAGGGGAATTGCTTCGGGCCATCGAGTAAATCTATCAATCATTGTTAGTATATACTGGTACTCATTGCACTTCTGAAGGGGTCCAACTAGATCGATATGTACATTGCGAAATCGATCCTCTGGTAATATATACGTTGCTAATGGCGCAACAGTGTGTCGAGAAACCTTAGCTTTTTGACAATGAATGCATTGTTTGACAAAGTTTTTTATGTCCTTTGCCATGTTAGACCAAACAAATCTTTGTTTAATTGTCTTTGTTGTTCCCGAGATGCCAGGGTGGCAAACATTATGTACACTTTCAATTACTTGATTTCGCATGCAAGCAGGTACAAACGGTCTGACGTGACCTGTAGATATGTCGCACCATACTGAAGTTTCAGTACCAGGCATCACCATTTGACGTAAGGCGAGGGCGGTGTCATCTTTTGCCTTCATAAATCCGTCATCTTGACACTGCGCTTTTCCCATCTGCCTATAGTCAATAGAAGTAGGACAATTAATCTCCTCTATTCGAGATAGTGCGTCAGCTACTGTGTTGAGTTGTCCTGAAATATGTCTAATGTCCGTTGAAAATTGTGCTATATAATCTAACTGTCTTTCCTGGCGTGGAGAGCTAGAGGCACGTTTCTTGTTAAAGGCGAAGGTGATTGGTTTATGATCCGTGTAAATTATGAAATTCCGTCCTTCAATGTGATTTCTAAAGTATTTTACCGCTTCATAAACACCAGTAAGTTCACGGTCAAAAGTACTATACTTTCGTTGCGCGGGTGTGAATTTTTTTGAAAAGAATCCTAGCGGTTCCCAAGCGTTTCTGTTGGACTGTTGTAGTGAGGCTCCCATAGCTACGTCACTGGCATCTACCATTATAGCTATTTTTGCATTGGGATTTGGATGTGCAAGTAAAGCCACGGTCGCTAGGTTTTGTTTGCATTCCTCAAATGCTTCCGTCAGTTCTTGATTCCAAACCAATATTCTCTTGTCATTTTTCTTGTAACCAGCAATGCAGTCGTATAATTTTGTTTGAGTGTTAATTGCATTGGGAAGGAATCTTCGGTAATAATTCAACATGCCTAAAAATCGTCGCAATTCCTTTGCTGTTTTAGGTAATGGAAAATTTATGACGGCTTCAACTTTTTCTTTAATAGGTGACATTCCATTTTGGGTAATTGTGTGACCCAAGAAGTTGACTGTAGATTCGCCAAAATGACATTTGTTTATGTTTATTACTATGTCAAATTCAGCCAGGCGTTTAAGTAAAGAATCTAAATGTATTTTATGTTCTTCTTCATTTTCAGAAGCAATCAGAATGTCATCTATGTATACAAAGCAAAAATCCAAGTCTCTAGTTACCGCGTGCATGAAACGTTGGAAGCTTTGTGCTGCATTAGATAAACCGAATTGCATGGATGTAAACTCAAATAATCCAAACGGTGTGATGATGGCTGTTTTTTGTACATCTTCTGGTTCAACTGGAATTTGATGATATGCTCTGGTCATATCTATGGTACTAAAGATTTTTGCATTTGAAAGTTTGTGTGCAAAATCTTGTAGTTGAGGTATCGGGTATTTGTCCGGGATTGTTTTAGCGTTCAATCGTCGATAATCGCCAACAGGACGCCACTCTCCGTTGCTTTTCTTCACCATGTGTAAAGGGCTGGCCCAATTGCTTTTTGATGGCCTGCAAATCCCTTGTTCCATCAGATACTTAAATTCTTTTTTCGCTGCCTCTAATAGGGCTGGTGATAGTCTGCGGGCACGTTCCGTGACAGGTGGTCCTTTTGTTTCGATGCAGTGAGTCACAGAGTGTTTTTTTGTATCCGGTATTTTCATATTAGGCCTCATTAATGTAGGGTATTTGCTCAAGATGTCACGAAATTTCTGTGACGAGGAAATTGTAGAGATACCAGATGTAGGTCCTTTATACGTTGTTCCTTTGATCATTAATTTTGTTGATTGATCTGTGATTGTTGCCTTTCGTAAGTTTACCGTTAGGTTAAAATGGTGGATAAAATCTGCACCTAGAATTGGTCTTGATACGTCAGCAATAATGAAACGCCATTTCAACGCACGGCGTAGTCCAAAGTCGAGTTCGACTGTTATCGTGCCATAAGTCTTGATGGGGTTTCCATTGGCTCCATACAATGTAGTTGGGCAGTTGTCGGAAGTGATATTATTTTTGTTATATGACGGTTTTCTAGGCATTACTGAAACGTCCGCGCCAGTGTCCACCAAGAATTTTTGTCGAGTTTGCAGATCGTATACGAAGAGACGACATGTGTTACTCGGAATCTCACATGTCCCTACTGAGAGGTTCCGCTGTCGTTTTCCGAATTCTTCGTTTTAAAAGTACAAGGTTCGTAGCATTTGTATGCATGTTCTCCAAACCGTCTGTGGAAATAACAATATTTATCAGGATCTCTTCTAGGTGATCGACCGCGAGACCCAGACCTCGGTCTTCTAGCAGGATTCTCTCGAGATGAATTTTGATATGAATTATTTCGACGAGGGCTCTGATTTCGCCGTCCTCGGAAGGTTGAAAAACTGTTATTTTGAGATATTTTCAATTTTGACACTTCTTGTGTTAGCTCAGAAATTTGTTTTTGTAGCTGAAGTAATATTGAATTTTCTATTTTTTCGGATCTTGATGTGCTGGGTTTGTTACTTTGATCCATTGCACCACATTCTGTTGATGTATAAACATCTGTGATTTTGTCGGCAGCCAATGCCAGTTGGTTTGTGTTGTTATCAGGAAGAGCTGACAGGATTGCCTGGACATGTTGGGGTAGACGCTGTAGCCAGAGTGTACGTACTATTGCACTCTCTGCTAATGTGGGTCCAGCTAGCTCCATCATATACCGAAGAAGTCCGGAGGGCTTTCGATCTTCCAGTTGAATGCCCGTTAAAAGTCGTGTAAGTCTTTTTTCAGCAGAATCTTGTAGTCTGTCGATAAGTGCAGTTTTCAGTTTTAAATATTTGTCTGATTCAGGTGGCTTCGTGACAATATCACTAACACATTGTAAGGTTTGTGAATCGAGTGCTGCGATGATGATATTGTATTTTGTAAAGTCTTCTTTAATACGTGAGTTTGAAAATTGAGATTCGGCTTGAACGAACCATAGCGATATTCTTTCCAACATGGTGGTAATCTGACAGAGACATGGTGGATGTTTGATTCATTACTAGTTCCGCTTGATGATTCCATTGTAATTGAATCTGTAATTATCTTGTTGCTTGATGTTTGTAAACTTGATTCCGCTGTTTGCTTCGAGATGAGAATATTTTCTTCAGTTGTCATGGCATTATTTCAGATATTGACAATTCAACGCATATAAGGCGGTTACTTTAAAAAAATATTCATCAGCAAAAAATTCGAAAAAACATTAAATTAAACCATATTAAAATATACATATTTAAAATTATCGATAATTTATCAAACTGATTTGGGGTACCATCTATGCATTTTTCTATAAATCATAAGTCAGATGCATGTGATATTATCTTAGGCGCAAACCTTTTGAAAATCTACTAATTTTAGAACATTTTTATTAGTGTTAAATTATTTCAAATTATTTTTTTTAATAATAGAATAATTTCTCAAAACAGATAATAATCACTAGCATTAAATTCAAATTTTAAATTTTGAAATTAGGTTATGTAAAAATAATAGTCTTTTGTTTAAACATTTACTTGACTTGAAACGAATTCCTAATGGTCTGCTGTCTGTGGTGATGTTTTTTTCTCAGCCAAACGTCTCTCGTGAAGATAGATTCGCTGCGATTGGGTACTGCGTCATGAAGTCTCCTTGTTGTGAAGCTCCGCTGCGATTGGGTACTGCGTCATGAAGTCTCCGTGATGTGAAGCTCTGCTGCGATTGGATACTGCGTCATGAAGTTTCCGTGATGTGAAGCTCCGCTGCTTTGGTAGTCTCTATGTAGTGTCAGCAAAACTCGTTCACCTGTGCAGCCATGGTCTCCATGTGCGATGATGGTCCCTAATTAAATCGCCATTTTCGATTTCTCTGGCCTCAGGATCCTATGCGTCGGTCGTTCTGACTGGTTTGTTGTGGTGCGAAAATTTAAAAAGAAATTTTTCGTATAATTGTGTCTAATTGCGTGGAAGGTCGGGTGGTCACCATTTTAATGATACAACATCATTGGATTCACTTTTTTATTTAAATGATATTTTTACATTTGATAATCAAGTTAATTATCAGGAACTATTCAGAAGGATAAATTTGTAGATAATAAAACACAACCAACCAAGGTGACGCGCACAACAGAACCGCGTTCCGATCGTTGTCTTTTGTTATATTAGCTGTCGCTAGGTTACTGATCCAGTGTTTTAAATTATAAATGTTTTTGGTTGTTCAGTGCAATCTACACCTTTAATAAAAATAAAAAATAAAAAGGTTATGCGATTGTTCTTTCCCTCTTATAATAATTATTCGTCTTTAATAATTTTTTACCAACGTTTTTCTTGCAATCATCTTAAACCCGCTCAAAAAGGAAGAAGGAGAGGTACATACGATAATACGAATGTTGGGGGAGCGTACAAATATTAAAAACGATAATATTCGAGCGAAAATTGGGAAAATGTTTAATAAAACACGACTCATTTAAAATAGAGCAAAAATCTCGTGGGGGTTGTGTTAAGTAGCATTTAAAGAAACATTGTAACTTTTTTTCATACAGAAATTTCATACAAATAACAGAAACAATCGTGTAAAAAATAATTTTCGGAGCATACTTTGCAATTTATTTATATCGAGGGAATTTCATATAATTACCTTTTCGACGTGGGAATGTATAGGTACTATCATAAAGAATAACATATATTTTTTTAAGAGCTTAAAAACTTCAAATCTTAAAGTAAAATATTTACGAAAACGTTAGAAATTCGGGATGCCGCGGCTTAGAGATATTGCATAATACTTCAGTTTTATTCTCACAACTACACTGTTACAATAAAGCAGATAGATTTTCGTTGTTTGTTTTTGGGGTGTTATGCCGTGTTGTGCTACCTCCTTCTTTAGCCGACGTTTCGGACAGCGTTGCAGTGTCCATCATCAGGGCAGATCCGGACGGATCTGCCGGATCTGCCCTGATGATGGACACTGCAACGCTGTCCGAAACGTCGGCTAAAGAAGGAGGTAGCACAACACGGCATAACACCCCAAAAACAAACAACGAAAATGCTTTTGGCCGTGAAAATCTAAAAACGTATCAAGCAGATAGATGTCTACAAAGTAAATACATCTAGAAAAAATTAAATTCCACTGAAGAGAAATTAGTACGATAGAAATCATGCAGATGAGCCAACTATTTTACTTATCAAGATTTTGATACACAGGTAATAATAAATACGTTAATGGTATTATGTAAACAGAAGTCTCATTCAAGACTATTCTCACATCAAGATTCCATGCTCAGAGAACTAAATCTCTTTGATAAAAAAACGGAACATGGTCATGTTTTGATGTTGTAATTCATACATTTCTTCTTATACAGGGTGTTAAGGTACGTACTTGAGTTACTTTAACCAGTGATTCCTGACATTATTTGGAGTAAAAAATGTAAATGAAATTTTGGTCTCCGGTGACATTTTTGATGTTTTTTTTTTTTTTTTTTCTACAAAAACATAAAAAATTGCAGGTGTTAAGTAGTTGGGGTGGGGAAAGTGGTGGGGCGGTAGCTCGGCTGAGTGACCAATATGGTCACGTAAAAGATTTTTTTTTTGTTTGATTTTGAAGAAAAAAAAATTTGAAAAAAAAAAAAATTATCATAAAAAAAGTCACCGGAGACCAAAATTTCATTTACATTTTTTACTCCAAATAATGTCAGGAATCACTGGTTAAAGTAACTCAAGTACGTACCTTAACACCCTGTATATAAGATAACCTACTTCATCATATTAAACTGTTGAAACTTCTTCTATTGTGTAATAGGTAGATGAACTTGATATCATAATAAACCTAGTCGTTGGGGATTGACCTAAGCAGGGTTGGCCCGAGATATGTTACCAAGGCAGAGGGCACAAATAAATGGTATCCAACCAAAAATAATAAACAAATTAATGCGGTAATATATACTCAAGAGGTAGATTGAGTTGATTTCGTCTTTAATTGGCAATATAGTTATGTACAGAAGTCGCTCTGTTAGTATCTTGAGCATCGGTACAAGCCAAATCTGTGATTTTTTTCAAATATAAATAGCAAAGATTTTATACTGAACATTTTCGAATCGTTCATTTGCCTATTACTCTATGTTCCATTCAGTAGGACAACCTACACATATTACGTGTACGAAGGACGGCCTGGGGGCCAACGTCCTCTCTACTATTATGCTCTCAAAATCTATCTGATGCTAGAAACCTAAGTCCTAGCCCACCTCGTTTCTGAACATGGAGGGGCAAACCCTAAGAGTATGGATATTGGAGAGACGGCATGTGAAGTGTGCCCGCGCGCTCCAAGTGTGCCTTTTCGAGAATTCTACCCATACGGCTGACATTGGCTGCTGGTTTTTGGCCGTTTAATATGTTCCGACAGCAGCCATTTTACATGGTGACAGCCAATATCAGCCGTGTGGGTAAAATTCTCGAAAAGGCACACTTGGAGCGCGCGGGCACACTTCACATGCCGTCTCTCTAATATCCATACTCTTAGGGCAAACCTATATGCTACCGACATCTGTCGGATAAGTCTATAGCATCTATATAAGACCTATCTATACTAGAGCCATCTACGTCTTTGGCTAGAACTATCTCTCAAAGCTTGGAGAAAATGCGGAGGAGAGTCTAAGTTTGCAAAGGACCAAGGTCATCAATTTATTGGATTCTCAAATACCCGACCTATTCCCATGTAGGTTCCTTAGTCATGAAGGGCGAATAAATTTTTCGATTCTGATGATTAGGCAAAATTAATTTCGCAAAAAGAGTTACACGCGATCCACGGTTCGCATTTTGCTACCCAGTGTCATAAAAACCATCAAAATATTTGCTCAGTTTTGGAGGATAAGTGCTAAAAACTTCGGCACATATTTTTGTGAGTGCTAGGTCAAGATAATCCTAAAAAACTGGCATTCTTTCTTTATTTCTGCGGTAACGCGAGGACACCACGCTGCGGCTATTATGAATGATTGGCTGTTTTCCATAATGAGTTGCCTTGAAGTCTCACTCATGAGATAGTCGCAAGCATGGCCCTGAGTCCGGTGTGAATTAAATAATGTGTTTAGCATTAGTTATGCGTCGGCACATTCGGCTTCCTGCTCGGGGCGGCGTAATTCGGGTGCGCTCGGTTACATAAATCCATTCATGTAATTTGATTGCTCAATTTGGATGCACCAATCTGGAGACCGAATGTCCACAATAGGACGCAAGTGTATGTCGGCTTCGTGTCAATATTGACTCTGTGATATTGGGCTGCGGGCTGCGGGCTGCGAAGCGGAGCCTGACCATTAATTTCCCGAAAACTACAAGGAAATGAAGCAAAAACTCAAGCGATAATCAAATATATCTAACATTTTCAAAGGTCTGCTGGGGTCTGTAATTCCATTTAACTAACCATTACGTCATTTACCCGGAGGGATAGATAGAGGATAAAACGTCACATAACTTTGTCTTAGCACTTATGCCTTGTTCTGACCTGACAAGTAGTAAGTCGGGTGGCGAGTAACTCGCTACTTGACTCACCAAAAAGTGTTCGCACTTCTGTCGAGTAGAGTTCATTAGTAAGCGACGCGTCGCGACATGACGGACTGCAACACAACAATATAAATACGCTAATTAAGATGATTGTAATGCTTATTTTAGAAGAGGTGGAATAATAAATTAGTGATATGAAAATAAATAAACTATGGTCATGAAAATAGATTAATAGCCGCAAAAATAAAGAATTTTATAAAAGTATTTTCGCTCCAACGGGAAGACATATTGCGCGTGTCTGCATCTACGAATGAACTGTGCATGTCAGTGCGTAGGGACGCGCGGAGGAAGATTCTACTCGCCGAAAAAATAGAACCAAATGGATTCAATCTACTACCTAAAGAGCTGACTAGCCTACTCTACTAAAATTGTGGTGTTCGGACACGTGTAGTTACATACTAATAAATTCGCTACTCGACTAAAATACTCTCCTAGTCAGAACAAGGCATTAGTGATTGATTCACGTAATCGCTTCATACTTCTAAGGCGTTCCTGAATTTCTCGTCTTTCCGCTTGGTCGTTACGTATTTTCCTCATACCCTTTATTAGTCCATGCGCAAACCCTTTCTTAATCTCGTACATTGCGCTTAAATCGGCCTTGCTTTCTTTTCAGTTCTTCACGTTAATAATTCGGTCTTACATAGTTGACCGAATCGCCAATCATAGTTGACCAATCGCCCCAGGGATCGCATTTCTACTGCATTTGGTTTGTGGCCTTCCTCCACCAGTTCCGATTCCACGACAGTTGATCCCTCGACAGCTGACTCCCGGCAAACTTATATACAATATACAGTCGGTTTATGGAAAACATGGTGTACCTACTTAAACTAAACATAACTAAGGATGAATACCGAACGGATGTGCAGAGAATATGTACCGACGAATAAAAAAAGCATATAACACATTTTCATTCGAATTCACCAGGGATAAAACTACTTGTCTATATACTGAATATACCAGCGTATAAGTGCAAACAAATGATGCTGTAAATACATTTGTTTTATATCCATACTAATTTTCTATTAAAGGTATTTTTGAAGTCAATTTTACGCTTGAAATTGGTAAATAATGCACAAAAAATTAGTTATAAGTTTATAATATTTATAATTTCGGAAGGCCAACTGTCGGTTATTTCGTATCGGGGACGTATTTTATTTTTATGAGCGGCAGTATTATTGGGAATTTCGTCTTTCGTAACGAATTAAGAAAATAAGGAAAAAAAAAGTTGGCGAATAAGGAAAAAAAAGCAAAGTTGGGATTACCAGGCTATTTACATTGCTAGCTGGAGACATTTCAAGGATGAATTTGACTACGAATGACTTAAATATTCACACATTAATAAACCTCACCTCCTCTTGGCGTATTGGAATCGTTGGGGTCTTGTATGCCATCGTTTGTCTGATCAGTCACTTGTCTTTGCAGATCTCCTTCCAGCATCCGACTGGACCTGTTGACAGGACCTGCAAATATGGAAAATAACAATGAACACCAAATATTTTATACGAACGTACACTTATTTGTATTTATCTACCACGGGTTCAAATCTTTAGTAACAGACATTCTTCATTAGAAAAAAATAAGTTTTATTTTTAATCTCTGCTTCAATAATCGCAAATTCATTTTTTTGGCGTCATTTCAATTAAATGAAAACAAATCACTCTGTTATCATCCAAATTGATTTGCTTTTATTTTAAATATTTTTGTCATTGAACGAGATGTACTAAATCTAAATGAAACATGAAACAGAAAATAAATTAAGATAATGCTCGCACTGGGGATCGAATATGACTATCTAATATTTTTTTACTGTTATTCTGCCTATCTATATATACTATCACAGTACAATCTTATTGTACACCATCATACAAAATCATCACATATATCGAGGAGATGACATGATTATTAAGATTTTAGATTGATTTTACATCCATCAAATAGGTACTGATTTTGCAATTTCCTCCCTGAGAATGAAACGTAGCTGAAGCTGAGTTTGTTTGTTTGTTTGCATTGATTGAACGATCTTCCCTTGAGGCAGCCGTGAGGAATGAGGGGTGAGGAGGGGGAAGCGGAGAATACCAGCTCCCAGCTTTCCGGAAGCGCTTCAGCCGCCTGATTGGAGTCTACAGATCCGCGCTTCCGGCGGGGCTGGGTCACACCAGGTCACAGGGACGGACTGCCGATTCTGGGAATCCTCTAAGTGTTCAGAAGGGTGCAATGTTCTAAGGATCCAGCAAGGGAAATGAGGCTCTAACACATCATCTATCCTAACCTAACTTAACCTAATCGACAAGAATAATTCATATTTCTAGTATCCACAGATGTACCAATAAAATAATAAATTTCCCGTCTGAAGCTCAGAAATGCCTTGGGTCATAGAATAAAGAAAGCACAGGAAATGCCATTTTAGCGCTTAGCATTATATGCTTAAATTCGGTGACCGGACAACCCAACAATGTGCAGCTTCATCTCTTCTTTGAAAAGTCATTAAAAGTGATGAAAAAATGGTCAAAAGAAAACGTTATGTAAGTTAAGTTTTGGGCTATTATAATTTTATTTTTTCACAACTTTTAATGGCTTTCCAAAAGGGTGTTGAAATGACACTATCTTGAGCTGTCGTGGAACCTTAAAATTCATAGGCAGAACAGTTTTTCACCAACATTATGAAATTCGATGCCAGACAAATGTAAAGGAGACAGTGCGCTTGCTAAATGGATTAGATCCAATCTAAGTACTAAGTCAGTGGCGAAATTTCCATACAAATCTATATAGTAGGTTTCCAGCGTTTTTCTTTGCAAAATTTCATTGAAGTATCAAAATTCTGCTTCACGGGGTAGAGAAAGCGGACGCGTTGTTTCTTCTTCTTTGTTTAATTTAGTATAGAATAAAACTGTAGATTTGTATAAAAAATAACGCCTGGCCGTTAGCCTTCACCAGCGAGCCCGCCCGCCACAGACACTCCTTTATATATGTAATAATATAGATAGATAGATGGATTAAAAGCCAATCTTGACATCGTTGAAGATTTAAGTGTCCACTTGGCAGTACCTACAACAGTATGGTATAAAGTGGACACAGTCCTTGACGATACCGAAGCCACTGTAGCAACTCATCTTCAATTCCCGTCTGCACTGGAACTTCTTCAATTTAATGAACGCCGTCTGGCTTGTTATTTTCAGGCTACCACTTCTACACCAGTTTTCAAGTTTTCCTTTATCCAACAACCCAACTACGTAATACATTTATTCACCTGCTCAATAGGTTTCAAGCATTTCTGTATTTTTTCAAGTCCCAGAAGTGTCCTTCTGTGTGTCACCCGCAGGGAAATTTGAAAGGAAATTGATGCATTACATTGGATTGAAGTGTCATTTTCCTATGAGCTACCTTCCGTTTAGGCGAATATCTTCATATCTGAATTGACGTTTTTTCAAATAGAAAACAAACTGTAAAATGGAAATATGGAAATTGGAAATCTATAAAGCCGCTGTCCCAATGTAGAAAAATGTGTGTTTATTTAAATTACATTTTTTCACAGCATATTTATAAATATTTTTTTGCCAGAAAAGCGAAATGGAAAAACAGTTTTGTTTCTGACAAATATTGCGTAGGTTTTATTTTATTGTTATCATGGAAACTTCTTAAAACAACGAATTTCGTTTGGTAAAAAAATTCTAAGGCAACGAGGCCGACAAGGCAACTGAAAAAAAAATTGCAACTAAACTCGCTATCCTGTGTATGTCAATGTGATGGTCCGCACACTACACAACTTTTCAAAAACGCATGCAGACTCGAAACTCGCCATGCTAGTTGCTACGATGACAGCTGATTGTTCTTCGCCTATGGTTAAACAAGTTGAGATAATGACTGAAATCGTAAAATTGAGAAGCGCCGTCATATACGTTTGGTTGGAAACCATAGTTTCGGTTTCTCCGATGAACAGACCGCCTAAAAAATACTGAAGTGCTAGTTCCGAGTTTTTCTAACAGAAAATTTCAGTTTTCTACTTAAAAAATTCTTTCGAAGACTGTAGTTTGAGAAAAGTTTTTTTAAGTCTTAAAGGTTACGCTTGTCAATTGTCATAAAAAAACATCACGAAATTGGGGGAACCTGCGTTTAAATGAACTTTTTGTCAACCGGACGCAAATCACTAAGATTTATGATTTTTCCATTAAAACATTATTTGTTTCTTAGATTTTCATCATTTTCACCCCCGAAGTTACGCGGTATCAGTCAGAAACACATACACCCAAAACGCATCGAGCACGGTTAATGACCGCGGCAACTGAATTTCACAAAACATAAGAGCTAAGCTCAATAGTTATTTTGGAATCCGGTGTTTGATGGCTACACCAAAACGAAACCCCGAAAACCTAAAGTATTATGCTGAACTAACGTAGCCTTAAAGAGGATTAACACGCGCAACACGGTATCACTTCTATATACATAAACACACAATCTACCCATCTGCATAGGCTAAAGAAGGATAAAGAACACGGCACAATAACCCAAAAATTTATGACGATAATTCTTTTTGCCTGAAAATTTCAAATTCTAACCGGAAAGAACCCTTCCTTCGTCAGGAGAAAATTAAAACTGTTTTAATATTCTCCTGACGAAGGTATGGTTCTTCCGAAACCGGTAGAGTGTGAATAAAATTAAAGTGGTCTGTAACAAATTTATGTGTTTTTTATTGTATAAATATTTATTTCTAATCTTGCTCGATGTCCAGTTCGTCTCTGATTGATCTTGCAGTGCGTCCAATCTATGCATTACCGGGTAACTAGTAACTAGTAGAAGCACAGAGCACAGAGCACTAGACTAGGCGTGAGTACTATTACTTGTAGACCTGATTGGAGTCCAATCAGGCCGAGTGTGAAGTGTGAAGTAGCACGTCCACTCGGCCGGGTAATCAAGCAATCCAACCAACCACCCAACTGTCTGTACTCTGTAGTGACAGTATTGTCTCCGTTGTCTCTGTCGTGATTAGTGACTGTTGTCTGTTTATTAGGAAGTTAGGTGATGTATTGATTGACCTGGAGTCGAGAGTAGATATGGGTTAAAGAAAATGCAACGGTATCTATTAAATAGGACATTGGGATATGTAAATAACAAATGAAGGCATCGATATTTAGTTATTTAAATTTCAGAGGATTTAGATATTATAATCAATGTAAACAAGGACATATAAGAATAGGTACCTACTCGTACACACATTCCGGGAAAATTTATTATATTTATTGTTTCTTTCTTTACATGCTAGTTATTACTGTTTACATTCCATTTATTCAACCTCACTAGGACAAGCCTGTGTTGAGATTAACAATTCTACAAAGTAACAAAAATATTATTTATACCAGCTCTTTTATCTATGTGATGTAAATATGTTTGGTATGTTGTGGTAAGTAGAAGTCTCAAAAGACTTTCTAATCATTTTCTACCCCCTTACCCCCCTCCAACTTGCTCACCAAACACCCCTGATCATCACCCCCCCCCCCTCCCTCTTAAGTTTGAACTCCACCACACGAATGCTATAGCTACGCCCTTAATGTAAATCGAAGGTAAATATAGAGAGACAAAGTCAAATTGTAGGGAAATTATACACTTGTCTTCTATTTACATAATATATCAACCAGCCGCCTATTGGATGGTATATCAACTTGATAACCAACAGAGGGAAATGTTAGTTCAGTGTTTTTTATGTGAATATCGCACAAGATCCCGACTCCCGACAGCTCCTGAATGGAGCCTGTGATACCATGGCATCCTCAATTGGGGTATGTCGTGAGGCTGACGGTAGTGGATAAGGGAAGGAAATGAGGAAGAGGAAGGTGGACATGTACCTGGCTATTCAGCCAATTCAAGCAATGTTTCAGTTCTAAATGGTGATCTTATACCAGAGCGATACTGAGAGTAGCTTCCACTCTGGAACGTGCGCAAATGTACGGTGTATTATTTTGAATTGATAAATTGTGCAATAACACATATTAAACAAATAAAATTTACTTGTTCACGCCGGGATTTCATTATTTTTACTATTCTAACAATTAGCAAGTAAGAATAGAGTGGCGAAAACAGACTAATTTTTAATGTTCATGTCGGTTGACTTAGAAATATGAATCTAAGTAATGAATGTAAGATGTAAGGACTAAATTACGTAGAATAAAATAAAACTAATTAACACACAATTAAATACCTAAACAGAACAATATTCTAATAGTTAATGCTTGCTACAACTAACTAATCTTACCTAACTAATATCCAATTTTTCTACTCTGATACCGCGATTACATTATAGGAGATTGTAAATACCAAGAAATAATACGTAAAACCTTTCTGCAAAATGCGGGTATGATAAAACGTCGAAATGCTTTGAATAATGCTAGGTTTTCAAATATGTACATGCGGCCGGAGAATACTTCCGTTCCATTTATGTTTGTACAATGGTTGGTTTCCCGTCCCAATTCGGAGCGTTCAGTTCCCGTCAATTTCTCAATGAGATATCGCAGGCCCGGGATAAATCGTGCAAGACCCCTGCTCCAGAGCTCGGTTGAGATGTAAGACGGGATGCTAGGGGGTAGGGAGAAGGGAGGAGAAGAACAGATAAAATAAAGGAAGCTAGCAATCATGAAAATGAGGGAAAATGTCAAAAAGCCGACTGAGAAATTGATGGCGAAATGTTGTCGAGATTTAAAACAGAGGGCGGTGTTTAAGGACAGCAAGAAATGTTTTTATCGTGCGAAAGGTAGTTTTACATTGGGTAATTTATTTAATAGACCTGTTTTACTATGATTTATGATCTCAGAGGCACCTAGATAATTCATTTTCTTTTTCGTTTCTTTGAATAGTAAGTAAGTCTTGGATGCTTTATTTTATTGCAGTACAGAAGTACCAACTATTGCTCCTGTGTGTCTGGAGCCAGTGAGGCCATGGCATCCCTAATGGGGTTATGTTGTAATACAGACGGCAGTGCAACTGGCAATTCAGATCTGATTACAGCCATGTTTCAATTCTGAGAGTTGGAAATAAAAATAAGAAATCTTAATTATACGATACGATACGATTGTACCACCCCTGCCAGGATCACTCCTGTCCCGATAAGACCGGTACACCAAGGGGCACTAATTTCTTAGGACTAGGAACACGTGCTCTGAGGATAGGAAGGAGGTTGGAGTTTAATCGACCGGTATACATGGCAACCTAATAAGCCAGTATTGGAATTTAGGATGGGCAGGAAAAGAGAAATGGAGCGTTATAATTTTTTTCCCCTTTATGCCTCCCCCTTTCTTGCCCCTTCTCAGCTCTTCTTAGATATTTTTTGTCTATTTTTGGTTGTTCTTGCCACTTCTTGCCTCGCCTTGGGTCTTATCGTCTTTTCTTGACTCTCGTTATACGGTTGGTTACTGCGGAAATCAATGCAGGAGAAAAGTCATGTATAAGTATGTCAGTATGTGTAGGGTATTGATTATTCATCTAGTATCAGCTCCCTTCAATAGATGTCGGTAGCTTAGTTTGTAATACGAAGTTGTGCTATAACCGATGACAGATGGCAGTTGAGTATTATATCAGAAGAATTAAGCATCTATCGTCGTTCGTGTCTTAGGTACTAACGGTTACGATGATGGTCGAAAGCATCGGCGAGATTGGGCGGGGCCCTGCAGATGCCATATTTACGTGAAAATCACCGAAATTCATTCTTCTGTGCCGTATTTATTTCAACTCCGTTTTCCCAAATATTTTCACATTGGCTCTATTTTTTCAGAGAATAGCACAATAAATTATTGATTCATTATTATTCACCAGAATTAATGGTTGTTTATGACTGTCCCAATTTTTTGTAATTTTTCTATAAATATTTTTTTATGAATTTTCTAACTGTAAGTAAGCAAATGCGGACCAAAGAGCGAATTTTACTTTAAGGTCACATTTAAAGCCTTTATAAATATGTTTAACCAATGGCAAAGTATGACTGCTGTACTATGACAATAATTCACAAGAGTATACACATATGTATCAACCGCATTACCAGTTTTCGGTTTACGATTATATTTTTCAATTATAAAATTTTAGAAAAGTAGAGGATAAGTGATAAAATAACGAAATATCTTTTCAAGTTGGACGTTGTTTATTTATTACTAAAAATTCTAACACTAGGACGTTAATCAGTAGTTTCAGAGGTTTTGTAACAGTGAAATGTCTTCAATATGTTCATCCTTATTTAGGACCACTTGTGAACCTATGATTTGTTTACCCCCCCCCCCGCCCACACAATTCTAAGTGTCCCGTATCTTTGCTTGACTTTTATGGCAACTCTATATCTACATTGAGTATATGAAGGTTGGTTGCTGTAACAGCAGAGTTGCTAGAAATATGCCTCTATCCAATCCTTTTAAATGTGATAAAAATAGTCCAAAATGTCCGCAGTCCGTTGGATAATGATATTCAGACGGAAGAAGGTGGGGGATGAGGAAGAGAAATAAAATGTAACGATGGGAAACCTATCTCTATAATATTGGAATTGGAAAAGGGCAAACATACCCATATTAGGCAAAGGCATCTACCATACCTTTTAAAGTACTTGATTACAATTGACCACAATGAAACTGGAAGTAGACACTCCTAATCTCAAGTATCGCCCTGGTAAAAAAATCACAATTAAGAATGAAATGGATTTAATAGTGTTTAATGTGTAGATCTGATTAGCCAGTTACTTTCGAATTTTCGTCTCCCCTCAGCCTAGCAACATTTCCCAACTGGAGAAGCCATTATCTCACTTGTTGGGATTTTGCAGTAGCCACATAAAAAACAGGTCTCTCCAAATAAATGGATAGGTAGATAAGAAACTTAAGCTGAATAGTGAAATGTAAATTTCTTTCGACTTAAAAAAAAGAAAAAAAAAGATACTCATCCCAGCGAGAGTATGTCTTCAGTCTCTTTCATGTTGATACAAGGCGCGTGAAAAGGAAGAGAACAATCATCGATGACATGCGTAGAACTCTCACTGGGACTATTATAGTAGATAGTTAATTTTAGTTCCGCAAAACAAATCTTCTATACAAAGATTGTCTGTAGCCGCGTGTCTTTGTTTTTTTTTTATAAAAAAAATATAGTTTTATTTTGAGATTAATGAAATTTTGGACACTTGACCTCCAAAACAGGTCACCGTGTGCACGAGATTTCTAAAAACCAACCCATCCCGATTCCCCACCCCTCGAAGCAGAATTTTGATACTACTTGAAAAAATTTTGCTAACTTGAAGTTCAAAAGACGAGGAAAATTATTGTCCACATCTGATTTATAAAAACTCTACATAAAATCAACTAGCTATACTTACTAATAGACTTTAAATCTAAACTGATATCATAATTCCCTTATTGACAGCCCCGCATTATTACAATTGATTTCATTTCATGTTCCTAAAAGTGTCACACGCACTAAAAAATCACTGCAACTATAATGTCAATACCAATTCGTTTCTTAACCACACATACACAGCCTAGGTAACTAATATGCAGAAGTAGCAAATACTTTCAATAGCACCGAAACTTACAAAAAAGATATAACATATTTTTTGAAATCATTTTGTTTCCAAAATTGTAAATTGTAGTTAATTTAAATCATATATTTACACTATTTTGTTTTGAAAAGTTTTACTTTCCATGTACATTTGTTACTTACATTTTTTTGCACATTTGTGGCATTCACTAGCAAAATTAAATCTTAAATAAATTTTATATAAGTACAGAAATGATTAGATGTTATTAGGTGGGAGTAGTGGGAAGGTGATTTTGGGGGACGGGGAGAATAGTGGGAGGAGTCAATACGACATGGGAACATTGTCAAAAAGGGTGATTTTTATTTTAACTATATTATTTTCTTAAAATTTATTTAATTTTTTTTGTTTGTTTCTAAAGTTTTTAAAGCTCCCAAATTAAAGTATTGAATTATTTTTAAATCCATTTTTATGTAAAAAAAATATTTTATTATGTATTTACAGGTATTTGTACCGTAAAAAAATAACTATTCCACAAATTGTGTAAGACTTGAACGGTTCTTTGTGTTTGTTTCAATCAGCGCAGCCGAGTGTTAATATTTATAATATTTTAATAAAATCAATCTCAGATTACCAATTAGGCTGAATCTTTGCAACTTCATTAAAAATGATTCAATTAACTCCATACAGCGTGGAATTAATCAAAAACAGTCGTTTATGCAACGTTATTTTTACAATACTTAACGGACTTCGCTTTCATCACTTGGTTAGTTGCGTAAGAGATGCTCTGCTTTGTAAATGGATGATCACTTATTTGAATTTCGTATCTAAATGTTTAGAGTTTATTTCATAATAGAGGGATAAGAATTCGTTATCAGAGAAGTAGGAAGAAATGACAACTAGAAACAGAGGATATTTGGCGCCTGGTTTTGTTAAAAAACATCCACAATGGGCAATTTTCGTTCAAACGCTTTCGGGAACGGGTCAAATTGCTCGTATATTTTTTCCCTTATATTGCAACTGTTTTCTGCTAAGAATTTATTTTTGATGTTTTTCGGACTCTTTTTTGCTAAGTTACCCCTTTACACCATCGGTTACCTCACCCTTGACGGCTTTCACCCATTTTAGCCGAATCATCTGTAAATCTTATCTTATAAAGTCGGGTGGGAATGCTGTCCTGTTCTATCTGTATTTCAATGGAAGATGCTACGAGGAACTAGCGTCATTGATTCCTTCGGCACCGGTGTACAGTCTGAAAACATGCCAAACGCGCGCCCAAAATTTGTACACAGTTGATATTTCTCACAAGAGAACGGGTTGTTTCTACGACTCGTTCTTGAGTTCAATAACTCGACTGTGGGACGATTTGCCGGCATCTGTGTTTCCTTCTTCCTAAATCATTAGTCTCTTCAAGACCCAGATACATTCCTTCTTTCCACAAAAAGACCCTCCACCCAGCATCCCCAAAGATGACATAGGCCCTGACTGAAAATATTTTCATTGGGGCCTCCTGTGTGGAGTTAATGTAAAAAAAAAACAGTATACCTACGTTCTGAAGCAACAATACTCTCAAACTATGAGCACTGGTTTAGTGAAATTTGCACAATATTTTCCATCTGGAACTTACATGTCGATTTTATTATTTTCAGCGTCTGGTTTTTCAGTTTCCTGAGATATGAAACTTTAAAATATTGTGAAAAAATATGAAAAGACGTCACTTTTTTCTCATATGTCTATGGGAATCGCTACAACTGCTTATATGCATTTTTTTAAAGTCTGATCACATTTTCTTTTTGGGAAGCGGCTAGTGTATTATAAAGGTTAGTCCTGGTAAAGCGGTTAGCCGTTGGCCCGGGACGTTGGATACCGCCTAATCCTGGGTGCAAATTGGGATTTATTAGAGCGAACGGAAACATGCCCAAATATGACTTGTTTTCCGAGAAAATATTTAATGTAATAAGCGTAACTCGTTTATTTAGGAACGTGAAGGACGAAAAGTTTATTCAGAGAACCTTTTTGACTATAAATAATAATTATTACCCTACCGTAAAGCAACTAATTTTGACTGGGACCTCGAAAAGTCTAACGTTTATTTAGTATTATTTTTTATGACATATTTCTTTTTGACTGCTGAAAAACGTATGTCTAATTATATTTTAGGTGCCAATAGTGGATGGAAATATTCTTTGTATGTATCATGATTTCGAAAATATGGTGTTATTGAAGTAGAACCTTTCAAAATGTATGTTTTCTTTCAATAATAAAGAAAAATAAAACTTATTTCCACTTTAATTTATTTGTAGCCGTAACCGGTTTCAGCCTTTTAAGGCCGTCTGCAGACTGGTACAGGTTTCTATACATAGCATATTGGGGAGGGGGAGAGGGGTGGGCTACGAGGATTTTATTCAATTATATGGTTTTTCTTATATTTGTTACTAAATCGTCTTTGACTGAATTTCTAATTATTTGGTTAAAACTCGACGTGATTATGCCTAATGTATTTTGTTATCTTTAATTGTTCGGTAAATTACAAATATATTATTTTTCTACCATTAACATTATGTAGAAGAAATTAGAGAAAGACATGGCGCGATCAGTTGAACCAAATACTTACGTCGTGCCATGTCAAGTGTCAAATAATAGAATAATATATATGAGACGATGTATGGATGTGAATGTGTGCCAAAACCGAGTTGTTTGGCGGACCATCTTCTCTCTGCCTACCTCCTTCTCTGTTTTTACGGTTTACCATAGTTCCCGTGAGCACTCGAACCATGAGCCTATTGTGTCAACGCCATTTTTACCTCATTTCTTTGACAGCCCTTTGATAAAGTTCGCCAGGGTTGTCAATGGATATTCTGGTTCTATATATAATATATCTCCTGGTTCCACAATATGTCTTCCCAGGTAGAGCTGAGCCTTGTTGCCTTCAGGGCGAATTATTGACACCATAAGTGAATTAAGTCTCCAAGTGAATCAGAGTCTCTTCATTCTCTTCAAATTTTCTGCGTCTGTTGGTGTTTTCCACTCCCAACAGCTGCATGTGTCTCCTGAGGTGGAGATAGTGTCTCGTTAGCAGTCATACACGCTATATTGAGTAGTTTCCTGGTTCTTCTGGGGTCTGGTTCGCTACTTTGAATTGTCTCATTCCGGGTGCCCTCTACGAGATGGATAGTTAGTTACTTATAGTTAGTTAGTTAAAAGGACTTACCAGCTTGTGAGAAGATGGCTAGGGACAGGAGCAGCAGCCCGCAGACCGCGCCCAGCCGCGCGTCCCCTCTCATGCCGCCCTGGGAACAATACAAAACAACATGTTATTGTTTCATTCCACAATGTGTTAAAACCTTATTCTTCATTATCTCATTCTTACCCCCGTACCCAATTGGGAGTACCATAATTCCACGGGCTCCGCTTGTGTGGTGTTCACATAAAGCAAACATACGTGTGTGCAGAGAATTAAGAGGCTAGACTTTGAACCACACGCGGAACGTTTCATTGTATGTCATTCTGTCCCGTTCAGAATAAGCTCACACACACTTACGATACATTCGAATGCGAAATGTGCGAATGGGACAACTGTCGTAAACTCTCATATTTATCAAAAGAAATTGCTCGAAAAAGGGTTTCGGGAGAAAACATTTTTCTACACCCAAACTTTCACGAAATTGTAATTTAAAAACAAAAATATGTTCTCGAAAGAAGAAGCTATGTCGGTATGTTTTTATAATTTTGTAATTCTTTACTTAGAGTTAGCAGCACTTCTTCCTTAGATAATATTTTCCGATAAATTATACATGTTTGATAGTGAATGTTTACGTTAATACGATACGCATCGAAAATTTAAAAACATATCGACATAGCTTTCACCTTCTAGAAGGCAATATAAAAATGATTAATTTCGTTGCATTTTCGATGTAGAAAAGTGTTTTATCCCGGACGTACTTTTTGTATGGACCGAAAAGCGAAGTCTATCATCTTAACCACTGGAGCGTTTTTTGTCACATTTTGGTCAATTTGCAAATATCTACGAGCGCTCGCTGGCCAAGATATGGCTAATTTGAAGAACATTTTTTGGATTTTTTAAAAAGTTCCCGCTTGTTGTGATCTTCGATAATTACAAGTCTAACTTAGTAGTTTCACAAAACAAGAGATGTCTCACATCTCTTCTTAATGATTTTTTATTGCCATTCTGTAAACCGAAATGATTGAAATATTTTTTTTACAAATCATTGTGTTTGAATATTAAAAAATGCATGTTCGAATTTAAATTTATATCTGTGATTATAAACTAGGGTCATATAAAAAATATAAAATTTATAATAATACATAATATTTTCCAAATAAGTACGGCATTTTTAAAGGAAATGATACGAAGAATATTAATATCTATTAAAATCATTTATTGATATATGAAAATTGTTTTAGTTTAAAAAATAAACAAGTATTGAATGTGGACATTTTCTGTTTTCTTCATCTGATCAAAAACCAAGATGGAAAAGTAAACGACGCCGACGTGAGAATTTAATGTGTGAACTAGCAATTGTGCCCTAGCAAACTGGAAGTGACCTGCCCCAGGTAAGTATGTTCTCTGTGTCTATTTGTAAATAATAGTTCTAGTTAGAGCCTAAGTAGTCATAATAAAATGTACAGCGCCCTTGAGGTGATTTCTCACAAAAACGGCGCTCTACAAGTTATCCAATTATTATTATTATTATTGTGCCAAAATAATACTTTCATTCGGGGTGAATTGTGTGAATGCTCGGAAATCGCAAGTCACGAAGTAAAAATGTAACATCACTTGTAGTATACAGGATTATACGTGTAGTTTCAACAACCTTCTCCATATGTCGTTAGTAGATAGTTATATGTAGGTTTAAGTCTCTCAATAGATGTCATTTAAGTAGTGCCTCAGAAGAGCGCCGACTATCGTATGGACATGTCTAATGCATAAACGGTTACGGAAATAGCCGATGATATACGATAGACAGCTGGGTTCACACAGTGTTTGGTTTCCCAGCTTCAGAATAACTTCGAGCTTCCTATAGTACGGACGTCTTGTCCAGTTAAATATTCACTGTGAACCTTACGATAACGAAAATAAAGCAACTTGTAATCTCGATAATCCTCGAATATTGGAGTTTTCCCGAACATATTTCAAGTAATCTCAATTACTGGGATTAAAGCACATCACATTACTATTTTTGTGTTCTAGGCAAATGTAATATTTTGTTTTTCCTGCATTGCCCAATTAAAATAAATTGTTATTATTTGGAAATAATGTTGTTATAAACCAAATTATAATGGAAATGATTACAATATTACATGAGAGTACTTTTTATATTCCAATTAAACAGTATTTTTGCAATTCAAGAAATAACTTCAGTACCTATATACTATTGCTTTGCGAAATCGAAAATAATAATTTCCATATTAAATATTTTTAATGATTCTCGATCGCTCAAATTTTACGAAAAGTATAACAATATCTATACGGCAGAACTGTGAAAAATCACGGTATGTAGTAATTATTGTAGAATTGATAATTGGATGTTAGATTTATTTCTATGTTTTTATCATAAAACAAACAATAGTGTGGTACGATGTTGATGTTAATCAATAGACAACGAATTTATCAATACTGAGTATTATTTTATTTATAAGCTAATTGTTTTATTCCTCGATAAATTCACTTTATAGTCCATACGATATCGTTTCCAAAGCAGAAGGCCGAACATTTGTCAAGTGGCTTGTTTCACGAAATGTAAAAACACACGTATTCACTATGATTGATAAGGTTGGGATTGTGAAGCGGATTAAATATTGCACACACTCCTGGAAATCGCGATTCTACGTTTATATCTCCGTAACGTTAATACGTAATTTAAGTAATTAAGCGGGGGTGAATAAGAGGCCAATAGAGTACGATACGAATAGAGTACACTTCTGATGGGGGGGCTCTCAAAGCACTCTGAGTTTGCCGTTAATTCAGCTTTATTAATTTGACGTCTAACGTAAATACTTAAGTGGCTCGATGTTAAAACTTGAGTACGATTAAAACAACGACGTATATACACGGTGTTCGGAAACTCGACGTGCAAGCGGGAAACTGGTGAATCTACATCACATTTGGAATTTAACTAAGTAACTAAATAACGCCGTTTCTCCGCAGGGATAGGCAGAGAGGATGGACCGTCAAACAACTCGGTCTTGGCACACATTATTTGCCTCATTTTCATTCATATTATATGGTCTCACACATACTCGTCTATTATTCTGACTCTTGACATGGCCCGACTCGAGTGTCTGATGTTGTCTTTCTCGGTCGCCCCCTACTTCTTCTACCATTAAAATTTGCGTCATATATTCTCCTTACGAACCAGCTTAGCGTCCATTTCTTAATTTTACATTTGGAGTCAATTTTGTGTAGTAACTTTTTTTTATTAGAGTTTTCGTTTTCGAGTAAATTGGGTCCGAAGTTGGAATTCATTAGGTTAAATTTGAAAAATTCAGTCGCTAGAGGGATATTTTCAGCTATTTAATATCTTAAAAAAACGTGTCGCAGTGTAGGTAGACCCGGTTCCAAATGTTTTTTTAACTTCCTAAAAAATAAAAACAAATAATTATTATGAATACAACAATTTTTTTGGGGTTCTCTGTTGTGATGTAGATTTGTAGATTTACCAGTTTCCAGCTTTTACGGCGAGTTTCCGGACACCGTGTATTACTTGTGTGGTTGTGCGAAAAGCCCTGAAATTAATAAGCTCCTTGAGTAAAGTAGAACTTTGCCTACGACTTTCGTGAGAGAGGTAGCTTTGACATGGAATTATATGGTTTTGGAGGAAATTAATTGTTATAGAATATCGTTGGGCAACGATTACAATTTTTTTGTAATCGTGATCGCTGATTATCTGTGCTACCATTATCCATTTAAAATAAATGTATTAATGCCCATATTTACCCTTAACGAAGTCAACCCTGCAGGATAGTACTTTTTTTTATAAAAGGTGCTACAGGTCGTACCCGAAGGATTTGTGTATGCCCTAACACGGGTTCCTAAGAAAACACTTGACCACATTTCAAAAGTTCTTAGCTATGCTTTTATATTTCTTCTGGAACAACTCTTGCGGATCTCGCGGAAATCGTTGTGTCTCTCTTACTATCATCGTGAGAAATATGATCTAAACGGTGTTAGTTAGAAAAAACACCACACTTTATATTAAAATCTAACAATTAACCAAAATAATTAAAAATGATACCAAAGTTACTGAAAGCAATCTGAAAATAATTTATGAAACTTTGGGAATTTTTAAATGAATTATTTTTACATGAAATGACAAAAAAGGTGAGTTGACGAAAACGTTTATAAGACTTTTATTTAATGAAATATGTTTGTGTTTTTATTTTTTTTTTCGTTATCAGTAATTTGTCGCATCGTACTTTGCCTGTTTTTTCGATGAACAGAATGCTTTGATTTTCTGTGTTAAATTTTGTTCCATAATCGTAATAACCGTTTCACCACTAATGGAAAGTTTGAAGTCTACTCGTAAAGCGTTGAATTCTACACGGAAAACTAAGTTGTGAATTATGAAGTACGGCTTATTACTCACATGTGCCACCCTTCTGTTACCTACGTGACATCTAACCGTTCTACATACCTATTAACACCCGTACGTATAGAGCAGTATAACTTTACTATTCACTCAACAACGCAAGCGTTCACTTTAATAATATCTACGTACAGGCAAATCATTTTAAAGAGGACACGTTTGAATGAATTTGTGCCTTGGAGGATATGTGATTTTTTGCACCCCGACAGTATCGAAATAATCAATTTCATCTATCTAGTATACCACTACACGAGCAAGGGTCTATTTAAAATGATATAGGTACCTGTAGGTACGGCATCCCAGCAACATTTCTTTGTTAGCTAAAATTTCGTGGCAAAGTTTCTAAGAAGAAAGTCAAACCGATTGAAGTCCCATTTGAGTTGTAGGCCTTTCTTTAAATTTCAAACAATGATTTTACTTTATGTATTTGGTTTTCTGTTGCTTGTGAAAGTATATTTATTTGGAAGTAAACCTAAACCTATAGTTGTTAATCTTTATAAAAAATGAATGTTTCTTTGTGGGTCCCTTAAAAGGTTTTAACCAGAGAATACCGGAAATTTGTGCTTTTTAAATCAAATTCCTGACGTACTGACTTTTATTTCCTAGACCATTCATCCCATTGCGATGAAACTTTGGTGAATTGTTGTTCGCACGCCCGCGAAGGTTTCTGTATATAATGAGCTCTGGCGTGAGAGAAGTCTAATAGGCGTTTCTGTATGAAGGCTGGGTAAGGGGAAAGCGGGGCGGAGACGGGGACGCACGGGAAAGGACACGCAAGGAGAAACAATTTCTTTCTTTCAGTAGCGTTCCAATGCATGCCGGGTACTCGCTAGTAACAAATAAAAAATTAAATTACTTATCATATTTTTAACCCTCGACCTCTGGGTATAGAGTCAAGAAACTCACCGCTTCGCCCCGGAGGTCGCCAACGTAATGAATTAAGTATCGCTAGATATGCCGCACGTCTCATATAATCACGAAAGTAATTCCGCCGGTTGATTACTATTAAAGTCCCCATTTGTATGTGAGCCACGCGCGTTCACTAAACGATCATTTCTATGCCAAAGTCACAAATAAAGAAAGTGAAAAAACTCCAAGTTAATTTTTAACGAACGTTGTACTGTTAGTTAATCAATATTGCCATGACAGTGAAGTTTCGCCTGCACTTTATTAAAAGCGTAATAATTTGTCAATAATATTTTACGACTCTTTTGTATTTATTTGTGTATCTTCCCTGTTTCTATTAATTAACTATTAGTATTATTCATTTTCGTGCTTTGTTAAGTGTGGAGGCGTTCAAATTTATAGGATGACAGATGTAGAGTTACCGTAATAAATTAATTAACTTTTGCAAAGTAGGGGAAAAGGCAAAGCAATAAAGCATGGTGATATCAAATAATTAAAAGAATACTTAGGAAGGGATGTTTCGGAGAAATTGAATAATTCATTAAATTAAAAATTCAAATTGTAGTTCTCTGAAAGTTCTATCGGGATCTTTTATTATTTCATCATGGATCGGCTGTTTAGCAATAGGTTATTGGATAATAACAGAACTTAAATAGGACTTTCTCAGAACTTTGAAGTTTGATGAGTTGTTCATATTCTGTTAAACTTCCCGTTCAACATCTTTATTGCATATTCTTCAAACTTTGTTAACCGATTGTTTGGATATCGTATGAAAGGCGTGTGCAGACTGAGATATATTTGCGCGAGAAATTCATATTTAATAAGTAATTATAAGGAAATGGCAATGCAAGAATTAGGAAATCTGTCTGTTTGTATAAAAGAGAGTGTCTGTATTGGGCAGACACTGGGGGGCGGCGTTTGTTTGATTTTTATACAAATCTACAAATTTATTCCGAGATTGATGAAATTTTGCACAATTGACCTTGAAAGCAAGATCAAGGTCCCTGTCTGCAAGAGATTTTGAAAAACTCGTAAAGCCCGGGCAACGCCGGGATCTTCAGCCAGTGTACAAATAAATAAGCGTGAAGAGAAATACAATAATAGTAAAGAGTAGATGAAAGATGAATGGGAAATCCATGAAAGAAATTAATCAAATGCCCCTCTTGACTATCTCCATAGCAAGGTTATACACGTACCTGCTTGACTTTGACGTCGGAGTTTACGGTTCAATACCCGCGCAGCGTAAAAAATACAAATCGAATTTTTCTTTTAGTATTTTTCACAAGCGCTACGGGGCTGAAGTTTGAAGGATCTGCTGCCTTTACAGCTATGTAAGTAAAGTAACATCGATAACAAAAAATATGTATCTGGGCACATAAGCTTCACGACAATTTAACGTAGGTAGACGTAGGAATGACGTTTGCCCCGTACCTGAGTTATTGGTATCATTTATTTATTTTATTTTAGACGCATTAGGGATTTTACGTATCAATAGCGGAAATTTGAAATGAGTTAATTTTAATTTTTCTCCGTTTTTTCTCTCTTTCGATCTCCGTTGTCGATATACTCGTAGTTGTAGGAAAAAAGTGCGCACTTTTTTTCTTTTTTTAGAAAAATTATTTAAAAAAAAATTGTAATTAAATAAATTGTTGAGTATTCTGAAAGATCTATTCAATGTTCTTTAATAATAAAAAATCATAGTCTGCAAATACCGGAGAAAACTTTCTTTTCGCTCTCCTGAACAAAAAACATTTTGATCACTTATGCAAAATTATGTGAATGTACAAAGCATTTGACCAATGAACGTGATTCTGCGTTAAAATGTACGTTTATTATTATTTACTAATTTATTCGAAAAAGTATAAAATTGATGATAAGAATACATTATGGATAAAAATAGATATGATTTGAGATTTTCACGGCCAAAAGTATTATCTTGATTTATTTTTTAGGTATTATTGCCGTGCTGCGCTACCTCATTCTTTAACTAATTTTTAGGAAAGCATTAAGGTGTCCATCATCAGCGCAGATATCTAATAATATTACCGTTGGATAATAACCAGGTACTTCCCCATATTCCTCTTCCCCATCTCCTTCCCCACCCCATTACCTTTATCCTCACAACATACCCCAATTGGGGATGCTATAGTCTTACTGGCTCCAGACGGGAGCAGTTAAGACTTTTGGGCGGTATACATATATAAAAAAAAAAACAAAAAAAATATATACATATATATAAAATTAAAAAATAAAAATATACCCAAAAATAAATCATGATAGGCAGAAATAGTTCGCGCATAGGTACTGGCTTTTGAGGTTTGCTAAGTTTAAATGATTGTCAATTACTCACATACAGGTTGTCCGGGGGTAAAGTGCTTTATCTTCGTGTGGTGATTCTATATGATGGTAGGAGTAAAAAAGATTAACAACTTTTTTCGAAATTCCAACTTTTTTTCCCATACAAAAAGATGTACAAATTAAAAATCCTTTGTGTAAGGTACAAATTTACCCGATAAATTTGCTGTGAGTCAGCCGGGCGCATTGTGGCGACGTTGGTTTTGATTGGCGCGTATCGTAACAGCGGAAAATACCTAAAAGGTAGTGCAGGCCGCACACGCCGTACTAATTTTATCTTTTTACCAAAAAAAATCCCCTAAAAGTTAGAATTTCGAAGAATGTTAATTTTCTTTTTTATTTACACTATCATGTAGAATCACCTCCCGAAGTTAATGCACTTTACCCCCGGACACCCTGTATAGTTTAAATATTTATTACCAAGAGTATCTAAATATTGTACTGGGGAATGCAAACCATAGTTGGATTGAGATATATATTTATTTATTTATTTATACTGGGTTTTTACAGATGTTCGCACTTACGTGAGAACATCCAATTATAAAAACTCAGTTATTGTACAAATAGAAACATACAATTACAAACAATCTACAATTACATACAATTAAATACAGATACATACAATTAAATACAGATACATACAATTAGAAAAACAGAAAAATCACAAATAAAAAAAAGAATAAAAATAAGTAATAAAAATAAAAATATAAAATTTAAAAAAAACAATTTTTTTTACAAGCTCCTCAAGCAACATATATTACAATGAGAAATATATACACAATATGTAAAATGTTAATGTCTATCTAGTCGTTCGTTTGGATACACGTAGATTGATTAAATGCAAGAGTTCAGAACAATAGAATTTAGAGTTAAACAAATTTTAATAAAAAGTGTAGGTAGTTTATTTTTCGTCTGTTTTCCAATGAAAATTTAAAATATTCATTAAAGACGATATTTGATCATATTTGTACAAATTACCGAAAATCTACATTATCTTTTACTCGAACATATATTTGTTTTATCACCAACTTTTCGAATTAATCTTTTAATATTTTCATGTTATAAATAAGTGTCGATTGTCTGGCTGCATCGACCAACAATTCCATGTCTAACTGTCATAAATATGCATACCGCCATTATTTAATTTTTATATTTTATATTCGCAAATGCGAAATGCGATGTACGGTTTCTCCACCGCAACACAAGTATAGAATGCCGCTGATAGCTCATCAAAACCTCTCCCTCTCTCACGTAAACAATCCATGTAACAGAAAGAGAGGTTGCAGCGGAGCTCTCTGCAGTAGGACCATAACTCCGACTTCGCAGAGTATTTAATAAGGCGCGGCGGGCTTTGATATTTGCCTCCATGTTGGATAATAAAGGCGGGAAACGCATGACGTAAAAACGTCACTTTGATGGCGTATTTAAAACGAAAACGGCAAAGATTACCGCCCAAAAAAGAAATAAGACGCGTTTAATATTGGGCTTAACCACCGCTCGTGGAAAGCCTTTAGACAACCTTTATCATACAATATGCTTTCAGGCTTGAATTTGAACACGTGCCATACATTCAGATTAATGTATAATGAAGAAAATAATACCTCGGATTTATCATTTTTTTCACCGAAGGATTTTTTTTCATTTTCCAGTAAAGGTATGGAAAAAGCTGTCTGTGAAATCTCTTTTTCGGGAAAGCGATTATTCTTTTCAATACAAGGAAGTGAAAATTGTTTCTGTTATCCAACAAATAATACTTTTTGTCTTGCAAAATGCGTGAATGTCATGACATTTTCTTTCCCTGTAATTTTTGTGGTAGTTTGAGTTTTGAACAGTCTTGGTTTTAGAAGTAACCAGATTTGACTTTGCATGAAATTCCCAAGCTTCCTATTTTACTTTTCTCTTATCTATCTCACTATTTTCCACATCCCCATCTCATTCCCCTCCCTACAAATTCCAGTTTCACAACATTCCCCAGGCAGTTGTGACTCTTGAGACCAAAGCTATGCAAATTTTTTAACCTCTTTGAGAATTAGTTCAAATTATATGCAACCAAATTTTAACCAACAGTTTTTATATAATTATCATGATTTTATTTTAGGGCGTTATGCCGTGTTGCGCTACCTCCTTATTTAGCCAACGTTTCTGACATCGTCACAGTGTCCGTCGTCAAGGCAGATGTGGTTTATATATTTTAATCCGTTGTGATGGTTTTGAAAGCGGCATTTTTACCTATTTTCCGGCGGGATTAGAATCACTGAACTTTTTTTTACTGATTACGTAAAGAAAAGAAGTGAACAAATTCATAGAATACATATAATTCTGCAGGCCTATTATAAATACGCGTACCATTGTTTACCTCTCCCTGATATAGACAACACTGTTAGTTTGGTTTAGTCATGTTACTGAGACTTATGTAGGTACTCACGGACACGCAGTTTAATTTACAGTATTAACTTCATAGGAGTAACCTAAATAAAAACAAGCGGATAATTATGTTATAATGTCAATAAGCACATGGCTGATTGAGGATTTCCATAGGAAATAGGAAAAACATCGTGCACTTAATTACTGCTATGCAAGAATCACAACCAACGGCGCGTGAAGAACAAATAGCCTCGGGATGTGAACATTCGTAACTGCGTATTCATACAATCAAAGTTCTTTACCAGTATTTTTCAGTTACCGAATTTTCAAAATTTTGCTCTTGATAATAGTGATATTATGAGCTGAACAGAGTTGCTTGGATCTTGAAATCAGGACACAAAGTTGTGCAGAGGATGATGTTGGCGGTCACCGTTCTATGTAGAGTTTTTGTTGGTTTATATATCGTGCACATAGTTTAAAAAAAATATATTATTAGGTTTGAGTCACAATTGCCTCAAATTCGTTGGACTATGACTATGACATCCCCTGTGTGCTGTACATTGGAGCATGGGAAAGAGGAAGGTTTGGAAAGGATTTTACCTGGCCATGTAGTTGGCTACTAATCATGACAGAAGCCATTCATACGAACTAGATGTAGAATGTGACTCAACTGCGCAATTAAATGCTTTTATTTTTCCAAAATTACCCTGTTGGTTATTGATGATGGCCAACTTTGATTTTCAATTTGATAGGTGGGTATGGGTTCCGCCGCCCCCGGAACCATTCATTGGATAACCCACACCTCTGTCATAGGTAATCCCAAGTGATTTTCTATATTTGGTGATTTAGCAGAGTTGCCCGGGTTCATGGGGTGAAAGGTTTGTCCGGACCAGAGGCGGATGCGTTTGCCTACCAGCTGCGTGGCGGGATCAGGAGAGACTGATTGAGGGGAGACTCTTTGACCTCTCCAGACCCACGCCTTTGCCCCGCAGTGGGAGGGATGGATTCATACGTCACTCCTGAGCACACCCATCCAAATCCCTACCCACCTTCTCTACTTCCTCATGAGCACCTCCTCATTATGACACAGGCCCAGAGGGACATTATTTTCCTCAGGGATCAAAAAAATAAGATTGTTTTCGCATCAAAACGTCTCCCAATCATTGAGAAATATATCCAATATTGTGTAAGCTTTATACTCTTACATAAACTTATAGTAATAGGACGATTTATACAGCGCCGTGTTTAGTGAAAAATCACCCCAAGGGCGCTGTGCAAATATTTTTTCCAAGGTTCCATCCTACTACTTATAGACAATATACTATATTGAATTAATAATAATAATAATAATAATGTTTGGATGATTTTTATAGCGCCATTTTCGTGAGAAAATCACCTCAAGGGCGCTTATTATTATTATTATTATTAGCTAAGTCATACAGATCGCTCAATAACATTAAATAAATAGTATGTGCTATAACCATTTTTTATACGAATACCAACTGCTCCCGTTTAGAGCCAGTGAGACTGGCATCCCTAATTGGGGTATGTTGTGAGGCTGAAGGTAGTAGGGAGGAGAAGGAGATAGGGTAAGGAAGGTGGGGAAGTAGCTGGCTATTCAGATCTGGTCACTAAACACGGCTAAAGCCATTTCAAGCAACGTTTCAATTCTGAATGGTGGTTTTACACACAGGCGATACTGAGAGTATCTTCCACTCTGGAACGTTCCGCAAATATACTATATATTATTTTTAATTAATATTAATTTTGAAATAACACAAATTTATCAATTTGTTTCGATGTTCGAACCCGTGACCTTTGGATTGGGATTTGAGACCAGCCGCCGGCCGTCAAAATGGGCGTTAAACTGCATAAAATGTACATAATATTAGACACTACTTATTGTGTGCAGTTAGATGATAATAGTATTATACAGTACCATAATTACTTACCTATCGTGTTATAGCTTAGGAAGGGATTTTATGTGAGCACATGTTTCAAATAAAAACAAAAAACTTCTTGTTATTAAAAAAAATATCACAATGTTGTTTGCTGAATTAAAAGAGCCGTGATATCTGGATTGGTCAATGAACATTTTGATTGGTTTCTTGAACTACTATTAGCCTTGATGACTAATATTTAGATCACTGCAAGCTGTTCAGATCAAACCATTATTTAGATAATCATTTCGCAGACATGACAGCCGGCGACAGATTGATCAATTGATATGTCATTATCTACACAGACAAATTTATTGTGGTCTGTGTTAGTTATTACTTTATTAGCAATGAGAATGACTTTACATGTGTAATTTGAAGGTAGTTTCCGAAGCACGCATTTAAATTATTTGTGTGTGGATAAACTATTTTTTCCAATATTGTTTTTTTGCAATAAAAATATATAAATTTATTTTAAACCACTTTAATTTTAATTAAACTCTACCGGTTTCGGAAGAACCCTTCCTTCATATGTAAATTATGGCGAGCCACAAAGTTAATGCTACTATTACGAATATTGTTTTTTTTGTTTCTCGCACTTTTATATTTGGTACATAAAACATATATTATGTTTTAGCTCAGTTCTTTTTTCGAATGTACCTACATTCTGTATCGTCGTGGTAGGACAGGGTTTCACGACAAAATAGAACAGTGACAAAACATCTGCCCTGTTAGCTAAAGAAGGAGGTAGCGCAAAATGGCATTATACCCTAAAAATAAAAATCACCATAATACTTTTGGCCGTGAATTTGGAATAAATATATTTTACATAATGCTCTATGAAAATTATTACATGATTAATCTCATTGATTAAATGGGAAATAATTTTACGTTATTTTAAACAATTGTTTACCTTTGTCAGTTATAATATCTAATCTTATCTGTACAGACAACGATTCTCGCCAATCCGATGTTTTCCTTTTATTATAATAAGATCTTTTGTCTAGAAGATTATTGAACTAAATAAAAATACAATAGATACATAAAATCTCTCAGATACACAGAAATAATATTGCTTAGATTAGATAGATGTATGTATGTACACTCTCGACAACCGATTTTCTTATTATTATCATATTAATTACAATTTAAATTCCGGACAACACAAGGCCAAATAACGATGTTATTCTTCATATGCAAAATATAGGTTCCTGCTACTTTTGTGTTTGAATGACTTCCCATGTATTGTACGTTGTATGGTACAGAATCCTTGACTCCTTATTCTTAATATTCGCACATCCTTGCGGCATGACCTTTCCACTTGAATACACGGGAGGAGTGTGTCGCGAATACTAACTAATCGCCGTATCCAATATCCTTGTCCGCTGTTTATCTGCAGGCCTATTGAATGCTCATTAAACTGTCTGTATGTCCACTGTTCACTGCTTCACCGGACATTACTCTGGTGAGACATACAATATACGACTATTATGATCCTGTGATTCGAACAAGAATAGCCACCATTCTGTTAGTCACTTAAATGGTATATTTATTAAATCTTAACGTTGCATCTTATCGGCGCAATAAACATTTATTTGTTACTGATAAGACACAGTATAGGTATTAAATGCCTCTGATTCACGGAGTAAATAATGTCATTGTTCGGAATGCGATTTCAGAAATTAAATCCCCCATTAAATGTTAATGGGGGTAAAATGCAATGTGGATAATTAGGTATTGCAGCAAACGTGTTGACTGAATCAAGAAGTTGCGAATAATATCCTAAAATGTGTAGCGTTTATTCGCTACTTCCGTCTGGACGCTTTATGTATGTATATTTACTCCATTTTTAACAACTGCTATTCCCTACCGCTACTACGTCTCCTTTCAATATCTCCATCTGCCGCGTCAATGCGTCCCGGTCCTGCCCCTGTTCCTCTCCCGCGTCCCTTTCTTCTCCCGCGTTCCCCTTTTATCTTCCCCGCCTTTCTCCCTCAAGCGTCCCCCCGTCAACCACCCTTCCGCGTTCTCCTCCTTCCTCCCGCGTTTCCCTTCCACCTTCCCTTCATTAGTAAGATGCATTTTCGTCACCATGTGATTGATCTTTATTAATGAAACTAGCGCAGATAAGACTGTCAAAAAGATTCCGGATACTAAAATATAATTCCAATTTTTAAGAAGACGATTAAATTAAATATTATTGTCTTTAAAATAATTATATTTTAGGTGGGTGACTATTCTTATCGCTTATCAAAATCCTTCACACAATCAGTTTTCGATTTGGAAAATGACACATAAGTTCAAGGCGAATTTGAGTTCATTGAACCATATTTCACGGGGACGCACAGACAACCAAAATTAGTATGTTTAAAGAAACTATGACTTTTCACAGACATCACAGACTGTCTCTATTCCGGGCGGCGTTTTTGTGTACCTACCTAAGTTAAATGTAGGCAGAGTTACAGTACTTCATATCTTTGGAATTAAAACAGGAAACGGTATCTTCTATTTTCACGTTATTATTAAGGCGCTCCGCCCACTGAGGCAACTGAAAACCAACTAAAACCGGCTGTTTTCTCTGTCTTGATTGGTCAAAAAGCTTGGTTAACCATAGATGAAGAACAATCAGCTGACAGCTGGCAACTATCAATGGCCGCCCAGAGCAACCAGAAGAGCAAGTCGCAAGTCACCGCTTGCTTTACCATTGACAACGGGGTTTTGTGTGATTGTGAAGTGTGCGGGCCATCACATTGTCATACAAAGACAGTTGGCAGTTGAGAGTTTTCAGTTGCCTGAGTGGGCGGAGGCGCTAATTCGTATTTCACGAACTTCATTCGTATTATTGAGTTAAATAGCTACCTATTTGTTGGTTTAAAATTGGAATTTGAATAATATGGTTCCTACCTATCTGTTTGATAGACTGCAGTGGTCCCGTGACTCTCACGCCCACAGTACACGCCAAAGGGACCATGTACTAATTCTCCGAGACATAAAACCACTGTATTTAAGGGTAGTTTCAACGATTCATCATAAAACTATGGAATGAAATATGTATTACTGTCTATTCGAATATCGACATCTTTGCAGTGCTTCAAGAGGCTCTGCGACGAATGGTTGTTGACTGAACAGTTAACCGCACAACATTTTAATTTTAATTAGGTAATAAAATTTACAATTGAAGGAATACATACTTACTTGTGTTAGTGTTTTTGATTTGATTTGATTACACTATTTATTTTGACTATATATTTTATCCTTGAATTGGTTTTATTTTGAATTTGAATTGATTTTATTTTGAATTTGAATTGATTTTATTTTGAATTTGAATTGATTTTATTTTGAATTTGAATTGTTTTTGTTTTTGAATTGATTTTATTTTGAACTTGAATAGATTTTATTTTGAATTTGAATTGATTTTGTTTTGAATTGGAATTGATTTTTTTTTTAAATTGATTTTATTTTTAAGATTAGTTTATATATTAAGATTGTTGGCTTTAATTTGAATTCCAATTTATAATTTTTAATGTATTACATCGTGCGTGTTGAATTAGAGATTTGGTTTGATTATTTTTTATGTGATTTAATTTAATTGTAGATATATATTTTATCTTAATTTTTTTTTTCTGCCTTTTATGGGAGGCACTGCTAAAAACAAGGTGCATTACAGGAGACATCCTGAATTGCAGCTGAGCAGTGACCTTTTTTTATCAATAGAACCAACTTCAATAGAGTAATCAAAAATTTGTAATACTGTAAAAAAAATTGATGATTAATAAAATTCTATTGATGAATAAACGATTTTATTATTATTATTATATGTCCGTCCTTGGTAGAAATTTAGAAATTCAAACCAAGGTAACATCTATGTTATTAATACGCTAACGTCTGCCATACACACTCGCTCCACGTAGTAGACATAAGAGGAAGTGCTGCTATCTATAATATTCAAATAGAACTATTGAAGTTTTCATACTACAGTTTTGCCGCGGAAGCGGTTTTTTTTACCTGCTAGTTTAAATTATTACCCTATAACTCAGAGCCCTGCAGATCATATCATACCAATAAAAACGGGACAGTAAATAAATGCCATCAGTTTACAGGCCCGACATCTGCCCTCCCGTAAAATACCCGATGGCTATAAAAAGGTATCTTGTAGTCAAACAATAACCTTTATCACTCATCAGTATTATCAGTATTACCATGATCATTATTTTATAGTGACCATTAAGAAAATACAGACCACCAAGTAATGGTAATTATCTACGAGAGGAGGTCTTAAAAACTTTTAATTATCATTTTCCCTTTGTTCAAAAGGATCTTTAAACTCTCTATCTTCTTTATATATAAAAATCTCATGTCACAATGTTCGTCCGAGGTAAACTCCGAAACTAATTAACCGATTTTGATGAAATTTGGCTTACTGTGTGTAATTTGGTCCAACATAAAATATAGGGTAGTTTTTATCTCGATTATTGACCTCAATATTTATTATTGCGAATTGAGTGTTTTTTGTGGGGAAATTATTTGTAAGTTCCATCATTTTCTGACAGATGGCGGTGTGAGTTAATTTATTGACACAACACTTGGTTTTATCTAGTTTAGGTGAACATCCAGTAGATTTCATTGTGTTTCGATAGCCACAGCAACGCGTGGGCGGGTCAGCTAGTATTATATATGTTTCTATCTACAGGGTCCGCCAAATAACTTTTTTTTTTTGAAAATGCTATAAAAAAAAAACTACTGAATATTTTCTCAAATTTCTTTTTTTATTTATAAGTACAATCCTTCCGGTTAATAATGGAAAATAATTTCTTTCAAATGGCTGCCTCGGCTGGCCATGCAGTAGCCTACACGATCGGTCCAATTTTTAAGCACATTATCGATTGTGTGCAGCTGTATTTCACCAATGGCTTCACGAATATTGTCCTTTAAAGCGTCAATTGTCTCTGGCTTGTCGGCGTAACATTTATCTTTGAGGGCACCCCACAAATAATAGTCCAACGGTGTCAAATCGCAGCTCCGAGGTGGCCAAACGACATCAGCTCTGCGGCTGATAATGCGATCTTCAAAAACAGGGCGCAAAACATCGAGTGTAGCTTCGGCTGTGTGGCACGTAGCGCCGTCCTGTTGAAACCAAATGTTGCCAATATCCTCCTCTTCAATTTTTGTGAACAAAAATTCGTTCAACATGGCCCGATAACGATCGCCATTGACTGTAACGGCCACTCCTTGCTCATTTTCAAAGAAAAATGGCCCAATTATGCCTCTGGACCAAAATCCGCACCAAACAGTGACTCGTTTTGGGTGTACCGGCTTTTCAATGTATGCGTGCGGGTTTTCTGTGCCCCAAATACGACAATTTTGCTTGTTTACATACCCGCCAAGATCAAAATGAGCTTCATCCGAAAAGATGATTTTTTTGGCAAAATCGGCATCTTCTGTAAGTCGATCGCAGGCCGATATTTCCCAGCGTTGTTCAAGCGTATACACAACCATATTCGCTCAGCGGAAGGATAAAACTAATTATCTGTCAAATCAGACATGAGCTAAGTGTTACCATTCACGAAATAAGCACTAGTTGAAAAAAAAAACTTATGATGGCGGACCCTTTAGTTTGCAGCGATAAAGTAGTTGTTGTAGAGTATTATACTGCCCCGAAGAAGCTGGGTTGTAGCGAAACCCGGTCGGCTTAAAGTGTATCAAAAATAAAAGTGGTGTTTTAAGTTATTGTTTATTTTAAAATTATAATGTCATATCACAAAGTAACTGCTTCATTCGAACAAAAGATTAAAAGAAGATAATGTAAATACTAAACGTGTTGAACAAATTTAATTTATTTCAAACGAAGATGTGTAATGAATGGGTGAAGAACAGTGAAAAATGGCGTTTTATTATTTCATTAGTGCAGACAAAGTCACGGTTGATACAGTCATAGAGGTGCTATTGCTACCAATATCTCGTCGAAACGTGTTCCACTATTATCTCACGAGTAGCAATGCGGATTCGGTAGTTTCCGACTTGAAACTACTGTTATTACTACTAACTACTGGAAACTACGCCGAACGACTGTGGCGTTAAAACTTTGGGAGCATTGGATATCAAATTGGACTATTTGGTTGAACCAAATGGTCTAAATGGGATATTCTAACAAATCAGTTTCAATTTCAAAAGTGGCAATTAAAATAGTATTCTGTTAAAAATATTCTAAAAAATTCCAATTTTGAAAATTATTTATAAGTTCAAATCTAAATTTCTAGAGTTTATTGCACTGGAGATACTATACATTTGGAGGCATGGTTTGACACAGTTTAGAAAGAGCTAGAGACTAAGAAAGTTTATTTAAATACATTTTTCCTTTTGTTACTAATGGGATACTGTATTTTTTTATTTTTTTATTTATTTAGTAAAAGATTATACATTATTTAAAAAATGTTTTAACTGCCCAACTAGGAGGAATCCCGTTTTAGGAAAGTCAAATTAGGATGATATATGGAATATATGGAACATGTTTTGTACAAACAAAAAGAAATGGAGGAAATAAAAAGAAGAGAAAGAATAAAAATAAAAAAGACAGAAAATAAGAATAAGAAAAAATTTAAAGTTTTGAACATATTAAATGTTGTTTATTTAGCATAGTTATAATAATAATAATAATTATTATTATATTTAAAATAAACAATTTATATTTAAAATAAACAAACCTTAAAAACAAACTGGTATATACTGTATGCATTGCATATTATAGTCCTACATACATGTGTTGTATAATATAAGAAAGGAAGAAAAAAAAGAGAAGAGACATAATAAAATAAAATAACCAATTAAAACATAAAGACAGCCGTTGTTTGTTTATGAAAGTTATTTAAATAACAATAAAATAAAAGGTTTATCTACTTAAAAATAAAGGATTAAAATTAAAAAGTTAAGTGGTGTTTGCATTGCATATTATAGTCCTACATACATATCGTAAATGAAGTTTATGGGAAATAGAACACATAAAATGATTCCATGACAGTTGATCCCTTAACGGTTGGTCTCCCAGCAAACTTATATACAATATACAGTCGGTTCCTACATACACAAAGTATAACTACATAAGTGTCCCCAAAATGGTGTGCAGGCAGAGAGGATGTATCGCCGAATAACAAAAGTATAAATCACATTTTAATTCAAATGCATCAAGGATAAAACTACTTGTCTATATACTGTATGTGCCAGCGAACAAGTACAAAAAATCGACACTGTAAATTAAGATAATTAAATTAAATTAAGATAATTTTTTTTGAAGATAGAGTCAAAAAGGTGGAAGAGGCCCATATTACTTCCGAGAAGATACTTAAGGACTTGATGGACTTTGAGAATGAACTGGAGTTTAGTGCAGAAAGTGAGGCAGAAGAAATTAAAATTAAATTAAAAATTTTGATATCCATACCAACTTATTATTGGAGACAGTTTTGAAGTTGATTTTTGGTTTGAATTGGTAAATATGTGTAGTCAAATGGTGCACAAAAAAATTATAATTATAATTTCGGGGGCCAACAGGGGATCAACTGACGGGTCACTCATAAACACGGAGTTATTTTATTTTTTTAAAACGTACACAGAAACCAGTCATCTCAACAAAATAAAACGTTTAAAAAAGACGTACCTGGACATCCATGCTCTATAACTTTCAAACTTTAATTCTATCCGAACTGAGTATCACTGATATTACCACTGATAGATTAATTCTAGTTTAGAAATCTGAATCTTCATCAGCTTCAGTAGCTATTAACCGTTATAAATCTTTATCAGCAAGGCATCCTCACGATGACTGCGGAGTGACCACTTGTGCTCTGCATATAAACAATATGGCACATGTGTTATTTGCAATCGGCCTTCATTGATAATCAACCTCCTCACCTGTTAATCCTCTTCCGCTATACAGCCACAGCTGTTTCAAATTTCAAATAACATAAATTTGTATTACGACGCAAAAGTACAATCTGTGTGTAACAAAAACTGTTATTTGTATTCACTGATGTTTTGGTTAAAATACGTAAATGCATCTATACAGTTTAATGACCCACGGAGAAAAATGTTATTCGAAAAAACGATCATTTTAATAGTAAAACGGGTAAAACCGGGACTGAAGTTCTTACGAACAAATTAACAGGGTTTCAATGTTTATTGTCGGGAACATGTAAGAATAATTTGTTGTTATACCTAATTTCGTACGTATACCAACAAATTATTCTTACATGTTCCCGCCAATAAACATTGAAACCCTGTTAATTTGTTCGTAAGAACTTCAGTCCCGTTTTTACTATTAAAATGATCGTTTTTTCGAATAACATTTTTCTCCGTGCCCAAATGCGATGACAGCCCATATGTTCGACGCCATTATAAAGACACCCATAATATGCTGGAACAAATCTGCGAATAATAATATTAATATTTGGATGATTTGTATAGTGCCGTTTTTTGTGAAAAATCACATTAAGGGCGCTTTACACCTTTATAAAATATTTCTACAATCTAACTACAGACTAAACAAAACATTGTAACATCTTATCGCTAAAATATTGTATCCACCCGTTCTTCGGTTAGTGATACAAAACTATATGTAGGTACAAAGCATTTGACCTAAGTTATTAAAAAAAAAAAAATATATATATATATATATATATTTATTTCGTTTCATTTTTATACTCCCCAAAGGCAGAAAATATACAGGATCATACCTTACCTGGTAGGTCACTCGAGATTAAAACTGTTTGTTTAGAGACATTTAGATACAGTTTGCACACAGAGGACATAAGCGAACCCATAGAACTCATCTGTAGTTCGTGCAATACAATATTGTTATACAACTTATGAAAAAAATTATGGCGAGTTCAATGCTAAACCGCTATTTTAGATTAATCTTTACTACGAACTTGTTAACATTATAAATACAAAAAATATATGGTCTGAATAAATTGAGGCTTTTCGTACCGTTGCCATTGGGTAGAATTAAAATAAAATTGTTAATTACTTTATAAAACGTAAGCGTAAACTACTAAAAAATCTATTTTTCAATTAGAGACTAATTAATGCGTGTACGGAACAACTTTTTAAAAATATAATTTTAAGACTAAAAATTATCTGTGATAGGTTATTTTGTTTTCCCTTATCCTTTCTTATAAAAATATTCTCAAAATAAATAAAAACCACTTTTGCACTCGTGACCTCTAAACTCAGTTTGCCAAGCGATTTTTATGCCTATTACCTATATTCGTAGCGATATATGCCACACTAAAAATATGTACATTTTCGGCTTTTGGCTTCTTCTTAAAGCTTAAATAGATATTTATTATAAACTACAAAAAAATGTCTTGTTAATTAACAGTAGATAAAAAGCAGTAACGCAATGATAACATTCAACTGCTGTCGTTTTTTATTGTCAAGAGTAGTAAAGTATTTAAATAAATATATAAATCAGAATAAACACAGTCGAGACAATAACTGAGAATAATAGAGATAGTTAATTGGGTAATATCATTGTCGATTTAACTAGCATTAGTAACGATTCTGAACACTTAAATACATCCTGCATTTTATATATTTGGTGAATCCTATGTAGATGAATCTACAAACACAATATAATATAACAATATAAATAGGAATATACAACATGTATTGTTCATAAACACAAGACGCGCTATATTATGGCTTTTATCTATGGGATTTCCAGATATAATCGGAAGCTGCACGTGTACGGATTGCACAACTAAAACGTAAAAAGCGAACAAAGCATCACATGATTATTCGCCCTTAAAGCTTTATGTAAGGCTATAAAAAACATCTTCTTCGTTAGATATAATATATATATTAGCGCAGAACCATAAAAAATATGGGATATTAAATTATTATGGGATTTGTGAAGATGAAAGTATTTTTTATAAAATACTAGCTTATACCCGGAATGCATTGGATTGCCACTTTATTAAATATTTTTTTCTAAACTCTATAAAATTTTCAATACCTATTGCAATTTTTTGTAAAAATTTCATAACGCCAGAGCTTATTAGTATATAAAATCCTTCGAGGGCGTGCGCACAACAACTCACCGAAGTTTAATCGCGATCGGGTGAATAGTATAGGAAATAATTTCATAACACTAGATCTCACTTTTATATATAAAAACCATCCTGGGCAATGGGCATGCACACATCTTATCGCCAAAGTTTCATCGTAATTGGATGAATTGTTTAGGAACGCATAGGAGACAAACAAAGAAATATTAACTTTTGTATATTATGATGGTATTAATAGAGAACACCGGAAATTTATCAAATTCTTGACATATTGACTCTTTTTTACAAAAAAACTTCAATTGATTTTGAAAGACTTTTATTTTATCTGGTAAACGCATTTTTAAAATTTTTAAAAACAAAGCTTATTTTTAATATACTAAGGTTATATATACCGTTGGTCGTTTGCAGATTTGTTCAATTTTGAAACGACATATTGTATTATACAACACAAATTTCAAATCATATAATCATACAACAAAATAAATCAATGCATAATCTAGTAAACACATTTTTCAGAATTTTAATTTCAGTTTAATTAAAAACATTTCAAAATAAATCCGAAAACACCTCAGTGACGAAAATACCTCAGTTTTTCTATTTATTTGAGGTCTTACAAACTAAAATATTTCACTGAAGAAGAAGATAACAATAATAATCGACCGGTCAGTGGTTGTGTGGGCATCGCGTTTGGGTCCCACCCAGGCGTTCCGTGTTCGATCCCTCGGCTGGCTAAGTCCTCCATCACAACACAAGCAATATCTTCCGCTTAGTGTGGTGGTAGTAGGAGATTTTCAAATGTTGTTGGGTTATTCGTAACCCGGGAATGTTTGTCTTTCTTTTAAAAAAAAAAAAAAAACCTTTTTTTTAAATATGAAAATGAACAAGACACAGGAAAATAATAAAAGACTGGTCGCAACTGGGACTCGAACACAGAACCTTACGTCTTACCGGGACATACACCTCCACTAATTGGGCCGCTGCGATCTATTATTATCTATTATCTTTTATTATTTTTCTGTGTCTTTTTCATTTTCATATTTAAAAAAAAAAAAGATTATTATTGTTATCTTCTTCTTCAATGATATATTGGAATAACCTTCAAAAGTTAAAAAGAGAGTTTTTCTTATAAAAAAAATATATATTTCAGTTTTTTTACACACTTATTATTGTTTAGACATTATTGAAAAATCATAAATACTTACGCTCAAAAAATACCTACAAGAAGTACACGATATTTAATAAGTTATCATCGTGCGTTTTGAGCATTTTTATAGCTTACTTGAATGTAGGTATATAGCAAAGCAAGTTTTGAATGAAATAAATCGATATTAAATTATTAATTTAAAAATTTGACACGGGAAAAATCGATATTTCTCGTCGGAACCTCCCTGTACAGTTGCAAGCATTTTTAAACTTTTATTCTCAGCCGCTGGTCAGTGGCTCTTAAGATTTATATTAAACGAAATTTCCATAAGAGCTGCAAGTGATAAGGAAAAGCACAATACAGGATCGACCCTCAAAGGAGTAAGCCTTCCCAATCCAAAGGTAGATGGTTCCAATCCCGGCGTGCGCAAATAAGATTCATTTGATGAATTTGTGTTATTTCACATTTATTTAATGAATTAAATGTAATATAATTATAGTATATTTGCGGCACGTAAAATAGTGGAAGATGCTCTATCAATCGCCCTGGTGTAAGACCATCATTCAGAATTGAAACGTTGCTTGAAATGGTCTTAACCGTGTTTGGTGACCAGTTCTGAATTGTGTACTTACAGGTACTTCATCACCTCATCTCCTTCCCCTCCCCGCTACCTTCAGCCTCATAACATACCCCAATTGGGGATGCCTTGGTCTAATTGGGAGCATTTTTTAATGTGAATACCGCACAGACTCTTGTGCGGTATTCACATTAAAAAAATCGAATGTAAGATGAAAGGGGAGTCCTGCCAAATACGCACGGGACACAGAATTTCTCTATTCAATTTATGTTATTATATCAGTTCTGTGAAGCAACAGAAAAAACAAATTTAACAAATTTTAAAACAAAGAATAAACTTTCACAGATCTTGAAAATTAACTTCGAATTTTGACGAATTGTTCAAATTTTCTGAAACAATCCGTCCTAAGACACCAGGAGCAGCCGAGTTTAAAGCCTCAGGAATTTCTCGTTTCGCAGGCTAAAGAAGGCGGAAGCGCAACACGTCATGACACCCCAAAAATAAATCACAGTAATCTTCTTTATTATTTATATAAAATGATGTTATCTCATTTAGCTGTGTACTTTTAGCAACGGATAGCAAATAAATCAGAATAATGGGACGTCTGACTTGGACAATGAGAGTAGGTAGGCTCTTTCAAAAAAGTAATGTAACGTTACATCAGACATAACGAAAAAAACTAATAGATTTCTTGCCGCTTGCTTGATGCCTTTATTCAAACCAAACACATTAACGGGGTTGGTTTTTACACGAGTTTTTTTATTGTTGTTATTTCTGAAGAAATGGCGCAAGTTTTTATGCGAGAGTTTATCTGAGAAAAGATGTAAAACTTGATGAGTCTTGTGGTTTCTGTTTTTCAAATTTTTTCAAAGTTTGCCAAAGATCGCCTTAAGTGGTTTTTTGCGTTTTTCACGACAAACCTGGAAACACGGACCCCCAAATCCTACCCGACCCTGATACATTTTTCCTTCCCAGAACTTTCTCTCTTTCCTATCCTTAAAAAGATCCCTTAAAACAGCATTCCCAAAGATGACATGTGCTTTAAGGGAAATATTTTCCGCAATGCCATTTGTGGAGTTAATTTAAAAATAAGCGACAGAAGGCTTACATAATATCTGTACCCGAGAAGCATACGGATGCAACTCCATAAAGCCAAATATGTTCCGTAGAGCCAAAAAACCGTATTTTTTCTGTAATTATTGTCTCATAACTTCTGCAGATATTCATGCTGATTGATGAAATTTTTGTAATTATTAAATCAATTAGTTTTGTTTTAAAATTGAGAAAATAAAACGAAATATTTTACATGCAAAGCCTAAAAATAAATGTTTGAAATAAATCACTATGGACTTGAGTCCTTCTGCTTCAAAATGAATTATTTCGTTATGACAAGTAAAAAAATAAATTAAATTATTAAAAGATCGATGTTTGAAAATTTAATTTGGAAGTAAAATAATAACTATACACAACAGGTAAAAGAAAGATACCGTTTATTGTATATTTCTTAATATAATTATTACTAATTATTGTTATTTTCCACATCTTCGTCATCTAACGGAGGATAATCTGGCATTTATGACTTAAAATTTTGTTAAAAAAAATGCAGTGGATTTTTTTCAACATTAATTCCACAGAGTAGGGCCCTGAGAAAAAAAATCCCCCAGGGCCTATGTCATCTTTGGGGATGCTGTGTGGAGTGTCTTTTAGGGTAAGGAAAAAAAGGAGGTTCTGGGAAGAAACATGTATGAAGAATGGGTATGAATACGGGGGTCAATGTGTTTTGACCTTCACAGTTGTCAGACCATATTCAATATTATCCCCCATATCGCTATATATCCACTTCGGGGGGTAAGAAGTCTCTTCATTTGCCCCCCTGACACCTACTGACTTATTCCACATGTAAAAACTGCCTTGACATTGGTGCTGCCCAGAATGGCTTCATTTAAACCACCACAATTTTTTCAAATAAAAGGATTCAGAACGGGCACGGAAGACATTTTTCCATATCCGAGTCATCAAAACTAATACTGAATACGATGACTTCCCTCGCAACTTATCCGATTTTTTTCAGATTAAATGCGTTTCTTTTTCCCCTTGGAGTTTTATTTTATATTTATCCTTCCTGTTTAATGATTACCAATATCACAGGTGCCATTTGTTGATAGATGAGGTTATTGTGTCTAGTTAGATAGAAAACAAAGAGATTAGACGCAGAAGGATGGACTTGAGTCTTTCTGCTTCTAAGAATAATGGTAGTTGCATCCTTATACATTTTTGAAAAACCATATATTTCTTCAAAATATGACTACCATCTTTCTGCCACTGATGAACATGATCATTTACTACACATCTTCATCAAAAACTCATTTCTTCAAATTTTGGACTTGCATCCGTATGCTTCTCAGGTACAGATATGTAATACCAGTATACCGATTCAATCATGTATCTAAATAAAAAATTAAAGATTTTAGATAATAATTGATTCTTGTCTACCCACCCCAATAGTAAATAAATTAATAATATTTTTTTATTTCCTCGAATCGGAAATGCCATAGCTCCACTGGTAGTTTATTTTCATAATAATATAATATATATCAGAAATAATGAACTGCTTTTCCTCAACCAACACCCGACTAATTACGGATATTATTCCCCGTTGTCCAGAATGTGTAGAACGGCCGACACAAGTCAAAACCTTGATATTTTTTTCGCATAAGTCTAAATGATTTTTGTCGGTCACTAAAAAATTGAAGATATTTTTTTCTAACTAATTGGACTTCTAGCTAAGTCTCTTCACTTGTCTTGACACTTATATTTCTTTTTGTTTATATTTGATTTTTGTCTTTGCGTTCATAAACCATCCTTTACTCTTATAATTGGCATTCTAAATCTCATGTCACTTTGTTGTAAATTGGACGTGAGTCCGTTAATCAATATATATTATAAAATTAAATGTACAATGTGCGTGCCGTAAAACTCAGAATCGAGTCCAGGTACAATCAAGGGAATTATATGGTATGGTAACCCTCTATCTCCCATCCATGAAGGAGGTTCCCGTTTTTACCTGAAGAGCGTGCTTTTGAAGATATAAGGCCTGGAAGTATCGCCCTCCAGAAATTTCTAGAACAGCCCACAACATTCAATAGTAGGTATTCGAGAGCATTTCACAACATTCCAGAACATGCCGGAACATTCTGGAATATTGTGGAATGTTCGCGAATAGTCTGGAACCTTCGGGAACATTCCAGATCATTGTGAAACATCCCAGAACACTTTCGAATGTTGTGGAATATTCTGGAACGTTGTGGACCATTCGAGGCCTTTTTTGTATCGGTAGGGGTTGGAGGGCTACCACACAATCTCATAACTCCCTGAGCTAAGCCGGGTACCCCAGCTAGTATATAAATAAATTTAAAAATACAAACAGATTTACTTATTTATTTCGTCAAAAGTTCAGTTTTCGTTTAGCCTCACGTAACAAACTGGCCTCACATTGCGATCAGTCAGTCCTGTTCGATTAGTCAAGGCGTTATTAGTGCGGTCGTTCAACTTTCGCTGATATTATTAGCTGTCGATTTCAAGGCGAAGGTAAGACTACTTTACGACTCTACGGTACCGAGATTATATCTGAATCTGTACATTGTGTACTTGTGCAGTGACATGTACTATCAACGGCACAATGGACATTGGTACATGTTCCATGGCTGCACGTGTGTGGCTAATTCGCTATTTATAATCTGTCTTTTGTTTATCGTTTTGTCTTTTATCTGCCGACAGATGTTTTTGATATCGTATTGACGCAAACAAGCGAAGGTTTTTAGGTATTTTTGTACATATCTAAACTATTTAGCAAAAGTGTGAAGGTAACAGCTTTATTAAAAAATAACAAAAAAATCATGACATCATAAGGGGACATACGTTAATTACGTGAGCAGTTTTTTTTAAACCCCTCCCCCCCACCTTGGTGAGATTAAGTGAGATTTAGTGGGACCCCCCCCCCTAACGTGGGATTTTTTCTTACTCTCGAAATAAATGTTTTTCATAATAGTCATTTTTTAGCGGGCAAAATGGGACACTTCAAAAGAAGTGAAACAATTTTTTTTTTCATTATCTCTATAATCATATATACTCTTTTAAAGTTGACGTGAGATTTTTACTGACCCCCCCACTCCGTAGAATGAGATTTGGTGAGATTTTATTGGAACCCCCCCCCCCCTATGTTCTTTAAAATTGTTTAAAACTCAGTAGATACAGATGCGAACCTGTAGAGGGGATATTTTAGATGGAAATGCATTATCATCACCTACATATAGTACGTGTAGAATGCTCTTTATTATCAAGTGTTTGTTGTTATGCTTTGAGAGGTAATAAACACTTCAATTCAAATTAATCATCAATTTATTCAGGACATGTTCTGATTTAAATTGCAAATAGAAATAAGTAGTGATTTCAATGATTAGCGTCACTATTCACCTGAAGACCTCGAGGGTGTTAACCGTGCTACATACTCGCAGTTACCCCCCCAGAAAGGTGTCTGGCCCACGGGCTATTTTCAAGAGGCCCAGGACGGTTTTCAGGTTGTATGGGGGGCTATATCAAAATTTTACATAAACTACATTTAACTCTTTTTCCACAAACAAATTGGGGTTCTTGATGTGATATCAGTAATCATTATACAGGGTGTTAAGGGACTTATTTGACTTACTTTAACCGGTGATTCCTAACATTATTTGGGGTAAGATTTTTTTTTGTATGGTTTTGATGAAAAAAAAAATGGAGGGGTTATTATCGCAAAATTATTATTATTATAAAAATTATTGCGGAATCAAAACAAGGAAAATACTCGTATAACACTATTTATTTATTTATTGAGGTTTAATGAAGCTCAGTAATTCAGATTTTAAATGTTCGTAAACTTTCTTCTGTGAATTATTACTTCATTAACCGCTTGGACACATAAGCTTGTTTTCACGATAATTTAACGTAGGTAGACATAGGAATGACGTATGCTCCGTACCTGCGTTATTAAAGCCAAGATTTTATTAGATTTTCGTTAAGTTAATTTATGTCTGCAATTTCGCTCTTTATTTTCACTTAAATTTTATTTCCCCTTTTGTAGCGTTCTTAGCCAAATCATTTCTTTATACCTAAGCCAGTCGAGATACCTTAACGACATTCCAACTGTTAAGATCCTTGACTACGAATTCAGTAGTCGCGGATTATAATTCTTGCGTGCACAAATAAACTTTATTTAACTAGTAAAATAAGTTATTTTAAATAAAAGATATCACAATTTCGGCACCTTCCAGAGTAATGGATATTCTCAATACCGCCCTGGTGAAAGACCACCATTCAGAATTGAAACTTTGCTTGAAATGGCTTTAGCAGTGTTTGGTAACCAGATTAGAAAAGCCAGGTACGTCCCCACCTTTCATCCTACACTACCTTCCGCCTCACAACGTACCCCAATTGGGGATTTCATAATCTGGAATAAACAACAACAAAAAATATAATAATCGCACTGGCTCAGGACGGTTGAGAACAGTTGGGACTCGTGTGCGGTTTTCACATTAAAAAAAAAACTTAGAATTTGGGTGCGCTCAAAAATAAGACTATAAAATTGTAGATATAAAAAAATGTGTCTACTAATGAATCACAAATTTAATATCCATATAACAAGCTTTCTAGGGTTGCCTGAGTGCAAAATTTATGTTTGTGATAATTGATAATATTTCAAAAATGTTGATAGTTCATACAAAAACTACTCTACGTTATTATGGGGATAAGTTCGTGGGTTATAAGTTATAATTTTCTATTTTAACACAGTATCTAAGTGCCCGCATAGGAGCCATCAGCAATATTTTAAACCATGTCACGAAAATTAAGCTAACAATGAAAATGATTTTTTGAGATAATTTTTGGATTAGACAAACCAAGATATTTTGCTTATTTTATCACATTTGGGGTACCCATACCCGGGGAGGCATGTATAGGTACCACCGCCCCGGGAACCATTTATTGGTCATACTTTTTTTTATCGCATACTCTGTCAAAGGTTACCCCAAGTTCGCTACTTTTGGTGACTTGGCATGGATTTGCGGGTTCATAATGTGAGGTTTGTCCGGGTGTTGGCGGCGCATGTGTCTGCCCACCAACTGCGAGGAAGGCCGAATCGGAAGAGACAGGTTGAGGGAGAACCTTCGCCCTCCTCCAGGATGACTGTCTTGCACCGCAGGCGCAGTGCGACGGATGGACTCATACGTCGGATACACTGACCCTTAGATTCATACCAACCCCTCATACTTTTTCTTCCCAGAACTTCTGCTCCCTCATTTCCTAAAAATTCCCTGCCCACAGCATCCCCAGAGATGACACAGGCCTTGATAGAAATTATTTATTCAGGGCGTAATGTAAAAAAAAATCGCATGCTTCAAAACCCTCCAAGCAACATTTTTTGGGAATGTTACTTTCAGTGTTGTCATACAGAATAAATAGTCTTCAAAGTAAAATCATTTTTGCTAATTGAGCAATTTTTAAAAGTGAAAATATATATATATATATATATATATTTCTTTTTGATATTTCGAGAAACCGCAGATGCAATTATTCAACCCCCAAATCTCTCATAGTTACATGTAGAATTACAATATTTTACATCAAAATTTTTAAAAACCAATAACCACATTCATATAAACTTCAAGATTTTTAATTGATTTTACGAATTGGTAAATATTAGTTTTTTATCGTCTGTAGAGTTTGCATTTTGTGGCTTGAAGGGTTTAAATAATATAATATATTTCTAGAAATATTGTCATTATTGAAAATAGGCTAACAAAAATGTCAGTAATGACTGCTATTAATTCAGGGTCATCGAATTGAATGCGAATTACCTAAAAGTCAGAAATGACATTACATTATTTCCAGAAGGAAGTTATACATCGCTAAAACCCCCTCGGTATCTGGCTTTATTCGACCTAAGAAGTTTAACTTTGGCACAGTTTTGGTACGAAAGTTTACAAAAGTATAAAATGCATTTTTTTCTTGTATTACAAGTTTGTATTGCCGTATATCCGATATTGTTTAAACCCACAAATTCAACTATCGAGCAGAAAATCTGTGTGTTTGTCTCATAGAAACGGTCATACGGTGAGCTCTGGTGTCAAACAAAGTTTTTTTTTAAAATTGTAAATACATTTTTTTACTATTATTTCACCCACCATGGATGTCACTGTGTTATATATATTTTTTATTTTATTTAAATGAATTGCATCTTTTGTTTGGAATTGCTAGGTCAATTGTATTTCAGATTTTATCATCATCCATACGATGAAAAACTGTTGAAGAATTCATTTAATTCAGTTTTCAGTTCAGTTTCAGTGCCGGCAACCCGGGCATTTATTTAATTTAAATTTATTTACACAGATTTATTTTCTTTTATCCGCCTCACTAGACCAAGTCTGTTCCGAGACGGGTAAATCACATATTATATTTAAAAAAAAGATATTTAAATAAAAGGATAAAAAGATATATTATGTATTTTTATATTAAATATTTACATATTACGTAATAAAAAAAAAATTGTAAATAAGAGAATATAAATATAGCAGATACATGATAATTAATATTGCAAACTTGCAAGTACCCTATGTATTTTGGAATCTGGAAATACACCGGACCTGGAAATAATCGCAACTTAACCCAATTCATTTTTTTCTATGTAGTTATTAAAACATCGCTTTGGCATTAAAAATGCTTTCATTTTGAATGTGTTTCCAGTAAGTTGGGTAAGCGAAAAAACCGCCCAATTCTAACTTCGTTTTAAAATCTGTCTCCTTACATTCTTTAGAAGTTTTCGTAAGTCTGTAAATCGGCAGCATCTTTATCGATCTGCCCTGAGAAGTTCAGCTGTAATGTGGATGTTTTCTTCCCCATCCCACGACGCTTCCACCCCTCACAACCACCCTCTCACCTCCTCACTATCCAACCAACTACCCGTATCCGCTATCGGTTTCGCCAAACGGTCGCCCTCGGGTAGGTGCTGTGACTACCGACTATTGCTGTGTTTTCGCTAATTCTACCTTATTCTTGTCTTGTAGATTTACAGCGGAAAACTTGTAGAAAACGATCGTTAAGTAGACGCTGAGCAGACTCTGATGAAATTATTTGAGTTTATTTTGTTCTGAACGTAATCATTTTATTACCTTGATTCTATTATTTAAAAATTTTGCGGCAGATCGGTAGGCTGGCTACCTTACACTGTACCCAGGGGTTGCCGATTCAATACCAGCTCGGAATTTGTATTATACGTACGTATTAAGTTTTTCAAAGTGTCGAATTTAATAAATTGATGTGTAGTAAATTGGAAAAGCCCAGAGTCGAAGATACTCATTATCACACTGATCAAAATAAAATTAATGATGATTTTTTTATGTAATAAATCCCGTTATAATTACTTTTAAAGGTTAAACACATCGATGTAATACATTATTGATGAAGAAGATAAACATTTTTATAACTACAGTTATTCCAATAAAAATTGAATATTCATTTAGACTTTTAGGAAAGTTTAATAGGTGTCCCATATTTAAAATAAAATCGGATATGTTTATCCGAGACACTATCTAGGTTACAAACCATTTTAAATTTAAATCATCATTTTAAATGGTAGCAGAATATGGGAATAATCAGTTGAAGATAATATGGTTAATTCTGAATTTGAAATATGAGATCGACGAAAATGACTTAAAAATAAGGGGTCCTAATTGCCGAATTGGTAAACTGTTTGTCCCGGTAAGACATGAGATCCGGCGTTCGAGTCCCAGTGCGAACGTTACCCTTTTTTGTACTTTCATATTTTCTTTTAAATTTATTAGTATTATCATCTTTTAAACAATTAAACCATATGTTAAAATGTTATCAGCTATTTTTAGTGACCGGATCTGAATGCTTCGGCATGTCACAATCTTCAATTTACCCTCTCTCCTTCTCCGCAACTTTATTCAGTTCATAATTTTTTCCCAAAAAAGGGATGCCACATCTTCTATGCGGTATCACGCAACAAATTCAGATAGATAATACATATTTGGTAGATGCTTTATTTTGTTACAAGAACCCACGTGCATATGTTAAACCGATAAAACTGCGAATTTCCCATATTTTTATGAACCCATAAATAATTGCCTATAAAAAAGATGGGTTATTAATTTTTGCATGTTTTCCCTTGAACAAACATTGGCCGCCTGCCTACGCCATGAAAAAAAATGTAAAGCGGTTCAGTCGGTTTATCCACGAATTATAGCCATAAAAGTTGTATATTTTCATCGCGGTTATGTACACACGTGTGCATAATTAACCCAATAAATTGCTGTCGGGATATTATTTACAGTAAAACATTTGTTTAAAAGGTTGTTTGAACTGAGTTGTGTCGGTTCAATATACATTAGAATAACAAAGAGCGACGTATGACCCGATAAACGAGGGCAGAAAATTGATAAAAACAATGAAATTATGTTGAAGACTATCTATGTCACAATAAGTTGTTCAAATTAGGCAGCGTATATACAAACGCCAGCCAAACCACGACTTAAGAAAGAAGACCCAACACTAAGCAACCTCAAACGGCACGAAACGCAGCTTTCCCATAATTCGTGGCTCAGCAGTGTAAAACGCAGTGTAACAAGGTAATGTTTTGAAAGCACACAAATCGTAATAAAATACGTAATAGGGGATGCTGATTGGAGGTTCTTTTTAAGGAAACAATTGAGAGGAAGTTCCGGGAAGGAAATATGTATGAGGGCTGGGTGGGAATCTGTGTGGGTCAGTGTGTTCCACAGTGATGGATATATGAATCCATCCTCCCATTGCGGTGCAAGTCAAGTGTCTCCCTTAACCGACCTCTCCCGATCCGACCAGTCACTCAGCTGGTGAGCAGGCGCATCCGCCGCTAAGACCTGAACACACCTCACCCGATGAAACCGGGCACCCCTGCTGTCAAGTCACCAAACGTAACGAACCACTTAGGGTGACCTATGGCAGAGGTGTTTGTTATCCAATGAATGGTTCCCGGGTCGGCGGTAGCCACACCTGCCTCCCAAAATGTCGTATAAATAACCCGCAGCGTCATTTTTGAAGTTGATAGAGGAAAGTCAATCTAATAGCATTTTTATATGATTCATATTTATTACCATCAAGTACAACAAAACAACATGTTCGTCTTATTACGAAGCCACAGTAAGTCGAGCACGATTGGTATTAGTGCGAGCGCAGGGTCGCATCGTGCCCATGGCGAAGGGCACGTGCCTAGGGCCCCTAATTTGGAAGGTCGAGCGCCCTCGATAAAAAATTCGGCCTGCGACCCAAAAAAATCTCAAACAAGCAGTTTCCTATGTAAACATCACGCATCGTTTCTAATTGGGTTAGGCGTATTTTGGTTGTAAGATAAATTCCCGAAATTATCTTCATCCTGTTTTTAAAATAATGCTCGACGTTATTTTGCAATAACCAGTAGGGTGTTAGGCAGATGATTAGTATTTTAAAATACAGATTAATTTAATTTCGGTTGATAAATTAAATATTATTTCATTTTAAATCGGAAAAATAAACTTGATTTTAATAACAGGATAAATGCATATTATTTTTATTGAATTTTCAGAAGAAATCATATTATATATAAAAAAAGTTTTCTATTAATAACTGTTTAGGACTAACTGACTTTTTTAGGACTTAAGAATCCTGCTTGATTACACATTTAAAAATCTATAAAAGGTTCGATAAACCTATCTACACATAGATATTATTTGGGAAAAATGTTTACCTTTATGTGAAGATATTGAAGGGACGAAATTTATGTTTCTTTTATGATTTAAATCCTTATCGTCTGTAGTGTGATATTTTTAGTTGATCTTACCTGAAACAAAGAAAAATAAATTAAAATCAAAAAATTTCGTAAACATGTAATAATTTAACATTTTTATTTTTATTGTAAGTACCTATATTTTTATTGATTTATTTTTTACGTTTTTTTTTTTCAATTTAAGTTTTTTAATATTTTCATTACAAAGTTCATATTTTTCGAACCAGTTTTCCTTAATATTTTGGTAAATACATCGGTTGATTATTTCTTCTAAACGTACGAGTACTTTTTTATTAGTACTTAATACTTGCATGTTTAGGTAATTGTAAAAAAAGTGTTTAATAAATTTTAAATTGATTATTATTAGGTTGTTTTAGTTTCTTGTTAGAAATTAAAATTACTTAATTATTAAACATGTCACCTTAGTTACGCTGAATTAATCATGTAGAAAACTACCCGACATAACTCGATATTGTCGACATCGTGAACAAAATGAAAAAGCAGTGAATTTATCGTCATCACACATAATCATGATTGATTAGTATTTGAAACATAATGAGATTTCACTTAATTTCATAATAATACCCAACAATAATTATACTTTTTTTTAATTATTTCCAATTTCAATTTTCTGTGGGACCTAATGGACAAGATTGATTTTATGTTTATTTAAGCCAGATGCTTAAATAAAACGTAACATTTGATTCAATATTTACAATACTGCTTTAATTTCCAGGCTGCTAAGTGTGTTTTGATTGCTAAAATCATATAACTTGAAGATTTGAAAGCGGTGAACATAAAACGATTACGGGTAATTGATTCGTATAAAACAGGTAGCTTGCAGCTTGCAGACTTTGTCAACAAAGAAATAATGTTTAAAGCACTTCAATTACTGCTCGTATTTATGATATTTGTGTTTCAATTTGTTTTTCGAACCTTAAAAGCATTTGACTAAAATCACAGTACTTACCATCACCACACGAAAATATTTAATTGAATGGAGTTTTCCCAAAGTTTACAGCTCAGTGGATTTTTTGGGTAAGCTATAACACATTGTATTTGGATAGTTATTAATTAAATCTTTTGTTTTTTAAATGAAAGAAAAATATTCCGTGGTTACGAAAAACCTGACAATTATTTACTACAGTGACGGCCGACATAATAATTATATATATAATTGATAATATAGATAATATTATAATTGATAATATGGCCTTACATTTTGCGAATCATAATTGATAATATAATCATTTTAATTGATAATATGTGGTAGATATATTTGCGGCACGTTCCAGAGTGGAATATACTCTCAGTATCGTCCTGGTGTAAGACCACTATTCAGAATTGAAACGTTGCTTGAAATGGCTTTAGCCGTGTTTGGTAACCATATATGAATAGCCAGGTACTTCCCCACCTTTCTCTTCCCCATCTACTTCTTCTCTCCACTACCTTCAGCCTCAAAACATACCTCGATTGGGGTTACCATAGTCTCACTTGCTCCAGACGGGAGCAGTTGGGATTCTAGTGCAATATTCATAAAAATAAAAAAAAAACTTTGATAATCTCCTACTGCCACCACAGTATTCCGAAAATATTGCTTGTGTCGTTATGAAGGACTTAACCAGCCCAACTCACGACGTCTGGGTGGGACCCAGGCGCGATGCCAACTTAGCCACTGACAGGTCAAAAATTAATCTAATAAAGAAGAGGTGACCGGATAACTCAGAATGAATTCAACTCAACACCTCCTTTGATAGGTCTTTAAAAGTAATTAAAAAATATGTATAAAAAATTGTTGTGGTTAAATAGGTTACGTTAGGTTAGGTTAGGGGCTATTTAAAAAAAATCATAGCTTTTAACGACTTTTCAAAGACGTGAATCTGAGTTATAGAAATTAATGAAGAATGTCTTTTAACGTTTTTCAATTATTTATCTTTAAAAAGTAAACCTGTTAGAAAATTGCGTCTCACATCTCCAAAACTGACAACTAAAATAAGCTCTTGCTCAATAACCAACGACCGTGAAAATCTGATAAACAGAAATTTAGCTTTTTATCGAATAATGTCATTTGGAAAACGTCTGTGCATTATAATTACTTCTCATTGGAAAACAATAGCAGTACCTTGAAATGGTTTAATGACTCGTTTGGCCGATGTTTGGCCTATTGCTTCAGGGTTATTATTTTAAAAACTGAGTCACGTCTTTATAAATACGTGTGGTCATAGCCTTACATTTTGACGATTGATCATTTTACAGATAACTTTGTATATTCTAATCAATGGATCGGAGTTATAATTTTGTATAGTTAACACCGTAGATTATTACTAGATACTATTATGTTTATTATAAGAGTAAATTAAAGGTTTTGTTTTTTACAAACCACTTAATTATTTTTAATCACACTGCGATGCCCGCGGTATGATCAGACTGACAAAAGAGTGGAAACAGTAATTTATTTATTTTTAAACGTCCAGAGGGCTAATAATAATATGCATTTTTTCGAGAAATTACTATGAGAAGTAAAAACAAAAAATACACAAGAGTTTACAAAATACAGAAAATATAAATACGTGTGTAACTCAAAAATAGATAATTTTCTAATATTAACAATTATAATATTCTTCAGTCAAATAGTACACAACTGCTAATCCTGTACGAAAATCAAAATGGGAGGTCTGTTTGATAGATTCTCCTATCTTAAAAACGAATTGCAAACTTTAGAGCACCGGTGTCACAGTTTCACTACCTACGTACCTCATGAAGACCCTCCACTCAGCATCCCCAAAGATGGTATAAACCCCGAGGGTAACAATTTTCTTGGTGGAGTTAATGTAAAAAAAAAAAACTTGAAGGCCCTGAGGAAAATAATCTTTGAAGATGCTGTGAGGATGGTCATTTTGAGGAGAGGAAATAGTGAACATGGCTCTTGAAGATACCCATGTTGTAGGAAGGAGGAAACACAGAGGCCGGCAAATCGTTCCACAGCTGAGCTGTTGAACTCAAGAACGAGTCGTAGAAACGACCCGTTATCATGTGACAAATGTCAACCGTGTACAAATGTTGGGCGCTACATAAACCACTTTCAAATCAATCATATTATCACCAAATAAGAACTTTCACCCAATGTCATAAATTGGTCTTCCAAATATGTATATTTCAGATGTATTATAATTTTTTATAAAACATTTTCTTCAAGGGTTTCTTGGGAGATTTTCGGATGAGGGTGTGTCGAAAAATTTACATTATTTTGGTTCCCTTGGCATTGAGGTTTTCTATAAAGCTCATAACATATTGTATACAAATTTATGTAGGTAACATTGTTGCCTACTTATTTCTGCGAGAATTCCTTAGCGGTAAATATCCCTTGTATGCCTTCATCTAAAAAGGGGATAGAAGAATTTTTACGTTCGTTTTTTTTAAGTAAGCATAAATAAAATAAATTTGTATATTAATATTTTATTTTTGCTTGATTTTATTTTTTTAAATTTCTTATGTTTATTTGTCATCGTGTAGTCACTATTTTGTTTTCTACTTTTAAATGTAGCTTTAACTTTGTAGTTATCCATTTAATATAAATGAAACACTATTTCTTTATTAGAACCACTTATGTATTTTATTTACGCCTACCGGTTTCAGAACAACCGTTCCTTCCTCAGGGCAAAAACATAATAACTTAACATTTAAAAACAGTGGGTGAACACAATGTATTACTAAATGTTGTGGTGGTGTTGAGGGGGTGGCTAGAGATTGGTGAAGAGTAGGGGGAGGAGATAGAATGGACAGTGAAAGGGAACATATCTAAGATAGGACTATAAGGTAATATTTTTTGTTTATGGACTCATTATTAGTAAGGGATTTTTTTATTATTTTAAAGTTATCTTTATTATATTATGATATTCTAAGCTATCTTTATTCTTTACGATATTCTAAGTTATCTTAATTAATAAGGTGAAGAATATTTATCCCTGTTTTTTCCAAAAACTATGATTATTTGCAATGATATGGTTAGCGAATTCGGAAAAAATGTTATTATTAAGACATCTTGTATGTTCTTTGCTTATAATGATGAAATTACTCGTAATTTTGACATCTTGTCCCATTCAAAAGCTTCTTAACTCATTTGATTTAATCTCTTCGTATCTAAAAGCTTCTGATCTCATTTAATCTAATCTCATCGAATAGGAAAGCTTCTTAGCTGAATTGATCTAATGTCAAACCATCTAAAAGTTACTTATCTCATATGATCTAATCTCCTTGAATTAAAGGCTTCTTATCATTTGATCTAATCCCATCGAATCTTAATCTTGATAAATCGCTTGATCTAATCTCATCCCACCTAAAAACTTCTTAACTTGTTTTTATCTAATCTGGTCCCATATAAATGCTTTCGATTTAGTCTCGTCGAATCTAAAAGCTTTTGATCTAGTCTCATTGAATATAAAAGCTTTTGGTCTAGTCTCTTCGAATCTAAACGCTTTTGATCTAATCTCGTCGAATATAAAATCTTTTTATCTAGTCTCATCGAATCTAAAAGCTTTTGATGTAGTCTCATCTAATTTAAAAGCTTTTGATCTAGTCTCTTCGAATCTAAACACTTTTGATCTAATCTCGTCGAATATAAAATCTTTTGATCTAGTCTCATCGAATATAAAAGCTTTTGATCTAGTCTCATCGAATTTAAAAAAACTTTTGACCTAGTCTCTTCGAATTTAAAACCTTTGATCTAATCTCATAGAATCTAAAAGCTTTTGATCTAGTCTCATCGGGTCTAGAAGCTTTTGTTTTAGTCTCATCGAATCTAAAAGCTTTTAACCTAGTATCATCGAATTTAAAAGCTCTTGGTCTAGTCTCGTCGAATCTAAAAGCTTTTGATCTAAACTCATCGAATCTAAAAGCTTTTGATCCAGTTACGTCGAATCTGAAAGCTTATTATTATATATTATAATCTTATCTCATCCTATCAAAATGCTTTTATCGCATTTGACCTTATCTCTTTTCATCGAAAAGCATCATATAATCTTATCGAATATAAAAGCTTTATAAATCGTTTGATCTAATCTCATCCCACCTTCGTAATTTAATTTATCTAATCTCATCCATCTAAGAGCTTCTTATCTAAACTTATCCCATCCCATCTCCACTCCTAAAATATTATCTCTTCTTACATACATCATAATCTGCTCTACTCACCTTCCATAACCTAAGTTCATCGATCTTTGGAGTGCTTTCACCGTTCCCAGAGGGATGCAGCTGGTAATTATCTATCATTTACGCAAACCTCAGATCGTTTTCATATGAGAATTGTACTTACTAGTTAGGTCGCCATAACATGTTTACATTCCATTAAGCGATTATCCAAGTCGCCTCGTAATACGTCATTTTTCTTCACAAAACCGGCCAAGGAACGACAAGAGACAAGACCACCGCTTCTCAAAGTAATCTATTGACATTATGTTATATTCTTAATCTGAATCGATTTAACGCAAGAATACAATATAATTTCTTTAAGAATAAATTTTTCATTTAACAATTTATTTTAAAGTTTAATTTTCTGTAATAATTCATTTCATCAACTTTCAAAATTTTCTCTTTTGGTAACTTAGCAGGGGTATCCGGGTTGGTGGGGTGAGGTTTGTCCAGATCTTGGTAGTGGATGCCTCTGCCCACCTACTATGTGGCGGGCCGGATCGGGAGAGACTGGCGGAGGGAGTTATTTTGACCTCCCCAGCCGGATTTGCTCGACCCATCGCCTTGCATCGCAGTGGGAGGAATGGATTCATACTTCCGTCACTCCTGAACAAACTGACCTCCAGATTGCTACCCACCCCCTTTTCCCTCCCAGAACATTCTTTCCTCCCTTTCCCCCAAAAAATACCCTCCACACAGCATTCCCAAAGATGACATAGGCCCTGAGGGAAAATATTTTCCTCAGGACCTCCTGTGTGGCGTAAATGTAAAAAAAAACGAAAAAATGGCTATTTGAAACTTAAGTTGAGAGTCAATAAGACCACTCTGCAATTAGTTTTTCAAAAGAAGGAATAGGTGCAATAAAATAATGTTTTATGTATGTGCTTTTAAAGAAATAATGCTAGTTGCGCGAAAAATATTGTCAAAATTAAATTAGCAGAAAAATAATTTACGTTTAAAATTAATTTATTTCAAATAAAATTTTTAAATATTCAGGAATAATTGTGCTTTCCAATTTCCTTAGAACATTGTGCTTTTTTGTCCATTATATCAAGTAAATTTTCTGTTTTGTTAAACGAGGTATAACTCTAAAATTCAATATTACCAGTTCCTCGCGGACCACAGTTTGCAAGCCGCTAAAAAAACATAAAGTCAAGCGCAACGCGAGTCGGGAATTTCAGAGGCAGGCATTATGCAAGGAGGAATTTTATCCACATACCAAACTTGGAATTTGACGAAGCAAATGCACGCAATTATTTAGTCAGTTCAAGAGGAGTATGACCTTCAGGGGCGACTAAGAAGAATCTCGGAACATCTCCAAGGTGCATTAGAGCAGAAGGCACTACAAGATGCTACCCGTCTCACTTGCTCGGTACTCGTACGAGTATGATGTAACACCGGACTGGAAAGCAGACAGGTTACTAATTAGCGTTTTTACTCCTTTTCTTTTTGCTCCCCGGGAAGCATAATATTATATATATGATGATGGCATTCGTATTATCCTGTCTCGTTCTGAAACATCTCAACTAACTGGCTTGACAGGTTACCTTACGTTATACTTCTTATGTTATTAAATAAAGCACGGCAACTCGAGGCGGATCAAATCAAATCGATTAAAACAAATTAATCAAGGCATTATTAAGTTTTTATTGATTTTTTTTTAAGAGTCCTTATTGCTCCCGTGAGAATATGGCATCTCCAATTGTGGTATGTTGTGAGGCTGAAGGTAATAAGAAGGGGAAGAATAATAAACTCAGCCCCTTTTTTACGAATTTGTAACTTAGAGGACATTTGAAACAATACTATGAACATTTCATATGTCTATGACTATGAAGCAAAAATATGTATAGAAAGTATTGTTGCTTGAAAATAAATAAAAATAACCTTACTGTGTAAAAAAAAAAAACGTTACCACGTTCAATGTGTATCTTTCTGTACCATTTATTACCTCAGACAACAGTATCTACATTATAATTATTTTAATTATACATTTATTATTCAAAACTTTGTTGTGTGAACTTCTATATACTTATTGTTTGAAACTTTTACAGCGTGTTAACAACTATAATAATATTACCGCTGAAATGGGCACATATGTTAACAATCCAATTTAAAATATTCACAGCATGCGTAATCAAGTTTTAGTTGTTACTAGGCAGAGGTTGTAGTGGTGAAAAAAAAAACAGAAATAATAATGATGAGGCATTATACCTAGCTCTCTTATTAAAAATTTAGGCATATTAGATTTGTCAAAGAATTTGTATATAAAAATGCAAAAATTAGTCATTTTAAATACATGTAGAATTACGAAAGATTTTTTAAATATTTATATTGAGGGATCAGTAGGATTTATCGGTCAAATTAGGAATTCCACAGAGCCGAACCCTCTGATATGAAAATATCTGGAGACGGTGAATTATATTCCCATTTAATAGTTTGGTAGATTAACGTGTTGTTCTTGTATTGTTTTGTATTAATTACACTTATATAATACACTTGCACTACGTGTATTTACTAGATGATCATTTATATGGAAAAGTGTATAATGAAAATATTAAATATAAATGATTTAAGATTTTCATGGCCAAAAATATTTTTTTGTTATTTATTTTTTGGGTGATTTGCCATGTTTCGCTACCTTCGTCTGAAGCCAACGTTTCGGACAACGTTACAGTGTCCATCATCAGGGCAGATGTGGTAAAGAAGGAGGTAGCGAAACACGCTATAAACACAAAAAAAATAATAATAGTAATAATCAATATGAAATATAAAAAATGAGGTATAAAACATAGTAAGTGTACATTATTACCTACAGAGAAAGATGAGAAAGAAAGAAAGTTCTGTTATATTTATTATTATTGAAAAATGTGCAATAGTACAACTCAATTATGTATTAACATTATGTAGCCTTCAACTACCCACCTGCATTTGTAACACACCTGGGAACTTTTTTTTTATTTCCTGATTGTTACAAAATCCAAGAAATATAGTCTATGGAACGATAAAACGTAATTAGTTTCATCTTGAGTGTACTCTGTAGCATCAATTCTGATTGAAGGTACCTACCAGCGGTATGACGAAATGCACTTCATTAATAATGAGGTAAATCGGAAGATATATAGTACAGAGTACAACCTTCTTATTTTTACCTTCCCGTATAGTTCCGTAGATTGAGAAATTATCTTAGTAAATGATACACTTTCTGCATTAATGACAAAAAGCAAAAATGTACAATTTCAACCAGTTTACAATCAGTAATTTCTGAAGTACCTCACAAAATTTCTGTTATTTTTTTCATCAATTTATGTATTGTTTGTTTTGTATCTATATTTTTAACATTGACTTAGATAAAATAATAGAAATGCTGCATGGGACAAAATGTTAATTTTTGGTCGTATGAAGCAGTTACTTTGTGATGTAACATTTTAGTTATTGTTTTATTTTAAATTAAAATGTTAATTGTTCGGGAGAGCAGAAAGTAAGTTTAATGTTTTCAAAAAATTGGTTTTCCTGTTTTTGCAGATCAAATAACATTGAATAGATCTTTCAGAATACATGAATAAAAATGTTAATTTCTAAGAAAAGAATTTATTTTTTAATTTTATAAAAAAATCCTCTTAAAAGCACGTCGCATAGGACACACTTATCTTCTTCTTCTTTGTATATAAAAATCTCGTGTCACAGTGTTTGTCCAAGGTAAACTCTGAAACTACTTAACTGATTTTTATGAAATTTGGCTTACTGTGTATAATTTGGTCCAACTTAAAAGATAGGATAGTTTTTATCTCGATTATTGTCCTCAAATTTTTTTTTATGGGACAATGATTTGAAATTATTTTTAAGTTCCATAAGTTTCTGACAGATGGCGGTTTGAGTTAATTTATTAACACAACATTTGCTTAGCTAGGTTAGGTAACCATCCAGTAGACGCGTGGGCGGGTCAGTTAGTGTTCTAATAAATATTTCGACGACGCAGATCGAAAGAGGAAAAAAAATGGAGAAAAATGGCTAACTAAATTTTGGTTTTTTTATCCTTTACACTATTTCAATTTTCCGCTATCGATATATATTTATTTATGAATTTATTGATAGAAATAAAGTTTTGTAAAATCAACACAGCGCAATAAAATAAAGCCAAATATTCGTGAATTATTTTGGAGTTACGAGTATTATGCCCTGCTGCGCGATCTTCTTCTTTGGACAACATTTCGGACTGTATTGCACGTCCATCATCAGGGCAGTTGTGTAAAGTGCGTGCTTATGCTGGCTTTACAGCATAAATTTAAAAAAATCTGCATTTAGTTTTGGTGTAAGTCACAAATGGCCGGATGCCAAGAACTACCGAGCTTCCCCGTCATATTTATAAATATTAATTGGATGTTTGTGAATTTCAATTGCCTCCGTAATTAGGCGTGCTCCATTCCTTTTTGGGTCTTCCTAGGACTTCAGGAACAAATCCAAAATAATGCCCTAATTTGTGTAAATCTCAAATCATATCAAGCAAAATATTGTTCTAAACAAACTCAACTATCAAATAACGATAATAATAGTCGATCTTCATTTAACAACAATGACTTATAAATATAATGATATAATGAAGGTGTTCTTTCAAAGGGTTCTAATGATTTATCATGAAATTCAGTTAACGCAATAACTAATGAATTATTTGCATCACAAACCTATCACCTCATTCATTAATAAATTCATTTACTGTTACGCTTCGCTGAATTGATAGAATAGCTTACCCTACAATACTTCAATTTATTTTTAAATTCCTTTAAGACGATTCCGGGCGGTTTTTTGTCCATACAAATTTAATGTGTACCCCCATTTCCTTTCTGGATTTCGGCACTGGTGCAAATATATTTTTTAATATTTATAATAATAATAATATTTGGATGACTTGTATAGCGCCGTTTTTGTGAAAAATCGCCTCAAGGGCGCTGTACAAATTTTAATGTTTTTCTACAATCTTACTTCTAACACTTACTTCGGCCACCATAACACGGGCATGTGCCTAGTATGGCGGCCATAAATTCCACAATTGTTATATATTTACTATTCAAAGAATAAAGAAACATTAAAAAAAAAAAAAAAACTACACACTAGACAAATGATGCAAATCCACCGGTTCTTTGATCAGCGATATAAAACTATATGTACAATCTATCTGACCAATTAGCGCGGGGCGGCCTAAAAATGTACATGTACATGTATTTATTTATTTTAATTAATTAAATAGATATCTTCCTCTAGCTTTGATTTTTTTGATAAGTTACTTCTTATAGGTGTTAAGACCCACTAAAAATTGATAAAACTGCTTGGTATAAATGCCATTAACAGACGTTTAGTGTACAAACTAGATAATGTATTTTTAAAAAAGTAAAACGCCCAGACATAGAATAATTTCTTCTAATATAGTTTTGAAGGAGAAAAACGAGGGAATACAAAACCACGATTTTAACAATTTTATTTTGGTATTTTCAGCCTAAGGTATAGTTGTCCCTTTCGTTCTATATTCAAGGGGCAACAGCTACAGTTTGATAAAATACCTATTATTCAAATTTCTCGGTGACTGTGTTTCCTCTTAATAATTTGTGTTATAATTATTATAATTAAGTTTATATTTGCTACTAGTTTTTTTTATTGTAAAACATAAAATCATTATTATTTATTTTTCTATCTTTGATTTTTTTGTTTAACATTTTCCAATCGAGGCGTAAGGATAGCTAATTATAAATAGCCATTTATTTAGAAAAGGTTTTTTTGTAAATGACGAGAATAAACGAATTGATTGTGACCGGTTGTTAATTTCAGGTGCTTTATTAATTACCTTCCGGCTAATTAATAGGCGCTATTATTTTTTATTAATTTTTATTTTACAAGAAAATTAATATATTTCTGTGATTTCACTTTCACGTTTCTTTTGAACTTTCTTTCTGATGAATAATAATTTAGCAATAAAAATGCATTTTATGAGTACATTTTTTTAATAGCTCCACGCAGGAGGCCAAGAGAAAAATAATTTCCCTCTTTGCCTATGTCATCTTTGGGAATTCCGTGTTGAGGGTCTTTTAAAAGAAAGGAAGGAGATGAAGTTCTAGGAAGGAAAAAAAGTAAACGGGTGGGTAGGAATCTAGTGGTCAGTGTGTCTTTTCGAGTGACGGGCTTATGAATCCATCACTCCCACTGCGGTGCAAGGCGATGGGTCGAGAGAGTCCGGCTGGAGAATTCTAGGTCTCCCTCAGCCAATCCCTCCCGATCCGTCCCGCCACGTAATAGGTGGGCAAACGCATTTTGATGATACTTAAATTCAAATAAATCTGAGTTTATTTTATTATCAATATATACAAGTTAATAACGAATACATGTTAATATTTGTTTTTTTTTTCAAATACAAAAAATTAATATATTAAATCTTTTTTAATAAATAATAAATTTAAGATATTAGGTAGATATTTATTGTTATTAAGTTAAAAGAAATAAAAAAGAAATAAAAGAAATTAAAAGAAATAAAAAAAATAAAAATAAAAATAAAAAAATATTAGGTAGAGTTTAATTATTATAGAGCTCTATTCACAAATTGTTTAAAATATCGTACGTATAAAAATTTAGTACAAGTTCTAGAGTTCATTGAATCGGAGTTACAGACACATCCGAAATTAGTATTTTGAATAATTGCATAGAAAATTATTTAATTAATACAACATTTGTATTAATTATATGCAGACGAAATGTTTACCGATTTTCCACCGAATTTAAATATTCCCAAAATTTCCTTCCGGCAGTTTCGACACAGAAACGTTAAGGCTCTGGGGAAGGTCGGGCTGAGAAGGCGGTATTTTGTGTCTAACAGAAAATTCGTCCGAGAGTTAGAGTAGTTGATAAATGAGAGGCTTAGTTATTTGGACGTTGATTTATGTACGATAGTTAGCACACATCTGATTCCGAGAGCTTCCATTTAAAACATGATTTTCAAACTCTGAGTTTTTTACCTCTTCTTCGAAGAAAAGCTTTTAATTCACGAATAAAATCAGGTTTTAAAATAATAAATTACACATATATGGTGTGATAAATCAATTTATTCTCTTTAGCTTAGTGATAGAGCAGCGTCCCGGCATGGGCAAGGCTAAGTTCCTGTTTTAAATTCCAAGTTAAGACCCAATCGTTTTCTGATTTTTTATTTTCAAATTTTCGATTGATAATCGCTAATACTGTAATACTCATAAGTTAAAATTAAAATAAATATTCAGCCTAGATTTACAGAAAAGTCAATAGATGTCGCACAATAAATAAAAATAGATACATTTATCCAAGACACTATGTAGAAAGCATTTAGTTCAAGAAGAATCTTGCAATCATACACTAAAAGATAGCAGCTAATAAAAATATGCTATGAAAAAATGAAGATAATGTTCTTAGTCGAAGAATGATACAGTTAAATAAGGGGATCCCGCCCTGGTAAGGCTAAAATCCTGGGTTCAATTCGTAGATCTTTTTCTGATTTTTCTGTTTCAAATTTTCGGTTGAGAGTCGTTAATATTGTATTCAGTGATTAAAACATAATTTAATTTAACTACTGTTTGGTCTATATACGAGAATATGCTTGGTTAATGCCGGAATGGCTAAGTCAAAGAATCCTTTCCCTATCCATAACTTTGCTAAAAAAACTTTTAAATTCGGAACAATTCAAAGAAAATAGTGCAAATTAGGGTGCGGTTGTTTTAAAAACGAAGAAAGCGTTGATCTTGTGTATAATCTCATTTTTAAGAAAGTTATTTGACTATCATGGAAGCAGCTGTTTGTGTACATAATATTTATTTTGATTATTAATTATTTAATAATTTTTTATAAGTTACAGGCTTTTGGCATTTTTTCAACTAGCATACTAGGCTAATGCCCATGTTGTAACCCGTGGCTAGGCTAATATCGTTTTCGTTCATTTGGATTACCACAAGATATCGGGGTGGAATTATATTGTGATTGTGGTGTGTGGTCCTTCGCAGATACAGTGGTGGACGATCGGTCATCCCGTTTTCCTTCCATACCTTTTTCATTCCTACACATACTTTTATCTGATAACTATCACTCAATTCTAGCAAACACTATTTCCTTTCGTAATGTAACAATATTTACAGTATTTTTTCGTTGTTTGTTTTTGGGGTGTTATGCCGTGTTGTGCTACCTCCTTCTTTAGCCGACGTTTCGGACAGCGTTGCAGTGTCCATCATCAGGGTAGATGCGGCAGATCCATTATATTTATATAATGAACTGCCATTATAAATGCATCAGAAGTTGTAATTCGTTTCGTTCGACGTAACAGTTTTGAATGAAACGACTGCTTTAATATTGCAAATGTTTATTGTAATTTTTATGATGTAAATGACCAAAAAAATAATCTTTTTTTTCTTTTTTTATCTTTTTTTTTTCTTCTTTCATTATCATATTTTTTTCTCTTTGTCCTAGACGGGTCGGGGTATTTTTAAATAGTATTATGTAGTTGGTAGGTACCTATTTATTTAAGACTTATTAGAATAATGGTTCGAAAAGGGGCTTGTTATAATTTATTCCAATTACTCTACTGCTTTGCATATTTTAATGCAAAGTGCTGGTGACCTCTGTAGAACAGTGGTTAACGCATTTGCCTCTGAGTCAAAGGTTGCGGTTTCGATTGCAAAATGATAATAGCCTAGTATTCTAAATTTGCATTTAAATTAATATTACGAACTTCCAATACCTACGCAGACCTTTTTGACATATTCAAAACATCCCAGTCCTGCATCAAAATTAGTTCTGATCTTTTCTAATAAGTATTTATTTAGTTTTAAGTTTGTACTATCATTTTGTAATGATTAACTAACTATTGTTAGTTACTCCTTATCTACCTTATTTTTGTTAGACATGTATTATATTTGTAAAAGGATGTTCAATAAATATATAACTTGGAAATATAGTGTTAGATTATCATGATTTATTTTTAGGTATTATACAGTGTTGCACTTTAAGTCAACGTTTTGGAGAGCGTTACATTGTCCATCATCAGGGCCAATTGTCAGTCAAATTAGTATAATCGATTGTGGTGAAATGTGCTTATATGTAGATGCGATACCATGTTGCCAGCATCTAAGACTGGTATTACATTATGACTTAAAGTGATTTTCGAGGTTTAGTTTTGGTGTAGCCGTCAAAACAAAACATAACGCAGAAAACCACTTTTATCACAATGTAATATACCAGCTCTTAGAAGCCGACAACAACACGGTATCGCATTCATAAGCACACACTTCACCACAATCGATTACACATTGCTCTGATGATGGACACTGTAACGCTGTCCAAAATGTTGGCTAATGAAGGAGGTAGCACAATACGGCATAATAACCCAAAAATAAATCACGATATTTTTAAAATTTTGAATACATACATAAAACAGATTAAAAAAAAAAATAGAATTTTTTTGAAATACAGGTACATAAAATAATAATGAAAGATTAAAAAACTTAATATAATAATGGATGAACAAAAAATCCCACAAGGGCAAATACCTGAGCGTGGGTAAAATATTAATTTTTATTATAATTTTATGGTTAAAGTGGAGGTTTAAGAATCAAATATAATTTTAGGTATAAAAATAGTAACTGTGTAAATGCCATAAGAAATAGAGCATAATAACAGTCTGCACTGTTATTATCGCATTTGTGAGTTAATGAAGAATTAATGTAATGAGAGTAATTGAAAATCAAAAACATAACAAAAAATACTATATTTCTACTTTAAAAGTTGTCAAATGATAAATATAATTAATGGCTCTGTAAGCTCATAAGAAAAAAAATATCTGTTTCTTTTTTAGCCAAGTTTTGATATATTTTTTATAAGATTTAAGATTTGGACACGTGGTCTCTTTTAATGTTTTACATAATGAAGTATGCATTTTTAGAACAATAAAATAAACATATGATTCATAAAACTTATGACAATCATGTGATTTATTGCTAACAAATTACTACTAGTAACTCAATAGAGAATACACTTGGACCTTACAAAATTGGCTTCGCAGTCACTAAGTATCTAAGTGAAATTGATAAATACATAATGAGAAAGATCGTTTTTTGTAAACGTTATTTAATTTCGCGCTTCTACTAAATACCAACCTGCATATTGTATAATTTATTCATCTTCTTGAATTCGATAACATTTTTGGCACACTTTTTCCTCGTTGTATCAATTTACTATTCAACGGCCCTTTTCAATTTTGGTTTTAATTTACATCACTCTGTTGCAGGCCTCGTTAGGCTGGGGCTGGAGGGTTAACGATTAAACCTTCCCGTGGTTGTTAACCCTTGATTGCCCGAGGTCCGGCATTTGAGAGATAAAAAGAGAAAAAAGAGCAGAAATCATCGACACTGTATTTTTGATTACAGCATCCAGGCTACTGCAGGTACGTAATAAAAAAATATTAAATATAACGGCTCGTTTGTCGAACCGCAGTAGGAATTTTCCACATGGATCATTCGAGAAATAAAACGTAAATGTACAGTTAAGATAATTTAAACTAATCGATTTTTTGACTAACTAACTAACCATCACGCCATTTCCCCGCAGGCAGGCAGATAGGACGGACCGCCAAAAAACTTGGTCTTGGCAGACTCTCCTTTTGCCTCATTCACATTCATACATCGACTAATATACACTCTTCTATTATTCTGACTCTGGACATGAACCGACTCACGTATCTGATTCTCTTGATCTTGGCATGTTTCTTCTACCAGCCTTTTTTCATTCACATTTTCGTCTTATATTCTCTTTCGACTTCTTTCTGCGTTCATTCTCAATCTTACTCATTACATCTCACTACACTTACTCCACATTTCACACACGATCATATACGGTTTATCTCACATACACCTCAGGGATCTCATTTCTACAGCATTCATCCAGTGGCATTCTTCCTCTGCCAGTTCCATGCCTCACTGACACACTCAAGGTAGGTAAAAGCACTCCATTGTCGACTGCTAGCTTCGCTTCTTTGAACAGTTTTTTTGTTAGCGCCAAACGCGTCCAATCCTTAATTAATGGAGTTACCTGCATTTACCCTTCTTTCGATATCTCTATCAGCATTCCCGACTCTCGTTAACGTACTTCCCAAATACGCAAAATCATCAACCTGCTCTAAGTATTCATCATTTACAACTATATTACACACGGTTTTCGTACTCTCTCTTTCAAACACCATAGCTTTAGACTTACTTACATTCATCATTAACTAATTATTTTTACGTTCATCCTAGACACAAAAGAGTGTAGATCTTATTAATTGGGGTATTTTGTATAAAATAAACGTAAAAGATTCGAGCCCTGTTCAGACACAGCTATAATCTATAAAATAAGCGTCCCCATCTCCCGCTGAAAATAGGAGTGTCAAATTCAGTCAGATGTCAAATTTTCAGATCTAGTACAAAATCTACAAAGAAGGGGTATCTCGCGGCAGTTATCTGACCCCTTCTCCTATCATACGAAGAAATATTTGATAGCGTCGTGTGAACGTTACCAAATATAAGCGCTCGCGGTTCAACAGTTTTTATCAATTTATTGTCAGCATCAATATTTATAGCAAACAATTCTGTTAATAATCTGTGCAGCACAAAATTGAAAATTTCTCTGAAATTTTAGAACGATTTTTAAACGGATTTTCGAGGTTAAAAAGTCACTTTGTGGCAAAGATATTATTATTATGAAATATTTACGTGCTGTAGTAGCAAATGATTGTTTTACAACGCAGTGCAACAAACTTTCGGTGTAGCATCGTGTTTCGCAATACTTGATTACATATTGAAAAATCTTTCGTAATAATACATGCAGGAATTTGCAATATAAAAAAATGATTGAAGATGCGCATAACTCGTGCGTATAAATGCAATAAAGAAGGTAAAAGCAGTGGTAGATTGGGGTTTAGGGCGGGGGCGGAGCTCCTCTGGGTTAAGGTAGGCAAGGCTCGGGGCATCAACCCTCTGCGGTGGCAATGAACGGAGGGTTCCGGCCTTGAGGGGGACCATGCTCCCATTGAGTCAGGTTCCAGAGGCGTTGCCCTTAGATCAGGGGAATACAACCTTCGGCTTACGAACGGCCATTCGTAAACTACTCAAACAACTCGGGCTTGGAACACACTCCTTGCCTCATTCATCGTCTCATACACACTCTTCTATTATTCTGACTCTTGGTCTGGCCCGACACAAGTATCTGATTCACTTGACCTTGCTATGTTTTCTTCGGGCGTCCCCGACTTCTTCTAACATTCACATTTTCCTCATATATTCTCCTTACACTCCTTTGTTCATTCGCTCTATATGCCTAAACCATCTAAATCTCCCTTTCTCAATTTTACTCATTACATCTCACTACACTTAATCCACATGTTTCACACGATCATGTATGGGTTAGCTTACAAACGCCTCAGGGATATCATTTGTACAGAATTCAGTCTACTTGCATTCTTCTTCTGCCAGTTCCATATCTCACTGACATACTGAAGGTAGATACGGGCACTCCATTGTTGACTGCTAGCTTCGCATCTATTCAACGCTACCGTATATCACTATTAAAGGCACATCCAACAGATGAGAACGATGACAGCTTTTGATGAAGAAAGTCATTATATTTCCTCCCACAAAAAACATAAGTAAATTATATTTCCGAACACAATGAAATCCCGGTAAGTCTTTCCACTGTCTTTCCATTTACGATATAAGAACAAGTCGGAGAAATAACTCCTTTTCACGCTGTCGACATCAACTTTCCCAGTTGACATAAGTTTCCTAAATTCGTTTTTTCAGTTTTTTTTTAAGAAGATTAAGCAAAACATATAAGGAGAGCCTAACTCTTTCATAATTATTAGATTGCCACCCATGATAATTTCTGATAAGTTTTTATTTTAATGTTGTAAACCACTGAATTAGAAGGAATGCTATAACTCCGCAAAAGGGACGCAAATTGCTCTTACGGTAATGGCCGGTTCGAGTCAATCAAGGCATTGCAATGTTAACCGATTAAAAAACTCACACTATAAAAATACCTCACGAACGTGCGCACTCTTTAAGCAACTTCTTGGTAAGAATGCAACCCTTTTACAAAGTGTACTTTATTTTTATGCAATCAACGAGGAAAAACAAGAGCAGCGTAATACTTTCTAATGGAATTTTTATCAAGTGCAGGGTCAACAAAAACAGGGCACTATTTTATAAGGGGGTATTGTGTAACGTATTCAAATAATATTTACGTTCTGTGGTATAAACGTCCTTTACGAAGAGAGTTGAATAACATTTTTAAATTCTCTGCTGCTGTTATTCAATACAAATCCAGTGTACCTACTTGGAACTAAATACTGTGGAATAAATATAGGGTCTTTCAATAGGAACGCTCGAACTTTGTTAGGTTATAGCAGCCATGTTGTTAAAGTGACAGCTGTCAAATTGTTTGTCAATTGTTTATTAGTTTACGGCAAATCACCATGGGGTTGAACAACATGTGTAAAATCATCAAATTTGAAATATGATCCAAAAAGACAAAGGTTATCTCGTGCGGGGGCGATGTGAACTGGCCACCAAGATCGTTCGATTTAACGGCTTTAGACTTCTTCCTTTAAAGCTGTCTTAAATTGCAGGTCTATGCCAGTAAACTGTTGACGCCCTCAAAGTCAACATAACAAACGCCATCCATCAAATTCAGCCAGCTTTATGCGACAAAGTCATCGAAAATTGGACCTCCCAAGCAAAGCCGAGGCTGACATTTGAACGACATTACATTTCACACTAAATGCCACAAAATAAACTTTAAAATAAATAAAAAAAATCTGGATATCTCACATACAACTTGTTTTATTTACATTTTAAAATCGAGCGTCCTTATGAAATAACCTATGATTTTTTGTATTTTAATAGTTACTGCATTAATTCCCACCTTTGATTTAGCTATCGAAGTGAAATAGGTTTAAATATTTTATGTCATTACAATAAAAGGCATTATAATATGTGGGTGGTACATGTCATATGATTATGTAAATTGATTATACTCGATCATAATGAATATGCATAGATTTCTGATAGCCTTATTTGCTAACGTTTATCTGTCTGTTGTCAGTTGGATTGTAGAACTTGAGTGCTTTATACTCTTAAAAAAACAATTGCCTTCATAATAGATGCCTACAATACAATTATTGTGTGTGTTTTCTGTATAAGGAAAGACCAGCACAATAAACAAATATTGTTTTTTGTTGTGTGTGTTATTTTTACCATGGAAGAATCATGTGGAACAAAAAACCAAATTAGACCTGCTACATCCAATAGCATCAGTGGTACTTTGTTGTTTATGTTTATATGACAGACTTTATTCCATTTATTCTTCCTTTCACATAAAATATCATTTCGTAGCACCTCGGCTTAAAAGTGAACTGACACATTCATAAATTCCTTCGATCACCTGCAATAAATTCATATTACTAGTTTCATCCGTGTACTGAGTTTTCACCGAGGAAAATATTCTCTCCCAATATTCATTGTGGGCTGACACTCTGAAAACATATTCGCAAAAGTAACCGACTTCTGCTCATGGCAGTTCAGGTTTTTAAGAAAATTCAGCAAATATGAAAATACGGGACATAAATGGATCGGAAATACGGGGAGATTGAAATTTAGTGGCGTAAATACGGGATACAGTATGGAAGCCCTATTTAACTAAAAATACTTCACCTATAACATCTACATAAAAAACTACATTTTCTTTAATAATTTCAAATTTACTTTATGGCGTCATTTTAATTAAATGAAAATAAATTGCTAAAATTTGTGAATCGCTTTAATGTAATCTAAATAATGGACATGTTTCGAAACCAATGGTTTCTTTATCTGGATAAACGTATAATGAAAATTAACAAATATAAGAATATGTAAAATATTACAATGGGCGGTAATTAATTAGTTTTTATTATTAAAAATATTTATACATAAAATTCTTATAAAATAGGTAATTATTGCGTTTATGTAGATTTCTAAAAACTTTTATAAATTAACACGTCAGATTCAAGGAGTAGCTGAATTGTATACAGAAAAAGAGTAAACCAAAATAAATAAAAGGTATATTGGTTATCCTTCTTCCTTGCACCCCTAGTTTTTCCTACACACATTATTACCTAATTCCAGCAAACACCATTTCGTTTCGTTTCACTGTTATTTACAGTTATTGTTATTTACATTCCATTTCCAAGTGCATCTAAAGTTGCAATTCAATTTTAATACCGTTGAAATCATTGATGGGTGGAATACAATTACTATTCTTGTTAGAATTCTCCATAATTTTATTATTCTTACTAACGTTATATGCGCGACAAACAATGTTCGCTAGATTTAATTTTTAATTTAATAATCTCACGCTTAGTTTTCTACAAAATTGTTGACAGGATACCCGCCGCTTCTTTAAGCGATTCATCCGTTTTTGTCCACCACGCATAATATTTTTTTAGACCTAGAATTAAGGACGATAATAATGTTTACGCGTTTTGACCTTGGTGTTACAATAATTCTTCCTTCAAGGTTTTGACCATTTAAAAAAAAAGGTTATTACTTTGAACCTGTTCATTCGTAGATACTGCGTACTTCGGAATGTTATATGAACAACATCTATAGTTTGTCGTATTAGAATTGATATTATGATTTAAAACGGATATTGATTTTTTTACGATAGCTTCACACAGGAGGCCCTGAGGAAAAAAAGCCTATGTCATCTTTGCGGGTGCTGGGTGGAGGTTCTGTTTTAGAGAAAGAAAAAAAGGTAAGGAAAAAAGTATGAGGGGTGGGTCGGAATCTGGGGGACGTATGACGGAAGGGAAAAATTATCATCCTGATATTAGAAACTCACATGATAAAAACTGCTTTTATACCTACTGATATTTTAATGCTGGCATTTGGCGCTAACCGAGCGACTGTCCTAAACCACTGAGCTATCATCGTGATGGCCCTTAAAACCACTGTGTTCTGTCAAAATGCTTGTTTTTAATACTGGACGGACTGGATTATTGCTTGTATAAATCGATATTTTTATAGTGACCCGACTGTTGATCCCCCGACAGCTGGCCCCCCGAAAGTATAATTATATTAAATTATAATTTTTTGTGCATTATTTACCAACTTAATATCTAAAATCGACTTCCAAAATATCTTTAATAATAAGTGGATGTGGATATGAAACGAATTAATTTCGTGTCATTTTTTTATATTTTTAAGCTGGTATAAAATATACAATACATAGACAAGTAGTTTTATCCTTCATGCATTTGAATGGAAATATCTTTTATACTTTTTACACACAGGTTTACCCTAGTGAGACAGGCATTGAAAAAATAACATGTAATTATAATATATGTATAGATTAAATAATAAAAAATACTTTTGTATTCGGCGGTACGTCCTATCTGCACATCCCTTCGGGGACACTTAGTTACATTTTTTCTGTAAGTAGGTATACCGTATCCTGTAGCAATATTGCATATTGTACCCTCCACACAGCATCTTAGATGACATAGGCCATGAGGGAAATTATTTTCCTCAGGGCCTCCTGTGTGGAGTTAATGTAAAAAAAAAGTATGCCGGTAGGCCAACTGTCGGGGTATCAACTGTCATGGAATCTTTTTAAATACAATTGGCGTTATGGAAGTTAGAAATGTTGTGTTATTATCGATATATATTTTTTTTTTACATTAGGTCCACACAGGAGGCCCTGAGGAAAATAATTTCCCTCAGGGCCTATGTCATCTTTGGGGATGCTGTGTGGAGGGTATTTTTAAGGAAAGGAAGGAGAGGAAGTTCTGGGAAGGAAAAAGGTATGGGGTTTGGGTAGGAATCTGGGGTCCAGTGTGTCTAGATCATCCGCCGCCAAGACCTAGACAATGAACCCCGTGAACCCGGGCACCCCTACTAAGTCACCAAACGTAGCGAACCACTTGGGGTGACCTATGGCAAAGGTGTTGGTTATCCAATAAATGGTTCCCGGGGCGGCGGTATCCATTCCCGCCTCCCAAATTGATATGCAAATATAAATTATTAAAACTAATACACGAAGTAAGTACGAACATAGGAATCTATAAATAGGTGACCATGAATTATTAGCACGTAAACTAAATTTAATTGAACATCCATTTCAACTTGTCACCAGTTGACATAATGATGAAGGGTTCAAATACCCATTTGTAAAGGTTTCAGATATCCCTACAGTCCTTACAGTGTACAGCCTACAGTCGTACACGTGGCAGGATAAGTACACAATAATCCCGTCCTATCCTCCCGATCCCATCTACTATCTGCTCCTCCGATCTGTGTCCTAAGTAGGAAGCCGTGTGTCAACCAGTATCCTTAACAAGATCATTGCCCAGATCCGAGATGTGATCCCTAGATGGCTCTCTAGAACTCCAGATGGCTCAGATGAGATAATATCTATGAAATTGTATAGGTCTATACGACTTTCTTCTAGATTGCACTAAGGCGTATTGCGGCTACCGAAGTTCTTATCGGCTACCGCATCGTTTGAGAGATACGGTAATATATCGAGCCAATACAAATCTTCGAGAGATACATAAGCGTACATATCTTATGTTGTAGCATAATTATAAAATACTGTATCATTATTTATAAGTTTAATCATAAGCATAAAGAATGATTGAGACTTTTATTGTTAGGTATTGTAGAAAAAAACTTTACCATTCCTAAATGTGCTTGTACAAATGTTATTAAGGCAAATAACAGAACAAAATATGTTTTTTTTTAATTTTCGGAGCACACTTCGCGATTTTTTTCTATCGAGTGAATTTCATATAACTACCGATTCGGTTTGACAGTCTACAGATATCTTATAAAATAAAACATATTTTTTAGGAACTTAAAAACTGAAAGTGTTCAAGAGACATATGTTATAAATCGGTAGAAATGTGAAATGCCGCGGCTTCATTCGATAATACACCAAAGTACGGTATTTCTTTTTTAAATTTAATGTAAATCAAATTTGCAAATATTTTAGTTTTTTTATTACTGTGGTTTTGGCGTTCAAGGCCATTATCAATATGTAGTTAAGCGAGGCGACTTCTTTATATGATTCTATTATTCTATTTTATTATTATGCTGCTTAAAACAATGTATTACCGGTTAAACCGATTTACTGAGAAAAAATTGCTATAATAGATTCTCTATTCTGTAAGGTACTTTAATATCTGTTTTCCCCATATTAAAAGGCTTCTTAATTATCGAAGAAAGCAAACACTTTGTGGCTTGACATAATACAAAATGAAACAAGTTGTTTGTTTAAAACCACTTTGATCTCAACCTTCTTCAAGACAATACACATACACATAAACTAAATTAAAGTACAAAGGAAGATTATGAGTCAAACAAAATTCTCTTAAAAAGTTAATTGTTAATAATGACGTATCTTCTCTTGACTCATTTAAATGTGTTATATTTTTAGGTCTTGTAAATAGAAGTGGGGAATAAATAATTTTCCTGACTTTATTAGGATGATGGTTCATTTATTGATTTGATGACAGCATTCCCGCTTGATGTCTATAAGCTTATTTATTAATTTTGTTTGATCACATTGTTGTGTACCTATATCAACCTAAAGGTTGCAAAACATTAGTTATGATTTTCATTGTTTGTTTTTGGGGTGTTATGCCGTGTTTGTGTTGCATAACACACCAAAAACAAACAATGAAAATGCTTTTGGCCGTGAAAATCTAAAAACGTATTAGTTATGATTTATGATGTTATAAAGATACCCTCGCGAATATTTCCTAGGGGTATTGTACACTGTAACATTACCATAAAATTGAAATGTAACCACCAGTCATGATACTATTAGAAATCGTCTCTTGTTTTTTTTATATGATTTTATTTTCCAATCAGTAAACTCAGTATTACAAAAAAAGTTTCGTCTCCTGTATTCTAGACAAATAAACCAATTATTTTATGCTTTTTATAGATACCCAATCAATAAATCTGACCAGTTTGTCGAGAGAATTATTATCATTATCGACAATGTAAGTAATGTTTATGCCCACAGACTAGAACTACTGAACGCCGCGCTCGTTTACGATGCTCGATGATAAACGATGACTCACTTTGTATTTAATTGGGTAATAAAAATAAACAAACCGTAATATAATAAATTGTGATAACGGAAAATGAAATATAGTTGTTTTGACCTCGTCAAATGGAGCAACAAATTATAATTTATTGGAGGAAATCAGCTAAACGGACAGTTGTTGAACACTTTCATCAAATTTAAAAGTTAATTTTCAAGTTTTTTTTTACGGTCTGTAACGCCGTTCTTCCATCGAGCTACCTTCAAGCGACGCGATCGCCGCTCGTCTGTGTTTTCCGTGCTATTATTAGTGTTTGAAAACGCCGCTAGGTGCTACACTAGCAAATTTGTTGACAGGTAGCGGTAGCGTCGCTTGTGAATAGCTACGTGGAAGAACGGCGTTAGTATTCCATTATAGGCGAGCGGCTTCACCAAACTTGAAGAATAACAGAACTTTCTTAACGTTGATATTTTATGTAAGAATCCTTCTTTCCTTAGTTGTTCTTTTTTAATTAAAGTTTCGTAAAAGTTTTAATCAATTGATTTTTACACTTTCAATATTCGCAAATTCACTTTGTGGCATCATAATTTATATATATTTTTAAAATTTTAAATCTTTATTTTAAATCTAAATTTATCTTAATCTTATGTTTTTTTTCTTCACCAACATTATATTTACAATAAGTACTTACTTGGCTTACTTTAACCAGCGGTAGATATATATATTTTTAATATATTATGTAAAAGTTTATTGTTTTATAAAATGGAGACCTCAGCACGGGTAAGCCACCCAGTGAGGCCAACAACACCGGATTGTACTATGAAATGTAAAATATTGTATAAAAAAAAAATGTATATAATTAAATGAAAACAAATCACTTTGTATACACCACTCATTTAATCAAAATTATTAACGTGTTTCGAAACCAATTGATCCTTAAATTTATTATTATTAAAATATTTTATTTATTTATTATTATGTGGTGATATGCTAAGTGATTGGTTTTCATTTAGTTATTTTTTAATTTGTGCTCATTGTTTTATTCAAACTTAATTCGATTAAATCAAAATTATTTCTTCAAACTTCGCAAAATCACTTTGTGGCGTCATTTTCAATTAAATGAAACTAGTTTTCGTATAGGGTATAATTTTGTGACTATAAAAACTTAATTGAAAATGTGTTACAATGTAAAATGTGACTCATCTCCATAAGTATTAAATACAACTAATTATTACATAACGATTCACATTTATCAGCAACAATGCAATCGGCAATCTCAGTAGGTAGGAGTTACCATAATTATATATTATTTTTGTTATTTAATAAGATAATAAGCTTTTAAAATCGTCGGTCAAGCAATTATTTTCATTTCAACTACCTGCACATTAATTATCTTCAAAAGATTTCTGCTAAAAGCGTGCACACATACATGTGTCATTATTCATTATCATTGCGCAAACAAATAAGGACAGGACACCAGATTTATATTTAGTTTGAAATACACATTTTTGAAAAGTCAAAACGTGCCCTGATTGGAAACAAAGTGTATACATTTTTTGCATTCTGTTAAGCAGTAAAATAATTTATAGTTGAAAGAAGCACATAATAATTGAAGTAAACCATATGTTGTAACCATCAACCAATTAAGTAGATTTTTTTAACATTAGCTCCACACAGAAGGCCCTGAAGAAAGCAATTCCTATGGGCCTATGTCATCTTTGGGGATGCTGAGTGAGGCTCTTTTGAGGGATAGTAAGTTCTGTGAAGGGAAAAGGTGTGATACGTGGAAAGGAGTCTGGGGGTCAACGTGTCCAGGAGTGACGGACGTTTAAAGCCATCCCTCCCAAAAAGGCGATCACCAAACGTGACCCCCTTGGGGTGACCTATCTCAAGAGTGTTGGTTATCCAATAAATGCTTCCCGGGGCGGCGGTACCCATACTCGCTTCCCAAATAAAAACACATTGACCCACCGTAACCATAATATGTAGCGTTCTCGGGTGTGATTTTTGATCAATTCAAGTCATTATCTTAATATGGTATTTCCATTGTTTTTATACTGTTGAAAAACTTTAAGAGAAAATACGATATGTATTGATCTACCTTATAATGACGTTGTACCTAGTTTAAACCGTTTTGGAGCGTGTGGTTTTAGATACTTTTTTAAATCAACAATTATTTATGAATGATAACTTATTTTATGTCTATTTCGCTAAGATGGCTTTTACATAAAATAAAAAATACAAGGAACAAAAATTAAAAAATATATTAATAATATTATATATAATTTTAGAACGATGAACAGAATCCGAAAAATCAACTTTAAATCTTCCGTACATTTTAACGGTAGGTGTCCATAGTTTGTGAAAATACGTCATTGAGATTTAGTCAGTTTTCAGGTCTAAAAGTACCCGTTTAAGTTTACCTGAAAATTCAAGCGAGGAGAATTAAGGAGATAAAGGGAAACCAAGGCAAACTTTTGTGATTTCTTATCGAATTACGATATTGACTTGCCCTAACTTACGGGAACAGATTTAGTATGCGGAGAATGGAAGATCATAAATTATTACAGAGTGAAATATTCGCTTTACAAGTTTGGCAATTTAGTGTTAAATCTAAAGCGTTTAAATGAAGGCATATATTTAAGTTATATATCTATTGCGTCTATGTACATTGATTTCGCAAGTTCTGCATTCACAGTTTGAAAATGGCCTTGTAAGCCGAAACACCTGTCACAATAATAAAAAAACTAAAACACTTGCAGAACTTCATAATAACATTATTAAATTTAATTTAAATTTAATTTTAAAAAAAGTAATTTTCCTTTTGGTTTAAACGTCAAATGTGCAAAATTTCGTCAAAAAGAATCAAAATTCTGCTTTAAACGGTTGAAAAGGGAAATTTGGTTTTCGAAAACTCATGTAGACAGTGAGCTTATAAAGATTAGGTGTGCAAATTTTCATCAATATCAGTAATTATTACTGATGGAAGATGCTCCCAGGAACTAGCGTCGTTGATTCCTTCAGCACCTATGGATAGTTGAGAAACATCAAACGCGCCCCCAACATTTGCATGCAGTTGATATTTAAGAATGGGTCGTTTCTACTACCCGTTCCTACTACTCTTCCTCCTACAACATGGATCTCTTACAGACCTAGATTCACTCTTTCCTTACTACAAAAAGACCCAAAAATGGCACATGCCCTGAGGAAAATAATTTTCCTCAGGGCCTCCTGCGTGGAGTTCATTTAAATGATAATAATAACTGCAGATTTTCCTTAAAAAAAACAAATCCACACGCTATACAAGGATACTCTTCATTATTATAATATCGACATAGAAACTTAACACATTGCAAATATCAAAGTATTAAAAAAAAAAATCTCCAATTTTCTTTTAGCACCGCTGTTATTAATATTTTAGACATTTTAATATTTTGAATATTTTACCAGATTTGGCTACTATTTAACCGTCATCAGGGCTTTAAAATATACAACTTTTGCGGATAAGAATTCCTCCACGAACTGGTTTTCGACAATTTTCTAATCATCCCCACTGAAAACATCTCAAGAAACGTTTTATCTTTCCAACACAAGTCGTTAGAGTAATGCGTCATTTAATTAAGTAGGCATTGTACCCATTGTAAGAATTACACCTTACACAATGAAGGAACACACTGAGATAATATTTCAGTTGTATCTAGGTACAAGATTTCAGTTCTACACTGTCTTACATTGATTTATAGTACGCGGTGGAACGAATTCCTCTAATTCGGGGGGTTTTTAGAATATTTTGGAAGCGAAGAAACAATGATGCATCAGTGTTCTAGTCTTTTAAATAGTTGGGGATTGCCGAAGAAGTAATAACGATTATCCATAGCACACTAGACCTTTAAAACAAGAGGGTGGTCACTATCTAAGTCCGATTTCGAAAATCTCTGTGTAAAGCCCGAACAACGCAGGGTTGACTGTATATGAATGATATTAGCTTATATAGCTCATGATGGAAATGACATTTCGAACTGCAAAATAATACTGTGTTTACATAGAGGTCACAGAGAGAAAACTCTGCGAATTTCATGAAGCCATTCATGAAATTCGCATTCGAGAGTTTTTACTGCTACATATAAATTTTTTTCTGTCTTGTAGTTAAAATGTGGGTGGGTATACGTACAAAACAGTTTTTATTGCATCTGATAGATATACAAAGATAATTTTGGTTTGATGTGCTGTGTGCATTTTAAATTTTAGTCCTATGCTAAACAATAAACGTCCCAACTTTATATCTATTTTTTTGTTTGTTAATTTTGTATAAATAATTATAAGCTATGTATCCACATAATGCGGATTCGAAATCAAACCTACGCAAAAGGGTTTGTTATACGGCTTGTGTTCTGCAATTTTAGGATACGTTCTCGATTCGGCAAAAACTCCGTAGCAGATAATTAACGAAATTTTTGTTTATACCACGTTATTAGGTGAAAAAAATCTACATGTTCGAAAACAATTTCTCTACCTCAGTTTAAGTCGTATGCTAAATTAAAGATTAACATTGGGAGAGGAGTTGCAGAACAAAATTCTAAGAGAGGCGCAAAACCAAAACGGCAGAAGGATACTAATTGATGAAGATGCCTTAGAAGAAATATTTTTTGAAAAATTAAGTAACGTGAAATTAAAATACTAACTATGTAATTATACATTTTTGCGGTAGGAATGTCCGAATATCCCAAACAAAGGGCGGACAACTTTCTTCGTTGGATGTATAAATATTCATAGAGGCGCACGTACATCGGCTGACTTCCTTGAAGGGTATGTGAAAAGCAGAGCCTGCCTTATGGAGCCTGCCATCGCCTTGTGGGGCCTGGTGACGTCACACCACCCGACACCCGACACCAGACACGACACCGGAATATAACGCGCTAAACCCGATGCATTGCACTCGGACTTGCACTTCCGATTCGCTACTATTAAAATATATGTTTAATGATGAATGTAGTCATGTACTAACTAAATTACATAAAAATAGTTAGACTTAAATTATTTATTTCATGTCAAGCAATTGGCATTTGATCGTAAAATGACATCATAATATATTAGTATAATAAAGAAACCTATAATTGGTTTGTCAGTTAAATAAATTGCATACTTATGAACCTGCTGAAAAGAGAAAATATTACATTATTGGCAAGAAAATTATCACTTGTCTAAATTTTTTTGACCATAAATTTAAATGAATTTAAAAAATTATACTTAAATTCAAAATAAATCCGAGTTCATTGAACCAAAGTTAGAATCACAAATAGACCCACAACCGAAATTAGTATCTAAGTTTAATGTTTGATTCAATAAAAAAGAATTTTAAAATTCAAAATTGTACACGAAACACATTTCGTTTTTTTTACAAAAATTGTTCGCTTTTTGAAGATTCTTTTGTCATTATTCTTGAAATTTGATGAATAAGTAAAAGCTTCGTGGTTTTATGAGCGCATGCTAACTCCTGGTGGAATTTTCTTCCAACCAACCCAGATAATATAAGATGAGAGTAAACTTATGAACCTAACCTCAACAAAAAATTATTTAGAAAAAAGATAAATCGTTTGTTTTTTGTGGGGCTACGGGTTGGATGGGTAAAGGAGGTGAATTGAGGTGATTGCAACGAATTATTTATTACCACATGGTTTAAACATACCTTCCGCGAGACTTGGGTAAACCTATTAAATCATCAAATCCAAAGGTACACACCGATACCTACCAGTTTGTCTCCTAGTTCTATCAGCGCCTTTGTAAAAATGCTAATTTATCGAGACGGGGGAGCAAAAAATACACGCTTATCACGATTAAAGACGTCAAGAGGATGAAAAGATCACATGGTGATTCACTTACTATGCTAATCAGGGGCCATCCATCCGAGCTCATTTTATACTTCTATTAGGTGCATGAGAAAAATACAATATCTAGTGAACTCCTTTTTTTCTAATTCAAAAATTCCCTTGTTCACATTTGAAAATGCACCGAAGGTCATTTTGTTGGTGTTTTGATTTTCTGCAAAGAAGATAATCTGTACATTATTTGTCTCAGAAACAGAAAGTTGCAAGCTAAAATTACTTGAATGTTTAAATATTACAATCTGAGGTCTTACTCATTAAGTTATTCAAAAAAGTATTCATACCGAACTTGCAGAAAAGTTAATAGATGCCGCACATTAAAACAAAAATGGATATATTTATCCAAGATATACATAGAATTTATTTCGGTAATATGTAGAATTGGTTGTTCAATCTATACATGGATAATTGAAAGAGGTGGGATTGGGAGCGAATTGAGTAATCTGAAAGTATGTTGCCTGTTGTATGCTGATGATGCGGTGCTGATTTCTAACATAATGGAAGATCTACAGTCGCTTATGTCTAGGATAAACGAAGTATCTATGAATAATGAGTTGATGATGAATGTAAGTAAATCTAAAGTCATGGTGTTTGAAAGAGAGGGTACGAAAACAGTGTGCAAAATAGTTGTGAACGATGAATACTTGGAGCAGGTGGATGAGTTTGTGTATTTGGGAAGTATGTTTACGAGACATGGGAAGGCTGATAGGTATATTGAAAGAAGGGTGAATGCAGGTAACTCCATTAATGATGGACTGAACCGTTGGCGCCAACAAAAAGCTGTCCAAAGAAGCGAAGCTAGCAGTCCACAATGGACTGCTGGTACCTACCCTGATATATGGTAGTGAAGCATGGAACTGGCAGAGGAAGGATGAAAGTAGACTGAATGCTGTAGAGATGAGATCTTTAAGGCGTATGTGTGGTAAAATCATGTATGATCGTGTGAGAAATGTGGATGTTCGCAAAGAATGCAAGGCTGGTGTACGCGTTATGAGTAAGATTAAGAAAGGGACCCTCAGATGGTTTGGGCATGTAGAGCGAATGAACGAAGAAAGGAGTGTAAGGAGAATATATTACACAAAAGTAAATGGAAAAAGAACTTGTGGATGCCCGAGGAAGACATGGCATGATCAAGTGAATCAGATTCTTGAGTCGGGCCATGTCAGAAGTCGGAATAATAGAAGAGCATGTATGAGAAGATATATGAATGTGAATGAAGCAGAGTGTGTGCCAAGACCGAGTTGTTTGGCAGTCCGCCCTCTCTGCCTACCTCTGCGGAGAAACGGCGAGATGGTTAGTTAGTTAGTTTTACGTAATATCCTCACGCGTACACTATTTGCGAATTTAACGCTGTAAATTCTATAGTAACACAGAGTATGTTAAAAATCGCGCACGTTGAGAATAGAGTACCTATTTTGCCGCAAACCGTACGCTTTGTTGCCTACGGATGTTACGTGTTTATTTCTAGTGCCTATCTTTAGTCAAGGCGGATGTTAGAAATGTGCCTGAAGGTCCTTCGTATTGTTCTATAAAATCACAAGCTCGTTGTCTTTGACCAGCGAAACATATTTTTTAATAATGGTGTTAATTTGTTAACCCCGTTTACTCATCATGACCGACATTTGGCACCGATAACTTGAATTAAAATAATTAAAAATAAAAACGTAGCATAAATTAATAATTATTTGGTATTCTCAATCAGACAAGAATATAATTTCTTTTGGTAGAATGTTAGACCCACTTTTATAAATGGTTTGCGAAAGTAGGCCAAAATGCACGCACATTTCGAATTCCGAATAAAAATTATTATACTTCTGTTTTCTTATTGTTTTTGGATTCTACAGGGCAGGAAATGTAAAAAAACCGGAACAATAAATTTTTTGTGGTTGATTTTATTTATTTTCTTCTGCTTGTATTCTTATATCTATATTTTCCTTAGTTAGCTCAAACAAATATGAAAATCCTTTAGTTAGTTAACCGTTATATCTTTATACAATAAAGACATTTCAATTTTTTGTTATGTGAGTTAAATTCCAAAATATTCTGTTACAATCGAGAGAGTTTCACATAAACACATTTTTAACATTAATTAATTTAATTAAACACATTATTATTTATTAGGTATACTTTTTAACATTAACAACACACAAGAGGCCCTGAATAAAAATATTCCCTCGGGGCGTATGTCATCTTTGTATGGATGCTGTGTCTTTTTAGAAGAGCTAGAAAGGTCTTTTTAGGAAGGAGAGGAAGTTCTGGGAAAGAAAAGGGCAATGTATCCAGGAGTAACGAAAGTATCCATCCCACCTAAAGACCCTCTACTCAGCATCCCTAAAGATTACATATGCCGAGAGGGATTTTTTCCCAATGAAAAAAGCTACGAATATGAGTTGATGATGCCATTAGGTCGTGAAAACTTTGCGTGTTTGTTTGTTGGTTCTTTTGTTTTATATTTGTATGTTTATGTCTACCTTGTGCGTTATTTGTCAGTGGATGGGCTCGGCGCACATACTCATTTATGCTTGTGGGAAGTATTGCACCACTTTCACGGCTCATGTAAATCTGATTTTTAACTCTGCGGTGAAGGTTCAACTCTGTCAGGTCACCACATTTTACTATATTCAGATACATAAGTTGTTTCGGCTAACATAGATTTCACGGTTATTGGTATATTAGTTTTTATGGTCAATTTCGAAGGCGGTTATTGGTACCGTGGCCCTGGGAACCATTTATTGGATAACCAGCATCTCTATCCAGGTTTGTGGTAGGGGGGGGGTTAGGTTTGTCTATGTCTTGGCGGTGGATGTATTTGCCCACCAGCCACGTGGCGGGCCCGATCGGAAGAGACTGATTGAGGGAGACCTTCTGACTTCTCCAGCAGGACTTTCTCGGAACATCGCCTTGCACCGCAGTTGGAGGGTAGATTCATACGTTCGTCATTCACTCTATACATTGACCCCCATATTCCTACCCACCCCTCATACCTTTTTCCTTCCCTAAAAAGACCCTCCTCACCGCATCTCCAAAGATGACCTGGGCCCTCTAGGGATTTATTTTCCTCATGGCCTCCTGTGTGGAGCTAGTGTAAAAAAAGAATTTGTGGACACTACTGTGAATATTATGCCTGTTCCAAACTAAAATGTCAATTCAAACTCAAGTTTGTAAAATGAAAAAAAAATTGTATTTTTTAAATAATTTATTTTAACCATGAACAGAATTTATTATAATATAAAATTATTTTAACTATGTACAGTCTTCCCAAAAGAGCACAAACTCTCGAACGGTAAACTTTGATCAAATTTGTAGAGCTTTTTGCATTATTAAATATCTAAATCAAATGTTTTCAGTTCACTTGGAGCTTTTAACTGTAAAAAAGAAGACGATTCGCGTTATTCTAAAAAACATTGACCAGTTTAACAGCTGTTGTATTAAACTTCCTTACGAAATATTGTAAATAAAACCCATCGTTTTAATAAGAAACGCACTGTAACCTAACCCAATTTCACGATAAAATATTTTTAAAGCTGCTTTCTGCACTAATAAAAACATAGATAAACTTTTAATAAATTTCAAGGATAAAGAAAATATTTTAAGCCATTCTGGCTTAATGTAATGTAACTTTATGAAATGTTTGTCCAGCGTTTTACATATGTTAAACGGTGAGAAACACTTAAAAACTAGGTGGTTAAACACTTGAGGTGTCTAAACAGTGTAGGTTTTTCAGAATTCGAAACGCGCCTAATAGATAGAGATCACTCGTTCAATAAATCTTCCGGCATACCTAGATATTGTAGTACATAGAAATGGAATAGGAAAACAGATAATTAAAAATAAATAATTAAAATTCACTAAACAAACGGTTAGATTTGTCAAACAGCCCCATTTTTTAAATATTTCCATTACCTCCGTCCGCTTTTACCCCCATCTTAGGCACCTTCCCCTCGCCCCCACTAAGTTGATGTTTCCTTCCCCTCTTCTAGTTTTCATTTAAATGCTCTGTATCTCTGTATTTTGTTCAATATATTTTATTTACCCCGGACGAAGGTTCAGGTCGAACCGAAACCGGTTGTTTAAAGAAATATAATAAAGTGGAATTAAAACAAAGTTATTTTATTGTCATTATTATAATTATGTATACCCACAAAGTTTTTGCTACTTGTGAAAATTTAATATCTTTTATGTGTTCCATTAAATACGATAAAACGGTCACCCTAACAATTCTATGCCATTCATGAAGTAGGGACGTGCTTATGCATGGTCACCTCTGTTTATGATTCGCATTCATAATAACGTGTAAACAGCCCAGTGCTGTAGTAATTGGAGAGTAGCCGCTGAAATAGAGCCACCGCACAAAAAAATAACATTATCGCCAGAGTCACGTTGAAAAGTTCATGGAAATAGAAATACTTTTTCAAAATTTTGCGTGTTTTAGGAACTTGGTCTTGTTTTGGAGAATACCTAAAGGTCTTAAATTTTGCCTTCATCTTGAGTAATGAGGCGTGCATATATTTGCTGAAGTGAAAATATTTTTTTGTTTAACAAATGCAACGTTATACAACAGCTGACCGGGTTTCCGTGTCAATAAGCAGGCAACCTACATAGTAAAGAACCTAAATTAAAGAGCTCAATTTTAGAGCCGTGTATGGGTGCCGCCGCCCCGGGAACCATTTATTAAACAAACACCCCTGCCATAGGTCATCTCAAATGGTTCTATAAGTTTGGTGACTAAGCAGTGGTGCCCGGGTTCATGGGTTGAGGTTTATCTAGGTATTGACGGTGGATGTATTTGCCCCCAGCTGCGTGGCAGAACGAAACTGGAGAGACTGCTTGAGGGAGACCTGTTGACTTCTCCAGTAGGGCTCACTCTCGGAACATCACCATGCACCGAAATGGGAGGGATGGAATCATTCCCCTCCTGGACACATTGATTCCCAGATTTCTACCCACGCCTCATACCTTTTTCCTTCCGAGAAATTCCTATCCTTCCTTTCCCTTAAAATACCCTCCACACAGCATCTCCAAAGATGACAAAGGCCCTGAGTTTTACTTAAATTCATCATTAACTCATTCTTCACACATAATTCGTTCAACAGACACGAGAGACTGTAGATCTTCCATACTGTTAGAAATCAGCACCACATTACTCGGGCCAATTTTATCTTTGGGGGTGCTGTATTGAAGGTTATTTTAGGGAAAGGAGGGAGAAGAAGTTCTGAGAAAGAAAAGAAGATGGGTAAGAATATAGGGGTCAATGATTCCATGAGTGTCGTATGAAGCCATTCCTCCCACTGCGTTGCAAGGCGATAGGTCGAGAGAGTCAGAGTCACAGTATGTGGGCAAACGTATCCGCCGCCAAGACCTAGACAAATCTCATTCCGTGCGCCCTTGAACCTCTGCTAAATCACTAAACTGAACGTATGGGCTGTATGATATACGGCAGGGGTGTTAGTTATCCAATAAATGATTCCCGGGGCGTCGGTACTCATTTCGGCCTCCTAAATTGATTGATTGTCTCCCACAAATGTATGTATTGGCTTGAAACCAATACGGATCAAATTAAACTAGTTTTATAAAGATTTTTGTCGCAGAACCTCTTAATATTTTATATCTAATTTGTAAATAAATGAATTTCTGTCAATCGTTAATATTTTTGTTGAAAAATATATAATTAAAATGCGGTAGGCAGATAAACGCCTTAAAAACATTAGCAGCCATTATTCTATTCAACTTCTGTTTTCTATTTATAAAATAATTATCCAAACCTTGACTCAAATATCCATAGTAAAAAATCAACGTGTGAAATCTAAGTTCGCAGGTACCTAATAATAAAGCCTGGCTCTCATTTTTCTGTTTCAGTGTCAAAGCTGACGATACTAATTAAAATTACGATACAATCGCTTTAAAAATATTCTTTATTACCATGGATTTTATTTACTTAATTACTCATTGAATTTCATACATGTGTGGGATGAGTTAGTGTAAAATAAGTCCTTAGTCATTTTACATTATTATATTTTTTACATTAGCTCCACACAATAATTGTCCTCAAGGCCTTTGTCATCTTTGGGGATGCTGGGTTTAGGGTCTTTTTCGGGAGAGTAACGAGAGGAAGTTCTGGGAAGGAAACATGTATGAAGGGTGGGTAGGAATATGTAGGTCGGACATATGAACCGATACCTCCCACTGCGGTGCAAGGCAATGGATCGAGATAGTCCTGGAGAGTAGGCAGGAGAGGTCTAGTTTAGGTCTCCCTAATCAAGTCTAACTAACCAGTCTCTCCTAATCCGGCCCGCAACGCAATAGGGCACTACATCATGCCGGTCACCCCTGCTAAATCACCAAACGAAGCGAACCACCTGGGGTGACCTATGACAGGGGTGTTGGTCATCCAATATATGGTTTCCCGGGCATTACATTATATATTGTTGTCAATAATTTGTTAATTTGTCAATAATTTAATTTTTAAGTTTAGTATTTGTTTCGATGAGGTGAACGTCGTTCACGAAACATGTAGATTGTGTATAAATAAAAAGTGATGTAAACAAAGTTATTTTGTCTTTTAATTAAAATAATTTGGCGTTTAAGCCAATTTTTTTGACTAGATAATTGATTACGAGTACCTAAACTTATTTTTTTCCTAAACTACTCGTTCATAGATAGTGCTAATTTAATTATGTTAGGAAAAAAATACTTTTCGCATGTTATGCTTCAGTAGAATATTGAGATAAATTGTTTGTTTGCGTGTGTACACACGGAATATAAATACATAGTTTCTTTCGTATAAATATCAAAATATATTATTTCAATACAGGAACATAAGAAAGGCATTCAAATACAATAATGAATCTGCGATTCTATCTAATATTGTGTTTGAATGCTTGAAATAATGGATATACGTATATATATTTAAACGGGCAAACCTATTTCTTCATATAATATCATATGTTCAAACGAAAACAAACAATTATTCATCTTATTATTCTAAATTGAGCATAATTTGCAAAATGTGACATACAGGATACATCTGCCCTGATGGTGGACACTGTAACGCTGTCAGAAACGTTACATAACACCCCAAAAATAAATACACAAAATACTTATGGCCGTGAAAATCTAAAATGATACATAGTCAATGCGAATACAAATAGTTTATAAAAAAATAACCATTTTAATAAAAAATAATAATATCTCTTACAAATAAAGCACGTGATGCATATCATACATTTTATTTGTATTCGCATTTTTTCATGCAAATTTATGCATTTCTAGTAGCGCGAACATATTCTCAAGTGCAAAGTTTTAATGGAATTTCTAAAAGTTCGATAGAGTGATAAAATTCAACTAGTTCCTCCTCGTTATTCGTATTTTTGTTTTGTCATTTTTCTCCATTTTAATCCATGCATTTTTTATTTATCTAAAGTAGCAGATACACCTTTAGAGGCTAAATTAAATATTATTAAAAAAATAAAAATTGCGAAAATCAAATATAGTATCTATGATATAGCTTTTGCAGTAAGTTTTATGAGTTAATTTAAAAATTGCTATAATCAATAAACTTGGTTATATGCTCAACGAATTTTAAGATATTTTAAGAAAACTAAACATTTTCTAATGTTTCTTATATCAAAATACGTAGGGCATCTGTTGTGTATGATTTGTAGGTTATAAAATAGGTTCAATGTCAACTCAGAATCAGCTCTCAACAACTGTTTAAAAAGTCGTTAACCGCTCGGGTTCACAAGCTTGTTTTCACGACAATTTAACGTAGGTAGACATAGGAATGCCGTATGCCCCGAACCTGAGTTATTTTAAACGCCATGAAAAAAAAAAATTTAAAATAGCCCTTACCCTAACCTAACATAACCTATTTAACCAATTTTTTATATATTTTTTCATAACTTTTAATGACTCTTCAAATGCATTCTGAGTTCTGAGTTACCGGTTACCATAAAATAAACATTCAGTTATAAACATCAGTTCGTACTGTCTCCTCAAAACTCGTGTTATAACTTTCACACACTAAACAAATTACAAAACTTAAAAGTCCTTTTTTCAGTGTGTTGTATTTATTTATATTTATTTGCTGTCCGTTTGTTTGAGGTTTCATAATTTGTACATATTATTGTCAGTTTGAATGAACGGAGAGTGAAAAAAAAGTTTAACGACCATGCGTAATATTACGTGTTACCTCATAGGTTCAGTGAATATTATGCCATCGAACAAAGCACGTATAAATCAGGCTATAAAAAAGTCAAACAAAAGGACTTGGCATCGCAGTCAGAACGTGTGACACAATTAATGTAAGGTTCATCGGCCATCTTGATTTAAAATTGCCATTAGCGTGTCCTTATATTTAAATTATATTTCAGCAGCGAATTAACCCTTTGAATAACAGGAGAACATATTTGTCCCAGCTCACATAGGTCTTATATAAATCGTTGTATCTTTCTTAATGTCATGGTGAGAAATATGATTTTAACGGTGTTAGAAAGAGAAAACTTTACCCTTTACATGCAAATCTAGAAATTAACCATAGAAAAATTGAAATGTGCTCTATGAAACCAAAGTTTCGGATAGCAATTTGATAAAAAATTATGAAACTTTAAAATTATTTTTACATGAAATGAAAAAAAAGTGACAATAACGTTTATAATATTTATTTGTCTAATAAAATTTATGCGTTTTTATTTTATTTCACTGTCAGTTATTTTAGTTAGGAACAACAAGGTGAGCCAATTAAGTTCTGAAAGTTTTCAAATAAGATTTATTTGCGCACGCCGGGATTTGAACCTTCGATCTCCAGATTGTAAATCGAGAGTCTTGCCCCTCCACCACCGAGGCCGTCAAAGTAATTTAAATTTAAATGATTTAATAATGATTCGATGCTCGAGCTATTAGTTTTATCTACATATCAAATTAATATATAGGGTGTCCGGGGGTTAAGTGCATTAACTTCGGGAGATGATTCTACATAATAGAGTAAGTAAAAAAGATAAATAACGATAAGTAAATAGATAAATATGAAGAAGGTTGACCAATACCTATAAATCAAAATAAAGTGGTTTAAAACAAAGTATTTGTTTCATTTTGTATAATGTCAAGCCACAACGTGTTTGCTTTCTTCGATAAGATTCACAGCAAATTTATCGGGTAAGTTTGTACCTAAGGATTTTTAATAGGTACGTCTTTTTGTATGGGAAAAAAATATTTTGGAATTTCGAAAAAGTTGTTAATCCTTTTTACTCCCACCATCATGTAGAATCACCACCCGAAGTTAATGCACTTTGCCCCCGGACATCCTGTATACATCTGGCACCTCTTCGAATGTATTAATATACCAACGTAACGAAATTTACAAAGGTACCTGAATGAGTCAATTTAGTTTTTTAATCCACTTCTTAAATCGTGTAGTTCTCATCAGAAACGCAATGCATAATCGTGTAATCGAAGTAAATCAGAACCATCGATAATAACTATAAATTTGGTAGATTATGTTAAGACACAAATTGATTAAAATCCAAATATTATGAAATTGATCTACGAAAAGATACATAACAAAACTAATATAACAGTTTGACTTCCAAATAATTGTTTATTAATAGCGAAGAAATTTCAGTGTTATTGTTTACATTTAAATCATGCTAATAGACAGACATATGTTTTATTACTTAATTTTTAAAAGTAAGTCAATTCGATAAATGTGTCGGTAACTATTAGAAATGCTTAAATACTGGCCAATCTCTCTTACATAAGCTGCCTGTACCGTTGTATTAATGCATGGATGATTTAGATTTTTTTGGAAACATGTGCGTGCTTCATGTAGAAATATTCATAATTAGAATACGTAGTATCTACATATTATAAAAAATTAATCCACCTTCATGTTAGTTGGGTAGAAACATCGTAAGAAACAGCAGTATTTTATCGAAATCATCTTACAGGAAGTATATTATGAATTATTAGATTAACTGTAATATTTACCAAATTTCCGCGTTGAATTTTTATTTATTTTATCAAATTGGTACTGTCTCTGGTTGGCTCTTTCAAAGAAATTGGAGAGTTTTGGTAGATATCGAAGAGCTTTGATGATACACTCACCTGAAACGAGGAAAACGATAAATTAGTATAATGTATGAATAACGTTATTAACATGGAGTGAATGAAGTATAGAAAACGGATCATTGCCATCAATTGAGTTTTGTGTGATGGTAAACATATCAGGGAAAAAAAATATATTAATGGCATATATACATTTACATCAACTCCGCACAGGAAGCCCTGAGGAAAATAATTTCTCCTCAGCGCAAATGTCAACTTTGAAGATACTGCTTGAAGGTTTTTTTTTATGAGAAGAGGAATCAAATCGTTCCACTTCCGAGCTGTTGAACTCAAGAAATAGACATAGAAGCGGTCTGTTCTCATGTGACAAATGCCAACCTTGTGGATACGTACGTTGGGCGCGCGTTTGTCGTGTTTTCCGACTACGCACCGATACCGAAAGGATCAATGACGCTATTTTTTTATAGCAATCCGCTTGTTTGGAGGAATCTATCAAACGGACCGCTAGTTCTACACAAAGGCAAGGGTGTTTTTCAGATATTTTGATTTATCAGACCAGAGGTGGCTGCCAAAATCAACAGTGGGAGCACTTGCGATTTGTACAGGGTCAGTAGTTGTGTACTATTGACGCATCTGGCCCTGTACAGAACGCCCAGCTTCTGAGAGGCTAACTTGACTCTGGATTCGTTAGATATTGCTAAAGAGAGGAGTCTTTCGTAAAAGTCTCACTTTTTATTAACACCAATCGTGAATTGTACATTAGCATTGCTGCCTCACGAAGGTCTGCACTCGTTTTAATGTTCGCTTTAAAAGATTTAATAAAATATATTTTCCAGTACTTTTTCAGGTACCAGCTAGCTGGTTAGTAAAATCAACATTAGAATCAATGAAACGCGAGTACTTCCGCCGTTCCGCTAAATAATTGCACTTTACTCACTGCAATAATGGCTCCCTATAGATCAATGATAAACGGTTAATGCAATTTATGTAATCTACGCGGTATATCTTATATTGTATAACTAATAACGCCAGAAGCTGTTAGAAAATTGATTAATCTGCTGGAGGCATGCCAAAAATACTGCAATAATTAGGTAAAGAAATCGAAATCACGCAACGTAGGCAAAATTCGTAATTTTTTCTAGTGATCGTTATGGTTTCATTTCGCAGGGGCCACATGCGCAAATGCGGGTCATTGCTTTGGAAAAGGAAAGCGAATAGTATTCATCTACCGTCACGTGCACCAGGCATAACAACACTGTGCACAAGCTCTGAACAAAGTGATTTCCTACAACTGCCTACAGTATCTACTGGCGGCTCTGTGCAGATATTATGCAGGTAATTCGCTGTTTGCATAGTTCACCAACGTTGGCTGATACGCACTCATTATTCAGGTACTTGACAGATTAATCTGTACACTGAAGCGTCGTTGGCGTGATAATCCTTCTCTTGTCTTTTTTGAGGCCGTGGAGTCGCTTAAACTTAAACTGCATAAAAATGTTTAGCTGCTCTTACAATTAATTATACTTTTTATCGACGGAAACCTATATTAATGTATGAAATGATGGATTTGTAGACTTATAGAATGCTTATCAATAACAAATATCATTAATTCTTTCTGTACTATCATGAGTTTCCATTCTCTTGGATTATTGATATTTAAGTCATGTATATTGATCGTGTCCAGTATCGATAGCAAAAATTATTAAGGATCGATTTATCATCTTATTTGACAGATTATTTATTTGGTTTTGATGGAATTTTTAGCTAGATGAGTAGCAAAGATTTCTTTAACTTCCTAGCCTTTTGCTCCACCTGTATACATGCGAGCTCTGGGCAAACTTCAAAAACAGAACCATGGCTTCGGGTGCAATACAATACATAGCTTTGATGTTTGGACTTCCCAGGCATTGCAGTGCCTCCTCAATGTTTACAGAGGGGCGAGTTACAGGATTTAAAGCTCTACTAAGAACCAGAATTGCAGGACTTAGGGGAAGGATAAACCATTCCAAAAATTTTCTCATCATAGAATCCCGTCTGACTTCTGTCTCCCGTCTGAAGGATTGAGCATAGAAAACCATTGGAGAAAGACACTGGCTCCCACAATCTTAGATCCATAGCCTAGAATCCTGCGTTTATATGCTTTGATTTTATTTTTATTCTATTTTTCATTTTTAGTTTCATATTTACTATTATTCATAAATTACTTATGTTGTCAATTTAATATGTACTTATAATCTCTATGGGATGTGTGGGATTGCACTCACCTCCCCACATCTTGAAATAAAGATTTTTTTTATTATTATAATAACTAAATTAGATGTCGCTTATCAAAGAATGTAAAAGGAGTGTGTTGCATCTATTCAACAAAAGCGCATTCTTTCCTACACTGACTTTCATTTAATTTGAATTTAAAAACCCAAACCAATAATCAGCGAATTTCAATTAATGTTTTAATAAAAGTGGACACAATTCAGATCCTTTGGGTACACCTGTTTTTTTTTTCTTCTCGAAATCAAGAGAGGGAATTCCGCTTTTACGTAGGTGATACACTTTTTTACCAGTTTCTAGAAGCATTTCCACCTAACAGCATAATCTTGACGGCATTCGAGCGTTTCCGATGAAATGTTCAGCCGATTAAATCTCGATTCACACGACTTAAGCCGCATATCATTACACTTCGGAAATAACGCATAGATCGAGTGACGAACGCATAAAACCTGTTTTGTGGATCTTGTAACTGCGTTTTCTGTCGTAAGAGGAAAGAGTCAATGCTGAAAAGATTGTGTTTCATTGGAACCTGTTTCGATATGCTAAGCGAATTTTCATTTCTCTTCGTAAAATAAAAAAGTTAAAAAAATAAAAATCAAATCAAAGCCTCGTTGGAGTTCTTACCGCTGTGCCGTATAAAATAATATAAGAAGTTTCAAGTTGATATTAAAACCTCCATGGTGGTAGAAGAAGTCTGGGGAGGTAAGTGATCGAGTATGCTGTATTTATTAACAGCTGTGATTCAGATATCTGTTGTAGCTAAAATTCTACATCGGTGAGCGTCATCACAGTTTTTTCTGCCTGCATTTTATTTCTTTGTCAGTGCAACTGTTTTCAGGCCACTAATTCATTTCCATCATGATCTATGCAGCTTTGACATATTTTTTAACGTAACAGGGCTATGAAAAATTGTTGAAACCCGACTAGGTAGAAGCTATCAAATAGTTATATAAATAAGTATATTCGACTAAGTAATAAGATAGAGGGTGCTGAAGTAGACATTTTCTTCGATAATTTATACGGATTCAGAAAAGATACTCTGCTATTGCTCAAAAATAGCAGAACAATTGTTTAGCTAATTAAATCGTGTATTATTTCTTCAAACTTCGCAAAATCACTTTGTGGCGTCATTTTGAATTAAATTAAAACAAATAACTTTGTTAAATCTGGAGTTTATAAATTAATGTGTAATGATTGTAACTTTTTTTATATTGGAAAGACTTCTAGAAATTTTAATATTAGAGTTAAAGAACATCTAAGGTGTTTGAATAATAATAATTATTCTGAATTTGCCAATCACATTTTAGAAACAAATCATTCTTTTGATATAAATAAAGGGTTAAAAATTTTACACACAAACTCAACAGATTTACAATTAGCAAACTTAGAAATTTTAGAAATTAGAAAAAGTGTTAATAGTAAATTAAATATTATTAATAACCAAATATTTTTTTAAAATAGCCATCTCTTAAATTTATTTTCTTATTAATAATTATATTTAAAATAATTTATTTTTGTTGTTTAAACATCTTTATTATGTTTTGATAATTTATATAATGTAATTTTTCATATTTTTTAAATAATTTTTATATTTAATTTTAAATAATTGTTTTTTACGATATTTTTAATTAATTAATCACCTCTCTCTAAAATATTTTTGTCCATAGTTCTTTTTATTCTATACTTGTTTGTTTATTTTGTTATTAATGTCATTACTACCCTGACGAAGAAACCATCGGTTTTGAAACATGTAGGTAATTGTGATTATATTAGTGGTTTAAACAAAGTTATTTGTTTTAATTTAAATCATGTATTACTTATGTCTCTCTTTGTGTCTTGCCTATAGACCAAAAAAGGTCTACAGGTACTTATTTGTCTATATTTGTTTATCTATTGTGATTGTTGTTAGTTTTCATTTTATCCTGACGACGAAACCATTGGTTTTGAAACAATTTTGATTAAATAAGTGATGCATACCCAGTGATTTGTTTACATTTAAATAAATATCCACTTGAAACTTTATATAACTTCATTGTATGGCTGCATCCGAATTCAAAGTACAGCGCTTATTAAATCCTAATGATGTGCGTGTACCTACGTGATATTCATTATTGTTGGTAAGTGGTATTTGCTGGTATTGGGTATTACCAGCTGGTTGTTGTGTGCTGTGATCTGGCAATTTGTCTTGAGGACAAGTATCCTTAATGGTCGGGAAGGTGTTCTTGACATCTTTTCGGAGCCATTGTCGTCTCGGCGGACCACGTGGAGCAGTGGAGGGAGCAAGTGACATTTGCGAACTTGTTATCATCGCATTGTATTTTGTAAAATCGCACTGGTTTACTTCACCGTGGGCAGAAAGAGTGGTTATAAGATATCGATATGTTACAATTTCGAAGATTATTTTTTATTTAGTTACTATATTTTAATTTTTACATTTACAGTAGATACTTGTAAAATATAAATATAAAATATATAAGGATAATTTTTGTAGTCCTTCTCACTACGAAATCCTGTGCTGAGGGGGACTATGATCTGGATAAGTTTTCAGATAGATACTTCTACGGTACAACTTCATGGTTTGGGCAAGGTTTTTTCAGAAACTTCTATGACGATGTTTTCAATATACTAGCAAATTCATTTTCTGATAGTGCCTTAAGCCATGATTTGATGTCCTTAATGTAGTTATTTTTTGTTTTAATTTGTTTGATACTGTTTTAGTATAATGATGATAATAATTTCTTAATTTCAGCTGAACAGAGCGGTGTGTGCAAAACTCTGCCTGCCAAATAAAAATTACATTTAAATAAAATGCATAATCTGAAATACAATATAAAAATAAATTGGTGAACACATTAGGACTTTAACTATAGTGGCTTGAGAAAAATTCTCCATCTATGGTGCAGGGGCGCTGCCTACCATTGGGCGGCAGCCTGGACAAGAGTGTTTTTCGATCTCCGGTAGCGATGACTCCACCCGGCTACTGTCGGGCGCTTCAAAGCAGCGAATCCATTCACCCTTCCCTTTGTGAACATTTGCGAGAGGCCAAACAGGGCTCTGTATGCGCGGTTATACTATACTCGGAGAGTGTTCATGACGCCTTGTGTTATACTTAGGTTATTTATTTTAATATTACACATTTGCATATAACTATATTTCGTTTATTCCTACACCTGCACATTGTTCCCATCGACCAATTAGTTTTATCGATGTTTGTTCCCAATTAAGTCATACCCTTTACAGGCCGTGTTTTTTTTCATCCGTCATAAAATTAATCACGAAAGAATCATCTCTTAAATCAATCCCTGACATATTGAGGATTGTATCAGAATTGTCTAAATATTCAAAAAAATCGTTTTTTTAATTAAAAATAATTCTAAACTCAGGTTACGATCGCTTTTTTTATTATAACTTTGAAATAAATTCAATTTTTTATAAGAAAAACTTTCTTCTTCACTTTTGAAGATTATTCCCATCAATGTAATATATTGGAATATATATATATGAATTGGTAGAGCGCACGTTCCGGTAAGACGAGAGATCTCGAGGTCGAGTTCCAGTTACGACCGTTATCTTTTATTATTTTTCTGTGTCTTGTTAATTTTCATATTTTAATTTAGATTAGTATTGTTATCTTTTTCTTAAATGATATATTACATTAAAATAAATTGTATAAGTACCAGGTTTTTGTTTTTAATGGAAATTTTAAGAGATGGGAGCTGGAGGTGAAAATGGCATTTTAAGATTTTCTAAGTTTGTGTTATGTTTTAAATTTAAAAAAAAAAAAGATAACCAAACTTTTCACTTTGTAAAAGGTTTCCTCCATTCATATAGATCTTCTTCTTCTTCTTCCCCTTGTCCTATTCGGGTCGGGGACCCACTGCATCGACAAGGCTCCTCCATACGTCCCTGTCTTGCGCCGATTGATCGGCCTCCGTCCATGGCAGATCCATCCTCTCCTCGCACAGTTTTTGGACTTGCCTCGCCCAACTGTGTCTGGGGCGGCCTACTGGACGTCTACCCTCTGGAATGGCACTCAGTATTTTCTTCGGAATTCGGTCATCAGACATTCTTAGTACATGTCCAAGCCACCTCAGTTGCAATTTTTCTACGAAGAGTAGCAGTGGTTCAATGTTTAGATCATCTCGGATCGTAGAATTCCATTCATATAGAAAATTAATTAATATTTATACAATTTAATCCATTCATATAGATATAGGCAGTAAATACCTAACTATTATAAATTAATTTTAAATTAATTAGTTTCGCTACTAGTCAACAGATGGCAATACATGCATAAATGTGTTATTCCACGACTACGATGACCTCGGACGCATTTAACGTGTAAAGTGCACGGTACGTTCAATACCACTCTACAAAACAGCGCAAAAAATAACTCTACAATGACGGTGACTAACTATCTTGAAGAACTTAAAAACGAAGTATCAAAAATTCAAACAATTAAAGATCAAAAAACAAAAAATACTATAGAACTAATAATAACGAAGTTAGAAGATGCCATAAATAAAGAAAACCTCTCATTACAAAACAAAATTATTGAATTACAAGAAAATATAATAAACAGTGACCGTAAATATATTAGTAACTTGGAAAAATTTCAAAATCCCGAAATCAAAACAATCACGAAAAGTTACGCAAGCATTGCCAGTGGAAAATACACGACACCAGTGTACCCAGTTATAATAAAAACCAAAAATAATAATGAAGATATAAAAGAAACAATCATAAAAAATGTGAAAATATCTAAACTAGGAATCGGAGTAAGCAGCATCAGGAAGACATCAAGAAATGAATTAATAATAAATTTGCAAAAAGCAGATGATATGGCCAACATCAAAAATGAAATTACAAAATTAAAACTTGAAGGAATACAAGTGGAAAACATTGATAAAAAAAGACCGTGCATGATATTTAAAGGAATCGATGAAAAATACACACAGGAAGAATTTATATCAGATATTATACTGCAAAATGAAGATATAAAAATAATATACGAAATGGACCCAAACAAAATAAAATATAAAGGAACAATTCCAATTAAAAAATTTCAGCAAAAAAATATCATCCTAGAAACCAGTGGAGACATGAGAAATCTACTAATTTCAAAAAAGAGAGTTAACCTTGGTTTTTACCAAATCAAAGTAGAAGATTGTAACCCCCTAATGCAGTGTTACCACTGCCAAAAATATGGACACACAGCAATGCGTTGCCTACAACTTCCAAACAAACCGAAATGCCTTCATTGTGCGGGTGACCATAACATTAAAGACTGCAACAATAAGAATGAAACACCCAAATGTATCAATTGCACAGAAATTAATTCAAAATTCAAAACTACGACTCCAACAGACCACAAAGCAAATAGTGAAAAATGCAAACACCGAATGAAAATGCTTGACTTTGCTCAAGAAAAAATAAATTACAATTAAAAATGACAGATTTTATAGTAAAACAAATTGACAAAAAATACAAAATAAACCAGGAAATATGTCAAAATATTACAGAAGTTAATAAGTGGTGTGTTACTAACAGTTCCTCATTTTTATTATTACATATGAACATTCGAAGCATCACAAAAAACCTAGATGAATTTTTGATAAATATTCATGATCAATTGTCAATATCGTATTATTATATACACCTAATATACTCTCATGACTAACTCATTTTTTGAAGATATAGACTCATCTTTCAAAATTTCGGAAGATATTTGTATATCCAGTTTCGAATGTAATAACTCACTATCAGAAATGGACCCTCTAAAATCATTAACAATCCTTCACCTAAATATTCGAAGCATTTATAAAAATTTTGATCATTTCACACTAGAATTGAATGAACTGGCCCTAAAACCTGATTGTATTGTGTTAACCGAAGCCAGAATTAGTCCCAACTCAAGTACTTATAATTTACCTGGATACAAATACTTTGTTACAACTTACAACATTAATCAAAACAGTGGAATAGTGGTTTTTGTAAAAACTATTTATAACGATACTTCTGTAAATGAAATATTTATTGAACTTGTTAATTGTCTACATATTAAAATAAATATAAAAAATATTTTTTATGATATAATTGCATTATATAGAACTCACAGCTCGAGCATTAGTAATTTCACAGAAAATCTGAAATCTTTTATAAACATAAATCGTTTTCAAAATGCATTTATTGTAGGCGACATTAATATTGATATATCTGATGAATCTGAAAACAATGGTAATAAGGAAAAAACTGAATATATCAACAGATTATCTGAACTCAATTTTAAACCATGTATAAAAAAATTTACAAGAGAATGTTTTGGACAAAGGCCATCATGCATTGACCATATTTGGTGTAATACTAATGAAACTGATAAAATAAAATCTGTTATTTGGAAAAATAATATTACTGATCATCACACATGCATTGTTGCTATTAAAACTGATAAAATAAATAAGAATAATTATTCTCACTATAACTTTCCGAAAACTCTTATTAATTATGAAAAATTACAACAACATCTTGACATTGAAAATTGGGAAACTGTACTTTCCTTTAATAATACTGATTTATGTTCACATAATTTTGAAATAACCTTGAATAAACACATCAAATCTTCCTCTTCCATTGTAACACACTCTCCAAAGAATAAATTTAAAAAATTAAAACCGTGGATTACACAAGGAATTATAATATCAATAAGACATAAAGAAAAAATTTATAAAGAGTTAAAAAAGTTCCCTGAAAACCACAAACTACGCGAATATTTAAAAAAATTTAGAAATAAATTATGTTACATTATCCGGAAAACTAAAGAAGATTTCTATAAAGAAAAAATCAATATTGCTGGCAACAACAAGAAAAAGGTGTGGCAAACTATTAATGAAATTATCAATAAAAAACCAAAAAAATCTAATATAAATAAAATCTCAGATATTGATAACACAATTTACAATGTTAACACAGATCCAACGAAATGTGCAAATATTTTAAACAATTATTTTGGGTCAGTTGGTGAAAAATTAGCACTTAAAATAAAAAACTACGATAATGATAATCTACCATCACCTTCCAATTCTTGTAACACCCTAACACAATTTCAACGAATTAACGTTGATGAAATTAAACAAATTATTAATGAATTAAAAGGAAATTCTTCCCCTGGTTATGACAATATTTCTGTAGAAATACTTAAAAGAAATTCAAACTCACTTTGCAAACCATTGGCTCACATCATAAATACAAGTTTCGAAAATGGAAACTTTCCCTTAAATTACAAAAAAACTATTATTACCCCAATTTTTAAATCTGGGGACCCCCATCTAAGTAGTAACTATAGGCCAATTTCTCTTACCTCAAATATTGCAAAAATATTTGAAAAAATTGTAAAAAAACAAATATTTAAATTTGTAAAAGAAAATAATATATTAAATGCACATCAATATGGGTTTAGAGAAAATTTGAGCACTCAAGATGCGATTGTAGATTTAACATCTGAAATATATAAATCTTTAGATAATAAAAAAAAATGCATTGGAACATTTGTCGACCTAAGAAAAGCATTTGACAGTATATCACACTCTAACCTCATCTCCAAACTAACGAAAATTGGTATAACTGACAATGCTTTAACTTGGATCAAAAATTACCTATTTAATAGAGAGCAATTTGTTAAGTTAAATGGCTTTCTGAGCGGTTCACAGACCACGAATTTTGGCATCCCGCAGGGAACTGTACTGGGACCAATCCTTTTTATCATTTATGTCAACGATATGTTCAAACTCAACATCAAGTCTAAACTCATTTCATATGCAGACGACACAGCAATTCTAACCGAGGGATTAACTTGGAATGAAACCCAGAAAACAGCAGAGTTAGACTTAAACATACTAAAAAAATGGTTCGATAAAAACTTGCTGTCACTTAATACGGAAAAAACCTTTGTAATACCGTTCACCATTAATAAACATGCATTCCCTGAAAATTTAAAGATTAGTATACATTCATATAATTGTAATAGAAATTTAAATTCATGTAAACCTGACTGCTCTGTACTCACTGTTAAAACTAATGTAAAATACCTCGGTGTAATTATAGATAGTAACATAAAATGGAAACTACAGATCAATGCAACAGTAGAAAGATTAAGAAAATTATTGTACATTTTTCTTAGAATCCGAAACATATTAAATTTTAAACTATTAAGAATCATTTATTTTTCACTGATTCAATCTGTATTACAATATGGAATTGTTGGCTGGGGTGGTGCATTCAAAACATCTCTCTTGCCTTTAGAAATCATCCAAAGAATATTAATAAAAATAATTTTAAAAAAACCATATGACTACCCCACCATAATATTATTTCAAGAATTTAAAGTCCCTTCACTACACATTATTTATAAAAAAAATTCACTTTTACAAATACACAAAGATTGTTTCAACAACGATACCTCAATATCTATTTCAAACAGCAAAAGACCAAATATTCTTGGCTCTATAACTATCCCGCGTTGTAATACCACCACAGCCCAACAATTTTATAAATATTTTGGAGTCAAATGGTTTAACCAATTACCCCTTAACTTAAGATTGGAAACAAACTATAAAAAATTCAAAAGGTTAATTAAAACAATACATCAATAACATATTACAATCATTGTGACTGTGACTTTGGAAATCCCTTTACTTTTATACTCTTTTTTATTTTCTCTCTTCTTCTTCTTTTATATCTTTTCTTTACTCAATTCTGTTTCACGTATAATGTATGATATACATATATAAAAAAAATTAAATATTATAATTTTCATTATTCATTACACATTTTAAAAATATATTTGAATTGTTTTTCGCTGCTCCACCTTTTTTACACGAGCATTGCTCAAAAAAAAGGTGAATCACGATATTAAAAAAAATGTATTTAAAAAAATATATATACAATGTATAATAACTGTATTTGTAAAAAATAAAAAAAAAAAAAAAAAAAAAAAAAAAGATAATTAATTAAATTGTAAATAAATATCTGCTTTATCAGTCCTCTTTTACGGTAACGGCTTCCCTAAACTGACACGCATAATAAATTAAAATGACAGAACAGGATATATTCTGGAATTGAAACCAACAAATCAAACTCAAATACACTTCATGGTGCGTGCTTATTTTTCTGACAGAATTTTAATTACTTTCGTGTCCATACATTTTGCAAAGTTGTAAATTAGTTGCAGAACAATTTGTAGGCAGATTAAAAAAAAAAATAGTTGTTTTCTATTCATTTATGCAAATTACGATTGGTTGAAGAAAAATATTGCAAAAAGTCGGTGTAAAAATACTTGTAGGAATAGAGCGAAGACCAAATGTAATGATTTGAGAGGGATTAAATGAGGGGGCATATTGTTAAAGGACTACATCTATATCCATAAGGAATTTAATATTTTTTGGCAGTTTCAAAGTTAGAGCGGAGATAAACGCCCCTGGACACGTGTATCAATTCGGAGAATTTCGAGCATAGAAAATAACCAAGATTGTCTCTAACATTTTTTTTTCTTTGATCCATCAGTTCCATCACTGTACGCCATAGCATAACAACGGTGAAACGGAGCAGATTATATGCTCGATCATCGAAAAATCTAAACGTTTTTCTTATACTTTTTTTCTTACTCTTGAAATAAATGTTTTTCATAATAAACATTTTTTCAGCAGGCAAAATGAAATTATAATTCATAATAAACTTTCTTCAGCCGACAAAACGAAATTTTTCCAGCGAGCAAAACTTAAAAAGAAGTGAAACAATTTAATCATTTTTTTTATTATCTCTATAATAATATATATTCTTTTAAAATTGATGTGAGATTTTTATTGACCCCCTCAGTTTAAATGAGATTTAATGAGATTTTACTGGACCCCTCCTCCCCTATTTTGAGCTCACGTAATTAATGCATGCTCCTAACATGTAGATATATCTGTTTCATAATATGTCAACCGGTTATAACAGGTTATCATTTGAAAAATATAAGAAAATAACCCACCTTTTTAGAATGCACATTCAAACATCGTATCATACATGCTCTTCTATTATTCTGACTAACTCTTAACATGGCCCGACTAAGTATCTGATTCCCTCGATCATGCCATGACTTCCTCGGCCGTCCCATATTTCTATATTATTTACATTACACTCCTTTCTTCGCTCTACATACCCAAACCATCTGCGCGTCCCTTCCTTAATCTTACTAATTACTCTTACATCTGCCTTAATTCTTTGTGGATCTACACATTTCTTCCACAGTTTTACCATACGTACGTCTCAGGGATACCATCTCTTCCACATTCAGTCTTTCATCCTTCCCTCTTTCAGTACCATACCTAATTATTATGCTTATTACATAGTTCTTCCACATGGTGGTTAAACTCCTGGTGGTGGTTTGCATATAAAACTCAACCACCTGGTGATTAAACTCCTGGTGGTGGTTTGCATATAAAACTCCGCCACATGGTGATTAAACTCCTGGTGGTGGTTTGCATATAAAACTCAACCACCTGGTGATTAAACTCCTGGTGGTGGTTTGCATATAAAACTCAACCACCTGGTGATTAAACTCCTGGTGGTGGTTTGCATATAAAACTCAACCACCTGGTGATTAAACTCCTGGTGGTGGTTTGCATATAAAACTCAACCACCTGGTGATTAAACTCCTGGTGGTGGTTTGCATATAAAACTCAACCACCTGGTGATTAAACTCCTGGTGGTGGTTTGCATATAAAACTCAACCACCTGGTGATTAAACTCCTGGTGGTGGTTTGCATATAAAACTCAACCACCTGGTGATTAAACTCCTGGTGGTGGTTTGCATATAAAACTCAACCACCTGGTGATTAAACTCCTGGTGGTGGTTTGCATATAAAACTCCGCCACATGGTGATTAAACTCCTGGTGGTGGTTTGCATATAAAACTCCGCCACATGGTGATTAAACTCCTGGTGGTGGTTTGCATATAAAACTCAACCACCTGGTGATTAAACTCCTGGTGGTGGTTTGCATATAAAACTCCGCCACATGGTGATTAAACTCCTGGTGGTGGTTTGCATATAAAACTCCGCCACATGGTGATTAAACTCCTGGTGGTGGTTTGCATATAAAACTCAACCACCTGGTGATTAAACTCCTGGTGGTGGTTTGCATATAAAACTCCGCCACATGGTGATTAAACCCCTGTTGATGGTTTGCATATAAAACTCCACCACCTGGTGATTACACTCTTGGTGGTGGTTTGCATATAAAACTCCACCACCTGGTGATTACACTCCTGGTGGTGGTTTGCATTTAAAAAACGTGCATAACAAACAATAAGTTAGTAATTTTATTGATATGTACCTGCTTGTGCATGTACAATGGACATGGATACTACTAATAAATAATTATCATGTTTTGTCTAATTGGTTTCTTCATTCTGTTTAACTTCGTGTTAAAACCATTGTCTACTTCTTGTCACTGAATAATTGCTTTGAATTATGCCATAATTCAGTTAAAAAGGGGGCTACTACCAAAGAAGATTATTGTTAATAAATATTACTTAGTTTCGTGACCGCATCCGAGAACTCGACCTATATTTTCCGTTTCGTAATAATAAAATAATATCGATATAAATTATGGCTCAGCACTACCACTTGAATATTTTATCTCGAAAAAATGCCATTCAACATTCCAACAATGTCTTCTTATTGAAATGGATATTATGGTACATAGCACCAATGCAGTCAGATGTATTCAATGATAAACGGTAATTAATATACAAAACGATGTAATAAAAAAATATAAATAAGTTGCATATTAAAAAATCAATGTCAAATTCGAAGGCAATTTTATAATAACTTCTGTAATGTCCCCGAATAACACGTAGTTTCAGTTGTTTTTGATAGATGTCGGTAAGCCTAAAGCTTATGTCAAGTTCCGACAGATGTCGGGCAGTTACAGTAGAATCATCCGGCGAGTACTCCCGGTCAACGAGAGCTCGTGCACTCAATTCAATTCTCAGACAGTTACAGTCAGTTGTAAGACCCAGAAGTATAATGTATTGTAAACACGTAGATATCAATAATAAACCAGTTTGTAACAAGGACGTAATATTATTCTTAAAGAGCCCAACACAATTATTAATGTCTGCCTGTGGATAAGGCAATATAATAAATAATGGACTACTTTTAAAAATATGTAACTTTTATACAGGGTGTAACAGGACGTACCCGGGAGATTTTACCCAGCGATTCCTGAGCATATTTTGAGTAAAAAAATGTATTTGTCATTTTGCTGTCCGATGATATTTTTTTTCTTTTAATCAATAATCTGCATAATCAATAGAAATATCTTAAAACCAATATTTTATATAAAGTTTTTTATAAAGACCAGCTAAAAAAATATCATTCATTTCAACGTAGTATATTAGTAGTATGCATTTTAACATGCAGTATACATTTAAAAGTGTAGTATACATTTGAACATGTAGTAAACATTTGAACATGTAGTATACATTTGAAGATGTAGTATACATTTGAAGATGTAGTATACATTTTAACATTTAGTATATATACATTTTAACATGTAGTATGCTTTTGAACATGTATTATTGATATATTTTAACATGTAGTATACATTTTAACACGTAATATACATTTTAACTTGTAGTATACATTTTAACATGTAGTATACATTTTCATTTCTAGTATATATTGTAGAATGTAGTATATATTTGAACATTTAATATACATATTATATTTATTAATGCTTCGACTATTTTCAAACTTATTTGACGTTATTTCGTTCCACAGGAGATTATTTAAGTTTTTTTGTTTTCAGCATGCACGCAGCTGAATGTCTTTTGTTAAGATAAAAACCCTTATTTCGATGAGTTGTCTAGGCGCACGAATGTAATGGTTGGATTGTTTGTACGAACGTCTGAGTTTACCGGAGATAAACAACCATTCACACGTCCCAACTTATGTGACGAAAACAAATGGGTGTAAAGGGATGTCATCAAACTTATTTATGGGGCTAATCGGATTAAATTCAGGCGATTAAGTACGACAGAATCGCCCATATAATTCGACTATTACCCGAATCGTAAATTTCCAAAATTAATAGAATATTGTGAATCCGCTTGTGTATTTCACGCCAATCACCTAAAATAATAGATGTTTCTGGTAATCCGTGTTACACTAAGCTCTAGCTTTGGAGACAGCTCGTTCACGGTGTTGATATATATACCATTATTCATTGTCATTTATTAAAATACTAGCTGATACCCGGCATGCGTTGCAATGCCACCTTTTTCCCACCCTCGCCCCCTTCCCATCCCGCGTTCCCTTTTCACCTTCACGGCGTTCCACTCCTCTTTCCCGCTGTGCCTCTTCTCGTGAACCTCCCCCCTCACGAATTCCCCTTCCATTTTCTCCGCCTTCTTCCCTCCCTCGTCCTCCCTTCCGCGAACCATTCCCCCTCCCTTCTTTTTTCCCCGTCACTAAACTCCATAAAATACACTTATTTTTCAAACAACTCGCGTGTGCCCTATTGCAATTTTTTTCCAAATTTCATAACTCCAGAACTAACCAATATAAAAATATTTCTATATAGAAACCTTCACGGTCATGTCCACTGTCAAACTGTTAAAGTACGAAGTTAAAATAATCGTTAAGTTTTCTGAAATTATCCAATTTTCAGCGCAATTTTCTTAATTTTTCTTTCCGTAAGAACCTTCTACAAAGTATTAGAAAATTTAAAAAAAAGAAATGAATGAAATAGGTAAAGTCGTTCTGAAATTATGGCGTGGGAATTATTCTTGGGAAAAAACTATTCATTTTTATATATATAGATTAGGTAGAAAAAACCGATGCGCTAAGTATACAGGTTTAAAAAAAAATTAGTAATATAAAATGATTTTCATAGATTTATTTAGCTTTTTGTAGAATTTTCGCAGTCTCATAATCATTTTAAAGTGAAAAGCTTCAGAAGCATAAGAGTCTTGCTCTCGACTGGATCCAGTGAAACTATAGCATCCCCGATTGGGTATGTTGTGAAGCTGAAGGTAGAGGGGAAGGAGATGAGGAAGAGGAAGGTGGAAAAGTACCTGGCTACTCAGATCTGTCCACTAAATACGGCTAAAGCCGTTTCCAGAAAAGTTTCAATTCTAAATGGTCGTCATATATCAGGGCAATACTGAGAGTATCTTCTAGTCTGGGACGCGCCGCAAATATACTATAATATTTTAAACAAATAAATGGTGAAATAACACAAATTAATAAAATAAAATGTATTTGCGCCACGGAGGCTATTTTGCTAAGCATTTTTTTATTGTGCCTTAGAAGGTAGAAACGTTTATCACGCATACAAATAATATTATAAATTAAACACTAGGTAAATATATCCATGAAGATTTAGGTCAACAGTTTTTTGCATTTAAAAAAAATACCATGTTAAGTAACAACACTTTCAAATCGAAGCCTTGATTTACCTGAAAATTTCTCCATTCATTTTTACTATTTTACTGATAAAACTCTAGCACATTCTCACCCAGTTTCTAACCACATAACCCCTTTGATCCAACCCCTATAACTCTGCTACCGTTCAACCCGAGTAACCTATGACCTAACGCGACGTTAACAAGGTAGTTAAACCTCACCCCTGTGGGCGAGGGGTTAACGTGTATGTAATACGTTGAAATTGGAAAAGTTTAATCTTTTTAAAAAAATTTGCGGTTTTGACTTTCTGGTTATCTAGTTTTCTTTTAATCTGGTAGGTATGAGAAAACATTATATTATTTATCGTTATCTTTTGTTTTTCCGTATCTTGTTCTTTTTCGTATTTTAGTTATAATTTATTAGTATTATCTTCTTCTTCAATGATGTATTACATTGATAGGTATAGCCTTTAAAATTTTATTATATCAAGAGTTATTTTAATAAAAAATTGAATATTCGTTTAGACTTATATAAATAAAATCTGATAAACATATCCGAGACACTATCTAGGTAACAAAACTTTTTTTTAAACTTTGCAATCATTTAAAAGGGTAGCTGCCAAAAAATATGGTAAAATATAGTCGAATATAATATTGTTAATTCTGAATTTAAAATATGAGATCGACAAAAATGACCAAGTTAGTTAAAAAGGCGTTTGTTCCAGTAAGACAAGAGATCCTGGGTTTGAGTCGCAGTTGTGATCATTACCTTTTTATTTTTCTGTGTCTTGTTCAGTTTCAACTAACGTTCATTTCTGAAAGAAACAACTTCCTACGCCAACCTCCGTAGCAGAACTAAATAATCCTTGTCTATGGGCCTATAGTGTAGAGTTAAAATAATGGTTCAACCCATATAAAATTGTTGTTTATTTGCTCTTTGCCATTGTTATTTTTATTATTATTTTATGATATTTTTGCTCCTATCTCTTAAGGGTTTTTTTCTGTGTATTAAATTTTCATTTTTTATCCCGAAATTGCACTCAACTTAGTTTTTTTTTTTTTTTTTTTTATTCTTCATTTGAACACCCGCTAAACTGCCAAAGCAGTTTGTCAGCAGGTCAATTTAACAATAATTATAATATAATGATTAAGTACATATATTACAAGAAACCATAATTTGCAAAATAAGTACAGAAGAATAACTTATGGTATAATAACAATACAAAGGCACATGGAAAAACATAAGAATAACTTATGATATAATAACAATACAAAGGCACATGGAAAAACATAAAGAGGAATAACTTTTAAGTAACTACAAAATAACGGCATAAAATATTCAGAGAGACAGTTTCAACACAGGCAGATTACTCTTATTTATATTTATACATAAGATAAGATTACAAAAAACTATCAATATAAAAAATCTTGATCTATTAACCATTTTTTAATTTTGGTTTTTAGTTTGGTGGTGCAATTTGATTGATCTTTTATGTGCATTGGAATCTTATTAAATATGGTAGGCACAAGATAAGAAAAAGTCCGTTGTCCGTATTTATTTGTAATTTTCGGAATGGACATACCCTCATTTTTACTAAATCTTGTGCCATGTGTATGATCTACTTTTTCTTTGTATATTGAATCAGACGTTAGGTTTTGGCATACAATTTTAAACCATAATATTCCTCGAACGGGTAATATATTAACTGACTCATACAATAATTTTGTATCTCTTCTTAGTGCATAAATATTTTTGCTTACCAAAAGCTTGGTCATGGAGTTTTGAATTGATTGAATGTAACCTATATTTGTCTTGCATGAGTTTCCCCAAGATGTTATTCCGTATCTGATTGTAGATTCCGCTAGTGATAAGTAGATTATTTTTAACGTACTTATAGGCATAAAATATTTAATTTTGTAAATTCGCCCCGCAATAGCTCGTAGGCGTTTACAGATGTTGCTTATGTGAGAATCCCATTTCATATGTGCGTCTACAGTTATCCCTAGATATACATACTTTTGTACTAGTTCAATGGTTCCACATTTACAGGACTGTGAAGAGTTGTGTATACACTAAAATGAATGCGATCTTATTATAGGCGTGATGGTATATTTGGCATGTGGTGATCGTATATGCATTAATTTAGTTTTTTTGGAATTAATTATAAGGCCCGCGTCATGTGACCATTTCTGTAAGGAAAGGAAATCGTACTGCATGAGTTTTATTGCAAAGAGTAATTCTTCATGCGAAATGACTAGCGCCGTATCATCAGCATAAACGTAATGTTTAACAAAGGTGAAAATTTTATTCATGAGTGAAACAAATATTATATATAATGTTGGACCGAGAATTGACCCCTGCGGGACTCCTGTTGACATATATTTAGCTTTGCTATAAGTTTGAAAGAGTTTCACTTTAATTTGTCGATTGTTTAAATAGTTTTTGAAAAGTTCTAGTAATTTTCCCCTAATTCCTATCGCCTCCAATATCTGTAATAGTTTTTTCGGATCAATAGTATCAAACGCTTTGGAGTTGTCTATAAATAGGACAAGAATGTGTTTTTTATTATTGAGTTCTTGATTTACGTAATTTGAAAAGTCCTGTAGTAACATTTCGGTGCTTTTATTTTTTTGAAATCCGTATTGGTTGGGATCAATAATGGAAAATTTTTCTAGGTATTTTATTAAATTTACGGAAATGTATTTTTCCATTTACGGAAATGTATTTTTCGGAAGTGTGTTTAGAAACTCTACAACACAGGGACATCACTTGTGTGGCGGACGAAATAGTGCTAAAAACGTACATATTGTTCAAACTTTTATTATAAAACAAAAACCAACAAAAAAATCACATTGTACATACCTATATCTTCTCGGGTAATCTTTTCACTAAAAATTACAAAACAAAAATCAAAAGTGCCAACTCATTGTGTCAACATTGTCACATTCCAAATCAACGCGTAACGCAAAAATTAGCAGCTTATCAACGACATAACCTGTTTAGAGCCGCGGCCTTGCGACTACATATAAGATTTGTCTGTCAAGTTTAAGTGATTCGTCTTGTTTGAACACCCGCAAACCCACTACTGTCAGCGGGCACAATCTAAGTCTAATTGTTTAAATAATCTGAACCTCCTTATTCAATGCTTCTTATAACCGTGAAAGGTCAGAAGTGACAATGTTGTTAGGCAGACGTCGGAAGCTATGATTCGTCTCGGTCAATCAATATCCGATTCGGAACAATGCGTCTGCTGCCACTCGCTGTTGGTTGGGTGAATAAGTTTAGATGTCAACCATTCAGCATACTAACAATGTAACATCAGCAAAATTAGAAAAAAAGTTTTTTTTTTCTTTTACTTATTCAATAATATGATTATTCAATTTATAAAAATAGTTCATCTCTGATAATACCGGTATTCTTCTTGTTTTAATTTTTTTAATTTAATTTAATAATGTTATTATTAAGTTCTGCAAGTATTTTAATTTTTTTATTATTGTGACAGCTGTTTCGGCTCACAAAACCATTTTCAAACTCTGGTTAGACCACTTTGAGACGGCTTATTTATATGATTCTAAATTTTCTCGTTTGAAGATGCCTAAAATTATTGATTACCGGTTAAACCGACTCATTATGAAATAATTATATCAATAGATTATCCATTTTGTGGGGCACTTTGAAATGTGTTTTTCCAACACTAATGTGATATTAATTATTTAAAAATGACGTGATTGGCATTGACTCATTTAAAAGAGGTGTATTGTTTGGGTATTGTAACCATACTTAGAAGTAGGGAATAGACAATTTTCCTTACTTTAGTAATATTAGGGTCATTCGTTCGTTTATGGATTACTAATTTTTCAAATAAATTTAATCTAAAACCCTTTCTTTCTATATGTAATGGTTTATGTTTGCTGTTAAGTGGAACGTGATTATTTACCCAGAGATGTTCTAAGATTTTTTTAGAAGTGCTTTTATTATTTAAAAAAAAAAAAAACTAAAATACTTGCAGAACTTAATAATAACATTATTATATTTTTAAAAAAATAAATGGATTTATTAATTATATACAAAAATAATTAATAATTATTCTTTTATCCCATTGACTCTTTATTTCGAAAACCGTTCCTAGCTTACGAAATTAATTTGTAAAGCATTCTGTTGATTAGGCACTTGTAAATTCAAATACCCAACAAGCTCTTACTTGTGAACCGAGGCATTGAAGGAAGGCGAGGATTTGAAGACGAAGCCAAAACCGATTGCTTACTTAACACAAGAGCTTTATTAGAATATACAATATTAATTAGAATATCTAATATAAAATCAGCTTTTTATACAAGAAATAATATCAGTGTTTTTTGAGGTAATAAATTGTAAATAAATATAAACTAAATTGTAATGACTGTTTCTCATTTTATATCGGGAAAATAGCTCGTAATTTTGACATTAGAATTAAAGAACATTTAAGGTTTCTTACTTATAATTTTTACAATTTCGCTAACCACATCATTGCAAATAATCATAGTTTTAAAAATATACAGCTATAAATATTACTCTTATTAATAATAAAGGAAAACACTTAGATAATTTAGAAGCCTTAGAAGTAAAATAAGTAAAATCCTTTAATAATAATGAGTTCATTATCAATACACGTAATATATTATTTTACAGTCCCATCTTAGACAAGTTCCCTTTCACTGTCTGTTCTATCTCCCTCCCCCTACTCTTCACTAATACCTAGTCACGCCCCCACCCCACCACAAAATTTAGTTATATACTGTGCTCACCCGCTGTTTCGTATTTTTGTTACTATATTTTTGATCTGAGGAAGAAACTATCGTTCTGAAACCGGTCGGCGTAAATAAAACAGTATACTGGTGCGACTGGAGCCAGTGATATCCATATCAATGATATGGCATATCCAATTGGGGTATGTTGTGAGGCTGAAGGTAGTGGGGAGGGGAAAGAGATGGGGAAGAGGAAGGCGGGGAAGTACCTGGCCATTATATACTGTCACCAAACACGGGTAAAGACATTTCAAGCAACATTTCAATCCTGAATGAAGGTCGTACACCAGAGCGGTACTGAGAGTATCTTCCACTCTGGAACGTTCCACAAATATACTATATATTATTTTTAATTAATTAGTTGTGAAATAACACAAATTAATCAAATAAAATTTATTTGCGCAAGCCGGATCCGAACCCGCGACCCTTGGATTGGGAGTTGAGTGGCTTACCACTCGACGTCGGTAAAATATATAATATATTGTTATTGGTGGTACCAGAAAGCATGGATAAATAAATTAACATGGTAGATATGTCGATACGTGGCAAAAATATTTGCAGGCAAACGTATGCCGATCTTACAAGGTGTTATTCTGGTAAGGGGAAATTGCGTGGGTTAGGTTAAGCCGTGTTCCTATATGATTATGTTTCCCTCGAACTCAACAAATTGCTCCGTTACACTAAACGGGCAAACGTTAACTTGCCGCTGAAAATGGGTTTCCGTGCCATCAATTTCGTGTTCCACCGAGGTCATTAGTTGAAATAAACGGTAAGAACGCGAAATAAATAACAGTTTTCTTCTCCCAACTAAAGTTTTGGTATGATAAATACTCAATTCTTATTACATGAGAAGATTTCTTGCTTCCAAGTGGACTCGGTCAGACTCGGTCTCCTTTTAGCAGAACTGTTTTAGCTTAATTAAATTCGTGTATGATCCGAAAGAAGGTCGAACGAATTGAAGAGAGATTGAATTCTAAGAAATTTCAGGAAATTAAGAAAAAACAAATAAAACAGTTAACATTAAATTTTATTCTGCGTATTTTCTTTCTTAGACTTCCAAAAATACTGTAAAGTTCTCAAATGAGTTTTCGCATAAAGTTCTATGTTTATGTAAGATACTTATACAAAACTTGTTGTTAATTGTGCAGTGGCTTGTTATTAATTTATGTTTAAAAACCACGAATTTATAATTTTTTTTTTTTAATGATTATGGTTATGCATTACTAAGTAATGCAAAATAATGTGATTTTGGAATGAAAATTAGATCGCTTGGAAATAGTTAAGATGCATTAATTAAATACTAGAAGTAGAACATAATAATATACTTGCCTTTGAAACAATCGAGTACGTTTTTTTCGGTTATTTTTTTTTTAAGTCCAGAAAAAATTAAGTATCAGACCCATGAAAAACTTCTTTAAAGTTGAAAATCTCTTACTTACGAACCTCTTTTCGGTTATGGTTTTATTGTGTAATGTGTAAAATTAAATTCTTTACAAAGTTATCGTTGAACATTTGAATATTTGTGCCTGAGCTTCGCAAAATAAAATAAAGCACGCATGTTTATGATTTTATTGTTTAATGTAGCAAATTAAGTTCTTTAAAAATAATCGTAGAACTTTTAAATGTTTGTGCCTGAACTTCGCAAATTAAAATGAAGCACACTTTTCGGCGATGTTTTTTTCTTGCACAAATCAAAACAGGCTGCTAGTGTTAAACGGGATTTTAAACCTTATCGCCATCTACATAAAAAAGTTTTCCCGAATTTTATTATGTTACTAACATTGGAACTATATATTTATTGTTAAATATTTGGTACTTTGGAAACATAGCATTTTTTGGTCTGATAAACCTGAAAAACAATTTATTACCACACTCTTTGTAGTTTATAGATATGCAGTTTAAAAATAGAAAAATCTTCTCATGCAGGTACTCTGAATTAATTAAATCACGTGTAATTAGCACTACATTCTGATGAAATAATTACTCAACACAAGCATTCTTCTATTCCGTGAAAAACATTATGACAAGAAAAACACGTGTGCCTATTTTGTTTACCAGGAACTAAATTTCTATATAAACATTTAATATTAATAGTATTCTTTGAAATCTTTACTCAGTAATTTTTTTCACTAGAAAATATTATTATTTATGTCCTAACAATCCATTGTTTTATTTAACAACTAGGTAAGACGTTGACAGAACTACTATTAAAAGATGTTGTTAATTTATTCCACTTTACATTTTACTCCTACGCCATTTATATCAGTTCAGAAACTCAGTTCTGATCTGGTCAGATCGTTTCGATTCTGTACTAAGAGTAAATTGCATCCTGAAACGTTAAAAAAAGTGAATACAAGAGTCCCAACTGCTCCCAGCGGCCTAGACCTAGTGAGATTGTGGCATTACCAATTGGGTATGTTTTGAGTCGGAAATTAGCGGGAAGGGAAGGAGATGAAGAGGAATGGAAGAGGAAAGTGGGGAAGTACCTGGATATTCAAATCTGGTCACCAATCATGGTTAAATCCTAAGAGTATGGATATTAGAGAGACGGCATGTGAAGTGTGCCCGCGCGCTCCAAGTGTGCCTTTTCGAGAATTTTACTTAAATGGCTGACATTGGCTGCTGTTTTTTGGTCGTTTAATACGTTCCGACATTTTTACGATAGCAGCCATCTTCCATGGTGACAGCCAATGTCAGCCGTATGGGTAAAATTCTCGAAAAGGCACACTTGGAGCGCGCGGGCACACTTCACATGCCGTCTCTCTAATATCCATACTCTTAGGTTAAATCAATTTCAAGCATTTCAGTTGGGCATAAGCATCCGCCGCAAAGACACTGACAAACCTCTCCCCATGAATTTGGGGTGGCCATAATGTTTTTTTTTTCATTTTATATTAACTCCATACAGGAGGCCTGAGGAAAATAATTTCCCTCTGGGTCTATGTAATCTCTTAGTCGCAAAGCTCAGCCATTTATAAATAATAATATTATGTTCATTGTCTAGATATTCTGTTTTATAACTATAGTAGATCTCGAATAAAATTAAATATTTATTTGTGTCCAAATTCAGACAGCTTAAAATTTTTTATTTATGTGTAATATATTTTACCGTACGATGCCACTACTGTAGGTACAAACATAGTAGATTTTTGATAATTTTAATTAAAAAAAATATTAGTTATCAATGTTCCCTGATATCCCATTAATGGAAGATTCAGACTGGGTCGACGTACGTATTCATCGCTACGCCTAACAATATCTGGGCTACTTAGCAACCATAGATTTTCAATGAAAATTTATGTTTTAGAATCACATTGGCCACACGCATCGCGACGTGCGATGTCTGTGGCCATTTTCATAGAAAATGTATGGGTTGCTAAGCATTGTTTGGCATAGCGATGCGTACGTACGTCGTCCAGTCTGAATCTACCATTAAAGGTCACCGAAAAAATACGAACTCAATTACAGAGTATTGCCGATATTATTTTAACAGGATGATTTAAACAGTGTGATTTTAACACGATGATTCTATTTACTTTCCTTTCCAATGTTTATTTATTTTGGAGTTTAGCATTTCGTTCACCCTGAGCCTGATAACGGAAATCTGTACTCAAAGGGACCGTCGTATTTGTCGGGGAAAACGACCGCTAAAGGCATTATTTCTTGAATAGAGAAAAATATTAATAATGGAAATGTTATGGAGGGATGGAAAATTGGTTAAAACGAGAGGAAATCAATCAACAGAAATAAATACGGGAAATATCTTTTCGTTGGGTGTGTTTGGCGGTTTATTTGTGTTTTTTTGGCGTTCAAAATGTTTGGCTTATATAAATATTATGACCTAACGGTTCCCAGTTTTACCCGCGGGAGTTTAAGCTTCGAATCAATATTTTTTTCGTGTGGAAATCTTTTTCAACGTATGTGTACATATTTGAAAACGGTATGGCCAGCTTCAGGGGCTTGATGGACTGGATAATCATTGAATGTGGCTTTATTTTTTACGGATTTTAATCCTGTGAGGTCTGTATTGTTAGCTTTGTATTTTTTCTATAGGCTATTATTTGAATAGTTATTTTACGTAACAAAATATTGTAGCCTGAAGTGCATACAAAATTAGTTGCAACTTTTTGCATGAAACCACCACTCCCATGTTTGCAGTTCTCAAAACACTTTCATAATATTATATTGATCTTAAAATAACAATAATGTTTATAAAGCGACGCAGCAGACCTTGAACGTTATTCCTTATTTAATGTCATTGCGTCAATTACTGAAGAGCCATGCAATATTTGTATTTGCTATGCATCTGCAAATAAAACTGTCTGTAAGGGAAAATATCGTAGTGTATATAATAATGCGGTCATTGGAAAACAGGATGGCCTCAGAAAACAGGATATAGAAAACAGGGTGGTCACAGGAAACAGAGTTGTGTGAGAAACATGATGGCACGTACATGTGGTTGCCTGTAGCAAACGAAGTGATCACAGAAAATATGGTGATCCATCTGAAAATCGAAGCCCCCGAAAACAGAGTGCTAAAGAAAACAACGTGATCACGGAAAACCGAGATGATCAAGGAAAACATGGTTACCAAAGAAAACATGGTGACTACAGAAAACACGGTCACCAAAGAAAAATAGGTGACCAAAGAAAACATGGTGACTACAGAAAACAGATCACCAAAGAAAATATGGTGACCAAAGAAAATATGGTGACTACAGAAAACATGGTCACTACAGCAAAACATGGTGACCAAAGAAAGCATGGTGACCACAGAATACATGGTGACCAAAGAAAACATGGTGACTACAGAAAACATGGTGACTAAAGAAAACAAGGTGACCACAGAAAACAAGGTCCCAAAGAATCCAGGTCATAGAAAATCAGGTGGTCACAGTAAACAGATTTAAAAGTTGACACCCAACTCCAGTGAAACGTTTCAGTCTCCCTTTTTTTAAATTTTCATTCAAGAAAGTTAGGTACGTTCGACACAATGAACGGTTGGTTTTTCTTTAGAATCAATACGTGCGTCTTTCCGCGAATCCTTAGTTACTCGATATTGTTATAAGCTGGTTATTACAGGATATAACATAATAGAATATGTATTTTTATTGCCATTTAATAATAAGAATATAATTAACACTGTAATTAAAAAATACTTCTTTACAATTAATAGAATCATCGTTCAATGCGTGTTGATTAATAATAATCAATCAGAACATGGCATTCAATAATTTATTTGTAATAATAAATACTTATTAATATTAAATACTTTGTCTCGCAGTCATTAATCTTAAATCCACGTGACACAATTAAATACAGTGGTGCTTCGTATTTTTTTACCACAAATAGGCCCCAGAATACATATATTTTCCTTCAAGCACAGCAGACTTCTTTTATGGCACCATTTTAATTCGAAATGAATAGATTACTTAGTTTTAACCACATTTAAAACTTTACGTTTTAATTAAACCCTGATGAAGTTAAGCATTGCTTATGAAACATGTTGGTTTTTAAACAATAAACGTGGTTAAAACTAAGTACCTAATCTATTAATTTCGGATTTGCGAGTAAATATAAACATTTAAAAAAAAAAAATTATTATATATTTTTTTTAAATATGATGAAATATAAAATAAGTACAGTTTTTTTTAGACACAATTTTGATGGGTGTAAATTTAAATTACAAATTACCTTTTTACATCGGAAAAAAAACTTGTCGTTTATATAGTGAAATTACTACCCAACATTTTTAAATTTTTATTTCTTTTCATTATATTAAAATCAAGGATTAGTCCAGTTTTTTTTTAATAATTATAAGTAACTCAAAAAAAAATTCCAAACTTGCTTCCTAAATGAACCAAAACTGATTTCTTTAATTACCTATACGTCATCATTTAAAAGCAAAAAAAGTAGGTACTGTCCGAGATCCACATTTGACCTACCTTTTTATTACAAAAATAATTTTTCAGTTTGGTTCGGTATTTTGGCCTCAAATCAAAAACTACGTTTTGTATGAAAGCGGCCACGCAGCCGCTCCTCTTAACCGAAAAAGGTGAAACAGAAAAAGACTCAGTCGCTTTTAGGAATTGAACCCTGGACCTCCTCTTCGTTACCATATTTTCTATCTTTTCTATTTCACATTTTTCGTTGATATGAGTCGTCAATGATAAGTAAATAATATTAATAAAATAAACAATAATTATCGATAAACTACAATTAAAATGCCCACTCTTTGCTATTCCACGGGGTAAATAATATTAACACTTGGAATTCTTGAAATAAACTTCAGTAATTAATTAACGTAAACTAATTACTAACGAGACCTTCTGACACGTTATAATATTTCTCTTCACAATTAATTAGCCAAATTGGTGCCTGCTCCAAGAAAACTTATTTTATAAGGTATTGGTGTCATGAGTATATATATTATTACATTAGCTCTACACAGGAGGCCCTGAGGAAAAAAATACTCATCTTTGGGTATTTTTAGGGAAAGGAAGAAGAGGATGTACTGTGAAGAAAAAAAGTATGAGGAACGGTAGGAATCTGGGGTCAATATGTCCAGCAGTGACAGATATATAAATCCAAATAAAATGCGGTGCAAAGCTATGGGTCGAGAGAGTCCGGCTGGAGAGGTCGAAAGGTCTCCCTCAACCAGTGTAGGTCGCAACCGCCGCCCAGACAAACCTCACCCATGAACCCTGACAAGTCCCCAAACGTAATGAACCACTTGGGGTGACCTATGCCAGAGGTGTTGGTTATCCATTAAGTGGTTCCCGGTGCGGCGATATCCATGTTCGCCTCCCAAATAGAAAATTGCCATGCCAGTCACATTACAAAATAGCTTGCAAACCGTAAGTAATTAGTAATTATGATCCTATTTAGTTTTTATTTTAATAACGCAATGCTGTTACTTTACTGGGTTTGAAAAACAATTTTGTAATTTAATTTTAAGTTCAATGTATATTTTTCTATAATATTTTTAGTTATTATTTTATGTCACTTTTAAGTCAATAATTGTAATTAGTTTTAATTAAACCCTGATGGAGTAAGCATTCATTAAACATGTTGGTTTTTAAACAATGAAAGTGGTTAATACTGTTTTCTATTAATTTTGAATTTTGTATAATTTTTCGTCAATTATGAAGTGATTGCTGCAAAATCATAATTATTACATCAAAAAGGTATATGTAGGGATCTGCTGTATTTCATAATCAAATTAATTTTAAATAACTTTCAGTGAATATTAATTGTTTCATTGATTTTTTCGTTTAAATTATGAAAGCAGAAAACAAAGAAAATGCTTGGCGGGCTTCACTGCGCTGCCTTTTGTGTTAATATTTAATATTTAACCAGAAATATTTGGCTCTAACAAAGGCGGTGTTTTGACACGTTCTCTCTCCTGTATGGAGTATGGACGCTGGGAATATTTCTATTATGATAATAGTATATAACTCCCACAAAGAGATTAACTACCGGTACCCTGTGAATGTATATGTAGGTACTGCGAGCTGTGTTCCAAACAAAAAGATATTTAGGGGTGCATTTCTTTCCAAAACTTCGATGTGTTGTGTTTCGATTTCTGCAATCAATAATCGTAGAAAATAAACGAACTATAAAATTGCACGTAAATCGAATAGGTACACAATTAAGGTGTGCCTTTGAGAAGGGTGATTCTCTATCTAGTACGTTAAATGGCCGTCTATTTTGACAGTTTTCTTAAATGCGGTATCGCGCTAACGAGCTAAATACTGCTCTTGTGTTAAGACACTAACTCTTGAAAGTAATTACGCTAACGCCAGAGATAACCGCGCGTTTGCCGTGTAATCCTTGTCAAGAGATGTCAGTTGCAGGAAAATTTGCTAATCGAATGACATCGCGTACAAACATCAAAATAATTCGACAAATGGATAGTCATTTACGAACGCCTTCCAGGTTTATATGATGTTAGTTTTAGTTCGTGTTTTTAAGTAGCGTAAGTAATTAATTCATTAAACAGACTTCAGACATAGACAAGCCATTGAAAGAAAGCCATAGAAAATCACAGAAATTTGACAGCCGATGGACTTAATTATCTCGTAACGCTGACATTAAACAAAAGATACAGAACCACCCTCTTGCTTTGGATTTGGAAAATGCATGCTTGTAAAATACCACCTAACCTTAAATCTTCAACATATTTGACATCTTGTATTTTGGGTTCGGTTGTCTCTTTTAGCGTTTTTTATTGATGTACTTGTGCGCATGTGCTTGCACTGTTTCTAGTACCTGCTCTACATTCTTGGCGATAACACCTAAACCCGACCTTCATGTATATAAAATAACTGAATATGTAGCTCTCGGGCCTTGCCCCGAGAAAAGTCTCTCTAAATGTCTTATCTCGCCGAGAGTGTGGAGCAGTTACTAGGAGTTTTGCTGCATCACGCGTTACAAGGATTGAAGTTTCTATGGCAATCTCCCAAGACTTCAAGACAGATCACCGGCTGTTTACCGTTGTGCAATAAACTATACATGTTATCCTCCTCGCTCTGCATGAATCACACGAAACTTGCGACAGTATGGCAGAAGATTTATAGTTTCTCCAGTTGCGGAAAGATTACGTTTGAAACGTTATTTACCCCAACCATCATTTTCCGGTGGACTAGCCTGTTGTGCCACATCACTGTGTGTCAGACAGTATTAATTTATAATCCGTATGACAGAATAAATATAATTACTTCTTAAATCTTCGCAAATTCACTTTGTTAAGTAGCAAAGATTCAGGTGTTTTTATAATAATATTATTCTGAATTTGCCAACCACATTTTGGAAACAAATCATTATTTTGATATAAATAAAGGGTTAAAAATGTTACACACAAACATAACGGGTTTACATTTAGATGACTAAGAAATTATAAAAAATGTTAACATTCAATTAATTATCATTAATAACCAAAAAATACAATAAAATAGATAAATTTGTTTTAGACCACTTTCATTTTAATTTTCACTCTACCGGTTTCGGAAGAACCCTTCCTTCGTCAGGAGAATATTAAAACTAACTTATAATACAAAATATTGATAGATATATACTAAACATTAAAGTGCTTTAGTGGGAGGTCAAAGGGGGAGGGGCGGGGGGTGTAATTGCGGAAAATCCAGCAATAACAGAGCGGTTTATTGGAAAAATATCTAGAATGGGACTAAACGATAAATTAATTTGGTTGTTCAATATATTAGCGTTATTATTTAGGGATTTTTTAATTTCTAGTGCTTCAAAGTTATCTAATTTTCTGCTTTTATTATTACGGTGAAGTATTTTAACCCCTGTGTCCTTATTAAAAGTATGATTGGTGGAAATAAGATGATTGGCAAACTCAGAAAAATTATTATTATTTAAACATCTTAAATGTTCCGTGATTCTAATATTTACATTTCTGGTCATCTTACCTATTTAGAATGATGGACAATTTATGATCTCTATCTTTAGTGTTTTTTAATATTTTAGAAGTTGTTGTCAGTATAGAACGCGGGTTTAATACAAGGAGGCAATTTTTTTGTACTAAGTGAAGAAAAATTGGATATATATAAGATCATACGCCATTGAAAGGGATTTGTGATTTTATTATTAGTTTCAAGTTTACCAAATAAAAATTTATCAGTTGAAATGAGCTTAAGTTTCTTATTTAGGATTTTATCAATTAAGTGTGTGGAATAACTATTATTTAGAGCAATTGCTATTACACCCCCCCCCCCCCAGGCCCCTCCCCCTTTGACCTCCCACTCCAGCACCTAAATGTTTGGTATATATCTATCAATATTTTGTATCATAGGTTAGTTATAATATTCTCCTGACGAAGGAAGGGTTCTTCCGAAACCGGTAGAGTGTAATTAAAATTAAAGTGGTCTAAAAAAAATGTATCTATTTTATTGTAAATTATGGCGAGCCACAAAGTTAATGCTTATTACGAACATGCAAAAAAATAACTTAAATAGCCATCTCTTAAATTTATTTTTATAATAATACTCCCATTTATAATAAAAAAAATTTTGTTATTTAGACATCTTGATAACTTTTAGTTTATTTATAAAAAAATTTAATATATAATCGTAAAATGCAATTTTACCATTTTCTAAAATATTTTTTATGTTCGTTTTTTATAATCACCACTCCCTTATTAAAAATATTTTTGCCTATACACTTGTTTGCCTTTTGTTATTTTTATTAACTTTAATCTTATCCTGACGAAAAAACCTTTCGTTGGAAAATTAGAAAAGATGTAGATAATTTTGATTAAATAAGTGTTGTGTACAAAGTGATTTATTTTCATTTAATTGAATAAATATAACATTACGCATTACTTTATGTGCAAGACTGGTTTTACCTACTCTAACATTAATCTAAGATGTGCAACTGGCATTTAAAAAGGCTACAATATTCAATAACAACCATCTGAGTGCCCTTGAGTTAATAAGATGTACTTAGTTGTCAATAGCAAAATTTATGAGACGTGTGCATAAACATCGCATCGCACATCAATTTTAGGAACTGAACATCGATGTTTACAAATATTTGCAATTTTCCCATCCCTTCGTGGGCCAAAAATGTCTGCGTGACGTATTACTATTGAATACCTTTGCCATTCAGAGGTCTTCCCTCAGTAGACCATTACGGCTTTGGTTCAGTCTGATAACAATGGACAGAACGGCATTGTACGAGCAATTTAATCAGCGAAGATGGACGGAGATACGTAATGGATCAATATTTTGAAACGTTTGGACAAAGAGGGCATAATATTCAAAAATTTCAATCGAAATTGTAAAGAATTAGTAATGAATATTGTTAAAATCCGTTGCTTGACATTTTCTCGAATCATACGCCATTCATAATGACTTAACAAATCATATTAGATATCATGTTTCAAAAAATTTTGCTCGACGACTCAGCAAAGTTCAAATTATCTGTAGTCCCGACCGCCACTGTAATATATTAAAATACACGAGACGTCTGGTAGGCAGATATTTGAATTATAAATATATTTAAAAAACCAGTGTGCTTTAGACCACACGACTGAAGTAAAACTTATTTAGTTCCAACTATATATATATATATTTATATGTATAATATATGTGTATATGCATATCTATACATTTATCAATTTTCTAAAAATATTTATTTATTTAAATTTATTTTCGTTCGCCTCGCCCGATCACACTTTTCATAATGCTATCGTCACGTACAGTGGCGGCTCGTGACTTTTGGTGAGCTAGAGTGCTAATTTTAACAAAAATGGCATTATTGATGTCGTTGTAGCCGTAAAATATTTTTTATTTTTTTTTCGATTTTTTTTTTTTGTATGACGATTTTCAGGAAATCGGTGCGGCGCACAGCAAAACTGAAATTTCCTGAAAATCTTCATACAAAAAAAAAAAAAAAATCGAAAAAAAAAAAAATATATATTTTTCGGCTACAACGACATTAATTCGCCAGGTCAAGTCATTCCCCAAGTCAAGCGTGCGTAAAGAAGTTTTACTTAAAATAAAATTACTTGAGCTCCATCCTCACAGGAGGCCCGGAGGAAAATATTTCTCATCAGGGTCTACGTCATCTTTGAGGATGCTGTGTGGAGGGTCTTTTAGGGAAAGTAAAGGAGGAAGTTCTGGAAAGGAAAAATGTATGAGGGGTTTGACCGGGAGTGATGGACATATGAATCTGTCACTCCCATTGCGGTGGAAGGTGATATCGGGTTGGAGAGGTAAAAACGTCGCCCTCAACCAGTCTCTCCGTATCCGACCTGCCACGCAGTTGGTGGGCGGAAAACATCCGCCACCAGGACCCGCACAAAACTCACCCTTATAAACCCAGGCAGCCTTGCTAAGACACCAAACGTAGCGAACCACTTTGGGGGACCTATGAAAGAAGTGTTGCTTATCCAATTAATGGTTTTTGGAGCGGCGGTACCCATATCCGCCGCTCAAATTAATTAATGTTGATTGTATGTATTAGGATTGTTTTTATCACTTTATAAGTAGGTAATATATATACTTACTAACTACTAAACTTCAATCATAAACCATGTTTTAAAGAAATGTGTGTTTTTGAGTGATGTTGGTGTATTTTGATTAAGCAGTGTAAAAGTGTTTGTTCACACTAATGTATTAATTATTGTGTAATAATTTATGGCAATGTCTGTTCTTCAAACTTTCAAGCGATGATTATTTCTTGATTGTGCATTCGCTGAATTCAATTATGTATAATTTTTATTCTCATCGACATTTCTCCTGCTACCAATAAAATTACACTATTTTGCACTAATCGAAGGATAATGGCTGGTTTAAGTATCGATTAGTTTTATCGTATTTTAATGTTCTTTTACCTGCCGGATAGTGCCAATACAAGGAGAAGAAATGCAATATAAAGTTACCAAGGGACAATAAATTACTTCTAATCGAAATTTAATCGAAATCCGGAGATTTAATTAAAGTGAAAGTTTAGTATTAAACTGTGATACTGTAACAGATGTAAGGAAAATCAAAAATACACTCCCTTTATAAGTGTACATAATTTAAATCGTGTTTTAAACGTAACTCGCTTACTAATCATCACGCCTTTTCATCTCAGGGATAACTTGATCTTGGCACGCATCTTGGCCTTGCCTCATTCACATCGTATATAGTCTCATGTCTCATATATACTCTTCTATTATTCTGACTCTTGACATGGCCCAACCCAAGTTCCCGACTTCTTTTACCATTCACATTTGCGTCATATATTCTCCCTCCACTCTTTTCTTCATTCATTCGCTCTACATGCCACATCTAAAAAACCATTTGAGTGTCCCTTTCTTAATATCACACTTACATCAGTCTTGCATTCTTTGAGGATCTCCACATTTCTCACGCGATCATATATGGTTTTACTACACACACGCCTCAGGGAACACCGTTCTACAGCATTCAGTCTATTGTCATAATTTCTCTGCCAGTTCCATGTCTCACTGCCATACATCAGGATAGGTATTGCTAGCTTCGCTTCTTGGACAGTTTTTTGTTAGCGCCAACCACGTTCAATCTACTCGTATTTTATTAATGGAATTTCCTGCATTTACTCTTCTTTCAATATCTATATCAGCCTTCCCATCTCTCATAGACATACTACCGAAATAAGTTTCGCAAGTTTCAATAGATGAATTTAAAAAATGGTCAAAAATAACGTGAACCGTGAACCTTTCAGATAAAGTAGTTTTTCTTTCTTGACCCGAGCAGTGCTTGTATAGGCGGTGTAGAGAAAAGAAAACAGGTATATTTCAAGACACTTTGTCGACGTTTCTAGAAGGCTTCAGTTCCCGAGAGTAAAGACTATCGAGGAACGAAAGAAAAATAATCAGTTAAGGGCCACATGATGCCACTTGTTTTTTTTTGGCATCTCGCCAAGTGGCAACATGTTATTTTTCCTAATTTTAAGTGAGATTTAATGAGTACTTACGTACTTTAATAACTATGCCCTCTATAATACCACAAAGATGCTATTACATAAACAAATTCTTATCATTGAAGAAATTGCAAATTCACTCTTGTGAGATCATTTTAATATAATGAAAATAAATAACTTTGTGTACTATATTTTGTTTAATATTTTTAATAAAAATATTAAACAGTGGTAAAAACCGAACTGTAAAAATAATTGGTGGAAAAGAATCACATTGATCGGCGCAACAAATTAGGTTTAAGACTCGTAGAACGGGTCGCTTCTACGACTCGAATTTTTCAACTCCAACCTCTCTATTTTCGTCCTCCTACAATATGGGTCTCTCCAAGATCCAGGTTCACATATTTTTTTTTTATAAAAAGACCCTCCACACAGCATCCCCAAAGATGACTGAGGGAAATTATTTTTGTCAGGGCCTCCTGTATGGAATTAATGTTAAAAAAAGTTTTTTTTATAAGTTGATATGTGTCCAATTTTCCCAACCACTACCAGATTATTATTCAAAACAATTCTAATTTATTAAATTTAACTGAAGGTCTGGTTTTCTGTGTTAAATGAAAAATAACATTTGTGTCAATGGCATCGAATTAGGAAGGGGAAAACTGCATTTTCGCAATTATTTTTTGATTAATGCTTGTGATTATGCTTACTTATGACGGCAAATTAACATCTATCAAAAACACGCAAACACCTCAGCGCAAGTTCTCCTAGTGAGGTGTTCACAAAATACTAACTACTGACAGTATCCTCCTTGAGAGTCTCAAGGAAAATGATGTGTTTTAACTTATGATGGCAAAATAGAACTTAGCTAAAACACCTCAGAACAGTTTCTCCTAGTGATGTGTTAAAAAAATACTTCTACTAACTAATTATTAATATAATATATTTTTATATATATATAAACTGTTAACATATTTAAACTGCAGTGATGAAAATTATTTAATTAATTAAATAATTTTCGTAATGTTTAAGTTTTTCTATGATTTTCTCGGGATTTTTCACTTCTCTTTCACATCTTACAATAGCCATATGTAGGGTGTTAAGGGGCGCAGTTGACTTACTTTAACCAGTGATTCCTGACATTATTTGGAGTAAAAAATGTAAAAGAAATTTTGATCTCCCGTGACTTTTTCGATGACGTCTTTTTCATTTTTCAATTTTTTTCCAAAATCAAACAAAAAAAATTCTTCCACATATTGTCACTGGTCACTCAGCCGAGTAACCGCCCAACCTCTTACCCGACCCCAAACTGTCCAACATCTACTATTTGTTTTTGTAGAAAAAATAAAAAAGAAATACATCAAAAATGTCACCGGAGACCAAAATTTCATTTACATTTTTTACTCCAAATAATGTCAGGAATCACTGGTTAAAGTACGTCCCTAAACACCCTGTATATCTAAGTACGCGAATATCCACCGAATAACATATTCACGTCTGTAATCCTGTCATAAAACACAGTCGTAGTTACATCTCGGGGGGTTAACAAGATAGTTTAATCCCATTTGCTTTCTCAGAGTTAGCGCAATAAGTTACGTAACGACCGAGGCCCGGGGTAAGGTGAGGAGACTAGTGGCACTGGCCGCCACCGTCGGGAGGGACACATTACACTATTCGGTATGGAGCAGGATGCGGAGAGCGAATCGATATCGCTCTAGTGCCGCCCAGACCTATTTTCCTGCATCGCCTTTACCGGATAGCGGCTTCCCGACGCTTAAGGTCCTTAAAAGAAATGAAAACAACCCCCTAAGTCCAACCAAAACATCGAAAAGGCCCGAATAACAGTTTTCCTTCATTGAAAAAACACTGCGGATTTTCGAGATGGAAATTTTCTATCTAGTCCGACGACTTTATCTTTGCATTGATTTGATATTCAATTGTTGATATTTGTATTAAATAAATATAGTAAGGATTCTGAACCTCATAATAATTTTAAAATCTACTACCACTACAGTAAGTGGAAAATGTTGCTTGTGTTGTGATGTAGAACTTAGCCAAACGAGGAATTGAACACACGACGCCTGGGTGGGCGACACCAACTCGGCCACTGACCGGTCAGGGTTATTTATATAAATAGATAAAAGATGTATATGATAATGTGATTACTACATTTATATTAAATAAAAAAAAATGTATAATAAACAATCTTCTGATGACTTTGAAATATTAGGTCCTTACATATAAAATTAGCGTTTTGCCGTACTGGCAACTTTGATCTCAAATATCTTCTCTTTGGTTAGGAATTCCAAATTCAAATTTATTCAGCTATTTACTCATGTATTTGTGTTTCGAAAATTATAATTCATTGGTTTTTTCCTTAATTGTTTTTTTTTTGCGTCACCAAACGCTCACAAGTAACTTTTTTGGAATCAATGTTCACTTGGGGCATGGTTTGGCTGGTTCGGCAGGGTTCAGCCATTGCGATGAGCGCTTCCGATTATCGTACAGGATCCACTTTTCATCACATGTAATGATTCGATTTAAAATCCCTTCATTATTGTGCCGGTTGAGTAATGCAACGCAGTAGTCAACGCGCGTTTGTTGATTTGCTTCACTCAATTCGTGAGGTACCCACCTTTCAAGCTTTTTCACCTTCCCAATTTGCTTCAAGTGGATAAAAACAGTTTTATCACTAACACCGCAGCCTGCAGCTAACTCGGGCGTGGTTTGCGGTGGATCCGCTTCCACAATAGCCTTCAATTCTTCATTATCAACTTTGGTCTCCAGCCGTCCACGGGGCTTGTTCTGCAGGTCGAAATTTCCAGAACAAAAACGTTGGAACCAAAAACGCACTGTGTTTTCTTTTGTGGCACCGTTGCCATACACATCATTAATCCTTCGAGGCGTTTCTGCAGCACTGGTGCCACGCTAGAACTCGTACTCATAAATAACGCGATTTTTCAAGTTTTCCATTTTGTAAACTAAGACGCAAAGAAAAAAAACAATTAAGGAAAAAAACAAATGAATTATAATTTTCGAAACACAAATACATAAGTAAATAGCTGAATAAATTTTAATTTGAAATTCATTCAATTCCTTAAACCAAAGAGAAGATAATAGTATAATAAAACAAATTTAAAACTTTTTCCACTTTTAATTTAATGACCGTAACCGGTTTCAGCTTGTCAAAGCCATCTTCAGACTGGTGAAAAATATTCTTAACCTAGGGATTTTATACAAAACATATTAGGGAGGGGGAGGAGGGGGCGGGGGGAGGGAGGGGTGGTCTACAGGGATTTTATTTATTGGGTCTACAGGGAAAATAGAAATATCAAAGAGAAGATATTTGAGATCTAAGTTGCCATTACGGCAAAACGTCAATTTCATATGTAAGGACCTAATATGTAGTATATTGAGCTGCACATAGTAATATTGACCTAGAAATTCCAGACAGAAAAAGGTGTATTTCATGGCGCCAGAATTCAACATTCTAGAGTTTTTGCTCGTTCAGCATACGAATTTTCTACTTTGTTTTTTCATTCAAAAAACGATTTTTGTAACAAAAATGCACGAATACTTTCGGCTATCACAAAACCAACCAACATTAAAATGGGAAATATACAAGCAGGAATCTTGTTATTTACAACTCTTAAAAAAAGTGCAATATAAAGCAATTGCATGAAATTCGGTCCACGTTTTATTTTATAAAATCATAAATGAAACTTTGTACCGCTTTTCATTGTTTACTTTGTTGAATCGTGGTTGAATGTTGTATAGTTTTCCTGAATAACGTGATAACTCTATAGTCTGTGCAAAATTATTTTGAACGCTATTTTTTATCACAAAAACCAATCTGTTATGTTCTATGTCTACGTTTAGCGTATGAGAAAGATTGGTTTGCGTTTAAAATTCTACGATCCCTCTGTATAGTGTATCAGTAACAATGTTCGCTGTATTTGACCAAGCAAAACGATACTAATATGTATCGGCATAGTGTTGTTTCGTGAGAATGGTCGCTGAAAACACAAATATTGATCTGTCTGGGACACAAGCAATTAGCTGCAAAATAATCGCTATTCCTGGTTCACTTGTGCGCCAATCTGGCAACACAGTTTATTGCCAGTGCAATTTTTTGGTTACACCGTGAAACACTATTGAAATATACGTAAAAACTACGAGGTATTTTAAATAGAACGGTACGTTTTAAATTTCCGGCAACTGTTGACTTGGGAGTAGTGCAAATATGATAGCCACTGCATTTTTATTATTCAGAGTAAAAGTTATAATGACCAACAGAGTCTGCTTTGATAAAACTATAAACCTTTTGATTACCCTTAATATTAAGCTGGCAAAGTTTCGTCATGTTTCACCGTGTGAATTATTTCACGCTGTGAGCTTGTATAATGTATAATGGTAATTTATGCTGACCGTTAAATATTACATTGTTTTACAGAAATCGCTATTATTTAAGTTTCTAACACGGAATTGTCTAATTTATGTTGTTTGCATTTTATTCCAACGTTATATTCAAGGCAGAAGGATTCCCTAGATAGGAGAATTTTCATTTAAATCGCATCACATACTTACCGCATTTCTGTTATTTTAGTCATTTCCTATTGATTTTAAATTGCGCTATTTGTGTGGTTATTGCGTAATGAAACAACAGTTTAGAAGGAAACACTATTATTATCGTATTCATCGGTTGCAGTTGTTCTTTTTAAGACTTTTTAATCGCTAAAGAAGAAGATACTATTAATAAATCTAAACGAAAATGAAACAGAACACAAGACACAATTTTTTTTAAATTGACAGTCGCAACGGTGGATCGATCCCAGGACACCTATCTTACCGGGACAACACTCTTACAACTGAGCTATTGAGACCTGATTATTTTCCTTCATTTTTATCGATATCGTATTTCTATTGAAGCATTACCAATTTTATCCTGAATTAATTCACATTGAAAATATGAAATCGACATGATCAAATGAAGGGAAATAATCAGGTTTCAATAGCTCAGCGGTAAAACCTAAAGTCCTGGGTTCAATCCTCAGTTGTGACAGTCAACTTTTAAAAAATTTCTGTGTCTGTGTTCTGTTTCATATTTTGTTTAGATTTATTAATATTAACTTCTCCAATGATTAAATATTACAATAATGTGTGTAGCCTTCAAAAATTATTTCACTACATTGGATCGCCTTTTTTTCAACAAAGGATGGATAAAGAAAATCTAACATTAATATTACCCAATAACTAATACGTCCTATTTAGCCGAGTTTTTATTTCATGATAAATATTTTCTGAATCGTATAAAAGGCCCCTAACCAAAATTTGCGTGTTTCACACCCGAGGATGTTATTTACCTTGTTATCAAATACATTTTAAGAATTATAATTATATATCTTACAAGATATCCAAAAGATCGCGTGTTTGTTGAAAAACTCTCATGTTTGAAATGATATTGAATTAATGGAGTAATAAGAAGTATTACTTACGTTGTTTCCGTATTTTTAGAATCTTCTAACCCGAAAATACCCATTGTGTCGCGCAACATTAATGTAAAAAACACATCCGCAACACTGATTCATTTATGAGAAAATGTAAACATGGTGATAGTAATGGCGAAATCTTATTTTTTTGGTGAAAGTAAAAATTTGCTGCTCTTAATAAGTTACAGACTGAATGATGTCAAAAGTTACTCTTCTCACGATGTAAAACAATGGATTATAAATTTTAAACAATACGTTAATATTCACCAAGAACATCTGTAACAAAAATGGACGTAAAACGTATTCTCTAAAGTTTTAAAATGCGTTTTAAAACATCTTTAAGACCCAGTTGTCCTACAGAATTTCAACAATTCATCAAATTCCTAAATTAAAATTCAAGTTACGTGAACGTTCTATTTAAGTTCTGTTATTAATTTATCATTTTTTTACTACGAACTTTTTATTTCAGTACTTGGAAAATAACAGAGCTTGGAATACGACATTTGAGAGTGAAAGATTCTCTTAGTATCGCCCTGGTGTACGACCACCATTCAGAATTGAAACGTTGCTTGAAATGGTTTTAGCCGTGTTTAGTGACTAGATCTGAATAACCAGGTACTTCCCCACCTTCCTCTTCCTCGTCTTCTTCCCTTTGCCACTTACCTTCAGCCTCATAACATACCCCAATTGGGAATGCCATAGTCTCACTGGCTCCAGACGGGAGCAGTTGGGACTTCTGTGAGGTATTCACTATAAAAAAATTCAAAATTTACATAACTTAAACATTAAATTCAAAATTTGACAAATTGTTTAAATTCTGTGAAACAACCCGTCCTAAGCCTTTTAAATAATAATTTTATATAGATAATTATAATTATTATAGAATGGTATAATTTCACAAACTATTACGTTAAAAATGTGTGGAAGATTAAAAGTTTATTTTTTTGATTTTGATCATTGCACGAAGAATGTGCAATTTTAATATTTTCATTCGTAATTATTGATTTAAAAAACGGTACATTCCGAAACTGTTCCAAATGGCTACAACTATTATGGCGCAGAAAACTCCTCTTGCTCGTAAAAACTAGTAGGCGACCGTCATCAACGTCGACTCCGCCGAATTCACGAATAAAAACGAACATGTCGTTTTGGCGGCAAAACTAAAATAGCACATTTACAAAAATTCTAGAAAATGTATTCGTTCATATTAAAATAAAATATAATTACCTTAATTATAGCAATTTTTTTAATATAAAAAAAATACGGTAAAAATAAACCCATTCTCAATTTCTTCAAACACAGCAAACTTATTTTGTGGCACCATTTTAATTAAGCCGAAACGGTAATTACATGAAATTCCCTCGATAGAAAAAAATCGCAAAGTAAGCTACGAAAATTATTTAAAACACAATATGTTCTGCTATTTAACAAATTATAGATATGAAAAAAATTACAGTATTTAATAGAATTTTTTTTTATTAAATATAACAGTAATAACTAATAACAGTATCTATGCAAGTAAGGCATTTGTCGACAGATTTTTGCTCTATTTTAAACGAGTCACGTTTAATAAAGTATTTTAAATGTTCGCTTAATTATTATCGTTTTTTTTATATTAGCGCGCACCATCTTCTTCTTCCTTTTGAACGCTTACTACGGAGCCTTAAGTTGAATTGATAAATCTTTAAAACGTACATTTTACTTTTAAAACTACCTTTTTACCCACCTACGTGAGTTTCGACTTACATTCATTGATAACTTTTAATGTGTAAAAGTTTTCGCAGGTTAGATAATAAATCACAGAAATATTTTTTATCAAAAACTCTCGAACAACATGCCTTGGCATCATATTACTTATATTTAAACAGTTTTTTTTTTTGTGAATTTATATTTACACAGTTTTTTTGTGAATTGAATTTATAGGTCAGTCGAAACAAGTCGTTGTTTTACTGACCTGGAGTTTGGATTTATTTGTTAAACTGCAAAATAATTTAACAAGACGCCACATTATTTGTTCCACACTCTTGAAAATTGATGTCAATTAGGAAAATATTATAGATAAATGGTGTTGAAACTCGAACTTAAAGCCTAGTTATTGATAAACGTGCGATATTTACGTCATATTATTATAAGATAATTGCAATTTACGTGCACGAAGAAAGCATCCATTACTATACCATTTCCGTCCTATACCGTCCGTTTCCTGTTACGTCATCTGCGTGCGAACTGTATCTAAATTTCTTAAATAAACAATAAACGGTGTTAATCTCAAGTGACATCCCAGGTAAATATGGTCCTGTACGGAATATAAACAAGACGATATATTTGGGTATGTATATTTGTATGTACATTGTACATATATTATAATTGTGTATTAGTGCTCCACGGACCGGTGGATAGAACCCCTTTTTGCCGCAAGTACATTGAAATTTAGATAAGCATTTCTGTTTTTAATAAATCCGACATATTATTAGAGTTAAATTCATTATAATATATATTCAGTTAAACATAACATAGCGAAAAATTCAATTTACTACTTTGGGTTTATATTCTTCATACATTTATAAATCTGATCTGCAATTCTGCGGACAAAGGAAAATCGGACCTGACGACTGCAATTTAATAAGTTTTTCTCCAATTTTCCCATCGTAGACAATTTTGCTATTTGAATTTAAAAGAGGAAATAAGTGGATTTCTGGTGTTGGATATGAACTGGGTATATCTATCCTAATGTCATGTCGGTCGAGTATTCTAAACCAAATTTCGTGAAATCAAAATTTTAATGTGGTTAATATATTGTTGTGGGTTTAAAAATATAATATACTTTGACTTTCATTAAAAAATGCATGAATTTTTATAAAAAAATTATAAGTTCGTCTAAAGTTGTTCTACTCATTTTCCTCCTACTCTTCCAATTATAAGAATGGGTTGTTTCGCAGAATTTTAAAATTTCATCAAATTACGAAGTTAATTTTCGAGTTCTGTGAGAGTTCTATTCAAGTACTGTCATTATTTCAGTTCTGTGAAGCATCTGGACCAAAATAATGTTTTAACAATATTTTAATAGAACTTCTACACAACATAAAAATTGGTTGAAATGTTCGTATTTTGTGAAACAACTGGCCTAAATGTGATCTTCTCATATATAATTAATAATAAACGTGATTATGATGATTAGAAGGTATTTATGAATGTGAATAAAGCCAGTAGTATGCGCCAAGGCAGTGTTGTGTGGCGGTCTATCTCCGAGGAAACGACGTGATGTTTAGTAAGTAAGTACCTAAGTTGAAATTTAATACACATGTTATGTATGTACATACAAAATAAGCTTCCGAGGCTTGTTCTTCCTTTAAAATGTTTTGTAGTTTTAATATTAATATGTATTCTTGTTTTCAGCGATGTTCTAACGTGGGAATATTTATAACAAAAAATCTCTCCTTCTTATTGTGATATACTATACACGTTTATTGAATTACTATTGGAAGTTATGTGTAAAGAAATAGTGTAGTCTACCTTTTATGAGATATTGAAGGGACGAGATGTTCCTAATGCGAATTTTGTCCTTATCGTTGGTTTGTCAGTGTTGATGTTTTAGATGAGCTTACCTGAAACAAAGAAAAAATAAATCAATATCACGAATTTCAAAAATATATGTATAGGTACATTTATTGCAATTATTCTCTCTTCTTCTACTTTTTTGTTTCTCTCATTTAAAAAAAAAAAAATTAAAAAAACATTTTCTTGGACCCACGGCTATACTTAAAAAGCAATCTGCATTTATTCGTATGTTCTTTTCTCCAAGTATGTTTCATGGACCATGTGAGTTGATAAACTTCATTACAGTTAAAACGCTTTGCCGATTTGTGTCGTAATGTTACAATCACTTTCTTCGCGAGACATCCCATTAGTTCGTGAACATTGTGATGAAAAAATGTCACATTGTTAGTTCAAGTAAACAAACTTGCTTCCTTTCCATTCCGTTGATCTCCTATCGAGTGCTTTCCTTTATTGCACAGTTAACAACGGACTAAACCACTGAAGATATTAACCTGTAGAATTGTGTTTTGGGCGTGTCCGTATGCCCGTACCTTAACTATTTTTTCCATACTTCTAGTGAAAGAAAATTAATCAGTGTAATTAATGTTTATCATCCAGGTTTACCATTTGATCAATTTGGAAAGTATGATGATTGAATTTCGCACTACAAACTACATCTTCCAACAACCAGGGGTGCTAGCATGGTCGATCGATAAGCATTGGTAGGATAATTGTCGGTAACTTCTCATCGTTCCCTGGGACAACTGCAGATCGCAAACGAATGGGAGACAGTTCGCAATGACTAAGTTTCCTTAATATATTCGATATCAACTGTCGTGCGTACGTTAGCGATCTGCATTGTCCTAGGGAACGATGAGAAGTTACCGATCCTTATCGATCGACCATGCTAGCACCAAAGACGTAGACTTTTTGATGAATTTCTTCTATTCAAAATTATGCATCCATCAGTTGATACATAAAACATTTTATCCCAAATTAACATTAACACCTCATCAAGAAAGCTATTAAGTAGGATAAAAATAAATTTTCTATATTAAAACCTATTATTATACAAATTCGGGATATTTCTCTCCTTACCGCGAACATCAAGACGTACTGATGTACTAAAGAAGTGTATAGTTTATGAACTGAAAAAAAGATTTCTACCTAAAAAAGTTCTACCATTAATCATATCAAGCTAATAATGTGATGAAGGGCTTTATTTTAAAGACAGCCAATACATCAGCAAAGGTGCCAATAATAAATTGTTTATTTAAATTCTTATGTATTCCACTTTTTACCAAATAAATTAGTGTTTAATATATATTTTTTATTATTAAGTTTTAAACATTGATACACCCCCGCGGCATATAAAAATGTAGTTTTATCGGTCAGACCGTTGGTACTTACTTAATGTCGGCTTTATTTATTATTTATTTATTTATTTATTTATTTATTTATTTTTTCATGTTCTCTATAAAACAGTTATACACCAATATATATATCATAGAGAAGATTATAGATTACAAAGTACACAAGGGCAGTTTTACTACTTAGTGACATTTGCTAAAAGATAGTTGCTGAACTGTCTGTAAGTGACATTGAAAATGTCGATGGTCAATGCAGAATCGTTAAGCAGTTGAGTCGCTCTGTTTATTGGCGCGTTCTGATATGTAGAAGTCCTCACTTTCGGAGCATAAAAAAGTGCATGGGATTTACCACGAGTATACTTGTTAGGGACGTAAAAATTAACCTCTTTTAATATAGGCGGATTGAGTATGATACCAGAGATTAGCTTAAAAAAGTGTTTACCTAAAAATATTTTTCTGCGGGCTTCTAAGGTGTTGAAATCGAGCATCCCTGTTAAGAACAAGGATGGATAAAGGAATGGATAGTACGTATATTCTCTCATATACAGGTAACGCAAAAATCTTTTTTGTACTTTTTCTATTTCTAGGATATGGTTTTGTTCAGAAGGGGCCCAAATAATGGAACTATATTCCAGGATGCTACGAACAAGTGCTTCATATGTTCGACGTATTGCAATTCCATTAGTAAATGATCTCGCATTACGAAGAACAAATCCAAGCATTTTGTTGGCGCGGGAGACAATGTCAAATATGTGGGATTTGAAAGAGAGATTTGCTTCAAAAATCACGCCAAGGTCTCTAATCTCATTTTTCCGTGTTAATATATTTTTATTAATCTGGTAGGGGAATAGAAATGTATTTTTGGATCTTGTAAATGTAACGACATTGCACTTCTGGATGCTGAAGGGTAATTTGTTCAGTTCCGACCATTTGACAAGAGAATCAAGATCATTCTGTAGAATAATGGAATCTATGTAACTTTTAATAGCTCTGAAAAGTTTGATATCATCAGCGAAGAGGAGATATTTTGAGCGGTTAATGGTCTTGCCTATATCATTAATGAATAAAAGAAAGAGGAGGGGTCCTAAATTTGATCCCTGGGGGATCCCGGAGTTATAATAAAATTATCGTTTAGTTAGGAAAATTAATAAAATTTATAAAACTCCGTAATAACTATTTGTGTGCTAATTTTGGACATCATGTCTTATTAAAATAAAATTGACAAAGAAAAGTGATCAAAGTTTTTCAAAAATGAAATTCTTTTTTGAACGTACACAATAGTGATGGTCGATTGTTTATATTATATTATCAATTGACATATATGGGTGCTAGGAGTTGAAAGGTCGCATGTATCTTGAAAAAGTTAGTTTTCTTTCAAATCGGAATAGATCACATTTCTATGATTTTTTTGGTTCAGTGTTTCCTTTATTACATAGTGTATTTAATAACGGAGTAGACAGTCTCGTTCACTTTTTCCGGTACGTTAATCCGTAGAGCGCCAGCTCCCTCCAGGATGAAATGGCGCTTTGAAATTAGCCGATATTATTTATGGACAGTGGCGTTGCGACTGTCCCTCGGGTCCCCGGGAAGCCCACCAACCGGCTCCCAGGCCGCGCTACTGCATTTTTTAAACGGGTTGAATACAAAATTTCCAGGTTCTATTATGAAAGTTGTGGTCTAACAATTTTTGGTATTGTAACATTCTCCAGCAATCCCTGCAAGGATAATCGAAAATAATAATTTTTGGAGCTATTAAAAAGTGTTTTTTTTTAATGTTAATATAAATACCCAATATAAAGTTTTTACTTTTTTGCATTGGCTCTACGAAGGAGGCCCTGAGGAAAAAAAATCCCTAAGCTATCTTAAGTTATCTTTGGGGCTGCTGAGTGAAGAGTTTTTTTATGGAAAGGAAGGAGAGGAAGTTCTGGGAAAGCGTTTTGCTTTTTTATAGAATACATTGTAATGTTTGCGTACTGAACGTCTGGTCGTTCAAACCAGACAATTTTAACGTTTTTGGAGAGACCTACCTCCTATTAGCAGTCAAAAGAAAAACGTACCTAAACGCTAGTGGTCGATATCTAAATTATATTAAAAAATATTTGCAGTAATATCAAAATCCAGAGAGGACATTGAGGAATACGTTTGTATGGACCAAACGTCGCCCGGTTTCCTCTCAAGTTCATCTCCACATCTTGTGACGAGATGCTTTTCAAGCTCCTTATTGGCCGATAAATAAACAAGTTACATAATGGGATTTGAGTGTTAACTCTGTGCTCTGATTTATATCGTAGGGAACATTAATTTATAACCAGGCTTTCGAAACGGGTCGTTGGAATTCGATGGGGAGTTGTATTATGAAATAACTCTTAGTGGTGTTTATTTAGATTGCAATTTTGTATGAGAAGACGAATTTGTTGTTGTTATGTGTCGACGATCGCTACACAAAGATTTCTAAAAGTTATTTTCACGTTTTGAATGTGAAACTAAAAGGCTCTTCCTTTAAATTTGTTTTTCTATTCACAGATTCACCAGACAGGGCCACTCAGGAAAATAAAATAGACAATAATATACAACACGTCATGTAAGTATGGTGTCTTCCTATTATTAAAAAAGACCTTCATTCAAATACCATGTCCTATATCAGAGTGATACTGGCTTAGAGCCTCCTCCAGAACAGAGTGCAGAATGCCTGCAAAAGTATCCATTATACGCCAGCAATCTCGTTTCTCCCGACCCACCCCCAACACAGCCTCCCGCCCTGTAGTTTGAGGCAGTAGGGCCGGAGTGGAGGTGGGTTGAGTGTGTGCAGATCTGATACTCGTGTCCCGAACTACTCTTCCCGAGTACAGAGTTGCGCTGTAAGAGGATACGGTGTGAGTGTTTTCGCGTTAAACACGTAGATAGTGGGTACATTGGGTACGGGCGCCGTACCTCGGGTTTGTTTATTATTCCTGAGGGAGTCGAGGTCAACATAAAAGGTGCTTTTAATTATCAATCAACAAAGGGCGTGTTGTTATTTCTCGTGTTTTGTGATATGCCAACTTGTGTCTATCAATTGTTTTACCAGGCTTCTTCAGTATTCGAACAACAACAAAAACATTTTAAATGTTGATCAAACTCGATGGATTCTTGTCTTAATTTTTTTACAGTTAAATTAATATTTATAAACTAGAAAGCTTATTATTACGATTAGTCGCAATAATGTTGTGAAATGAAAACAATTGCGTGGTTCTAAAAATCCTGTTATATGTTTATTTAAAAATATTTTATACCGCACAAGAGTTTCAACTGCCCAGAATCAGTGGAACTAGAGCATTAAAATGGTGTGTAGGAAGCGGGGATAAGAAGAGGAATTATGATAATAATCTAGCTATTCAGATCTAGTCACAAGAGTACTTTCTAGCAACGTTTCCCTTTTCTATTCTCGTACACGCAGTTTACAGACGCTTACAGTTTATACAGATAATAAGTACCTGTAATATAAAAACATAATATTATCCAGTAACTGTATGTAAATGTGTTAATAGAAGTATTTTTTGAACACCTCACTGGATGAATCTGTGCTAAGGTGTTCGCATGTTTAATAAAGTTATTTTGCATAAATAAAAATACAGTATCGTCCTTGAGACTCGCAAGGAGGAAACTGTAGTTCAACCAGCCAGTTCGGCAGCAGTATTGTATATTAGGTTAGTAGCAGTTAGAGTATATCATAATATTATGTAGACACAATATAAATAGTAACAAGTGAAAAGAAAATAAAATATATTAAATAATATTATCCAAATTAATAATTATATATCAAGTGAAGATTTTTATTGTTTTTACCACAAAAATCTCAACTGCTCCCGGATTGCGAGTGAGAGTCTCACCTCTCGATCACGGAGGCCGTTATGACCTAAATGAAATGATTTTGGAATTCTAATGTGTTCTAGGAGGTTAAAACGGAAAGTATCTTCTACTATGGTACGAGGTTCGGTTATAATTTTTTTTAATTTCTGTAAAATGTGAAAATATGAAAAACAAAAAGGTTTTTTTTAATTAATGAAGATAATATTAGCGAAACTCAATCGAAAATCTGACACAGAAAATCAGAAAAATAATCGAATCCATATCTTTTTCTGATTTTCTGCGAAACTCGATCGAAAATCTGAAACAGAAAAATAAAAGGACCCATATCTTTTTCTGATTTTCTGTTTCAGATTTTCGATTGGCTTTCGCTAATATTATCTTCATTAATTAAAATATTATAATTTGATTTTTAACTCATTAAGTTAAAAATAATGTATTTTTAATTGCCCATTACGATCACAACACCCCTCTGGGTTCAGAGGCAAGGATCTTACCACCCTGCCACGGAAGTAGATTAAAAATAACTTACATTCTAAGCACTATGCCATTTTATCGTTGCGACGGACAACAAAACATTATAATATGAAACTACGGGTAAGTACTTAACTGAATTGACGTGATCACAAGACTTTATATCGACAGTTTGGTGATATCGTATTACAATATTTTCATTAATGTGAAAGCTTTTCGCCGTCTTCCTTCCTTACAGACTAAATTGATTAAATGACAACCTGATATACGTAATGGTATCTGGAAGACATTGAATTATTCAACATCTTCAGAGCTTCTCGTTCTGGGGCCTGGAAATAATATATCATAAAATAATTCAAACATTGTAGAATATAAGTAAAAATGATGTACCAAACCAACACATCGCTATATATTTACTAGAAGCAATGCTATTGAATGTCCTAGATTGGCCTGCGCTGAAGAAAAAATCACTTCCTATTCCCCTCAAGCTAATTTATTCGCTTTTGGCAGCTCACACAGGCCTCATAGATATCATTGTATCTCCCTTACTATAATGGTGAGAAATATGATCTAAATGGTGTTAGAAAGAAAACACACTTTATATTCAATTCTGGTAAACACCCATAGAAAAATTAAAATATCTAGGTACTTCTATGAAACCAAAATTACAGAAAAAAAATTGAAGTTTTTGAGAGATTTTTATGAGACGATAAAATATTAAAGTGACAATGACGTTTTGTAGGTAACATTTGTCTAATAAAATATACGTGTTTTTTTTACTATCAATAATTTTACAAAAAACGTAAGGTGAGCCATTTTTAGGTTTATGTTTAAAATTTTAATATTTAAAAAAATATTTATATTTAATTCTCATACTAACATTTGAAAGCATATTTCACCACCTTTCAAAAACAGTTTTCTGAGAAACAGAAATCTTCCATTTATTTTGATTTTATTGCGAAGCGGAAATTTTCTGACGTTCTGGCAGAATATGCCCGAGGCCTGCAGGATTAAAGGTATGAAAATTGGACTACGTAACATCTCCTCTGTGGATTACTGACATCAACATAACACTCACAGTTCAATTTTTATTTATGAGCGGTACCTGCCTGAAATAACTCATCGATGATTAAGGTAAGAATGTTAATCTGCTTTTATCTGCAATCATTCACTTACCGCCAGCTAACTAAATATGGTGTCAAGCTGTTATTTCTGTGGTAGTTATGACGCCTCTACTTAATCCACTTCCCGTATCGACATCCGAAGTAATGCGGAAGACGTAAAACTTAAAAGTTCTACCAATTAAGCATATCCGACTTTCTGTCATCGATAGTATTTCAAAAGGTCTGCAACAAAGAGCGAATAAAATTTCACAATACCATATGCAAACATTCATAGAGAGAGAGTTATTGAATGAAGGGTAAAGGCAGTTAACTCTATTAATGGAGAACTGAAAGTGGTTGGCGGTAACTAAAAACTATCCAAAGAAGCGAAGCTGGAGTGCTGGCACCCATCCTGATATATAGCAGTTAGGCATGGAACTGGCAGAAGAAGGATGAAAGTAAGCTCAAGAAATAAGATCCCAGAGGCGTGTGCTAAAACGTGTATGATCGTGTGAGAAATATTTAGACCCTCAAATAATGAAATGCTTTGTAAACGTAATGAGTAAATTAAGAAAGGGACGCTCAGATATTTTGGGCATGTAGAGCGATTGAACGCAGAAAGGAGTGTAAGAAGAACATATTACGCAAATTTGAATGATGGAAGAAGTCAGACACTCGAGGAAGACATGGCACGTCAAATGAATCAGAACTTGAGTCGGGTTGTGTCAGGAGTCAGAATAATAGAAAACTATGCATTAGACTGTATGAATTTGATATGAAGTTTGTGCCAAGATCGAGTTGTTTGGCTGTCCATCCCATCTGCCCACCCCTGTGTGGAAAAGGTGTGATGGTTAGTTAGTTAATTAGCTGTTACATAGCGATAGCTGTCATTTGGTTCTTGTATTTAACTACTTTCTTTAGCATACATGAAGATATTAATGATTTAACACCTCAAAAAGTTAATTTCATTGAAGGATCACGGCAAGTCAGGACGAATTGGTTGAGGTTACATCTAGCCTCTTCTACGCCCCTGGTTCCTAAGTGTCAGCCTTACGCACGTAATTCAATGGCCAGTGGGGAACGTTATAAACCATGGAACTTATAATATTTTATCAATATTTCGTAATATCCTTCCTTCCCATCGTGAAAGCTTTCTTCAATATCTCCATAAATCTCTGCATGTCTTTTGAGGTGATAAAATACATAAAAATTGCGTCAATTTACGAGCCGACAAACTACTTTACCACTGCGATAATGTCCAATATCTTGAGCCTCGGTTTTGGATAAAATTTAAGTTTTTGGACTTTTATTAGACCTTGCATAATAATTCACATTAATGGCGAATTTAGTGATTCTTGGAATTATTTAAATCCGATGGTTTTAATCTAAATATAGTTTGTTTTTGGTGAGATTATTTAAAGTTTCAAGTTTAAGGGGATTTAGCAATGAATAAATTTGGGAGAAAGCAGAATTTGCACTCGAAAAACATGAATTTATAAACCTGAAAACAATAGATTAAAAAGTTTAATAAACATTTGGTAGTGATAAATATAACTTGTCGTGATCGGACAGATTATTTTCTCAATTAATTATACCAGAAGTCAAAACAGCATAATTTTCAATTACTTTGTGTAAACCACTATAATCACATGTTATAATATCACATGTTATAATATTACATGTTATAATATCTACATGTTTCAAAACCGATGATTTTTTCGTCGGGATAATAACTAAGAATAATAAATTTAATTGAAACATCTAGATATTATAACAGTGATTAGAGTGGTTTACACAGAGTTATTTATTTCATTTAATGAAAATGATGGCACAAAGTAATTTTGCAAAGATTGAAAAAATAATATTAATTTTTTCTTAATTTTTATTACTGCATTTGGGAGGCGAGAATGGATACCGCTACCCAGGAACTATTTATTGGATAACCAACATCTCTGCCATGGAGCACCCGAAAAGGTTCGCTACGCTTGGTGACTTAGCAGGGATGCCCGGGCTCAAGGAGTGAGGTTTGTCTAGGCGTCTTACATTGCCTTATAAAACGCAGTGGAAAGCATGGATTCATACGTTGTCCGTCACTCCTGGACACACTGATCCCTCGTACCCTTTATCTTTTCTTCTTTTCCCCAAAATGACCATCCATACAGCATCCCCAGTGGTGACATGGGCCCCGGGGGAAATTATTTTCCTCAGGTCCTCATATCTGGAGCTAATGTAAAAAAATATTTAAAACTTTTTTGAAGTTTGAAAATAAATTGAATAGTATATATTTTGACACATTTTGTGAGAAACAATATTTGAATCGGGAAATTTCATTTGAGATATCGTATATCGTTCAACAATAACAAATCTGATTTTTAAAAATCAGCTGATACAGGTATTCATGCACAAAGCGTTTGAAATAGTGTGCTGTCGAGTTTCAGATTCGTTCATATTCAAATACTACTTGGTAAGCTGATGAGAATTAATGAAAAAAATGACTCGGTGAATTTATGACGGATTTTATTTGTGTCTGCGAAAATCTACATAATGACTAAAATCGTGTGAAATAGTGCATTTAACTGCAACACCAAATAACCGTGGCATCTGAACATTGGCCTATTGCTATTGTGTTGCATTCGGTACGGGCTTTTCTTCAGCTGAGTTATTTGTTCCTGCGGCGATACTTTCACCGCGGCGGTGTTTCACAAACTTACCCGAACACCGAGCGAGTCGGGTAACTCGAAACCGCATCATATGCTGTGCGTACAACTTACATACAAGGGAATAAGAAGGTTGGAATAGATGCGATAATGGGATCCATAGTAAGGTACTTTAGAGTTCATTATCGCATGACGTTTCTGCTACGGATGGAACCTTGTTATTCCAAAGGGTCGATAATACAAACGAAGTTTATTAAAACATTGTTGGGTTGGGAGAGGTTAATGAAGACAAGCAGTTTTCACACTTTTAGAACATTTTCTTTGCTTGTTTTCTTGCTGGTTTCATATTAATGAAGATCGAGTAAGATCATGGTTTTAAGTTTGTACATAAATAATTAACTAACCATCACATCATTTTCCGCAGGGATAGGCAGAGAAAACGGTTCGCCAAACCAATTGGTATTGGCACACGCTCTTTGCCGCATTCAAATTCATACATCGCCCCTTACATACTCTTCTATTATTCTGACTCTTGTCATGGCCCGACTCAAGTATCTGATTCATTTGATCATGCGATGTCTTCCTCGGGCATCCGACTTCAAAACTTAAGATTTATTAACTGTATTAGAAGAAAATATTCTATGTCTGTAAGGTTTTTTATTTAATTACTCTGTCTAGTTTGTATACTGAACGTCTGTTGAGGGCGTTCAAACCAGGCAATTTAACGATTTTTTTTAAGGGACTTAACTCCTATAAGAAGTAACTTATCAAAAAAAGACAAAACGTACCGACATGTTAGTGGTCGATATCTATATTATATTAAAAAATATTTGCACTGGTTTCAAAATTCGGAGAGAAAATTGGGTCGAGACCCGAACGGTTACGGAAATAGCCGATGATAACCGATCGACAACTAGGCACCTTCAGTGACCAGTTTCCCTGCCCGAGACAAGCACAAAGCATCCATTAGAATGGACGTTTAGTCAAGTTAAATATTCATTGTAAACAAGAGAATAATCTCATTGAAACTTCCGATCACCCAAGAAGTATTGTTCAACAGAACAAACACCACGTGATGATTTCATATTTTACAATAAATAAACGTGTAAATAAGTTAGTTAATTTTTAATAGTAGTTGTCCACGGTGGAATTCGATCATAGTTGAATGAAGACAAGTGCACCTAAATCGGGCGTAGAGTATTTCTTCAGAATGAATTAGTAACATAGTCAGCAGCGATTAGTGAGACAGAGTATTGGTTACCGGTAACAAAGTGCGGGCATCAACCGACCAAGTATTATGCAAATGTGCATTTTCATAGTAGGTTGACCCACATCACGCATTGAGACACACAATCACAATGGCGACTTTGTAGCTATTTGTAATTGTACGCGAGGAATAGTGTTATGATGGTGCCTTTAATACATACATAGAAGCAGCTATCACTAATTATTATATAGATAATATATTGATAGTATAATATATGATAACCATTTAATTATAGCTCAATGTTTGCACACACATAGTTGGAATTGCACTACATATCGATTGTGAAAAGGCTGGAGCCATGTTTATAAAAATGCGGCAGTGTACATATTTATAATGATGTTTTTTTTAAATTATAATATTATTATATTTTTTTAAATAATCTGCGATAATTATTTTTTTACCATAACTCCACACAGTTGGCAACATTTGACTTTCAAAATTTGTTCGCAGTTGACATTTGTCACATGAGAATGGGTCGTTTCTACGACTCACTTGAATGTCGGAATGATTGGTTCACTTCTTCCTTTCCACAAAAAAGACCCTCCACACAGCATCCGCAAAGATGATATAGGCTGTGCGGGAAATTGTTTTCCTCAGGGCTTCCTGTGTGATGTTAATGTTAAGAAGGAGGCCTTGAAGAAAATAATATAACTCAGGGTAAAAGTCATCTTTGGGGATGCTGGGTGGCGTGTCTTTTTGAGGAGATGAAGAAGTGAATATGGTTCTTGAAGAGACCCGTGTTGTAGGAGGAAGGAAAGACCGAAGCCGGCAAATCATTCCACAGCCTCAAGAACGAGTCGTAGAAATGACCCGTTCTCATATGACAAATGTCAATCATCTACAAATGTTAGGCACGCGTTTGGCGTGTTTCCCGACAACGCAGTGGTGCCTAAGGGATCAATAACGCTGGTTCATCGGAGTATCTTTCATTGAAATACCGTTAAAACGAGGAAAGCATTCCAAACGACGCCTGTTCTCGAATGATTGCAATCCGTTTGTTAAGTTAGGGAAATCTATCAAACAGACTTCTATGTAAGCAATTGAGATTGCTGAAGGGAATTTACAAAAATACAAAGCCGATGTAAGCGCAATTAAAGCGCCAAATATTAAGAAAGGGGCTTTTGATGTGTTTGGAAAATATATGACGCGCGAGTGGATGTAAGAAGTCGGGGGCGTCTCGAGATGACAAGGCACAATCAAACGAAATAAGCCGTTTGTCTTTCTAAATTGCGTATTTAAACCCGCAAACCCGCCGACAAAATCTCTTCAAAATAATTTATTAAGCCCCGCAAATATGTGCTTTATTGTTATATAATATTGAATTGTATGTTCTCGTATCGAAACGAGTCTATTATTTATATTTTAAATGTCATATGTCCAATTATACACTGTGTCTATTATTATAGTATGAAACCGAGGCGGAAAACATGCGATATTCTACTTAAATGACGGTGGAAAAACCATATAGCCATAACAAGAGGAACACTGGTGGCTTCAGCTTCTAGAACAAATGAATGTTTTGTCAATTAATTCAATGTCTACTACTTATGCAAACAAACACTGTAAAGAATTATCATTTTGTTACATGTCTGTGATGATATTATGCAGATATTATACTAAAGTGTACAAGCTACATATGTGAATATACCTCCACAGGTAGTAATCAGCCGGTATGGTAGTTACTAATATTACAGATTTGTCAAGAGAAAGCCACAAGCCAAAAAATTAAGATATAGGTAATAGGCAAAAAAGATAATCAGGGTCTAGATATTGGTCACAATTTCAAGCGCAAAATCGGTAATGGTTTATTTTATGAATAATTTTATAAGAAAGAAAAGAAGTTAATCAATGGGAACTGTTGCAGATAATTTAAGCCATAAAATTGTATATTTTTAATTGTTTCTTTTATGTTTTCATACAACTCTAATAAATAAAAACATTTTTTAGTAATTTACGCTCATATTTTTTATAAAATAATTGATATTTTATTTTAATTCTATTTATTGGAAACGGTAGGAAAAGCGTCAATTTATCCAAAACTTATTTTTTCTATTTATAAAGTACTACGATTCGCAGTAAACATTAATCGAAGATAGTGATTTAGCATCAATCTTTGCCTTTATAGTAAAAGTTGGTTAAAACCATGTTGAATTCTCGATATATATTGGTCTATGATTATAATGAATCAGAAGTATTTAAGGATTTTGGGTTCATTTTTCCAACTTCTTACCTTATAATAATATGATCTTTTTCTTAAATTATAAATAAATAAATCCTAATTATATTAATTAACAACATTATTTTAGCATGTGGGAGTCGTTTTTCCCATTTTCTGTTTTTCAGGGTATTTGAAGATACGCCTAAAGTTCTATGTCTCAAGACTTCGAGAGCATTTAATTTCAGTATAAAATATTAAAAAATATATAAAGCACACATAAATCAATAAACATAATTGGTTTATTAGGTTTAGTTTAAATTTTATATTAATTTAATAAATATTTTTGTGTCGTTGGAAATATGATATGGGTATATATATATATATATATTTACGCCAATGCCCACAATTTTTTTTTTATAAAGAAGAGTGTCTGTGGCGGGCGGGGTGGATTGTCTTTTATTTAAATCTACAGTTTTATTCCGAGATCGATTAAATTTTGCACAGGTGACCTTTAAACCAAGAGAAAGGTCAATATATACATTTAATATCGAAAAAAACTCTGCGTAAAGCACGGGCAACGCCGGGGACTTCAGCTGGTTAGCCATAAAAGAAAACGGTTCGTGAACTAATCCCAACGAGAGCTCTTACTGGCGTCATCGACGTTCGTCATCTGCCTTCTCACACGTCTTGTTTGTAAACGAAAAAGACAAAAGATACTAAAACTCTAACGTCACATACGGTCTATCGCCGCGACGAAATGCAAAAAAAAACTAATTGTAATATTATGTCTTATCCTTCAAATCAGTGAGATAATGAAATATGTTATTAATGTTTGCAAAAAAACAAATAAAAATTCCAACAAACTTGAATGTGATGTTTATATCTTGCATGCCTTCAAATATTTCATTGATCTCCGAAATGACCTAACGGCAACTCTCAACGCGGTATCCAAATTATTTAACTGTGGAATTAGTCCCACTTCGTCTCAGCTCTATTATGAACGATTGTGCCACAAATAATGGAGCCGAGCGATCGCAGAAATGAGACATCTCTACAGACCAGCGGCGTGGATTGATCTATGACAAAATGTGTAGTTTTCATGTTCGGATATGAACATTATTGTGCATTTCGATGGCTTAGAGTTAAAATATTGTATCCCCATAAATCATATTATTGAGAACACTCAAATTGAAAACGTGCAATATTAGATTCTGTTATATAAAAATAAGCTTCTAGTTCCAAATTGTAGTATCTGTTACTCGTAAATACCATTCGTTGGTATGGATTTTACATTATGTCCTCAGTGCCTACATTGACGCACTGAGGAAAAAATATTATTTCCGTCAGGGCCTATGTCATATTTGGGGATGCTGTGTGGGTGTCTTTTCAGGGGAAGGATAAGAGGGTAAATTTTGGAAGGAAAGGGGTACGTGTTCAGCAGTGACACCATGCCTTGCCAGGAGATGGGTCGACAGAGTCCCGCTGGAGAGGTCAAAAAATCTCCTTTACCAGTCTCTCTGATCCGGCCTGCCATGCAGTAGTTGGGCAAACGCAACCGCCACCAAGACCTAGATAAACCTCACCCCATGAATCTGGGCAAACCCTGCTAAGTCATCAAATGGCAGGGGTGTTGATTATCCAATAAATGGTTTCCGGGGCGGCGGTATCCTGCCTTCCAAAATGATAATTTAGCGTAAAGATAAAGATTTTTGTAGGGAGACAATATCTATGATCATTAACATTACCTGAAGGATTTACAGTATATATTTTATTATGTTTTGTATCTTCATGACGGTAGGTTTAGTACTTGGAAGTAGGTTTAGTACTTGGTAGTTTTAGTACTAAGCCATCGATTTTATGTTGATAATTTATTATATCACTCAAAAGTGTAAAATGAGTATAGGGTTCGGAAAGGTACGAGGGGGGTGCATCTAAACAAGGCCCTGGACCACGTGCAAATTATTCAACTACACCGATAAACTCACTATTTAACAAAAAAAAACTTTATTTAATTCCGTGTGTTGACAAACAATTCGACAGTGTCCCACTTTTCTAACAAATAATCCCAATGCCCCAGATATGTACTAAACCTCCTCCCAACTATCTGCCATTATGACGAGTCCCTCCCATCGAGGAAGTAAGCTCGGTCTAGCCGTGATCTGCTGACATTGTGCAGGCTGTGAGGTCACTCCCTCCCCCTCCCAAACCCACCGCACCTCCCTTTCAAGTACCTCCTACCGCTCCCCGTGCCTAGTCGGCGAGCAAAGTGATGCCAGCAATAGCTGAGATGTGACTCATTCTTAAACCTTTGCGTTCTGTAAAATAAATATCAATTGGCTGATATTTACATGTACCTATATATTTTTAACGTGTGTGTATGTCAATTATACATGTGTGTATGTGCACGTCACGACGGTGGAAAACGGCACATGCAAAAGCACTTGCTAAGCGATCCTGAAGGTTACGTATCATTGAAAGAGGTTGCCGCTTATAAGTGACCACTTTGGAGAAGCAAGCTTATTTACACATTTAAAAAATAATAGTACCTATTTTCAATACCTCAATTCGGAATTGATACGTTACTAGAAATGTTTAATGCAATTTGAATGAACAGGTCGTTCTAAACGTTTTTTCCTGATTTCCTATTTTTTTCATACCACAATTTGAGAGGCGGAAATGGGTACCGCTGTCCCGGAAACCATTTATTGGATAACCAACATTTCTGCCATAGGTCACCTCAGGTGGTTGTTTACGTTTGATAACTTAGCAGGGATGCCCGGGTTTATGGGGTGAAGTTTGTCCGGATGTTGGATGCATCTGCCCACTAACTCCTTGGCAGGCCGGATAGGGAGACACTGATTGAGGGAGACCTTTTGACCTCTGATGACCTTTTGATGGATTCACACGTCCGTCACTCCTGGACACACTGACCTCCAGATTCCTACCCACCCTTCATACCTTTTCTTTTCCAGAATTTCTTCTCCTCCGTTTCTTTAAAAAGACCATCCACACAGCATCCCCTGAAAAAAATAATTTTCCTCAGGGCCTCCAGTGTGGAGCTAAAGATAAAAACGACAATTTTTATAAATTGCCTCGAATAGACAGTAGAAACTGGAGAACCTAACCCGTTCTCCTGATCTCCTATTCTTTCATCTGACAACAAATTTAAATACTTAAAGTCATACCAGCTCTCGTTGGGATTACTATATCGAGGTAATAATAATATAATTCATAATAATATATGCCAAAAACAAAAAAAGGCATTTACGGACTAGGTCACTTCCGACTACCAATACAACAACAATATAACCGTACAACACGTTCCTAAGCATGCCTGTATTTCCATCAAACATTGGCTTAAACATTCCAAATCTCCGAACATTTGGCAATGACCCTGTTTGTTATTACCATTTTATCTTTTGACTATTTGAGAAATTCTTCTCGTTTTGGATTATCTCTAGTGACCTTTTTATACAAAACTTAATTTAGGATTTGTGGCTAAAATACTTCAACAAACTAATATATATTTTTAAATGGAAAGTTTGTTTGTTTTAAGATCACTTTATTATTCAATTTTACAAACAGTCGACTGGTTATTGGAAGTTTGTTTGTTTTAAGATCATTTTATTATTCAATTTTACAAACAGTCGACTAGTTATATAATTAACCTTCTTAAGGACTGTAATAACATGATGTATCAACCTTTTTTTTAAATCAAAGGGTATGTACATATCAAATATCTAGTATAATAATAATAATATTTGGATGACTTGTATTGCGCCGTTTTTGTGATAAATCACCTCAAGGGCGCTGTACAAATTTCAATACACTGTATGTGATCTATTTTATTAATTTGTATTTGCAGTTATGTAATATATACCATTAAAAGAAATTCAGAGAACTTTGGAATTAATTATTTGTGAGTTATTGATAATTATTTAAAAAATAATTTTACCTTTCCTACTATATAAATAATGATGTAATATAAACAAAAAAAAAGGATTCAAAAGACCACTCTCATGGGTCAAAGTACAAAAGAACGATTTTTGTTTGTAATACATAAATTATATATATATATATAATTAAAATTTTGATTTTTTTTAAATGCTTTATTTTTTACGATTTTTTTCACACAAAAAATGATAAAATTATGAATAATCGAGTTCTTTAATGGTCTACCATTACCATAACCATTCTAAATAATTACTATTCCTTCCTAACAATAAAAAAAATCGGGTTGGTTAGGTATTTTAGCGTCAATTCCAATATTAAGTTGTATACGAAATGCCGTCTTTCTTATAATATTTTGTCAATTATTTGATGAATGCATAAATTATTATCGACTTTGTTTTGTACGTAACCTTGAAGTGTCGCCAATTCATCTTAACTCAAAAGATTGTCGAATGCGAAATTAAATACTGTATCATTAAAGAAACGCATTTTAAGATTGATTTTAGCGTGGCTCAAAATGATTTTGTTGGTATTGATATTATAGAAAGATCTATATCTCTTATGTTCTTGAATTCTTGTTTTTGTGTCTTTGAGTTCTCGGGTGTTCGTGCTGATTTCTATCACTGGGAAACAAGTTGTTATAATTTACGAGTAGAGTTAAATAGGTTTATGGGTAAACAAACGGTGCGTAGGCATGACTTGTACCGTTGTACAGGTGTTTATTACAAAATCGATGAGTCCGTTGTTTCGTCTTCCTCATCCTGAAAAGTTTTAGGCACGAAAGCAATTTTATTTTTTTATATTTACGCCTCGCTAAAGTGTCCACGTTTGTACGGTTACGCTGCAAGTTAGGGGAACTATACAAACCACTCACGGAGAACTATATACAACCCGGCTGGGCAGGATTGTGAGGCGGGTATATAGGAAGGGATTTGATAATGAGGGTCTTCAAGCGGTCCGGATTATACGAAGGAGAAAAAAACATATACTGCATGATACCAGAAATTTTCATTTTTAAATTTTTATTTAATTAAATTAAAATACCCTTCTCTTTCAAGCATTTGCACCACATTATTATTACGTGATGGAAGGGTGACCTGACTCTTGATACCCTGACAGTTGATTCCCCCAGACAGTGATCTCGCGGACAGTTGATCCCGGGACAGTTGATCCCCGGAAACTGGATCCCCTGGACACTCGATCCCTAGAACACCTGATCCCTCAGACACTTGATCCCTCGAACAGTTGATCCCTTGGACACTTTATTTCCCAAAGGATTATTTATGGTGTACTTCCTCCCTGTCAACGTTTGAAGATACGATTTTTGTCAGAATAACAAAAGTCGGCATAATTATTTTTTGAGGTGTCTGAAATCCGCTTCGCAAATATTTTTGCATAACAATAACGGCATGTCCCCAAAAGATTGTGGAGTATTTAACTCAAGACGCCTACACACATTATATCCTCTCTCTACACCTTACCAGGGAGGAAGTACAGCGAAATAATCCTTTGAAGGTTAAGTGTTCGAGGGATCAGTTGTCCGAGGAAAAACTATTCTAGGGATCAATTGTAGGGGGATTAACTTTCCGGGGTCAATTATCCGGGGGAGGGTCAACTGTCCGAAGGATCAAATGTCACGAGATCAATTGTCTGAGGGGTTAATTGTCCGGGATCAACTGTCACGAGATCAATTGTCTGAGGGGTTAATTGTCCGGGATCAACTGTCACGAGATCAATTGTCTGAGGGGTTAATTGTCCGGGATCAACTGTCTTGGATTAGCTGCCAGGGAATCAAGCTTCATGGAATTGGTGTAAAGTATTTTGTCAAAACCTATTTTTCATATACATATAACGACAAATAAAGGGTGATGATTGTTAAATATCCCGGCTACGGAAGGTCCAGTACCAGAAGAATCTGTTTTTCCATCATACAATAGAAGAAGTCCGAGAGCCTCGTGATATACTCGTATGTAACTCTTGGAATTGACATCACATAACAAATATATGTATTGTGCTAGTGATGTCACACTTTTTAGAATCGCAGTTTTGCATTAAATAATAATTTGATTGCTTTATTTGGATTATGATGATTGCCGATTCCAAAATCCAAATAGACTTTTCGTTCGGTTCAAGGACATTGTTGATTAGCTCATAATATTTGTTTAAATCCACTCCAAAACGTCTAAAGTCGAATAAAAAAACACACACTTTACGTTTACAGATGTTCGTAGAAAAGACAATATTTACATTTCTTGTAGTCGTATATAACAACTGCCCTTGTGTACTTTGTAATTTATAATCTTCTCCATGATATATTGGTGTATAACTGTTTTATAGAGAACATGAAAAAATAAATAAATAATAAATAATATATTTTTAACTTTGTTAAAGGTTTGTTTTATTAATCTTCAACTATGGTACATGGAAAACGTAAAAGTAATGTAATGAAATTAATCCATTTAATTATTTTTTTTAGTGAATACCGAATCCCGACTGCCCCCAACCATCTGGGGCCAGTGAGACTATGGTATCCCCAATTAGGTTATGTTATGAAGGTGAAGGTAGTGGGGAGGGAAAGGAGACGAAGAAGAGGGAGGTGTGTAAGTACCTGATTATTTAGATCTGGTCACCATACACAGCTAAAGCTATTTCATATTTGAGAGGCGGGTATTGTTACCATTTATTGGATAACGAACACCTCTGCCGTAGGTCACCCCAAGTGATCTGCTACGTTTGTTGACTTAGCAGGGGTTCATTTGGTGATGTTTGTCTGGGTCTTAGCGGTGGGTGTGTCCGCCCACCAACTGCGTGGCAGGCCGGATCGGGAGAAACTGGTTGAGTTTTGACTTTTGACCTCTCCAGCATGACTTAGGGCCGGTGTTTCAGGAAAACGATAATTAGTGATTTGAATGCGGTTTTCGGCGTTTATTTTTGACGTTGTACCTAATATTAATGGGATTTTTGTGAATTTCAATAATTGCGCCCGTAATTAGGCGAGCTCGATGCTTTTTGGGTCTTTCAAATATTCTCGGAACAATTATAAGGTGAAATGAAGAAACGAATGAACAAACATGTGGTTTAGTTGGTAAAACAGGAACTCAATTTATGAATGCTTCAAATGAATCAGTACGATTTCTTTTGTTTATTAAATTATCATAGTAGGTAGTATTATTCATTAAAAATAACTGCATAATAGTCGGTTTTCTTCTTGAAAAATCAAATTGCTTTATTTTACGCGATGGAAATGGAATTTTAGCAATTAACAATGTTTCTATTGTAATCCAACATCCGTCTTGGAGAGTACATACTAAAAGCCGTACAACTTTAAACTGTGTACATATTTAATATGCAAATTTAGATTGTTTGTTTGCAGAAAAATCTTGTACTTGTAAGTGAAATAATATTATTACAATATGCCACACGTTGTTACATAGAAACGTGTATATCTCAGACATATTTGAATGTTCACCGATGCGTTCTTTTCCGACTTTTATAAATAAAATATTCTCCGGTTTTACGCAATAATTTTTGTTTACGCTTAAATATAAATGAGTGCCCACCTACATACTTTCTATACACACCTCATTGCGATTTTATATTCTTATTGTGTTGTATTATATTAATTTTTCGAAGAAAACTTCTTCGGAAAGGTTTTCACTTCGAGATGGCATTATTTATTTTAATGAAAAGATAAATAACTTTGTTTACATCACTTTTATTAATACACAATCTACATGTTTCATGAACGATGTTCACATCATCAGTAAGTATATATTAAATCCTGATGATTTGAACATCGTTCATGAAACATGTTGATTGTGTATTAATAAAAGTGATTTAAACAAAGTCATTTGTCTTTTCATGTTAAATGGTAGAACTTTTCTTATGATACTTCAAAAAACCTACAATAAATTAAACTGCTATTTACAAAATTAAAGTTATAAGTTATAACCTTTAATTTGAAAAATTTGTGTTATTAAAATGTATTAATTAAAAATAATAAATAGTATGTTTGCGACACTTTCCAGGGTCGAATATACTCTTAGTATCGTCGTGATGTACAACCACCATTATTTGTTTTTTATTCATTAGCTCCACACAGGAGGCCCTGAGAAGGATAATTCCCTTAGGGTTTGTGCCATCTTTGGGGAAGTTCTGGGAAGGAAAAAGGTATGAGGGGTGGATAGAAATCTGGAGGACAGTTTGTCCAGGAGTAAGAAGATGAGCACGCCCAACATGGTATCATTCTACATTCATAAACTCACACTTCACCATTATCTACATATCTGCCCTGATGATGGACATTGTAACTCTGTCCGAAACGATGGCTAAAAAATGAGGAAGCGAATCACAGCATAATAACCCAAAAATAATATAGATAATTAACCAAACATCTTTTTTTAATTTGTAGGAATTATAGATATGATTTGAAATTTCACGGCCAAAAGTATTTTTGTTACCTACTTATTTTTGGGGTGATACGCCGTGTTGCGCTACCTCCTTCTTTAGCCAACGTTTCGGACACTGTAAAGCAGCCAAGAACGTGATAAGAAGGCATAAGAAGGAGATAGTGCAACACGACATAGCACCCCAAAAATAAGTAACAAAAATGTAGGAATTATAATTAGCATTTGCACATAAGATTTTAGCAAATAATTTCTAATAATTCTACAATTCTTCCAAACCCTTTTTTTTTACGGAGTACAACCAACAGTTTCAGATCTATTAATTACCGATTTTGTGTAATCATTACGATTTAATTTGAAAACATGATTTTTTAAAGTTGTTATTGCGGGAAATGTTGCCCACCTCACTCAACACACTAATTAATTCCTATATATATCTTTTATTTTTTATTTACTTTTATATTTAACAATAATAAATTTATAATTTTGCTTGTGAAGCATAAAAAGTGTCTCATCTTAGTTTTATAACATAGATTCGAAATACTTGAATGAAGCAAAGTAAACCGGTTGACGAAAATATGAATGACTCCACTACCACTTAAAATGTTATTGAATTAAAATCATACTATTATTCCTTTTGAATAACTTCACATCGACATCTCATTTGCATAATTAAAAAAAAAATTGCATTAAAATAGTGTACCGTTCTGGACTGTTACATTATGCATTATGGCCAAATTACAGTACAGTGTTTATATTGGCTGGCCTTGGCTAACGAATACCCAGTACCTACCTCTTCTTTTGGCTATCGGCTTTTCCTTCCTTGTGGAATGCTTGGCAAATCACCGAAATGCTTGGCTGACCACAGACAATCCGCCATCGGAGAACAATGCTGTGATTATGATGCATCAGAGAGAAGTCATTATTGGATAAGCAATATACTGGCAGTTTTTTATGTTTCCCTCGGAGTTTTTGTCGCTTTGCCAATTACGACTGTCTGATGATATTATTTCGATTGTAAAACGATCTAATAGATAATAACAACGTTGAGGAATCCCGTTTCGTGGTTTCCGAGTCACAGTTGACAAGTACAAAAATGTGAGGGATCTGACTTTAGTGATGCAGTCCAAACATTGAGGAATCCCGTTTCGTGGTTTCCAAGTCCCAGTTGACAAGTACAAAAATGTGAGGGATCTGACTTTAGTGATGCAGTCCAAACATTGAGGAATCCCGTTTCGTGGTTTCCAAGTCCCAGTTGACAAGTACAAAAATGTGAGGGATCTGACTTTAGTGATGCAGTCTAAACATTGAGGAATCCCGTTTCGTGGTTTCCAAGTCCCAGTTGACAAGCACAAAAATGTGAGTGCTCTGACTTTAGTGACGCCGTCTATACATAGTCCGATACGTGTGATATGGACCTGTGGACGCCTACCTTTGCCAGTTATTTGACAGAATTTGAACAATTCATCGTATTTCAAAGTTACTTTTCAAGTTCTGTGAAAGTTCAGGTTCCGTTGATATTTTAGTTTTGTGAAACAACTGTCCCATACTGAGACAATATCATAACTCGGATAAAACTTTCACAGAACTTGAAAATTAACTTTGAAATTTGATGATTTTTTTAAATTTCAGTTAACTTCGGTTTCATCAAACAACTGCCCAAATCCACTGGAGCGATTTAAGTCCAAATTTTGACCGCATTTATTTTTCTGCGATTTATATCGGTCCAAAATTGGACCATATTTAACGAACCTACAAATATGGAATAAACGGTGAAATCTAGACGGATTCATTAACTTTAAATGGCAGTAAAAAGTTTAAATCTTTCTGTATTAATATTTTAAGGAATGATATTAATTAAATCTGAAACTGGTCAAACTGTAAGTGCGATAGCGAGAAAGAGCAACTCCGGTTAGTGTATAAGCAAGTCAAAAAGACAGCAAAGAAATTAGTTGCCTCTGCACAACATGAGGCATTGAAAGAGCTGTATGACGATTTAGAAACACCTAATGGAGTGCAAAGAATATACAAAATCGTAGCACACAGGAAAGAAAGGGCCAAATCTATTAGAACACCCAAATACATAGAAGATACTGATGGTGAGTTGATCACAGACGAAATTAAAATATGTGATAGATGGAAAGATTATTATTCTACATTACTGAACGAAGAATTTCCAAGAACAACTCATGTGTCAGAGCAACCAGTGCTGGGGCCAGTTGAAGAAATCACTCCAACAGAAGTTAAAGTAGCCATATCACAAATGAAAAAGGGGAAAGCAGTGGGGCCAGACAATATTCCAGCCGAATTATGGAAAGAGTGTGGAGAAGTGGGACATAAATGGTTGTGCAACCTGTATAACAAAGTATTGACTGGAGAACCAATGCCAGAAAACTTTAGGAAGAGTTATCTCCTTCCATTTTACAAAAATAAGGGAGACTCTAGGAAGTGCGACAATTATAGAGGGATAAAGCTTATGTCTCACACCATGAAAATTTAAAATGAAAATTTATGAGAGGATTATAAACACACGAATCAGGAATATTATAAAAATACACGACGATCAATGCGGCTTTGTATCAGGGAAATCAACAATAGATGCTATTCAAACAGTCAGAATCATAGTAGAAAAATATCGAGATGCAAAAAAAGACTTACACATGGTATTTATAGACTTGGAAAAAGCATTTGACAGGGTTCCCCGAAGCCTGATATGGGCGGCATTGAGATCTCATAACGTACCAGAACGATATGTGCTCTCCATACAAGATATGTATACAAACGTAGAAACACAAGTAAGATGCACATCAGGGACATCACCAACATTTCCAATTAAAGTGGGGGTACACCAAGGATCTGTCCTCAGCCCACTGCTATTCATAATGGTCATGAATTATCTAACAATCCAAGAAATGAACAACAATATTCTCAAGACTATGCTTTTTGCAGATGATGTAGTACTGATAGCAGATAATCATTGTGACTTACAAAATAGCCTGGAAAGGTGGAGAAAAATCCTAGAGGATAATGGCCTAAAAATTAGCAGGAAAAAGACTGAATATTTGTACTTGCCATTTGAAAACACAAATGCTGTAACTCCTTCGATGCAACTGGATGGAGTAACATTAGCTAACTGTGACACATTTAAGTATCTCGGCTCACTCATCCACAAAGATGGAGGATGTGCAGCAGATGTTAACCACAGAATAGGTGTGGGATGGAGTAAATTTAGATCCGTAACAGGAATCCTGTGTGACACAAAAATGCCTATAAAACTAAAAGGAAAGGTATACCAGACTATTGTTAGACCCGCGATAATGTATGGCTCCGAATGCTGGACCATGTACAACTCCTACACCAGGCAACTTGAATCAGCAGAAATGCGAATGCTTAGATGGTCAGCAGGAGTGTCACTAAAAGATAAAATTAAAAGTTCACGCATTCGTGGTAGCCTGGGTGTCACAGACATAAACAATAAGCTAGAGGAACGACAGTTGAGATGGTATGGTCACATAAAACGGAGACCACCAGACCACACAGTGAAGCAGGCAATGTCTATGGAGCTTCATCGACAGTCATCCAGAGGAAGACCAAAGAACTCCTGGATGACTCAATGCTCAAAAATTCTAAGTAGAAACGGCCTGGAAGAGAGCGATACCCAGAACCGAAGAAGCTACAACCTGAGAACGAGGAGAGCCGACCCCAACAGCCTACCTAGGCAATGAGTTGGGACAGTGCAAGGAAGAAGAAGAAGAAGATATTAATTAAATCGAATGGCCAAATCAAAAACTGAACACCAATCGCTCGAGTGGATAATGAATTATTAACAGAACTTGAATAGAACTTGGAAGTTAACTTTGATGAATTACTCCAATTCTGTGAAATATCTGGCACTAAGGCTAAACATTACAAAGTTTGACGATACTCGCTTGGGTATCGTCGTGTTTTTAGGCATCTAAATTAACGTCGTCGATTTCTCGAAACGAAAATTGACAAATTGTGTTGTCATGTTTTAGATACCCGATGTTTGTCTCCGAGCAATAAACTCAATAGATCTTTGAATTAGGTATTCAAACCGATTATCAAAATGTTTCGATTATTCCCATTACTACAGGAAATTGTTATTATTATCGCCGAGAAAATAGTCCGTTAGATGTTCTTTAGAGAAAAATGTATTCATAGTAAAATAAATTATCCTCCTTTGTCCATGACTTATTGGATAAAATTCGTTAAAAATTATTGCGAAATTCTATTGTGGATACGAAACAAAGCTGGCTGGACCACTTCTTCTTCGCTCACTCCACAGCCTCTCATTCTGTATTCATTCATTTTATCCCTTTCATTCCGCTCCGCTCGTTTGTCTGCAAAGTAATTCAGAAAGGTTTCTGGGGAATATCGTTTTTTGTTACTTAAGAGGCCTATTGTGAGGAAGGCGGTAATAATTCTTGGGTCATAATTGAGACAATCGGATATTTCGGTTCAGAATTGTACTTTTAACCTAAAAGTTACATTTTATTCTAATTGCAAAAGGTTTTTTAATCAAAATGACAGCTTTACTAGATGCGTGTCTACTTTTGATTAAAAATAACATTATTACTAGATGCGTGTCTACTTTTGATTAAAAATAACAGAAATAAGAAGAATTTTGATTAAAAATAACAGAAATAAGAAGCGTATCTACTTTTGAATTAAATTAACACTGAGGCAAAATACGTATCTACTTTTGAATCAAATTGACACTATTACTAGATGCATATCTACTTTTGAATCAAATTGGCACTATTACTAGATGCGTATCTACTTTTGATTAAAAATAACAGAAATAAGAAGAATTTTGATTAAAAATAACAGAAATAAGAAGCGTATCTACTTTTGAATTAAATTAACACTGAGGCAAAATACGTATCTACTTTTGAATCAAATTGACACTATTACTAGATGCATATCTACTTTTGAATCAAATTGGCACTATTACTAGATGCGTATCTACTTTTGAATCAAATTGACACTCTTACTAGATACGTACCTACTTTTGGATCAAATTGACACTATTACTAGATACGATCCTATTGTTTTAATCAAAATGATACTATTACTAGATAGTATCTATTGTTTTGTCAAATTGACACTGATACTGGATACGTTTAGGCTTTTAAATCAAATTGACACCATTATTAGATGCGTTTCTACTTTTGAATAAAATTGACTTTATTACTAGATACGTGCCTACTTTTTAACTCCATATTAGTTGTGTGAGGGAAAAAAACAAACGTGTTTTAAAACCACTTTATTTGTAATAAACAAAACCAACTACTTCCACTTACACATCAGTTTCATCGGATCTTGTTTATTTTGTCTTGATGTTCATTGTACATATAATAATGTCTAACCAAAATGCTCTCTACGATAGTAAAATACACTAGCATGTTATTGTATAGAGCTTATGAAGAATTGGAATAAAAACGTCAGTTATTTCAATTTTTTTCTCAATCATACTACCTAGTTCCATTCCCTTTTTTTTAAATTATTATCAACTCCTAGAACAAATAAATTAATTTCAAACCGATGTTAGCAATTATAATATAATCTGAGATTTAACACTTTTAAATCACAGGCACACGTGAAGATTGATTGTAAGGACAGACACGAAGCTGACATCAAAAGATACTGTGTTATAAGTTATAAAGTATCTTTCTACCGACGCACTACGTTATAAAAGATTTCTTCCTAAGGCAGGAGAGGGGGTCAGTTGAATTCGGAAGCGGTCGAGGGAATATCGTTTCTTTGTATTGGATATGTCAATTTGCCGGCGCTTCGTGATACTCCTTGTATTAAATATGACCCCCTCTCCTGTTTATGGCGGGGGGGGGGGTCGCATAACTATTCTGATATCGCGCCTCTAGCGGTTACGGAGAGTAACGCCAAATAGCGAAGATTCGAACCGTGCTTATAACACATCATCTTTTTACGTCTGGCGGGTCTGTATGGGATTGTACGGCGAGCGCTATTGTGTTATAAGTAGACATCGGATTATATGCACTAACAAAGTGCCCAAATATGCATGCAAATATGCACTAAAAAAGGCCGAAATATGCACTAAAAACTCTTGAAACGCCCAAAATATGCATAATGCAAAATCAAAAAACCATTTTTATTTTTATGTATTTTAATTAAAGACGATACAAAAACAGCTAAATATACTTAAAATTATGCATAGTTTTTGTGACAATATACTATTAAGTATTTTTCCAAAATTTCGATCGCAAATTTGTGACGTTTGCGACCCAGTATTAATTTGTACGCCGAAAACGACCGTCAACTGACGTCACTGGACAAAATTTAAAATTTGACGCCATTTCTGGAGATAGCTGTTCTGGTGATAGGCAGGGTATGGGACATGTGCCATTGATGTAGGCAATGTACTTCATGTCTTCAAGACTCGGGTTTTTAAGCAAAATAGCGTCTAACATTTTACGAATCCTTTCTGATATTAAATTAGGAAGGGCGATGGCAAGTTCGATCATTGTTTCCAGTATTTCTATTGACAGAGGAAGGTTTTTTGTTTCCAATTATTCCATGGCATCTGGTAACTTGTGGAAATGTGTTGAGATGTAGACGATATTATGTTTAAAGGGTCCGTCTTCAAATGTTAGCTTGCTTGACTTATTTGCAATGGCCTCAGAACTGTCAAATTGATCAACGAAATCAACGAAATATGCACGATTGGGAAAAAAGGCTAAAACATCCATTAACGCCGTAATTGGAGAGTTATATGCATTTGCATATGCAAATATGCAAATGCATAAAATCCGATGTCTAGTTATAAGTATCTTTTTGATGTGAACTTCGCGATTGTCGCCCCTTTAAATCTTAAAGTGGAAAACAGAAACTCTCATAATGGGGTAGGTATTTTCAGAAACTAAGAATTAGAAATGTGCGATATTACCTACCTTTGGCCGAGAAAAATGCCAAATCATATCGGAAGATTTAAAGTTCAGAATATCATTTATTTCCGCGAAGCTCGATATGCATAACAATAACATGAAATACCATACAGTTATCGTTTATTACTTCGGACGCTATCTTACTTTCTGTGATTCGTGAACCATTTTATGATAGTTACATTCTTTAAAAAAACGACACTAGACAGAATGCATAAAGCTAATGACGGCCTCCGTGGTTAAATGACCATCATTGGCTACAAATCCGAAGAGACCGTGGGCTCAAATCCCGGCGTACGAATTAAATTTTATTTTAACAATTTATTAATTTCATATAAAATATAATACATAGCACGTTCAAGAAAGGTAGAAATTTTCAGTATCGCTTTGGTGAAAGACCACCATTTAGAGTCGAAGCGTTATCTGAATTGGCTTTAGCCGTCTTTGATAACCAGATTTGAATAGCCAGGTACTTCCCCACCTTCCTCTTACCAGTCTATTTACCCTACCCGCTACCTTCAGTCTACATCATACGTAGACGACCGTCCGTGGTCGAGTGGTAAGACACTTGACTCCCATTCGGAAGGTCGCGGGTTCGAACCCGGCGTGCGCAAATAAATTTTATTTGATTAATTTGTGTTTTTCACAATTAATTAATAAAAATAATATATGTTATATTTGCGGCACGTTCCAGAGTGGAAGATACTCTCAGTATCGCCCTGGTGTAAGACCACCATTCAGAATTGAAACGTTGCTTAATAATGGCTTTGGCCGTGTTTAGTGACTAGATCTGAATAGCCAGGTACTTTCCCACCTTCCTCTTCCCCATCTCCTTCCCTTCCCCACTTACCTTCAGCCTCACAACATTCTCCACAATTGGGAATGCCATAGTCTCACTGGCTCCAGAAGGGAGCAGTTGGGACTCTTGTGAGGTTTCTCTATAAAAAAAATAAAAAAAAAAAATAATAATAATAATAAAATAAAAAAATTAAAAAAATCGGGGATGCCCTAGTCTCATTAGATTCAGGCGGTTGGGAGTAGTTTTGTGCAGTATTTGCATTTTAAAATATCACAGCTGGGTGATTGTTACGATAAGGCACAAGAGGTTAAAATTTTGAAAAGTGTTTCCAGAAATTCTATAATTTTATGAATATTTCTCGGATTAATTGATTTTTCAGACATCGCTATTAAGCTCTCAGATAAATTAAAAAGTGTGAAAATTTGTATTGTTATGGGTTAAAAATTGATAGAATTTGATACCTTTTTTGGATTTCAGTATGTAGCTATCGAATTAATTAGGTTTCATTAGAGGTGATCCCCTTACAGTTGCCTACCCCCCTCCCCCCCACGAAATACTTATAAACAATATGCAGACGGTTTAGGGAAATATGGTAAATCTAGTTATACAACATATATCTAAGTATCCCAGAAAAGGTATGCAGAGAGGATATACCGCTGAATAACAAAATTATAAAACATATTTTCATTAAAACACATCTTAACAAACGGATTGCAATCTTTAGAGCACAGGCGTCGGGTAGGAATGCTTTCCTTGTTCTACCGGTATTTCAATGGAAGATGCTCCGAGGAACTAGCCTCATTGATCCCCTCGGCACCGGTGCATAGTCGGGAAACACGCCAAACGCTCGCCCAACATATGTACACGGTTGACATTTGTCACATGAGAACGGGACGCTTCTACGACTCGTTCTTGTGTTCAACAGCTCGGCTGTGGAACGATTTGCCGGCCTCTGTGTTTCCTCCTTCCTATAACATGGGTCTCTTCAAGACCCACGTTCACTCCTTCCTCTCCTCAAAAAGACCCTCCTCACAGCATCTTCAAAGATGACATAGGCCCTGAGGGAAATTATTTTCCTCAGGGCCTCCTGTGTGGAGTTAATGTAAAAAAAAAAAAAAAAAATCAAGAAAAACTACATGTCTATATACTGTAGATATCTTCAATAAGTATAAAAAAATCGACACTGTAAATAAATTCCTATGATATCCATACCAACTTATTATTAAAGGTATTTTTGAAGTCGATTTTAGGTTTGAAATTGGTAAATAATGCACAAAAAATTATGATTTTATAATAAATATCATTTCAGAGGGCCAACTGCCAAGTCACAAATTGATCAAAAATGTATGAATCTAATCTAATATGTGAACCATAAGAGCATTGAACTTTGAATATCACTGCTATGAAAATTGGGAAAGCAAATTCGATTGCAAATTAATCATGTCAAATTTGTATTCAACAATATCATGTCGGGTCGTCCCGCCCCGCGCCCACCAAACTTTTCGTGAATTTCCCCTCTGGACGACACGAATTTATAAATAATTTATTCAATCAGCCAATTGCATTTTATCTCTAAATGGCACAAACCTAAAATCAACTGCACGACGATTGTTTGTTTTTTTATGTAATAAAAGTACTTTTTTCAAAATTCAAAAAGGGGGCTAGAGAGTTTTCGCATATAAAATCATGTTTTTTGTCATTTTATTCGATTCTGCCAGGAAATCTGCCATCCTTTAATTTCGGTTGCACAAAAAAATTTATTATATTTATTATTTCTTATATTTTTAAAAATTCTGACCATTTCTAATTTTCCCTGTTTCCCTGATAGGCAGTAAAAATTCTGGATGTCAGAAAAATTCCTCATCTATTCCTACTCAAAAGAGTGTACGAAAGAGACTAGATTACAATTTATCTTGCAGCTACTAATCGCATGGTCGATTGAAACTCTAAACCCTTATTGAAAAAAAATGACTAATAAGCGAAATGTAATTAATAATGCAATTTGCTACGGTAAAAATGATTTTTTTACTAAAATTACATAACATGGATTTTACGAGTGAATTTACTTTACTATGTAGGAGGCTAGATCGAAGTCGTCTTGATTCTACCGCCAGGATTCTTATTTGAATGCTTTTTTTACATTTTTTAAATTCTACTGCGAGTTTCTTTCTTTTCGAAAACGGGACATTCTGGCGTCCCGAAGCTGTATTCGGGGACACCTGGACACACTGCCTGAAAACGGGACTGTCCCGGTGAAAACGGGACGTCTGGTCACATTAGTCATACCCATATTAAATTTACATGAACAATTTGAAATCAATAAATTTACTAATAATACAACATTAAATTAAAATTATTTATTCCCTGATTCTCAGTATGTTCATAAGACCTAAAAATATAAAACATTTAAATAAATCATTATCAGTCACGTCATTATTAAACAACTAAGAAAACATGAAAGGTAGATTATTTTTATTTTACATATATCTCGGAGTTTTATGGTCATGAGACATAGTTTTCATCATTTGGCAAGAAACATATTAAAAAAAAACTTTTTCTGAACAGTTGATTTGGGTATAAGTTGAACAATGAGGGTTCCACACTGTTGGGGCTTAGTCTAGGTGGCTTGTTGCTTAGGATATGTAGAGAATCTTAAATGTTTGTGGATTTTTGAAAACTGAACTTTTTGTGAGATGGAAAAGAAGCTAACTGTCTAATAGAACTCCAAGATCTCTTATAACTTATGTTGTCAGATTATAAGTTGATTCTGAAGTGCTGAGAGGCAGAATTATACATTTTTAGATTGCAGTCGTAACGGTAACGGTATGGTGGTATGATTATTACGGAAGAACCTGTAGATGTAGACATTTCTACGGAGTAATTTGTACCGCTACGTTTGAGCGTAACCAGATGTCATCTCGAATCGTGGATCTATCCGAGTGCATAATAACCGGATTTAATGTAGGCCGATTCCTAACGTACACAGATTGAATTTTAGTAAACGTGTTCTATTGTTCTTTAAAATTAATTAATCAGATTAAAAGAAATACAATACAGATTCAATAAGTTTTAAATGGATAATTTGAATAGAATTTATCTTAGTATGTACAAACATTTACGGAAACATACTTACTTAGGTATCCAGCACCGTCGATCGATAAAGGATTTATCGGTAATTTCGATAACTTGTCGTGCTTCCGAGCACGGCTACAGAGCGCTAACGTAGAAACAACAGTTTTAGATTAATAAATTAAGAACACCTATTCGTTCAGAACTGTTCGGTTTGGGACCTGCGGTCGTGATCGGGAAAGATGACAAGATATCGATATTATCGATAAATCCTTTATCGATCGACATACAGATGACACAGACCTGAAATGTTTTATACGGAGGATATTTCAGAGTTTCTTAACTCACTTCGTTCGAGAAATATTTTCTTAAAATTTAGTTTTTGGTTTTATGTTCAAATACACTGGTAGCACTTAGAAATTGAGGTTTTTGCGTGCATGATGAATAAACGTCTCAACTGACTGGAGCCTTGTATTGAGTATATTGCCTAGATATTCCGATCTAGTCACTAAATACGACTAAAGCATTTTCGAGCAAGTTTTCGATTCTGTAGATTGTAGTTATTATTAAGTTGAATTAAAGATAAATATACTGTATAGTATATAGATAGTTAATTCATTTTTTATATGTATACCGCACAAGAGTCCCAACTACTCCAGTCTGGAGCCAGTGAGACTATGGCATCCTCAATTGGGGTATGTTGTGAGGCTGAAGGTAGTGGGGAGGAGTATAATGTGTTTAAGAAATAAATAAAAAAAACAAGAATAAAATGGTGGTCTTTTACCACGGCGATAGCGAAAATATCTTTAATTATTCTGATTTAGGCTTTGTGAAAAATTTTAGTAAAAATATTATAAAATAACGAGGTTTTTCGGAATGCCACGAACGTCCCAAACATACAATAATCCCAGATAGAGGTCGTATGTACGTCATCGAGGAAAAATCTTCCTCTTCACACGTTGTGTATAAAAATTAAAAAATCAATTGATCCAATGCGTCAAACATACTCATCGTAATTAAATTCCTCGCATACCGAGTTGGTCCTACGTGAATGCGGAATGCCTTCGCCACATCGCCATGGCAACGACAAATCATTTAAACGGCCGCGTAAAAAAACCTGTCTAGAATTTCAATCACTTCGATGAGCGGCTCCAATACTCCGATGGTTTCTCGGAATGGATCCAGACCCATCAGATATCGGTAACAAGTAACACATACCTACCATCAGATACACACGTAACACAATAATACCTGATTCATGAGCTGTTCTTGGAACTTGTTACCGGTGGATCCGCGGTGTGAACTTCTGATCCGTGACTCATGAACAAACAAAACTATCAACCGATCTGCAAGTCAATTATAAAGGTACTGTAATTTATCAGCGTTTTTTTTTTCAGTTTCTTCGTCAGCAAATAGTACTGAAGAAAACTGGTTCCAGTACTTAAAAATAAGGAATATCTCTGGTGAGAACATTGGAGATTTACAGATACCTATCGGACCTACCGGTGAAATGAGGTGACATTGAATCGAGGGGCAACTTTGAAACATTGGAAATATTTTTTTATTCTTTGCTTCAGAGCCTACCGTAATTCAAACGTCCAAACTAACCATCTATTTTAACCCGATTTATTGTAAATCTAAATCTGCAAACATCTAGGTGAATTTCAAGTCATCTTTTACCTGATAGTAAGTAGCATGAGAACTCTCTAGTTAATACGTAGTTATTGTAATGTCTCATATGTTCTCTCCAGAGACATTGTCAATGTGTAAGAACTGGGACCAGTATTCGACAGTACTGTAGGATGCTTATTAAAAGACTTAGGTTCTTAAAACACAGTGACTGTTTATTGACGTATTGTAATTTATAATAATACTTCGGAAGACAAACGTCCTTCAGTGCTGAATGCTAGGTTTTATGGAGCTCCTAAATTATAATGTCTCAGCATATTTTTTACCTTTGGTCGCTTTAGGCACTTTCGGCAACGAGATCATGTGACCCGAAGACCCGAAGAACCCATAGACATCTAAAGTAATGTAGGAACTAAATCATAGAGTAATATGATACGCTATAGTTTTATCGAATTATTTCAGTGAGTAGTAAAATCAAGCATCGTTTTCCTTACTGTATGTTCAAATTAATTTATTCCTCCAAATCCGAGTTTATTTTGTAGATTTTAAGTCATCGTCAGAATAAAATTAGAACGCGAGTTATTCTCAATTAGGGAATTATTAATTAATATCAAAAAACATTTTTATATTTTTGAAAAAAAAAATTAATATATGTTTTTTATATATTTTTTTAAAACATATATTATATTTTTAACAGTCAGTTAACATGTAATTTTTATGTAAAATGTGATAAATATATAATTTAAGATGTATTTTTTTGGGCTCAATGACAACATACCAAAGTGGCCTTTCAACAACCCTTTTAAAAGTGATATATATTTTTAAATATCTAATAACTAATTACCTACCCTAATGTAACCTTTTTAACCAAGTTTTTATTATTTATTTTTAACACTTTTAATGACTTTTTAGGAGTGATAAAGTTGCACATTGTTGAGTTGGTCGGTCACAATTTTTTTTGATAAATGAAAACAAACAAAAAATCGGTCAATGTTATGTCGGGCCAATGTCATCTTTGGGGATGCTGTGTGGAGGGTATTTAATCTAAAGTCATTTTAGGGTTATGCTGATTCAGATATTTTTTAATCTTTATTTTCACACTATTTATGTTATGTAATATCCCTCTGTTATAATGTTAATAAAAAAAGTTTCACATATTAAAATAATTTTACACTTGCTTTCAATTTTTTATTCGCCTTTCTATGATTTTCACTATTGCAATACATTGTTTAATAAACGTTTGATTTATTTCTGCGAATCTCTTCAGTAATAACCTCGATAAAAATATTTCAAATCATTATGGTTCTCCTCTGATATCCATTAAATTCATATCTTCACACACATATTCCAGTAATTCAACACCAACCGGTACATTCATTACATCGCAGCGATAATAACATAATTCCTTACGTTAGTCTTCCAGATACTGAAATGTTTGTGGAAATCATAATTCTAACATCGCTTGTACCTTCACTTAAGGATGCCTCAATTTATGGCAACATCACTTATACTTAACTATGCAATAATTTATGTCGCCAGAAATCATTAAAACAACCTTCGCGTAATTCCACGAATTGCTTTATTTTCGCAAACTCCTTCGCGGAACGATTTGTTAACTTCTGTGATTCCTATATCAAGTAATAACTGAACCAATACTGATGATTAGCATACGCCTACTATCCTGACAGCACCTGATACGATTGTATCATACCCGTAAATAATCACTATTCGTTGTATTTTTTTAAATATCGCATAGTTTTGTCTAGTTTGTCTGTATTAAGCCGATAAATCATTTCGATTTGCGAAGCCATATTTTCTGTTAAACTTAACGTTTATTTATCCTTTCAAATTCAGTGAAAAAAAAACTATCCACATAAATAATAAGTTTTTTGCGAATCCATAAATAACTCTAAAAAAATAACACGATGGGTCGTTAAACAAAGTAGAAACATTCAGCATATTTTTATCTTTAAAAAATGTATTATTCTTACGAATGACTTATTCCCTTCGACCAAGTGATTATACTTGGTCGAAGTTTAGTCCTCTATTTCTTTGTCTATTTTCTATTTACACAGAATAAACAAGATAACTAGAAGTGCCTTCCATTCAAATTTAACACATTTCAAGGCATTTCTTGTGTTCTTCTTTAATTTATGTCTATTTGAGTTAATTTTTTGTAGTAAAATTAAAAATAATTATTTGATTTATTGTTTAATAAGATATTTGGAATGGTATTAAAAGCAATAAACATACGTTCCTTATCATAATAATGCTGCGGTTCCTTTTTACACATTAAATAATGGTAAGACAACAAATGATACACACAATGTACGTACGTGTGTTTCCTCCAAAGTACATTTTTTTTCTTTTTTAGGAAACAGACATACGTGCATTGTGTGTACTATCTGTTGTCTCACTATTATTTAATGTGTAAGAAAGAGCTGCAGCTTTTTTGGGATAAGGAACGTGTGTTCACTACCACTTTTGTGCCGTTGCCGCGGCGCGGCGTTCCGTAAACGTGGGAATACTAAAAACGTATATTTGCAAAATTCACGCCTTTTATTTATGGTACACCAATAGCCTATTCAAAATAGTGTCAGAGTAATTTATTACGTTTCGAAGAATTTTAAAATGAGGTTATAGTTTAGATTCAACCGTTAAAAATGCGGTTATCTTGATGTATTAGTTAAATAGACTGAAATACAAATTCCTCTGACTTCTCACAGACAGAAAATATAGACGCGTTTAATGTTAGACATTATCAAAAGTCGAAAACTCGTTTCCACGTACAAAATTATGGGGAAGAGTCGGCTAATCGGACTCGGTGTTCATAATGCCGGTCATTATTTTGAGTGACTTAAAAACCGAGAGAACGTGTGCAGTTTTTTTTGTCAAGCAGATTGCAGTTTTCGCACAAATCCGATGTTTAAAATATAGCTTAACACAGTTTCTGCGAGGTTTCTATAATTTCACGGTTTCTTGTTATAGTGACAGGCCATTCCTATAAACATCTTAATAAAGACGGTCTGAGTATCTGGTAGTTTCCATTTCATCTCAGTGTATATTTTTTTACGTTAGTTAACTCCACACCATTCGTTGCATAACCATTTTTCGTTACGTTTGCTGACTTAGCGGGGCGACCGGGTTCGTGGGGTGAGTTTTGTCAAGATCTTGACGACGGATGCATCCTTCACGAGATGGGTGGTGGGCCGGATAAGGAAAGGCCGGTAAGGGAGACCCGTTGACCCCTCCAGTCGAATTCTCTCGACCCAACGCCTTGCACCGCAATGGGAGGGATAGTTTCATACGTCAATCCTGGACAAAATGACCACAAGGTTTCTACCCAGCCCTCATACATTTTCCTTCCCGGAACTTCCTCTCCTTAATTAAAATGGCCGTCCAACCAGCATCCCCAAAAATTACATAGATAGTTACGAGCCACATTCATCAATCAAGTCATTCTGAAGTAAAAATGCAAACAAATTTGGTGTTTTTTTCAAAAAATTTAAACAATTTTTTTTTTTTAAATTACATGTACTAGTATTTCACTATAATATTATTTGTTGAAGGTAATAAAAATATTTAGGTAGTAAAAAGAATCGCTGTAGTGTCACTGCAAATCACTTATGGATTGAAAATAACCAAAAAAATATTTCGAATAATATATATATAGCTTTTAACACCTAATCCAAATAAGGAAATTACTCGAGAAGGTAATGTCATCAAAAAACCTGACTTCTTGATTTTAGCATTAACATCAGAAAAAGGCAGACAAATATTCTTAAACGTGTCGTAAAAATATTGATGACTCTATGAGAAATGACTGGCCATTGGCGAAAATGCTTCGGTAAGCGGTCTATATAAAATGATAAGATTGGCACTCGCAGGTGTAAAATATGCATGACATTGAATGACATCGACCCCAAAAAGTGTGCAAATTTACTAGATCTGTTATGATTAATGATTGCTAAGCATTCTAATTTAAAATTAATAGTATTGTATTTCAATTAGTTATAGTTAATATATACTCCCACGTGAGTTTTTTGAACACCAAATTATTTATTCAATATATTAATTATAAAAAGGAAAAAAAAACCCAGGGCCTATGTCATTTTTGGGGATGCTGTGTGGGGATCTTTTTAACGAAAGAAAGGAGAGGAAGTTCAGAGAAGGAAATATGTATGAGGGCTGGTTAGGAAATTGTGGGTCAATGTGTCCAGGAGTGACGGACGTATGAATCCATCGCTCCCACTGCGGTGGAAGGTGATGGCTCGAGAGGTCTAGGTTAGATCTCTCTCAACCAATCTCTCCCGGTCCGGCCCGCCGTGCAGTGGATGGGCAAACGCATACGCCGCCAAGGCCTAGACAAACCTCACCATGAACCCGAACACTCCTGCTACGTCACCAAACGTAGCGTACCGCTTGGGGTGACCTATGGCAGGGGTGTTGGTTATCCAATAAATGGTTCCCGGCCCCGAACCTATACCCGCCTCCGAAATTGAAAATTTACCAGTTTGCAAAAACGGGTAATATCGGATATATATATCTGACGAATGTCGGAGTTTGTGTGAATGTTGTATCTATTCTACCGGTATTTTATTACAAAGAACTAGCATCATTGATCCCTTTGGCATAAGTACCACAATCGCCAGCACTACCTGGATCTTTAGTTTTAGTTAAAACTTGAAATTGTTTCATGATGTAGGTAAGTATATTAACTTAAAAACTTTTTAAAATTAAATACCTATACCAATTTTAGATTTTTTTTGACGTGGCACGAAAGACACATTGATATTATTTGGTTATTGATAGATTTTTTTTTATTTTATATATTATTACGTTTGAACAGATTACATAGAAGCCTAATATAGTTCGACAAACTCAATTACCAAAGCAATAAAAATTCAAATTCGGTAGACAATAACGTGAAAAATGGACATAAAATACTGCGTAAAATTTCGAATTTCCAATCAAATTCCGTTAATGGTTTTTTGGTGAATTTAGTCCATATTTTTCTCATCTTAAATCACCGAACAGCTCCCATTAAATTTAAGAGCTCCAGGAGTAAATCATTCCAGACTCCAGTATTCATTGGGTACCTGTATAATTGGTAATTACCCCAGCAAAAGTTTGACGTCGTAAAAAATTCAACTTCCCGTGCAAAACTATTATAAAACTCAATTACTGGAAGAATATTTGAGTGACCTTTACAGGCTCCAGAATAGTTTAGACCAAAAGGCTTTGAACGTAACATCTTTTGGAAATTAACGGTTAATTCTCGAATTGATAGACATTACAAAATAAAAGGCTGGACATTGCGTTTTTTGGTCGAAGCACGAACATACAAATGACCAAATCGATTCAACATACCTACGTATTCGGATACATCCATACTTCTTAATAATTCTTCTTATTTTTTTTTCATTGTGCTATGACGCCATGGATCACCGCGTATTTGGTTTTGTTTTATTTTGTATTGCATATTATTTCATACGGGCATTGATAAGTATTAAGCAAAACGTACATCTTCTGATCCGAAAATTTACCCAAGTATAATGGTAAATGTAAAAAAATACATGCCAACAATTAAATGACGTTAAAAACAATTTAATGTTATCAGAATTGTATAACTCTTATACAGTGCAATTTGAGGTTAACAGTATGTTTTATCAAAAATATATTAGTTACTGACCCCAAACTCTTTCGATTGAGCTACAGCGTAATTTATTTATGTCTGAGGTTTGATACAGGACCACTATATCAGTTGCTCTTTATGCTCGCTAACAGAGATTTTTACTTCTGTTAAGTTACTATGTGCTACAAAGCCTGGCAAGATAAGCCAAGTGATACCATTACTAAAAAATATTATTACAATTTATTCGTCTAAATAATTGTGATCGGATGATGACGTTGTTCTCAGCAATAATATAATGTGGAAAACATAAGTATGTAATTAACTTTTTAACGCGCATTTCAATGTTGTAAACCGTTGTAATGAAGTTCTATAGATTAGTGTTATGTTAAAAGTAATTAATTACGTAGCCATTTACTTTGCAGACGAGAAAAGTATTAAAACAAGTACAATGGATAATCATCGGATTTAGCTCCCGAAGTAGGGTTTGAAAATGCTAAAACTTCAATGGAAGCGAGGATTAAAAAAAGTTTCAGCTAATTGCCTTTACTATGAGTATTCAGTTATCCTCTGACCTCCAATCACACCAAAGATACCTACTAGATACAGAACTTTTCCGTATTGTCAGTATTTTAGAACCTGTCGTTTGCAGTTGGAGCCTTGTCATAGTAGTCTCGCATTATGTAATAATTCGGACAATGACGCTCCTGTACTACTACCACAGTGTTGTTTACAAAACAAAATCATAATAACTATGCCGTTATACTTAATTATTAGCAATTAATTGTTCATTTCAGTGGCACAAAAATACCTCATAACCAGAACACGTTGTTTATTTTATTTTATTTTATTTTATTAGGAACATTTACAGATTAATAACTTTACATGCATTATAGAAAACAATATAGTATAATAGTTAAGTTACAATCCAATAACAAATGTTCACATCATGCCCAAATAATAAATAAAAAAGTCAATAATTATTAATTATTAACAATTTTTTTTTTTTAGCACTTTGTAAAATAAAAGTTTAATGATAGTACTTACAGAAAAGAAAATTGTAAAATATATTGTACGCGTATAGACATATACGTATTACATTCTTTTTAAATTTAAATACAAAAAATACATGAAAAAGTATGGTATCAATTTTTTTGTTTGGTTACAATTAATTAATCTACGAGTATTTAGTAATGAATTGGTTATTATAAAGCTCGTATAACTGGTAGCTACTAATAATGATTGAATACCTAGTCCTCTAAATATTCACTCTTACCTATTATTTTATCCTGAATACAAGATTGTTTCAATGTTGTATTCACATGTTATATTATTATCGAAAAGCCAGTGGTAGAGTCGAGTTCCATTTCTCCGTCAGACGAATACAAGTTTTTTGCAATTGCGTAGGCGGATAGTGGCGAAGTTTGCATCCATAACACTTATTAACAAAAAGCAGCCATTTCAGCCGGTATGTGAGTTTTAATCATTTCCTTTATGACGACGTATTCGTACCAACAGTTACGAGTTCCTAACAAACTTTCGTAATTTCTTAGGAATGTGGTCATGATTCAGCAAAAACAATAAATAAACATTAAGAATCTCCTAGAATAAACATTACTTCACAGTGTTAATGCATAATAAGATATCTTCGCACGGTTAACCGGTAGGAAATAATTTTGGATAGATAAGCACGCTGAAGATGTGCCTACGTAATTTGATTTCATGAATTAATGAATGCAATTTTACTCGAAATATTTTATTTAGAAATGCTCAAAGCGAATGTTATGTTCGTTTGAGCGCGAAGTTACGTGTATTGCAGCAGAACATGCACGCGGAGATGATTCTGTATGTATACAGAAACGAGTTAACATGTAAATTGATAATAAAATAGTGACATAAAGATGATTTATATCACAATACCTGTAAAACTCGGCAGAGGTGGCGTGCTCGTTGCCATCAATTAAATAATACAGGAATGCAACGGTTAAAATTTAAATAAAAGGTACACTTACCGGTTAATTCCCGTGGAACAAATTATCAGGAGAACAGAAAATGACAGTAGTCGGTGTTAGGTTTCACCGCAGGTAATCACTATTCGTTATCGGTTGTATATTTTGAAAGCACAAGTAGATTAAAGATCCCGATCACGGAGTGAGTGTTTGGTTAGTTGTTTAGAATGTCACTCGCGAACGCGGAGCACCAGGTTAGCAGAAGACACGCGCGGTCACCAGCGTCTCTTGACTGAATGTGTCCGTAACTCCGAGCGGGGTAGCGCATAACGCCGCGGCCGTCCATCCCAGCTACTGCGCTCCTACTTCCGCAGATCGGCCCATGCACCTGCCAGAGAGGGACGACAACAATTGCCTTATTTTGCCGGCGCATGTAGTTTGAGGTTCTGTCGCTTTTCCTACATCCCTCCTGCTCTCCGGAGTTTTTTTGGAAATGAAGAGAAGCCGCGGAAAATTCGATGCCAAGGAAACACACTAGATAAGAAAGCTCGCAGCGCTTGCATTATCTTTTTACGTTTCCTGTCTTTGTGAGATGCCTATCCAAATTAAACAATTTCTTTCAAAACACAGAATTGGTGAATTAACAAAGGTTCGCAAACTGTTGGTCGCGAAAGGATGAGATACAATGCACACATTTTCTTTCTAATAACTATCAAAATCTTTTCCAAAACCATGTTCGATGGCATTACAAGAAGCGAGCTGGAGTAAGCTATGGTGCATGGAATTCGCAACCAAACATTATACATAAATATGCTGTATGTAACAAATCCAGAAAAAAACCTATATCATGTATTACGAGGACAGATGGAACTTTTATTTCGACACGTGGCTTTAGGCAACGAATAGATTTAGCTGAGAAACCAGACGGTATGCAAACCTTGCAATAAAAACATTATTTATTCATCAATAGATTTTTACAATTTTTTACATTTTGCTTGGTTATGTTATCATTGATTCTATTGGCAAAAAGGTCACTGCTTAGCTATACGAGTACATTCAGGATTTTTCCCAGAATGCAGCTAATTTTCAGCAGTGCCTATAATATATTTTCAATGTATGTACTCTGTCGATATCCCATTTTTCTTGGATTGCTGTTGCTTGTACGTGCCTGAAAACTTCAGCCGTGGTCGTCACTATGACTGGTTCAAGATGCCACATTGCAGAGCAGATGTTCTAGCACAGCATAGGATGGCAAAAGGAATGATGCCATCGAATGAATTTTTTAAAACAGTAAATTATAAGTCAATACGTGATTAATCTGTCGCATAATTTTTTTTTAAAACTTAGATTATAAATACACTCCTCGTTTTGGACTCGTATTGAGATAGGCAAAGCTGCCCAACCATTGCGCTTCATGTCGGGCCAAATTGACGCGCCAAAATTACAGGTTAGCCTCTGATAGGGTTACCATCGCAATCAATATCGCATCACAAAAGTTTAATGCATAGCTCATGGGTCGAAGACAACACTTAAGAGCCATTGACCAGCGGTTGAGAATAAAAGTTTTAAAATGCTTGCAACTGTACAGGGAGGTTCCGATGAGAAAGATCGTTTATTCCCCGAATCAATTATTTTTTTATTAAAAAGTTAATATCGATTTATTTCATTCAAAACTTGCTTTAATATAAATATCCACATTATATTAAAGATGACTACAGTAAGCACTAAAAATGCTCAAAACGCACGATGATAAATTATTAAATATCGTGTACTTCTTATAAGTATTTTGTGATCATAAGTATTTATGATTTTTCAATAATGTCTAAACAAAATAAGTGTGTAAAAACATCTGAAATATTTTCGTTTGTGAGACCTTAAATAAATAGAAAACTGGGGTATTTTCGTCACAAAACACGTTCTCGGATTTATTTTTAAATGATTTTAATTTAATAAAAATAAAAATTCTGAAAAATGTGTTTACTACATTATGTATTGATTTATTTTGTTGTGTGATTATATAATTTCAATTTTTTGTCGCATAATACAATATGTCGTTTGAAAATTGAACTAATCTGCCAACGACCAACGGTATAACATTGGTGAAATTAAAAATAAACTTAGTTTTTCAAAATTTTAAAAATGCGTTTTCCCAGATAAAATAACAATCTTTCAAAATCAATTTATGTTTTTTTGTAAAAAAGAGTCAATACGTCTAGAATTTGATTTAAAGGGGAATAATTTATGATACCCTCTTAAATATGCATAACCAGTTAGTATACTTTAGGTCAAAATAAATTTCGGAACAATGTCAACCAATTTTTTTTACTAATACTATGTGTTGATTTTCTTTCCGAGTCAAATAGCTATGACTGGAAGTAACGGATATTATGATTATGTCACCCCAACTGGTTCGCTACTTATGATGAATTAGCAGGGGTGCCCGGGTTCACGGGGTGAAGTTTGTCTATGTCTTAACAATGGCGTATGCGTCTGCCCACCAACTGCGTGACAGGCCAGATTGGGAGAGACTGTTTAGGGGAGTTTTTTTTACCTCTCAAGCTGGATTCTCTCGGAACATCGCTCTGCACCGCAGTGGAAGGGTTAGAATCATACGTTCGTCACTCCTGGACACATTGACCCACAGATTTCTACTCACCCCTTATACATGTTTCCTTCCCAGAACTTCATCTCCTCCCTTTCCTAAGAAGACCATCCACACAGCGCCTCCAAATATGACATAGGCCCTGAGGGGAAGGGGAATTATTTTCCTCACGGCCTCCTCTGTGGAACTGAAGTTTGAGTACCGCTGCTCTATAATAGATACTATCTTAAATGTAAATCATTCGCGTCTGGTAAGAAATTAAATATTTGTTTATTAAGATTTTATTGTTTGTTATTTTATCAGAGTTGCGTATTAAGTAAGTCTAATGAGAGTCTTTTGATTATGACACTGTTCGCGAAGAAAGTTTATTGAAAACATAATGAATTTACCTAATTAGTCATTTTAATAACACTCTTATTATTCTGGTTATATAATTACTCGACAGTTAATAAAATACGTAATATTGTAATATTGTTTAATAATCGTCCGTAACACTTTTTCTTGAATGAATGAAAAAATTAATGTTTCTTTGTTTGTCCCTTATAATTTGCTTTACCTACCATTCACCCGATTGCGATAAAATGTTGATGATTTGTTGTGCCCACGCCCGCGAAGGTTTCCCCATATAATGATGAGCTCTGGCAATGTGAAATTTGTATTAAAAAAATAAGAAAGGTGGCGCGCGAATTGTTTGAAAATGTTTGTATTTCATAATAATATACTTTAGCGGCATGTTCGGAAGGCGGGAGAGGAAGGGGAATCCGGGAGGGGTAGGGAAAAAATTAGAGGAATTCAAGGGAGTTTCGAGGGGGAGGGGGGGGGGGGGGAAACATGCATGGGAAAAGACACGAAGGGAGAAACAATTCCATTCGTTGAGTGGCATTGCAACGGGTACTTGCTAGTTATTGAATAAAAATAATTCGCTTATCCGTATGAAATTGACGATTTTCATTATCGTTATGGGAAAAATAAATAACTTGATATAGGTACTTAAGATTAACATTTTTTTCCAATTTTTCACAAATATTATACTTTAAAAATTCACATAGGTGATATCGACTGAAATGATTTGATTAATTAATCATTTCAGTCGATATCACCTATGCGAATTTTTGAAAGTTTAATATTTGTGAAAAATTGAAAAAAAAAATTACACAGGAAAATTAAACCCATAGACGGGGCTCGAAATTTAGTCGTGATTATTTCCATGATATTTTTCCCTGAATTAAAACTACTTATATTGGTAAGCAGTTAAATTTTGTATTTTAATTGAGTAAAATTAATAAATATTCATTGGTTCCAAACAACATATTCATAAATCTATCATTAGGATATTGTTTACCGACAATAGTAAACTTTTTTTTAAAAAGATTATGTCATTGTTTTTTTTTCTTTCTTAAAAACAAACAAATTAACATGATATAGCATAGTTTTACGTACTAATTTAATTTAATTGCCGGCAACCCGGGTGATTATTGAGGTAAAATAATCTTTTAAAAGCGAGTCAGTTACCCGCCTCACTAGACGATGTCTGTTCTGAGACGAGTAATAATACAGAAAATTGAAACATTATAAAATAAAATAAAAAAGGTGTAGGTACATAAAAGTTTACACAAATTCAACATGAAAAAACAAATTCTATAAATCAAGAGTGAAAAGAGAATAATTACAAATATCTCATTAAATGATAGATATGTATAAAAATACATATGTATACATACACACGCACATGTAAGCATACATATATATTCACAAGTACATATATACAAATGTATACATACACATTCGCACATATATTTAGGTAGATGGGCTTATAGTTGTTTAATATAATAATACTTTCGAGATGTTATGCTCACCTTATGTATTAATATATAAACCAGAATTTTATCTCCAGACTTTATGTCCGGGTTAAATTTTCCCAACAGGAAAAACTAAACCCTATCACACACTTTTCCACTAATGATCATCTAGTAAATCCACGCTATGTAAGTGTATTATATAAGTATAATTGACCCAAAACAATACAAGAACAACATGTTAACCTACCAGACTATTAAATGGGAAAATAATTCACCGATTCCAGATAAATTCATATCAGAGGGTTCGGCTCGGTGGAACTCCTAATTAGACCGATAAATCCTACTGATCCCTCAATATAAATATTTAAAAAATCTTTCGTAATCCTACATGTATTTAAAATGACTGATTTTTGCATTTTTATTTATAAATTCTTTGACAAATCTAATAATAATAAAATTACAATCTAATTAATTAATTAATTTCAAATTAATCTTACACCATTACAAATTTGACTTTATTACATATGAGAAATTATGCCATATAAATATTTTTTCAAAAGATTGTTTACTAATTTTTATACATAAAAGAAATTTCAAGATATATAGCAATTTCAAAAAAAAATCTCAGGCAATGATGAGGAGAGACTCTTTCAAGAATCGAAAGAATTTCCCTTTTGGTTTTTTTTTTCTCTTTTTTTCCCTCTTATTTTTTTTTCTCCTCATAGACGCCAAATTATTCAATCTCGGAGGAGATTTGGTTCAGGAACAATGTAATCCTCCCTACCGGGAGAACCATTACTAGCAACGACCCGTATTCATGTGACAAATATCAACTGTATACACATGTTAGGCGCGTGTTGAGCCTATTTCCGGACCGTGCACCGGTAGCAAAGGAATCAACGACGCTAGTTCCTATGATGATTTTCCATTGAAATAACGATAGAACAAGACCAGAATTCTGACCCAACTACGGTGCAATTTTAAAATTAGTTAAATAAAATAAAATATTTTCTCGGACATGAATAGTTAGGAAAGGTTATTTCAAAAATAATTGTAATTAATCATCAAATATTTGAGTTTAATTCATCAAAAGTTAATAGAAGTTAATTATTATTAACTTAACGTGAAAAATGTAATTATGTATATATATATATATAAGTCCGTAATTATATAATAAGCCTAATATTATATTATATCAATTTGCTTAAAAAAGACTTATACCAAAACAAATTAACATTATATGTAACCAGACAATAATTGTCTGGCGTTTTAGGAAAAATATGTAGGTACTCAGAATTGTCCAGGAACAAACCACAAAAGTTTAATAGAAATTCATTTTCACGTTCTGTGAAAGTTCTATTGAAGTTCTGTGATTATTTCAGTTTTATATATTTTATATCGTCCGTCACTCCTGAACACAGTGATCCCCAGATTCCTACCCACCCCTCATACCTTTTTCCTTCCCAACACGTCCTCTCATTCCTTGCCTAAAAAGAACCCTCCACACAGCATCCCCAAAGTTGACATAGGCCCTGAGGGGAATTATTTTCTTCAGGACCTCCTGTGTTCTATTGTAAAAAAAACTGGCATATACAATAACAGCACTTGAATAGAACTTACACAGATCGTGAAAAAATTTTAATATTTCTACATATATACTCAAAATTAATTTGTTCAATTTTTTTAAACAACCCCGTTCTTAGTGTCTCTATAAAAAAAACTATTTTTTATTTGAAGAAACAATCTGCTAAGAGAGTTTCAAAACCACCCGTTAGAATTTATCACATATTGTGATTAAATCTTTATTTACACATCTACCTTATTTGGCCCCAGTTTATCCTGTTTGTTTCGCCGAATTCCCCAAAAATTGATGTAGCAAAAAAAACGGGTCCTCTTATCCCAATCTTCCCAATCGTCATCGGGGCACGCGCGAACGAATTCCTCTTATCCCGGGTGTTTTTTTACCCGTCCCCGGGCCACGGGCGTCCTGGAATGCGGGGAATGTGGGGTAATTTGCCGTAGCAAGGCTGCCCCAGGTCATCGTTACATAATAACACGAGGAAACCTCCATACCTGTTGGGGCGCAGAGCCGGCATTGGGGAATTTGGGGATACACAAATCTCTGGGTTAATTTTCAAAATATACATATAATATATTTTTTTAAATATGAATACCGCAACTGCTCCCGTCTGGAGCCAGTGATGACAACCTCAATTTGGGTATGTTGTGAGGCTGAAGGTAGTGGGGAGGGGAAGAAAATGGGGAAGAGGAAGGTGAGGCAGTAACTGGCTATTCATCTGGTCACCAAACACGACTAAAGCCATTTGAAGCAAAGTTTCATTTCACTCTGGAAATCTATTTAATTAATTAATTATGAAATAACACAAATTAATCGAACAAACTGGCATTGTTTCATACTACATCTGAGTAAATTATTTAAAAATCCACATACGCAAATAATGCTTTATTTCTCACTAGTCAGAAGTACACTGGAATATGCATCACCTGTCTGGAATCCCAAGTATACCCATTACGTTAACAATATAGAGCGCATACAAAATAAATTTATTTTAATATCTTGGTCATAAATACAACAATAATTATATCTGCACTCTCCAATCCCTGAAATCCAGGCGAACGGTAGCTGACATGACATTTCTCCATAAAATACTACACAACGAAATAGACTGCAAAGAACTTCTATCCCAAATAAATTTTAACATTCCGTTTAAAAGAACTCGACACACCAACCTTTTTTACACAACTAGTAATAAAACAAACGTTGCAGCCAACTCCCCAATTTCCCGCGTCCTTCAAACATTCAACACAATTCAAACATACCGATATATTGTTTGATTCCCTCCCTCTATTTAAGAAAAACTTTTCTTGCATACTGAATTCGCACACATAACACACTTATCCACACGCACACAAACACACACACAAACACTATTTCCTCTCTCCTTCCATAATATACTAACTTAATTGAGGTATAATGTATATGTACTGTTTGTTTCTGTAAAATAAAAAAATAAAAAAATAAAAATAAAAATAAATTCGATAAATTTTAATTATTACTACTGATTTTTAAAAAAATGTTTGTTACCGTACTGTATTACATGTTACATTCGTACTGTCAGATTTCAAATTAGATTAAGTGAAGCAATCTTATTTTGTATTAAACATAAGATTATTTAATCTGTGTGTCTGAACAAAATTTAAACAATCAGCAGAAAAAAAAGTCAAAATAAGTGCTGCGGTAGGAAGTAACCCAAGAAGAAGGGTTTAAAATGGGCGTTTTTTACTGTTTAATTTTTTTAATACTGACCCCTTTATGGAACCTATATCGGGACCCATATGAAAAATCGTAAAAAACTTAATCAACAAAAATGACGACGTCTTGAACATAACCACAAATTAGATTTATAATCCATCGGTATTGATATGTAGAAAGAAATATATTTCAAAAGAAAACCAGTTAATATATATCCTTTTGTTAACACCTACCTAAAATTAGTACTATATCCAAACTAAGTAGGTACCTACATTAACAAAATTAAAGCAATTTGTGGGTTATGATAGTTTACCTAGAAGTGGTCGATGTGTTTATTTCCTCAGGAACTGATGATATTCTCTGATAAATTATCTTCAGGACTTTTCTCTTTTGAATTTCGAGAAGTTATTGAACTCTCGTAAATACCTGCGAGATTTATAATATAACATGTTTTACAACTACGAACGTACGTTACTTCGTTATTTATATATTTATAATATGAAACTTTAAAAATCTTGAAAAAATATTCGTTCCTTTGTGATTTAAATTGGGGTTAAATGTAAGGTCACATTATGCAGAGAATCGATGGATCTTTATGTAACAAAAGGCACGTCTCATTCCCAATCCGTCCCTGGCGGCAACTCACGACTTAACCTTTACCTTCACGACGCTGTTCCAGTCTCGATCTCCGTGACCAGCCCGTAACACAGTTCACTAACCGCGAATATATTCTGCGCAACCGACTCATACCACTCGATACACATTATCCATTCCCATTACACTCACAGCACGCTTTTCATCTTGCTCTGGTCAGAAACCTAACTGCTTCATGCCTCCGAGTGTCCAACTCGTATTATCTAGAATCTAAACAGGGCGTGTGAACCTTAAAATTAACACCAAAAATAATGGGAATTACTTGTAAGGTATTCCTCAAACAATATTAAAGTAAGCTACCAACCCCAGCTTAAGCCTACTAGGAATAACCAAAATAATTAGAAATTCGACATTCAAAGACGACTTAGCAACAAATGTAATAAAACCCATATAATTGAATAAATTTCTTGTAGACCACCCCTCCCTCATATTTTATGTATATAACCCGAAGGCTAAGAATACTAGGTTAATCTGTACCAGTCTGACGATGGATTTAACAAGCTGAAACCGGTTACGGTCAAATAAATTATTATGGAGATAATAAAAAAATAAAAAATTGTTTCACATCTCTTGAAGTGTCCCATTTTGTCCGCTAAAAATGGCTACTATGAAAATGTATGATCCTGGTTTTATATTTGTTTTATTGTAGGTATTTAAGAAAAATAATGGTGTAAGAAAACATTTATCAAAAAGAAAGTGCATTATCTCGCAGTCGTAAGATCGGAAGGGGCATTGTTTCTCCTTTTGTTGATCTGCATCGAGCAAATTTGTTTTTTACCAAGTTCCCTATGCTCAATGAGACTATTTTTCAAGCACGAATTTGAGGCAGTTAGATGTATTGTAGGTAGGAACTCTCACGAACGTTATCATTAACGATTTAATCATCTGTATAACCACTCGAGCGCTTTTTGTCACAATATGGCACTATTTCGAAAACCACGGATTGCTTTGTTGCCAAAATATGTCAAATATTCTCTAGATTCTTTAAAATGTTTTAAAGTTAACGATTTGATAATATTTTTTTCATAAATCCTATGAATATTGATAATAGATAAAAGATAGGTGAATTCATTGGCTATATATAACTATAATCAGTTTGTATGTTTCCATATTCAAATTCGGAAGTATGATTTTTTTAATGTGGGCGGAAAAATTTCCTTTAGCAATCCGAGAAAAAAGTTTTAAATTGCTCAGTCGCTCCAGTGGATAAATATTTAAACAAAATTTACCTTAGATATATCGCCGGCTTGTCAATTTAAATAATAATTGATAAATAGATCCTACATTTCTTGTTAGCAAAACACTATTTATCGCAACAAATTACGGCAACACATTTGCAACGAAATTAATGATTTTCGCTGGTTTTGTGCACTTTTTAAGAAGCTTGAACCAAGTTCACAAAAACTTGTTTTGTTAAGTTCATCTCTATATCTGAGGCGATGTTTTTTCAGGCTTGCTATTGGCCGATAAAAAATTTAAAAAATTACAACAAGGGATTTGATCGCTAACTTTGTAGATTTAAGCTTTCGAAGTGAGACATCGGAATTCGATGGAGAGTTGCATAATAAAATTACTCTTATTTTCAAATTAAAATTATGTATGAAAGGGGTAATCTATTGTTATTGTCTGTCGATGGACTAACACTATTACGTGTATACATGATCAGTTAAACTCTGTATCGTTCACACACTCAGTACACATTCCACTCTTTTTGCTTTGGTCAGGGCCTACCTTGGAGAATCTTGTATTTGCATTACATATTATAAGCTAAAATACATATTTCGTATAAATATGAATAACAAAGAGTATAGAATTAATAAAATAAAATACACAATAAATGCATGATTATTAATTACTGTTGTGTTTTTAGCAATATTATTAGAATGTTAATAAAATAAAAGCTATATATGTATGTTGAATAACAATGGATTAAATTATAAAAATAAAGGTAACTGATGTTTGTATTGCATATTATAAACCCACTTACATAATATATTTGTATAAATGTGAATAACAAAGAGTGGAGAAAGAATAAAATAAAATCAATTAACTGCTGCTTGTTTAGCATGCTTGTCATTCTACTAGATTATATTCCCTAATTATTGAACTTAATTAATTATTTCATTTTTCATTTATTTTAATTTAATTAATACGTTGCGTGAAAACCGCAGTGTGTCCTATGTGTGTCAGAAAAGGGTTATGTTAAATTATTGATTATTTGAAACATTCTTAACACTTAACCTAAGGGGACATAATTAACTACGTGAGTTATTTTTTTTCCTCAATTTAGTCTCATCCTCCCCCCCCTCTCCTTGGTGACATTAAGTGAGATTCGATGGGACCCACCCCATTCACGTGAGATTTATACTACAGGATCATACATTTTCATAGTAGCCATTTTTAGCGGACAAAATGGGACACTTCAAGAGATGTGAAACAATTTTTTATTTTTTTATTATCTCCATAATAATATATTTATATATAGATATATATACATATTCTTTTAAAGTTGACGTGAGATTTTTATTGACAACCCCCCCCCCCCCCCCCCTCCCACCCCCCTCCAGGTTTTAAATGAGATTTTACTGGTCCCTCCCCCCTCCCCCTTTTTTGAGGTCACGTAATTCATGTGGGCCCCCCAAATTATAGGTCCATCTATCATATCACATAATTTTACCCTTATTGATCCAACTCTAATATTCTGAACTACGTTATACCCTTAGTACCTAAAGGTTCTCGAACTCTACTTACTCTACTTTTGTCCGCACCGTTCACACCTCTCAATCAACATTATTCGTTCATAGATATTATTTCTTGATCTACCCTATCTGAAATCTGAACTACATAACATTTTGATTGAAGTGTCTCAATTCTAACACTTTGACTTCAGGTAAACCCAACGCGTACATATAATAAAATCTGCAACACTTTCATTACACTCCCGGAGTGATCACGCCTTGTTACCTTTCGTTCTGAACTACATAATGCCTCAAGCAGATTAATGGTATGGAGTTCAGTTAACTCGCCAATGTAACATCTGTAATACCACTCAATACCTACATATCACACTCATCGCGATCACGTCGTACCGGACTCATAACAGGTGTGATGATGCAATTTTTTGACTGGATCCGTGATCGATTCAATTGAGTTCTAGTCCAGTCATTTGGGACGAAAAAAGGGTGTTCTCTGAAAAGTTTTCCGGGATTTTTGAAAATTGGTAATATTATATATTTTGATGTTCTCTTTCCGAATTTCAACTTTGCTACCTAGTATCTTGTAATTCGTAAATAGTACAATATTGCAACTATGAAAAAATATATTTATAAAAAATGTAGATAACTTAACATAAAGATGATATACGTTGAAAATGTTTAATGGTAGGTGTATAATAAGTAAGATATAATTTAAGTTGAGAAGATTCTACGTATTTCAGGAAATAAATCTAATTTCCAATGAAACAATAAAATTAAGTAATAATATGTAAGAATAGCCCCCTTTGAAGGTTGGTTCCATTTAAAATTATGAACTGGATGAAAGGAATTTTTTTTTTTTAATAAATTCATTTATATTACAGGTTGTAATGGTTTATAATATTTCTTTGATGGGGTTTCTCACCATCCTTTCAATAGCTTATCTACACTAATAACTAATATTTTCGATTTATGATTTATGGTTTATGGTTTATTTATTTATTAAGGTGGAGTTTATAATTCGGTACTCGAACCTATGAATATTGGCTATATATTGGATAAGTTGGCCGAGTTTTCTAACCACTGCGAGTATTTTATTTTTATTTTTAATAATATTCGTTATTAGGGTAGATAAGCTATTGGGAGGATGGTGAGAAACCCCCTAAATCATACATTTAATTACTACAATTCATATAATGGTGAAGATATTTATAATAAATTTAGTTTAATAAAAGAAGTTAAATAAATTTAAAAAATAACCTTACTCAGTGAGTTCTTGTATCAAGGGTAAATGATTTACTTATATATTTTGTGTACATTCAGAAAATGGAATGTCTTACAGGCACCAGCACCAACAGGCAATAAGGGTTTTTTTTGCTGAACCCTTATGTAAACCTTGGAAATTATAGTCACATAAAACTTCGTTGAAACTATTTTTCTAATTATTTTTTTGAAGTATATATATTTTTTAATCTCCTTATTTTTGGATGTGAGAGCTGTTTTGTCTTTATGAAGCATTATCAAAATATCTTTGGCGACTTGTCTACAAAATAAACATGCATAATAAAGGGGTTTTAAAAGACGTACCTGACTTATTTTTGGAATATGAAGTGAAAACTTTTAGAAGAAGACAACTAAAAATATTTTTAAAAATCAGGGTAGGACAGGTAGGGTCGGGCGGGTACTCGACCGAGTGACCAGTGACGACATGTGAAATAATGTTTTAGTTTTAAAAAGGTACCAAATTTTTCACCGGAGACCAAAATTTCGTTAATATTTTTTACTCCAAATAATGTCAGGAAACACTGATTAAAGAATGACAAGTACCGATCCTGTATGTAGGTATAATACATCTACTTTACTTGTGGACGTAAATTTTCATGATGATGGCTTTAAACTATTTCTGTGCTTAAGTTTTGTTGAAATTCAAACTACTACCCTTATCTAAAGACTAACTAACTAACGAACCATCACGTCGTTTCCCCGCAGGGGTGGGCAGAGAGGACGGACAGCCAAACAACTCGGTCTTGGCACACACTCCTTGCCTCATTCACATTCATACATCTTCTCATACATACTCTTCTATTATTCTGACTCTTAGCCCGTCTCAAGTATCTGATTCACTTGATCGTGCCACGTCTTCCTTGGGCGTCCTCGGCTTCTTCTACCATTCATATTCGCGTCATAAATTCTCTTTACACTCCTTTCTTCATTCATTCGCTCAACATGCCCAAACCATCTAAGGGTCCCTTTCTTAATCTTACTTATTACGCTCACATCAGCCTTGCATTCTTTTCGGATCTCCAAATTCCTCACACGATCATATTTGGTTTTAGCACACATGCGCCACAGGGATATCATTACTACAGCATTCAGTCTACTTTCATTCTTTCTCTTCCAGTTCCATGCTTCACTGCCATACATCAGGGTAGGTACCAGTACTCCATTGTGGACTGCTAGCTTCGCTTCTGTGGACAACTTTTTGTTGGCTCCAACGGCGTACAATCCTCCATTAATGGAATTACCTTCATTCATACTTCTTTCAAAATCTCTATCTGCCTTCCCATCTCTCGTAAACATACTTCCCAGATATACAAACTCTTCCACCTGCTCCAAGTATTCATCATTCACATCTATATTGCACACTGTTTTCGTTAACTAAAAATAACTATGGACAAAAATATTATAGAGAGAGGTTTTTTTTGTACATATTTCTTTTTAGTCTGTTCTTTTTAGTCTATACTTGTTTGTTTCTTTTGTTATTTAATGTCATTACTACCCTGACGAAGAAACCATCGGTTTCGAAACATGTAGGTAATTGTGATTATATAATAGTGGTTTAATATAAAGTTATTTGTTCAATTTAATTCAAAATGACGCCACAAAGTGATTTAGCGAAGTTTGGAGAAATAAATAATAATAATTTCATAAGATTCAAAACGACATACAATCTTTCTTACATTCGATACCTACACGCCGTCAACATATTCTAAATGCATTCAAATTATAGAGCTCTTTCTGAAGAGTCGACCTTTCATGGCTTATTGGTTAAAGGGTGTTTTCTTGGCCTTCACAGGTCTGCTAAATAAATTTGTGCCGAATAAGTCGATATAAAAAATCCTACGCCCCGAAAACGCTTAAACTTTAACAATTACACACAAAACGTTATTTATGAAATGTCATTCAATGAATCGCACAATAGATATAAATAATAATAACATATACCTTCAAGTAGGCTTTGCCTGTACTTCCAAGGACGTGTTGATCGCGTATTTTCTGATCCGATTTGAGAACTTATGAATTAAAATTCAATAAATATCCGTACGCCATATAATCATCAGTCCACATCGTATTTCACTTTGAACGAATATAAAACATGCACCCACTCCTTCGATGAATCAGATAATTAGAAAGAACGTTAAAATATCAAGTTTCGTTGCACAAACCGTTCAAAATAACCACACTGTTATGGATATGTTCTTGAACCTAACACAAAGTTCTAAAGTTTAACAATGCCTAACGTATAAAAAGCGTAACATTCAATCACTGTGTAAACCTAAGAACTTAAGGTATTATGAACACATTCGCGACTATCTCCGTTGCCAAGGAGGTAAACAAAATTCAATCCTTTGTATTTACAATATAATAACAACAGATAGTTTTTAGGATTTTTCCCTACCGACAAAAATATAATTCTTTGAACTCTGTGCGCGGTTCACCCCCGTGCCTGGCACGAAGGATACCCAACCCCTAAACTCACAAACAAGCAAGTAAATTCACGCACATTTATAAAAAAAATAATAAAGTTATATTTCTATCAAGCTTCTTGGGTAATAGAACAACGTGAAAGGTTTTTTTTACAAAGTCGTATGCTTTTCTTTTTCTTTTTCTAATTTATTTCAGGACCAGAGGAAGATACAACGCATGCGCAGACAGTAAGAGTAATTATTCGGAAAGCTCGCATATTTTGTTCCGATGCGCACGATATCATTGTCTCCTGCTTTTTATCGCGTTTTGTACAAACTGTCAAACCCTTTGTTTCAGTTGAACTACGCTGAAACTGAAAGTTTACAACTTGAAACAAAGACGAGTTCGTATCTTCTGTGTTCTGGAATTTCGGTTCAGCTTAGAGATAAAAGATACAGGAGTTACAGGACAAGTAGACCGGATTATGTCTAATGATAGAGTGATGAATGAATCATAAGATGTGTTTTATTAAAATATTAAAGTATTTGTACGTGTCAGGTTTTTTTGTTTAAAGTTTTAATATAAAATTGGCCTTCTGAAAATTAAAATTGGTAGAAATAAATTATCTTGATGGATTTAAATTTCATTATAACCAATAAGATTTTATATTAATAAACCATATGAAAATGTATGAACATATTAAATGAAAACAATCACTTTGTATACACCACTTATTGAATCAAAAGTATCAACATGTTTTTTTTAAATTTTTTTTTATTGAAAAATTTTGATACAATGGTACATAAAATAATAAAAGGTATATAACATACTTAAATATAATATTGTATGAACAAAAAAAATCCCACAAAGGCAAATGCCTGAGCGTGGGTATAATATTGAATTTATTATAATTTTATGGTTAATAGGAAATTTAAGAATTTAGTTTATTTTTAGGTATAAAAAGAGTAAAAGTAAAAGAGTAAAAGTGCCTTAAAACATAGAGCAAAATAACAGCATGTTTCAAAACTAACGATTTCATTTTATCCTGACGAAGGAACCATTGGTAGAAACATATTAACAAATTTGATTAAATACGTGGTGTGTACAAAGTGATTTGTTTTCATTTAAAAAATTATGTGAATAAGAATCCTAACTGCTCCCAACCGTCGAGAGCCAATGAGACTATGGCATCCCCAATTGGGTTATGTTGTGAGGCTGAAGGTAAATGGGAGGAAAAGGAGACGGGGCAGAGAAAGGTTGGGATGTGCCTGGCTATTCAAATCTGGTTTTTCAAAGCAATTTCACCAGGGCGATACTGAGAAATACTTCCCACTCTGGCACGTGCCGCAAATATACTACACGTATGAGTAGAACAACAAATCTATTGAAACAAACTGCCTAGCTCTGCTTCGACTCATTTAATTTATTTTTTGTACTATTCCCAATCTACTATTTTTCTTTTCCGTGGAGTATTTTGTTTTTCGACGTTATGCTCATTTAAATGTTCGTTGTGTTAAAAAAAAATAAACATGTAAGAAGCCCAGCTAGACGTGAAATTATAAAAAAAATAAAAAAATTACGAATTAATTGTGAATAACATAGCAAGTAAAATATACTTGCGAACGCCAGTATTTGAACCCGCGCCCCTTGGATTCAAAGTCGAGAGTCTTATTACCCCTCGACCACGGAGTAGTTATGATACTGTATTTAGTTTGTACGTCTGATATTGTTATTTGTGAGATTATACTAACTGTGATTTAAGTGAATTGGTATTTTTTAATTGTTGTATTTTGTTTGTTTGTAATTGTAATTGGGGATGTTATAGTCTCACTTGCTCCAGACGGGAGCAGTTAGGACTCTTGTGTGGTATTCATATATATTTAAAAAAAGGTTTGTCTTTCCAAAAACCGGACTGTTGGTTTTTTAAATTTTGGTCAATTTCTTCTATATCTAAGCTTGGTTCTCCATTTACATATCCTCAGGATCTAAGGTCACATTCAATAGAAATGTTAACCCTTTGATAGCTGCTGTGAAGAACAACAGACCAAAATATGAGTGTTCTCATAACTGGGAGTGAATTTCACAACAGCTTAATGTGAGCAAATATATTCACATTTCCATCAAGTATGGCGTTGTTGGCTCGAGGGATGTGTTCGTGAAAAGGTCTTTGTTCCTTTCATCGCATTCTTCCTGTTTCCCGTGCTCATTTTCTCAAAGTGTGCTTTGCTCTTTATTTTGAATAGCTTCTCATTTTCGTGAAGTGAATTTTTCACGAAGATTTTCCAGTCAGGCTGATTTTAATGCATCCTGTCTCCACCTTTCTAAAATATTCATAGCTTAAGGTGCTAGTCTTTACGCAAGATGCGACATGTTTAGGTAAATGATCGTTCATAACTCTGTCCTGCTCGCAAGAAGCTCACACATACTACGATACTGAACAGGAGCACGCACACACACGACTAAACGTAATACTGTTCCCGCATATTACGTGTGTCGTGTGTGACCCCCGCAGTCCCCGCGCATTCACATCACATTTCGAGCAGACAGCAGCAATATCATCTACCTATCACCTATTCGGAATTCGGAAGTGCGTGCATAATATTATTATTATTTGTTAATCGTAGAGTTTGATCTCGCCTGACTTGTGATTCCTCAATCACAATGATATGCTAATATAATCAATTTGTACCTACACGTTCGGCAATAACTAGGTAAGTAATAATCAAAAAACTATTTCACTACGAATCCAAAACATCCACAAAAAAATATATTTGGAAACAAAATTGTTAACATTAAGAAAACTATACGAATACAATATATGTCTCCTAACATACAAAATAAATAATAAACTCATACATACAAACACAGAATTCATTAAAACGTCCCCAGTACACAAATATTTTACACGACAACACGATAACATACATTTAAACACCATTCATACTAACTACGGTAAGCAATCCATCAGTTATGAGGGGGGCAATTTATATAATTGCCTTACATATGATATTAAAAACAAAAAAAGTGTGTGTAAATTTGAAAAAAAAATATTAATTTTTATTCACAAACAACAATATGGTGAAAGTGAATAATATTGTATGATAATATATTGTATGATGTATGATATAATGTAATTTAATCTAGTGTAATGTTATGTAATTTAATTCAAATTCTAGTTAAGTAAGTGAAAATGTTATTTTGTTTTTTCTGGAATAAAAAGCTTATAAAAAAAAAAAATCATGTATTGTTTATTATAATTTTAGGCGTTATTCAAAACTACCTATTAACCTAAATGTTATTATTATATTAGGTATGTTATTCATTTTGGAAGGCGGGTACAGATACCGCCGCCCCGGGGAACCATTTATTGTATAACCAACACCTCTGCCATAGTTCAACCCAAGTGGTTCGCTACGTTTGGTGACGTAGCAGGGGTGCCCGGGTTAGGTTTGTCCGGGTCTTAGCGGCGGATGCATCTGCCCACCAATTGCGTGGCAGGCCAGATCGGGAGAGACCGGTCGAGGTAAACCTTTTGATCTCTCCAGCCGGACACTCCCAGAACATCGCCTTGCACCTTGCACCTTGCACCGCAGTGGGAGGGATGGATTTATATGTTTGTCATTCCTAGAGAAACCGACCCCCCAGATTCCTACCCACCCCTCATATCTTGTTACTTCCCAGAACTCCCCTCTTCCTTGCCAGAACTCCCTCTCCTTTCCTCAAAATACCTATAAATATATTATGTTTTATAAACTGGTTCCCTGACGTAAAATCCAAGTTTTCGACCAGCACACCCGTGCTCGTGCCGCCATTTTGAAATCTTGTTCATCTAAAATATCTCAACCAGTGCAAATTTTGCCCAAAAAAGCTGTAGAAAATACGTGGAACATAAAATTTGCTACAATTATTTCTATTATTATCTCCTATCTCTAAACAGTACATATATACATATAATAGTCCAGTCAAGGAAGGAGGTATAGAGTGCGTGAGCAGGTACCTAAGCGATTCCTTCAGAAACTTGATCAGGGTGCTTAGGGTGTGACATTACCAAAAGTCTTGACGTGTAGATACCGAGCTAGGAGGGGAAGGGGGGGGGGGGAATGGTCTCAATTTTCAGGTTTCCGCTTATATCTCGAAAACGGTTTGTCGCGAGGGAATTTTTTTTTCAATAAATTTAAGCTCATAAAATTATCTACAACTTTTATTCTATGGGTGATTTTCGATTTCCCAGCCGTTTTTGAGTTAACGTTCCCTAAAAGTACATATTTTCGAAAGAATCATTTTACCTCACATTTTTGGCACGCTGCAGAATAGGTCATCAATGTTTTTCGGCATCCACATTTGCCAATTACACAATCCGTGGTGCAGCGGCAAAATATCATTTTTAGAAGGACCTCCGGTGCTGGTGGATCTTCTGTTGCAATTGGCACCAGGGTATCTCCTACATGTTTCCACCCTACGAGTGGACTATAAAGCCGTAAAAAGTCATACAAGTTTGCACAAACAAGCATATTGCACTACTAGTTTTATGTTTTCTTGATTATCTCTTTTCCAGTGCATTTTCGAGAAAAATTTAAATTACCAATTTTGTAGAGCATTGCATTTTGTAAAAGACTTAGGTACTTGTATTATGTTTTTTCATCTTATTAGGCATCGAGGTTCTAATCCATCAAAATCAGGACAAAAATTGAAACAGAGGAAGAGGGTTTTACTCGGTTTACATTCTGTTGGTATTTTCAAAATGGCAGCTCGAGCACAGGTGCGCCAAGGTCGAACACTAGAATTTTACAACAGGCGATCAGTTTATAAAACATATTTAAAAAAAAATTAACTACCAGAATAGTTACGATTGCGACCCCCATATTTGCGCTAATTGTCTGAGGGGGTTTCTCACCATCCTCCTAATAGCTTATCCATACTATAATATAAAGTTTGTTTTCGATTTACGATTGACGGTTTATTTGTTTAAAGTCAGAGTTTATTGTTCGGTACTCGAACCTATGAATATTGGCTATATATTAAATAAGTTGGCCGAGTTTTCTAACTATTGCAAGTATTTTATTTTTAATAATATTCGTTATAGTATGGATAAGCTTTTAGGGGAATGGTGAGAAACCCCCTGATTCTTGTAAGGAGTTAATATTATTTTTTTTTAAAAACGACAGTAATGAAAACATAATCCGTGTTGTATGCGGTACATATTGTGATTTTGATGTTTTGTGATGTAAAATAACCGTACACAAAAAAACTTTCAGATCTTAAAGATATTATAAAATATTGTAACTGACTACATCTACATTATTTGTGGGAATGTTTTTAATTTGAGAAAAGACAAAAAAAGTTTTTTTTTTTTAAATATTTATTTGTGAAAATTGTAATTACAACATTATAAATATATTTTTTTTAACATCTTATATTAAATTACTACTCTTCCATTTAAAGCATTTGCTTTGCTTGAAAATAATCATTTGATTGCAAATTTGTTGCCCATCACTTAAAGAAAAGTTTCCGCGAAACGTGTTATTAGGTATATCGGAGGAAGCTTGTTTAGATTTCACAAGAGTCCTAAAATATTTCACACTATTCTTTGTGTTTTACTCAGCATTATTTATATAGTTTGTAAGTAACATTATGTGTTCACAGGAATTAGTTTGAGTAATATTGTAAAACAGTCGTATGAAAAAATATAATATATTTATTACGTATTGTAAAAATGTATTATCTAAAATACATTATTATGAAATTAAATAGAACTCACGAATAAAAAAAAAGATCAATCCCATCACTATTATTGTGTAAAAATAGTCTTACCATCACTATTATCGAAAACGATGGCTTCACCCCCCCGACCATGCACTCCTTGCCACGACCCGTCAAACGTGAGAATGAGACGACTGCAGTAAACTCTCAAATTTACCTACAGAAATCGCTCGAAAAGGGGTTTATGGAGAATACACTTTTCTACACCGAAACTTTCACGAAATTGAAATTTTAAAAAATATATTTTTTTTAGAAAGAAGAAGCAACGTCGGTAGCTTTTTATAATTTTATAATTCTTTATGAGAGTTGAGTTAGCAGCACGTTTTCCTTAAATAATATTTTTTGATAAATCGTACATGCTTGATAGTGAATGTTTACGTTATTACGAAACGCATCGAAAATTCGAAAACATACCGACATAGTTTTCACCTTCTAGAAGGCAGTACAAAAAAAATATATTCATTTTGTGCAATTTTCGATGTAGAAAAGTGTTTTTTCCCGGGCGTCCTTTTTGTATGGGCCGAAAAGCGAAGTCTATCGTCTTAAGCTGACATCTTCAATCCTATTTTTCGTTTGTCTATGCGTGTGTTAGTTATTTATTCCTGCGTCAAATCTGATTCAGTGAACTCAAATTTGATTTGAATTTAACTAAATTTTCAAGATTGAAACTGATTTTTTGAATAATTCAGATACTAGATATACCTACTATTACATACAATCGGATTTTTTTTCATATTTTAATTAATTAATTATGTAATAATTCTATATTTGCAATCTCATGTAATTTCTTAAAAATTTTGACTGATTTTTCAAGTTTACTAACGTTTTTCACCCGAAAGATAAATTGATGATCGTTTCTAATTTCTCAAAAAAAATTATATTTTAAATTTTTTTTTTTAAAGCAATGATCTTGAGACAAATATTTAAAAAAATGTTTGAATTTCATTTGAAACGGATCTACCGCAAATCGTTTTTAACGTATTTATTCACACCGATAGTTTCGAAAGCTTCAAAGATATTTTCCAATTAGTTTGGATTACCCGCGCGTAGTTCCATCTTACCCCGCGAATACTCTTATATTCTGGGTGATCAGCAACGTTTATCTACTCCGTTTAAATTTAGACTCGCGATTTAATTCGACAATGTTTTTTATTATGTTTTCTGTTTTATTTTTCAGCTTCCTAATAAAACAAAGATAATGATTTTTTGTATCCATCCAGTAATAATAATTATAATAATATTTATCCATCCAGAATAATGACTTGTATAGCGCCGTTTTTGTGAAAAATCACGTCAAGGGCCTTACTTTTAACTATAGACTAGACAAGCATTATAAAAACATATGGTTAAAAAATAGCATTCACCGGTTATTCGATCATTGATACAAAACTATATGTACAATGCATCTGATTGATTAACACGGTGCTGCCTAAAAAATGTACATATATTATGTTTTTTATACATAATTTTTTTTTATTTACAGGTCCTGGTTTAGTTTTTCCCATAGGAAAAACAAAACCCTTTCATACACTTTTCCATATAAATGATCATCTAGTAAATCCACGGTATGCTAGTGTATTATATAAGTATAAATAATACAAAACAATACAAGAACAACACGTTAATCTACCAAACTATTAAATGGGAATATAATTCACCGACTCCAGATATTTTCATATCAGAGGGTTCGGCTCGGTGGAATTCCTAATTTGACCGATAAATCCTACAGATCCCTCAATATAAATATTTAAAAAATTATATATTTAATTTTCTTTTATTTTTTTTGTTATTAAGAAAATATACAGGACCGAACTTATCTGGTAGGTACTTGAGATTAACACTGTTTATTTAGAGAAATTTAGATACAGTTTGCGCGCAGAGTACATAACCACTCGAGCGTTTTTGCCACATTATGGCAGTATTTCCAAAACCACGGATTGCTAAAATTTTGTAATTTAAAAAAAAATATATATCAAAGTGACTGTATTATATATTGTACATTCAAAATATAACAAAATAAATATTCTCTAGATTCTTTAAAATGTTTTAAGGTTTAAAGATTTAATATTTTTTATATAATTTAATATTTTTTTTATAAATCCTACGAATATGTGATAATAGACAAAATACAGGTGAATTCATTTGCTATATAGAACTATAATGAGTTTGTATGAAAAAATATTTAAATTGCTCTGTCGCTCCAATTCATTGGGATAATAGCGAACACGTGTTATTGGAAAAGCCATAATTTAATCCTGATGTACGAGAATATTTTAATACTAAAATATGTGTTTGGGAAAAGTAAAATTTAATGATGGGCGGTACAGTAGTAGAAGAATTTAATTCAAATATTAATGAAGTCTCTCGGTAAGAGACGGATTGCTTTGTAAGGCTTCGAATGATGTTAATCTAATAAGAAAATGTGATTACGATATATTACAGGCAATACACAAATAATACTCTCAGATAGGTATTTTTTTTTTTAAAGAAAGACAAACATTCCCGGGTTACGAATAACCCAACAACATTTGAAAATCTCCTACTACCACCACACTAAGCGGAAGATGTTGCTTGTGTTGTGATGGAGAACTTATCCAGCCGAGGAATCGAATATATATATCGAATATAATTACCGATATAGATGCAAGGGTCTGTTTAAAGTCATTTTCCTTTGCCTACTTACCAATTAGTTTATTTTTTCTAATTTTTCTCTCAGTAAGTGAGATGATATTATGAGCGGGACGTATTTTCAATTTTCCAGACCAAGGAAAGCATTATTTTGCTACAATAATAAACGCGCGGATACAAGTCACTAAATCGGCTGAAGTATCGGCCTGATCTTCGGTAAGAAAATCGTGGAAGGAAAGACAGTTGAATAATTGACTTGAGGTCAATGAAGGAATGGAGTTACGACGACTTGAACCTGATGAATGGGCACATAGTTAGCTATAGTAATTTGTCACTCTACGAGTAATGCTTAAAGGTAGGTTCAGATACTTACGAAGCGAAGAAATACATTTAGCGAGGTAAGGTACTCGTACTTGTAAGGTAAAATAAATACATATGTAAGGGAGAAGAAGCGTCATGGAGGAGTATAGATGAATTAATTAACTGTCATTGTGGAGGATCCAGGTTTTGGAAGGGCCAGAAGCTACCAAACACATTGGGCAGTATCGGTTACGGTTTTTTAACAATTTTATTTTACAAATGTTCATAAATTAATTTTTGTTATTTTTAGGGGAATTTTTTTTTTATTATTATCATTTTTTTTATTAAAGCGACTCTATAAATATTGTACATACAAAATATAATGGTGAAATCAAGTCTAGATATGGTATTTTATAGTACTCCTCACTAGGAGATCCTGTGCCGAGGCGGACTAGTTATTTGATGAGTTTATTTGTCTTCTATGTCGTTGTTAGTGTCTTTTTTAGGGTTTTTTCATTGACTTAATCTTAATATATAAAACAAAGTCGGGTTAGTTACACCATTTATAACACAAGAACGGCTGGATTGATTTTTATGATCTTTGATTTGTTGGATTTGTCTCCGTCCCGAAAAGCAGGATAACGAATTCTGGCGTTATGAAATTTGCATAAAAAATTTGAAATGGGTCAAACTCGATTTTTTGGAAAATTTGTGTATTTTATGGAGTTTAGTGTAGGGAAAAAATGCGGAAGGAGGGGGGGGAATACAGGAGGGGCGGAGGGGAATTAAGGAGGGGGTGGTTCTTGGGAGGGGGGAAAAGGGAGGGGGAAGACAGAAAAAGTGGAAGGGGAATGCGTGAGAAAAGTCGCGAGATAGGGTACAGGGAGAGGGGAGGGGAAAGGTGTAAGTGGAACGCGAGAGGAGAAGGAGATGCAGACGAAGGGGAACGGGGAAGAATGGAAAAGGACACGGAGAAAAAGTTCCTTTATTTAAGTTGCATTACAACGCATGCCGGGTTAGCTAGTATTTCATAAATTAACAGTGTATACATTTTTTTAAATTGTCAAGTAAGATTAGAAAGATCTTCATGGATGGTGTGGATGTTTTTCTTTTTTTTAATGGGTGTATAAATTTGGAACGAACAAAAAGACATTTCGCATCTCTATAGCTCAAAATATATATGAGAATGCGGCCTAATGATCTAGTTTCTAGTTGATCCAGAATTCCAGGTACCAAAAGCTGTAAAAATTCCGTGACACCGAAACTTTTTGTTAGAGGATCTTTTCAAGAATTTTTGTTTCTTCAGACGAACAAAAAGATTTCTTACTCGTAAAAAAAAGTTCTTGCCATAATTACTTACAATGTAAACAAATTTATATTGTAAACATATTTCTGTTGTATGACTAAGACAGAGTTTTACAATTTAACCTTGTGTTTATTCGCATAATTCCTTTAAGTTTTGAGACAATATCGCAACTCATTCTGAGTTAACCTCGCTCCTTACGATAGCTCATTTTAAGCTTCTATCAGAAATATGAAAGACTGAATCTTTAACAAAATATAACAAACAGAAAGAGCAAACTTTTACTACTTATCTACGTTAAAATTCCAGTACCTACCTACATACTTTCAGTATTACCTAAATCCAGTTTTAGATAGGTACTCTTTTAAAACTGTGCCAAATTATTTACGGTTCACCCAGTTTAAAGCCTCCGCCATTGTCAAATTATTAATTGTCACCCACTTTTGGGTGATTTTCTCCGACACCATAATAAAGGCACAATTATGGCCGTAAAATGAATACAATTGAAATATCTTATAACCCCGCCGTGTGAATTTGAACTTCTCAAGAGGAATAATGTGACAATCAAGATTAAAGCAAAATAATTATAATATAATAGACAATAAACTTAAACAAATGCATGTTGCTAGAAAATTCTAAACAATCTTAACTGATAGACAATACTGTGTTATTTTTACAGTTAAAATGAAAGTCTTATATTTATTAAATCGACAAAAACACATTTTTTTTTGTATTTATATTCGATTCTTACATAAAATCCAGTTATAAAGTCCCAGTTAACATACAAATAGGTACATCAAGTTTCAAACAACTACTCAGTCAAAAGAATCATAATATTTACAAAAAATTACACAAATTATTAAATGATCCCCTAAAATTCCCCATTGGTACACTAAGTATATTTTGTTATTCGGCCGTATATCCTCGCTGTATGCTACGACGTGATTGTTATCAAACATATATGTTTATCGGATTTTCGCTCAAGACTCAAGATGCCTGCATATATAAGTATTTCGACTTTTGTTATACGGTCGTATATCCTCTCTCCATACTTACTTATGAGGAGATACGGCGGAAATAATTCTTTAGGATATCAACTGGTAAAGAGATCAACTGTCTGGGGATTCAGCTGTCCGAGGGTATCAATGCAAAAGTTAGGCAACTAACTAACATCTAACGGTGGTATTCGGTGAGGTGAATTTACCAGATAAAACAAACGTCTTATCTAGTATTCGAGTACCACTACATATTATGTGGAGTGTAGAGCATCGTTGCTCATACTTAGCTAAGTTAAAATCATACTGTATTGATTCATCCATTCATTTTTATATGAAATATGCTGATAACTCACAAATTACCATAACACAGTCTCACATCATTTGGCAAAAAGGTTTATTCGACACAATTTCTCTTCCGAGAAACACGTCTTTCACTTTATGAATCTCCTTTAATCTGTTAATCTGTAATGAATCATTTATCCATATATTATTAATTATTATGCTAATGAAACGTGTGTTTGCATTTATTTCTCAGGCAATACTTTTTCGCCAATTTAGTGGTGATTGTGTGGTTTTAATTATCAAATTATTATAGTTTAGAGGTGACTGAACATCTAGAGGTTTGACGTAATTTAAAATTGTGAAGATTTATGCGAAAATAACAAACAGCTGCCGTGATACATCGATGAACTATTAAGTAATTAATTCATCCTCTTAGTAAATGTAATGTTTGGTGACCAGATCTGAATAGCCAGGTACTTCCCCACCTCCCTCTTTCCTAACTTCTTTCCCTCCCCACTTCCTTTCAGCTTCAACATACCTCCATTGGGGATTCCATAGTCTCACTGGCTAGTAACGGTTGGGAGCAGTTGGGAGCAGTTGGGAGCAGTTGGGATTCTCAAACGATATTCCCATAAATAAAATACGCTAACAGCAGAGATGATCCCAAACAACCATGAATGTTAGAACAATGTGTCATTTTGCGCACAATTTCCCAGCCATTAATCAAGTTGGTTGATGGATTTTAGTTGTTATTATTTGTTAGGTACAAGTTGTTGTCAAACACATTTATCATTACGAAGTATAATTTGTCAGTGTTATAATTTTCTTTCTAAAATTTCCTTTCGTTTATTAATAAATTTTTAAACGTCGCGCGTCGTTTTAACCGATTCTCCAAAAAAAAATTGATATTGTTGGTATTTTGAAAATGTCGGTCGATGAGTATCAGATGACCAGTAAAGTTTTCAATAAAATGTTGATTTTCTAAAATTTATTATCCTCTTGTGTATGCAGTTATTTATCTTCAAACATATTTTCATACGTGTATATTTTGTTACTCATTGATTTGCATAATTTCATTTGGAAATTATTCTCGGAACCATTATTACTGAGTAAGTAATATTTCTTAGAAAAAATATTTATCACATCTGTGTCAGTAAAAAAGCATTTCTGTAAGATAACCCAATCACTTATATGCATATTTGAGTTTTTTTTATCTACTTATCGAGAAAATCTATTAAGCCCGTGATTTAAGGAATTAATCTCAATTCGGGACGGTACTGCCACTCCGGGAACCATTTAATGGATAACCAAAACCTTTGCCATAGGTCACCCCAAGTGGTTTGATAACTTAGCGGGGGTGTCCGGGTTCATGTGGTGAGGTTTGTCCGGGTCTCGGTGGTGGATGCGCCTGTCCACCAACAGCCTGGCAGTCTGGATCGGGGGAGACTGGTAGAGGGAGACTTTTGAACTCTCCAGCAGAACTTTGTCGGAAAATCGCCTTGCACCGCAGTGGGAGGAATAGATTCATTCGTCTGATACTCCTGGACACACTAACTTCCAGATTCCTATCCACCCCTCATACCTTTTTGCTTCCCAGAACTAACTCTCCTTTCCTTTCTAAAAAGACTCTTCACACTGCATCTGAAAAGCGCCATAAGCAACATAGTCCCCGAGGGGAATTATTTTCCTCAGAATCTCCTGTATGAAGCTAATGTAAAAGAAAACGTTTTTATTAATTTAAACCTTCTAGTTGTCTTGTACACCTATAGTGCAAACATACTACGTACATATAAATCTCCCGCAGATAGACTGCCATATGAGATTTTTTTATAATATATTATCATTATATTACTGCGATGTTTTGTCAAATTGATCAAGTTCTCCCAGAAGTCATTTTCGGTAACAAGAAGTCGCGCCTTGTGTTTTCGACGTATGTTTTTTTGCCCATCTTGGCATGTCACAAAGGAGAACAAATTTCCCAGCCACTTTTGTAGCAATGTTTTTCATCTTTGGGATAGATGGGGCTGTTTATGAAGTCGTACATTTATGCTCGCCGCTTTTTTAGAATAATATGTAAATGGTCACGGCCTTCGAAAACCTTATGGGTTCCAGGGAGGGGTGAAGAAAGGTCTAGGGAGATTTTATGTTTGAAAAGGCATCATTCGCGAATAGCGGGGTTTTCCGCCTAAATTTGAGCGACCGTATTTCAAGGGCAATTTTTCGTGGTAATATTTACTTAAACCTTCAGATAGTGACGTTTTTAGGTAAAACATCTTGAACCTAGGTTCTGATATTTTATCTGATTTTTCTCTAGATAAGCCGACTCATAACATACTGCTAATGTTAAAGTTTTAAACAGAAAACCAAGACATTATTATGTGAATGTTGAACGACGTTCTGCAAATCGGTTATTGTGATTAATAATTAATTTGTCTGCTACCCCGTGAATGAGTTTATATCTTGTGTAAGCTGAGTGAATCACTTATAATTTCTTTTGCTCCAATTACGTTGCATTATCTTTATTGTGTTGTGTATCATTGCATTCTGACGATAAGAAATTTATTTTTTACACTTCATAATCTAAATTGACACGATAATATGATTAATACGTGGTAAAGGGCCCCATCCCCGCTACTCTTGTTTCAAAACAAATTAAGTTTGTACTATAATTGCCACATTATTAATTTATTTATTATTTGTTTTTCATACTTGTAACGTTCTCCAATCCCAGTGATTGTTTTTACTTGAAATGTGTTCGGAAATCTTCCATAAAGCTCAGGTTCGTCGAGATTACAAGTTACTTTATTTACGCTGTCGTGTGATTTACAATTAATATTTATCTGGACCAAAGTCTGGTTTTATTGGATGCTCTGAGTTATTCTGAAGGCAGTGAACCTGACACTGAAGGTTCCCAGTTCTTATATCATCGGTTATTTCCGTAATTTTTCGTGCATTAGATACGAACGGGGACAGTTGTTGTTTTCACTCTACTAAGGTAGCACTTAACCGACATCTGTTGAAACACCTCAAAACTACATACGACATCTGTTAAAAGATATTTAAACTATTTTATTATGAAATCATAGAACTGCAGGCGTGGTCGAGTGGCAGGACTCTCGACTCCCAATCCGAAGGTCGCGGGTTCGAACCCGGCGTGCACAAATTAATTTTATTTGATTAATTTATTTTATTTCACAATTAATTAATTAAAGATAATATATTGTATATTTGCGGCACGTTTCAGAGTAGAAGATATTATCAGTATCGCCCTGGTGTAAGACCACCATTCAGAATTGAAAAGTTGCTTGAAATGGCTTTAGCCGTGTTTGGTGGCAAGATCTGAATAGCTAGGTACTTCCCCACCTTTCTCTCCCCGTCTCCTTCCCCTCCCCACTACCTTCAGCCTCACAACATACCACACTTGGGGATGCCATAGTCTCACTGGTTCCAGGCGGAAGCAGTTGGGACTCTTGTGCGGTATTAATGTAAAAAAAAATTGAACTGATTAATTTCACGTAGGAATACATCACATTTCACGCACAGACAACCAAAATTAGTATATTTCTAAATAAGCAAGTACCCTCATTATTTTTTTCTTCTGGAAAGTGCCTTCGAATGCCATCCCATTTGCTGCCATCGTATTTATGTGCATAAATTTCTTCCAAAAAACTGTGTATTGTCACGATAAGGCACGGTAACAGTATATTAACGCATTTTCCATAACTCAAGGATGGTGTGCGTGTTTTAGCACATTTATGTACGTTAAACTTTTAATTTACAAAGGTTACTGATTTACACAAACGAACATACATAATATTAAATAAAAATGAAATTATCTTTCGTTAAAAGTTATCTACCTACATAATATATTTGAATTAGGAAGAAGGAAAAAAATACGATAGAGCAACTTTTTTTTTCTCTTTTCGTTCTCCCATTACCACTTTGGGAGGATAAGTGGATATGTGTTTACAGATTGAAAAAATAACCACGAGTAAGTGAAATTTTGTGTATTTTCTACTGATTTTGTAAACTCCGCATAAAATTTAGTTTAATATTCAAAGGATAGAATCGCATTTTTCCAAAATTTGTATCGTAAAAGCGCTGTTCCATTATTACTTCGTGGAAATAACGTAGAATTTTCTATCCTTACAAAATTAATTCATGGAAATAGCCTAGTCTACTGACATCATTAAAAAATAGAGAAATATTTCTTAATCCTCTTAGCCTAACATTCAGCGAAAAATTTATTACACGTGTCGCAAACCTGTTTTAATCTAAACTACGCTTTGCCATAGTTCATACGTTGGAACCTAATAATATTTGTTGCTCCGACAGTTGATCCCCAGACAGTTGGCCCCCGAAATTACAATAATTATTAACTTGTGATTTTTGTGCATTATTTACCGATTTAAAACCCAAAATAGACTATAACAAAATGGATATCAAACGAATTTATTTTCAGTGTCGAGTTTTTGTACTTGCATGCTTGTATAGTATATAGACATGTGGTTTTATCCTTGATGCATTTGAATGAAAATATGTTTTATTATTTTGTTATTCGGCAGTACCGCTCTACACTTATGTGTTTTGTGTCAGTAGGTATACCGTATTTTCCCTAATCCGACTGCATATTCTGTCGGGGATGAACTGTCATGAAACCTAATAATCATCCAATTAATATAGTATTCATGATAGAATTTAAGTTAATTTGTTTTTGTAGTTTTTATTTCGTTTTTGTTACATCTAACAAGAGCGCCCCTGTCTTTGCAGTAAGGAATTTCAACGTCTCCCCGTTGGGCAGCGTTATGAGGCGGGTAGGGGATGTATTAGGGGATTTATTTGGTTGTTGATGCGCACAACATTCAAATTAAATCATTATCTCCGGGAGAAAATACTGAAAATGTATTTATCTAACAGTAAATTAGGGTCAATGATGTTTTATTATGATAACTCCAGACTCAATGAAAATCACATGAAAACTACGGAAACAGTTGAAATTTCTTGCAAGAAAATATTACGCGTAAACCTCTTCTAATAACACAACATTGTTATTTATTCATTGAAGAAGAAGATAATATTAATAGATCTAATTTAAACATAAAACAGAACAATTAATTAATTAAAAATAATATGTAGGTACTCTGTTTGCGGCACGTTCCAGAGTGGAATATACTCTCAATATTGCCCTGGTGTAAGACCACCATTCAGACTTGAAGTCGATACAGAAACCGTTCACAATAGGCGAGTTTAAGTTCCCATGCCTCCCCGCCAACGCCTTTCTCTGTCGCACGTCTTTTTTGACGCATCATTCTCTTTCGGTTACGGTCATTGTAAGATCAGTAAAGTGACTGTATGGATCGTATCAAGTTCAGGTCGGCATTTGAGTTTGACGCGTACTGTGCAATATTGTCACTCTATAATATATTATGATTTACAGATAATTCTAAAGACGGTATGGAAGAGTTCCAAAAGCTGGAATGCGACACAGTAAAATGGCGCAAGATTACGTCAGAGGACTTGAACTTGGACTATGCAGTTCTGATGGGCAGGGGGACTGGGGACCAGGTGCTGCAAGAACTCGAGGAATCCCTTCGGTACTTCACGGGGGATCTTGCCAAAGTCAGGTAGGGTGATACTTTAACAAGGGGAAAAATGGTTTTCCCAGAGTATCGTTATTATGTATATCTATATGATCTAATCTAAAGGTAGCAAATCTTCCTTGTTTTATTACAGGGTGTTTGGGAAATGGCACCAGATCCCCCGGCAGCAGGTGGCCTACGGAGACCCCGGTATATCCTACACCTTCTCCGGCTTCACAGTACCCGCCCTGCCCTGGCCAGCACCACTTGAGGCCATCAGGGACAAGCTGTACCAAATCACTGGACACCGCTTCGACTTTGTCCTCGTCAATAGGTAAACGTACTTCCCCACCTTCCTCTTTCCCATCTTCTTCTCCTCCCAACTTTCTTCAGCCTCACAACATATCCCACAGTCTCACTGGCTCCAAACGGTTTTAAGCAGTTGGGACTCTTGTGCGGTATTTTCAATTAAAAAAACGCAATTATGTTTTTTATGTGAATACTGCACAAGAGTCCTACTGCTCCCTCTGGAGCCAGTGTGACTATGGCATCCCCAATTTTGGGTATGTTGTGAGGCTGTAGATAGTGGGGAGTGGGGAGGCAGAGGTGGGGAAGTATCTGGCTATTTAGATATAATCACCAAATACGGCTAAAGGCATTTCATGGAACGTTTCAATTCTGATTGATGGTACTACACCAGGGTGATATTGTGAATATCTTCAACTCTGGAACGTGCAGAAAATACATCTTATATTATTTTTGAATGATTAAATTGTGAAATGACACAAATCAATCAAATTAAATTTACTTGCGCACACCGTGATTTGAACCTGCGACCTCCAGATCGCTAGTCGAGAGTCTCGACCACGGAGGCGGTCTGAGAATCAAGTGAAGGCAATTTTATCTTGCCTCCTGTGAAATTGATAAAATATCTAATTTTCTTGAATTGACCGACAATGTCTACTTTCACTTTTAACACTATCTATTATAAATATTATTTTTACCTACATAATTATATAATATTTTCCGAAATCGACATAATTCGAACTGTACCATGTCTGTGTAAACATACTTGTGTATGTAAATGGCACTAGTGCCGTAAATACTAAATAAATAAATAATTACGTCAACAAATATTAATTACCTACCACAAAACAATCCGAAAATTGTCGAATGAATCAAACTTTACAATCAATCAGAAATCCGTTTGCTCAAAGCACCATAAAACTGCTTAGCGGCTAGCTCTGGCATCAAATAATTTGCAATTCTAGGCCATTGGAAATATTTTCAGCCCTCAAAGTCATTTAAATCACCGCGGTTAAAACAATTTTTATATAGAAACATTTAATTGTTTAACAACATATTGTTCGTCTCATATTATTAATACTGGGTAGAATACGCATTTTGTGGATGGTTAGGTCCGAGCCGCAAAGTTTTTACTTTCCGTGGCCCATAGAAAACAACAAACATTGTGACCCTGCCACATGTTTATGGTAATGTTTGAGATATTGTTTGTAAAACTGGTCGCAAGAGACCGGCCTTAATACGAACACTTGAACAACATGAACACTTCTTTTTGATAATGAGACCTGTACGTCATTTCCAGGGAAACGCTTCTTCACCTTGACATTTACACTGTGTACTTTTTGCAGGATTGTTTTTTAATCTCTTTATAGTGAAAATTTATGTGTTTTCTAACGAAAGTAATACCAGGTAATAAAACATCTATTTCAATGACAACTCGGCGCCGCATTTACATGTGTGCGTATTGATTTGCAAAATCTTAACTTCTGAAAAATTATTTCGCCATACTTTTAATCTTGGAATAATTTCACTCAGAGCCTATGTCATCTTTGGGGATGACGTGTGGAGGGTCTTTTTGTGGAAGGGGTGAACCCGGGTCTGGATGAGATCCATGTTGAAGGAAAGAGGAAACACAAAGGTCGGCAAATCATTCCTTAGCCGAGCTGTTGAGCTCATGAACGAATCGTAGAAAAGACCGCTTTCATGTGACAAATTTCAACTGTGTACAAATGTTAGGCGCGTGCTTCCCGATTGTGTACCGGTGACGAATCAATCATCTACGCTGGCTCCTCGAAGCATCTTCCATTGAAACACCGGTAGGAAAGGAGAGCATTCCCACACGACGCCTGTGCTCTAAAGATTGCAATCCGTTTTTAAGATAGGAGAGTCTATCAAACGGATCTCGACGCCTGTGCTCTAAAGATTGCAATCCGTTTTTAAGATAGGAGAGTCTATCAAACGGATCTCGACGCCTGTGCTCTAAAGATTGCAATCCGTTTTTAAGATAGGAGAGTCTATCAAACGGATCTCGACGCCTGTGCTCTAAAGATTGCAATCCGTTTTTAAGATAGGAGAGTCTATCAAACGGATCTCGACGCCTGTGCTCTAAAGATTGCAATCCGTTTTTAAGATAGGAGAGTCTATCAAACGGATCTCCCGATTCTGCAGAGTCGAAGTTTTTTTTCGTTATTTGGGGCTCCAGACCATCCCTGGTGGCTGCCAAATTAAACCTCGGGTGGACTTGCGATTGGTACAGGGTTAGCAGTTGTGTAATATTAAAGTATTTGCGGGTCCTGTACAGTACGCCCAGCTTTTGAGATTTGTATTTGTTTAATTCTGTTGTAATAATTCTATTGTAAGTATTGCCATTTATGTATTTTCATGTCTTTCCACATAATCTGAAGTATATTTCCTGTTGCGCTGGCTATGTGATAAAATGCTATTAACACTGTATTTCTCGTGTAGCTACATTCTTAAGAAAATACAATTTTCAATGTCCCTCTTTAGGCATGATGCATTATAATTTTATTAAAATAACTTGACAATGCCCTCGTATAAAAAATCACACGACATTGGATCTTTATATGCGACCTCATTGCTTTATAATGAGAAAAATAGTGACGCTTAGATGGTTTGGACATATAGAGCGAATGAATGAAGAAAGGAGTGTCAAGAGAATATATGATGCGAATGTGAATGGTAGAAGAAGACGCGAGGACGCCCGAGGAAGACATGGCACGATCAAGTGAATCAGATACTTGAGTCGGACCATGTCAAGAGTCAGAATAATAGAAGAGCATGTATGATAAGATGTATGAATGTGAATGAGGCGAGGAGTGTACGCCAAGGCCGAGTTATTTAGCGGTCCGTCCTCTCTGCCTACCGGCGTGATGGTTAGTTAGTTAAAATAGTTTTTTTTTTTTTTTAACGCAAATATTTTTTTTTCTAATAAACTTATATATAACATTTTCAATGTTGTTGGTAGCACGTAAACATAAGCTGCTAAATGGGCACATCTGCAATCAATTGCAATTATATTTCCTAGAGGCAGGACCGACATACCAATGATCACATCTTTGGGGAAAATGACTACACAAGTAAACCACCTTTTTTCTGTGATGACATTTTTTATATGTATAAACCACTGTGACTTAAGAGCGATTGACCAGCGGCTGAGAATAAAAGTTTAAAAATGCTTGCAACTGTATAGGGAGGTGCCAATGAGAAAGGTCGATTATTCCCCGTATCAAATTTTTTAAATTAAAAATTTTATATCGATTTATTTCATTGAAAACTTGCTTTAATATTTACCTATATTCAAGTAAGCAATAAAAATGCTCAAAACGCACGATGATAAATTATTAAATATCGTGTACTTCTTGTCAGTATTTTTTGATCATAAGTATTTATGATTTTTTTAATGTCGAAAAAAAATAATTGTGTAAAATTTTTTTTTAATATTTTAGTTTGTAAGACCTTAAATAAATAGAAAAACTGAGGTATTTTTGTCACAAAACACGTTCTCGGATTTATTTTTTAATGATTTTAATTTAACTAAAATTAAAATGCTGAAAACTCTTTTGACTAGGTTATGTATTGATTTATTTTTTTGTGTGGTTATATGATTTAAAATTTGTGTTGTTTAATAGAATCTATCGTTTGAAAATTGAACAAATCTGCTAACGACCAAAGGTATAACCTTAGTATATTAAAAATACACTTAGTTTTTCAAAATTTTAAAACTGCGTGTACCAGACAAAATAACAATCTTTCGAAATCAATTTATGTTTTTTTGTAAAAAAGAGTCAATACGTGTAGAATTTGATTTAAAAATGACTAATTTCCGGTATTCTCTGGTAATACCCTCTTACAAAGACCTTAACCACTCCACACAGCAACCTTAAAGATGAGATGGGCCCCAATAGGAGGAAATATTTTCATCGGGGCCTCCTGTGTGGAGCTAAAGTTAAAAAAATTAAGATTTTAATTGTTTATTTTATTGCATTTTATTAATGAATTTTCCTTTAAACCATGTTTACGTAAACTGACTCTGCTGATTACGATGTTCTTTTTAGAACAACACCATTTCACATTTTCCTAAAAAACACTTTAAATTTGTGGTCACTTTATTGTTTGAAGTATGAATGGACATTTCTTCATTAGTATTGGTGGCACCACATAGTAAGTGCCATTGGAGGTTGTATAGCCTACCGGTATTGTCGGAAGGTCACTCTTATAAATATAAAATGTACATAGAACAGTATTTTACAGTAATTAGCTACGGGTATTCCAGGAAATCTGACAATATTCAGTCACACGGTGTTTAATAAACACTTCCAAGGATCACATAATGCTGAATTCGTTTGCTTTGCATTTTAAGTAAGTAATTAGTTATTGGGATGTGCACTCTTAAGTGCGATGCACCGCATTCACCACGTATATCAGATTTATTGCTTGACTTTTGGGGTATTCATACCTCTTCATCCTTTTTCATGGGCCAACGTTATGAACAGCCTTGCAGTGTCCGTCTTCAGGACAAATGATGGACTCTGAAAGGCTGTCCGAAACCTTCCTGGACTGACAAATAAGAATAGCACAATACTGCGAAACTCTTACTTTGATGTTGATCACCGTGGTGAACGTTCTGAATAAAATATCTTGTGAAAAATGTTCGTATGTTTTGGTGTGATTTTTTTTTAAAGATTGAAGTTGTTAATTTATTTATTTATTTAAACGCTATAAAAGGCTTTTACAATAAAGAGACACATAAGATTTAAATTTACAAAGGTACGCAGGAGGGAAACAGTATTATATTAAACAAAATAAGTACTGAGAAATAATATCGAAATATCGTCAAAAATAACATTGTATATCTTACATTCGTATTTTTATTAGCAATTCGTTAACTTCTAGGAATAAGCTAATATATAGAGTAATTTAGTATTGAGATTATTGCTACCTTCAAAATTATATTTGTTTTAAATGGCTGAGTAGGTACTGGGATTATGCTCTGTGCCAGTAAAGAATGAATAATAATTTTGGATTAAAAAATTAAATTTTTGTATAAGATTATATATTTGTTAGGTTAATGTTGTATACGTCAAGAAAGTTGGTGAGTTAGCAGGAGTGCACGAGTTGATGCACGGGGTGAGATTTTCCGGATCTTGGTGGTGGATGCGTTCGATGCGATGCCCATCATCAACTGCGTGGCAGGCCAGATTGGGAGAGACTGGTTGAGGGAGACCATTTGACCTCTCCGGCAGGACTCTCTCGAAACATCGCCTTGCATCGCAGTGCGGAAGGGTAGATCCACACTGAACCCCAGATTCCAACCCACCCCTCATACCTTTCTTCTCCTTTTTCGGGTTCTGCTCCTCATGCGGCCTTCCCGCAGAACCGGATTCCTCCAAAATTGTAGATATCTCTCTCTTTAGCTATTATTCATTTATTTATTTATTCACGCCCTAATGGGCCTTTACATGAAATTTTTATACATTGGTTACAGTAATTAGGTATAAAAATGCAGTTGTAATAATTGTAAAAAAGCAACACATATGAATAACAATATTTAGTGCAAATTAGCTAAATACTAGAAAGTTGGTTCTATATAAGATAAGTATGAAATAATTAGTAAAAAGATATTTAGAAAAAAAAATAATTAGTACTGTATCTACAAAAAAAAAAAATAATAATAAAAATAATTTAATAGCTCTCTCATTAAAAATTTAGGCATATTAGATTTGTCAAAGAATTTGCATATAAAAATGCAAAAATCAGTCATTTTAAATAGATGTAGGATTATGAAAGATTTTTTAAATATTTATATTGAGGGATCAGTAGGATTTATCGGTCAAATTAGGAATTCCACCGAGCCGAACCCTCTGATATGAAAATATCTGGAGTCGGTGAATTATATTCCCATTTAATAGTTTGGTAGATTAACATGTTGTATTTGTATTGTTTTGTATTAATTATACTTATATAATACACTTGCATAACGTGGATTTACTAGATGATCATTTATATAGAAAAGTGTATGAAAGGGTTTAGTTTTTCCTATGGGAAAAAATAAACCCGGAACTGAAAATCTGGTGCGTAATTTTTTTTTTTTTAACACAATTTAGCAAAATATATACATATGTATATATGGAGAGTTAAATATTAAGACCTGAAATAACAATAACATAATAACAGCATTAAGGATTGTAGCATATTATTTGCATACGGATACACTTTTTAAATGAAGCGAGGTTTTTATAAAAAAATATGTCTACGGAGCAGGTTTCATTACCCACACGATGCAATCTCTGAAGACAAGAGTTGAACATAAAATTAGTGCGAGAAGCAACTATATTAAATGGAGCATGGAGTCTAGTGTTGTAATTATTGGGTACTTGATAATTTATCATATTCACTAGTTCAGGTCTATCCAAATATCCGTTTACGATTTTAAATAATAATAAAACATCACAGATTTTTCTTCGCTGTGATAGTTCGGGTAGTGTAATTGCATTAAATATTTGTAATTTAAATTTTCTATTGGAATGCGTAATTTATAATTTATATGCCTTAAAAACCTATGCTGTATTCTTTCAATTTTATGTGAATGTATATTATATAAAGGCGACCAGAGAGAGGAATTATATTCAAGAATGCTTCTGACTAGTATTATCATAGTTGAATTGTTTTCCTTTAGATACCGGAGCGGCACCGACCACATCAGCGAGCACCGAGATAACGAGGCTGAGTTGGACCACTCTGCCCCCATCGCCTCCCTCTCCCTTGGCCAGACCAGGACCTTCGTCCTCAGACACAAGGACAACAGGAAGTCAGGAGCCGACAAAAGGGACGTCCCTACAGGTATTTATTCACGTATTATTTATTTTTAACTTAATGAGTAAAACCTCAAATTGTAACTTAATAATAACATTTTTAAATTTAATTTACTTTAAATATAAAAATAGAATAATAAATCAAAAAAATAAAAAAATATATAAAAAAAAAATTAAATAAAAATAATATTGTAATGTTTGAATTAATGAATTAATTAATCTGAAACAGAAAAATCTTAAAAAGATACGGTCACATCTGTGACTCGAACCCAGAACCTTCGGCTTTCCGGGCCGCAGATTTTCGATTGAGTTTCGCTGTATTTTTTGTTTATGTACCTACATTCTTCCCATTATTCTGTAAATACATTCCAACAGAAATAAGTCTCTAGGTACACAGGATGCTGGTAGGTATTTATTCATATCTAATAAACTAATAACCTATATAAGTAAGTACCTAATAAGTTTATTATTATCGACGGATGTCGAGAGTACCTAATACCTAACATTATATATTATTATATTGATGGTATATAATATTCATTTATAGTCGTGCACGGCGGATAGATAGATTACAAATATATAAACATGCTTTGTTCATTCTTACCTAAGTACTCGTGTTGAAAATAAACTCAATGAAAATTTCTCTCCAACTTGACAGATTTTTTTAATTAAATGCACTCATATCGAATGTTCACCCCGTTAATGTAGAAATCGCAATTATCTACATTAATTTGTGGGTAAATAATAAACAAATGAATTCACAGACAAAGGTGCCTATTGTTTAATAAATTCTTGATTCTTAAAACCAAACAGTATTTTTTTATTAAACTTAAACAATGAATGTGCTACTAAAGGTATTAATTTTGCAATAGACATAGACAATAATATGAAGGTATCTAGTAGGTACCTATCTAACGAAATAGGTACCGGTACCTAAGTTTTATTTTTATTTAGCGTCCTCAAACTCCAATATGCTGACTGACTTGTCAATGGTATTCATCTTGAGCAGCATGTATTTGAGGAGTCTGGCCTCGTACGTGACTGTGTGCTTGGCCTCTGTAGTGGCATCTTCCTCGTGCAATCCCAGCGCGCCCTGCACGCCCAGCACCGTGGGCACGTAGCGACCGTGCATCTCGCAGCCATCGAGGAACTGCAGACACTCCTTCAGGGTCACGTCCTTGGCGGAGATCAGGTGCTTCGACATATTCTCGATAAACGCCAGGAAGCAGCGCTTTGCATAGAACCAAGTGTCCGTGCCCAGCTTCTTGTTGAAAGGCTCTAATGACTTTATAACGCGAGATATACCGAATTCGAAATTTCCTTTGGCGCAGTAGAGGGTCCCGATCACCAGATTCACGATGCACAGATGAAAAAACTTCTTTTGAGGATCCTCAAAGCTCTGTTGCTCTTCTTCCTTTTCTATTTTCCTCATGATGTCCTCAGCTTCCTCGTTCTGCGACGTCATGATGTAGGAAACGCACAGATTGGCCAGTATGACAGCACTTACTGAAAGTATGTTATCGTACTGTTTCTTGACTATAGGCTCGTAAAAACTAACCGCTTCCTTATATTTATTTTCTTGCATAAATAGGACGTGCGCAACGTTGAGTCTCCACACATCCGATTCATTACAAAACTCGACAGATTTGCGAAATATTTTTTCAACTTGAGCGTAATTTTCTATGTCCCAGTAGATTCTAGCTTGAGCCATCACAACTGGAATATATTTTTCGAGAGCATCCTCGTATTCCAGGACGGCTCTTTTCACTTCGTCGTTGTCTCCCTGAGAGCGGCTCTCCTGAACTGTTTTAGTCAGTTTTCTCAACTGCTCCGCAAAACGAGATCCGATGTCCTCGAATTTTTGGAATGCTTCTTCCGGAGATGTCTGGCTCGTTATCAGCGCATCTATGAACTCGTACAGATATGGTGACATGCTGTAGGTCAAATCCGCGTTTTCCGCAAGAACATCCGCGGCTAAATCGTAATACTGATATTTGCAATAGAGCAAAATCAGGTTTTGAAATGTCTCCGGTGGGAAAGGATTTTGTTGCAGGAGAAAGTTGAGTTTTTCAAATCCTTCTGTAGGGTGCGTGTCCATGTTGACCAAGGCGGTATTGTGCAATGTGACGACATCGAGTTCGTGTTCGTATCGCGGCGGCATATCACTGAGTGCCTCACGCGCCGCGTCAATGTTCTTCGATTGGTATTCCACTGCCGCCTTCAGGTTGAACGCTTCCGTCAGCGCTGTCTCGTGGAGGGTCAGAGTGTTTCCCACGGACTTGATTTCCGCTACATCTCCCTGCATACCCACCGCCAGCTCTGGGTGATCCCTGATACCCCTCTCGATTATTATATTTATGTGTTTCAGCGATAGAGGATATTCCTTTAATCTAAAGTAGCATAATGCAATGTTGTAGTGTAGATGACTGTTGAAGCCTATTACTTGAAGTGTCTTGGAAAACTTCTGCAACGCGTCTTCGAAGTTACCTTCCTTGTAGAGCAAACAGCCAAAATTGATGTCTCGGTCGGGGTCATCGATCGGACATGCATCTACTAAGCTTTTGGCTGCAATGATATCTTCTTCTCCATATTTAATGGCCGCCTGAAGCTTTGTCAACTTTTCTTCGAATCCCGCTTCAGTTATTTGGCTGCTGACTTTGTAAGCTTCTTCGTATAGGGACGCCAGGTAGAGTGACTGGGCGTAGTAAAGCTTGTATTCGGGATATTCCGGGTGAAGTTCTGTAAGCTGTTCGTAGCAGTTGGCAGAATTCACATAATCTTGTAGGTTGAAGAAACAATAACCCAACAATGATAGTCCGGCCCTGTTTGGATTTATGTCATTCACATGGTTCAATACTTTGATGGCCTCCGTAAAAGATTTTTCCTTTATCTAAAAAAATATATTAATCAGGTATCTACTTACTAAAAGCTAAAAGGACAGATAAAGTGAGTGGCCTAAGTCTAATTTGGTTGTTTCGCCAAAGTTTGTTATGTTTTTATCATTATTATGCTTTCCATTTCACATAAGTACCATAATAACGTACTCCTCATACATAAGAATACTAATGGAGGGTAATAATTAATAATAATTCCGAGCCAGTGGGCATATTCAATTTATCTTAATAAATTGATGACAAAAGATTGTTACTGTGGGAGTTAAGTTACGTATAAAAAACCCATTTAGTAGAAATAGAATCGTAAATAATTTTATAAATTATTTCTTTATGAAACCCCGTAAAAATGGCGTTAATAAATAAAAAAAATATAGTCATGGGACGGAATTAACGGGATCGTGATTTTTTTTGTTCCAAAGTTACGTAAAAACTATATAATTTCCAAAAATATTCTATGTATCCATGCTATTTGAGGACGGGTTGTGTTGTTTCACAGAATTTGAACAATTCATCAAATTTCTATTAATATTAATGTTAATTTTAATTTTTATTAATGTTCTATTAATGTTCTGTTATTATTCATCACGGCCCGGTTGTTTCACTTGTAGGTACTTGGATGATAATAGAAAGTGAATAGGACATTCACAGAACTTGAATATTTGCTTTGAAAATTGAAGAATTGTTTGTTCTGTGATATAACACGCACCATACATAGGTAACTTGCAAACCTAAAACTAATTAGTCTAATTACAGTAGGTAATAACGAAATCAGACTTCGGTTGAATGTAGAGATGGGACATAGTGAAAACACAGAAAATTTTTGGTCTAAATAATCGATTCAAAATATAATATAAAAGTTCGACAGTTATATTTAACTAAATAAAGTAATGTAAATTAATAATATAATAAAATAAATGTAAAACTTATTTCCACTTTAATTTATTGACCGTAACCGGTTTCAGCTTGTTAAAGCCAAAAAATTCAAAAAGTCTAAATTTGTCGAAAAATTAGACAGTCAAAGACGACTTAGCAATAAATGTAAGAAAACCCATGTAATTGATTAAAATCCTTGTAGACCACCTTTATTCCCCCTCCCTAATATGTTGTGTATAAAAACTGGGTCTATTTCTTCGATATTATCGTCTCCTACGACAACATTCTGCTTCCACATGACTTAAAACATCGTCAATAGGGGCGTGACCTTACACACACACACAGACGCAATGTAAGTGAATAAATGGCGTGATTTTTTGAGGTTATGTGCGAATTTATTAGGTCTGATAGAAATCATTGTGTCTCTCTTACTATCAGGATTAGAAGTATGATCTAAGCGGTGTTAGAAAGAAAAATATCACGCTTTATTTTGAAATTTAAAAGTTGACCGCAAAGTAATTAAAATGTACACAATTATGAATCCAAATTTTCCGACCGCAATTTGAAATCAATTATGAATCTTTGAGAATTTTTTCATTAATTATTAGGTCCTTACATATGAAATTGGCGTTTTGTATGGGAGGAACATAAAATCGATTTTTTTAAATATAATATCTATATTTATTTAATCAAAGTATGTATCTACCATTGCTATCTATGCACTTTTGCCATCTCATAGGTAGTTCATCGATCCTTTTACTAAAAAAAAACCATTCGGACGGGAATCAATAAAATCTCTGATGGCGGTTTGGACTGCCCCATCGGAGTTGAATTTTTTCCCTTGCAAGAAGTTATTTAAATTTCGAAAAAAATGGTAATCTGTTGGGGCAAGGTCCGGAGAGTACGGTGGATGTCTTAGACATTCTAATTGAAGCTCCTCTAATTTGGTAGCCGTCTGTTGTGCAGTGTGTGGCTAGAGCGATTAACCAGCCTCGGTTGTTTGGCAGCTAGCTTTTCCATCATGGTTTGCAGTTGCTGACAATAAACATCTGCCGTAATCGTCTGGCCAGATTTAAGAAAGCTGTAGTGAACGACACCAGCACTAGTCCACCGAACTCTCACAAGTAACTTTTTTGGAGTCAATTTTCACTTGGGGCATGGTTTGGCTGGTTCGGCAGGGCTCAGCCGTTGCGATGAGCGCTTCCGATTATCGTACAGGATCCACTTTTCATCACAGGTAATGATTCGATTTAAAATCCCTTCATTATTGTGCCGGTTGAGTAATGCAATGCAGCAGTCAATGCGCATTTGTTGATTTGCTTCGCTCAATTGGTGAGGTACCCACCTTTCAAGCCTTTTCACCTTCCCAATTTGCTTCAAGTAGATTAAAACAGTTTTATCACTAACACCGCAGCCTGCTGCTAACTCGGACGTGGTTTGCGATGGATCTGCTTCCACACTAGCCTTCAATTCTTAATTATCAACTTTGGTCTCCGGCCGTCCACGGGGCTTGTTCTGCAGGTCGAAATTTCCAGAACGAAAACGTTGGAACCAAAAACGCATTGTGTTTTCTTTTGCGGCACCGACGCCATACATCAATAATCCTTCGAGGCGTTTCTGCAGCACTGGTGCCACGGTGGAACTCGTACTAGTAAATAACGCGATATTTCAAGTTTTCCATTTTGTAAACTAAGTGACGCAAAGAAAAAAAAACAATTAAGGAAAAAACAAATGAATTATAATTTTCGAAACACAAATACATGAGTAAATAGATGTATAAATTTGAATTTGGAATTCCTAACCAAAGAGAAGATATTTGACATCAAGTTGCCAGTATCGCAAAACGCCAATTTCATATGTAAGGACCTAATATTTTTACAGCAAACGACTAAAAAATGAGGTGACAATAACGTTTATAATAATTTTTCTAATAAATTATGTGTTTTTATTTTTTTTTCATTAGCAGTAATCAGTAATCTTAGTTAGAAAAAACGTAAGGTGAGTCATTTTTAAAACTTTTCTTTGTTTGCACGTAAAATGTTTATATTTCAAATATTATATGTTTATTTTAAATCATAAAATTTGAAAGCGTATTTCATCAACTTTCCAAAACAGTTTTTAGTTTTCGAATACATTCAGAAATATTCCATTTATTTGGATTTTATTGCAAAACGGCAATATTTTGAAGCTCTGTAAAAATATGATGGTAGTCACGTGTGTTTGATGAATTCCGTGTTTACCGCGCTCCAATGTTCAAACAAACGCAAAAGACGACAAACAAAAAACAAAAAATGTTGTCGACATTTTGTAGGCGATGTTGAACGTTTTGTTGAAGCTGGAGATCGGACTTAAGCCGTAGGTTATGAATAATTTGTACCAGTCTGAAGATGGCTTTAGCAAGCTGAAACCGGTTACGGTCAACAAATTAAAGTGGAAATAAGTTTTATATTTTTTTCATTAAGTATACTAATTTAATAAAAAAATATAAAACTTAAATATTTTTTTTTATTATAGATACTAGTTATTTGTTTTATTGTAGATACTATTGTAATGGATTTCCACCCTGAATTATCTGTTTCAAAAATATAAATATAAATTAAATTAATAAATTTGCACATTAAAAATACATATTATACGATTCTATAAATTCGTAACAATGAAAAACACAATCAAAATCGTGGGACATGACCAAAACGCAATGTACAAACTTTGGCGAAAATACCTGTTATTATTATGTTATTTATAATATTTGGTTTCTAGCGCATCAAACTGTTCGTGCTTTTATAGATAAGGTTTGTGCGTGTTTGTCTACTTGGATCGATCAGAAACTTTTATTAAAAACTAGGCTCCAATTTGGAAAGGCAGGTATGGTACCATTTATTGAATAACCAACACCCCTGCCGTAGGTCGCCCCAAGTGGTTCGCTACGTTTGGTGACTTAGCAGGGGCGCCCGGGTTCATGGGGGTGAGGTTCGTATAGGTATTGGCGGCGGATGCGTTTGCCTATCTACTGCGTAGAAAGCCGGATCGGGAGACTGGTCGTGGGAGAAATTTTGACCTTTCCAGCCGGACCCTCTCGACCCGTCGCCTTGCACCGCAATATGGGAGGAATGGATTCACACGTCCGTTACTTCTGGACACATTGACCCCAGATTCCTACCCACCCCTCATATATTTTTCCTTCCCAGAACTTCTTTTCCATAAAAAAGACCCTTCACACAGCATCCTCAAAGACGACATAGGCCATAAGGGTTTTATTTCCTCAGGGCCTCCTATGTGGAGCTAATGTAAAAAAGACTCGCGTGTTTATTCAGCACAGTTCTTAAAAATAATACACTTGTAACCAGTGGCGGCTAGTGACTTTTGGTATGCTAGAGTACCAATATTTAAAAAAATTATATTATTGGTGTGGTTGTAGCCGAATATTTTTTTCCTTTTTAAATTTCGGTTTTTGTTTGAAGATTTTTAGAAAATCCGCGAGCAGTCCATCGAAAAGTCACGAGCCGCAACTGTTTGTAACGTATGCGAAATATTATTTAGTTTCCTTACCAATGTATATATAATTTTTGTGTATTCTCCATCTTTTATATTATTTACGTCTAAACCCATCGCTGACATTCAAATTCCTCCAGCATGAAAATGACAATCTGATAATACAATGCATCTACAATGTTATGGCTGTTGTTTCCATGACAACGCCACAATTTAATTTTGGCGACTTGATTCAATGAGCGTGTAAATGCAATAGTTTATAGCCAGATAAAATATTTATGGTAGATAGATACCTACCTAATTGCACAATCCCCCCCCAAGAGGAAGGGAAGACAAGCAGTAGGGGATTGGTATATTTATGAGCAGTAGGTAGCAACAGAATATTCGAGATTAGCGCCCTACGATCCCTGATTTTATTGAATGTGTAGTTTTTGTTAGCAATGCTACTTTACAATATAATTTTGTTTATCATTTTTATTTTCTATTTGTTGCAGTAAAATTGGAGCTGGAACATGGAAGTCTATTGCTAATGAATCCGCCGACAAATAAAATATGGTATCACTCCTTACCGGTAAAGAAAAGTGCCATTGGAGTTCGTATAAACATGACTTTTCGCAAATATAATCGATCTTTGAAAAAAATATAAAATTGTTAAAATTAATCTGAATACATTGAAGAAAAATTTTGTCATTTTATTACTCTGTATTTCGTCAAATGTAATTTTTTTAATAAAGCGTTTTATCTTATTATGCAACATGTGAAAACATAAATTAGTGTCGTGTTTTTTAATCTCATCTAATTATTATTATTTTTTTCTTTGAATTAAATTTAATAATGTTATTATTAAGTTCTGCAAGTATTTTTGTTTTTTTTATTGTGACAGCTGTTTCGGCTTACAAGGCAATTTTCAAGCAGTGGTTGTACCACATTTAGACGACGTATTAATACGATTTTAAATGTCTATTTTAAAGGTGAGTGGATTGATTTATTACCGGTTAAACCGATTTCCTGGGAAAAAAATGGATTCTCCCCCAGGGGTATTTTGTAATCTGTTTTCCCCGCACTAAGTGTTAATGTGTTGTTTAATAATCTATTCCCCCTTCTAAGTATATTCACAAAACCTAAATAATATAACATATCTAAATAATTCATAGCAGTAACGTCATTATTATACAACATTAATTTAGTTCAATACAGAATTATGTAGAAAGAAATGTGATAATAATAATTTAGAATCAATGTTAAACAAAACACCTCCCTACTTTTATTCGTACACCACGAATTGGTATATTTATTGTACATCACTAGTAGGCGGCTAGGCGGTGGCAAAACGAAGAATTCCAAGTTGAAAATTCGCAAAAACATCATTCGGAGATATTGAGGTTTGAAGTTTAGAATTGATTCGTTATTACAAAAACATATCATTTCAAAAATTCAAATTTCAATATCTCCGAATGATGTTTTTGCGGATTCGTGACTTAGAATTCTTCGTTTTGCCCCCGCTTAGCCGCCTCCTATACATCACTATCCATTATGTTGTGTCACGGTTCACGGCAACATCTATGGTAAATTGGAACAAGTTTGTCTATGGATTTTTGCCAAACTTGACGTTTGTTATAAAATGTCACTGTCAAGTTGTAATTTTTTGTTTTAATTAAATAGGTCAGCTGAGTTTGGATATTTTCTATAACCAAAACACTCAACCGTTGCCTTATAAATTTACTTATGTCATTGTGTAATATGAAGGATCTAATGTTTCGATAAAATAAAAACCGTAAGTATTTGTATGATTCAGAATGTGAAAACATAATATTGTGCTAGGTGGTGCAATAAAGCGCGATAAACTATATAATCAAGTAACATAGCATAAATATTGCAATATTTTTTAAGAACACTCGAGAACATTAACTTAATTGTCTGGTTTTGATTGCCACAACAAGTCTATGCACGAGTATCTTATCTCGGATGTTACTTAATTTTGTATCAGACTGTTGATTAATTCTTTAAATTCCCCTTATCAGTCAAACCACTTCAGTTTAAAACAAAGTCAGATACTGAAAACGTATAAATACAGCCATTTTCACTCGGTACCTTATCAGTCCTTTGATTTGCTTGTCATGAATGCTAATTGTCAGTTAAACGTAACTTATTTCAGTGAGTTCATTACTCACAAGTTAAAATGGGCTGAATTGAGTGTTTGGGGATCGAAAGATTTCAGTGATTTGAACTACATAATTCAAAATTAAATTTTAGCGCCGTCCGTGTTCAGTTTGAGAGTTAGTGCCGATCATTGTTATCAAATGGGGTGAAATCGTTTGTTTAACAACTCTGTTGTTAGTGTGAAGTTTTGTTTTGGGACTCTGGGCTCCGCTCCAGTTATATATTAATTGAGAATGTTTGGTACAAACCTACAGAGGTCCTACAAGTACATCATGTACGCCACCAAGACGCCTTCGCTGAGGATCCACCACAGCGATCTGAAGTGCAAGAGTGGCTGTGGTTTCTATGGCAACGCTCAATGGCAAGGATATTGCTCCAAATGCCACCGAGAGCAAGTCCATCGCCAGAAAAGGGCAGGTAAGATCACCTCAAATTAAACTTTTTCATTCAAACTTAATGCTATTTGAAATACAAAAGTCAACTGTTTGATTTTTGGATTTTTGAGCTATGTTGCATTTCCTCCTTCTTGAGCCAACATTTCAGACCGTCTTTCAGTGTCCATCATCATGGCAGATGTGTAGTTTTGAAAAATTATTGCTTTTTTGGGAAACGCAGTGATAAGTTTTCATCATATCGACTCAATTGAATGTATTATTTTGCACCCACACACATATTATTATATTCAGTCAATTAAAATTGTATTACAATATGTGTTTTGTGTACACAAATATTTTTTTCTTACTTAATTGATTTTAAAACTCGCAAAATTTTGCTTTGACATAATTTTATTTTACATGTTAGCTTTTTAGTAAAAAACATAAGATTATTGTGATATAAAAATAAAGATACAAATTGAAGAATGTTTATTATTATTTGCAGCTGAAAAGGCGAGTGGTTCGACCAGCAGCAGCGGTGGACAGCGAGACCACCAGGTTCTGGAGCGGCTGCCGAAACCCACACAGGTCACCGGCTTCACCAAGTTTGAAGAGAAGAAGCTGCGGCAGTCCGATAGTCTCAAGAAGACCAAGTTATTGAAACTCAATGTGTTCAGGAAAGCTTCCAATGCCAAAGGTACAATTATTACTGTTAAAAATATCAATTAAGAAAAAAACTATTTACATGTTTTTATTGGATTAGATTTTTACTAGCTGATACCCGGCATGCGTTGAAATGCCACTTAAATAAATAAATTGTTTCAGCCTTCGTGTTCTTTCCTATTCATCCCTGTTCTCCTTCCACCTCCTCTTCCCCACCCGCGTCATCTTCCCCTCCTGCCATCTCCTTTCACCTTCTCCGCATTCCCCCTTCCCTCTCTCGCTGTCCCCCTTCTCGTGAACCCCCTCCTCACGAATTCCGCTATCACCTTCCCCGACATTCCCTTCCCTCATCCCCATTCCCGCGAACCCCCTCTCCTTAATTCTTCTCCCGCATACCCCCCCTTTCATAAAATATACCCATTTATCCAACAACTCGCATGACATATTTAATTTTTTTATGCAAATTTAATAACACCAGAGCTCACCGTATATATAGAAATATTCACGGGCATGTTCACAACAATTCAAAAAATCTAATCGAAATCGGATCAAATTTTAATTGCAATCTCAAGAATAGTATCGAAAATAATTTCATAACGCCAGAGCTCACTATCCTATAACCATCCCAGATATGCGCACATCATATTCCCGCATATGGCCGCGCATAACATACGAACAAACAAACATTAATTTTTATATATTAGATTTATACCAGTGTATAAGATTCTTTCAGTATTGAACATTATCGACGAAATGTTGCTTAAAATAACTTAACCCTTGGAATGCCAATATACCCATTGCGGATGTGCTCATAGGTAACCGCTCTTGTCTCGATTTTATGGTATTTTGTACCAAAAATGCTCCTCATAAAATTCATATCCATGAAAAAAAAATGCCGCAAATCACGGTACTGTTTTTATTTACAGAAAAGCCTCATTTGAGTTATTATTATTGTGATCAATGCTTATTTAGCTGAAAACTTAATAAATCTAAATATTATTTTCTTATTTCTTTAAAAGGGTACAACCAGACAATGCTGGAAATTTGTTATTTTTAAATCAAATTCTAGACATATTGACTCTTTTTTTACTAAAATACATAATTTGGTTTTTTATTTTATCTGGTAAATGCACTTTTTAAATTTTGAAAAACTAAGTTTATTTTTAATATACCAAGGTTCCGTTAGTCGTTGGCAGATTTGTTAAATTTTCAAATTTAAAATCATATAATCTAGTATACAGCAAAATAAATCAATACATAATCTAGTAATGACACTTTTCAGAATTTTAATTTTAGGTCAATTAAAATCATTACAAAATTATCCGAGAATGTGTTTTGTGACGAAAATACCTCAGTTTTTCTATTTATTTAAGGTATTACAAACTAAAATATTTCAGATTTTTTTTACACACTATTGAAAAATCATAAATACTTATGATCAAAAAATACTTACAAGAAGTACACAATATTTAATAATTTATCATCATGAGTTTTGAGCATTTTTATTGCTTACTTGAATGTAGGTATGTACTTATATTATATTAAAGCAAGTTTTGAATGAAATAAAGCGATATTAATTTTTTAGTTTAAAAAATTTGATACGGGGAATAATCGATCTTTCTCATCGGAACCTCACTGTACAGTTGCAAGCATTTTGGAACTTTAATTCTGGGCCGCTGGTCAATGAATCTTAACATATTATCATGTTTTTTTTAAACACTCGAGAGAAAAAAAACATTTATTTGAATATAAGTAGTTATCCCGGGGAAACTACATAAAATAATTGGTTTATAGACTCATTTGTGTGCTCCTCTCCACGGAAATATTTGGTAAAAGGCTAAAGATTTATTCGTTATTGAAAGGAAACCAGGGTAATATATACAATTTTTATAAATATGAACATACACATTATCTGGTAAGATGGTAAAATTTGCAAAAACATAATTGAAAAATAAAACAAGTACCCTAGGGTAAGGTTAAGCCTTATTTGGTGGTCAGAACTATATAACCAGATGCTTCCCCACCTTCCGCTTCACCAATCTTCCCAATGCCCTGGAGGTGGCTTTTCTAATAAATGGAGCTACACAAATCTTCTTCCCCTCCCCAACACCTTCAGCCTCATAAAATAAATATCCCAATTGGTGATGCTACGATCACTGGCTCCAATTAGCATTGAGCAGTTGTACGGTATTCACATAAAAAAAATTAACTTTCTCTCTAATAACACGTTTAGATTGTTTTTGTAATATTTATGAACACCTCGTTTAAGGTTTGTTGCAGGTTGTTTAAGTTGACACACTTGAAAATTGAAATTAAACGCTATTTTACAACTAGAAAGGAAAAACAAATTGATGAAAAACACTGTGAGAGTGTAGAATGCTGTGTTATGTCAGAAATCATTATGACTAATGATTTCTTGAGTAATCATTAAGTACAGTCTACCAACTCGTGGCTTCTATTTTTCTCCTATTTTTATTTTGCTTGTCAACAATAACCATATTTCTTCATTATTCAAAAGATACTTATTTGTCTAGATAAGATAAGATAAGATCTAATTGCACTGATTATTTGTAAACTTGATTTTTGTGTAGAAGATTACTTTGTTTTTCATATTTTTTATTATTTATCACCACAATTTTGGTATTTTCAATGTCAACACCATTTTTAATGGCTTATCAATCACCTCAAGGGTAAACCAAGCTAGCGTTTTGCATGGATACAATACTTTGCCAATTACTGTGACAAACTTTGTATAATACTGATTGAAAATTCTTCTATCTTCGTTATTATTGGACATTTTGAAGATATTACAGATTAATAAATAGATCCAAAGGAGAATTTTCAAAAATTATAAAATGTATATGTGTGGAATATTTAAAGTATGTTTTTCTAATTCTGATCATTGTACTAAAAATGTGTAATTTTAATATTTTCATTCATAATTATTGATATAAAAACGATCCAAAACCACACATTCCGAAACGGTGGCTACAACGTCATTATGAGATAGAAAACGCCAATGGCTGGTAAGATGGTTGCCACCAGTTACCCAGCTTGACATCAATGCCCCAAATTCAGAAATAAAAATGAGTGTGTCATTTTGGTGGCAAATCAAAACTGACACATTTTAAATCGCTGTAGAAAATTTATTCATCATCTTAAAAATATATTAAAAATACCTTCATTATCGTCATTTTTTTTTTTTTTGATAATTAATAAAATTATGAAAATACCCTAAAGCTACCTCTACTGTTTTTAATGTCTCCCTCGGTGATATTTTGGGCAGTCAAACACATGACGTATGACTGGTTCATGTAGCATGAGAAATGAATTATATAAAATATAATATACAATTAAATTATAATTATATAATATACCTCAGCACAGGTTCTCCTAGTGAGATGTTCACGAAACAAACAACATTACCCAACCACAGTCTCACATTCACTAACCTACCTTACACACAATACAAGAAAAAGTTCATAAATTATGTTATTAGCTATTATATATAAATATTAATAACTTTATGTGAACGCTGTAATATTATATAGAAATAAATAAAAATAAAAAAATAATAAAAATAAATGGATGAATATTATTCCTTTCAGATGTGGGACCCGGCGATAGAGAAGGCCGTGAGCGGGGCCCGCCGGAGATGATAATCCCCGCCAGCGATTTTGAAAACCAAAAACGAGACTTCCAGGAATGTTTCCCCTCGCTAGACCCCACCATTGAACGAGACACTCGCAAATACATACAAATTTTCTTTTCTACCATCGCCAAGCAGTACCAAAGCAAGACAGTTGACGAATTGTCAGATTTAACACAGAATTTTTATCAGGTAATATTAAGGTTTTGTTAAAATCTTGATAATAAAAAAAATCATAATAATCATCACACAATCTATAAAAACAAACTAATATTTAATGTGTTTTTTTTTAGCATTTCTCTAAACGTATGGAAACAAGTCATTACTATGAAAACGTAGACGCTGAAACCAGAGAACTTCTACTAGACTATGTTGAAAAACATTCCATGACATATTTACATGGGTAATTAAAATATCTTTACAAACCAAACCTATCTGTTGATTGTAATATTATGATTAACCACTCAGACCCATAAGCCTGTTTTCACGACAATACAACTATAGCAGTCAATTCCAATAAGCTTGTGTTCAAGCTAACGCGTGTGTTCCCACAGAAGTCATTATAACTCCGTTGTTGTTCTAGTTACAACCCTAAAACAAAAACGAGAATATCTATATAAACCACGCTTCACATTTCTGTTCAAAGTTGTCCATAGAAATAGATAAAAAATACTTGTTTTGTTGATACAGTTTCATTCACCAAATCACTTGACTTTTTGTTAGACTTAGTTAATTTTTATTAAATATTTTTGTGTGATATGGTAGAAAAGTGAGGTGATAAAATTGTTTATTGTACATTTTTATGATAAAATAAGTGTTTTTTTACGTTATCCGTGATTTGAGTACCGTTTTCACATAAAAACATCAGGTGTGTCATTTTTACAATTTTTTATGTTTGCATTGTAAATTTTAATATTTACAAATTTTAATATTTATTTGTAATAATATAATTCGAAAGCGTATTTCATCACCTTTCCAAAACGGTTTGTATTATTCGGCTACATTCAGAAATATTTCATTTATTGAGCTTTAATTGCAAAGTGGAAATAATACAAAATTTTTATCAACTGAACGTTCATTAGGACCAACAACATACACTACGTCGATAGACCCAAGTTGTTAAAAGACATTACATAATTGGCCAAAAATATGACTCCCAGTTTCTGTACTCGGGAAATGTAGTTCAAAACTGTAGTGTTCTTGGAATACACGTAGTTTCAGCTGATTTTAATAGATGTCGTTAGGCTTAGGACTTATGTCAAGTTCCCTCAGATGTCCAGTAGAGAGCAGTACACCACAGCAGTACTCCCCGGTCGACGATGGCCAACAAGCTCAGATTCAATTCAGAGACATTTAGAGTCGGTTGTGTGACCCAATGTGGTAAATACGTAAAGGTAATTAATAAACCAGATTGTACAAGAACCTTATTATTATAATATTTTAATTAATGAAGATAATATTAGCGAAAGGCAATCGAAAATCCGAAACAGAAAGATCAGAAAAAGATACGGATACATCTGGGACTCGATGTATCCGTATCTTTGGCCCGGATTGCCAGAGGTCCTGGGTTTGAGTTCCAGATGTATCTTTTTCTGTTTCGGATTTTCGATTGACTTTCGCTAATTAAAATATTATTTTAATTAATTTGAGGTTTAACTCTTTAAGTTAATAGGTAAAAAAAAAAAAAAAAAATTAATAATTTTGAAGAGCTTCAACACAATTACTAATAATGTCTGAATGTGGATAAGACAGACATAATAGCTACAAACATCCTCTCCGTGCCTGTTGATCGTTTATTTACGTCCCTTTTTAAATAGAATTTACATTCAAACCTAGTTGTTTATAATTATTGCACAGCAGTAAAGAGCCGTTTGTTTTGCATTTGAAAAAAAAATGTCTTTCTTACTTAAAGATATGAACAAGTTGATGGTGTTTTTTAATAAGTATTGTTAAATTTGCTTGAAGCGTGCTGTTCTCCCCGGCCAGTTGTGACGATGAGAAGAAAGATGCTCAGATTCAGAGCAGGATCCGCCAGCTGTGTTGGGTTTCTCCCCATCACCTCGATTCGCGTATTGATGAGAGGAATTCTGAAGTTCGAGACCTTATCTACGGTGCTATATCAGGTCAGTTATGTTTGCAATGACTTCTTAACATAAATCCCATCAGTTGCTGCTTGTGTATAGTTTATTTTTATATTAGCTCCACACAGACGGCCATGAGGAGAACATTTCCCTCGGGACCTATGTCATCTTTGGGGATGCTGTGTGAAGGGTCTTTTTAGGGGAAGGAAGGAGAGGAAGTTATGTGAAGGAAAAAGATGTGAGGGGTGGATAGAAATCTGGGTCAGTGTGTCCAGAATGTATGAATCTGGGCGGATATATGGGCATCATAAATAAATCACTCACAAGATTGATAACCTCGGGCTTTTGTATGGGGAAAGTTTCCACACTATTTAACCAAAGTTATGCCAATAAATCAATTATAGAACAACACACACCATCGACGAGGATAGCGAAAACCACAAAAAAAGGCCCGACCATAGACAAAAGAAATACCTCTCACTTCTAAACAGTTTTTCCATAGTCATTCAATGGACGTGATTGTTTGACGTCACATGGATATTGCGTGTCTTTGTCTTTTTAACCCCCGGTGGGCATACAGACCCTTCTTATTCGGTAAACGTTTTTCAAATCAAATTGTGTTCCGAGTGTTGCCACTATAAAAATATATTTTTGCAGGAAATGAGCAAAATGTTATACGGTGTCAATATTGTTCTAAGCATCCATAGTTCAAATTGGGGTATTCTTATGAAATAAAATAATAGGTTATGTTAGTTTAAGTAAGGTTTTGTTTGTTATTTTTCTTCAATGTTCTGTTGTGGTTATTCCAGAGCTGATAGCAATGGACAGCATCCTTTCCCCCGGCGGCAAGCTGCAGCGCGTGGTGGAGTGTTGCCGTGGCGTGGTGCGGTTGGTGGGGGCGGCGTGCGGCGGTCCCGCCTCGGCCGACGAGCTGCTGCCGGCGCTCATCTTCACGGTGCTCAAGGCCAATCCGCCGCGCCTCACCAGCAACATCAACTTCGTCACACGCTTCTGCAAAGCCGAGCGACTCATGACGGGGGAGGGCGGATATTATTTCACCAATTTGGTAGCTATTTTACAATTTTTTTTTTATTGATTTCAAATTTAATTTCTGGAACTCCATTTTAATTATTTATTTTTTTAGGTTTAATAATTTTATAAATAAGTTCTGCTATTAATTATTCTTGTACGTGAGAGCTGTTTCACCTTTCGAAGGCATTATCAAACTGTGGTGAGGCCACTTGCAGACAATCTACTTATATTACTTCTATACAGGGTGTCCGGGGATAAAAAGCCTTAACTTCAGGAGGTGATTCTACTTGATGGTAGGAATAAAAAAAATTGACAACTTTTTCCAAAATTCCAACTTTTTTCCCATACAAAAAGACGTACCTACTAAAAATCCTTAGTGTAAGGTACAAACCTGTGCGCCTCCCGGGCGCGATTGTGGCTACGTTGCATGGTCATGTCATGACTGGCCTGTATCGTAACAACGAAAAATATTAATGCTGGCTGCACACCCCAGACTAACTTATCTTTTTACCAAAAAAGTACCGCTACAGGTTATTTATCTTTTTTACTTATACTATCATGTAGAATCACCATCAGATCAATAAATTAAATTTAATAATGTTATTGTTAGGTCCTGCAAGTTTTTTTACTAACCTCATATATTTTTTTATTAAACCTAACCTAACCACAGTTTAATAATGACTTTAACGCTGAAAGAGAAGTCAAAATAATATTATTAATTGTTAACCGGTCAGTGCCTGAGTTGGCATCGCATCTAGATCCCTTCCAGGGGTTGTGAGTTCAATTCCCTCGGCTGGCTATGCCCTCCATCACAACAAAACCAATATTTTCTGCTTACTGTGATGGTAGTAATAGATTTTCAAATATTGTCGAGTTGTTCGCAACCTGGGAATGATTGTATTTCTTTTAAAAAATTCAATTCAGTTCTTTGTTTTGATTTTTTGTATAAAAAGATTTTTTTTTAAATTAGTCAGTTCAAATTAGATTATTTATTTAATCCAAACATAAAATATTCACAAGAAGGCATTCTATTGAAAATAGCAAGAATTTTGTTTGTAAGTTATAAAATCACTTACAAAAATTTTATATTCTTATATATTTGTTTCCTTTTATTTCAGTGTTGCGCTGTTTCTTTCATTGAAAACTTAACTTCTGAATCCTTAAATATGACCAAAGAAGATTTTGATGGGTTCATGAGCTTGCCGGCCATTGTAAGCGGTGGATCTTGGGTAAGTTTCATCACGCATCTAATTAATTTAGTTTAATGAAGGGTCAACTGCAGTGACTTGAGATTAACCTACCATATAAAAGATTAAAAATAAAGGCTCGATTGATAAATCTAACCAATTTAATAGTTGTTCATATTATAAATTTATTTAACAGGTGGCAGCACTGTCCCTTTGCGAGGGACTTCACGATCTTCAGGATCAAATTAAAACTCTACAAGAACTTGATAGAAGAACCACCTACATTGAAAGTGAATCCAAAAACTTAGCAGATCATGTTGAAACATTTAAGGTAAAATAAACTTTTCTTGATTTATATATCTTAACTTATTTTCCTCTAACTGCATCTTATGTTCATATTGATCATTTAGTTGATTAGTCAGACATCTCCAAATACTAAGTTTTGAGATAATTAGGAAATCAATATTCAAATGCCCACCATAAATCATATTATGTCAACGGGTGTCTAAATATTCGTTACTGATAAAAATATTCAAGATTTGTGGATTACAACTACGAGATGTTTTCTGAGATATGTATTTGACTAATAAACCAGATGTTTAGAAAAAAATCATGTTCGTTTTAATCATTTTGAATTGTTTCAGTAATCAACCAGACTTTGTGTTAAAAATGGATTTAATTCAGAAATAATAATGGAATTGAAGGATGTTGTTCAGAAAAAAATCACATTTGTTTCAATCATTTTGAATTGTTTCAGTAATCAACCAGACTTTGTGTTAAAAATGGATTTAATTAAAAAATAATAATGAAAACGAAGGAACATTTTTGATTTGGTCGCCTTTATGAGTAATCTGAGTGTTGCACTAGCTAGAGATTAGCTAGGGATTTTACATACAACTGCGTACTCAACTCAAATTTTGACTTTTCGGAGTTATCTGACTAATCAACTGGACGATAGAAATCAATCAAACAATCTAATTTGTGTTTTCAATTATTATTGCAGGATGAAATCTACAAAAAAATCTCCGACGTATTGGCACGCACCCCATTGGATCTTTATAGGAAACCAGTATTGACCGAAACCACCGAGCAAATGATAGAACCTATCATGGCAGATGAAACAAAGACCACAACTCAATCTTCTCAAGCAGCAAATAGGAGTGTTCCAATTACCGATATTCAGGATGTGTTTGACTCCTGCAGTGATGATAATACTGCAGCATTGATGGAAAGTATTCCTAACTTCCCTTCTGCCAACACACCCGCTGCTGGTCACCCTTCAGGTTTGATGACTTTAAGGCCACCAGATTCCTTACACAACTTGGCGGTAACTCTGGACAATCTGTCACTCACTACTTTAAAAACTGTGGGATCAGGAGACTTCTTATCTCCGTCTCCTGTCTTTGGATTTGGTTCTTTCGACACGCAATCTCTGGACGAATTGGCAACTCCCGACGAATACGGTTCAGAGTTTCTTCACGGGTTGACAAACGTCAACTATGACATCGATCTTTCAGATTTAAGCGCTGATAATAGCGCTGCAGAGGATGCTCCTGTTCCCATTGAAGTGTACAAACCAAAGCAGGACCCCTTTAGTCCCGACGGATTAATGAACAATAGTACGACAGATCCTTGGAAGGTTATTGCCACGGAACCGTTGAGATCTTTGGAAAATATCAGTCAAAAACACAACCTGCCTATCCAACTACAAGATGAAGCTGCCTCTACAAGTATCCTGGATGCGAATGATTCTCCGACCACCGATTGCCTACTTCCTTCTCCCATCAAACCCCTCAGCGCTAACCAACAGAGCGAATTTCAATAAACTTTTACTACTTTTCGTATTACTTGTACATAAATAATAAACTTCACTAAATCAAATTTTAAATTGATAACATTTTTATCAAATTATTTAAATTTTATATTTATATTATTGTTCTTTCAAATGACTTGAAAGCTATTAATTATATTGTTGATTATGTCAAATTGTCTGTGCAAAAGGCTAAACTCTCGGATAAGTATTATTTATAAAACCTTATGCAGAATTTTATTTATCTTAGATAGCAAAGGACGGCAAAATAAAATAAACGATGCATACATATTTGTAAAAAATAAATCAAGTATTAAACATTTTGAATAAAATTATTATGAATCTTTCCATCCTCGAAAAACAATAACACCCACATATTAAATTAGTTCTAGAAATTTGTAAAGCAGGACTTAACTGAGTAGGGGGTAATTAGTGCCAACAGAAGCGTCTCAATTGTTAGATGAAGGTGAATGGGTGAAGAAGAGAATGTAGTAAGAAGTACATTATTGAATACTGGTTATCAAGACTTGTTTATTTCCAGAAGTCCCTTGTCTTTTCATTTTGTGACATTTAAAAATAGTCTCTATTGTAATAATAATATATTTCTCCATTGTTTTGGGCTAACATACATATGCCTTACATCAGTTCACATGTCAGGATTATTTCAAGTAATTACACAAAGGTCCTGGTACAGAGATCAAAAGTACATAAAATATGCAAAATATTTTGTATTTCGGATCCTGAAATGAAATAAAGTGGTTTTGCGATTAATAAACTTCATTGAAATCAAAAAATATTTACACAATTATTCATTATACATACATAATGGAAACTTTGGATGAATTCTTACACTATTCATTATTATTATAATTTTATCAGATCGGCAACATTGTCTTTTAGTACCACCTCAGAGTTCCACCCATACACTCAAACCACGGAGATCGTAACGTTGATGCCTAAATTGCCATTGTCGGCAAACAACTGAGCCAGGGACGTGTCGAACACGAGGCAGTCCGAGTTCATAATGGCCGATGACACTCCCTCGTGAATGGAGCGAGGCATGGCTTCCCACGTCAGCCTCCGTCGGTGCCCGTTTAGCTCCAATCTGTAGGCAAAGTTCTCCGCCTGCTTTCTGGATCCTATTAACTGCACTATTGCAAAGAACTGCTGGTGGCCGTCGAACTTCTCTTGCTTCTCAAGAACTAACATGAAGTGGTGGTTAAAACAAGACTGCATCATGACCCAGTCGACGGCGCCGGGCAGGTTGATATCTGTAGCCAGAAACACAATGTCTTCTCCTTGTAAGGTGGTGATACTCTTGTGGGACATCATGAGGTGCGGCATGACCTGGTCCAGGCTGCCTTGCCACTTGCAGGAAGCCCCGGGGCAGGGGCAGGAGTAGGGCCGGAACTCGCATACCTCCTCGTGGTCAGCCTTCTCTGTGTGCACCAGGGTGACTGTACATCCTGTGGCCGAGTGCTTGCATGGGAACATGACGTTACTCGCAACCTTCTCCATGGCGAGATTCCGGATGTTACCCAGGGGTCCGCGGCATGTGGGACAGCATGTGAGTTTGGGACGGCAGCTGGAGCAGACCAAGTGTCCGCTTTGGCATTGCAGAATGGGAGGTAGCACGTAGTCAAAGCAGACTGGACACTCGAAGAGAGCGGCGAGATCAGCAGACATTGTTGATGAAACGTTCACGATGCCGGATATTCCAGAAACAGAGCACCCTGAACCACTTGCTCCTCCACGTCGTTTAGTATTCGTGCTCATGTCACTGCTACAGGAGCATTTATCGATGGCCCTTTACAGAAAGCAGCATTAGACAACTTTCGCAATTTATATCAAACACCTACGGCGATTTAATAAGCACCACTTTGAGGTTTGCTGCTACAAAGGGAATTCAGACTGTGCTCACTAATTTCTAAACCGAACATCATAAAGTACGAAGAAATATTGAGATGGGAATTATAATGGTCGAGGTGCTGTCATTCGAAATGTTTTGTCCTTCCATAACACACTTGATTCGTACGGAAAATCAATGGCCAGTAGTTAAAACGACGAGTTAAATGTTTAACAAATAAATTTAATAGTGTCTCATAAATACTTATCGGAATAAATATGGGAAACGGGTAGAAAATTTCTAAAACAATCGCACACAAATAAAAATCTCTCACTTTTAATTTCAGTATTGCCACATGCGCTTTATGTTTTATCCATTTTCGAGGGATTGATGATCTGGGCAAAAATTAATTTGATGATTTATTATGGTCAAATATAAAAACATATAAGCAAAATGTGTGCGAAACGATAAAATTATGTGATACTCCAAACTACACAGAAACCCACAATACATACGAAAATGGTCTAAAAAGGGAGTGGAATATTCATCGATTATAATTTCGCTGAGACTGGCCTATATATTATAAGATGTGAGATGATAAGATAAGAGAAGTTACTAAAAAACTGAATTTTCCAGAAAATTATCTTGAAGTTGATACTTATTTTATACAATATTTCAGTAAACACCTACTGAGTAAATTTTCTTTGGGCAAAGTTCTAAATGCCGCTGGGGTTCGTAATAGCTCTCTGCACAGTGTTTGAGAGTGGAAAACAAAATTGATTAATTATCTTCAAGTCACGGAATACAAATAATTGTTATTAAAATAAAAAATACAACAAAATATTTTTGTAGATTTGTTAGTTATATTATCCCGCACTATCCTGCAAACAAAGTGGGGGAAAATTAGCAATTAGATGCCAACACATAACCTCTCCGTCAAAACAAGGCATCAAAATTCAAAGTTGGATTTTGACAAAAATATCGATGTCAATCAAAATAAAAATGAAATTTACGGAAATATGTGTTGCAATTGTATTCACTTTAGTGACGCTTTTAACAGCCGGTGTGGGGGCTTCAGCGGGCGACAAGTCTCCATTTTTTAATAAATGTTGGGAGAAATGCCGAAGTTTCAACTGTACCACAGGTTAGCGTTCATAAAAAATTACCGAAATTCTAATATTCTTGATAAGAAGCATTTTATTATCTAATTTTAACATAGCGACATGGAACAAAGATGTTTGTTAACAGCCTTGAAAAATATTTTACATAAAATCGTGTACTTTTGTTTCAGAAAAAATCATTCATGATTGTAAGGCCGTAATCTAATATTTTGTTTTATTTGGTTTCAATTTTTGTGATTAGTTTTTTATCGATGTGATCAAGGATTTAATCTGTTTTTAGATGGTGATACATTCAAGCGTGAAATCGACAAAGTAGAAGTAATAATTAACAAAGTATTGCTTTGGGAGTGTACCGATCAATGTCAATATGAATGCATGTGGAAAACTGTTGATGCATTCAAGGGGCGTAATTGGGAGATACCGCAGTTCTTCGGAAAGGTGAATTTAAAATTCTAATTATTTTCTGAACTTTTTGGGAACACTGTGACGTGTGTGTATTTTTTAAAAATATTAACTCCAAACAGGAGACTCTGAGGAAAATAATTTCTCTCAGAGCCTCTGTCATCTTTGGGAATACTGTGAGGAGGGTCTTTTTGTGAAAAGGAACCCATTTTGTAGGCAGGAGGAAGTACAGAGGCCGGCAAATCTTTCCACAGCTGAGCTGTTGAACTCAAGAACGAGTCGTCAAAACGACCGGTAGAATAAGGACAGCATTCCCAACAACGCATGTGCTCTAAAGATTGCAATCCGTTTGTTAAAATAGGAGAATCTATTAAACAGACTGCCCATTTTTTAGAAATCCACATTGGATTTGTCGGCACATTAGGGGTACAAACTTCAGAAATCCACTGTTATTTTCTTGGCACACTAAGGCGCTCCGTTGACGAGGCAACTGAAACCAAACTAAAACCAGCTGTTTTCTATGTCTTGATTGGTCAAAAAGCTTGTTTAACCATAGACGATGAACAATCAGCTGACAGCTGGCAACTAGCAACGGCCGGCCAAGGCAATCAGCAGTGCGAGTCGCGAGTCTTCGCTCTGCTTTAACATTGACAACGGGTTTTTGAGTGATTGTGTAGTGTGCGGGCCATCACATTGTCATACAAAGACAGTTGCCAGTTGACAGTTTTCAGTTGCCTCAGTGAGCGGATCGTCTAAGTGCCTCCGCTGACGAGGCAACTGAAACCAAACTAAAACCGGCTGGTTGCTATGGCCTTTAACCAAACTTCCCTCAAACTTCTATGAAGGCCTACTCAATTTTACGATTTCTGAAATTATCTCAGCTTGTTTAACCATAGACGAAGAACAATCAGCTGTCATCATAGTCATCTGTCGCTGTCAAATTGAAAAAACAAGAAAAAACTAGGAAACTGAAAACAAAACTGGCGCAACCATGACAACCGAGCAAACTGGCAACGGCCGGCTGTGGCAACTAGCGGGGCGAGTCGCGAGTCACTGCTAGCGTTGCCATTGCCAACAGATTTTGAGAAATTGTATAGTGTGTGGACCATCACATTGACATACACAGGATAGCGAGTTTAGTTGCAAACTGGTTTTTTTTTCAGTTTCCTCGTCAGCAGAGGCACTAAGGGTTAAATTAGTGATGATAAACCTTTTTTTAGCCGGAGGGCCAATATATCCATTTTCAATTTGTTCGCGGCTCGCAGGAGTAAGGTACCTAGAGCTTGACATTGTTACATTTGCAGGCTATACGTGTTGGTTGCTGGCTTCTTGATACCTTTGTTTTTCAATAAATGAAGTAATGTTTTCAGTGGCCGTTTATCCGAGTGTTTGGGATCCAGGAGCTGGGGTCGGTGGTGGGCTCTTTCCTCAACCTCCTGGCGCATGTGGTTAACTACATTGCCCTGCAGAGACAGGTGACCTCTTCCAACCCGCTCTACTGGCTCTGGCAACTATTCTTCGTGGTGAGTTCAAATAAATATATTCTAATTTACATATTACTATTCTAGCTTTCATCCGTAAAATGCCTTTAAAATTAGAATAATAATTTTAGAAAGATGGGTGTCCAAAATTTTAAACTTGAGTAGGTACTGGTATTAAATCTATTTTTACTATCAACCTAATATTGAGGTTTTGATCAGCTCTAAAATGTTTTCCGCCAGTAAATATAATTGAGCAGCCACTTGTAGTTAGCAATTAGAATAAGATTGATCAGCAAGTAATTTCAACCCCTAATCAAATCTAATCACTTATTGGGTGAGATATTTTTTTCACTCTGGACAAAATACCAATACATATATTATTATGATTTCCAAATGATATAGTACTGAGTATTTTTTCTTGCTGACCCAATATTTAAATGGCAAGTTAATTACTTCTCTTATTAAATACATCTTTTTGAATTTTGCTTTTGTTTTCTTGATTGAATGAATGAATGCCGCGGAATATTGGAAGTGGAAATTAACCTACTTGCTGACATTTGATCGAAATGAAACTCGGCAGATAGACTTGTTGTCGATGATAATGCATTCTATCAGCTTTTGGTGACAATCACTCATAAATACACGGACATAAATGCATTTTTCTGCATAAAATATCTCAGTTTTAGTTTTAAAAATCTGAATTTAGCAAGGTTGGTAGCCCGATTGATTCCAATCTCTGCAAAGGAAGATTCAAACGTCAGTCAAACCAAAATTATTGTATATATATTTTTTTTAAAGTTTTAAACACATTTAAAAATATATGTACATTTTTAGAAAAAAATACTTAGTTTTTTTTATGTTTTGGAATATAAATGTCTTATGATGGTATTAAAATTTAAAAAAACTTTGTTTTAGATCTGCGTGAACACATGGATTTGGTCGATAATTTTCCATACACGAGATGTGTGGTTCACTGAGTTCATGGATTATGCGTGCGCATTTTCTATGGTTGTGATTACATTTTACTGCTTTGGAATGAGGTAAAATAATTTTTTTAAATATTTCATTATTATTATAGTCGATACGAAGGCAGTCCACAGTCGCCATCTGACGTGTTTCACTTATTCATTTGACAGTAACCTAGTTCCTTAACTTTCACATTTAGCGCCCTTGAGGTGATTTCTCACAAAAACGGCGCTCTACAAATTATCCATCATCATCATCTTCTTCCCCTTGTCCAATTCGGGTCGGGGACCCACTGCATCGACAATGCTCCTCCATTCGTCCCTATCTTGCGCTGATTGTTCGGCTTCCGTCCATGGCAGACCCATCCTCTCGTATTATCCAAATTTTCAAATACAAATCATACAAATTACCCATTATTCCTGATGAATTTAGTGATAATGAGTGTGCGCAACATTAAATACATTTTATATAAAAATGAATGCACATATAATATCCGCGTGGCACCAAGGGAAAGTCATATTTGTTAATAAAGTTATTACTATTATTTAATCGTTGGCGCTAACAAAAAACTGTCCAAAAAAGCGAAGCTAGCAGTCCACTACGGAAAGCTGGTACCTTCCCTGATATAGCAATGAAGCATGGACTGGCAGACGAAGAATGAAAGTAGACTGAATGCTGTAGAAATGAGATCCCTGACGCTTGTATGGTAAAACCATGTACGATCATGTGAGAAATGTGGAGATCCGCAAAGAATGAAAGGCTGATGTAAGTGTAATGAGTGAAATTAAGAAAGGGACGCTCAAGTGATTTCGGCATGTTGAGCGAATGAAATGAGATGGTAGAAGAAGTTGGCATGGCACAATCAAGCGAATCAGAAGCTTGTATCGTGCCATGTCAAGAATCAGAATAATAGAAGAGTACGTATGAGATGATGCATGAACGTGAATGAGGCAAGTAGTGTGTGCTAAGACGAGTTGTTTGGCGGTGCGTTCTCTCTGCCTACCCCTTCGGAATGGCGTGAAAGTTAGTAAGTTAGTTATTTATTTAAGTGACCCCTTTCCAGTTATGGAATTCGACTCAATGTAATAAATATATTTATAATAAATTTTAAACAGTACTTACTGTAATTTCAGAGTTTTGCAAGGCAAGTCTAGAAGCTGGGGAGTGGTGTTTACCTGCTTCTGCGTCTCCTATTTTGCAAATCATGTATTCTACTTGTACTCTGGAAGGATTGACTATGAATACAACATGAAGGCTAATATTGTTGCAGGTAAATCATCCAATATAATTTTATAATTCATATTATCAGACACACTAATTTCGGTTGTTTGTGATGTGCGTTAGTTATTCCTGTGTGAAATCAGGTTCAGTGAACTCTAAGTGTCATTTTCAAAATTAGAGCTGCTAGTTTGAGGAATAATTCAGACTTAAAATTTGATTGAAATTTGCATTGTATGTTCTCTGCTGAAATAAATTATTTGTTTATTATTAATTATTATAAATAATTATAATTTGAAATAAACATTTCAGCGTTTTGTACAGGGTCAGCAGTTGTGCGGGAGTGTGAGTGTGAGTTTACATGTGTTGTTTGGTTGGCAGGCGTCCTCGGGGGTGCGGGCTGGGTTGTGTGGTCGTGCGTGCAGCTGTGGCGGGGGCGACGCTACGTGTGGCGCTGCCTGGCGTACGTGCTGCTGGTGGGCGCCAGCATGTTCCTGGAGCTGAGTGACTTCCCGCCCAAGTTCCAGCTGTGGGACGCGCACGCCATATGGCATCTGTCTACTGCGCCGCTGCCTTTCCTCTTCTATAAGTAAATATTACCCTTTATATTATTTGGTAGTTGGGTATGGGTACCGCCGCCCCAGGAACCATTTATTGGATAACCAACACCTCGCTACGTTTGGTAACTTAGCAGGGGTGCCTGGGTTCAAGGGTTGAGGTTTGTCCAGGTCTTGGCAGCGGATGTGTCTGCCCACCAATTCGGCAGGCAGATCGGGAGAGACTGGTTGAGGGGGGTCTTTTGACTTCTCCAGCAGGACTCTCTCGGAACATCACTTTGCACCGTAGTGGGAGGGATGGAATCATTCATCCGTCACTCCTGGACACATTAACCCCCAGATTCCTACCCACTCCTCGTGCCTTTTTACTTCCCAGAACATCCTTCCTTCATTTCCTAAAAAGAACCCCCCACACAACATCCCCAAAGATGACATAGGCCTCGAGGGGAATTATTTTCTTCAAGGCCTCTTAAGTGGAGCTAATGTAAAAAAAAAAAAAATACTAAACCCCTTTATATGCCCAAACCAGAAGTAACAAGAAATATATTATTTTACCGCTTTCCGGGAGCTATCACGCATATATGTCTCTTAATTCCCAATATTAAGACAACTTTGACAATGTGTTGGTCGGCCGGCGTGGTCGAGAGGTGACGCTCTCGACTTCCAATCCGAAGGTTGCGGGTTAGAACCCTGCGTGCGCAAATAAATTTTATTTAATGAATTTGTGTTATTTCCCAATTAATTAATTAAAAATAATATAAAGTATATTTGCGGCACGTTCCAGAGTGGAGGATACTGTCAGTATCGCCCTGGTGTAAGACCACCATTCAGAATTGAAACGTTGCTTGGAATCGCTTTAGCCGTGTTTGATGACCAGATCTGAATAGCCAGGTAGTTACCCACCTTCCTCTTCCCCATCTTCTTCCCCTCCCCGCTACCTTCAGCCTCACAACATACTTTGATTGAGGATGCCAAATCTCACTGGCTCCAGACGGGAGCAGTTGGGACTCTTGTGCGGTATTCATTTAAAAAATAAAAAACTTATTGATTTATTAATTTATTATAAATATTACAATGAATATTAAACTGGATAGACGTCCTTACTAGACTAGGCTCTAATTAGTTCTGCCGGATGAGCCCGGCCAATCTCGCTGATGCCTTCGGCCATCATCGTACGATGATAGATGGTACTTTTCTGATATTATACTCAACTGCCATCTCTTGGAATATAGCAGAACTTTGTGTAACTAACTGTGCTATCGATGTATATTGAAGGAAGCTGAAACTACATGAATAATCTCTACACTAAATCTAAAATTAGATTTCTTTATTCTGGAAAAAATAAAACGAAGGGTCCATATTTTATGTTTTGTAGTAAACTTAATTTTTATTCCATAACTGTAGTCCAAGGAATGCAAAAAAAAATTTTTCAAACAGATGTGATGTGTTTGTTAAAAATATAAAAAGGGAAAATAGCACTTTTTCTGAATAAAATCAAGATACTAAACAATAACTACACCAAAGTTTTTGAACAAAATACAACGAATACAAAATAATGAATGCTCAAAATTTAATGATAACATGTTATGACAACAGTAATTATTGTGAAAAAAATATTAATTACCATCATTTAAAAATACACGTTTTAGGTGTTTTTCTGATTTACAATGCATTTTTTTGCATGCGAGCTAATAACCATTTAAAAAAAAAAAAATTATATGCAGTTCTCATTTTCTTTGTAAGACGCAACTTTTGAGACCCCAGGCGTTTCTGAATCCAAAATTTGAAATAATTGTCACACTAATAAGTGTGTGACTTTTATTTATTTATTTATTCAATCTGTACAATTATCACAGTGCATGTGCGACTGTACTTCAGCACTGCCATTCGAATTATGAATTATTATTATACTAAATCGTGTCTCGTGTAACGTCTCAAAACACAATTGCAAACGTTTTACCCAAGTTCACTTTGAAAACTCATAACTTTGTCATTTTTGGAGATACGAAAAAACTTATTTTACTGTCATAATTTACTTACGTTATTTTTGTTTATGTTATGTTATGTTTGCCTTATCCACAGACAGACATTATTAATTGTGTTAGGGCTCTTCAAGAATAATATCCTTGTTACAAACTGGTTTATTAATAATACTTACGTGTTTACAATATATTATAGTTCTGGGTCTCACGACCGACTATAGCTGTCCAGGAATTGAATCTGGGAATTTGAGCTATCGTCGACCGCGTGTACTGCCCGGGTGTATCTACTCTAACTGCTGGACATCTGTTGGAACTTGACATAACTAACATGACTAACAGCATCTATCAAAAACAACTGAAACTACATGTCATTCATGGACACTACAATTTTCATCAAAATAAAATAATCAGGAGACATCCCCATTGTTCATAATGGAGGCAATTGAAATGCCACATCTTACATTTCAAATATTACGTAACTATTTTTGTACAGTCTCTCTTCTGTGACTGCAGCAAGTTTGGAAGTCCTCTTTCATTCGGTGTCCGTACTCTATTTAGTTTTTTTGCTTATGTTTGTTAATACTATTTCTCCTTTTTCCAGATTTATAATAGATGACTGCAAGTACGTGAGGAAACGCGCCGACTGAATCAATAAAACTTCATTTTTCTGTTTTTATAATAAATAATAACGCTTTAATAACGTTTACCTATTCGCGGGCCGATTTTAAAGTTCTGAGAATTCTTCCTAATTTTGGTTAAAGAGGTCTGCAGTGACAATAGCCTGATAAAAAAGAACAGAAAGAAGAAAACTGAAAGTTTAAACAATTTGAAGACAGGGCAAAAACAAGGAATGTCAGTTAAAATCTCAAATTGAAGTAACAATGTCATCTAGTGGCATTACTGTGTACCTTTCATATTGCAACATTGTTTTAGCAACAAACTTGGCTGTCTAAAACTGTGTTGGTTTATTTACTTATTTATAGCAGACAAGAATTATGAGCTTCCTTCTGCGCGCAAATAGGCAAAAATCATGATGGTTTGAAACAGCATTAAAATGAATGTAAGTGACAAGGTACAGCCTTTTAAATTCTGATTTATGCAAATACTTGAACTGACATATTTTTTTCCTTGTTATTCCTCTGTGGTATTTACTTGACCTTTGACTATGTTTTTGGTTGAATGACAACTCAACAAAGTGGCATTTCAACACCGCTTTGAAAATTCATTAAAAGTGATGTTTTTTTTTTAAAACAGCCCAGAACCTTACCTAACGTAACTTATTTAACCGTATGTGATTTAAGTGTCATTGACTTTTCAAAGGAGTGACCAAATTGAACATAGTTGAGTTGTCTGGTCACCATGTTTTTAGCAGTGTCGGGGATTGCTCTGTGATCAAAGTTTCAAGTTACTGTGTGTAGTTTTCAAATTTGGTTTGTATTGTGCAATGAACATTTGATAATGCCCCTATTATTATTATTATCTTCCGTTGATTGTTGTGGCCAACTGAATAAATATGCGTACATACAATTTTCTTACCAAATGGATGTAAAAAATATATCTTGTTACAAATTTTAAAATTTTCTTAGTATGATTTGACTATCTTTATCTCAGATTTAATATTATTTATACACCTTCTGATGTCATTTAAAAACTGCAGTAAAAACATAATCACAAAAAGAGTATTTTGAATCCCCATTTTTATGGTGTGTTCTATGCACCACTATGTACTAAATTGAGTCAAGAAGAATGAGATTGGTAAGAATTCAAAGAACTTTTAAACCAATAGAATTATATTGCCCCACATGTAATCAAGATAAGTCTTTAGTATTAATTATTAAATACAAAATGATAATAATATGACAGTGTGTTTGACTTAAAACACTGATGCATATTTTAGTCCAATGCGGCCATATTCATTAAGTAATACCAAATATGTATTGTATTAACGCTTGATAATTTATTTTGAGTTCTCGTAATTTTTCTTTATTGATTATGTACAGAGTATGAAAACTGTAATGTCATTATTTTTTTCTTTACGAAGAGTTTTAGTCACTTTTGTCATTCCAAAAATAAAACATTTGTTATTGCAAATTCATATTTTGCGGTTTTCCAGGAAAGATTACAAAAAACTGGTGTTAATTTCACGATTTTGGAAATTTTCTGTAATACTACTATCAATGTAAAATCATTCCCACTCGAGCGCTTTTATATTACCGTGACATTTATTAGATTACGGTACTGTGACAGCACAAAAAAATAGCGTAAAACGTATGTTCTTTATCCTAATAATGCTACAGCTCTTTTTTACACATTAAATAATGGTGAGACAAAAGATGAGTCGCACAATGCATGTGTGTCTGTTTCCGCCAAAATACTACTTTTTCCTTTGGAGGAAATATCTTATTACAGCTCAGCAACGGTGACAGGGTGGCATTTCATTTTCTTTATATGTGTGAGGGAGATGTATGATAATGGGAGACAAACGAATAAATGGCAGACAAACGTTCACCGTTTGTCTCATTTTCGACTATTGTTATTTAGTGTAAAAGAAAGAGCTACAGCAATATATGTGAACAAAAGCAAAACCATCAGCGAATTGATGTTTGACATTTTTGGAATTCACTCACAGTTCAATATTATCCTTGTGACTAATTCCATACTTTCAAAATTATTGTCACGGCTAGTAGTATTGTAGGGGTCTACGGAGACGTCACGGTGCGGCGAGTGAGAGAGATAAAAGAAAATGATTACTTTTTTTGGAGGAAACAGATGTACATACATTGTGTATCTCATCATTTGTCTCTCCATTATTTAATGTGTAAGAAAGAGCTGCAGCATTATCGTGCTAAGGAGCCTATGTTTGATGCCTTTTTGTGCTGTCACGGTACCGTAATTGTGGATCGTCACGATAATTATAAAAGCGCACATTGGATAAGAACTTTTTCTTGCAATGTTTATGAGTCTTTTACCAGTTTCTTAAAAACAACCCGTAACGGATTAAATTTTAAGAAACTATCAGCTTTTATAGACAGCTAGAGAAATACAAACTACGTACAATAGTAGCATCCTAACTACTTCTACAATAATATGATTGTGTGTGTCCAAGTTTTACAATGTTAATTTAATTTTACATTTAGCCAGTCGTTGAAATGTCTAAGTCCATAATTTTAAATAATATTAATCCCCAATATTAGTCCATATTATTATATACATAATATATAAAATATATTACGTGAAAAACCAATTTACCAAAATGTTTGCCAGTGCTATGTATTATTTTGTTTATTTAGTCATTTACATAATATATTGTTTAGTCAAGTATACTACGTTTAGTTGTGTTTATTATTTGTTATATTTTTTATGACCTTACGAACAAGATTTTTGTTACATGTGACTGCCATTGTATAAATTTAATAAATAGTGATACATTAGAAAAAATTGTAACTTGTTTTGTTTTTTATCATACACATTCCTCTACATAACGGTACAATCTTTAGCCCTGTTTCCAGAGATTGTCGATTCAAATCCAGGGAAAAGACAAATATAAAAAATTACAAATAATCCCACATTAATTTTTATTTTTAATTTGCGAGGCTGGTACAGGTACCGCCGCCCCGGGAACTTTTTATGGATAATCAACACCTTTGCCATAGGTCACCCAAGTGATTCGCTACGTTTGGTGACTTAGCAGGGTGGCCCGGGTTCATGGGGTGAGGTTTATCCAGGTCTTGGCGACAGAAGCGTTTGCCCACCTATCACCTTGTACAGCGTTAGTGGGATTGGATTCACACGTCCGTCATTCCTGGACACACTGACCCCCAGATTTCTACCCACCCTTCAAACCATTTTTTCTACCCAGAACTTCTCTCCTTCCTATCCATAAAAAGGCCCGTCACACAACATCCCCAAAGATGGAAGGCCCTGAGGGATTTTTTTTCCTCAGGGCTTTCTGTGTGGAGCTAATGTAAAATAAAGTGATATCTCGCAAAAGTCCCCTGGTTCAGCACTGCGCAAACAATATGTTGTGAGGTCCTTTAATCTCTTGAATGTGGGATGACATTTGGCCACATGATAGCCGTTCTCCTTAGAAAATTAATTTCAAACCATTCCGAGAAGCTACATTACTGAAATTAAAAGCAACATCTGGAATGATATTGGCGCAAGCGATTCTTGTCCTTGTACAATTTCTTTGTATATAAAAGCGTTCAAATGGAATTTAAAAAAAAAAAAAAAAATTGTGATGACAACATCATCAAAACACGGATGACAGGTAAACCTTTGGAACACCGAGAACCTAATAAATACCTCTTTAGAGTTACAACGGTAAAAAGTCCATCAACTTAAAGTATGTATTTCACATTTCCACACAGACACGCCAGCGCACAAACGGATACCAATATGTATTATCATAGAAAAGGATTTGTCAATGCGGGTCTTCGAGAGGCCTGGATCAAATGAGGTAGAAAAGACAAAGAAAATTCTGATGTGATGTTTTTGAAGGTATATATTTTTCATGGAAAACTATATTATTGTCGACCACATATTCATGTATGTGAGGCTACATTTTTTTAGTAAAAGCACAATCCTACTTAATTGTAATACAGATCCAATGATTTTTATATTAAATGTAATAGCTACCCAGTTAATGATTGATTATTTGCAATTTTTTTATTAAAATATGAAACATTTTTACACAAGTAGGTACTTAAATGTTATATGTTTGTTAGTTAGAAATTTATTTATTTAAACTGATATAAAAAAAAACGCACACACAAAAAACATTAATGGCAAGACGTTAAAATCCAAACATTTAAAGAAAATTGTGATAAAAATAAATAATTTTTATATAACAAGAAAATTTTATAATACTTTTAAAAATGGCATTCATAGAAGAAACCTTTCATGTGGCAAGTCATAATAAATTTTGAAAAATTTAGATTTTATTAAATTAATAATACAAAAGAACCTTTTGAAAATTAAAAATCTAAAAGCGGCATAAAGCATACTTTAATTACTATTGTTAATAATACTTTGTGATATGTGAAATTGTATTATTTTGAACAATTAATTAAATTCTACTCCCTTTAGACATTATTTTATTTACAATAGAAATATTTAAGCAGTTTTTACACAGATAAAAAAACACTTATTTTTTTTACAATTATAGATTTTTTTTTAAATCAATGAAATAGGCAAAATTATATGAAAACTTCAATTGAATACTAAAAAAAAAAAATTATATAAAAATAATCATAAATAAATTGATATATACGCAATAATTATAACAATTTTTTTTGTATATTTCCTAAAATAATCATTAATTGTTGTAAATATAATTGTATTATTTAATATTTTCAATATCAACCGAGTTAACATTTATATTTTTATTGATAATACTCGTATTCAAATGAGTAAAAAGTCGATTAAAAATAAATAAAATTATATTTACTATTCAAATAAGTAGTAAAAACAGTGCTTATTTATCAATTCCACAGCATCTATCTGACCAGCAAAAAACCCCATATTAAAATTATAAAGGCATTTTTTGAAGAGATTCTCTCATAAATGAATGGCTGACAACACAACCTGTCCTTGTGGAATGTGTTAGAGTGACTTTTAAAATCTAATACTACTTTTAAAATCCATTTATATTATTTGTGAGCTACACGTGTATAACCATTTAAGTGAATATAAAGTATTCACAAGGAGATAGCTGACGTTGGGTTGAACATTTGGTTTTTTTTTTTACTTAAAATTTGGACTTTGTTACATCAATTATTTAAGTACATGGTCATATAAAAGATTATCCTATTAATAGTAAATATATTTGAGGTAAGTACTGCAGTAGCTAACATCTAGTAAGCTCATAATATAGTCTACTGTCTAGAAATGATAATAATATAATCATAAGTGCATTTGATTTAGACGTGCTCTACAATAATTATCAGTTCTTAAAACACAATATTTGCAATACTCTATGAAAATCATGAGAAATTTTTGAGATTTTATATTGGATCGGAAGTTTTGTCAAAATGCATTAATTTTCAGGATGCAAACTTATTTATTTCTACATTATTTAGTAAAATTTCAATACATCATTCAATTGACTTTAAATATATAAAAATGTACAATGACCTACAAAAGTCAAAATAAATATGATTTTGTTTTTTAACAGATACATATTATTTGAGATATTTCCTATAATGGAGAGTCAACTGTAAGAAATTGATATGTAAATATGTATTTAAATTAAACGGTAAAATAAAAATTAAACAGAATTTTAGGAAAGCTATAAACACAATGTTATACATATTTAATTGTGTTTGATGCTTTCAACAAATATTATCATAAAAAGAATGATCATTTTGCAAATGACGCAAAAAAATATGTACATATTCATGTGAGTTTGAATGACTGCAAAGACCTCAATCAGATTCATAAACTTAACGTCACACTTAAAAACTTGAAGTCTCTCAATAAACAGAATAATAATACTACTTATTAATAAATCTAGTCCAAGTTTATAAACAAGGTTTATTGACTAGTAAAGGAAGAATTTAATAAAAAAATAGTTGGTTGATGAAACAACAGGTTAGTTGATAAAATGTTAAATAATTTTTAAAACACACTATTCGCTACACTTAGGTCTAGGTTAATTTAAGATAGGTTATCATCACTTTGAGACCTCAGTCCAGGATTATAAGAGCGTGGTTGCTAAGTCAAAGAAAGGAATATTCATAAAAAAAGGTACATTAGGTATCCTTACATATTAGTTAAAAAAACGCCGCCAGCAGCCCCTCGGCTCTATTAATTACATATTAACATAATCTGTTTTATAATACCAACTGAAATGATATTATTGAAATATTCACTATTCTGTTACTTCATTATAATATTGTTTATGAATTAACAATACTGCCCAAATCCACATTATTTAACAACTTGTGTGTCGCTATAGCCAAAATAATATTACTTGAACTGTATCAGATATTTATTTTGAAATATAAAAAAACTAAATTAAATCCAAGGCAAGAAAGATTAGGCAAGTGATGGAGACGTGCAGCATTTTATACAAAATACAGATTTACAAACTTATCTGTGTAGGCGGCCAAAAGAGGAAATATTGTATCTACAATACCCACAGTAGCAACACCCACAAATGCAAGATAAGGTTTCAGCTATTATGTAAGTTGCTTATACGGCATTACATCGAGTGGCAACATTTTATTATACCAAGTATGTACACATACGAGGATTGTCCAAGAATTAAAGACCTTTCTAATTTAAAAAATTAGAAAATAATTATATTTAAAAACAATCATATGACATTTTATGATCGCACTGAAGCAGCTACCCAGCCGGATCACGGCCCGATTTTTAGGGGAAAGTCTGAGAATTAATGTCCGCGTCTCCAAAAATGAGTAACGTTCTTTATTAATTCTTGGACAGCCCTCGAATACGAGAAAATTCGTTTATCGTTTGGGCAGCATTATTTTTTCATTGACGATATTTAATTTAAAAATCTTTTTAATTATTATTATTTTTATGTCTACAAACAACCAATAATATTCATAAATATATTATGTGATTTATGAATATTATATAAAAAATTAAGCAATTCAAAAGCAATGACACAATATTAAAATTAATATGAAAACAAAATTACTAAATTTATTATGTATTTATACACTTTTATGAGAAATACTTTTTAAAAATAATAATATTCGAGATTTAAGACCTATATATTCGAATTTTATTCAAATTATATTACTGATATAAATTAAGGAAAATAAGTGTCTTTTAAAACTCAAGTGATTGAAAAAAAATCATGTTAATAAATTAGCTACATAATACACATACATTTCGTACATTTGCCTGTTATAATATTTTTAACAACTGTAGAAATTTGATCCCTACATAATATTTTACCATTCAAAATAACATCATGGAAATCAAACAAAAGTTTTAAAATTTACTAAACTCAACAAATGGGAGGTACCTTAACAAATGTGGTGTTTAATTAAGAAACCCCCTAATATTTTTAATTAGGTCCTACCGAATTTGAAAAAAAAACTGAAATAAAATCGCGATGACTTATTTTTGTCTATCTGGAGGTTGGCTTTGAAAACCTTTCCTGCCTTTAATAGGTAATAATACAAAATAAAATCTAATTCCATTGAATTTTAACACTATGAAAAACACAACAACAAAAAAATGTTATCTGTTTAACCTAATACTGAAAAGACATTTTTGCAAACACAAATAAAATTTTGCAGAATTATTGATATATAAACCTAATGATAATATCATTTATGTACAAATTTATAAATTTTTTTTTGTAATTTTATATACAAATTGGAAGTTGGATTTGGCATTTAATCCAATATTTTAACAATTAACAGCCAGTTTTGTAAGTATTACGTAATATTCTATTGTATACATGCTGAAATTGTGTGTTGCCAGAAGATTTGCTTAAATACAATAGTTATAAGTTAAAATATAGCCAGAGCAACTGTAATGAATTACGTATATTTGAATCAGAGTTATAAATACAGAGTTGAAGTGTGCATATTTGGAGTTGTTAAGTTTTCAAAATTAAAAAGTGGTGTAAGTTTGGTTTTTTTGTAAGTTATGGAGAGATTTTTCTTAGAATATGATGGATGGTTATATTATGCATTAGTATTTTTCTTGACTTCTAATTATCTGGAAATTGTCTTGAAAACTTGAATAAGACTATGTGTATTTACAATCATAAAAATTTTGTTTGTTTGTAAGAAAAACTAACAGTAAAAGTACATAAATAGCTATGCACATAAGTCACTTCAGATTGCTAAATTGTTTAAATCTTTAAATATCCGTTTGAATGGCAAAGAGAAAGATTCTGGATATCTAATATCAGAGAATTTCCATTCTAATTCTGTCATTGCATTTGTGTTCATTGAGAAACAATTGCACAAAGCATCTTTCTCGGTTTCTGGCTCTCAGAACCTCTCCTTCCTTTCACCTCTCTACACAGTATCCCCATGTAAAAATAATAACAAAGTTTGGCTGCCAGGACAGAAATATGTGGCATTTTACCTTTACCACAACATGAGTCAATACGTTGTGAAAATTACACAGCATATATTTAATGTCGTATAAATTACACAGCACATATTTAATGACGCTTTATAAATTACTCAGCACATATGTAATGTTGTATAAATTACACAGCACATATTTAATGCCATATAAATTACACAGCACATATTTAATAACATTGTATAAATTACACAGCATATATTTAATGATGTATAAATTACACAGCACACATAATAATTATATATTAGTTATGAGGTGCCTTTTTACCTTGCATATACTCCTCCCAGCGATGTGCCGTGGAAGCAAAGATAGATTCCTTTTCTAATCCCGCCAGCAACAGAAGAAGGTTGATGTGGGTAGCGTGATAGTCCCAACGTGCAATGTTGGGAGTGACTCCTAGAGTAAAGTGGCGCAAGTCATAGATGCTGCCGGTGCCCGTGTCGTACAACGGAAGCATCTTCTTCAAGGAGTCCATCCCCTGGTCGTATAGGGCCTTGGCCTCGACACCTTGTGCCGGTCCCGCTATCACGCGCAGGTCATACAGGCCCAGGAGGGCGTAGATGAATCCGTTCAGGACAAATGACGCTGGTAGTGTTGGGTATTCTTCATACCTGTAAAAATATTATAGATAAACAGTCTTACTAAAAAATGTCATCAATATTTTATACAATTGATCAAAAACCAACCATATTTGTGAAACCTAACTAATATACCTAGTGACTAAAAATTTCATGGAAAGCTATGTATATTGCTTATCTAGCCAAAGAGGGTTGTTTCCCGAGTGATTATTCACTTACTGTGCCATGAAAAAAAAAGGTTTTGTAGATATTTCCTCTTTGTGAAAACGCAAAAAATTGTAGATATATAATTCTTCCATATACTTAAAAGTACAGAAATAAACATACATACTTATTACATATTTTTCATAAAATGTTTGAATAAAGTTTTACTCTTAAAACCTTCAACAGTTTCTTTGACAGTGTCAACAGTTCCATAAATATAATGGTACATATTTACACAGCTTGTCATTGTGCGTTTAAAAAATATATCACATACAAAATAAATAATACTTAAGGCACAATAATAGATTGTTTTTAATCTGCCAATATGTATGCCTAATGCATTTGTACACACTAATCTTATCAATGAGTAAACAAACATTTTTTTTATATGTTTTCCAAGTAAAAAGATTAAAAAAACACAATTTTATTGGAAAAGTTTGTTATGAAATAATACTAGGTTGTCATGCAGATATTAGCATAAGTATTATTTTTAATATATATTTCTTCTTTATTTTTACCCGCCTTTTTGAAAAGATTGGCAATACTGTAGCGAGCGTTACGGTTTCCGGTCACTCTTACGTGGTCGTCAAGTTGAGCGCCAATGTCGTTGCGACAGTCACATAATAAATTATGTTGAAATGTTAACTTTTAGTTTTATAAGTCCGGAAAGCGGTCGAGAAGTTTGTGTGCTCAAAAATGAATTCAGAGTCACGCGGTACGCGTTGTTGAAAATATATACCCTTGCACATCGTAGCAATCGCAGCAGTACTCAATATGATTGATGTAGCGCCTTTGTTCCCTACACGACATAGCAAATTAGGTACGTAGCAATAGCAATTGTGGAGGTAACCTGTTCTTAGCAGATCAGTACTATGAGATAAGTACGATGCTTCGGGACAGGAGGTGAAGTGGAAGAAAAGGGGTGCTATCAGAAGTGCAGCTAATCTAGTTTAACCGATATCATCAGAAATTATTTTGACTAAAACTGACCACAGCAACTGAATTAATTTCGGTGCTAACTTGTCCTGGTTTATTGATTAAAGATTTTACCTTATTCAAAAAAAAACCTTAAGATGTCAAAGCATACTACTTTTTACATAAAAATAAACATGCTTTCGGGGGCCCTAAATTATGGTGGCTCGGAGGGATAGCCGCCTTAATTAAAGGCAGCTGGGACGGAATGGGTTAACCAAGTTGACACCGTAAACCATGACATCCTATTAAATAAGTTGTCAATGATAGGTTTTTCTTTGCGGTATCTTATATTCTTTGCCAGCTATTTTACTGGAAGAAAACAATTTGTTTCACATGGAATATTCTTATCAAAATTATTTCTTGTACTCTCGGGAGTTCCTCAGGGTTCTAATTTAGGACCGCGAAATAATGAATACAGAATAAATATCATTAATTTTATTAATGACATTTATTCCGTATTCCCGGTTACTTCTTTTCACTGATGACCTAAAACTTTTCTTGAAAATACAAACTTCAGAAGATTGCATTCGATTGCAATCGGACATTGATAGAATTGTTGACTGGAGTAAACAGAATGAAATTGAATTCAATGTCTCTAAATGTTTCCTTCTTTCTTTCACAAGGGCATGTCATACTTAGTTTTACCGGTATACATACTATGGGAGCTCAAAGTTTAAAATGTGTCTCCACTATGAAAGATCTTGGCGTTTTGATAGTAGGCTAACTTTTCTTGCTAATATCGTAATGACATGTAGTACTTCATTAACCTCTTGAATGCCAGGTGTTTTTGGAAAAAATCGCGCGAAATTATCTTCCCGGCTTTTGCTCAAATATCGTATAAAAACAAAGGAATTGTTTTTTTTGTGATTGTTTTCTGTTTGCCAGATAATGTACCTTATTATTCATATATATTTCATGATAATATCGTTACAAGTTTTCCCAGAATAGCTATTTTTAACAAAAAAATGTGAAAATATTTCCCATTCGACAAAAAAATGTAAATAAAATATATTCATACGAAAATGATAATTTTTTTAATTTCTCTACAAACCTGAATAGACACCCTACATGAAAAAAACCATTTCAAAGGTGTTTTCAAAGAAGTAATGACATAAATACTTGTTTGAAAATGAAATGACAGTTGAAAACCGTTTGTAAAAGTGACGCCAAGTTGACCATAGATATTTATTATAAATTATTCAGATGGGTTGGCGCTATGCGGATTTTTGCTATGTCAAGATCGAGAACGGCGCAAGCGATTCTGACCTTGTTCTTCATACAACTTCTTTATACATAAGGAACAAAATCGCTTCAAAAAAATTTTTTTTTTTATTTCGACCCGCGGCCACCGGTGGGCGAACGGCAGTCGAGAGGTTAAGAATGCTGGGTTTCATCCTACTCACTGCGACGAATTTCAGAGACACCTGGGTTCTCACAATACTTTATAATGCATGGGTTAGGAGTAGGCTTGAAAGTGGGTCGGTTATTTGGAGCCCACTCCAGGTGAAGTATTCCCTCATGTTGGAGAAGGTTCAGAAGAAATTTCTGAGATTTCTCTACCTGAGGGAATATGACTATTACCCGTGGCTCTATCCCACCGACTTTCTCTTGGGCTTTCTTTTCGCATGCTCGGGATGAACCACCTACAGGTCAGAAGGGATATGCACATTGTATTACATTTCTTCAGACTGATTCGTGGATGGTTCGAAAACTTGAATATCATGAGAGCATTCATTTCTATGTTCCCGATGGGTATCTCCGTCACCGACAACATAGATTGTTTTATCTCCCGGCTTGCAGGACTAACTTGCCAATGGTCATGCCAGTGAGGAGAGCTATCTTGTTGTTAAATAGAATCACTTCGGATATTGATATATTTAACATAAACGAAACACAATTTAGACGGCAAGCTTTATTGCTGCTAGAATAAAATCTGATTTTACATATTAAACCGCTTGCTGATGGGCGTATTTTGGATTTTGCACGGCTGATAAACGGCCATTTACGACACCTTGATGGTTGTTTGTCAGTTGTATAAGGTTAGGATCAGGAGCGAGTTAATTATTAGGAATCGTATTGCATTTCCTTTAAAATTGTATCTTTAACCTCTAGTTGGCCGATTGATCACCGATGATCACCAGTTTTTGGAAGCGATTTTGTCCTTTATGTGTAAAAAAATTGTATCAAGAACAAGGTCAGAATCGCTTGGGCCATTCTTGTTCTCGACGTAACAAAATACTGTCTAGCCTCTCGGAATAATTTTAATAAATTTTCGATGATGCGGCGGGCAAGAATGATGGCCGACAAAATGGCCACCACGTCAAAATATGGACAGAGTTAGTTTAGAAACTCTATATTCTTTCATTGTTTTTGATATAACTTCATTGTGGAAAGAATAAATTTCTGGTATTATCAGAAAGATCGTTTTATCTACATTATTTTTATGTAATTTTTGTAATATATCACAAAAGAAATGTTATAAATATTGGATTTGTATGAAATGTCAAATTTCTTACGTCGTAATGAAAAAATATATTTTTCCTATGCAGGCTTTCAAAAGGTTAACTGTATCTTATTATTGTATTATTAATTATTATTTTTTATTAACGAATTGAAATTAAATTTTTTTGTGATGTTATTAAAATACATAAAGAATTGAATTGAATTGAATCAAGTTTCTGAAAATAACGCCTCGTGATAACTTTATAAATCACTTTGATCATCGTGTACTGCAACATTTAAATCGAATAAGACATGTGTAAAGGTGAAAATCGTCTCGGAACAGATTTTATCTAGTGAGACAGGTAAAAGAAAACCATGTACATAAATCAAAATAAAATAAAAGCCCGGGTTGTCAGCACTGAAATCTGAAAAAAGGTCAAGTTGTTTTAACTAAAATCTTCTTATGGTAAATGTTCCAACTGTTTAATAAGACCCCCAGAAAATGAAATAGGCTGGCTTAAAAATTAACATCCGAATTGTAAGCATAAAACAAAAAAAAAGCAATTACAAAGTTCATATGATAACTGACTTTAATTGCAAAAAACATTTATTGAATAGATGGTCACATTTCTACCTTTGATAAAGTCTTAGATAGCAAAATGTTTTGCGAAACTTCAATTGAGTCAACATCATTTAGTTATAAACAATGACCTCATGAACAAATTGGAGCAAAAAATGCAAAATTTTTGCATTCCAGATTATATTTGACCTTTGCAAATTGGATCACTTCTTAGAATACTGCTAATAATAAATTATTTAATAATAACTAATAACATAACGTTTGTATAGTGCAGTTTTATGCAACTTAACTTCAATAAATGGTTTCTATGGTAAACTTTAAAATAATAATTCGGTATTCAGTGGTCATATTCTTAAAATTATTCAGAAGAGCTCCTTACATAATATTGATTAAATAGCATGTCATAAAAATATACAGTACATAATAAATAATTAACAATAACAGTGGAATATAGCACAGGATAAAATAAGAACACTAAAATTATATAAAAATACTACAAGCCTCCACAGATCAGGAAACTCTAGTGAGGAGGACAGTGAAAACTGTGACATTATTCTTATATTATGCTTTATATTATAGGAATGCAAAGTGTACAAACTTTGCGATAGAAACAAATTTAAAAAAAAAAATTATGCTTGAAGGATGATCAAAATCTGAAATGTGAATTTGTTGTGTTCACAGTAATTTTTTGATTCTCACCATAAACTTGTTAATCATCACAGTAAATTTGTTGATTCTCACCATAAATTCGTTGAATATCACCATAAATTTGTTTATTCTAACCATAAATCTGTTGATTCTCACCAAAAATTTGTTACGGGAAGAATTTAATAAAATAACTAGATATTGAAGCTTACCAAACGTATTTCCCGAGGAAGGTAGTGAGCACCCCTCCCTGCCACGCCGGGAGACGGAAGGGCCGAAGTGCCTGGAGGGCGGCGTGGAGGAATTTGGTGTTGCCAGACCTATGGGCGGCCCTCGCCAGCAATGATATAGCGTGACCTTGGCCCATGGCCGAGTACCTAAAACATTTAGAGCCAAAATAAATTTAGGAACATTAGAAAGAGTCAATTGGTGAAATTAATGAATGGTAGAGAAGAGATATTGTTACAGATATATCAATAGATGGCACAGGCCCTGAGGAAAATAATTCCCCACAGAACCTATGTCATCTTTAGGGATGCTGTTTGGAGGGTTTTTCAGAAAAGTAAGGAGAGTTTTATGTTATTTGTAAAAAAGTATGAGGGGTGGGTTGGAATCTGGGGGACAGTGTCTCCAGGAGTAACGGACGTATGAATCTAACCCTCCTCAACCTCTCTCCCGATGTGGCCTGCCATGCAGTTGGAGGGTATACGTGTCCATACTCACCCCATGAACCCGGGTAACCCTGCTAAGTCACCAAACGAAACATACCATCTGTGGCATAGGGAATGGTTATTCATTAAATGGTTCCCAGTGCGGCGGCACCCATACCCGCCTCCTAAATTGATGTGTCTTCTGTCTTATTCATTTTTAAACAAGACGCGTGAGAAGGAAGAGGACGAACGATGATATTAACTCTCGCTGGGACTGGTTTAGGTCAAATTGTGGACATAGAGATCATTAAAATTTCCTGTTAACTACTGTGTTTTTTCTACTGAATATAGTTGTTTTCACATACCAGCCAGGTTTAAGTTCTGCAAATCCTGAAGCAAGTCTCCTCCGTACAGGAATGGGCCATCCTCCAGTTTCTGGATCTTGATTCTTTACAAACCAATTGGCCGCCGCATAGAAATGTGCCATGTGCTCACTGGACGCAAGGGTTATATTGTCAATCATCCCGCGACCACTCAGCATAATACCTGTTACCTGGAAATATTTATATTATGAGTGTTAATTAACAAGTAATGGCCTTCATTAACCCTCTCATACCGGAGGGGGTAATACACTTCCCCAAACGAGAATTTTGAACGAAATCTAGATTGTTTTTTAAAACACATACTTTATAATTTAGGTAATCCTAGAAAAACAATTATACCATAGTCAATCTGCATTTAAAAAAAAATACTGTTACTATTTTAAATTTTTCTGTTGTTTATTTTATTGTTTTAATTTCTTGCTAGGGAAATCGTGATGAGTTACAAAACTCATTTCAGGATGGGAATAACTCACATTTCATAAGTGGGAGAAATAAGGTATAATTTTACATAGGCATTTTGATATCAAAAATAGTTTCAGACAACTACAGCATAAAAAAGACAGGTTAAGTGGAACAAACAACAAGAGAAAACAAATAAAGGAACAAACAATGATATAAAAATATAGAAGATTACAAATGCAGGGAAAATAAAAGGAGAGAAAAAAGAAACAAAACAGAAAAAAACGTGACAAGAAAATTACATATTTTCATTTTTAAATGTACTTAAAAAATATTATTTTAAAGCATTACTTTAATTTTTCTTTCATGCTGGATGTTTTTGTACATATCTGGAAGAGCTTAATAAAAGTGTGTAAGCAATATAATTCAGTAATTTCATTCCATATTTTGTAGTGTGTGTTTGAGGAATGCGGATTTTATTGTTATTTCGAGTATAACGTTGTGGATGAATTTTGATTGTAAAGTGGCTTGATGTTAGTTTAAGTTAATTGATATATATATCCAATTCCAATGAAATTACTTGGCTACAATAATTTGTATTTGATTTACACTTATATTACCGCTTTAACCATTTTGCATTACTTATTGACTGACTGCTGGCGAAGATGGGCGACGTCCGGTTAAAACAATAGGATGAAAAAAATAGTAACTAATATCAGAGTGTTACTGGAAAAGGCAAAAGAGTATTAAGAGATACCATCGCTTCCCAATATACATGGGGTCTACAGAGGCCCCCTCCGGGTGATATTTGAATTTGGCTTAGGTGTATATATAAAAATTATATATATTTACCTTAAATTTATTTCTAGAAAGCTTCCGCTTTGGTTTGTCTTGGTAAGCAAGACCCTTTTGAAGATCTATTATCAAATCTCTCGTCAAATGTTTCCAAACATTTACTTTTCCAATTCCATGGTAGATATTTTCATCCTGCAATGACAAGCATTTATTATTGTTCATATAAAACTTAATGAATCATCAGAGTAAATAATGAAGTACATATTGACAAAAGGAATACCTGGGCAGATATCATGACATCGCTCGGAATGTAATGCAAATAGTAAGCTTCATTCTTTTCTTGGTTTTTGAGGCCAATAATAATACTGGAATTATATTGCAGCTGCACATCAAAACTCAAAATAAAATCTAAAACGTGATTTAATTTAATAAAAACATGATTCGACGCCTGCTCCACGGTTGAGAATTGTAAAACTTCCGAATGTTTCGAGGAATCCCTGATTCGAGTTATAACAGATCCTTTGGATTCTGTCCAAGCGGCTAGAACAGATTCACTATCATCGATGACCTTTCTTCTAGGTTCGGGTTCAGTCAAATTTTTGCTATAATGTGCTAGTCCAAATTGTGCTATTTGTGTGGGGTAATAGTATCCCTGCGGCTCCCATTGTATAGAGACTGGGACTCCATCGATAGCGCTGATGCACTTTACCCTGTCCCGAACTTCCACGTTGTAGTTCTCAAATGTTCCAAACACTCCGCGAGGGTCGTACTTCACTTTGGGGTGGTATACTTTACTGTAGCTATGAGACCATTCGAATCTATCAATTCCATCGTCGGAGGCTAACTTGCCATAAACCTGTAATGTTAAAATACATTTAAATTAATACATCCAACACTTAATTATGTTTACAAAAATATTTTAATACAAATTTGATAATTTTCGATATGTACTTACTTCAAAATACTTATGTAAGAAAGAAAAAGGAATGTAAACTTCATCTCCTTCTTTCCGGCAAGAGACAGAATATTCCCCATTAATGTGGCAATCAATTTCTTCTCCTGTATTTGGTCTTGTATCTAACGGTGGTCCTGAATTTACATCAAATAATACTTAAGAGATATAATAAAATTAATAATATTACTAATGCAGATTGATCATATATAACGCAGTCGATTACGCTTAATTGGGACATATCGAACCTAAACATTTTATCCCAGTAAGCCAAGTTTAAAGTACCTAGGAATTTATTTTTTTATTATTGAGCATTTATTATATATTTAAAATGTTTTGTCAAATTACATTTATTGGAGTTCTCTTGAATGAGTTTTTATGACATATTACATTTAATGGAGTTCTCTCGAATATGTTTTTAAGGCATATTACATTTATCGGAGTTCTCTTGAATGTGATTTTATGACATATTTTTTATTGGAGTTCTCTCTAATGTGTTTTTAAACATTATAAACTTTTTGAAATAATTATTTCTGTTACCTCTGAAGTTAAAGGTCGATTGCACTATTTTTTACAAAAATGAGTTTTACACAGAGTCTGAATTGGGACAAAAAGTGTCATTTACTTGGACACTTTTGAACTAACTTCAGATAGGAATTTGTCCCAATTAAAAGGATTGTTATCTCAGATAATCAAGGTAAATTAGTATTAGTTTCTTTATTGGTTTTCTGTTCCTTCGTTTTTGAACCAAAATAACCGGCTGTACCGATAAACTTGTGTACAAATTAAACGGAATCGACTATATTTAACATTAGAAAAATTTATAAACGGAATTTATATTTACCAGGTTTCAGAGAAGCTATTGAAAGGTGGCCGCATTGTTTCCACAGAATAATTATAAAACTTATACCAAAAAATAATATTATACCCAATGTATGCTTAAGATTAATTCTTAAGAACATCATCTTGGTATCTGAAACAAAATACACTAGGAATAAGGATACAGTACTTATTCTATGTTATAAAAATAAACAAAATCATCTCATTAGTTCCAATAAATGAGGCGTGCTGAAAAAAAGTCGTCAATCTCCACCATTGGTTGAAAATGAGTTGGAGTTGGCGATGGATAGAGAAACAAAAATACTATTGACAGTTACAAAGGGTTCGGAGCATAAATGACAATAATCCATACATTTTGTAATAAATGTATTTGGTTCTGCAAACAAAAACGGCAAGCTTCATTAAAAATTGCAGGGTACGGAACAAAAACGGCGGTGTCGCTTTGGACCAATCAGAAATACAATGCACGCAGAGTGTACCTAATGGAAGCAATTAATAATCAAAATTATTCTTTATTGTTCATAGCACGGAAAAAGAACTAAAGACATTTTTTTGCGTATTACTGAAAATGAAAATATATTTAGATACAGTCTTTGTTTCAACACGCCTAAAATGTACCTACAAAGATTGTGTGAAATACTTAAATTCATTATGATGAAGGTTTTGTTGACAGGAAGTATCAACATCCTAAACATGTTATTATTATAATATAATATTCTATGGTTAACCACATAAACGTTGTGATGACTGAATAAAATTAAGCATGTATATCGAGCGTCAGTTGATTTTATTTTTATTTATTTATTATTTCATTCCATGATATTTTAGTTTAGAATTTTCATGAATATTATTTATAGAGAATCAAAAATAGATAAAAAGAGAATAGAGTAAGATAAATGCAAAGAAATTTTTTAGTTGTTTTTGAACTTACATTGGTATAAAAAATAAATTTAATGTAATACAATTATAAAATAATATAAAGGAAAGGTAAAAAAAAAACAAATTTAATGACTGTTAATCAGCATATTTTCGCATTCAGCGCTCCCCAAGGAAGGGTAAAAGTGACGCTATCTTTGAGTATGTAATATGATTTTCCTCATGTATAATTGCTGTCTTTGAGTATGTAATATGATTTTCCTCATGTATAATTGCTGTCTTTGAGTATGTAATATGATTTTCCTCATGTATAATTGCTGTCTTTGAGTATGTAATATGATTTTCCTCATGTATAATTGCTGTCTTTGAGTATGTAATATGATTTTCCTCATGTATAATTGCTGTCTTTGAGTATGTAATATGATTTTCCTCATGTATAATTGCTGTCTTTGAGTATGTAATATGATTTTCCTCATGTATAATTGCTGTCTTTGAGTATGTAATATGATTTTCCTCATGTATAATTGCTGTCTTTGAGTATGTAATATGATTTTCCTCATGTATAATTGCTGTCTTTGAGTATGTAATATGATTTTCCTCATGTATAATTGCTGTCTTTGAGTATGTAATATGATTTTCCTCATGTATAATTGCTGTCTTTGAGTATGTAATATGATTTTCCTCATGTATAATTGCTGTCTTTGAGTATGTAATATGATTTTCCTCATGTATAATTGCTGTCTTTGAGTATGTAATATGATTTTCCTCATGTATAATTGCTGTCTTTGAGTATGTAATATGATTTTCCTCATGTATAATTGCTGTCTTTGAGTATGTAATATGATTTTCCTCATTACATCAAGAGCACGATTAGTCAGACATTTCCGAAAAACCGAAATTTGAATTACGTACGCAGTTATAAGTAAAAGTGTACCCTCTATCTGGTACAATACTCAGATTACTCATAAAAACCAGAAAATCAATTATAATGCAGAAAAACTTGTAGTGAATTAAACAAAAAAATTATGTTTTCCGGGTTACCAGTAGGAAATTTCAAAATGTCATACTAATGCCCCGAACCGTTAGCTTCCCTGTGTTATTTTATAGCTTATTTAATATGTAAAACACAGACACGTTTAAATAATATTTGATTTATGGTGAGTATTCGAAAATTGCTTTTCTCGTTACCTCAAAACTTAGTATTTGGAGATGTTTGACTTATCAACTGGGCGATAACTTCATTGGCAGTTTCTACCGACTTGCCAATATTTATTAAGTATTTCGATAGTCACGCCAAAAGTAATTGAAGCACTTAAAAGTACACTTTCAGTCACAATAACTTCAATATGCAGCAAACACAGATTACAGAAAGGAAACACTGAACTGCTTTTGATAAATTATTTCATAATTGTATGACTCTTTCAGTTCAGATGAATTAAAACACACATGAAAAAAATTAAGATTTTAAATTAAAAGGCAGTAAGTACATAACAACTGGGATCTGGCAAAAGGGAGGGAATTGATCCAGATTTTCATATATGATTTCCTAAATTAACCTTACACAAGAAGAGACTGCTAACTCTTTGGTGATGCGACGATAACACCAAAACACCACTATTTGTAAAACATGTCAGCACATAAAATAGTCTGTACATCTAGTCTGCTAGTGTGTTTAGTATGGAAAACATAACTCAAGTATTCTAATAATATCCTTTATAACTTTCAATGTAGGCACTTGACATACAGATGCGGCAAACTTTTTATCGCAAAGTTTCAAACAAGACTGAATGAAATAAGTCAAAACACAAATCTTTCTCGGTCATAATATATTTCATAGAATAATTTGATATGATTGGTATTTACTGTCAACATTGCGGCAGTGGTGCGTCACCGAGAATTCCAGTCGCACGTTGCCATTAAAATACATTAATATATTCATGAATCCAGACGTTTTACAATATTATAAAAATGAAAATAGATTTCGATATCCTAAAATTAGAAATCACTTACCAATCAACTCTTTCCATGTTAACAATTCAAAGAACCATATTGAGGATATACGTTGCACTTTACTGATAAGTGAATACTTATTTACTTTATTAGCGAAAACAAAATATTTATGTCATGTTGCGAGTGACCCATATCGATTCAATATTTTCATGCTATTTTGACAGCTGACAACAGTGAAGTTTTTGATTGTACTTGAGGTGTACCAACCTGAGAAGTAACACGCAAGGTATTTTGTACTACGAGCAGGTACCTACGCACGAATAGGTACCTAAGCTTCGGTCGTGTGACACAAGATGAAAATTTTATTAGGTAGGTACCTACCCAGTGGCGAAACTACAGGGTGGCAGGGCTGGCAAAATGCCACGGGCCCCGCGGGGGCTGGGGCCCCCCCGCGAGCTTAGAAGTACTCTAATATTTTTAACAAAATTTAGTAAAAATTATAAAGTTGGACACAACTAAAGACCAAATACAAATTCAAATAAATTATTAAGATTCAAACGCATTCACAAGAAAGGGATGTCGTTCAATTTTAGAACGCATCCATTGGTTGCTGAATTTTTTGCCGGGGGGGCCCCATCCAATGAATTTGCCACGGGCCCCCGATGGTATAGTTTCGCCACTGTACCTACCTATTGTAGGAAGAAAAAAAAAACAGTCTTCATGTGGAAAGCAATAACAATGGATCAATAGTGATTGACTTTGCAGAATTTAGGAAAATGACAAGGAAGAATATATATAAATGGACATGGACATCACCTGGTGGTAGATACCTTAACCAAATAGACCATAATACATAATGATATATCCTAATTGAAAGAAGAGGAGCGACCAGTATCACAAACGTAATGCTAAGACTACACCGAAGCCAACCTTCCAACTCCGAACTTAGTTCGGAGTTGGAAGGTTGGCCGATCCTGTGGTGGCTGCGGCCAACCTTCCAACTCCAAACTACGAATTTCAACATGGCGGATGTCGAACAGCTGATTCGGCGCTTATCTTATCAGTTGTCTACAATTATTACGTAGAAGAATATACACGACATGTTTTCAAACAATTCTTATACCACTCTCCCGTAATAATATTTTCATTTTAATGGTACGCGGCACACGGGTCTTGATCGCCGACCGTTCGCAGACTGATGTGTGGACGGCTGCGGCAAGCTGGTTCGTGTGAGTTGACCGTCGCGATCGCCTCGGAGGCGATCCCGGGCCAACTCAAACTCCAACCCCTCCATACAATCGTTTAAACGTTTGAAGAGATATAAGATGTAATCAGCCAAGTATCCCAAAGCTAAACCTCGATGCTCTTAAACACCAGAAGGATTGGAAAGATACCATGACTCACTGTCAACAAACCTACCAAACCAACTGAGTGATCAGTTCTCCCCAAATGATTTAGAAGAGGATTGGACTAGTCTGAGAGATGCACTGCTGACGGTGGTGGAATCAGGCATTGGAAATAGATCAATGCAGGTTAGAAATCCCCGGTTAGATGAGGAGTGCATACAGAGCATCTGCAAGAAAAATGAGCTAAGAAAATTATATATAAAAAGAGTAACAAGAGCAAAAAGATAAGCATACGAACAAGCAAGAAGAGATGCTAACCATTTGATTAAAAGAAAGAAGAGATTATATTTTAACAACATATTCTTGAAAATGGAAAATGACTTTGTTAATAACTATCCACGTGAGGCATATAAAGGCGTCAATGTATTTAAAAAGGGCTTCAAACCCAACACATCCCTGTGCAGAGATAGTAATTGAGACATAATAGGAGATAGGAAAAAGATTAAAACTAGGTGGAAAGAATACTTCCAACAGCTCTTAAATCCCAATTACAATCTGACAGTAGAACCAACTCACATCCCTGATGAGCAAAGTAATTATGAAACGACAAGAGGCCCATCAGTGGCAGAAATGAGGGCTGCCCTAAAGAATTTGAAAAACAATAAAACACCAGGAGAACACTATCCCGGCAGAGCTCTATAAATGGAAATGAACATCTGAAGAACCCAGTGGCGGATACAAAAAAAACTTAAGGAAGGGAGGGGGGGGGGGGGGAAGCAAAAAAACTGACTGCCTGGCAGCGACTCTGCTTCCCTTATATATGTTCCCTTATATCGGTTGTTACGAGAACATTCGGAACGAGAGACTGACAGAAAGTACAACTACTCGATAACTCGACTCAGAGTCGATTGATAAAAGTAACAAACGAATAGCGTGCAATCCGTATCGTCAACGTATCCCCAACTAAGGGATACGTTTTCGCAGTGGATAGCGCGTTGGCCCGGATTGTCGGAGGTCCTGGGTTCGAGTCCCAGATGTATCCGTATCTTTTTCTGATTTTTCTGTTTCGGATTTTCGATTGACTTTCGCGAATAATATTTATTGTATCAATTTAAATGTTATAATTTGAGGTTTAACTCTTAACCTAAAAAGTTAAAAATAAAAATATCATTAGATCAGTTAGACAAGCGTGTAAAAAACACGCGATGCCCACTCAACTACTGACCGGACAGTTTATATTTGTTTTACGTATATTTGGAGTATATCTAGTACATCATTCATTCATCACCATTTTTTTTTTGTCAATAACAATAGCAGCTGATAAATGTATTTCCATTGTTTGTCCCCAGTGAAAGACTGAAATGTATTTCCGTTGTTTGACCCTAGCGAAAAACTGAAATGTATTTCCATTGTTTGACCCCAGTGAAAGACTGAAATGTATTTCCGTTGTTTAACCCTAGCGAAAAACTGAAATGTATTTCCATTGTTTAACCCCAGCGAAAGACTGAAATGTATTTCCATTGTTTGATCCCAGTGAAAGACTGAAATGTATTTCCATTGTTTGATCCCAGTGAAAGACTGAAATGTATTTCCATTGTTTGTCCCCAGAGAAAGACTGAAATGTATTTCCATTGTTTGATCCCAGTGAAAGACTGTAATGTATTTCCATTGTTTGATTCCAGTGAAAGACTGAAATGTATTTCAATTGTTTGATCCCAGCTAAAGACTGAAATTTATTTCCATTATTTGACCCCAGTGAAAGACTGTAAAAGAATAAATTATCAAAAGTTTTGTTTTGTTTTGATCAAGATAATAATAATAATAAATAAGGCCTACACTGACTTTACACGAGAAGCAGAGAATAAATAGTATTATTACTGACCCACCTCGATTTTGGACTTACACGAACCATAAACGTCGCGGCTGTAACAAACTAAATCACATGAATTTTAACGAAAATAAATATAAAGGATATTCTGAAATAGCAGCAGGCTTCGAAAAATATTTTGAATCAGTATTTAGCGAAAATATTCCCAAACTTGATATTTCCTCTATAGATTCTTGGTCACACAATGCTTTACCTATACAAATTCACGAAAATAGCGATGACGATATTGTTGCCGCTTTTCACAAGCTAAAACCTAAATAATCTGTCGGCCCAGATTTTATACCACCCATCACACTAAAAAAACATTCTAATTATTTTATTCAACCTCTAAAGCACATTTTTAACCTTTCACTTCGTAATAATATCTTTCCTGAAAAATGGGAACTAACGAAAGTCACGCCTATAAACAAAAAGGCAAAAAGTCGGCAATCGATAATTATAGACCTGTAGCTGTCTTATCAGCACCCCGCAAAACTCTTGGAAACCATAATTTACTCACAAATATATAATCAAACAAAACATACACTCAACGAGAATCAGCACGGATATCGCCCTACTCTATCACCCTCAACAAACCTAATGAATCTCACTACATATATCAATAAACCCTTTGAAAATTTTGTACATGTCGATGTGATTTATACAGACTTCGAGAAAGCATTTGATAAAGTCGACCATGATATTTTATTAAAAAAATTGAGTGACATCGGATTCTCTCAGGATTTTCTCGCTTTCGTAGCTAGCTACTTACTCAATCGTCGTCAGTATGTCAGTTACGGACACCAATTTTCTCACGAATACAAAACCAACTCCGGGATTCCCCAGGGATCGAATTTAGGACCCTCCTCTTTCTTTTATTCATTAATGATATAGGCAAGACCATTAACCGAAAAAAATCAAAATATCTCCTCTTCTCTGATGATATTAAACTTTTCAGAGCTAGTAAAAGTTACATCGATTCCATTCTTCTACAGAATTATCTTGATTCTCTTGTCAAATGGTCGGAACTGAACAAATTACCCTTCAGCATCCAGAAGTGCAATGTCGTTACATTTACAAGTACTTTAAAGATACATTCCTATTCCCCTACCAGATTAATAAAAATATATTATCACGCAAAAATGAGATTAGAGACCTTGGCGTGATTTGACATTGTCTCCCGCGCCAATAAAATGCTTGGATTTGTTCTTCGTAATGGACGTAATGCGAGATCATTTACTAATGGAATTGCAATACGTCGAACATATGAAGCACTTGTTCGTAGCATCCTGGAATATAGCTCCATTTTTTGGGCCCCTTCTGAACAAAACCATATCCTAGAAATATAAAAAGTGCAAAAAAGATTTTTGCGTTACCTGTATATGAGGGAATATACGTACTATCCATTCTTGTATCCATCCTTGTTCTTAACAGGGATGCTCGATTTTAACACCTTAGAAGCCCGCAGAATAATATTTTTAGGTAAACACTTTTTTAAGGCGCAGGTTTTACGGTAACATTTTGGAAATTTATTCAGTAATGAGTGGACATTTGAGGGGAGAGGTCGCGCGCTCGCATTGCAGTCAAGCAATGAATGAGGAAATGGGTGTTATACAAGCAAAGTAGAAATTAATTATTTTATCGTATAAAAATGAATGTTTCTTTGTTTGTTCCTCGTGCGGAACCTAAAGCATTTATCCGATAGCGATTTGTCGTGTATGAAATTATTTCCTATCTAGCGTTATGAAATTATTTCCTATACCATTTATCCGATTGTGATGAAACTCTGGTGAGTTGTTATGTGCACACCCGCCAATGTTTCTATAAATAATAGTGAGCTCTGGCGTCATGAAATTTGTAAAAAAAATACATAAAAAATTAATGTTTCTTTGTTTGTCCCTTATTCGGTACCTAAAGCATTCATCTGAGTGCGATGAAACTTTGGCGGATTTTTCGTGTACGTGTACATGCCCTTCAAAGTTTCTATATATATTATAGTGCAAGTGAGCTCTAGCGTTATGAATTTATTTCCTGTACTGTTTATCCGATTGTGATGAAACTTTTGTAAGTTGTTAAATGCACACCTTCGTAATTCCTTATACGGTACCTAAAGCATTACTCCAATTGCAAAGAAACTTTGGTGATTTGTTGTGCACATACCTGTAATGGTTTCTATATGTAGTGCTGAGCTCTGGCGTTATAAAAAATTTCCTATACCATTCATTCGATTGCGCTGAAACAATAGGTGATTTGTTGTGCACACGCCCGCGAAGGATTCTATATACATATAGTGGTGAGCTCTGACGTCATGAGATTTGTAGAAATAATTACAATATTTCCTTCTCATCCCCATTCACCTTCAGCCACACAACATACCCCAATTGGGGATGCCATAGTCTCACTGACTCCAGACGGGAGCAGGTGGGACTTTTGTAAGGTATTCATATAAAAAAAGGAGTGGCGGACGTATGAATCCATCTCTCCCACAGCGGGGCAAGGCGATGAGTCGAGAGAGTCAAATAAATTTTGGGTAATTTGTACACGAGCTGCCAATAAGAAGGAATAGCCTCAGGAGCACACGTGCTTCAAGAATTATTCAGGGTCGTCTACCGCGATGGAATCCTTGTTCTACCGTTATTTCAGACATGGAAGATGCTTCAGAGAGGAACTAGCGTCATTGATCCCTTCAGCACCGGTGCAAAGCCGGGAAACACGCCAAACGCGCGCCCAACATATATACACGGTCGAAATTTCTCACATGAGAACGGGTCGCTTCTACCACTCGTTCTTGAGTTCAACAGCTCAGCTGTGAAACGATTTGCCGGCCTCTGTGTTTCCTCCTTCATACAATATGGGTCTCTTAAAGACAATTTTTCTCCGGGCCTCCTGTGCGAAGTTATATATAAAAATAAAAAAAAGATTCTACTATTATTGTTGAGAGGTTTAAAAATTCCGTACGACTGACACTGTTTAACACAAGTACTAAAGATAAAATTAATATCATTCTAAAATCCACAAGTCTTGGCAATTTTTGTAGGATATTATGCTGAATATTTGCATACCAAGTTTACGTTTAGTTGATTTTATATCAATTTGTATTAAATTTTGTGCTTTTTCGTTTATGTGCGTCATTCTACTTTTTGTTTATCTGAGCTAATATTTTGAAATATATTCTTTCTTGAGTACGAAAAAATTGGTCGAAATAAACTTTCAAAAACAAAACCACCTTTTGTCATTTCTATTGCACGTACTTAAAAATATTTGTCCCAACTTTATTTTATGATCTCCCTTTATTCACACCCATTATTTTCCAGTAATATTATAAATACAGTTATTACCATTTTATAAACCATACAATCTACGTCAAAACACCATTAGATTCAAAGTCTCATTGAGTAAAAAACGGAGACGTCAAAAAAGGTTCAGGGCGTAAAAGATGTTTCTATCTATCCATTCCATTGCTAATATGATTTTTTGTCTGTCTAGCTGTATCCATTATCTAGTAAACAAATTTAAATTTTATAGAGCAAGTGTATTTTTTATTTCGTACTTTATCAAAATGCTAAATGGTTTACCAATTTGGTGTCAATCTTACCCGAGTCTGCCCCATAGATGGCAAAAATTGTGGTTCGCTAGCGGGCTGTACAAGTACCAAAAATACCTAACTACAGTGAAGCCGAGTTTTGATATCCCCCCCTTAAGCTAATCTCTGGTACTCAATCCGCCTATGTTAAAAGAGGTTAATTTTTATGTTCCTAACAAGTATACTCGTGGGAGATCCCATGCACTTTTTTATGCTCCGAAAGTAAGGACTTCTGCCTATCAGAACGCTCCAATAAACAGAGCGATTCAACTGCTTAACGATTCTGCAATGACCATCGACATTTTCAATGTCACTTACAGACAGTTCAGCAACTATCTTTTAGCACATGTCACTAAGTAGTAAAACTGCCCTTGTGTACTTTGTAATTTATAATCTTCTCCATGATATATTGGTGTATAACTGTTTTATGGAGAACATGAGAAAATAAATAAATAAATAATCGCATTATTCATGTAACATTATTTTCGTTCGTTCAAACATGTCTCAACGTGTGTACCGTTTCGCTTGATGCTTTTTTTATTCGTTATCATTCCGTAAGCAATCTTCTTCACGACTTAGATTTATGAAATTTACCTTTTAATTTTATTAATATCTATTTTAGTTCCCCAATGACAAGAACAATAACCGCGCCGAATTCATGATGTTTGATGCACTGTATAAACACACGTTGAGTAATGATTGACCGAATTTCTGTCGAACATTAAGAAGAATTACGGACCCTAAATGTATTTTTTCATCGAGTCGTTGGTTGGCGCGATTTCGAACAAAAAATCATCGAGCAAAATGTACCCATGTTGAGATATATTCAAATGGACGTAAAACTATCGAACATGAACGACGTGGATACATAGCAATATGTTCGAGTACCGAATATTAAACACGGACGTTATAAATTAATAAATCGTCAATCGAAAATATACGTTCGTTTCGTTCGCCCCTCCAATGAATTTAAGTTTTGATGCTGTGATTGAATTCAATCATTTTTAATTATAGTTCGTCTAATAAAGTACAGTGCTTCCCGCATAAGTATAAGTTGGAGATGGCATACAATACACATGAACTACGAGATATCTTGTAATAATGTATGTTATACTGTTGTTTTTTACTTGATTTGTAATCGTTATGTAATAGCCCAGTAGGCGTAAATAAATATCTTTTATCAGTGTGATATAAATGTTAAGTTGTGGTAAGTAGAGGTCCTAAAAAACTTTTTAATAATTTTTCGACTCCCCCCCCCCCCCCTTACTGCTTTGCCCCGCCCATCAGGATCGAACCCCCCCCCCTCACTTAGGGTTAAACCCCCCCCCCTGTGAATGCTTTAGCTACGCTCTTGCACAACATAAAGCTTAATCTATGAAAAAAAAAACTCAATAATTTAAAAAAAATTGGAATTTTAATGCATTATTTACTATTTTGTTTTTCTTTTTTCAATAATCCATGCGTATTAAGTCAAAATTTTTTAACAATTGTTAAACGACCGTGCATGAAAAAACCTTACTAATCAAAAACTGACAAAAAATTGTTCATGGAAAGATATGTACGAGTACATTGTTTATGTTGGTTATGTAAGCTTTTTCATCACCTTTCTTGGTTCTGTTTTTATTTTATTTATTTATTTTACTGTTTTTTAAGCCCACGGGGCTTTTACATTTAGAACATAATGTTTAATTTTTTTTACACAAGGGTTAGTAATAAACAATAGAATAATAAAAAATAAGTTCTTTCATTACAGTGCAATTTGATAAATCCGAAGAAAATAAAATGTTAACAATAATAAATTGAAATACCAGAAATAATACGTTGATATACAGAAGTTGTATGTTTTAAATATAGAAACCGTTACATTAAAAATGTCGATATCATTTAGATATTTGTTTGCTAAACTATGTAAGCGAGGAATTGGCGAGTTTGATACATAATATGTTTTTGAATGGTGTCATTGAAATAGGTCATTATGCCTAGTGAGTCGAGTGGGTACTCTTAAAGTGACTACACTTAAGAGCTCGCAACAGTCGAGCTTCGAATTTACAATTATAAAAAGCAAAATATCTTTCGCCGATCCTCAAGGGTCTATTTTTAAGGTATTTAATAAAAAGTGTAGTTAATCTGTTGTAGGGGGATATTTAACTTAAAATTAATAAATCGTGGAAAATTTCGCTGAATCATTTCAATTTTTTTTTTTAAATTTTATAGTGAGGTGACGAGTTTGTTAGTTCTGTATTGTCACTATTCTGTTTTACCATGGAACCTCTTTTTATAATGCGCCAAAATTGGTGAGATGTAAAGAAACACCTACCTATGTAATGTGTTGTGTGACAAACAAAATAAAGGCGGCATGGTCTCTCTGGCGGCAGGTTGGTAGTGGTGGATGGTACTGGTGCGCATGCTCGGCTCTGCGCATGCGCCGGGCTAGCGCAGGCGTCGCGGCGCCCTACCATCCCCCGCCCGCCCCGCGGCTGTGACGCATTGATCGCGACGGCAACCGCTATCGCCAGTGGCGCGCCGAGTAAACACGAAATGGAATTAAATTGTGATGTTTATTTATATGTATAATTTAAAGGTGAAGTTTTTTTTATATTAATACAGTTTAGTCATTCTTGTATTCAATAGTTCGTTTGCGAATTTATTGCGGAAATATCCCGGTTTAAGATAATATTTGGTAAAATTTCCGTACTATGCTTATTTTATTTTATTTGTTACATTATTACTTTTAAATACGCTTAAACTATTGAAATAATGCTTCCCTTCAACTTAATTACTACAAGAAACAACTGTTTATATAGGGGAGATGGAAAAGCATGCAAAAAATGGTTTTTTTTATTAATTCGTACATCACGTTGTCAAATAAGAGTAGAAAATATAAAAACTGGAACTAAAAAAAAAATTATTGCCATTTGAAGAACAGCGGCACCCTCCTATGTTTTCTACTATTATTTGACAGACAATAACTCATATAAACAAACATAACTAAGAAAAACAAAACAAGGCGTCAAACTGTTAAAACACGAATTTTAAACTCAGAAAAAATAAACTTTAATGTGATGCGTCCTTATCCAATTCGGTCATATTTAAATGTATCAGCTGTCAACTGTAAGGCTCAGTTGGTAGAGCTGCGCCCGGGGGGTTGGGATCTAGTCCCAGATAAGACCGTATCGTTTTCTGATTATTTCTGTTTCAGTTTATCGATTGAGTTCCGCTAACATTGTCTTCATTAATTAAAATGTTGTAATTTGAGGTTTATCTCATTAAGTTAAAATAATAAAAAAATTGTTATGTGGGATACAACAGTATTCCGGGTTAAGGGCTCATTTATTTATCCCACTATGCTTACAATATTACGAAATTAAACGTATTTAGTAAATTACTACTTTATATCGTTAACTACATTATCCATTGCTGGTAAGGTATTTGTTATTTGAAGGTGAACGTTCATATAATGCATAGGTATCGCGATGTTGCATATAGAATATGAAGCATGTGATAATGAGTACATTCTGAGAAAATCGATAAAAAGTGTTTAAAAAATAACAAAACGAAAATAACAATTCTATTTATGGACAAAGTAGGAAAAATATATTTCGTTCATTATAAGAATATATTTATGGCAAACATTAATTATTTTATGCCAGAAAATTGATTTTTAACGCGTTTTTCTCATATGCTTCATATTCTACGCACAGTTTTTCTCACATGGTTCATATTCTACATGTAGTTTTCGTCATAATTTTAAATACCAAAATAATGTCAAAATATTTAATTTAAATTTATTCAAATTATACAGCTAGGCATCACAAAATTATGTTAATATTATGTACATACCAAGGCAATTGAATTGTATAGTGGTATGCAGAGAATACGACTTTTTTATTTTTTATTATGTACTATTTTGATTGTCCCCACGTAATTTATTTTCTATCGCCTTAAATATTTGATATTTTACATAGTAGATACGATTGTAGAAGATGGAGAAAATAACTGTATATTTAACTCATTTTCGTCAAAATCGTCACATTGTTCATATTAAATATGCAACAACGATATGGCAATAACTGGTTAGGCTTTCTATCTGAAAAAAAATTATACAGCACATTAACCAATTTCATATGTTAATGTACTGTATAAAATATCGACCACCATAACAAGTTTAATGTTTAATATATAAATCTCAACTCAGAACGTCATTCCAATACAATAAATGATTTTTTTTAAATTGCACAATAAATAGTAATCTCTTTTTAGCTAATGTTAGGTGTTTATGTCAGGATGCCATCCCCTCAGCGTAAATAAAAAAGATAAAATAAATTCCATTCTTTTATAAAACATCGTGTTTCACACTATATATCAACACGAATAAACTTTAGGGAAAAATCGTGAAAATCTAAGAAAAAATGTAAATACCTACCTACTTATTATTAAATCCCTAAAACGTTTTTTTTGTATTATCTACTTTGTTACAAAGCAGATAACTAAACACGACTTGATAATAAGAGTGACTACGCGCAACCATAAGTAAAAAAAAACAGTTAGCATATCTGGCACAACATTTAACCCGGTTAAAGTTAAAAATAATTGAAAAATAAAACACATAGATATTTTATTAGACAAATGTATTATAAACGTTATTATCACCTCACTTTTTGACGTGCCACGTAAAAATAATCCCAAAAGTTTTTTTTTCAACCGAAACTTTGGTTTTATTAAATGGTTAAATTTTAAATTTGAAAATAAAGCGTGGTCTTTTCTCTTTCTCACACCATTTATATCACATTTCTTACTATAATAGTAAGGGAGACACAACGATTTCTATGAGACCTATATTAGTAATTCCGAAAAGCGAACAAATTAGCCTGATATAAAAAAAAGCTTTTGAAGAATTTTTTAAAAATGAAGTTTATGATGTTAGTTAGTTTATTGAGGATGATACATGGGTAAGAAGTGGTGGTTAGGTGGTATGCCGGGCACACACCGCCCCTGTAATGGGCGGTCCTGTGCAGTGGGCCCGCTGCCCGCGCGCCAGTCAGACGCACGGCTCCGCCGATAGCCCTGTTCCTCGGTCGGACGATGCTCATCGGGGATGACGAGCTCGCCAGCGGTGGCGGCAGGGTGTGACCGCAGGACATGCCGTCATGGCAAGAGAGGTAACCAACCAACAAACTACCTGCCAACAGCACCTGCCGAACAGCGACCCGACCGCGGGGCACAGCGAACAGCAAAACCACCCAGACCCACCACCCAACCCTTAATAATAACACAAGATGCAGCTAAATCTAACCAATTAACCGAGAACCGAACTGATACAATCAATTAATAATAGATAGAATTACATCGATATGATTGTTTTATATTTCTACACGCTTTCGTTCACGGTTCACGCGACTGTGTTTTGTCTTAAGTGCACCTCGTCTTGACCCAATCCGATTGTAATTGATTAAAACATCTTTAATGTGATGTTGTTATCGGTGTTATCGCGCTATGCGGCAGTTAAAGTGTGCCACTAACTCAAGAAACCTAAAGTTTTCCTTCTTTAACTCAATGCGTGAATTGGTTAGATTATAAATCAACCGCCATGCTTACCAGTCTAAATGTGTATTATACATTTAGCCGAGTTTAGAGTTTAGAATCGAGAACGTATAAAGTCAAGATATTTGAGGCGGTCAGTTCGCCATTTTCGCAGGTTTCGCGTGGAATCTCACAACGCCTCCAGACTGGCTGAGTTCTCAGTTCTCGTATCGATTCTATCCCCGTAGAGGTAGAGTTCTGTTGGCAGGTTCTGTGCTCGGTTTGAGACCTCCCCGATGCGATGTGTTTATGTGGAAGGCTATGCCAGGACATTCAGATGACAAATGGAATAGAAACAGTGGCCGATGTTGTCGGGGAGAGCGTTTCCAGGATTATTATGGTAATCAAAATTGAAGCATGATTTCTCCCTTTTATAGGTACCTACATAGGATCGCCCATGTGCTACCCACAACATTACAGATACGCTCGACTCTCGCGTTCGTGTTCGTATGCGAATAGATTTTCATTGAAGAATATATCTACAGCCTTCTTCATCATAGATTCAGATGAAAGCATTTACAATGAAAATTGCTTAATGTTTTATAAGTTTGCTGTTTCCAACGAAATAGTTTCAGAAAATAATTTGTAGGCAAAAATTAAATACATTTTATTACAAGCGTTAGAATAGCACATAGCTTTTATACGGTTGCTATTTTCAATTTTAATTATGCACATTGGTTTAATAATTTAAAATATCACTTTTATTTATGAGCTCTGCTTGATTTATTGATAGACCCACGGCCACATGAAAAAATAATCAATCAATTTTAAAAAAACATAATTTTTGTTACAATTAAAGTTTATTTATAAAATAATTCTCTACCAAAGCAAGTATGGAAGTACGGAGTGACTTTTGATAAAAATTATTTGCGCACGCCAGGTTCGAACCCGCGACCTTCGGAATGGGAGTCCAAAGCCTTGCCTCTGGACTATGCCAGCCGTCTAAAATGGTAATTTTTTTTAACAAAATAATCGCAGATCTCACAAAAATGTTGCATCTCTAAAGCCAAACTTATAAATGCTGTCGATTTTTATCATTTTTAAATATGATGAACATATAAAAATACTTGGGGGCTGATTCAAAATAGGTAGACAAAAAATTGTCGCAAAATCCTTTCGCATTTTGTAATGCAGAAACTGGAAACTTATTTATTATAGTATAGAAAAGTATTTGAGCATAGCGCCTGGAAATCCGAACCATGACAATTAAATAAGAAATATCAAAACTCTGTTTTCTAACTTATAAGTTTTCATTATAAAACGAAAATATAAAGCAAATATCAGGATTAAATATCACGCAAAATATCAGTTATAGCGCGCTAAAGTCAAACTAATAAACGCTCTGCATTTTTACAGTTCTCCCATTTTAAAAACAGAACAGAAACCATTGAAATTTTTTTCGTGTTAATTAATTCGTGGGTCGAACGAAAGGGCTCGCGGGCCGTGGGTTGCTCATCACTGGCTTGAATGGTGGAAGAAGTCGGGGAGGCCGAGGAAGATATGGATTAACTGCGCACAGGAGGCCTTGAGGAAAATAATTTCCCTCTGGGATCTTTGAAGATGCTGTGTGTAGGATCCGTTTGAGGAAACGATGGGTCTCTTCAAGACTCATGTTCTAGAATGGAGGAAACACAAAAGACGGCATATCGTTCCGCAGCCGAGATGTTGAACTCAAGATGTTGAACTCGTAGAAGCGACCCGCTTTCATGTCACAAAAATGTTAATATGTACATACTGGGTGTTATGCATCGTACTTGAGTTACTTTAACCAGTGATTTCTGACATTATTTTAAGTAAAAAATGTAAATAAAATTTTGGTCTCCGGTGACAGTTTTGGAGTTTTTTTTTTTTTTTTTACCAAAACATCAAAGTCAGTAGGCATTGGGAAGTTAGGGGTGGGGTGAGGGGTTGGTTGGTTACTTGGCTTAGAGACCAGTGACGACATTTGGAAGATTTTTTTTTCTTTGATTTTGAAGAAAAAGTTTTTGAAAAAAAAAAACATCTAAAAAGTAACCGGAGATCAAAATTTCGTTTACATTTTTTACTCCAAATAACGTCAGGAATCACTGGTTAAAGTAAGTCAAGTACAATGGTTAACACCCTGTATGTACATGGTTAACATTTTTGTGCATGTTACATGTTAACCATGTGCTTCGTTCCTCGGAGCATCTTTCATTGTAATACTGCTAGAATATGAACAGCATGCCTGCCTGACGCCTGTGCTCTAAAGATTGCAATCCACTTATTAAGATAGGGTAATCTATCATAATATGGATCGCCCGTTTCTGCGTAGAGTCAAGGGTAGGGTATACGAGAATAAAACTACGTATCTGCCGCAAATGAAGCACAATATCATATCAGAAATGGCAGCAATCTCGCGAGTAAAGTGTCAAAAATTACCAATCTTCATTTGAAGTTAGAGGGGTGCCAGAAGCGTGAGGGTCGGTATCTAGACACCACTTTTTTTTCTAAAAAAAAAATCCATTTCATTGTCTGTAACAACATAAACAACCTATTTGATTATTTATATTTTATTCAACCATCAAACACCCGATACCCTTTTTGGACACCTGATATTTAACCCAAATCTTGTATGCGGGTTTTTAGATAGCATTCGAAAAACAATACTTAAACGTAGTGTTTATTTTCTCCCTTTAAGAGGATACAAAGCCTCCCGAATGCAATATTCAGTCTGAAAACTCCGAGCGAACAAATAAAAATAAACAACGAATCACTGGGGGATCCCCGAACACATTCAGGAGATAACTTTGGCAAAACCAATCGGTAATTTTTCCTTTGCTCTCCTTTTTGTTTCCAGCATAAAATTACTTAAAAATGCCCCACACGACAGCTGCGAGCTGGAAGGCAATTTTTAAAGCCTTAATCCTAAACAAATAACTGCCAAAATTCGCAAATCACAATTTTCTTGCATATATCATAATGTGTTTGTACTTCAACTGTGAACAAATTTCTACCATTGAAAAATAATGTTAACTGGGGATTGTGCATTTTGTTCTTTCAAACAATTAATTCATCGTCTCCATAAAAACCCGCTGGGAAAAGCATTTTTTGCTTTGTTAAAATAAGAGACAATCGAATATAACTCGGTAAGCAATAGATGAAAATGATCGATTCCATAAATATATTTGTCATATTTTCAAAGGTTAGGTACGTAATTTGAACGTATTTCGCAGGTTATATTATAAATGATTAAATCAATGACTCTTTACGTGAAATTTAGCGCTAATTTCGCCACAAATAACGTCACTTTTATAAAAAAATAACGCAAATTTCAGCAATAATAAAATCATTTTCACAAAAAAAAGCGAAATTTTAGGCTCTTACAGATAAATACCCAATGAATTGACCTGCATTGCTTCCACAAACACTCGGGTCATTGACCCATTACTCTGTCTCCCAAGTCCTTTGACAGTAACCCGATCTCTTTAATGAAGTTTACTAGGGAGTAGGGTTGTCATTAAGTACTTGACCATATCCCAGGAACTACAGTTCCTTGAGCCTCTTTCGTCCAAGAATGTAAATATGTTGTTTCTTGCGTCTGCTATCCTCTAAACTTATTGAAACCTTCTAAATATTTCCACATTCCACATCAATAACTCAAGCAGCGGTGTGTGCTTTTACCACACGCGGGACTCGGGGATCTCAATTTTTTCTACTACATTCAGTTAACTTTCACTCGCCCTTTTTTTCACCTTAATTCCTTACAGAAGGTCCCAAATAAAGTGATTTCGCTCAAGGAATATGTCATTTTTGGGATGCTTTGTGGAGGGTCTTTTTGAAAAGAGAAATGAGGCCGGCAAATCATTCCACAGCCGATCTTTTGACCTCGAAACGATCCGTTCTCAAGACAAATGTCAACTGTGTACACATTTTTGGCGTGTTTCCCGAATAAGCACCGGTGTGGAATGGATCAATCTTCTATTGAAATACCGGTAGAAAAAGGATTGTATTCTTACCTCACGCCTGTGTTGTGATTTTAATCTGTTGGTTAAGATAACCCCCTAAAGGTAACATTACATAGATGTGTGGAAGACGAAACATTAGAAAAGGGTACTTAATAAATTATTACGAACCATTCCGAAGGTGAATGTGTTATCACATTTAACATTAATGCATCCTACAACATGCGGAATTATTTTGAATAAATAATATCTGTAATAAAATACATTTTTCCCGAGGAAAAACTTTTTTTTTCTTATTTATCGTTTTCCCCATTTAATAATGTTTGGATGATTTTTATAGCGCCATTTTCGCGAGAAAATCACCGCAAGGGCGCCACCTAGTCAATCGAACACATCTTTCTTTATCTACACTTTAACAATGGAAATTAAAATATTTAATTACGGTAATAACTACAAATATGTACAGGTATCTAATCATTAAAATGATATCTAGGAATCATTAAAAAAATCATTTGGTGTTTACTATAAATAAAAAAATATTAATTAATACATCAAAGCGAAACAAACCTTACATATTGAGATCGATATCATACTTAATTATTAAAAAAAAAATATATACATATATTTGAGGTATTTTTTAAATATATTTTTTCAAGATGTGTCTTGAAAAACACAATAAATAATTTTTTTTTATAATTACTTGTCGTCGATCTCAATGCGTAAAGTACGGTTCAAATGTGTAATTAATACTGAAGTGTAATTAATTTGACGGCCGACTTGGTAGAGGGGTAAGACTCTCGACTCCCAATCCGAAGGACGCAGGTTCGAACCCGGCGTACGCAAATAAATGTTATTTGATTAATTTGTGTTATTATCTACACAATTAATTAATTAAAAATAATAAATACTATATTTGCGGCACGTTCTAGTGTAGAAGAAACTCTCAGTATCAAGTGAAAGACCACCATTCAGAATTGAAACGTTGCCGACATGGATTTAGCCATGTTTGGTGACCAGATCTGAATAGCCAGGTACTTCCCCACCTTCCCCTTTCCCCATCTCCTCCCCCTCCACCCAGCCCTCAGCCTCACAACATACCCCAATTAGGGATGCCATAGTCTCACTGGCTTCAGACGGGAGCAGTTAGGACTCTTGTGCGGTATTCACATAAAATAAATAAAAAAAACACAGAATGATTTTAAATGAAACGTATGTATTAGGGTGCTTTAAAGACGTATGAAAAACATATGTTTTCGAATTTTTAATGGGCAACCTTTCATATGTTTCCAATTGTCTAAAAAAATACCATTAAAAAAATAATAAAAAAATTAATGGGGTTTTAGGGGTTCCTACCAGCTGTGAAAGTGTAGGGGTTTGAAAAAAAAGTATAAGAAGATGGTATTTAAAATGAGTATTTACTTTAAACAAATTTTTACGCAATATCACATGTTGTAAAATGTTAACATTGTTAACACAAATTTCGTGAAATTCAAGTCAAGAACCGAAATAACGTTATTACTCAAAGACTCTAATTGCGTTACTAATGCGTTTAAATACACTTCCTATTGTTTACAATAATGGTCTGGAGAGGGGTGTGTTTATACTATATGTGGCTTATTTATTTCTGCATGCTGTGACATGTTTAGTCTGAAGCGCTGCAATCATTGCCCTCAACGTGTGGTATTTTTGAAACTTTGATCAATGATAGCAACCCCTAAAATTTATTTAAATGAAAAAAAAATTACCCATTGAAAGCATATAATAGGGTGCCCTGATTAAAAAGACGAAATTTAACTTTTTGAAACAGCCCTAGTATGTATAAAATATTACTAATAGTGGGAAATAACTTTGAATGATTAAATGAGAGACTTTTCAAACGATTGGCGTGATTTATAGTCATAAACACGGTGGTGCATAAATTATACATTGACAATAAAACCACAGTTGAACTAATAATTTAATTAATTTATCTGTAAATAAATAGAAATATACAATTAAATTAAATTAAAAAAATATATTAAATGAATACAAATCAATTTGTATTCACTACTTACTTGATCAAAATTATTGACATGTTTCAAAACCAACGGTTTTCTCGTCAGGATAAAATAAAAATTTACAAAAATAACAATAGACGAACAAGTATAAACACAAAAGAATATGTAGACAAAGTATATTACAAATAGTGGTGATTAATTAGTTAAAGGTACAATAAAAACATAATCAAACAATTAAAATTATTAAAGCCAACGAAGAAACTCTTGGTTTTGAAACATTTTGATATTTTTGAATTATTAAGTGGTGCATACGAAGTACGAAGTGATATGCTTTCATATTAAGATGATATACTTCGCTTTTCGGCCCATACAAAAAGGACACCCGGGAAAAGAACACTTTTCTACATCGAAAATTGCACGAAACTAATTTTTTTTTAAATTGCCTTCCAGAAGGTAAAAGCTATCTCGGTATGTTTTTCAATTTTCGATGCGTTTTATATAAACGTAAACATTCACTGTCAAACATGTATAATTTATCGGAAAAGATTATCTAAGGAAAAAGTGCTGCTAACTCAATTCTCATAAAGAATTTCAAAATTATAACAACCTACCAACATAGCTTCTTCTTCGAGAACAATTTTTTGTTTTTAAATTACAATTTCGTGAAAGTTTGGGTGTAGAAAAATGTATTCGCCTGAAACCCTTCTTGAAGCGATTTCTGTAGGTAAATATGAGAGTTTACGGCAGTTGTCGCATTCGCACATTTCACATTCGCATGTATCGTAAGTGTGTGAGCTTATTCTGAGCGGGACAGAATGACAGACAATGAAATACCTAAACGTTCCGCGTGTGGTTCAAAATCGAAGAAGTAAAAAACTTTTAATTTTTGTTAATAAGCTCAAATGCTACAATGGAAAACTATTCTGCAAGAAAGTATACAGCTTTGTTTATTAGAACGAAATATAAAACGGTAATAAATAAGGGTAAATAAAAATAAATAAAAAAACGCCTGGGTTTCCGGTAGTGGAATAAAATAATTACGGATAGCACCAAATAAAAATCAATAAAGCAGGAAAATCAATTATTTCACAACTTAGTTTTCAAAGATTTAAATGCCACAGTCTTTCCGCATTTTCAAGTGATTTTCATGAATTGCAAAAAAAGTATTTTTTCGATCTCACGTGCCACAGTTTAACAAATTTTTATGTGAACAAATTATTACATCGTGTAATTTGAGATTTTTTAAGACCACTGTGAGGTCATCCGAACTGATGGTTAAAGAAGGAAAAAGCACAACACAGCATAGAAAACCAAAAAAAATCGCGATATCATATACCATAAAATTAGGTGACTTTGATCAATTTGAAATTTTTAAACTAAATAACTTTTTCATAAAATCATCTGTGTCGGAAAGTTTTATCTCATGTTTATTTGACATTTTTAAACTATCGAAATATATTTAAAAAAATAAAGGTACATGTGTTTGGAAAATAAAAAAAATAAAAAACACGGTGATCAAGTATTTTTTATAAGCTTATTACAACGAAATGCCAATCCCAAAAAATTGTAAAAAACGCGAGTTCGCATATATTCAAACATCGACAGTCCATCAGCAGACATCATAAGACTTTCCTCAACTAGCCTCTCTCGATCCGGACCGAAACGCAGTAGGTGGGCAGACGCATACGCCGCCAAGACCCGGAAAAACCTCCTCCCATGAATACGGGAGCCCCTCCTAAGGCACCAAACGTAGCGAGGCCTTGGGGTGACCGATAGTAGAGGTATTGGTTTACAATAAATAGTTCCCGGGGCAGCGGTACCCAACCCCGCCTCCCAAACAGAGAGTGGCTGTTTCTAAAAGGGTCAATGTCAGTTTTTCACATTTCACACTTTTTTCCTACAAATAAGCTCTTTTAAAAAAGTTTTATTTTAAGATAAGCGGTTTTCTAATTTAACACGACCCAGAAAATCGAAAAATTCTTGTCGAAATCGGAAGGCTCTTTACGAAATATTAATTTGCATGGCAGTTATGGATACTACCACCCCGAAAACAATTAATTGTATAACCGTCACATCTGCCATAGGTAAACCCAAGTAGAAAAATTGTTTGGTGACTTGGTGGCGAGTGCGTCTGCCCTCTAGCTGTGAGGTTGGTCCGAATGGGAGATTGCGGTTGAGGGAGCCCCCTTGGCCTTTCCAGCCCTACTCTCTCGACCCAATGCCTTGCAACGTAGTGGTAGGGTTGGATTCAGATTCCTACCTTTTTTCATTTTCAGAATATTCTCACCTTCCTTTAGTGCATCCACACAGCATCCATATAGGAAAATTATTTTATTTGCTGAGGTAATTTCAAAAAGTAATTTGGCATTGGCCCATTTAGAAGAAAGGCATAGATATTATAAAAATATTTCGTGTTTTTAGCTCGTGAAATCGCTATTTGAAAAATTGCCATTTTGTTACGCTTTGTAACTATTATTAAACACAATAACTTCGGTAGTAGGTGCAGATAAATTTGGCAATACTTAATATCTACTTTAAAGTTTGACCAGAACGTCAAACTTAACTGTCGATTTTCGATGTTTCATCAAATTTGTAAACCTATAATATTTGATTATTTGTTATTTGTAATGAAAATTGGTTAAATCGAAGTTTAATAAAAAAATAAATAATAATTAAAGTTACGTCTTCTGACAGTTAAATAACCCAAAAAACAACTTTCCTGGTTATTCAGACCACAATAAGGTGATATAAATTCTCCAATTTCCTAGGTATTTTTTATTCAAAAGCGCGGTTTTAAAATACGATCAAGAAAATTCTTCCTGTCCCATAAATCTAAAAAATAAATCATGCAAGTTGCCCATTGTTAAGATTTAGAAAGTAGCATAAAATTAACCTTTTGTTATTGTCTTACGAATTTGACCCGAACCGTTTCTCAAACATTTATTTGACGCTGTTCAAAACTTAATCAAAGCTAAAACCACTCGCGATTGTGTCTGTTGCTAACTAAGTTTTATTTTTAAGGCTCTCGGTTTAAAATTGGTTGAAATTTTATATCTATATAATTTTTTATTATGCCAATTATTGAATTGTGAAATCGATTGAATAATTTTAAAGCTTCTAAACATTGGCTACCCCCTCTGATGCTCAAAACAACATTAGAAATAATAATAATGAAAATGAAATATAGAACAGGAGAAATAAAACATAGTAAGTGTACATTACCCATAGAGAAAAGATAAGAAAGAAAGAAAGAAAAAACAACTTTCATAACGGCCCATGATATCACGGTAGAAAATTGTTGTTTTTTTTTAATTTTATTGCCTACCCAAATGTAAATCGGGTGAATTTACTTTCTTTGATATTTATAATACCTCTGATGTATGTTTCGGAGTTTTGTGTAAATGTATCGGCGCATACCGGTACCGGTCGGGAGTTGGGAGGGGAGGGGTGTGTTAGAAGATGCGGATAAAAATCTTTGCCCCTTTTTGGGATACGGCAACCTATTCCATCCCCTTTTTGAATCGCCTCGGCTAAAATCGCGCTTTCCAAACGTTGGTGCGTAAACAAACCCGGCACCTGAGGCGGGCGGGGCCCGAGACCGGGTCACGGGGCCGCCCTGCGCGCCCGCCCTACCTCCCCTTGCCGACCCCCGCCCTGCCACCCCCCGCCCCCGCCCTGCCCGGCCAGCAGCCTCCAGACTCCAGAGCGGCGGGCGGGCGCGCGCGCGACGGTCGCTAGTAGCGATGGCCGTGGGCGTGATCGCCGTACTGGCCGACTATCTCGCCATAACCGATCCCGACCAGAACCCGATTATTGCAGAATTCCGAATTCGCATAATTCGGGTTTAGAAGTGCATCCGAACTGTGGTTATAGCTGCGAGTTGTGCTGCAAACCGTTGCCGTTGGTTCTCCGCCCGTGCAATAGTGAATTCCATTAACAATCTCAGTTCTCTCCGTGTGTAGAGGCGATTCTCCATTGGATATGTATTAGATATGTCTCGGATGTCTGTGTTTTATATCTTATCCAATGTGATGAAGAGTTCTCCGTGATTAGCAATAATGAGACTTCATGATGAGTTCGAGGTAGGTGTAACCGCGCGCGCTTGACAGTTTGCATCAGCATTATTTTACATTCATCTAAAATTCCAAAATTCGTGTTTTCAAATTAATTTATCTAAAATACAGGAACGAGAGGGTTTGCCGTGATTTATCTCTTTGAGATTGAGAAAATAGGTCGTGAGTGAAAATTCTTACTCTCTTGCCAAATTATCTAGGTCAGTTCTGGAAGTAACCTACTCTAATTCGATGCACTTGCAGTTGCAACAAAGTCGATAATGCGCCCGCAACCTTCCAATCTCTCATGTATAAATAGCTTCTTTTTAAATTTAATTTCAATCAAACCAGCGAAAATCTTGACAAAATTAAAAAAAAAAATCATTTATAAATCAAAATCATAATGTGATAAATTTTATGTTTATAAAACTCAGTTTTTATTTATTTTAAAATATCGTTTTGAATTTATAAAAGTAACAATTTGGGTGCAGTTTACTATTATCAAATTGGGATAAAAACACGAAAGTGGGCCATGGAGGAGTGTGAAGTTGGCTGCAGTTTGGGACGCATGCGCGCAGCTTGTCCGCCATGTTGGTTGCCCGCGCACTCTCTGGGCTCGCCTATGTACGTTTTCCTTTGGATCCCGAGACATTTGAGACTAAACTGATCTTATAACATAAATTGAATGAATAGGAAAGTTGAACCGATCTCAAACGATCAATTAAGGTCCGTCCTGTCACGCGAATGTGTTTCTTTAGTTAAATATGCGGCGGTTTTCCAACGGAGCGTGGCGCGGGTAACGCGGTAAGGGTGTATTTGGAATTAATTTTACAATACGTGAACTTTTGATGAAAAATTTCGACTATTCTACTATTTACTATGTCTGTTTGATGAATGAAACATGCCTTATTTCAATTAAATATATCTATTTACCATATAATTTGTTGGGTCTTATCGTGGTCTGGTGTAGATTCTTGATAAAACGTGGAGAATCATTCTCCATAGAATAAAATTTGGGAGCAAAATTATAGATGAATGGACCACCACATTTTTTATTTCAATATTTTTGACAATTTTATTATATCTACGTTTTTGTAGAACACGCCTGTTGCGATTTTCTTTTAAATTAACATTTATAATTAGTAAATCGCATGTACCTACTCGCACCTAAAAATAATAAATTAATTGAATAAAATGTGTCATATTTTAAAGTTTCGATGCAAAATGGCAATGGTATATTCGCATAAATACGGTTTTATTGGTTATGAATCGAAATTAGCATACAATATAACAGAATTTTAAAAATGATATATAAAATATATTTGCTTCAAAGTGAAACTAATTTTTAAAAAGTTTGATTTAAAAAAAATATGGAATAAATATGTTGTGTAAAGAAAATTGCCTATATGCCAGGCGCACCAGCGATTTTGCGAAGCCCGAGCATTAAACCATGTGCTTTGAAATACCGGCTTAAATGACATTTGGGCCAATTTGATTTTTAACGTAGACACTTGATATAATTATAATACCAACTTTTGCATTAATCAAAGAAATGTATTTTTTAAAATTATTTCGATTATTTTATGCGTATATTGAAAGTATCTATGTATCGCACAGTTTCGCCTGGGTACAGAAATTGTGGGGCTTCAAAGCAAAAACGCCATTCTCCAAAATGACGAAATTGAGTTATAAATTCCAATATATGCGCAATGTCCGTAGCTACAAGATGGTTTTTGAGAATCTTAGAAAAATCAACCGCGAATCATAGAAAAATCGAAATGAAAATAGGGTTTAGATGAAAATCACCACTCTACACAAAAGCCAATCACAAGCTCAACGCGACCAAAAAACACATTATTACAACATTTTTAATTATAATATTTCACTTTAAATTATACTTTTTAAGTAATTACTAACAAATCACGCAAAAAATGCGTAGCATTCTTTGAGGGATTTTTTGTGATTTACCAAAAACAGTACTTTTGGAGAGTGGCGTTTTTGCTTTTAAGCCCCTGAATTATTGTGATTAAATATTATGATAAGTAGATACCTAACCTTACCTAATATAACCTAAAGTAACCTAACCAATTAAAAAATATATATATATTTAATTTTAAACAGTCATTGTAAATACCTCTCAAAACGACTGAAATATTATAGATCACACATGAACTCCAAAAATATAACAAGGTTTTAAAAATTGCACATATAATTATTGAAAAACAAATCTTTTCATAGGTAACATATATAATAGATAATATTGTTATTTATTTGTTTATGTCATATTATTAATGTTATTATTAATTACTAACATGGATAAAAGCATTGAGAACAAAATAAATATTTTTACCAAAGTATGTAACTACATATAAAGTACAGAGAAATCCATTCAAAATGAAAATATTTTATTTTACAACCGATCAAAAAATTATAAAATTATTTTCGTTGATCGTTAAAATTTCTAAAATAACTGTAGATTTAACAATCGGTTAAATGATGACTCAATTTGGTTTCTATTTCCATATATTAAACTACTACTTTCTGAGAAGAGTTTGTTCAAAAACATGATTGATCTTTGACATTTATATTATACCTCCATTACATTTTATTACATAAATTTGACGTGTGGGCAGAAACAACAGAAGACTCCTCCACAAGATTAGCTAATTAACAAGACCCAAAATATGCGAGTACACAATTTCATTGTATGAGTACATGAAGAATTACTAGTATCTAATTCGTTTTGTAATCTGGTTGCTGTTAAGTTACCAACGCTCATTGACATTAATCTTGAAATTCTCGTTGGTAACGTCAAATTATTTTATTAAAATCGAAAGAATAAAATTATTTCGAGATAAATTATCTATTTTCGTCAACCAATCCAGAGTTCGCTGGATTCGTTTGTATTCACGACAATAATTTTGATGGCAATTTATTTTGATTAATGCTCTGTTGTAAGAAAATGGTCAAAATACGCCCATAGAATGGTTTTCTTTTAAAATCATTTTTTTTAACTTGTTCTGACGTGTTTCTGTATGAGGTATTTATGCACAATGTAAAATAATTTCATGAAAAATCGTTAAAAATACCATGTTTTTTAGCCAAACTAATAAATATGTCGCGTCACTTCATCGTTCATTATGTCGTACAATGTTATTTTTGATTTTAAATTCGATGTCACCACAGGAAAGTCTAAAGTGTATTTATAAAATCCGTACAATAAGTACAACATATGTACGGATATATACATGATTATTTAAACGGTGTATCCGTCAAACAAACGTTTCACGCGCCGAATGAATGAAACGACTTCACCTCACAGGGCGGCAGTTATCATATCCCTGGCTCCAGTAGTGCTGGGGTCGGTGAGGGGGTGAGGGGGTGCGGGGGCGGCAGGAGCAGGGCGGGGGCGGGGGTGGGCGTCCCGCTACGGCCACGTGTTCGCTCGGGCGGGGCCACGGTACACTGCAGAGGATCGATCATACAACAGCGCAGGCACAACCTAAAACCGGTGCATCCAAATCTTGAGACACTTTCAAATCTAATCGAAGAGAATTGCAGCATTAGCGATATTTTTTGTTTTTGTTGCATTTCTTAATTGCCAAAATTAAAAACTTAATAAATAAAGTCCAACTAATTCGGGCTTTTACGAATGGTTTTCAAACATATCTACATAATTCTCTGTGTTTGAAATAGATATGGCGTGATTATATTGGCACAGTTTTTTAAAAAAACTAATCGGTGTAGTTTTATAATCAGTCCAGTTTTTTCTATGATATTTCTAAGTAAAATCAACTATGTATAGCTTGCAACATTATTTCTCTCGTGAATTATGAATTTATTGAACGATCAAATGTTGACACTTCAAAAATCTTAAACAATAATTTAAATTAGACTTAACAAACGGATTGCAATCTTTAGAGGACAGGCGTCGGGTGGGAATGCTATCCTTGTTCTACCGGTATTTCAATGGAAGATACTCCGAGGAACTAGCGTCATTGATTCCCTCGGTACCGGTGCATAGTCAGGAAATCTGCCAAACGCGCGCCCAACATGTGTACACGGATGACATTTGTCACATGAGAACGGGTCGCTTCTACAACTCGTTCTTGAGTTCAACAGCTCAGCTGTGAACTCTGTAACCGGCCTCTGTGCTTCCTCCTTCCTATAACATGGGTCTCTTTAAGACCCATGTTGTGTCCTTCCTCTTCTCTAAAAGACCCTCCACCCAGCATCTTCAAACATTACATAGGCCCCGAGGGAAATTATTTTCCTCAGGGCCTCCTATGTGGAGTTAATATAAAAAAAAATAAAGACCGATAGAGTTATTCATGTACTTTAAGGAGATGTTTTTCTAAATACCCATTAATATCTGAATCTATCTTTTCCCATTTTAATACAAGAAATTTTAAAAAACACTTTGGGCGTTACCTCTTTTTCAGTTTTTTCGATCACTCATTTCGATACGTAGATTACCTACGTGAAAACGTTAGGACATTTTTATTATAAGCTTTCTTGAGAGTACGGTTTCAGGGACGTGATATTTTTAATGTTTTTTTTAAACTAATATAATACCGACAAATAATAACTACTCTTCAAATTGAAAAGGCATCTAATTCTTCGAACGTCCTTCTCCGCAAGAACACGGATTCGCCAATAATATATGTCAGATTTATTAACAACTATAGGTCAAACCATTTTGATTTTTCATTTTTTTATGGGTGACATTAATATAAATTTACCAAACGCCATACTAAATCCGATCGCTAACGAATATCTAAATGTTTTGTATTCCTCGGGATACCTATCCTACATAAACAACACCACCAGACCTAACCATCAAATAAAAATTACCAAAATAAATCCGCCACACTAAAAATTGACATAACCATACCAAACGGCAAGAATACATCTTATTTAGAAACTTCTTAAGCACAATCATAAAAAAACGAAAACAAGAATACCACTCTACACAACTACATAATGCCCAAAACGACTCAAAAAAACATGGCATGTCATAAACGAAATTTCAAATAGAAATCAAAAGGTTAATAAAATTCCTGAAAAAATCATTACTGACAACAACACAACTATAGAAGACGCTGAAAGCATTGCAAACAATTTCAATAACTTCTTTACAAACATCGCCTCAACCCTCATAGATAATAATCCCAGTCTTTCTATTCACTCAAATCAAATTCTTCCCGGCCTTTCAAAGTCTAATGACCCCACCCCTGAGCTATCTACATTCAAAGAAATAACAGAAATTGAAATTTCTAAACAAATTGAAAACCTTAATGAGAAGTCTGCAAATGGCCCAGATAACTTAAGCAACACCACAATTAAATCAATTAAAAAAAACATATAATCATCCCATTATGTCACATCTTTAACAAATGCATAAGGCTAGGTATTTACCCCAATCATTTTAAACTCGCTCACATTATTCCAATACATAAATCCGGATCCCAGTGTAAAACAGTCAACTACAGACCAATAACATTAACTTCACAATTATCCAAGATCTTTGAAAAGTGTTTAAAGCGACAAATTATAAACTTTCTAGATTCTAATTCAATGCTCTCAGCTAATCAATATGGGTTTAGAAGAAACCTGTCCACTGACGATGCTGTCTTTAGTTTTACTAAAAACATATACTTAAATCTAGACTCTAGCACGAAAACTCGAAACATTTTCTTGGACTTAAAAGAAAGCGTTTTTAAATATAAATTTTCTCAGTCTAAATTTTGATAAAACTATTTATATTCCCTTCTATAATTCTCTATAGTCATCCCCTAAAAATAATCTTAACCTGAAGTTCCATAATATAAATTGTAACCCTGCTACATGCTCAAACTGCGAAGATGTGAAATTAGGAAAATATACCAAGTTCTTAGGTGTAACTATAGACTGCCAACTCAAATGGACCTACAATATAGAGAAAACAGTCAATAAACTGAGATATCTAAATTATATATTCAAACGGATGAGCAATATTGTCAATATAAGAACCATGAAAATTGTTTATGATGCATTGGTGCTTTCATCTATTACCTATGGAATAATCGCCTGGGGAGGAACATAAAATAACCATGTGAAACCTCTAGAAACTGCCCACTAACCAGTTATTACAGGAAACTGAAATAATGGAACTAATGTTTACTATGTCTCATATTTACTAGTCCTAACAATTTCGCCGAAATTCCTCCAAAATCAATTAATTATCTCTACACATATGTACTATATTTTTCATTTTTAATCTTTTTATTTTAATCACCACTGTTTTTATACCCACATATTATAATGCCCACGCACAGGCTTCGCCTTTGTGGGATTTTTTTTGTTACTCTTTTCATTTACATTATTATGTACGTAGGTTACATTATTACCTACCTGTAAATGTATCAAAAAAAAATTGCCAATAAAAAAATTAAAAATTTAAAAAATTATATATTCTACACATGCATTAGTTAAACACGGCATGTCTATAGATTGCCTCAATAGCCCAATATTTTAGGGCAATTATAAAATTCGCGGTTCTGGTGTTCAAAGTCCTTACATTTAATAACTTTCTCCCTTTTTTAAACACAAGATAATTTTCTTATATACGTTTTTTTTTCTCTATTACATTTATGTTAAAATATTTGTAAAGCTTTATTATTATTTTTTCTTCATCATCGTTTTAAATCAGTGAAAAATATGGTTAGAATGCCGATGGCGAATTCTACAGTTAATGTTTTTTTATTATCCTATTTACTACTGTCTGCATTTGTATTTTTTACAATAAAAAAATAAACAAATAAAATGTTCTAGTATTTGGTAATGTTCTTGCTGAATGAAGCATATAAAAATGTACCTATGTATTATTTCCAATTTTAAAATCATCGAGAGGAGTTAAATAAATTAACCATTTTCTTCTTGGTCAGCAACCTTATCGTCTTATGTTATATAAATATATAATATTTATACATGTATATATATCGGGAAACCTATAGAATATAATAGACATGTGGTGGCTCAGAATGTAGCCTTTTGATATTCATGGAGAGTTTAGTCACCTGCAACTAATCTCAACCCCTCTCCGACCCCCGTTTACCTCTCTAAAACTCCGGATTGCTTCCGATAATGTATCTGTCAGACCATGCAGTGCTTTAGAAGTTACATTTTTAAATAATGTTCAAATATTAATTATATCTTAATTAATCAACAAAGTTCTTATCCGAATGATGATGCAATAGATTGAATTGTTAATCCTACAGTCCAGGACAGTCGTCTTTAACCCCTATCTCCATTGAGGTCATCCAATATTTTTGATTAAAAAACGTAAATTGCGGAATACTAAATTTAATAAACACGACAATTTTTTGTCTTCTTTTATTTATTTAGGAAACCACCAGTTACTCATGATTTTATAAACTTTAAAATTTTCTTAAAAACGGAACCATTTGAAGGTTTCCATTTAACCAAAATATAACAAACCAAAATAACCTACCAAGATCGAGGAGTATGGCAGGATGTGATATACAGAATGAGCGAAAAGGATTTCATAACAAAAAATATATGGTCATTAAGCAAAGATGTGCACACTAATCAATAAGAATTGAAGGTGAAAAATGAAATCATTTGAGCCAAACATTTTGAAACAAACCTGAGCCCTTTAAATAGCTGTTGCATATTTAAACCACCTTATTTGATAACTTCAATGCATTTTTTGTGTTTTCTGATTATTATCGAAAACTAGTCCCCACCAGGGGTGGTTCTAATTTAAGAAATAATAATAAAAAATTAAAACTCCACACAGGAGGCTCCAATAGATAATAAGTTTATTTGGGTATAATTTGTCATCTACGGGGATGCAGCGAAAATGGTACACTTTGAGGGCACAGAAGCCCAAAAATGATCAAATTTTCCTTAGAGCCCCAACCTCGAATGTGTCAAAATATAGGAGTTCATTGCACATTGAGGATACAGGATTTGGGGGAAAAAAATCACATTTTTACATAATTGGAAAATTTTGCTTGTGTGATGATAACGAAGGACTTAGCTAGCATTGGATTATGTACCCATGGGAATCCGACGCTTTTGTGCACTCGGCTACTAGCTGGTTAAACTGATATGTTTTAAAAGTTTCCGTTTCACAATATCACAAGATTTATACTTAAGAAAATACTAAAAGATTTCAGTCCAAACATTGTTGGGATACTGACTTTGCGAAAAATAAAATTCGAGATTATTAGGTTTGCACCCTGACCTACAAATAATGTCGCCTACTGTGATTTTTCCGTATCTTTGTGAATGTATTAATTCACATTTTACTCCCTTCATACACACTGCAGCACCAATTAAGAATATCATCTATTACAATATCATGTAAAAATTATTGGCCTGCGGCACTTTTCTATGTCTTTAGGAGAGTTACAATAAATTTTCCACTCCGTTCGCTCTCGTCACTTACTATATTTGGGATACGATGGTTCTATTGCCTTATTGTATTAGATTATGGAGGAATTTTGACTTATGTGCGGCATTGACAATTTTATAAGTGAATTTCATATATCTTTAGTAGGCAATCAGCAATATACTAATTGTATTAAGTTTGTTTGGGTATTTTGGCCTTTATGAAAATTTATGTTTTGTAGCAGAATCTCTTTTCGTTCATCAAATTTTAATTATATGAAACACGAAAATTGGAACTATTGTAATTTTTTTAACAATGATTTTTGTTTTAATTTTTGTATTCTATAAAAAAATTTGTTTTCTATTGTACTCCCATATAATTGTTGTATTTTACAAATATTTGTTTGATGTAATATTTATTACGTGTGTTAAAATGAATTATTTTCTATGTTAAAGGAGGCGAGAGGAAAGAGGCCTTTTAAAATATGGGACAGTTCGAGAAATGTGCGTAAAGGACTCGTTGTTAACAGTTTCGAGGAGCTTTTACATAGAGGTAATGTGTTCATTCTTTCAAACTAATTTTTATTTTATTTACTTATTTTTTATTTTATTTGAGGTTTAACACATTAAATTTAATTATTGGCGGTTACCCTTTTCATTGTAAACAAGTTTTCTATGATCTGGTTTGTAACCTAGATAGTGTCTCGGATAAATATATCTGATTGTATTTATATGGAACACCTATTGACATTTTTGTAAAAGTCTAAATGAATATTCATTGAAGATAATACTGTTAATTCTGAAATTTAAAATATGAGATTGACATGATGTTTAAATAAGATGTTTAAATAAGTGGTGGCAGTATTAGTATGACTTTTGTCGAGAGGTTCTGGGTTCGATTCTCAGTTACGACCACTATATTTATATTTCTGTGTCTTTTTCTTTTTTATATTATTGTTTAGGTTATTGGTGTTATCTTCTTCTTCAACAATATATTACATTGATGGGAATAACTTTCAAAAGTTATAAAAAGAGAGTTGTTCTAATAAAAATCCAATTTAATTATTGAAGAGATAATATTAATAAATCTAAACGAAACATGAAACAGAACAAGACAAAGCTTCAATACACTCGGCCTTTGAGATCTGATTTTTATACGTCTTTTTAATCGATCTCATACTTCAAATTCAGAATTAACTATATTACCTTCATCTATTTTTTCCGATACTTAATGCTGCTATCTTTTTAAATGATAATAAAGTTCTAACGAATTTATTTGTAACTTAGATAGCGTCTCGGATAAATATATCTAATTATTGACTCTTCTATTATCTATTGCCGTTTTTATTATCTATTACCTATTGACCTATTGACTCTTTCTACGTTAATAAATATAACCTTCAAAAGTTATTACAATAAAACTGATTATTAAATTTAATTATCCTCTTGTAAGTCCAAATTAGCTGTCCTTCAAATGAGACCAGCGTAGTATTTGATTTTACTGATTAGTTGTAATAATTTCCGTAATTTGAATACAACACACTTTGGAGTCTAATGTCAAATGAAAATACAAAAACTTCTATTAAAATATTTACCCTTGTTGTGTTCCTTACATTTTTATTTTATTTATATCATATTGCCTTATTACCTTATTAGTTATATCGTGAATGTGTGCAATGAATGTTAAGTTTTCATCGAATGTTACTCCCTCTTTGTATTGTAGTAATTTAAGATTTATGGCGATATGTGAAATTCTGCTACCCTTATATGAAGACATTTTCTAATCATTTTCATATTCTAAATTAATGTTAGCTGAATACCTATGATTTTAGTAATTTTAATATCACTAAATGTCCTCTCGAGAGACATTCGTTATTTATCAGAACTTGGACCAGTATTCTCCAGTACTATAATGTGCTTATTAAAAAACTTTTCATGGTCTTCTTGAGATCACAATGACTGTTTATTGACGTATTGTAATTTATGAATATGGATTAGGGGGACTAACTTCCTTACTTACTCGAAGCTACGTTTTGTCTGCGGAGCTCTAGCATTATAATGACTGTGCACATCTACCTTCGGTTACCTTCGGCACATCTCGTAGACGAGACCGTGTGACCCGAATAGCCTACAGACAACTAAAGCAATGTGAGAACTAATCATAGACTAATTATGATATATTGACCAAGGATTGAATGTAGGTATAGAGAAAATAAATTAAAAATTAAAGTATAATAAGACAAATTTAAGAATGTATAGAGTATTGGCAAATTGCTAGTAAATCCAAGGGAGCTTGATATGCCTCAATAAAAAGGACTATCTCATCAAAATCGTGGTTTCAACAATTCCGCATTTTTCCTAAAAAAAAAAATCCTCACTTATTCGAATGAGAATCGGACATTGTTACGTTCCTTCTCACCCTTTTAAAATTCACGTCCTTGACTCCCCTGATTTTACATTCTGTGGTCTAGAAGTGGCAAATTTAGATCACATATTTTTTTGGTTGTCCCTCTCTAAACAAATATTCCCTCTTCTATCAAGCGTTATCTAAAATTGACTCCCCTCCATTCAAAATCTCATCTCTTCTAAGTCTGAACTCGACTCAAATCTTCATTACAATTTTAAAATTTGCCCATTTAAATAAAATTTATATTTAAATTCACCTTTAGTTTCTCCATAATTCTAAATGATGGCCTACAACAGGTCTTGAAGGGAGAAAGCCAGAAATAATTGAAAAAAAAATGTAGTTTAAATTTATGGGCACATGTATTTATGTTAGGATGGCAGAGTTGCATTTATTGCAATTTACATCTCAAATCTTCTTCAGAGTCTTCGTTGTGTATATTGTGTGGTATGGAGAGACGTAGTTTGAGTTTGTGGGTTCGTCTGTTTGTATGTTTGCAGGTAAGGAGAAGTTGTCGGTGGGAGCCAGCGAGCCGGTGCGGTTGGTGTTGGAGAGCGACGGTACGCAGGTGGAGGACGGCGAGTACTGGAGGACACTTCCGCCCAACACTGTGCTTCTCCTGCTTCGCCAGGGACAGCGTTGGCTACCGACTGGCGCTGACGTCATCAGGGCTGGTCAGTTACTATCCCATATCTTGTCTTGTCTCTTTCCATTTTTGTCATCCTGTCTCTTGACCTATCTCTTGTCCCATTTATTACCCGTCTCCTATCCTAACTCTTATCATTTTAGATTTCGTGTATCTTTTCTTGTCTCTTACTATTTCTTTTATTCTGTATCTTCTCCTGTCCATTTCCATTTTTGTGATCATGTCTCTTGACCTATTTCTTGCCCCATTTATTATTCCGTTTCCTATCCAAACTATTATAATTTTAGTTGCCCTGGGTTTTTTCTTGTCTCTTGCCATTTTTTAAGTCTGACTCTTGTTTTTTCACTTAATTTGTCTCTTCTCCTGCCTCTTTCCATTTTTGTTACCCTGTCTCTTGATCTATATCTTGCGATATTTATTATCCTATCTCCTGTCCTAAGTCATACCATGTTAGTTGTCCTGTGTCCTTTTTTGTCTATCGTCCGTACCTTTCGTTGTCGATTTTTAATCTTTCACCTCACGACACTTTGACCAATTGGATGAGTTTGTATATTTGGGAAGTATGATCAATAGGGACGGAAAGGTAAACAAGGATATGGAAAGGAGGGTAAATGCAGGGAAACTCGGTGGAATGAATTCTGATTTAGCTAAGTTGTAAAAAGGGACCAGGTTGGCAGTCCACAATGCAATGCTGATGAATGGTAGAGGAAGAATGAAAGTATTGAAATAATGAGATCCCTGAGGCTAAAGTGTGGTAAAATCATATAAATTTTTTTTTTTAAAACGTTCTGGATTTCCGCATTAAAAATATGGAAATCCAGAACGAGGACAAGGTGGTGTCTTAAGTGGTTGGGACATGCAATATGTAGAGCGGATGAACGGAAAATAAGTGTATTACGTAAAAGGTATAAGAAGTCGACAATGCACCCAGATTATTATTGTATAGTTGCTGAGATCGGTCAATACCAGTACTTACCAACTCAATGTTTACCCCTTTCACGGTGATGGTTCATCTCTCGTACTTTGATTCGTCCGATTTGTCAATTCGTTAATCGTCATGTAGGTATACTACATTCTCATTGATACTGTTTTAAATGCTGATAAAGAGCAACAAATGCATCGCAGACGGAGATTCTAGATTTTCTACATTCGTCGTATCTTTAAATTAGGGCAGAAACGGGGTTTCATTTCGTCTTTTTTCAATATAAATCTAATCATGTAGGTATTTATTGTATGTACTAAATTCCTGATTTTATATTTAGTAACATATTAAAAAAATTGTTTGGCTTTCGATTTGTAGAGACCTAAAATAGTTAAATTTTATTAGTTTCTGATACGGGAAATCTTAAATTCCGTTTATTTGTATTTGTACAACTATCCCCACCATAATACAGTATGTAAAATGCACATAATACTAAACACGCAGTAAAATTTGCGTTTTTTTGCAGCTATCTCGGCGATCCCAAAGATCGTATGCGAGACCATCCACGCGCTAGAGTTGCACGATGAGACTCCGTCGTGGAAGATCATGGACAACAAGGGGCGCGTCACGGTGGTGCTGCACTGGGACCAGCGCGCGGGGCAGGGCGGGGCGGGAGGGACGGGGGCGCGCTCCTCGCCCTCCCGCAAGCCCGCCCCCGAGCGTCGGCCCTCCCTCGTCATACAGACCTCGCTAGACAAGGAGCCGCATCGCCGCTATCCCGCCGGGCCGCAGATCACCGTCATCAACCACGACGAGCCGCCCTACCCCGGCCGGCCCGGAGCCGTGCACGCGCACACGCCCGAGTGCGCGCGCCACGTGCACCGGCCCGCCGCGCGCCCCGGCTCCCCGCCCGGCCTAGACGGCAACGGGCTGCCCGAGTGCGACTTCCACTGCTGTGCGCTGCACGAGGAGGGCCGCAAGATCGCCGTGCACAAGAGCGTGGCCACTTCCCCCATCCAGGAGGGACACGCGCACGCGCAGACCTCTCCGCAGCCCTCCTCGCTGGCGGACGGGAGGCGAGCGCCCCACAAGGGACACGTGCGCTTTCTGGACGCCGAGGGAGCCCGTCGCAACGGTGACAGTTCCGAGAGTGAAACGGAAAACACCGTTCTCGAGGACGAGCTCATCACCTCCGACAAGTTTCTCCTTCTCATCGACCAGCTCAGCGTGGACCAAAAGAGGCATCTCACCATCAAAGATATCGGCATCATCCTCGAGAGGCTTAGTTCTAAGATATTGGATGTCGAGCGATTAGACAGAGAGTCGGAGAGCGACGACTGCTACAACTGGACGATAAAGGCGACGATCCGAGGAGACGCGCTGCGAGAGCTGGGCGTCATCTACAACGGAAACTACTACGCTATCTCCGAGCACCCGGGGTACAAGGAAGAGAACGAGGAGGGCGGGGAGGAGGCGGAAGAGGAGGAAGAGGAAGACCGGCTGTGAGAGCGGAGGCAGTAGAGCAGTGAGGATGAACACTAACAGTAACTCTACACTACGGTACAGTGAGGAGCCTTAGCGCGTCTGGCCACGCCACTGGGACACTGGGACAACGCGAGTCCCGGCCGGTGACTGCGAGTCACCGTGCTGGATCCGCAGTAGGCGCTGATGTGCCGGGCGCAGACCCTAACCGGCCCACCCACCAGCCACCAGCCACCAGCCACCGCCCCCGCCCCCGCCCATGCCCTCACCTCCGAGGCATGTTTAGTTGTTAAGTATTGATTACCTCCGACTAGAATCACCTAGGATAAATAATGCAATCATTCGTTCTTCCGAGAAGTGTGTTCCGGCACTCCCCTGGCCAGGTCGGCAGGGCGGCGGGAAGGCAACCTGCAACCTGCAGCCTGCAACATGCAGCCTGCAACCACGACACCATGCAACTTGCAACTGTGGCAACTCTACTCCAGTGAGGGCCGAGTAGTCCATTCCAGTGGAGACGTATGGCGATGTCAAATGCACAAACGAATCCGTTGCTACTTACATATTTATTTAAAACGGTAGATAATTTAAAATCAAATAATTATAACTTTTAAAAGTATCGTGCGTGCGTGATGTTTTTATAAGCACATATCGATTCGAAGTGACTATAAAATAATGTAAACGGCGAGTTTCTCCGAGAACATTTTGTGTAGATTGAATTTTCAATTATTAATTAGTCAAAACGCTACCGAATGTTGATGTTTTTTTCAAAGGTTTAGTGATTTTAAAAGAGAGAAATGAAACGAGAGTGAAATATCCGCAGAGCGACGGGCAGAGGGCAGAAGTCGCGGTAGCCCAGTCGCGGTAGCCCAGTCGCCCGAAAGCCCAGTCGCCCGATCGCTGTAAAACTCCAATACATATATTAACGTTATTTAGAGTTGACAATCGATTCATATGTTCAATCGATCAAATAAATACTTTTATGTGTATCGATACACGGTTTTTTTATTATTCTAATTCGATTATATAAGGTAAAAACATAGTAAATAAATGCAAATTTATGAAAATTTTGTATAGATATTTCTGTTATGACATGTAAATGAATAAATATGTACGGTATTTGCTTAAGAATTGTTGAAGGAATATGATGTATGTGTGGTCCTGCGTAGAGAGTGTCCTGCATTCAAACTACAAAACACATCTCTCGAGCTACCTTTGACTATATCTTTCTCAGTAACAAACTAAACTATAAACAATCACTGCAGCAGTTTGCGGCGGTACTCTAAAGTTCTTAGAATGGCTGATTTCGTCTGAAGACAAACAAAAAACAAAATAGAATCTCTTTTCATAAAATGCAGAACTGCTCAGAGAAGCTCAGATAATTTAAAACTAATTTAAATTATAATACAAATTGATTGTGCAGTTTACTTAACTCTATAATGTGCTCAATATGCCTAAACAAAGGTTGGTCTAAACAAAGTATAACGCCATTTTCACACAGTTGTCTTCTGCAACCAATTGAGTCAGAAACTCTTCTCTGTTGACTTTTTAGTAAGTTTCTACAAAATGAACTAATCAATTCATCGCAGGCGCTCGAGGACCACACGAATGTGAACATTTAATAGTATGGGAGTTAGATTACACGCATGATACCTATTATACTGAGAACAAGAAAACTTTTCATTGGAAAATTGTCACATGTAGGTCTATATTAGAAACGAATATTAAAACAATTTAACATGGCGTTCACGAGTCGTGTCACCGTGCGGCAATTGCAGAACAGATTACACATATTGCAGAATGCTTGTCGAAAGGTTTTAAGATTGATACGAGGGTTAAGAAATGTGACAAAGTAACTTAATTGCTTGGGCGGAGAATTCGTCGAACACTCAAAACTAACACACAACCGAACCACACTGTCTCTGATTAAGATTGTCTTAGTTTAATAACTGCAATACATCACCTATTATAAAAAATCTCGTTTAAATTCATATGACATCCTGCGAATTAAATTGAATGTTGATTGACCTCACAGTCAAGGTTCAAAGTTCAGTGTCAAGTCGTAGTCCAAGTCGACAACTTAACAAGCAACAAAAAAGCTAAACAAAATTCAAATATAATTGTCGCTTGATCTTTAATATATTCTCCCCTAAGCGATTATTTTAGTTTTAAAGAAGTAAGAAATGATATAAGTGATATTTTTTTAAATAACTAAGATATTTTCAGTAATTTTCAGTGAGCGTTTATTTAAGCAATATCAATTATATGGAATCTCGCCTAAGTCGGCCAGACCAAATGAATAATCAGTATTATTTTTAGTTCATTTACCAAGCCAAATATTTGTGCCAAATCATATGGAAGAGGTCGATGAAAGTTTTCAGGACTCGCATGATTTGTAATGAAAGCATTTTGTGAAGGATTTAGTGTGTTTATAAATAGATATGCTCGAGGACTATTGCCGCACTCTGACACTAGGGATCGTAGGGAGAGCCGTCTTAAGGCAGTGCTAATGTAAGGATATAGTGTTCATAACATACATACATACTGTTAAATACTTATCTTTTCTTTATTACTTTCTTTTTTACCTTTGCGATATTAAATACACCACTGGACTGATTAAGTAAAATTATAAAGATCCCGTTGTGAGTAATGAATGATCTTCGCGGTATTAATATAATGGTCGACCATATTATTAAACTCTTTGAGAGGGTTAACATTTATTTTACTTAGATGTAAAATTTGAACGAAATAAAATACAATACATAATTGTTCACGTGTGACCTGATTATTTGAATTCAATTACAGCAACTAAAACATTAAACCAAATCACAATATACATATGATCATATCTAAAAGAAATTATATAATTTATTAAATCAATCCAGTGTTAAAAGTTTGATTTAAATGTTTTAATGATTAGTATAATTTCCAGCGCTTCCTTTTTAAGTTGTTTTACGAATATTCATTTGTATTTTTCATAAATTGGTGCACCCTTTTTAAATGAATATTTGTTGTGCCAAATATATATTGTTTATATTTGTAAAGATCTTCCGTTAGGTAAATTGTATAATTAATTGTTACTTTTAACCTGATTTTTATGAATACCTACAACTGTACGTAAAATCCAAAGCCCGACTATAGCATAGATAATTTAAATATACCAATTTAATACTTTTAACGACAATTATTTTTTTGAAATAATAATTTGAATTTTCGTTCAAATAATTCTGAATAATATCTTTCCGTTTTCTAATAATTGTATTTGAAATGTAATTTTCGTGTTTATCAATACTTTTTTTGAGCGATTCTGTAAGAATGAAATAAATGAATTTGTATATATTATTATGTACAAATATAGTAAATAATATGTGTAAAATATACTATGAATGATATGTTAAGAAAATGTGTAATGTTTCCACAGATTTTTATTTTAGAACCATAAAGATTTGTGATAAGTTTCAAATTCTTACTTGAATAAATAATGACGTGAACAAGACAGTGATCCAATCCAAAACCAGATGCATCATCTGTGTTATATTTGTTTTTTGTAATGATTATTTTAAAAAAACATTTTAAGGTTACTTTCAACAACGGTTTTGACATTTGCAAGGATATAAGTTTATAGAACACAATAAGATTATTAGAAAGAAATTAAAGTCTTCGTCTAGAACCCCAAAATAAATAACACAAAACACCTTCCAAACAGAAGCCTTGTTATAGAATTCACGACTTCAAGAGCAATCTCTTCAATCTAAACCTTCTGTCGATATGATTTTCAATAAACGTAAACATGATTAAATAATAGCAAATTAATATAATAATAAAAGTTACATTTTTAAAAACATTCAAAAGAAATAATTATATAATATTGATTATTTCTGTCTGTTTTTATTAATGACTGCATTTATTGAAGATAGAAAAATCGTATACGATAACCTACAAAATAATATCTACCACATATTTTGTACTCAACTTAAAAATATAATTTTTAATCTATAATTCTATTTTATCTTTCCATAACTGATCTTTTTTATATGCAGATGTACCTACACAAATAGGTTGATAAATAAACTGGATATCCCATAAAATATTGCTATGATATGTAGGTACACAAATAGATTGATAAACCGGTCAAAAGAAAACTGTGGAGATCTCATAGGTAAACATTATGAATTGGTAAAACTTTTTTTTAACCTAAATAATAATGAACATGTTGTTTTGCCACAGAAAGAAGACCCACCAAACTGATGAAAAAGAAAATGACTTTAAAGTGAACAAATTATGAATGCCCATTTGCGTTACTCATCTGAAAGTATTGATAAAAACGTACACATTGAATTTAATATACATATGTTTTTATTTATTATTATTATAATAACACTTTTGTACCAAGCAGCAACTTGTGTCTCTCCAGATTAATGTCGAGAATCGTTCGAGAATAAAGTTGCTGTTAATGTTTTTAGTTTGTAAAGCAAATTTGTTATGTGAAAATAAAAAAAGCAATGTTATATACATTTATTTTTCAATTTATATGTATACATATTGAATATAATTAAACGATTTATCATTTAAATGCGATTACTGTCGAATATTATATTTCGATTTCAAACGAACCGGGACCAAGGATCGAACTGCACAAGATAGTCAAACATGACAACTTAGTGAAAATGTAATAATTTCTCTCCCTTTTTGAAGAAGTCCTTTCATGGTATTGATAAGTACTTTTTACTGGTGGGCTGAAATTGATAACAATTAGTTGATTATTGGCTGCATTGTGTAGATCGGTTCTAGGTTTGGAAAAAACAGGAGCGGCTCGAGGGATTAACCGATTGAGGGGGAACCTTGGCTACTAAAATAATAAGGGTGCCAAAAACAAAACTAGAAAAAATAATGAATCAAAAAGGTATAATTTTTTGAATGCAATGTTAGATAAGTGGAGTTTAAGTTGAATATTGTGTGGTGTAAATTTCCCCTTGGTCGGGTGTTCTTCTCGAGCAAGTTTGTCGATCGTAATGAACGGAACAGTATACCAATAGTAAAATGTGTTTTTGTTTGAAGAAATATACCTATGGCAATGGCTTCTTGCGGGTTGTGTTGATCTGTGTTTTTCACTAAAATGAATAGAAAAAATGTCATCTCTTATAACACTGCCATATTAGGTAAATAAAGAATGATAATATCGAGAATTAAGATGTATTTTATTGACAAATCGCCTCAACCCATTTAAGTTTTATATTTTTATTATTTATTGACTAGAACATAATTTAATTATTTCTTTCTGAATCTCTTAAAGTTAAGTTTGTAAGGGTACATACTTTTTGATTTTACGTAATTTAAAAAGAAAGTAAATGTGTATATTTGGGATAATAAAAAGGTACATTGATGATTGATAGAATATTGGATAATCAAGTGGCAATTTTTGGTTCGATTGCTCAAAAATAAATTTTACATTGCACATTTTCTTACACAATTTTAGGCTTAATTTTAGAATTTCGGAACTTTATTTTTAATGTTTCTTTATTGTTGTCAAGTTTAATCTGTAGAAATTACAAAAAAATAGTTTTTTATTTATAAACAATTTCCGCTGTGTAATTATTAGATATTATTACGCGTGATAGCTGTTTCGATTTCTGAAGACATTATCAAACAATAAATATATTTATGTAATTTCTTCATAGGTGCTTATAATGAAAAATTTTATTTTTCTTTTATTTTTATTAATTTCTGAGTAAATTGTTGGAAATTGTTAATTGCTATTAATCACCCTGTAAGTTTTCCCTACTCAAACATTACATTATAGAATTGTTGATCAATAATTACACAGCAGAACATAATTATAAATGTTTATTTAAATTTAATTTTCTATAAAATATATCGCAACCTGCAATTAATTTTCTTTTCGCCCGCAATTGACAATTTTAATTTGTCGTGTTTTTAACTGCAATTTTTCAATAGATATAAGAATATCCTATTTACAAAACTAATTAATAATGCGGTAAGTATGTGTTGATGAGAAATTGTAAAGAGAAGTTGAACACATCTCATTGAAAACCTTGGCCCGGTAACTTGCGAACACATATATTAACGGTAGCTAATCTTTAAAATTGGAACGGGAAAACCGTTTGAAAATGGAACTCCATTTGAAACGGGGACACAATTTGAAAATCGAAGGCCGCACATTCCAAATTGTAATATAAAATGCATGTGTCGCGTCGGAGCCCACACCCCTCGGCAAAGTGGAATGAACTCTTCCTCGGGGCGTCCCGGATGCAGCTGAATCCCAGCCGTATATCCATCCCTCTCTAACACACAGAATTTCGAAAATGTTAGAGCAAGCACACTATATTATATTATGCTGAATGCTGCGGAAAGAAAAGTTGGGCACTTCGCAAAAAACACAATTCAACTCTGTACAAAAATTTGAAATGGAATGAAAGTAACATTTTAAACAATTTGGTTCCAAAATATACTTAACTTTTGATTAAAACGAAAAAAACTCAGAAGTTCATTATGTGAAAGAAAATCATTTCAGAAAATGCGTCGAGAATTTCTATCCAGTAAATGCATTGTCATTTTTGATGCAGTGGTTCTTCCGAACTAGCAATAACTGTCTTTCGTTCGTGTGGTCGGGTCTAGTTAGGAGGCTTGCTCCATTATTTATTGAAGTAATTTCCCTGGCGGGGGAGAGGGGGAAGTGAAAGGTCCCAAGGCCGCGGAAGTTTAATGCTGCTAAACGGTCGCTACCTTTTGATGCCGGGGCTTCACCTGAAAGAGCACAAATTTGAGCTGACCTGAAAATGTTATCAAATAAAATTATTACATTGTTCTGTTCTTATTTCGATTTAGATCCTCGCCGTTTAAATTGGATTGCGGAAAATGACCCGTTTTTGGCTTCGTATTGGTTTAAAAAATTCTTGACAAAAATTAAAGGTTCAAAATTTTTATATACTACTATGATTGAAATAAAAGGTTCAAAATTTTCAAATAAAATTGATATTATTGATTGAGTTAATTTTTTAAATAAGTGATTCAGATTTTAACTTAATTTATTGAAATGACTCAAAATCATTTTTACAAATGGGTCTTATTAATTAGAGCAAGCTGAAATAGAACTTTTTGATTTTTTTGGAGAAATACTGATTAGGTAACGTTTTATCTATGCTCATAACTTCGTCATATTTGGAGATATCGCAAAACTAATTTAATTGTCGTTTAAAATATTTTCCCAATTATGTCAAATTCATCATGAAATAAAAAACAAAGTTTTATAAAATTTTGAAAAAAAAATGCAATTAAGATTTTGCATAACAGGTACCTACGGAAGTCGTCTGTACGTTTAGCTGTTTTCTGTTTGTTTCTACTTTCTGTTTCTTTCACGTGAACGTAAAAGCATATCGGTATCAATTGAAGTGTTTTAGCATTTAAACCAAACATTTAGTCGGGATGGTCCGATGGTCTCTATATATCTAGTTGACGGCCGGCGTGGTCAAGGGGCAAGACTCTCGACTCCCAATCCGAATGTCGCGCGTTCGAACCCGGCGTGCGCAAATAAATTTTATTTTATTAATTTGTCATATTTCACAATTAATTAATTAAAAATAATATATGTTATACTTGCAACACGTTGCAGAGTGGAATATGCTCTCAGTATCGCGCTGGCGTAAGACCACCATTCAGAATTGAAACTTTGCTTGAAATGGCTTTAGCCGTGTTTGGTGACCAGATCTGAATAGCCAGGTACTTTCTTTTTCCCCACCTCCTTACCCTCCCCACTACCTTCAGTCTCACAACATACCCTAATTGGTGATCTCACTGGTTCCAGACGGGAGCAGTTGGGGCTCTGGTACGGTAAAAAAAATAAATAAAAAAGTATAGGGAACCCGCTCGAACAGCGCTGGTGTAAAATGTGTGCAAATGTGTGTTTAAGATCAGATTTACAGAATTCAAACCTTCGTTTGTGATGGTGGACCTTTTTACCCACGTGCTGAGGAGGCCAGCCATTGAAATCTTGAATAAGGCGTGGTAGGAATTTCAATGCGATGCTCTATTAATGGAAACAGTTTTTAGATTTCAATTATTAACCATTTTAGCGACAAAACTTTAAATTGCAAGATTTTTAATTAAATAACGCTCTAGAAATTATTACGAAGCAAAATTCGCAAACGGTAATTTATTTGTATTCTTGAACGTACATTTTTTTACAGGTGAATACAGTGGTGTACATATAAATACAAAAAATGGTAATATTCAGTAACTCGATGTAAAAAAGGTTAATAGATAGTAGAATTTTGTAAACACCTAACTGGGAGAACCTGTGCTGAGGTGTTTCTATATTTTGGATTAAGTGTTATTCTGTCGACGTAAGTGAAAACACAGCATCCTCCTTGATACTGTCAAGAAGCATTGTGGTTCGAATCATGGCGGCAGTATCGTATACATACATTTAAGATTCATAGGAGTTAAAGTCAGATAAATAATTGTCTTCATTATTTATCTAACTTTTATTTTACGTATTTATTTATTAATAATAAATAATCCTACACGCCACCGTGGAAATGACCGGTTTTTCAGAACCAGTGTTCGCCGTTCTGGGAACCGTTTATCGGTTAACAAACACCTTTATTCTTAGTTAGCGGTAACGTAGCAGAGGTTCCCGGGTACTGGAGGTGAGGTTTATTCAGGTCTTGGTGGCGGATAAGTCTGCCCATCCGCAATGGGAGCGGCCGACTGATGGAGACCCTTTCATCTTTCCAGACAGATTCTACGATACTCCTGGATACACTGACCCCCAGATTCCTCCACTCATATATGTTTCCTTCCTCGAACTTCCTCTCATTCCTTTATTCTTGGGTCACAAGATAACCATTTTTGAAAACTCCTGAGCACTTTAACGGAAAAGTCTATATGGGACGATGTAGGTACGGATATGAATGAAGAAAGGAGTGAAGAAGACATTCATCATTTTTATAGCAGTTCATCGTCTATATCTATCTGTCTTTTCGCTGAAATGACGTGATCCAGAGTTATTTAAAATACCTGTTTTGACATGAATCTTGTCTAAAGCGGAACTCTTTGATAAACTTGGCACTCGGCCGCGCTAGAATAAAAAGCGTAAAAGGCATAAGGGCTCAGATAATGAATGCTCTGATGTAGCAAGGAGAGATAGTGGAGGACGATTTGGAGACCAGCGAAGTGGAAACAGAGATTGGTGAGGACAGAGATGTGGGCGGGTGGTCAAGTGGGGTGTGGACCCGTCCTGGAAATAATCCCATCTTTAAAAACCACTCAAAATGAAAACGCTACGGCAAATGATAATATTACGGCCGGAATGATTAGGTATTGAGTTTTTGGCTTCGTATCGGTTTAAAAATTCTTAACAGAAATAAAATGTTTAAATCTTCAAGTAATTATCGGTTGAAATAAAAGGTTCCAAATTTTCAAATAATTACTATTGATTGAAATAAAACGTTCCAAATTTTCAAATAAATATCATTGATTGAAATAAAACGTTCCAAATTTTCAAATAATCACCATTGATTGAAATAAAACGTCCCAATTTTTCAAATAGTTATCATTAATTGAAATAAAAGGTTCCAAAATTTTAAATAATTACCATTGGTTGAAATAAAAGGTTCCACATTTTCAAATCATTTTCATTGATTGCTATAAAAGGTTACAAATTTTCAAATAATTACCATTGATTGAAATAAAACGTTCCAAATTTTCAAACAATTATCATTGGTTGAAATAAAAGGTTTCACATTTTCAAATCATTTTCATTGATTGCTATAAAAGGTTACAAATTTTCAAATAATTACCATTGATTGAAATAAAACGTTCCAAATTTTCAAACAATTATCATTGATTGAAATAAAAGGTTCCAAATTTTCTGGAAATAATCCCATCTTTAAAAACCACTCAACCTGAAAACGCTACGGCAAACGATAATAGTACGGCCGGAAAGATTAGATATGACGACGAGAGTTAGAACTTAGAGTGTTCTTTTGGTTTAGACTAGTGGAGATGTACGGTAAGCGATATGCTGAAATAGGCCAGGCCAAATAACCCAGGCGCTTCGCTAGTGTGTCACTAGCATTATGGTCGAGCGACAGATACATTGTAGACTGGGATGTGGGATGAGTTCTGTCTGTGATATCTGAAGGCAGCTAACCGTAATGATTGCGGTGACTTTGTGACAGTGCTGCATCCATAATGTCATTAGCCCGAGAATGGTTGAGTGGTTATGATCCTTGACTACGAATCTGGAGGTCACGGGTTCAAATCCTGGGAAACACAGTAAATTTTATTTGAAAATTTTATTAGTTATTAATTAAAAATATATATAGTCCATTTGCGTTACATTTCAGAGTGGTAGATACATTCAGTATCTCCCTGGTGAAAGACCATCATTTCGAATCTAAATTTAGCTTGAAATGGATTTGGTTATGTTTGGTGATCAGATCTGAATAATCATGTACTTCGCCACCTTCATTTTTCCAATCTACATCCCCTCCCCACTACTTTAAGCCTCATAATATACCCCAATCGGGGGTGTTATAGTCTCAGTGGCTTCAGACCGTTGGGAGCAGTTTGGGACTCTTGTACGGTATTATCACAAATGTACCAATGGTAGGATTTAAAAAAAGTTTTATTTTATCTTGTATTAATGATTTTATATTGCTTTATCTATCGTTGTTGGTTTCATCTACCTATGATGTAAAATCTGAAAATATACGTGAAGATTTTATTAATAACTTACGAGTACCCGGCTTGCTTTACAATGCCAGAAAAAAAAAAATTATTTGTGTTTTAATTCTGTCTATATTTTCGACGGGTGCGATTTTTAATAAAATTTTTTAATGTGAATACCGCACAAGAGTATCAACTGCTCCCAACCGTCTTGAGCCAGTGAGACTATGGCATCCCCAATTGGGGTATATTGTGTGGCTGAAGGTAAGTGGGGAGGGGAAGGAGATTTGGAAGAGGAAGGTGGGGGAAGTACCTGGCTATTAAGATCTAATCACTAAACACGACTAAAGCCATTATTAAGCAACGTTTCAATTATGACACCAGGGCGATACTGAGAGTATCTTCCACTCTGGACGCAAACATACTATATATTATTTTTAAGTAATTTATTGTGAATTAACACAAATTAATCAAACGCGACCTTCGGAATGGGAGTCCAAAGCCTTACCCCTGGACTACGGCCGATAACGAATAAATAAAATAAGCTGCCCGTGCAAATATCATGGATTTTCAAAAATGTATCCCTGCTATCTCCTACCGCTACGATACGTAAGTAGTTTCATTATTATGTTAAGTTATTCAAAGGAGTTCAATAAGTATAATTATAATAAGAATAAAAAAGAAATACTTAAATACATACTATGAAAGTAGTTACTAATTAACATTAACACTGTATAATATGTATTTATATATTGTAAAAACATACAAATGTTAAAATATATTTAAGTAGCCACAAGACTGTAGGTTTACTATCATGGAAAGTTGTGCAAATAAGTTCGATAAGTTTATAAAATAATAAGATAATAATAAGATAATAATAGACATATTAATTTTGACACTATGGTACGTAAAAAAATATTAGTTCCATTACTGCAAATATTATTTATTTTCCGGCGAAGCTCCAAGCAATAATAACCATTTGGGATGCACTGCGGATTAATAATTTACCTGCGAGTTGGTCAAAGACTTTTAGACTCCTAGAAATCTCCAATGAATTCCTTCTCAGTTTGGTTTCCAATGTATTCCTTCTTTCAGCGGCAGAGTTTGGCCGCAAATAAGGCTCCGTGACGTGAGATTACCATCTTATTGGCGCTAGAGTCAACATGTCCCAGACAGCTTGCTCCGTGCCCCGTGCCCCGTGCCCCCTAACTCCGAGCTCCCTACTCTGTGCTCTGTGCTCTCTGCTCTGTGCTCTGTGCACTGAGAACCTTGCTCAGGAAATGCAGCCATGCATTTGGAACTGATAGCCGAGAATCGTACCGCTTTTCTACTGAAAATTTTAATCAAAGAGGCAATAATGTTGAAGAATTTCAAGAAATTATTTAGAAACCAGAAACACCGTCAAATTAATATTAAACATAATTTAAATTGATCTGTTATTTAAAGAAAGAGTATCGGTGGCGGCTAGCACGGCTTTTATCTTTATATATAAAAAATCTCGCTTCACGATATTTGTCCGAGATAAACTCTGAAACTGCACCGATTTTTATGCGATTTGGCTTACGGTTTGTAATTTGGTCCAACTTAAAAGGTAGGATAGTGTTTATCTCGATATTGACCTCAATACTTATTATTGCGAATTAAATGTTTGTTATGGGATAATAATTTGAAATTACACAAGTTTCTGACAGATAGCGGTGTAAATTAATTTGCATTTCTTGGTTACCTAGGTAATGGCGTTGATTATATAAAAATCTACAGTTTTATTCCTATATTAGCGAGTACCCGGCATGCGTTACAATTCCACGCAATGAAAAGTATTTGAATTTTAATTATGTTTATTGAAATGCTTTTGGATAAAAATAATGTTCGGTTTTTCCGTCTGGTGCGTACACGAATAATGGTAGGTTCAGACTGGACGACGTACGTACGCATCGCTACTCGAACAATGATAAGCAACCCATACATTTTCTATGAAAATGGCCACAGACATCGCACGTCGCGATGCGTGTGGCCAATGTGATTCTAAAACATAAATTTTCATTGAAAATCTATGGTTGCTAAGCAGTACAGATATTGTTAGGCGTAGCGATGGGCACGTACGTCGACCCAGTCTGAATCTACCATAAATCAGAAGGTTTTCATACGCGCAAGCAGTCAACATACAGCTGCCCATGTGAGAGGAATAGATTTTAAAAATATACCCCCTGCTATTCCCTACCGCTAACGCCCCTCCCCTTCCCTCCCCTATTTCCGAAGTCCCCTCCCCTACCTCCTTACCTCCCTGCCGCTAAACTATATGAAATACACAAAATTTTCAAACAACTCGATCGGCACCTGTTGTAATTTTTTTTTATAAATTTCGTAAAGCCATAACTCACATAGAAACCTTCGCGGGCAAACGCAGAACAGCTCAACAAAGTTTCACCGAAATTGGATGAATGTTATAGGAAAAAATAAGGGACAAACACAGAAATTAATTTTTATGTAAAAAGATTGATGAAATTTTGCACACCTGACCTTCAAATCAAGTGGAAGGTCACAGTGTAGATGAGATTCCGAAAAACCACACCTATACCCTTTTTTTCACTCCTTGAAGCTTCAGAATTTGGTTGCTTCTTGGTAAAATTTTGGACAGTGTGCGTTTAAAATAAGAACGAAATACAGCTGATTTAGAAAAAACTTTGCGTAAAGCCTGGGCAACGCCGGGGGTTTCAGCTAGTATAATAAAAAAAAACATAAATTGTATTTAAGATATCGTGGAGTGTGAAAGTTTCAAATTTGTAAAATCTGTAAATAAGGTAAAAAATAATGGAAAAAACATTTTTTTTAAACATAGATACGTGTTAATAATATTTGATTTATGGTGAACATTCCAATATTGCTTACTATTATTATATCAAAACTTAGTATTTGGAGATGTCTAAGAGTCATAATACTGGACTATTGACATACGTAGGGAATTTCCACATTTTCTCAATACTTAGTAGTTGGAGATGTTTATCTAAGAGGCATAATACTGGACTATTGACATGCGTAGCGAATTTCCACATTTCCTCAATACTCAGTATTTGGAGATGTTTATCTAAGGGGGTTTCTCACCATCCTCCCAATAGCTTATCTACACTAATAACGAATATTTTAGATTTACGATTTACGGTTTATTTATCTATTATGTTGGAGTTTATAATTCGGTACTGGAACCTATGAATAGTGTCTATATATTGGATAAGTTGGCCGAGTTTTCTAATCACTGCGAGTATTTTATTTTTATTTTTAATAATATTCGTTATTAGGGTAGATAAGCTATTGGGAGGATGGTGAGAAACCCCCTAAGAGGCATACTACTGGACTATAGGCAGGGAATTTAGAGAACAATATTGCATACTTCAATTCACTACCACGAATGTGTTGCCTGTACAATACTATTGAATGTGACATTATAGAGTACATATAGATATCTTCGCAAACAATCTCGCATACTTTAGAAACTAAATTAACAATCTTCTACCATGATGTTAATGGAGAACAGTTATGAAATTGTTTTATTATTTTTTTTTTCTTTCTTTCTTATCTTTCTCTGTAGGTAATGTACACTTACTATGTTTTATATCTCACGTTTTATACTTCATTTTGATTAGATGATATTATTTCTGTTTTTTCACTAGTTGAATCTGATAATAACTTTTTAATTTTTTTTTATTTAATTTATTTCTGTACTTATACAATTGCAAACTGTATATAAATAAACATCTTTTAACTTTAATCTCACGTGACCTACCAGGTAAGTATGGTCCTGTACATTTTCATTTAAAAAAAATACATGTACATGTACATTTTTAGGCAGCACCGCGCTAGTTATTCTGCCGACATAAGTAAAAACACAGCCTCCTCCTTGTTACTGTCAAGAAGGGCACCGAGGTTCGACCCATGTCGGCAGTATCGTAGTCATAAATTAAAGTTATACAAATAATTGTCTTGAAAAGCAGGATGGTATATATATTTTTTTTATTTGTTTGGGTAGGGTTATGTTTAAATAAAAATTGATTACGCATGCTGTGAACCTTTAAAATTGGAGTGTGAATATCTGTGCACATTCCAATAGCATTATCATTAATGTAATAACTGTTAACACTCTGTAAATGTTTCAAACAATAAATAAATAAATAATCAAGTCGACTATTGACATGTACGGGATCAGTTATTATAGATAGTGTGGATTGGTAAAAAGCACGTGTACGGTACGCTTGCCTGGCGCATAGTATCGGGATGATTGGCCTTTGCTGGCGGGGGGCGGTGAAGGCGTAGGGGGGCGGTGCGAGTCCTTGGCAGGCCGGGGCTGGCTTCAACTGGGTCAGTGGGGCGCGGGCGGGGGCGGCCGGGCTGCGCTCGCTGCACCGAGGGGGGCGCACCGTACAGCTGTGGGGGGCGGTGTGGGGTGGAGGGGAACGGACAGCTTCCAGGCCCCGCTGCAGAACGCGTGTGATGTTTCAAAATCCAAGCTCTGTAAGAGAAGATCAAAGATATGTGTAAATAATATATAATTATTTATTTCTGTTTTTTTGAAACATTATGGGATTTAAATTAACAATTTTATAATTGGTTAACAGAATGGTACAGTGTTCAAAAGTTGTTGAATAACTTTATTTCACCGTATTCTGCATTTGTTTTACATTAGCTCCATACATCAGGCCCTGAGAAACATAATTCTCCTCAGGGCCTATGTCATCTTTGGGGATGCTGTGTGGAGGGTCTTTTGAGGAAAGGAAGGAGATAAAAGAAAAGGGTATGAGGAGGTGACGAACGTAGTAACGAGTATGAATCCATCCCTCCCACTGCGGTGCAAGGCAATGTTTCGAGAGAGTCCTGTTGGAGAGGTCAAAAGATCTCCTTCAGCTTGTATATCCCGATCTGGCCTGCAACGTAGCTGGTGGGCACATGCATCAACCGCCAAGACCCGTACAAACGTCACCCCCGTGAACCTCGGGACCCCTGCTAAATCACCAACGTAATAAATATATAACATACGGCAGAGGTGTTGGTTATCCAATAAATGGTTCCCGGAGCGACGGTACCCGTACCCTCCTCCAAAATTGAATAACATGAGTAAAACCTTATTTACATAAGTTGGTCTATATTATAGTCTCACTCTGGTTTCATTCTTAAAATTATTGAATGTTTAAGAGCCATTGACCAGCGGCTGAGAATAAAAGTTTAAAAATGCTTCCTACTGTACAGGGAGGTTCCAATGAGAAATATCGATTATTCTTCAAAACTTGCTTTAATATATACCTACATTGAAATAAGCAATAAAAATGCTCAAAACGCACATGAATAAATTATTAAATATCGTGTACTTGTAAATATTTTTTGATCATAAGTATTTATGATTTTTCAATAATTTCTAAACAAAATAAGTGTGTAAAAAAAATCTGAAATATTTTATTTTGTAAGAGTTTAAATAAATAGAAAAACTGAGGTATTTTCGTCACAAAACAAGTTTTCGGATTTATTTTTTAATGATTTTAATTTAACTAAAATTAAAATACTGAAAAATGTGTTTACTAGATTATGCATTGATTTATTTTTTTGTATGATTATATGATTTGAAATTTGTGTTGTATAATAAAATATGTCGTTTGAAAATTGAACGAATCTGCCAACGACCAACGGTATAACCTTAATATATTAAAAATAAACTTAGTTTTTCAAAATTTAATAAATGCGTTTACCAGATAAAATAACAATCTTTCAAAATCAATTTATTTTTTGGTAAAAAAGAGTCAATACTTCTAGAATTTGATTTAAATAGGACTAATTTCCGGTATTCTCTGGTAATAATCTCATTAAAAAAATTTGACAAAGATTGGAAAAATAATTCGGGAGTGAGAGATTTCAGGTAAATAGTTACAGGGAAGGTCGAAGCATCACTGCCGACCGTGCGATAAAATAATGAAATAATATAGAATGTACCCCCTAGTAAAGGAAAATACCAAAATAATTATGTTTTCTATAAGTTCGATATTATAAATTTATTATTATTTATTTATAAGTCGCTTTAATTTCATGCGATAATGAACTCTTAGGTAGCTTACCATAGATCCCATAACCGCGTGACGTTTCCGCAACAGATGGAACCTTTTTATTCCAATCTTGAATAATACTTTATTATTTGGATAATACATTATTTGAAATAAAATATATGGTTTATATCAGTATGTAGGTATTTAAGTACCTAATTACAAATCTCATGATTTCAGAAGAAACTTTAGTTTTGATTTATTAAATAAGAAATATTTATAAATATACCTTTTTGGACCTATATTAGAAATATACCTCGTTGTTGACCATAAGTAGTAATAGTTTTATCGCTGTTTTTTTCTTCTAATTTTAGGTCCTATAAAAAGTTGACCATTATGCAAGGTGTTCTGATGTAAAGAGCACCAACTCCGGGAGGTGATTCTACATGATACTAACTATAACTAAATAACTTTATTTCGTGAATCGGAAATTTTAAGGTAGTTTCAGGTTAAAAAAATCGCCTCCCGAAGTTAGCGCGCTTTGCCGCCGGACATCATGTATATATCGCTACTTACCACGTGGACCACGAGGTAGCTTTTACCTATCTGTTCTAATATTCCAATAATGCTTTATTTTTCACTACTATTACATCCCGTCACTTATTATTGAAAATTGCGTCCTTAGGATATGATTTATTTGAAAATTATTTATATAATTTCAAAAAAAGACGATGTATTTTGTCGGATTCTTCCTTCTTCAAATTTCCACTTTAAATGCTAGGGTATTTTTTTGGTACTCAATTTCCAGTAATTTGGTATTTACTCTGGTCAGTAGGAAACCTATTGTATACAACGGTTTTCTAAAATATTAATTTATTTACAATACTTTTTATAGTAGAAAAACTTTTAATTACTTTTTTATAGTGGATAAACTTAATGAGAAAAATTCAAATTGTAATATTTAATTGTAATTAACTTTTAGTCTTTAAAATTAATAATAATATTTTGTTTTTGTGAAAAATAATATCCGCGTGTGTGACCATGATTGACATTAATAGTTAATAGAATGCATTTTCACCGACAACGAGTCCATCTGCCGAGTTTCAGCTCGATCAGATGTAGGGAATTGGGTTAATTTCCACTTCCAGATTTGCATTCATTCAATCATTCGACGGCCGGCGTTGTCGAGGGGTAAGACTGTCGACTCCCAAACCGAAGGTCGCGGGTTCCAATCCGGCGCAAATATACTTTATTTAATTAGTTTGTGTTATTTCACAATTAATTTAAAAAATATATATTGTATATTTGCGTCACGTTCGACAGTGGAATATATTCTCAGTATCGCCCTGGTGTAAGACCACCGTTCAGAATTGACACGTTGCTTAAAATGGCCTTAACCGAATTTGCTGACCAGATCTCAATAGCCAGGTACTTCCCCGCCTTCCTCCATCCCGTCTCCTTCCCTTTCCCACTACCTTCAGCCTCACAACAACAAAAAAATGGTGATGCCACAGTCTCACTGGCTCCAGACGGGAGTAGTTGGGACTCTTGTGCGATATTCGTATAAAAATAAATCGAGATAACAAAATAGATCTTTCGTCAGATCAATTAATATTTATAAATAAAAAAAACCGGTCAGTGGTTCAGTGGGCATCGCGTTTGGGTCCCACCCAGGCGTTCCGTGTTCGATTCCTCGGCTGGCTAAGTCCTCCACCACAACACAAGCAATGTCTTCCGCTTAATGTGGTGGTAGTAGGAGATTTTCAAATGTTGTTGGGTTATTCGTAACTCGGGAATGTTTGTCTTTCTATATTAAAAAAAAAAAAATGTACCTACCCATTTATAAATATTAATTGCCTAAAAATTGAATGTATAAATTATGAGAATAATCTAAACTTCTGTGAATCTCTTCTGGTTTTCCTTCCCGTTATAATCCATACCTTCCGAATAACAGTACGTAGAGAATAATTACTTGAACCGAACGCACCCACATTTTCGCTGCACCGCCTGAAGTTTGCGACGGGGCGAGGGTTGGGGTGAATTTTTGGTGAAGAAGGATGACACCCTTCCCTTCCCGACCCCACCAACACCCACCCCACATCCACCCTATGCCTCCCTTCCTCTGGCCGTCCCACCCCCTACCCCACCAGCTGATTGACCGAAAGCTGCAATAGAAAAGGATATTCTTCAAATCATCGGGGGCTTTGATATTATTTGGATACTTGAGAATGTTCACGAATTTCAGGTGACATTTAATAAAGTATGGTTATTTTTGTTTTCTTATACAATTATGTATATATCAACTTATGTAACAAATTAAATTATTGTTTTTGAAAAATAAGATAATATTAATAAATCTAAACGAAACATGAAACAAAACAAGTCACAGAAAATTAAAAAGGTAACGGTCGCAACTGGAGATCAAACCTAGGTTCTCTGTCTTACCGGGACAATTCTCTGACCACTGGGCTAAAATTAAGACGTGATTATTTTCCGTCAATTTTAAAACTTGTAAAATTACTATTTTTTTATGCTCCCAGTCCCAGCTACTCTCAACCGTCTTCTCTCAACTAAAGCCAGTGAGTATATGGTGTTATCAATTGGGTTAAGCTCTGAGGCTGAAACTAGTTTAGAGAGGAAGGATACCGAAAGAGGAAGGTGGGAAAGTGGGAAAGAAATGGCTATTCAGATCCGGTCAGAAGCCATTTCAAGCAATATTTCGATCCTGAAATTTTTTTTACCAGGGTGATGCTGAAAGTATCTACCATTCAGAGTGATTTGAATTATTGTATGAATTGTTTGAATTATCAATATGGGATACGGGTAGTTACTTTGGGAAATTTGTCTAGGTCTTGGCGGTGGATCTGGAGAGACTGGTTGATGAAGACCTTCTCGACCCATCGCCTTTTACCGTAGTGGGAGGAATGGATTCATACGTCCGTCACTCCTGGACACACTGACCCCCAGATTGCTACCCACACTTCATACATGTTTTCCTTCCCAGAATTTCAGAGCATCCCCAAAGATGACATAGGCGCTGATGGAAATTATTTTCCTCAGGGCCTCCTGTGTGGAGCTAATGCAAATATTTTCATAACAATTTATTTTCAATCTAACTTATTATGTGTTCATTTGGTTTTATCCTAATCAGATTCAATTAAATTTATTTCTACTAAAATTTTCTATCCAGAATTGTTGTAGACTAGAACAAGTAGTGTAATTTACAAGTCAAAAATATGTCTACTCTCTCAGTGTGTCATATCGCCACTAATATAGTTAATATGGCATACACATCGAGTGGCAAATAAAATCGTTTTTTTGCGAATAATTAATTATATTAGAAAGATAAAACTTTATCAAGGGAAACTGTTATAAATAATTTAAGCCATAATGTTTCTTTTTTTTAAATTATTTTAATTTTATAATTACATCATAAATTATATAGAATTTTATGTTCTTCATTATCAACATAATGTTGATAATGTAATAACGTTATTTAATTAATAAAGTTTTAAATTAAAACAAATAACTTTGTTTAAACCACTAATATAATCACAATTACATACATGTTTCAAAACCGATGGTTTCTTCGTCAGGGTAGTAATGACATTAATAACAAAATAAACAAACAAGTATAGACTAAAAAGAACTATGGACAAAAATATTTTAGAGAGAGGTGATTAATTAATTAAAAATATCGTAAAAAACAATTATTTAAAATTAAATATAAAAATTATTTAAAAAATATGAAAAATTACATTATATAAATTATCAAAACATAATAAAGATGTTTAAACAACAAAAATAAATTATTTTAAAATATAATTATTAATAAGAAAATAAATTTAAGAGATGGCTATTTTAAAAAAATATTTGTTTATTAATAATATTTAATTTACTATTAACACTTTTTCTAATTTCTAAAATTTCTAAGTTTGCTAATTGTAAGTCTGTTGAGTTTGTGTGTAAAATTTTTAACCCTTTGTTTATATCAAAAGAATGATTTGTTTCTAAAATGTGATTGGCAAATTCAGAATAATTATTATTATTCAAACACCTTAGATGTTCTTTAACTCTAATATTAAAATTTCTAGAAGTCTTTCCAATATAAAAAAAGTTACAATCATTACAAAATTTTTTGAAACATGTAGGTAATTGTGATTATATTAGTGGTTTAAACAAAGTTATTTGTTTTAATTTAATTCAAAATGACGCCACAAAGTGATTTTGCGAAGTTTGAAGAAATAAAGTTTTGTGTTAATTCTACTATTCATCATGTGATCCGATTCGTAATAAAGATTCATCGAAAATAGTGATTTCACTGAGAGCTTAGCGGCAAATAATGCCTACAACTGTTATTAGTAGAAAGAGAGAGATTTGTAGAAGGTGTACAAGAAGGAAAACGTGACTGGGACGGGTGCAATTCCGCTGAATTATTTTGGGATATAATCTGCAGATATAAAACTGTCCGTTTAGATAGGACTTTAAAGTTTGCTTCAAACGTATAAAGATAGGGCGGACTTTTTCAAAATTATCTTACACTGCTAGAGATAAAAGTCCATAGTATAGAATCCAAAGCCCCACTGGCTTCCAAGGCTATTTTAGTGCAATGAATATTACAGTCTGTGCGGCTTCCTTATTATGGTTGACATAATTAACAAAGACCTTCATCATTTTCTACTACTTGAATCTAGGGTTATTTACAAAGACTGGTCAATCTCACCGAATGAGATTGATTGAAACCTTAAAATAGCAGAAAATTGCAACATTACACGGAGATTTTTTTTTTTTCTAAAATACGATAATTTTATTCGTAAAAATGGTTAAAAACGGGACTAAAGTTGTTACGAACAAATTAACAGTGTTTCAATGTTTATTGGCGGGAACATGTAAGAATAATTTGTTGGTAAACGTAATTTCGTACGTATACCAACAAATTATTCTCACATTTTAGAGGTATCATTAGTTAATTCAAGTATGTCTTTTTAACACTCTGTAGGCGCTTTAGTTTATATATGTAGGTACCTACACTAGATTCTGAAGGAAAGTTGATATTTGAAAGTTAAGTCAGCTACTAATTTCAAAGAGTTGATTTGAGAAAAGCATTTTTTTTAAATATTTTTGTTCTCTGGCAATATATCTAGTGACTGGTTAAATACTTAATACGACAATTTAATAATAATAGCTCGTATGCAACGCGGGACCATTGCAGATAATTCAATTACAGCAAGCACCGCGTCAAAAGCACTACAAATAATTGCACAATCCATTTTAATCAAAGCTATCGCGAAGTTTGAAACGGTGCTCGTATTTTGTGAGCTCGATGGCCGTCACTTCGATTGTACGATCACCTGACTGCGTAGGACGAACTTCAAGTATGAAGTATTTGACACCTATCAAATGCTTCTCGTATGAAATATTTGACACCTTATCAAATGCTTCGCGTATGAAATATTTGACACCTTATCAAATGCTTCACGTATGAAATTATTGACACCTTATCAATTGCGCGCTTCTAAGATGGATAGAGAATTTCGGAATATGTGGGTCCAGAATAATTTTTTTTTCGGAACTAATAGTCACCATCTCTTATTTTTTCATCTATGGTGAAGATATTGCAGGTGACAAAGATGTTGAAGATATTGAAATTCTCCGTGGTCGAGGGGTAAGGCTCTCGACTAGCAATCCAGAGGACGTGGGTTTAAATCCCGGCGTGCGCAAGTAAATTTCATGTGATAAATTTGTGTTATTTCTCAATGTACTCATTAAAAATAATGTATGGTATACTTGCAGCACGTTCCATAATGGAAAATACTTTCAGTATCGCCCTGGTTTAAGGCCACTATTCGGAATTGAAACGTTGCTTCAAATGGCTTTAGACGTTTTTGGTGACCAGATATAAATAGCTAGGTACTTTCCCATCTCCTTTCCCTCCCCACTACCTTCAGCCTCAAAACATATCCCAACTAGGGATGTTAATAGTATCATTGGGTCCAGATGATTGGTAGCATTTGGGCCTCGTGTGGTATTCACAATTACAGTGAATATTTTATTTTATTTATTTATTTTAGGAAAAGTTGACAGCAAATCTGATGGGATTATATAATGTTATGTTAATAAGATAGTTAATTATGCCTTTCTTTTATGAACTTTCCACTAATAATAATAAATGATAAGGTGTGACATTTTAGGGTGGTTTTCTTAATTAAATTGTTTTCTAGTTACAATGTGTGAAAAGGAAGGGGGTAAGAGGAAACATAGGATTAGAATTAAGAGGCAAAGGATGGGAATATATAGGGAATGAACTTCTGCTTAGAGTCATGTTGCGATTAGTGAATTTTTCGTTTTATGTCGCGTAAAGTCGAGTTAACCGCTTGGACACATAAGCGTGTTTTCACGATAATTTAACGTAGGTAGACATAGGAATGTCCCGTACCTGAGTTATTAAAAATGTCAATATGGTAATAATTTAAGTTAAATGAATGTGTGGATCTGTAGATAAATGAGTTTTGTTTGGGGTTGGTCTTACAAAGAGGGAGATTAACAGTAAGCGACTGTCTGCTGTTGCGATTTGGAACATAGAATGGATAGGCGTTGGAGAAGATCAGGGCTATTGATTAAGTTGTGTGTGATTTTAAATAACATTAGGTACCGAATTCGCTATCAATATCAATTTTGTTATTGCTGCTTCAGGCCCAATAATCCACCATTAAAAACATTAATGATTTAAACAATTGAAAATCTCATGACTTTTAATATAAAACAATGAGTATAACATGATCTTCACTACCTGTTCATTGTCTTCAATGGAGCTTTCGATTCAATCATTTCAATTTCAAATAGAGAAAATATACTGATCTCTATAAAAATAATCATTATCCCCTTAAAATTGGTCAAATACATCATATCAGAGGCCCTAGCACGCTTGCTTTATAACGATCGGTAGGATAACTATCGGTAACTTCTCATCGTTCCCTAGCATGACTACAGATCGCCAATAAGTGACAGTTCACAATGACTAAGTGTCCTTAACATATTCGACATCAACTGTTGTTTGTACTTTAGCGATGTGCAGTTGTCCTAGGAAACGATGAGAAGTTACCGATAGTTATCCTACCGATCGTTATAAAGCAAGCGTGCTAGGGCCTCTGATGTCTATTAGTTTCGAGATCTATCGGGCCATTGATTGTTTTGGGTAAAAAATAACAAAGATAGATTTAAATATATGCATGCATATAAAGGTATGCTACGCTTAAAAATATATTTTTATAATAATAATGTTTTATTAAATTAATTTCTTTGTTTCCTTAAAACCGAAAATTTTCGGGCTGGTTTTTTTCACTGAATTTGAACAATGATTACAAAAAATTTCAAAGTTCTATGAAACAACTGGACCTTGGCCTCAGAGTGAGAATGTAGCAGAAATCATTAATTTGTTCGCATCTTCTGATTCTTTCATCTGTCACCATAGACCATGAGCTATGGAACATAGGTCTTTTGCCGAATTACGATCTGAGATCCGGTGTTTGCTCTCCCAGCTGGGCGGCTTTAGGGCGGCTGTAGGGCGGCTGTAGGGTGGATAGGCGGCTCTAGGGCGGACCGATCTAACTCGACTCGAACTGGCCAATATTTGTGTAATGCATTCAGCAGGCGATTTTATTGCAACTTCCACGTTTAAAGTTCGGTGATTTCGTCCAAAGGATTGCTAATCGCGACTTTCATTTGCAGCGAGGTTTGGGATTCAGCGATAGTGCACAACTTCAAAGATTTACAAACTTATCTGTTCAAGTAGTAAAAGACAAATAAAGAAATGAATAAATCGTGGAAAAAAACTTGGTTTTACATTAGCTCCACTCTGAGGAGAATAATTTTCCACAAGACCTACGTCATCTTTAATGATTTTTAGGAAAGGAAGGAATTGAAGTTATGGTAGGAAAAAGGTATGAAGGGTGTGTAGGAATCTAGGGGTCCGTGTATCCAGGGGTGACGGACGTATGATTTCATCCCTCCCACTGCGGTGCAATGCAATATTCTGAGAGATTCCTGCTGGAGAGGTCAAAACGTCTCCCTTAACCATTTTTTCCCAATCCGGCCTATCACAGTTGGTGGGCAGACGCATTCCCCGCGAAGTCCCAGATAAACCTCACCCCCATGAACCCGGGCACCCCTGCTAAGTCACCAAACGTAGCCAACCGATTTGAGTGACGAATGATGTTTGGTTATCTAGTAAATGGTTTCAGAGGCGGCGGTACCCATAACCGCATCCAAATTAGTACAAAATAAACTAAGAGCGCCCAACTCTGAAGGTGTAAGATATTTAAAAAAAAAACCTAACCTAACCTAGTCGCGCGATTGGCGAGGTGAATATTTATGAACAATCTAACAGGAGTACAGGAACTAAGGTAGGTAAAATAATACTAAAAATATAAGCTTGGTTCTCATTGAGCTTGATATGAAATTGTAAAAAGTATAGCAGGGGGTAGGTAGGTAAAAGAGCAATCCATTAGACCACTCCTTTAATACGGTTCTGCAATGCTTATAACTCCAGAGTTGTGAGTTTTGCATAGATACCAGTGTTCAGTGTATAAACAAAAATTACCTCTGCTCCTTGTAGATTCATAAATTAATGTAATTTATTTATTAAAAAAATTACCTCTTTGAGCTCTTGTGCCCCTGGTGGAAATTTCAAAAATATTCATTAGTTGAGTGATTTGTTAGTTGATGTTTTTTTAAAATTATGCATTAGATTTTTCGTACACAGCCCTCCCATGTTATATTAATTTACCTCTTCAAGATATTGAAAAATGTTTAATTAGTACATTTCTGATGGTTTAGAAAATTTTATAATAATAATTGGCGGCTCCCACCTGCAAATGTCACCTTTCTTTCAAGGTCTATACTATTTTAACAACATATAGTATTAAAATAATAATATAACCCATTCCGTCCCCGCGCAATCAAAGAGGTTGGATATTTGCAGCATTTGATCATATTTATTTGGCAACATTAAGTCTACGGGAAGGCTCCTTGCCAGCTGCTAGCTTCAGCGAGTCTCGTGGACAATAATATCATTTGGTCAGCGAATAATAGAAATAAGCCAACAACTTGTATTATTCACATCCGTTTTCATGAGCGATGGTGATTCCGTTATTGCCTTAGATTGTATCCTTTTTCGACTAAATTGCTGCAATCATTTCTCACTAATCTCTTGCGTTTCTTACTGCTCATAATTTATTTGTATATATACTTCTTGTGATCATTTTCAGCAGTGAACTTAATTATTATAAAAAATATTAAACGATATTAAATAATAATAAACTAAAATACAGAATTTTTCAATTTTTTATTTATTATCATATTATTAGAATAACCCTCTTTTATAATAAATTTTGATAATTTCTCACCATCCTCCTAATAGCTTATCCATAATATAACTAATATTATTAAAAATAAAAATAAAATACTGGCAATAGTTAGAAAACACAGCCAACTTCTCCAAAACTTGGCTAAAAAACACTGAAACAGATATCTTTTTCTTATAAGATTTAACAAAGCCATTAATTATGTTTATCATCAGACAACTTTTAAAGTAGAAATATTATATTGCTTGCTATGTTTTTGTTTTTTTTTAAATTACGCCTTTAACATTAATTCTTCATTAAATTTTACAAATGCAATAATAACAACAAAGGCTGTTATTTTGCTCTATGTTTTAAGGCATTTATACAGTTACTCTTTTTATACCTAATTCTTAAATCTCCTATTAACCATAAAATTATAATAAATTTAATATTAAATAGTAAATTCATTTTATGCTATTCTAAATGATGCTATTGCTAATTTTGTGCCCCTTCGACATAATAAAATTTCTCATTTTCCAAACTGGTTTAGCCTCGAATTGATCACTTTAACATATAATATAAATTATATTAAATATCCTATTTACAAGCGATGGAGCCAACTCCTGATGAGTTAAAAAAAAAAAAAAAACTTTATTTTCATGTTGTTTTTTTTTCTGTATTATTTTTATTCTGTTTTATCTTACTAAGTGTGCAGTATCTCACAATATATATATGTATATTTTTAATATTAATTTGATAATATGTTCTATGTATAATATGGAGCTCGTGGGATTGCACCACCCTCCCCAAGATCTGGAAAAAACAAAAAAAAAAAAAAAAAAATAAAAAAAATAAAAAAAAGGCCCATAAAAATTACAAGCGATCCAGAATGTCAAGCGATTACAATGAATACCAATTATTAAGAAAGGAGTGTTGCAAAATTTCAAAATTGTGCTATAAAAATTATATTCATAAAATTGAAAGTGAAATTCGTGGAAACATAAAACAATTTTGGAATTACACTAATTCTCAAAAAAATAATAACTTGGGTATTCCAACTAGTATGAACTTCAATGGAAAAATTGGGTGTAGTGATGAAAACATTGTAAATTTATTCGCTGATTATTTTAGGTCTGTGTATGAAGAGGATATACCTAGCAACGAAATTCCCAATTTCTCATCGAATCTTAGTCTGGATATATCTGAAATACGCATAGAAATAAATTATATCAAAAAGCATGTAAATTTGTTAGATGCTAGAAAAAATGCTGGACCTGATAATATTCCACCGGTTTTAATTAAAGAATGTTTAAACGGCCTAACTGTTCCTCTTTTCCTAATTTTTAACCAGTCTCTAAAAACAGGTTGTTTCCTTGATTCATGGAAACACAGTTTTCTTACACCTATTTTTAAAAAGGGGGACAAGACGAACATTACAAATTATAGACCAATATGTATCCAATCATCGATACACAAACTTTTTAAAAAAATTGTTCTCTCTAAAATATCTACAAACATACAAAAAATGATAACTTCATACCAACATGGCTTTTGTTCAAATAAATCTACATTAACTAATTTACTAATATACGAAAATTTCATATCCAAATCTTTAGCAAACAGATGCCAGGTTGACTCAGTACACTGACTTTAGCAAGGCCTTTGATAAGGTGTGTCACAAAATATTAATCAATAAATTATCCTCACTTGGAGTTTATGGTAGTTTATTAAATTGGTTTATTAGTTATTTGTCCGAAAGAAGTCTCAGTGTAAAAATGAATGGCACAAATTCTTACAAATTTATAGCCACAAGTGGAGTGCCGCAAGGCTCTCATTTAGGGCCCATTTTGTTTATTATATTCATAAATGATATTGTTGATATATTTACTAACATAAACGTATTGCTTTTTGCTGATGATATGAAACTTTATAAAGAGATCAATGACATAAATGATTGCATTGATTGCATTGCAATGGTGCTCTATCAACAAACTAGCATTGAATATAAAGAAATGTCAGTTCATTAATTTTTACAGAATAAATAATCCAATATTTTTTCAATATAAATTAAATGATAAAAAATTAGATTGCGTCAGTGAAATTATTGACCTAGGTATTATGTTCGATAGCAAACTAACTTTTTTGTGTCATATTAATAATATTATTAATAAGGCCCTTAAGACTCTTGGATTTTTTTTCGAGAGTTTCAAAAGACTTCAATAATTTAGGCACTTTTATCATGTTGTACAAAACCCTTGTTAGATGCCAACTAAAGTATAACTCTACGATATGGTCTCCCTTTTACAATATTCATTCCGCCAACATTGAAAAGATTCAACATACGTTCTTGAGATACATAAACTATAAATTGCATATTCCTGTAGAAAACATTGATTATAACTACCTACTAGATAAAATGTTCCTATTGGAACTTTCAGAAAGAAGAATAATCACAGATTTAATATTATTACATAAAATACTGCATTACAAAATTGACTGTCCTGAATTGCTTCAATTAATCAATATCCACATACCTAAAAGATCTTGCCAAAATTTACTACCCTTTAATTTTAATAACACCAGGACACTCTCTTACCAAAATTCCCCGATACCGAGACTTCACAGTCTCGGAAATAAATATTCTGATCTGGGAGATATATTTCACATTAAAAACAATCAGTATAAACATTTTCGTTGTTTATTTCAATTCTTTCTTATATTCAGAAATATTCTGATCTGGGAGATATATTTCACATTAAAAACAATCAGTATAAACAGTATAAACATTGTTTATTTCAATTCTTTCTTATATTTAGACATAAATAGACGTCTATAATCTCTACAATTTTTGTCTATATTGAATATCTTTTTTTTTTGTGAAACTTCTTATATTTTTTACCTATGTATCTAATTTTATTATATGCATTTATTGTTATATTTTGTTGTAGGTATAGGCTTTTGTTTTACTTTTATTTTCACTGTATTTTGCTTTTTTATTGTTTTAATTTAGAATTTTTTTAAATAACTGTTATACTCATCTATATCTAAAATGTAAAAGCCCATAAATAAAATAAATAAATAAATATTATACCCACGCTCAGGTATTTGCCTATGTGGGATTTTTTTTGTTCATGCAATATTATATTTAAGTTATATACCTTTTATTATTTTATGTACCTTGTACCATTGTATCAAAAAAATTTCAATAAAAAAAAAAAAAAAAAAATTGCTGTATGGAGTTGCCTTGGTCTCAAATTTAAGCAAATTTAGTATACTTTAAAAAGGGTGTGAATGACTATACCAGTCAGACCCTTCCTTCACTGAGATATTGAGCAAAAACTGAAAAAAGTTCGAAAATTTCATGGTTTTTGGGTACACCGCCGCTCGCACAGCACTTTGGAAATTGCAAATCTGTTTTTTTTTTTTAATATTGGTTTAGGTCCTAACAACATATAAAAAATTCAAACATGTCAGACCTTTTGTAAGCACGGATGTACATCTTGACTGGACTATAGGTGGAATATACCGGCAAGCGTTTCGGCAACTGTCTCCTTCATTTTCTTTATACACGGTGTCCGGAAACTCGTGATACAAGCGGGGTACTGGTGAATCTACGAGTATATCACATAGAGACTAACTAATTAACTAACCATCAAGCCGTTTCTCCGCAGGAGTAGGCAGAGAAGTCAGAGCGCCAAAAAACTCAGTCTTGTCACACACTCTTTGCCTCATTCACATTTATACATCGTTTAATATATACTCTTATATTATTTTGACTCTTGACATGGCCCAACTCAAGTATCCAATTAACTTGATCGTGCTTTGTCTTCCTGAGGCGTTTCCGACTTCTTCTACCATGCACATTTCCGTCATATATTCTCCTTTATTCGTTCTTTCGCTCTACATTCCCAAACCATCTAAGGGTCCCTTTCTTAATCTTACTCATTACGCTTACAACAGCCTTGCATGGATTTGTTACATGATCATACACAATTTATACACATACGCCTCAGGGATCTCATTTCTACAACGTTCAGTCTACTTTCATCCTTCCTCTGCAAGTTCCATGCTTCACTGCCATACACTAGCACTCTATTGTGGACTGCTAGCTTCACTCATATAACATAACATGAGCGTATGTCCTCTGCGCGCAGACTGTATCTAAATTGTTAATCTCAAGTGACTTACCAGGTAAGCATGGTCCTGTAATATATTCTTAATAAAAAAAAAAATCTAAAATAAAATACATGTACATTTTTAGGCAGCATTGCGTTAATTGGTCAGATGCGTTGTACATTAAGGTGGGTCATTTAAAAAAAATGTTAATTTCAAATTCTAAGAGCTATAAAAGGGTGCCAAATGGGTTCAAAACAATGTGTTTAAAATTTTAAAATTTTCTGTTACGATCTTCTTCCTCCGGATGCACTATAGCAAATGTAGTATATATTTACGAAATCATTTACAAAAAATCCCGGTTTTGATTATTGGAGGCGTGAGGTGAGGGCGGGGGGAGCACCGATTGCACTAATACCGGAGAAAAAATGGAGGAATTCCGCCGCAAAAGTAAAGTGCTGTTTGGTATTTCGTCTTGCAAATGCAATGATTTCAGTAAATGTGACTGTCCTAGACATCAAAAATACCTGTAAATGAATAGAGTTTCATTACTGACCAACGTACTACACGAAAAATGATAATAGGAAACGTGGATATCGCTTCAACAAAACAAACGTTGAAAGAAAAACTTTTGAAGCAAAAATCCTTGTGCCCGTCTAAAAAGGAAAACACAGGTAAGCCAACTACCTCTCTACTCGATATTTCCACGTCTTCTGCATCAAATGAATCCGATTGTAAATATGTTTTCAAACCTAATGTTGTACCTCAAACGCTTCAGAAGCAGGCTGCGGTCAATATTGATCACTCCACACTGTCTAAAACTTGTGATAGATATGGAGTGTCGAATAAGGCAGCGGCAGCCATTGCCTTAACAGTTCTGCATGACATCAAGTCTAATATTCCAGTTATTGACAAGAGTAAACTTCGCAGAGAATGAAAGAAAACAAGAGGAAATATTAAGGGCACAACACATAGTTTTATAAAAACCCCCAAATATATTTTGATTCAGAGAATGACGCATTGAAGAGCATATTTCATTGATAAAAAAAGCCAGACTCAATATATATTTAGGTTTTATTGTACCAAACGTCGAAAGTTATAAACCATTGCAATGGATAATTTTCTTGCTTCACATGAACGAGTTACCATTTCGCCATAAGACATCTGGACCTCAAACATGTTCAGGCACAATAGGACTAGCTTTGGAAAACTGTGAAAATAAGCCTTTGGTTCATTTTCAGAAAATTGACGGAGAGTTGCATGAATTATTTACTAAAGACGTAGATACAGATCAGTTATATTTGTATTTTTATCAGTTATCTGCATATTACGGTGGGGGAATTACCTGAAGATTTATGCCACAAATCTCCTGGAAAAATGTCTCATGCCAAATAGCTTACGCGTGCTAACCGAATTCTTTGTCTTTATGTTTCAACGGAAGCTCCTTCAGAGAATCTTATTATTTTAGAAACGTACGTTGTTAAAGTGTATGGTCCGGCTTGGTTCAACATTAAAACTCATACCACCTGCAAAGATGGAGCACGTCACCTGTGGTAGTTAATCTCAGCGCCTAGATACTTATCAGCTGAACTAAAAACTATAATTGATCCAGTTATAGCAAAAAAAAGTTACTTCGCACACCCCGAAAATGTATTACTTGCAATGTTGACTGACCCTCACAAGCATATCCGAGAATTAGCTGCGAGTCGTTTTCTAAAAGCATGCAGTAAGAAACTATGTAAAACAGGGCTGTTCCAACTTCCAAACATAAACCTCGATGCATCATATTATTTGGAAGCAAAATGTAACATACTGTGACATACCCCCAATACTGAAGAATATATAATAATATAATAATTGAAGATCTTCAATTATTTGTAGCTCATGGGGGAGAAGGTAGATTGCCTCTTCTGCGTCTGCCATGTCGTACTCAAGCAGTTGAAAGAGGTGTAACGACTGTTATTGAAGCCTTGACTACTTTATGTACGAAGTCTGCAAGAGAAGGTCTTATTAATAACTCAGGTTCGGGACATACGTCATTCCTATGTCTACCTACGTTAAATTATTGTGAAAACAAGCTTATGTGTCCAAGCGGTTAAGGTGAAGATTGAGTCTCGCAAAATAATGCCGAAATTTGAGATTAAGAAGGATTTTGCTGGTACATATTTGAATACACTACCTTGAGATAATTTGAATTATATTCATACATGTTTTTAGTAAATAATTCGAAACATTCCCTTTTTTTTCGTTTTATTGAAAAATTGTTAATTTTTACTTGTTTATCTAACATTTTTTAAAGATTTAACGAGGGTGGGTTTTTCTCTAATATGTGAAATTTCAAAGTCAATCCGGAGGAAGAAGATGATACACAAATATTATTAAAAAAATTAGGTGATTTTTCATCGTCATTTAGCACCATTTTATCACTATTAGACAAATAAAAACAAGATTTTTTTTCCCCATACATTCGTGACCCACCTTATTGTACATATAGTTTTATATCACTGATCGAAGAACCGGTGCAATGTTTTAGCCATAAGTTTTTATAATGTTTGTCTAGTGTGTAGTTAGAAGTAAGATTGTAGAAATGTATTGAAATTTGTACAGCGCCCTTGATGTGATTTTTCACAAAAACGGCGCTATACAAGTCATCCAAATACTATTATTATTATATCAATCACATTGAAAAACCCAAAAATCTTTCTTTTTGTTTTCGGCAACTTAAAGAGTTAAATAAAAAAATTGGTCGGGTCAATTCATTTTAAAATACATTAAACATATGATATTAACCCCTAGTTACCAATTTTTTCAAAATGACTTCAAATAATCGAACTTCGGATCGGATCAAACAACTGCAGCAGGAAGTGAAACCTATTTTAATCCTTCATTAAAAAAAAAAATTGTTTACTCTTTTGAGGGACCTTTTCGAATTCTTTACGAGGACCCGGAATTCTGACCCTAAAGAGCTTCGGACACTATTAAGCCGTTGTTACAAGCCCTGTAGTTTTTTGTCTATGGCAAGCTTTTGTCCGTCTCCAAAGCTGGCTTGCGACTTTGTCACAAGCCTTGCGCAATAGGAGACAGTCAAAAGGCTTGCCATAGACAAAAAAAAACTACAGGCTTGTGACAACAGCTTGATAATGTCCGAAATTCTTTAGGTCAGCACTGTTTTAAAGAGCGTTTTGTAGAGATTAAATTTTATACTTCTGGACCTCTCTGTTCTTCTCAGATTTGATTTGAAAATAAAAAAAGCACCATTCTTATAGTTTCTGCTTATAAAAACACATTCAGATTCAATTCAGGGAACAAACAAGGGACCAAAATGCTATAGTTTATTTTTCATAATATATTTTATTTAAAAATCAAATTTTATTGAGTCAACACCGCAATTTAAAAAAATATATGTGTACATTTTTGTAATTACCTAAACAGTAAAATGTATATTTTTAATATTATTTCACGTTAACTTTTATAATATAACACCCGGTTTCAGCAGAAAACATCAACTTTTAATAAGTAAACCTTTTTAAAAATACATTAATGTACATTGAGCTTCAATACTGCTATTATTCATTTTTTTTTAAACTTGAGAAATTGTTGCAGTACTTTGATTTCTAGCACAATCGTGAAAATATGTAAGTAACAATATAAAAATATTTTTTAACAAGAGACATCTTATAACAGTAGTGATTATACTTATAGATAAACTTACACAAAGTGTCTGCATAACAATTGTTATAATTTAAACATTTTTTGGAAAAATCACTGAGAAAATAAACATTTACTATTATTTAACATCTTTCGATAAATATCGATTGATTTGAATTCGGAATTCCGGAACGTGGTAGATTTAAACGTGTAGCCTATGCATCAATATTTATCACGATATGTGGGTTCAGAGGAATCTAGACATCTGCAATAAATATTGTGATCCGTCATTACGCTAGCCTACACGTTCAATAAATATTACGATATTTGATAAATATTGACAGATCACAATAAATATTGAATGTGTAGGGATCGCCTAAGAGTACATGCTATTGAAAAAGTATACCTATGAGTATTAGAATAAAGGAAAGTGAAAAAAATAATACAATTAAATAGGTTGAAAAATTATTAATATTAGAGATAAAATTTAATACAAATTTGCGTAGAATTCTTGGAATGGTGAAGGGAGATTAATAGTATTATAGATAATAATCAGATAAAGCATATTTCGCAGAAATAATTATCGATTTACGGATGCAAATAAGACATTATTTATGAGTATATACTTTGTTCTGACAAGATATTAAACTTAATAAAGAAGACAGATTGGATTCCAGTCATTTGCATAAGTGTTTATTATTTAAAGTAAGATAAGATTGTATTGAATTAGTCATACTAAACAATTTAATCACATTTCTCAATTTAATTTTATTTTTCGAATTGCGGTCGGAAACTTTTGGTTTTATAAAGGTGTACATTTTAATTACTTTGCATTTTAATGATTTGAATATAAAGCGTTGTGTTTTGTCTTTCTGATAGTAAAGGAGACACAAAGATTTCTATTAGACCATCTGATTATTTCTATGTTATGAGAAGGAATTATAGAGAACAAGTCTGATTGGAATGTATGAAGAGTTAACCAAAATCTCTAAACTTATAATAAAACATAAGTAAGAGATGGTTGTAAAAATAAGAATATTAGGTATTCAATGGAATTTCATTTACTACTGATGCAACGATTCCTATTTTTATTTCCAAAGACACAATGAAATCAAAACCAGAGACTTTGAAAATATTTCAATTTTTTTAATACATGGGCTACATATAACTACATGTAACAAACACTATATAACCACAATGATATTTTACGAGGGTTGTCCAAGAATTAAAGACCTTTCTAATTTAAAATATTAAACAAAACTTGACATAGTCCCCTTTACGGTCTATGCACTTGGTGAGTTGTGGCACTAGGTCCCTTATCCTCTTAGGTCGCAAAACTCCACCGCCAAAAATGCTCTAACCTCTTCCTACGCGTCCAATCCAAAGTCGGTATCCAAAGGTTTTCGGGCCAAATGTTGCTACAGGTGAACAAAAAGATGCAAATCATGTCATTGATTGCATTTTTAATTCCGGGTTAGGTGGCGAACCCCACATTTCAACCCAAAAAAAGCTTCGCCTTGGTTGAAAAAACACTTCAAATAGACCCGAGCGCTTTTCACATGATTTTGTTCTTCAGCATTTTGAGAACCCAGCGAACATGCACGCATATGCTATTTTTCCCTCAAAGCCATTTGTGTGGTACATTTACTGACGTCTTAAAATTGTGAGCTTGCGAACTTCAACAGGGCGGACTCCCTCCTAGTTAAGAAAGCGAACAATTGAGCGTACCTCGTAGGCGGCAGGATTCGACAGCGGAGAGTCCATCTCAAACGGACGCAAAGATCGCACTGAAGCAGCAAACGAGACGGATCACCGCTCGTTTTTTAGGGGAAATTCTGAGCTACACGCTAGTGCCGACACATTTTGAGAAATAATGTCCGCGTTGTTGAAAATGAGGAAAGGTCTTTCAAAGGACAGTCCTGGTATAAACCACTAAAGATGAATCTGAATCGGAATTGTGACATCACTAGAATTGATTAAAAACCAATAATACTAATTATAAGAACAATACGATAGAAAAAAGATATGTACATATCGGAAAGAACCATTTTTATAAAAGTTAACCCAAGATATGACAAAGCACAAAAATCTATAATATTATCAAAATATATAATATTATTATTGTCTATTTATTAAAAAAAACTCAGAAATATAAGTCTTACTTTGTTCTAGCAATATTTAGCACCCATTATTTTGAGTTTTTAAGGCTGTATTGAAAAAGAACACCTTTGTTATGATTATATATTATACATATTGAAGTTTGTACAAAATTCACTGGTAATTTGAATGTGTATTTTGCATTATTAGAATTATATCTAAAACCATTGGAAAGTAATAAAGTTATTTTGGTATCCTTATTTAATAGGTCACTAAAAGATTAAAAAAAAATTTCTAAGACAATGAAAATAAATTTACTAAACATACATTTATGTATATATATATTATTGCAGTTCAAATTTCTTGAAAATATTATATTATATTTATAAGTTCTTTGAAAACTATCTTAAAATTTTTAAAGAAAACAAATTATTTTAGGTACAAGTTGGTAATTGAAAAATCTACGTAAATTCTGTGGCACTGTTGGTTTAAGACTTTAAATATTTGTGTATCACAGCCATCAATATAATGATGTAACAAAGTTTGAATAATCAATATTAAAAATTCCAATAAAAATTAGCAGATGTTGATCTCTCTATGTATTGCCACTAGATTTTATCACATTTTGTGTGCTGTTTCCCAGACTCTGTGGACACTGAACAAACTTTTAACAAATAAAATATTTAAAAATTATAACAAATAGAACCGTACATTGGTATACAATACACAAGATTTAGGTACCTCGATTCAGTCTACAGCATTGTACAGATCGACATACTTATCCGTGGAGGCAGTTGTTATCTTGGAAAATAACTTCTATGTATATTCCAGTTGATTTGTCTCACACGTCTGAAAAACCTCAATTCGAGTTGAGTGTGCAGTTATGTAAAAGTATACTCAGATTAATCATAAACACCACCAAATCCATTATAATGCAGGAAAACTTGTGGAGAATTAAACAAAATGTTGATGTTTTTTTAGTCAGTACATAGTAGGATATTTCAAAATGTCAAACCGGACCGTAATGCCACATGGTGTTATTTTTGCATATTTAATATGTAAAACTCAGATATGTATAAATAATATTTCATTTATGGTGGACATTGCTTTCCTCATTGTCTCAAATCTTAGTATTTAAAGATGTCTGACAAACCAACTGGAAGATCGATATCCGTAATATGTGAAAAAAAAGATCAATAAGTAAACCCAGACTCAATTCACTACTTACAAGCAGGAAGGTCTTGTGTATGCTATATCAATATGTACATGCTTACAATAATAATCAAAACTTATATGGAAACTGAGAACCCATTGAATTTCATATCAATCAGCTAAAACTGGAACGGCCTTTTTCAAGTGCCACTTTCTCTTCTTTTTTCCGGAAGTGTCGTTCTGGTCAAACGAACTTAAGCTTCGGGAAGACGAATTGTGGTGGTTGAAGGTGAGAAACTTTTGGTACCATTTACTCTTCTTCGTTCTTTCTGTTTTAGAGTTACTGTGATTGTTAGCACTTATGTCGGTTATATCGTTAGCACTGACAAAAATTCCCGGGTCGGTGGTGGAAGTGAAAGACTGTTCGCTGCGGCTGTCGGTTGATTGGTTGAGGTTCACCATGCTGGAGGACAGTCCGATGGGCGGAAGGTAACTGGGAATTATCGCCGGAGGCTTGGTGCTCGGTTTGGGTTCGTCTTCGGGTTCTGAGAGAGTGACGCTGATGGTGGGTGGTTGGACGGGTGATGCGGCTATCGCGTATTGCGGCTTGAAGGCAGCCGGAGCACTAGGGATGGCCAGCCTCGGCGATGGTTGGTATGGATGGAGCGTTGGACCGATTGAAAGGGTTTGGACGTCTGTTTCTATTTCTCTGATTATGGCTCTGAAACACAATATGTACATAATAAAAAATTTTAATTGGAAGGTAATGAAGATATTCAGTTTTATAATCTATAGTCCTAATATTGTGAAAATGCTACCACTCCTAGTCAATAGAACCCTTCATAAGGTGTACGTAAGTTACATTATTCTTTTTGGAAGAGAAATCCCTATCTGCTATTCTGCTGTCTAGGGTTTAAGTTAGATTGTAGCCTCATTCGTGTGAGAAGCAAAATATTGAAACACAGCCAGCTGGCCCATTGACGCAGACCACAACACACAAGTCAATTTGACATGTACACATTGAGTAGGCAAAACACAACGCTTATGTATTTATCATGGATTGATATATTTGATGATAGGTAATATTTCAATTGATAGCCATATGATGAAATTGATCAAAAATTTCTATGTTGCTAAATCACTTCTGGAATCGGCTTACGCATTTTGCATCAGTGAGGAGAGCTCCAAAAGGGAAATCTAGGTGATTCTTGAAAGAATGACCCCTCAATGCCAGCAAATCTCTGAACTGTTATTATTAGACATTGGATTATATGGATTTACATATTTCAGTCTTTTTGGTCGTTAGTGTATATTTGGCCTTTCTTGGTCATTAGTGCATATTTGAGCCTTTTTGGTTATTAGTGCACAATTGAACCTTTTAAAAAAGTTTTTTTTTAAGTAACGGGGATCAAGAGGGAAGGAATACTTTTTTCTAGGATTACCAAAATTATAGAGTACTTAGATTACGCACAAAAAACTCATTTCATGGAAGTGTATTATTCCCTTTGGTGCAGAAGGATTAATGCATATTTCATCAATTTATGAAGATAAAAATTCTTGAAAATAGGGTGGTGAGCCAGATAAGGTTGGGAACCTCCGATCTAAATAACTAATTAAAAATACATACAACTGTATTTAACTAAATGAATAAAGTAAATTAACCCCTCAGACCTCGACCATATTTTGTCAGAGGGTCAAAATATTTCTCCTTCAACAATAAAATTCAAATAAATAGAATATTTCTGAAAATATCTGAAAACTAAAAATTATTTTTAAAAGGTGATAAAATACTCTTTCAAATTGTATAAATGGAAATAAACAAATAATTTTTTAAATTTAAAAATTTTGAAATGTAAAAACTTAGAAATTTTAAAATAGTTTTAAATAAGGCTCACCTTACTTTTTCAAACTAAAATTATTAATAACGAAAAAAAAACACACACAAATATATATATATTTTATTAGACAAATGTACTAGATATGTTATTGTCACTTCACTTTTTGTCTATCGATGTAAAAATAATTAATACAAAATTCCCAAAGGTTTACAATTTTTCTCCAAATTGCGATTTGAAACTTTGGTTTCATAACTCTTCAACCAACCGGCTTCATATGTGTGTGAGTTTGTCTTTGAAAAAATCATAACAGAAAATGAATCTGTTTTTGGGAACGGAACCGGTGTTGATCGAGCGTGTTTCAAGCAGGAAGTCGCCCAGCCCTATGGCATCATAACTAAGAGCTTACTAGTGTGGCCCATCACTATTCGGAATTTTTTAGCCGGTTGAAAAGGGATAAAGGTCTACATTTTACTTATTTTGTTGTTAATTTTCATATTTGAATATGAAGCGTGGTGTTTTCTCTTTCTAAATCCGTTTATATCAAATATTTTACTACGATAGTAAGGGAGATACAACGTTTTCTATGAGACCTACATGAGTTGTTCCGAAAAGTGAACAAATTAGCCTGACGGATTAATAAAGTTGCATCTTAAAATTATAATATATGTAACTTATATTGTTCTACAAACTTTGGCAAAAATAGCCAAGTACCTTTGGTTGCTGGTGAGCGAGATGGGAGTCACTCTCAGGGAGTCTCTCAGCTTGTCCCAGAAGTTCCACAGTTTCCCGGACCTCTGGTAGTTGAGCAGGAAGTAATAGGAGAGTTGGGGGGGCAACTGACAGTACTTGTAAAGGCAGGGGACTATCTTTCTCTGCCGTTGTTCTGCAAAAAGAATTACATTTTATTTTCTAAGTCTAGTTACAATTCAGCTAATTCTGGTCCTTTAAATATTTTGTTCTTAACCTATTCCATCCGAGCCTATCTTCCAAGGCCTTCCCAACAAGCCGTCATAATTTAGCACTCCCGAAAGCATGTTTATTTTTAAGGCTCGTGTATCAAACCTCGCATTCACTGCAGTTAGGTATTATTAGTACTTGTAAACTCGGCCGCAGCGAGCCACCTGCGACTAACTGCGGAGAGATGTGGGTACTAAAGAAACCACGGATTTGATAATCTACAAGGGCGATTCAATAGGACTGCGACTTTTCGAATTTACCGCCTCTTAACTGAAAGGGCAACACCGCTCCTGTCAACTGTCATCTATAAATTGACTCCTGTCAAAATTTGAACAAGCTGCATCAATTAGTTTGTGTTTGACAGTCATTGATAGCAGACTACTGCGTAATTTGAGGAGAAAATGGAAAAGAGTGAATTTTGTGTGCTCAAGCATTATTTTTTGCGGATAAAAACCATCACTCAAACCGAGGCTAAGCTTGATAAATACTATGGGAACTCTCCACCATCAATTACAATGGTAAAAAGTGGTTTACTTAATTTCGTTGTGGCCGTACAAGCACGGAAGAGGCCAAACATTCTGGACGCCCAGTTGAGGTCTCTTCCCCGAAAAAATTCACAATATGGTGTTGGCCGGTCGGAGACTGAAAGTGCGAGAGATTGTGGAAGCATAGGCGTATCACATGGCTCAGTGGTTCCAGTTTTGAATAATCAGAAGGAATCAATGAAGGGTATGAGAAAGCTTTCCGCAAGATGGGTGCCGCGTTTGCTCATAATCGACAACAAACGCAATCGTGTGACAACTTCGAGTGTTGGGTGCTGTTTAACCGCAATATGGACACGTTTTAGCACCGTTTCGTAACCGTGGACGAAACGTGGGTCCACCACAATACACCAGGGACCAAACAGCAGTCAAAAAAATTAGTTTCTCGGGGTGAATCGGCGCCAAAGAAGGCCAAGGTGGATTTGTCAGCCAATAAAATCATGGCGACCATTTTTTGGGATGCACGCGGTATAATCCACATTGACTACCTTCAAAAAGGTAAAACAATCAATGGCGAATATTATGTCAACTTATTGGGTTGATTAAATGCGGATTTGAAAAAAAACTACCGCATTTGGCCAAGAAAAAAGTTCTTTTCCACCAGGACAAAGCAAGGGTGCACACATATGCAGTTTCCATGGCAAAAATCCATGAATTAATTACGCTACGAATTGCTCCCTCATCCGCCTGATTCTCCAGATTTAGCCCCGAGTGACTATTTCTTGTTTCCAAACCTGAATAAATGGCTCGGCGGAAAGAGATTTGACTCCAACGATGAAGTCATCTCACAAACAAATACCTATTTTGATGACCTCGACAAATCTTATTTTTTGGAAGGGTTGAAAAAATTGGAGAAACGTTGGGCAAAGGGTATAGAGCTCAAAGGAGACCATGTTAAAAAATGATTTTTTATCCAAAAACCTGTGTTTCATTCAAAAGGTCACGGACTTATTGACCCGCCCTCGTAGTCAGAATGTTGATAAACTACAAAATAAAAATATACTTGCTTTATGAAATTTTAATTAATTTAAATGGAAACAGTTTGACATACTAAAATTCTTATTGTGGAATGGCGTAGATAGCTCATACAGACATTTTTGACGCCCTGGACCTTTTTTGACGTCTCAGTTTTCTAATGGTATTTTGAGAAAAAAGATTTCTGGTTCAAGTCTTTGATTGAATGGTTTGTATAACGACTGTAATGATAATAACTGATTTGTATAATGTTACCAGTAAGTAATGGGTATGAATAAAAGGGAGATGGGAAAATGAATTACGACAAATATTTTGAAATATGTACTACGGAAATGACGATCAATTGTTTTGTTTTTGAAAATTAGTGGTGTATAGATATGATATTTCATGCTTCTTGTGATAGAGAAGATATTTCACAATATTAACTTAGTTGTATATAAAGTAGAACGAAGCACATAAAACAAAAAAAATCTAAGTTGTAAAGAGAAGTAGATAGAAATTGATCTAAAATAAGAAATAAGAAAATTAGTGGAACAAAGTGCAAAAGTTGTTTAATTTCAAATCTAATACAATGGAATTCTACCACGAATTAACAGTCCAAAAACTAGACTCGATCTAAAATAAACTAAAAATAAAGTTGGAACACAAATATTTTTTTCATGTACCAAAATATCCTATGAAAAGTGCCAAGAACTGTGGCTTTCCTTGCAATTTCATAAGGCTATTAAAATTTTTGAAATTAAAAATTTGAATCTTATAGGTGAAATTGAAAATAGGTATCTACATTCTACATACACACATTTAAAATAAATACCTACAATTTTAAAAATTTTGTAGTATCAAAAGGTATTATTTTATAATACAATGATAAGTGTTTATTCATAATACTGTCATTTTGCGACAACCTCATTTATATCGCTATTGCTGCTTGCTTTTTTCTGTATTTTCAAAAGCAGCCAACACTTTCCTAAAAACAAATTATATTTATTACTTGTAAAACTCAAAAATTATGAGACAACTACGAGAGTCAGTCAAATCAAGAAATTCAAGATGGCCATTGCAATTATGTACTTTGACATTAGGTTCGAGTTCAGTGCAATTTCAAACACCCTCACCCCGATTGTGAACAATATGGTAGAAGATACGTTTTTAGCCGGATCTGCCCTGATGATGGACACTGCAACGCTGTCCGAAACGTCGGCTAAAGAAGGAGGTAGCACAACACGGCATAACACCCCAAATACAAACAACGAAAATATGGTAGAAAACTCAAAAAATCAAGATGGTTGCAAAATTTATGCATTTGGACATTAGAGTCGAGTTCAATGCATCTTTAAACTCCATAATCTCGCTTTTGAAGAAAATCCGTAGAAAATTCTATTCCTAGGTAATAAATATATGAATAATAAAATACAATACCTATTCCTAGAGCCTGTGCAAAGTCAATGAAGAAGGTGTTGGCCGGAGACTGCAGGAAGGCGGGGGAGATGATGACAATGAGGCGGTTGCATCTCTCGGAGATCAGCCGCAGCATGGCCGAGTGCTGCGAGCTCAGTCCGCCCAGCAGGTCTCTGTCCTTCACGCATAACTGGAAATCAAACAATACCATCTTACTAAATGGATATAGTCCGTAAAGAAGGTGTACCTACATGAAAATGGAGGAAGCTGTGATTGTTTAAATGGCAATAAAAACATGGTTCAAAGGAAAAAGCATGTAAATTTAGATGCAAATGTCAACCTGTAATATTCAGGAGTCGAGTGTAACCTCACTTTTGAATGTTCTAAAATTTGTTCCAAAATCGGTGTTTTTGCAAGTAAAATTTTTAGGTTTGATTTATTTTATAATAATAATAATAATTGGAAAATTTGTAGAGCGCCATTTTTGTGAGAGGTCTACATTCGGATACAGGTACATTTGGAAATAAATTGACTACATCGAAGGAAATTAATTTGCAATTAATCGGTTGAGTTAAATCTTTTGAAGTGGTGACTAATTCATAAGAATTCTTAATATGTAGTATGGTATATATACCGGGAAAACACGGTTCATTGTGTGTTGCATTTAACGGCTTTTGTTAACACAAATTTTTCACTTGTTAACTTTTTGCTAATATTGTTCGCTTGCAGGGTTTATGGATTAAACTTACACTTCTACACTACAAATAATAAAATAATTGTGAAGTGGTTAAAATTGGATTGCCCTGCACCTCATATTTTTTACCGCAAGCAGGCGAAAAAATTCTCATGGAAAATGCTTGTATGAACACCTCCACTACCTTCCTACGCCCATGGGCCGGTGCTGTTTACAGGATGTGGTATTTTCCTAAGATGATCTTGTTTTAACACATTTAGATTTAAGTTATTATTGTCACCATTGGTCTGTGTTTACGAAATTGGGTACTGAGGTATTCTATCTTACCTTAAATCCAAATGCTTCCATGCGGTCGATAAGCTCAAGAGCAAAATCTGTATCTTCATCAGCAAAGAGGACAAAGGCATCGTAGATCTGCGGAGTGAGGGATCCTTGTTGCGAAAGGTAGGCATCGTCCACCGTCAGGACATCGTGTTCAGGAGTCGAAGGAAGCATGGAGGGACTTATACTCGATATACTGCTGGAGCGGGAGTCATTCAGATAGTCCATGGCATCGGATTCTGAAAATTACAGGGAAAAATTATGATATTTAATATTTTAATCATATATGAAGACAAGCCATGTGGGTTTTAAAAATGACACCAGAACCAAAAATATTGGTTTACAAAAACATTTATCAAAAAGAAAGTGCACTATCTCACAATTCAAAGATCGCAAGAAGCATTGGTTTGTACTTTTTGTTGGTCTGTATGGAGCAAATTTGTTTTCCAGCAAGTTCGCGGCAACGAAATGACTGGCTTTGTGAAGATCATTTTCAAAACTCATAAGTGAGGCAGTTAGAAATAATTTAGATATGGACTGTCGCAGAATTTATTAAACAATTTAATAAGTTATATGAATTTTTAAAAAAATGTACACGTAACATATAGATTCGAGACAGCATGTCGAGAAAAGTAACATTCGATAAAAATGTTTAATTTCTTCCTAGCAAAACAACTACGTCACGCAAGAGAAGAGACGGAATTCGATGGGTAGTTTGTATTATGAAATTACTCATAGGTGGTGTTACTTTTGGATTAAAATAAGGTATGGAAGATTCGTTTCACTCTAAATATGTACGATTTACTTAGTTAACCCAAACTAAGAACTTAATAACCTATTTTGTGCATGTAAATAGTTATTTCTTGTAGTAATTGTTAAAAAGTGAAAATTCCATAATATATGCCTAAAAGTGCCGCGGTTAGTGTAATAATTACCCTAATGTTTAAATACTGTAATTTTTTTTGTACCTACCTTTATTATTTATAAGTATGTATTAGTAAATAGACTAGCTCCACAGTTAGACCCAAGAATATTTCTCTACTAACTGGGTAATTAAATTTGTTAAATAAGTATGTTAAGCATCATATTTTATATAATATCTTTGCTTTATAATTTCAATAAAAATGTCAAAGCACAGGTGTTAAATTATTAAAATAAAAATAAAAAAAAATTAAATAAATTAAAAATCAACAGTGTTTACTATCCATAAATTGGTGCGACATTATTTGAAACACCATGAAAACTATAAAATAGAGTCCACAAACTTACCAAACAAATGCTTTGTATCATCAAACACGTCAAAACGGTCCATTTTTCCTAAATACTCCTGTAACCTTCGAAGATTTGCTATATGGACACCTTTCTGACTCCATTGTGATAGCACCCCAGAAGTTGGATCTGCCGAGGAAAAAAAGCCCGGGATCATCTCTCCGGATATTCCTGAGAGGTGGGCGAGACCCCTCCAGTCCCTAGAAGATCAAACAACGCTACATTAAGAAAAAAATCACACAAAACTGACACCTAACCTACACTTTGAACGACGCGATTCAACTTACCTGGGGACGCCGTCATCGCTCGGAATGATTTTGGTAGGATTGAGGAGCATGGACAAAATATTTCGGGAGGCATTTTTCAAACAAGATATTGGAATAAAGCCGAGATCTAGTGTAACATCACTCATATTATCTACAACAAGACGCTTCACGTCAAAATATCATAACAAAATAATGTTGCCAGCTGCGATGAAACATAAATACGCAACTCTCTATGAAAAACAAGTTTTATTATTTTTAGGTAGGTACGCCGTTTTCCCTATTTTGTACCGGTAGGCAACGACCAGATTAGACGGGGCAGATTTGAACAGAATTATTTCAATTTTTATTCTAGCAGGACTGGGAGGATAGTGCAATCCCAGTCTGCCGTATTACATGAGATATAAGATGTACAACAGAGAAAAAAATAGGTTAAGAACATTTTATAATTAATTATACCAAGTAAAAAATTAAATTGAAATGAATACTTACATAAAAAAGGCTACTCCAAAGTATCCCTCTCTTGGCGTTATTTGGAAACAGGGTTTTCTTGGGTTTCAAATATAATATCACTCAAGGATCTTCATTAAAAACATAAAAGCTATAAGTAGAATTGTGTAAATTTTTAAAACGATAGAACAATATTAATGTTTTCATAAAACTGCTCTAAAAATGACGCTCTTCCTATCTTCTGCTGTTATGCGTGTCAACTTTGGGCAAACTACAAAAATAGTAGTATAGAAAGGCTTCCGGTCCAGTACAATAACGCCTTCCGCATAATGCTTGGTCTCCTCAGATATTGCAGCGCTTCCCGGATGTTCAAGGAGGGGCGGGTTCTCGGGTATGCAGCCCTTATTACATTAGCCGGTGGTGGATGCATGATTGAGGGAAAGGATAAGCAGCTCTGGAAATATTCTCACCATGGAAGCCCGCCTCAGTCCATCCTCCAGCATTGACACACACTGGAAAAAAATACTAGCTCCTTATTTTTTTTATTTAGTTTTTTTTTATTTTTACAATCACAGTTGTTACCTATACATTACATATAAATATATATTTTTTATATATATCGTGATTCATCTTTTTTCAGGGCAATGCTCGTTTAAAAAAGGCGGAGCAGCGTATGCAAACAATAATTTAATATATATTTTTAGAATATGTAAAGATAATGAAAATTATAATGTTTTTTTTTAATATATACAACACATAATATATGATGAAAGAGAAAAGAAAAAAAGAAAAGGATATAATAGAAGAAGAGAGAAAATAAGAAAAAACAAATAAAAGAAAATGGATTTCCAATATGATAGTTAGGGATATTACATTTTATTATTAATTATAATAATAATGCTATTGAGAAGTGTTTTATTGAATTGTTGAATTTTTTATAATTTGTTTCCAATCTTAAGTTAAGGGGTAATTGGTTAAACCACTTGACTCCAAAATATTTATAAAATTGTGGTGTTACAACGCGGGATAGTTACAGAGCCAAGAATACTATTGTATATTGTTGAAACAATCTTTGTGATTATTTTTAGTGTTGTTTTTTATAAATAATGTAAAGTGAATGGACTTTTTTGAAATTATCTGATGGTGGGGTAATCAAATGGTTTTTTTTAAAATTATTTTTATTAATATTCTTTGGATGATTTCTAAAGGAAAGAGAGAGGTTTTTAATGCACAACCCCAGCCAACAATTCCATATTGTAATATAGATTGAATTAGTGAAAAATAGATGGTCCTTAATAGTTTAAAATTTAATATGTTTCATTTTCTAAGACAAATAAATATGTTGGGCTCGCATGGTTCCTTGGCGTGTTTCCCGACTATGCACCGGTGTTGAGGGGATTAATGACGCTAGCATCTCGGAGCATCTTCCATTGAAATACTGGTAGAATGAATGAAGTTAATTTGGGTCTTGAAGATACCCATACTCAGGAACGAGTCGTAGAAGCGACCCGTTCTAATGTGACAAATGTCAACATTAACATTGTGCACCGGTGCCGAAGGAATTAATTACGCTAGTTACTCGGAGCATCTTCCATTGAAATAACGGTAGAACAAAGATAGCATTCCCACACGACGCCTGGTGCTTTAAAGATTGCTATTTTTCTGTTCAGAATCTTTAAAACGAAACGCCAGTCCAAGAACTGATGTTGTAATTATTTCTCTTGATTTGAAAGCAGTGACGGACAATATTTTTTTTTCAAATAACCTTCAGGTTTCAAATAGCCACCTTTTACAAATAAAACTATTTTGCTAATTAGGTACCTATCTACTTTATCGTTTGTCTGTGTGATTTAATACTTATCAATTCCACTTTTGAGGGGGTTTCTCACCATCCACCTAATAGCTTATCCGTACTATAACCAATATTATTAAAAACAAAAATAAAATACTTACAATAGTTAGAAAACTCAGCCAACTTATCCAATATATAGCCAATATTCATAGGTTTGAGTACCGAATAATAAACTCCAACTTAATAAATAAAAAAATAAACCGTAAATCGTAAATTGAAAATAATCTTTTTAGTATGGATAAGCTATAAGGAGGATGGTGAGAAACCCCATGAATATATTATAACTTGAATAATATAACGCAGTGTTTCTTAACCTGTGATCCGCGGACCCCTGGGGGTCCACGAATACATGTAAGGGGGTCCGCAGTCTCATCTCTGGACTACAATAAAAAAACTCTAATCAATTTTCTACACTATCAACGTTTTTGGAATCAATGTTACCAACACAAGTACAAGACGAAAGGATTAAAAACCTGCGCGCTTTAAGGTCTTCGTTTCGGGATTACTTTCCAGTAGGTACCCAACAAAAATAAAAATTGGAAATTAGACCCTTTCAACACAGGTATTATTACTGATATTAGTGGCTTGATAACGGCTCGATCGTAAAACCAATTAATAGAAAAGGAAACCAAATAATAGAACTATCTTGTGATTCAGCTTTGAAACGTAATTTCAAAGAATCCTCTTTATCAAGTCTTTGGGTGAAATTAAAGAAAGATACCTTATAAAATAAGGAAATATCAGAAGAAGCACTGAAAAATTTACTGCTTTTCTCAACCTCATACTTCCGTGAAAGGGCATTCCCCGCTTTTATATACTAAAAATAACTATAGAAACAGATTACAAGTAGTGGAATCCGGTTTGAGATTACAACTTAAGATGATACCCGATGGTGCAGAAATAGATTTTACTAAAATATTGCTGTCACTGTTGCTCTTACTCCACCGGATATTGAGCGAAAGGGACAATGCACTGACACCTAACTAAAATGGAGGTTTTGTATTCCCCACTTTTCTCCTCCAAAAGTGGACTGATTTTCAATTTTTTTTTACCAACTACATAAGAAAAAACTATTCTATGTCTGTACGTTTTGCTTTTTTTAAAAAAACATTGTCTGGTTTGTATACTGAACATCTTTTGAAGGCGTTTAAACCAGTCAATTTTATTGATTTTTGGAAGGTCATAACTTCTATAAAAAGTAACTTATCAAAAAAATAACAAAAAGAACCGACATACTAGTAGTTGGTTTCTATTTTATGCAAAAACAAAAATTTTTCTCTAGGGTTAAAATCCATAGAGATAAATAGGGAATACGTTTGTATGGAAAAATCACCGCCGGGTATCCTCTTAATAGTAACATCAACCCTAATACTACTAATTTAGTTACAAAAAAGCAATACCAACCTTTACATTAATTAACCGTCAATAATTATTTATTTATTAAAAGAATTTTATAGCTAGTGTAGATATTGTGTAATTTCGTCCACCATGCTAGGAATGTCCCTGTGTTATGGCGGGTGAAGTTTGCAGATTATATAATTTAAGGTAATGAAGTACGTTTACTGATAATAAAATATTAATGTGAATGTTGGTGTTGCTGTTGTACGTTAATAACGTATTTTTGTATTTATAGTAATAAAATAAATGTTCCGAAATTTATTGCTCTGTTTTTTTTATTAAGAGGGTCCAAATTGTGCTTGATCTCCTAGGGGTCCGTGGCTGAAAAAGGTTTAGGAGAGTCCGACACGAGCAAGCGGCTTGATGGCAAGCACGTAGTTTTTTTTGTCTATGGCACTTTGTGACAAGCCTTTTGGCCGTACCCAAAGCTGGCTTGCGGCTTTCTCACAAGCATTGCGCAATACTACGTGCTGGCGGCGGGCTTGATGCGAATTTATATTTTTTCGGGAATAGATAAATAAGTACCTATAGACAAAACACATTACAATGAGTGGTGATATTAGATATTGCGTAGCATGTAAAACAATTACATAACTTTATTATAATGTATGAACTTATTGTTTTTGTGTTCAATTTGTAGAAATCCATCTAATTTCAATAAAAAATATTGTACATCAATTATTATCTTATTATTAAGTTCTTCAAGTTCTTCAAGTATTTTAGTTTTTTTTTTTTTTTTTTAAATATTATGACAGCTCTTTCGGCTTTCAATTTTATTTTTAAATTGTAGTTAGGTCACTTTTAGACCACTTATTCATGTGATTCTATTTACGCCGCCTAATTTCCTGAGCCTAAAATTATTTATTACTGGTAATGATAATGTCATGTTTTCTTAATTGTTTAAAAATATCGTAACTGCTATTGGCTTATTTAAGTTTGTTATATTGTATAGGTCTTGTGTTAAAAAAATATATTTGAAAACATTATGATTTGAAATTTATTAGGCAGGTTATATGTTACCTTTAAATTATTATTTCTTTATGTTCTTATGTCTTTCAATTTTCATTTAATTTCACAATGTTGTATTTTTTGTATATATTATCCCAGCCAACGTGTACAGGACACTTAGTTTTTTATGATAATTTTAAGTAATATGTTATTAGATTTTATTTGTATTCTTAATTTTATTTTAATTGATGTAAATAATCTGTTGATTTTCCTAAATAAATAAATAAACACCTGAAAAACGGGGAAAAATAATTGTCCTTACTTTATTAATTAACTTTATATTACAATATTAATATATAAAATTTATTATAACATAATAAATAATGCTTTGTCTTTGTTATATTCAACTTTCAACCCCCTTTCGACCGTCATGAAATCACATGAAGGTGTGGCCGGGCTTGACGGAGAGGCTTGATGCGCCGCGGCTAAGCATAGACAATAATAGACAACAAATTTACATGCTTGCCATCAAGCCGCTTGCTCGTGTCGGACCCTCTTAAGAAACGCTGATATAACGCAAGGAATGGTACACATCATACATGCATCCATGCATGCACAGATAACAGAATTAGTGTGTTTAATTGCGCCAATACAATACCCACGTTGCAAAATTTTTAATGGCACCATTTTCGTGAAAAAATATCACCCCAAGGGCGCTTAAAACAGGCTACGATTGAGTTTGTAGTATGGCTTTCGGAAGTCTCTGTAAAATTCCCATACCACAAAAGGTCGCACGTTCTTAAAAGAGCGGTATGTGGCCAGAAATGCCTCCAGTTATGGGCCTTGGGAAACTTGTAAACTTTACACACGACCGATTGCAGGTTCAGGTGCCTACATTGCCTACCGACCTACCTTGAAATCTGTCGTAAAAAAATGCGAATATCTGCAGTGTCAAAATTGAATCGGGGACATAATGTTATTATAATCATAAATAAATGCACGTGACGGTATATTTTTATGACTTCTAGCGCTGTCCAGTATCAGACGAAGGAATGGCATAATTCTTCAGATTTTCTTGGCCACAATTTTTATGAGAAGTGTGATTTTTTGTTTTGTTTCTCTTGCATAAATAATTTGATCATTGATCGTTGATTGAATGCAACAGTTTGTAAAAATAAAATGCTGTTCTTTCTCCACTACGTTTCCGTCAATCTTCTCCTGAAATAAATAAAAATCGTTCAATTACTCGCTATTTGTTTTTTTTACCTTAGCGCCAAAGAGGAGGCCCTGAGGGATCTTTTCCCTCAGGGCTATGTCATCTTTGGGGATGCTGTGTGGAGGGTTCTCTTAGGGGAAGAAAGGAGAGGAAGTTCCGGGAAGGAAAAATATATGAGGGGTGGCAAGGCGATGGGTTGAAAGAGTTCGGCTGGAGAAATTTAGATTCCTCGACAAGTCTCTTTCGAACCGACCCGTCATGCAGTGGGTGGGTAAAAGCATTCGCCGCCAAGACCATAACCTCAGTCCATGAGCCCGGTCACCCCTACCAAGACACCAAACTTAGTTAACCACTTGGGTGACCTACTGTGGCTGGGGTATTGGTTATCTAATAACTGTTTCTGGGGCGACGATTCCCATACCCGCCTCCCAAATTAAAAACCTCACAAATTATTGGAGTTTTCTTAATTTTCTTTTTCAAGAACAATATCCCAGCTTTTGGGTTAGCCAAAATATCCATCGTTCAAAGATTTCTACTGGAATAGGTTTCGCAAAACATTGTGTTACAGGAAATTGCTTTATCAGGGGTATCGCGTTAAAGAACAAGAACATTATACAAATGGGTAGGTACCCGTAGGTCCTGGGATTATCTTGCTATGTAATGTGACATGTGACATAACATTAACATTACAAAATGAGATATTTTAAAAGTTTAAAGGTATTTGATTATGATTTTGGTCTTTATTCGTCTTCGGAACTTCATTCTCGGTACAAATTTTGGTCCATCCATCGCAAAAATTCATTGTGTGGCCCGTTTCACGTTTTTCGGTCATTTTGATGATTTTTACCCAAGTTAAGAAAATATTCAGATCACCAAAAATATTTATGTTTTTAAACATTTGATGCCGGAAGTAGTTGCCTACCTAATTTAAATAGAATGCGAAAATAGCCGTGAAACCAGCTAGACAAAATGTTCTCGTTTGTTGATTTGGTAAGGATTCTAGGTACCTACTGCCTACTTAGGAGCATTATAAACTTAATATTTAGTTATGTATGTAGGTTAAATGCAAAACACAAGAAAGCAGTTATACCATACACTCCCTTTTCACCTTCGCTCTAGACTAGATTGAAGGCAAGTCACTTAACCTTCCCGTTTCCAAGATGACAGCTTCTTTAAGAGGAACGGATGCGCGGCCCGTTTCGGCCCGTGTCAAACAAATTTGAATTTTGGATCTGATCATTTGAGCATTTTACTATAATTATGTATAATATAAAACCTTTTTTTTCTCACAGAAATGTGTAAATAGCTCAAATTGTACTAAAAACGCTGACACTGTTTTCAAGTTGGGAGGCGGGTTGGGTACCGCCGCCCCGGAAACCATGTAATGGAATATTAACACCCCTGCCATAGTTCACTTCAAGGGGTTCCCTAACTTTGGTGACTTAACAGGGGTGCCCGGGTTCTTGTGGTGAGTTTTGTCTAGGTCGTGGCAGAGAGATTGATTGCGGGAGACCTTTAGAACTCTCCAGCCAGACTCTCTCGACCATCATCTTGCACTGAAGTGGGAGGAACCCCCCCGGTTTCCAACTGCCCTACCTTTTTTCCTTCCCAAAACATCCTCTCCTTCCTTTCCTAAAAATATTTTTTTCCCTCAAGGCCTCCTGTTTGGAGCTAATGTAAAAAAAAAAAACAAAATTATCTTGGGAACGGATGGTTTTAAATCAAGGTATTTGGAAGGCTTTACACCTTCCAGAAAATACTACCAATTACGCGTCGAGCAATTTTTGCAAATTCAATTTGTTCTGTTTCCTGAAATGCTTCTTGACTTTTTCTCCCCGCCAAAGAATTTTAAAATACATAATCGCGTATTTTTACACCGGAAGTACCAATCCTTGTTTTATGTGATTATGTCTGTGTCGTGAGTCTGTAATGTGTTATTATTTATTGTTCACAATGTCATCCGATCACGACACAGACAATAATCTTTATTTGCCACATTTACCATCACTGTAGGGAAAAGAATAATCCGTTGTGACCTTCGCGGTCCCATGCCCTTTCATGAAGTTTAATATATACGTTGGATCCGTAGGTACACCAAGGAATTATCATCTTGTTTGTATTATGCTATTGTTTTTGTTTTACGCAAAATTATTATTATATTCATTTTGCACTATAGTATATATATACTGTGTGAAACGATTGGACAGACCTCTCCACATTCTCAAAATAATTATTACCCGCCATTTTACAAATTTACAGATCAGAAATCTTGCGTATTTTGGGGGAAGATATGGTCTTTTTACTCTGGTTTTAGACACTGACAAGACCCAAATAGTCGTACATTTATATTATAATATCATAATATATAATACACAGGTTTATGTATCATAAAAATGGATGAATTTTCCATACTCAAAACTATAAAATATATGTAGGTGCACATTTAGACCGGTTATTGACATCTTGTTCTACAAATTTTAACACGTTGTATCGTGTCATTTTCTGGACTTTAAACACGTCGTTAAATAATTAAAAGTACTGAATGCTCTTGGCCTACATTAAGTTACAAATAATAACGTAATTATTTTCGTTTATAGGAATAATTTGAACTATCCTGTACTGCAGTATCTTATGAGATTCTAGTAAGAGTTCGTGAACCGACAATTGACAAGTAATTAAAAAATTACGTGCCTTGAATAAAAAAATCTTTTCTATTTTTTTAAAGTTAATAAGAGTGCAATCGTTTTTTAATATCCTTTTGCAAAGGTCTGATGTTGTTTATTTGCTTTGAAAAAATATTTAAAATCAGTTACAAAAACGTAAACGATATTTAAAATATTTTTATTCTAGAAAAAATGTTATTATAAGATTATTATTGTCCAGTGTCATCTATTCTATCCAATATTATAAGATTTCAAGATGCACGTTTATTTTAGCCATCAGTTTAAATAATAATTATTTTAGTTGATACAGTAACAGTCCTCTAGTAAAATGCTTACAGTACTTGCTTTACCCGCTCATGGGAACCAATTAACATTCAGGGAATGTTCAGTATGTTCACACGGAAGGTAATCATCAGCACATGGAGTTACCTAGTACCTACCAGGCTACCCATTGTAATTAGTAATTAGTAATTATATTATACATATCAGTGATGAGGTATGCGCGGCTCGCGAGCCCATTTCGTGCGGCACACCAGTATTTTCCTACGGCTCACTCGGCTAAACAAAATATCAACAAATTAGCGGTAAAAAGTATTCAACAAAATATTGGATTATAAACACCTGTGTCGTAGGTCACCCCTGCTTAGTGACTAAGCAGGGATACCCGGGTTCATGGGGTGTGGTCTGCCCACCAATTGCGCGGCAGGCCAGATCGGGAGATCTGGTTGAAGGAAAACTTATAACCTCTCCAGGGGTGCTAGCATGGTCCATCGATAAGGATCGGTAGGATAACTGTCGGTAACTTCTCATCGTTCCCTAGGACAACTGCAGATCGCAAATGAACAGGTGACAGTTCACAATGACTAAGTGTCCTTAATATATTCGATATCAACTGTTGTTTGTACGTTAGCGATCTGCAGTTGTCCTAGGGAACGATGAGAAGTTACCGACAATTATCCTACCGATCCTTATCGATCGACTATGCTAGCACCCCAGCAGGACTCTCTCGCAACATCGCATTGCACCGCAGGAGTGATGGATTCACACGCCAATTCTGGACTGTCACTGACCCCCAGATTCCTACCCACACCTCATACCTACTTCGTTTCCTTCCTTTCCTAAAAAGACCCTCCACACAGCATCCACAAAGATGACATAGGCCCTGTTGTCGTAGGAATTGTTTTTCTCGGGGCGTCCTGTGTGGAGCGCTAATGTAAAAAAAAGGTTTAGCGGAAAACTTTAGTCTTCAAATTCAAATTAATAAGTGATTTTTTTTACATATTCTTAAAAAGAAAGAATTTCACGGTTCGACCTTATTGTAGAAAATTTTTCACTTTCGCATAGATGCGCTTTTATATGCATTTCAAAGCATACAGTTTTATGCAATACCATAATTATTGGTAAAAGTCTAAATGATTTTTATCGGTCACTAAACAAGTGATGAAATGTTGTAAATATTTTGCTTTCCAGCTAGTCTTGACTTGACTTCTATTTTCTTATTTTTATATCTCCTTTTGTCTTTACTTTCATCAACCATCCTTTACCATTATAATTGAAATTTTTATTTAATTTCGAGTAATTATATTGTAAATTGGAGGAAGTTCGTTAGTAAATAGGTATATAAATAAACACGAAAAGTTTTCCTGAATAAATTTAGTTTAACTTTCCAAACCATACAAATCAACAGCATTTACTTGTTTGTCCTTAAACCTAGCAAAAAATACCTGTTGGTCTTTGGTGGGTATTTTTACTGGGTTCCGTTTGACACATAAATAGAAGAAGTCGTGAACACCCGAGGAAGTCATGGCACGATCAAGTGAACCAGATACTGGTCATGAAAATAATCGAAATAATAAAAGAGTATTTTTTTTTATTTTTTTTTATAGAGAATACTTCACAAGAGTCCCAACTGCTCCCGTCTGGAGCCAGTGAGACTATGGCATCCCCAATTGGGGTATGTTGTGAGGCTGAAGGAAAGTGGGGAAGGGAAGGAGATGGGGAAGAGGAAGGTAGGAAAGTACCTGGCTATTCAGATCTAGTCACTAAACACGGCTAAAGCCATTATTAAGCAACGTCTCAATTCTGAATGGTGGTCTTACACCAGGGCGATACTGACAGTATCTTCCACTCTGGAACGTGGCGCAAATGTAGTATATATTATTTTTATTAATTAATTGTGAAATAACACAAATTAATCAAATAAAATTTATTTGCGCACGCCGGGTTCGAACCCGCAACCTTCCGATTGGGAGTCAAGTGTTGTTACCACTCGACCACGGACGGTCGTCAACATTATAGTCGAGTATGTATGAGACGATATATGAATGTGATTGAGGCCAAGAGCGTGTTCCAAGACAGAGTTGTTTGGCGGTGTTTCCTCTCTGCCTACTCCTGCGGGAAACGGCGTTATGATTAGTTAGTAAGTTAGTCGGTTATAAGTAGCTAACAGAAAAGAGATTTGATATGTCTTATTTAATAGCAATCTTTATGATTTTCAGGTGCTACGATTAAATATTTTACTTTTCAAAATCAATATTACGAAATAAAAATGGATTTTCGGCCGGCGAATGAATTGAAAGCGGATAATTATTGGCCCTCCGGTTGAAAGGTTGATCATCTCTTATATAAATGGTAATTAATCTGAATACAATACTAAACAACCGTAAGTAATACCCTTTTGTTTATAGTGGGGTAAAGAAGACAGAAGAAGAAGAAGAGGCGAAGTGACTACCTACCGTAAGAGGTAAAAGGAAGCGAATGTGTTTCTCCAGTATGTTGGCGAAGGTTAAAGCGGTCTACACACCATGCTGCGAACAGCCCGACATATCGGGCTGTTAGCAGTTGGCTATTGTCTCCTGTCTCTTTTTCCTCGTGCGAACCCGTAACATTGTGTTTCACGTTGTCTTCTGTCTCTTTTATTAACACAACAAATTCAATATCACCATCTCATTTCACTGCGGCGCATCGGTTGGTACTAGCGGCAGACGGTTTCTTCCAATTTGCAGTCAACGTGAAACAGAGTGTTACGGGTTCGCATGAGGAAAAAAGAGACAGGAGACAACCTCCAACCTTCGATTTTTAGCCAGCTGCTAACAGCTGCTGTTCGCAGCATGGTGTGTAGACCGCTTATTCGAATGATTCGTAGCTTGAATAGGTGAACGCTCTAAATTTGTCTTTGGATATTGCCATTGTTATTTATTTATTAAAATAATGTAACACGGGTTCGCAAATCAGATGTAGTGGTAATATACTCGTATGTGTTAAAAGGAATCCGGGAGGCGTTTTATCCACAAAAACGTATTCCCTCTTGATTTTGACACTATTGCAATTTTTTTCAATATTATATAGATATCGACCACTAGCGTGTCGGTACGTTTTGATTTTTTGATAAGTTACTTCTTATTTCTTATACTTTGAAGTTTGAACGCCTTCAGCAAATGTTCAGTTACATACAAACAAAACAATGTATTAAAAAAAAGCAAAATGTATAACATAGCAAATTTTCTTTTTACACAGTTGCTAAAAAAAAACTTAAAGGTCCAGTTCTGGAGGACAAAAATTGGGAATACAATTTTTTTATCGGAGCATGCACCACGTGAGGTGTAAGGCTGTATCTAGTAAATGGCAGCATGTGATAGCTTTTTGTTGTTGTTTTTTATTGCAAAATATCCTCTATATTTTTTACTCCAAACAAGCTCAGGAAACGCTGGTTAAGGTCTATCCGGAACGTCCCGAAACATTCAATGTAAGATCTTCATTGGACACAACTTTAAAATGTTTCTTTTCTGTCGCGGCGTCTCCTCCGACGAAAATGTGTACCTACGCATTTTGTGGATGGTTAGGTCCGAGTCGCAATGTTTTTGCTTTCCGTGGCCCATAGAAAACAACAAACGTTGAGACCCTGCCACATGTCTACGGTAATGTTTGAGATATTGTTTGTAAAATTGGTCGCAAGAGACCGGCCTTTAGTATGGTAAAGCAAAGACAAATACTGTTTTAGTTTATTCAGTAAAAGTAATGTAATGTATGAGAGATGTACGTCCGTCTAGTTTCTAGTTGTTCACTTGTAGGGGCCCTGAGGCCCTAGCACACTCGCTCGATAACGATCGATAGGATAACTATCGGTAACTTCTCATCGTTCCCTAGGACAACTGCACATCGCTAACGTACAAACAACAGTTGATGTCGAATATGTTAAGGTGAACTTAGTCATTGTGAACTGTCACTTATTCGTTGGCGATCTGTAGTCATGCTAGGAAACGATGAGAAGTTACCGATAGTTATCCTATCGATCGTTATTAAACGAGTGAGCTAGAAATAAAAAAAAAAACTAAAAATACTGATATACCGGTGTGCTAGAAATAAAAAAACTAAAAATACTGATATACTGGCCCAACATCATGAGCCTTAGGTAGTGGGTAATGAAATGAGTGATGTCTCGAGATTTTTTCTATATAAATTTATTATGGAACGGCGCGTGTCATTACTTTTCAACATTTTGTTTTTGCTATGCCAAAAGTGGTGTTTTAAATATACGATAATCTGTATTATAAAAAAATTATCATTTTATGAATCAATGAGCCAACGATTGTTTATAATTTACCATCGAGATATCAACTAGTTCGATATATTTCAAAGAAATGTTCAAAGAAGCCAAACCAAGTCTGATTTTGTACAAGTTAACAATGGATGTTTTGAAACGGAAGAGAAATAATAAACAAAAATCCGGAACACGGTGTGTTAAAAAAGAACAAAGTAAATAATAATTTCAGGGCGAGTGGTTTAATTTTAATCATAACAAAAGATCAGAAGGTCATCAATCTCCATTCGAATTCCTGTTTCTGACAGAAAGATAATATTATAAATTTTTCGCCAAATCATCCAAGTTCTTTTCAAGATAGTTTGGCAAATCGTTGCATAGGAAATGAAGCAATGTAACTGATTGTTTGGTTTTAAGTGGATCATTTATTTACAATATTGAAACACGACCAATGATCATCAAATGCTGATTAAAAATAAGCAAAATATAAGAGATACACGTTGTGTTTTTATTTTATTTTTGGCAACATTTTATCTGCTAGAAACTTACAGTCTACTACCTAATGTGCGTTTTAAATATTCCCACGTTTACGGTATAAAAAGGCAATAAACATACGTTCCTTATCACAACAATGCTGCAGCTCTTTCTTACCAATTAAATAATGATGAAATAACAGATGAAACATATAATGCACGTATGTCTGTTTCCTCCAAAGGGAATCAGTAGTAATTTTGGGGAAACAGACTTACGTACATCCTGTGTCGCATCTTTTGTCTCATAGTTGTTTGATGTGTAAGAAAGAGCTGCAGGATTATTGCGATAAGGAACGTATGTTAATTGTATTTTTTTGCCATACGTTCGGTAATTCCGAGGGATTACTAAAAGCGACTAATAAGCTTCAAGAGAAGTTGTTGTTTAATCACTAAATCGTAACTTACGGGTGTTTTACCAAAACCTCCTAGATCATAGAGATATAGGTTTTACACTATGCTCTTTTCCACATCGAGTTTATCTAAGAAACATGTAGGGAAGTAGGTAAATACCCAATAATAGTAATAAAACAATGACATACCTACCTATTTGAGCGATAATTAATCAGAATAGGGAAGTTGAGTGAAAAATATTTTGACTTATAAAAAATATGTTCATGTAGATGACATGCAAACTTAAATAACAGCATTTTTTAAAAAGTTTGTTTTCATAATTAAATTAATTCTACAAGTTTGAATTTTATTAAAGCCCGCGAAAACGGCCCGTAAGAAACGGGAGAGTGTGTGTCGTCGTCTTTCGTCATCCGGTCCCTTGTTTCTGTGAAAAATAAGGGAAAATATTTACAAAACCGGGACACGCTTAATATTGCCAAAAAAAAAAAAATTTAAAAAGTGTAGTAGTTAGATATTAACTAGTACTAATCAATTTAGTTACCGGAATTTCGAAAAAAGGGCATTTTAATGGTTATTTTTTAAATTTAAAAGCACGAAATGTCATTTTTCACCGACCGCTATGTTAGGAACTGTTTCAAGTTTCGTTGAAAAATGACATTTCGTGTTTTTAAATTTAAATAATAACTATTAAAATGCACTTTTTTCGAAATACCGGTAAATGAATTGATTATTACTAGTTAACACCTAACTGCTACAACTTTTTAAATTATTTTTTTTCGTCCATATTAAGCGTGACCCGGTTTTGTATGACCGGATGACGTCACAAACTCTCCCGCACGGTAATATACTCTTAGCCGGCGTTTTCGCGGGCTTAATAAAATTCAAATTTGTAGAATTAATTTAATAATACTAGTATTTAAGTTTGCATGTGATCATTGATAAAAATAAATAAAAAAAGGACTCAATTTCCTTATTAATGACACCTCTTAAGTTGATGCGGTGTCCCCGTTTTAGCGTTGAAAGATTTTAGTATAAATTAAGCTGGGTCTCTTCCGACAACATTCTTAGAAACAAATGACTTACAACATCGTTAACAGGGGCGTGACCTTACACACAGACGCAATGTTCTTGTTTTGCTTGGTGATCTCCCAACTGGACCAGATGCAGATTACCCGTGGAATTATTTAGTGTAATAAGTAAACCTGACAATGCCTAGTGATAAGAATATAATTTAGTGAACCGGTACAATAACAATACCTAGTGTTACGATTGTGAATTTAAATTATGTAAAATAAAAACTCTCATTCTTTAACGAAGTTACCCGTGTTTATACTGAACCCCAATGACTCCATCATGTTAACATGTAAGACGTACACGCCATACAGCACTATTCCACACTCTAAATTACAAAACAAATGCAGCAACTAATTCGCCAATTAACCGTGCTTCTCATACATTCAATAATGTCTGCCTTAACTCTAACATTGACTTTTTCTCGGATTCATATTTAATAAGAGGTTTATATATGAATTTGTACTAACATTAAATCTTCTTGAGACATTACCGGACCTCATTGTGTTAACAGAAGCGCATTTAAGTTTAAATAATGCTACCGCACGGTACGATATACCTAACTACACATACCACTCGTCCACAATGCATGTAAACAAGTGCAGCGGTATTGCGGTATTAATACTAAAGAAACACAACAATGTCACAATAACAAAAATTACAATGCAACTAACAAACTGTCTTAAATTGCGGGTAAAGGTAAATCAAACTATCTACCATATCATTACTATCTATCGCACACATAGATCTGATCCACATAATTTTATATTAGAATTGGAACAATTATTACTAACAATGAAAGACACCTGTAATATCGTCGTTGGTGATATCAATATAGATATTGGAGACAATGCATATAACAGAACGAAAGAAGATTATATAAATGTAATGACGTTACTTAATTATAAATCTTATATAAATAATGATACAAGAAATGTCTTCGGACAAACCCCTTCCTGCATCGATCACGTATGGTGTAACGCAAATAACATTGAAAAAACCATGTCAATTTTATGGAAAACCAACATAACCGATCACTACACCTGTATTTTTGCCCACAACATAAAAAAAAATAACACTAACTCTAAAAAAAATTGCGAATAAAGTTATGAAAAAAAAAATTTAAATCTGGAAACTTTAAAAGAAAATCTTAAAATGGAAAGCTGGTCATCAATATTTGAAACGGATAACCCAAACACATGCGCAGAGGGTTTCGAAACAGTTTTTCAAAATCACATAAACATATCTACAATAACAAAAGTTTTCAAACCTAAATCTAAACATAGATTGATAAAACCATGGATAACCAAAGGATTAGTAATATCAATCAGAAATAAAGAAAAATACCATCACCAGTATAAAAAAATCCCGAATGACCAACAAATCATGCATTTTTACAAAAAATACAGAAATAAACTTACGCTCTTAATTAGACTAACCAAAGAAAAGTACTTTCATGATAAAATAGAAGATGTTGGCCAAGATAGCAAAAAATTCTGGAATATCATTAACACAATAACCAACAAAAGCACGAAACAAAAAGTACCAAAAGAAATTTCATATCGGGGGAGTACCATTAACACCGAAAAAAACCCACAACTATGTGGAAATTTATTTAATGATTATTTTGCAAATGTCGGTACGAATCTAGCTCGTAATATTATCCCAGACAACAAACAAGGTGACCAATCAGAACAAAACTCAATTTTCAAGGAAGGTTTTTACACCTTTGCCGCAATAACTGATATAGATGTTGAAAATGCCATAAAAAGCTTAAGAGGATCAGCAAGCCCTGGTTACGATAAAATAACAGTAACAACATTGAAAGCCGTATATAAGGAAATCAGCAAACCAATTGCTCACATAATAAACACCAGTCTGATAAAAGGTTTATTCCCAAACATTTACAAGAAAACTATTGTCACCCCAGTTTTTAAATCTGGTGATGAAGAAAATATTTAAAATTATCGTCCCATAGCGCTTACATCAAACATTGCAAAAATATATGAAAAAATTGTTAAAATACAACTCAACAACTTTATAAAAAATAATAATATAACGAGTCCACACCAATTCGGCTTCAGGGAAAACCTCAGCACCCAAGATGCAATTGCAAAACTAACAACAACAATAATTAAAAAGTTAGACAATGGAGAAAAGTGTCTTGGCATCTTCATTGACCTCCGCAAGGCTTTCGATAGCATTTCCCACTCCAAACTCACCGTAAAACTAAAACAAATTGGAATAGATGGAATAGCACTTTCATGGTTCCAAAGCTATCTAGAAGAGAGATTACAATATGTAAAAATAAATAATACCCTGAGTGAACCCAAAACCACATTATTTGGCATTCCACAAGGAACTGTCATCGGCCCAATCCTCTTTACTATCTATGTAAACAAAATGTTCTCTCTACCCATAGATGGAGATATCATATCATACGCAGATGACACTGTACTGATCACAAGGATTGCAAACTCAAATATAAACATACTCAAAACATGGTTCGACCAAAATTGTCTGTCACTAAATACTGAAAAAACTTATTTCATACCATTCTCACTCAAAGAAAAAAATGTCGATAATAGTATTATAATTAAAATTCATTCATCACAGTGTAAAAATAAAAAAGAATGCAACCATGTTAAATGTTTACTCATAACAGGCAAAAAAAGTATTAAATATCTGGGTGTTATAATCGACAGTCGATTAAAATGGAACGAACAAGTAAAAAATATGATAACTAGAGTAAGAAAACTAATTTACATATTCATTAAATTAAGAAACATCCTGTCACATGGTATGATTAAAATAATATATTTTGCCCTTGCCCAATCTATCTTACAATATGGTATAATCGGTTGGGGAGGAACTTTTAAAACTAACCTCTCACCTGTAGAAAAGGTGCAGAGGTTAATTCTAAAAGTCATCCTGCGAAAACCATCAACATTTCCAACTACACAGCTGTTTGAAACTTTTAAGGTTCTGAGTTTAAACAAGATCTTCCAAAAGAATGCATTGCTACAAATTCACAAAGACCATTTTAATACAACAATTTCCGCAAAAACAAGTAATCGACCTAGATCCCGGGGTAACTTAGAAATTCCTAAATATAAAACTACTGCTTCTCATCACCATTACACTTACCAAGGTATAAAGTTTTTCAACGCCCTTCCAGATAAAATCAAAACAGAAAAAAAGTATAAAGTTTACAAATCTCAAGTCAAAGAACTATTAGATAAACCAAACACTAATTACAAATTTTAATTTCATAGAAAAAAGTCTACATATTTTTTATTATATGTACACTTATTAGTCATAATTGATTAAGTATTAACTATAATATGTAACTATTAGTATGTAATTAATCACTTAACATAATTACTAATTTATATTTAAAAATATTCATATTTTTCCTTTTTTGAACATATCCTCTACAAATATTATATCAATCTTTTGAGACAGTGCCTTACCTTACCAGTACTATACTTATGTACTGTCATATTGGTAAACGATAATTGTTGCATTTCATTATTATGTACCTTCAAATAAAATATTTATCAGCGGCTGAGGCCAATTTCAATGTTTAGAACCAACTGTATGTACCTATCTATTAATTAGTTTATTAATATATGTTTATTTCTACATTTATATTCAATTTGTAATTTTTATTTTTCATTCATGTAGATTGTAAGTCAATTATTGTAAACAATAATTAAAACATTATAATTTCTAACTTTTTTTAATTAAGAGGCTTTACTCCCCAACTCAAACACGAGAATTTTTTTCTCCGTTGAGTGGAGTAGTTTGTTAAAAAAAAAAAACTACATATTTGTAAATAGCTTTTAAGAACCAACTGTATTTATTTTTCTAAATCTTATGTATATGTATTTTAAATAATAAAAAATAATAAAAAAATATCATGTCAATGATATTAACTTTTTAATGCGCATACATATTATCCCTTCACCACTTCTCACACATACTCACACATTCACACACACTTACACACTACGCACATCACCCGGTATTCACTAATTATACATTCCACAATGAGACATTTGAAAGAAACATATCAAAGGTACCCATCATGAAATATTATTTAATATCTGTAAACTGTCTCATCATTCTGTAACCAATGTACTGTTTGTTTCTACAAAATAAATAAGTAAAATGTACTCATATGTTTTGTTTTCATTAACAGTAATTTTAGTTAGAAAAAACGTAAGGTGAATCATTTTTAAAACTTTTTTTATGTTTGCACGTAAAATGTTTATATTTCAAATGATCTTTTATGTTTATCACCTTTCCAAAACACTTTTTAGATTTCGGATATATTCAGAAATATTCCATTTATTTGGATTTTATTGCAAAACGGAAAAACGGTCATGTTCGTAGCCACGCCCACAGCGGTGTTTGTTGAAATCTGTGTTTAGGTACCGCGCTCTAATGTACAAACAAACGCAGGAGACAACAATTGGAAAAAAACAAAAAATGTTCTTGACTTGTTGAAGGCGTTTTGTTGAAGATGGAGTTCGGACTTTAGGTATACACTACACATACATGGTGCTTAACAATAGGTAATGCTGTGGTGATAAGTCAAATTGATTTGTTACCTCTCTTCATTGAAACCACCATCGATGTTAACGCAGCCGATAAAAATATACACAAACAAATTACCTTACGTGAACATAACTCGGAAACGAATATAACTAGATATACGAGTAGGTCATTTTCTTCTCGATTCCCTATTGTTCTGTTAATTACTATACAAATGTGAAATGTGCACAATGTACCTACAATAATGTTAATTATTATAATATTTGGATGATTTGTATAGCGCATTTTTTGTGAAAAATCGCCTCAAGGGCATTGTATAAATTTCTTATATATTTCTACAATCTTATTTCTAGCTAAAAACAAACCATTATAACAACATATGGCTAAAATATGTCATCCTCCGGTTCGACCATCGCTGATATAAAACTAAATGTACAATGCATTTGACCAATGAATGCGATGTGCGTAAAAATGTACATATATTTTTTTTATTTACTTATACTACGTACCTATAGGCAGACAATATGTAGGACCCATAGACATATATGAGTAATATTCATATGTCTATGGTAGGACCATACTAGCCTGGTAGGGTACTCGAGATTAACACTGTTTATTTAGAAATGCTTTATTTTGCACATTGAATTAATTAATTTTCGTACTGTTCGACTGGATTACTCCTGTATGTGTATCTATAATTAAATTCGGTTACATTTCCGTTCTAATAACTAGAATTAAATTCGTCATCTCCGGATGCAAAGTAGGACGTTGGAGCAATTCTGCCAGAGCATTCGAATTTCTTAAATATCCAAAACAATTTGCTTACAATTACATAAAGATTCGCGTCTTGTTTCGCTCAAGCTCTTCCGTTATCTTTATCTATGAATAACTTAAATACAGAAACGTTTCCGCAATAATACACACTCCAATCATTGCAATGATTTTTGTTATGTATTGTGTGCCGAATTGTGAACTTTATCAAAAGTAGGTACCAAAGATTCAGACTTTTATTTCAATAAGATTATGCGGATTTTCTGGAACTCTGAAATCTGGGAGTCAGTGTGTCCCGGAGTGACGGACGTATAACCTACAACTGTGCAAGGAGAGTCCGGCTGTAGAGGTCAAAGGCTCAACCGAGATTAACACTTTCAACAGGCCTCTTCCGATCCGATGCATATGGAATACGCATCGGCCGCCAAGAATTGGACTACAGATGATAGGATTATTTGAGCTTAGACCTGGACAAACCCCATGTACCAGGGCACCCGCACTAACTAATCAAATGTAGCGAACCACTTCCAGCGACCAATGACAGAGGTGTTGGATATACAATGACGGCGGCGGTACCTACAGCCCCTTCCCTATTAGTGACAAGTCATAAGGAAGTCATGAATTTATTACAAATAAACAATTTAATATAATATTCGGCAGTCATCTTAAGTCATTATTTAATTGACCTCATCACAAAAACCGCCTTCGCACGAATTAAAAAATAATTTATAATTTGCATTAATTTCGGTTAAATAATACTTGCTTTGAATCTGTATTCAACTGATTGGATATTTTAAATTGAAATTACCTTAAACAGTGGCGTACCGTCCGGACGACTTTGGAAGCCACCCCAGACTCGGGTTTCGACGGAACCGGTTCCGTGAAATTTATTTCTGATTTATATCTTCTGCTATAATGATGCACTTTTTTCAGTGTTCCTCATTTGAGGAGGATTCGGTTTAAGTGCTTCAGTAAGGAGACCATTTGTCCTCTCCAGACGAACTCTGATTTCACACTAGTGATAGGGATGATTTCAAACGTCCGTCACTCCTGGACACTGAAGTTGGGAGGCAGAAAGTAGTGGGGTGGAGAAGGAGATTGGGAAGAGGAAGGTGGGGAAGTACCTGGCTATTCAGATCTGATCACCAAACACGGCCAAAGCCATTTCAAGCAACGTTTCAATTCTGAATGGAGGTCTTACACCAGGGCGATATAAAATATACCATATATTATTTTTAATTAATTAATTGTGAAATAACACAATTAATTAAATAAAGTTTATTTGCGCACGCCGGGTTCAAACCCGTGACCTTCGGATTGGGAGTTGAGAGCCTTGCCACTTGACCACCCCGGTCTTCGACATAGGTAAATTATTTTCTTCGTGGCCTCCTGTGTAGAGTTAATGTAAAAAAAACATTTTTAAAGTTTTCATTGAAAATAACAACTTTGCCCTAGTGCACAATTTTGTAGTCAGCTGAATATAATTTAATTGAATATTTTTATTATTTTGGTGAACAGAAGTGAAGAATTTGTTGAAATGGAATAGATTTATTTTACTTTTATTTAGATATTTTTTTCTTACAGTTTATCAACCGCACTTTTCTATACATTTAGAGCACTGTTCCGCAAACAAACTATAAAAATCGCCTATCACGAGGTGATTTGATCGTTGCGCGTTGTCGAAATCAGATGTAGTCGGCCTCCGTGGTCGAGGGCAAGACTAGCGATTCAATTCGCGGGTTTAAATCCCGGCGTGCACAGATAAATTTTATTTGAATGTTTTGTGTTTTCACAATTGAAACATTTAAAATAATATTGTAAGGTATATTTGTGATTTAGCCGCGTTTGGTGACTAGATCTGAATAGCCAGGTACTTCTCCACCTTCTTTTTCTTCTCATCTGCTTCCGCTCCCCACTACCTTCAGCCTCACAACATACCCCAATTGGGAATGCCATAGTCTCACTGGCTCCAGACTGGAGCATTTGGGACTCTTGTGAGGTATTTACAACAAGAAAAAAAGACTGTGAACATGCTTTTTTTAAGGCCAAATGTGCAAAATTTCATCAATCTCGGAATATAACTGTAGTTTTGTAAAAAAAATCGAATCCTCGCAGCCCGCGCGGTGGCCGCCCGCCCGCCACAGACACTCTTATTTAAATCGATTGATGATTCCCGAAATGAAGGTCATATAAAGTGTTATTTTATTACTTATTCTTATTAATTACTTAATAGCAGAATTTTTATGTTTAAATTAATTCAGCTTAATTCGCATTATGCATGACAGTAAAGTCAATGTTTTCCCAGACGCCATTATTTTTTTTAGTGTTTCAGGAAACTCAAAACAATGGACGCAATAAAAAAGCGACACCGTCTTCATAATTCGATACGGTAGCTGCGCTTTAATTGTAAATACCGTTTCGCTAAAATCAGTCTGAAAAAGGTGCATATTAAATACCAGCTCAACAAAATACGGCTTACAAATGCATTATCCATTTTTGTGAGGTGCCGTCATATTATTTGTAGTTTCGCCGGTGTAGTACTAATGAGCAATAATAATTAAAAAGAACAATGAACTTCATGGCCCGTCTGAAACGTTCAGCTTTCAAGAACAATACGTAATCTTGTCTCTTCGTGCGTTTTGTAATGTCTTCTAATGGGATATTCGAATTTCAAATTGCGCTTCCGTGTCGCTTGGTACTTACTACTGGATTCTTTTCTTTATTGCAACTGTAAAAGTACTTACCATTTTGGTAGAATTTATGCGTAGCACGAACTAGAACATAGAAAGGTGGCAATAATTAAAAATTGAGGTAGTTACAATGTTATTTTTAAATAAACAAGTGCCTATTAAGTCCAATGTGGGTACACATTCATAGAAATGCTAAGTTTTCAACAATTGTAGAGAGTGTAAAAGGTACTTTTAGCGCCTCCGCCCACTGAGGCAACTGAAAACTCACAACTGCCAACTGTTTTTGTATGACAATGTGATGGCCTGCACACTTCACAATCACACAAAACCCCGTTGTCAATGGTAACGCAAGCGTTGACTCGCGACTGTCACTGCTGATTGCCCTGGGCGGCCATTGCTAGTTGCCAGCTGTCAGCTGATTGTTCTTCGTCTATGGTTAAACAAGCTTTTTGACCAATCAAGACAGAGAAAACAGCCGGTTTTGGTTGGTTTTCAGTTGCCTCGTCAGCGGAACGCCTTACTTGACTTACTTTAAGCAGTGATTCATGACATTATTTAAAGTAAAAAATGAGAATCAAATTTTTGTCTCTGGTGATATTTTTTATGTTTTTTTTTCAGTTAATACATACAAAATTAGTAGGTATTGGACGAGTAGGGTCGGGGTGAGATGTTGGGCGGTTTCTCTGGTGAGTGCTCAGTGATGACATGGGGATATTAATTATATTATATATTATATTATATCTATTATTAATAACAAGATTGTAATTTATTATAGACTTGACAACAATAAAATTAGGTGCTAATAATTCACATTACTTGTAAGTTGTAAGGTATTTCCCAAACTATACTAAAGTATGTAAGCTACCAACCTTATCTAATTGGCCTACTAGAAATAACCAAAAAAATTATAATTAGATAGTTGGACACTCAAGATCACTTAACAACAATAATAAATATAATAATAAAATACTTAATTGAATAAAATCCCTGTAGAGCACCCCCCACCCCCTCCACCCCCTAATATGTTTTGTATAAAATCCCTAGGTTAAGAATATTTTTTACCAGTCTGAAGATGGCTTTGACAAGCTGAAACCGGTTAAGGTCAATAAATTAAAAGTGGGAAAAGTTTTAAATTTGTTTTATTATACTGTTATAATGGAATTCCACCACAAACTATCAGTTTCAAAAATAGAAATGAAAGAAAAAAATACGTTTGGATTTGGAAAAAAAACAAAGAGTCATCAGAGACTAAAATTTCAGTTACATTTTTTATTCCAAAAAATGTCAGGAATACTGGTTTTAAAGTAAATTAAGTGCGTCCATTGACATCCTGTTTCAACCGATGAACGGTTTCCCAAAAATACTTTCTTTTCTGGGCCGAAATATAATTTCAACGTAATCAAAACCAACAGGATCTTGCAAAGGAAATGCAAGAAAGTGAAATTGTACACATTTCATCATTAGCGTACATTTAGGGGATTTCTCACCATCCTCCCAATAGCTTATGTACCCTAATAACGAATATTTTTAAAAATAAAAATACAATACTCGCAGTGGTTAGAAAATTCGGCCAACTTATCCAATATATAGCCACTATTCATAGGTTCGAGTACTGAATCATAAACTCCAACTTAATAAATAAATAAACCGTTAATCGTAAATTGAAAATATTCGTTATTAGTGTAGATAAGCTATTGTGAGGATGGTGAGAAACCCCCTTAGAGTTATTCAATCTCGAATACCTTCCCATTCCCGCATCGCTTCGTCCCTTACTAATAAAGGGCGAAGGATGCTATTGGTTGGATACCACAGATGGTCTGACCGATATAAGCTCATGTTTTAATTCTAGAAAGTTAAGTTTGCCTTCCGGTATGAACCGCGCAGATTCAGGAAAAATATCTGGCAGAACTGGAATATTTTCAGCTGACCCAGAGTGAATAGACTCGTAACCTTTTTGTTTAAGGTTTAACGACCCGTTGAGGGAAAAATTCAGATCCCTTTGGGTTATCGTTAAAGTACTCACAATATACAGTATTACTATTATTGAACTGTGTCATACTTGCAAATTTATTGTACCTACCTACCCCGAATAAAGACTAATTGTGTTTAACTTAAAAATTGCGGATTTTATTTGATTATCCCGTTATTATTATTTAAATTTATTTATTTATTGACTGTAAAACTACAACGTAAAATAACTGAAAAGAATATAATGCAGGAAATATAACAACATTTAAAACTTTGAAACAATAATAACGATTGGTACACGAGTTATACAAAAAAACAATAAACTAGGAGGGACAGCTGCGCTGCCCTTTTCATACAGAAACTTAAATTTGGATTTGCGGCCAAAATACTTAATAGCTGAAAAAAAGTTTTTTTATTAAATGGAACAGCAAGTATCCAGTGCCGATTTGTGCTATTGTAGTACCATGACGCGACATATATAAAAATGATCAGTATCAGAAATAACATTTCGATCGGTAATAAAATTAAGTGCTAGGTGAGATAATAATAGTACTTCAACATCTGAGCATTTACAGACGATTCAAGAAAGAATTTCAAGTGGCAGCAGTAACTAATATGTTGATGTACTAACCATTTTATGAATCCGGTAGTAAAAAATCTATGATCTCTGTTTTAGAAATACCTTCGTAAAATTTGTACCAAAATAAGGTAATTTTATAGTACCCACTACCCACTGTATAATTAATATATATTATAAAAGAAAGTTTTAAAAAAACATGCGGACCGCAAAAACTCAGAAACGTGTACCGGTACGATCAAGGGAGTTATATGGTGTGGTAGATCTCTATTTCCCCCAGGGAATAAAGGGTGCTGTTTTTTCCTAGAGGGCGTGCTTTTGAAGATATAAGGGTTGGAAGTTTTGCCCTCTAGAAATTTCGAAAGCACTATGGAAGGTTCGAAAAAACTCTAGAATGTTCTGGAAGGAGTGACAGAGTATGTCGGTGACTCAAAAAGTTACGAGAACGTTCTGGATGTTTCGAAAAAGCTTTAGAAAATGGTGGAAGGAGAAAGTTCTAGATGCTTTCAGAATAAGTGGTGGTGCATGTCGGTGAGTCTAGAAGGTTCCGGAAAGTTCTAGATTGTTCGATAAAGCGGGTAAAGTTCTGGAAGGAGTGGCGGAGTATGTCGGTAAGTCTAGAAAGTTCCGGAAAGTTCCAGAAGATTGGATAAAGCTGTAGAAAGTTCTGGAAGGAGTGGTGGAGTATGTCGATGAGCCAAAAAGGTTCCAGAATGTTCTAGATGATTCGCTAATGCTCTAGGACGTTATGGAAGGAGAAAGTTCTAGAAGCTTTCAGAAATGAGTGGCGGAGTGTGTCGGTGAGTCTAGAAGGTTCCCTAAAGTTCTAAAAGGTAGAAGATAAAGCTGTAGAAAATCCTGGAAGGAGTGGCGGAGTATGTCTACTTATGTGTAATTTTCTTAGCGGTGAGTCTAGAAAGTCCTGGTGTGCTAGCACGGTCGCTCGATATGAAGTTACCGACCGATTGTCGGTAACTTCTCATCGTTCCCTAGGACAACTGCAGATCTCAAACGTACAAACGACAGTTGATATCGAATATATTAAGAACACTTAGTCATTGTGAACTGTCACCTATTCGTTTGCGATCTGCAGTTATCGTAGGGAACGATGAGAAGTTACCGATAGTTATCCTATCGATCGTTATAGAGCAAGCGTGCTAGGGCCTCTGGAAGGTTCGCAAATGCTTTAGAAAATTGTAGAAGGAAAAACTTTTAGAAGCTTTATGAAATAAATGGTGGAGTATGTCGTCGAGCCAAGAAGGTTCAAGAATGTTCCGGATGGTTCGCTAAAGCTCTAGGAAGTTATAGAAGGAGAAAGTTCTAGAAGCTTTCAGAAATGATCGTCGGTGAGTCTAGAACGTTCTGAAAGTTCTAAAAAGTTTCAAAACATATTGTTAAAAAAAAAGTATTCACAACGTTCATGAACATCCCGAAACATTGTAGAATGTTGTGAAATGTTCGGGAATAAGGAATCGAGAACATCTTTGGGGAACATCCCAGCACACTCTCGAATGTTGTGGAATATTAATGTGGAATAATAATGTGGAACAACATATTTTGCTCAAAAACTTTTACAAATAGGAAAGGCACATATCCTACTGATCAGATGACCGGCCCCATTGAACTCAACAGTGATTTCTGCAACATAGCCACTACCGAACCAATTTATACAAACATTGTTAACATTGTTCACAACATGTGAAAACCAACAAAAACAAACAACATTGATGAGGAAATCATGATCAACACCATACGACAACCTGCAGTCCACCTCAGAACAGGAATACCTAGTGAGGAGAACTGAGGATAAAATATTTCACTTTGTATTCTTAATTTATTTAATATTGTATTTTGATTTTAATTTGTATTGTCATTAAATAATTTTTTTTTTTTTAAACTATACCAATCCAGAGTGGCTATTTCAAAGGGCAATTTTGGCAACTAAATATAATATTCCCGACTATATCAATTTTGAGATATCGTCAACAATAAGAATCGAAGAGAGAATATGCAAATCGATCAACGCGATGGTTAAAGTTGAAGACATTGTCAACTTCCCCACAGAATTTTTTAAACTCTTTGCAAGTACCAGGAACGCCATTACACTGCCTTCGACTGAAAATTGGATCTCCGATAATACTACTCATAGATAGCTTGCTCTCAAGCCGGAAATTCAAAAAATTGTACATATATACCCCGGATGACAAAATGATTGTTGTGTGTGTTGTTTATAAACAAGTATTGCAAATAGTTAGAATATGTGTACAATAAAAAAAAATATGTCTTATATTTTAAAGTTTATCCTTTTATTCCAACTACAATAAAATCTCATATCAACTCCCTGAGCGAAGCCAAATACTCTAGCTAGAGCGTATGAGAGCATTCCACAACATTCCGGAACATTCTGGAATCTTGTGGAATGTTCGGGAATATGGAACCAGGAACATCATAGTGGAACATTCCAGAACACACTCGAATGTTATCCTGAGCGAAGCCGGGTACCCCAGCTAGTATATTATTAAAGTTAACATATAAGATGACTTTGAAAGTAAGTATACATAATTCTCTAACGTTTTTTGTAGACCATTATTATGACCCTTATCTGAAGGAGCACTTCTCTGTAAGCGTATACAATTTTTCATTATTATTTCCTATACCATTGGTGAAATTTTGTACGCCCACCCGCGAAGGGAATATTTCTTTACGTAATGGCGAGCTCTGGCGTTGTGAAATTTGCAAAAAATAAAAAGATAGCGCGAGTTGTTGGAAAAAATGTGTGTATTCCATAAAGTTTAGCGGGAGGGAGGGAAAATGCGAGGGGGAGGGAAATCTGTTAAGAGGGAGGGTAACGAATGCGAGGGGTTCGCCGGAGTGGTACAAGAGAGGGGGGGAGAGGGGGGGAAGGACACGCAGAGAACGGGTGACGGAAGGGAGGGAGATGAGAGAGGGGAATGGGGGGCGGGAACGGGGACGTATGGGAAAGGACATGCAGAGGACGGGTGACGTTGACAAAGGGGTGGGGGATGAGGGAGGGGCAGATAGAGGGATTCCAAAGGAGACATAGTAGCGGTAGGGGATAGCAGGGGGTACAATCAATGCTTCTCAAAAGGAAAGCTGCATGAGACCTGCTCACACGTCGGAAATCCTTCTGATTTATTCGTGTACGCACCAGATGGAAAAATCAAAAATATTGCGTATCCAATGGCACTTTAGTAAACGGATATAAAAAAAACAAACATTTTATTTATTTAAATGGCAATGCAACACATGGTACTCGCTAGTTTGTATTAAAAGATAAAGCCACGCCGCCACATACACTCTAATATAAATATATTTGGAAAAAGAAACAAACCCGCGTTGTTTGATGAAACTTTTCATAAAAAAATATGTGAAAATAAAAAAATAAATGATTACATGAACAGGCTTCTACTAATAAATAATAGGAACGAGCAAACTCATTGCGTTAAAAGTGTAGCCATAATAAAATATAAATGGACCAAGTCGATTGGTTTGAAATACGGTGGTATCATTTTGTTATGACTCGGAATTCCAAGATAGCAATATTTTCGCATGTTTTTCTTCCGAGAAGACTCTTCCTGAAGAATGTTTGAAGTAGCCGTCCAACTGTCTAACTGTCCATCAGTTTTATCTTATTTACTATAATTATACAACTAATATCATACAACCGTACATCCACTTGCTCTGTCTAGCGGACTAGAGACTAGAGCAGGTCTAGCCAACCCAAGTTGCACAACGGACCACATCGACGACCTAACATTTTCCAAGGGCCGTAAAGGATACCGATTATTTTATCAATAGTCACAACTTAAATGGAGAATGCATTTTGATACTCTGTTACTCGCAAATCGAAAATCTTGGACACGAGAATGATTTTTGTCGACTATGACTCTATGAGTCAGTGTGTCACTATTTTAATTACACTTCTGTGAATATGAATAGTTACAGTTGGAACAAGAGAGTGGTTTTTCTCCATTTTGAGTCAGTGCGAGTGTGCCTTTTGACTGAAATTTTTTGAATATGAATAGAAACAGTCAGAACAGAGAAAGGTGAGTCAGTGTGTGCCTCTTTGGAACTGGAACTGGAATGATTACCCATTCCGAATATTCACGATCTCTACGGCGTCCACAGATGACAGTTGTAAAGAGCTACATGTATAAGTTGACGAAAATGAGGGCCCTGTCGTCTGTGACATAACGAAAGTGGTTGCCAGATTATAATATAAAGTTAAGGCGTTTGTGCATGTTTACGCTAGAACCAAAATATACTATATGTATAGCACTATATTATTGTGACATTCGACCTTGTAGAGATTTTTAATAATAGTGTAGTAGTACATCGAGTCGTCATTGCAAGCGGACTGCGACTTCTCGGCGGGCATTATTATGCGCGGGAAAGATAAACCTGCCTGCATTTTTCTTGTAATTGTAGGAACTTTGATAATTGCGGGCCGCACGTTGGGGGCCGCGTGTTGCGGGTTGACCGGCCCTGGACTAGACTGACTAGAGAAATCAAATTATTTTAATATTACTATTCAGAACCGTTGCTGTTTTATATGGTTTCAAGTGGTGCGTAATTTTATAGTAGAAAGGCTACCGACGAGGAATTTTATGACTCTATTTATTGGATATATAAAAATAACTTTTAGTGGTTTGTAGATCACTGTTGTAAGTACAATTATTCATGATGATTATTAATCATTTATGGTAGAATAAAAGATAAATTTATGAGCTAGTCAATGAGGTGGTCACCTACAACGAAATTTCATGTTTTTTATAAATGTATCGTACTAATTTAAAAAAATATATATATTATCAGAACACAAAGATTTTTTTACAACTGTATTTTAAACAATGCGAGCCTCACTGGGCACTCCTCCACCCGTTCTGAGGCCCCCATTTCACAACTAAATTTCAAGACAATAATTATTTAAAGTGTAATTAAATTAAAATTAAAATTACAATTTTTTTGTGTTATCCTTTTTTTCTTTAATCCATTGATTAATTTTGCATCTGAAATGTTTTTTGTTTTCTTCATTTTTTATGTCGAGTGTGAGATTGTTGAATGCTTTTATTGCCCGGTATTCATGGTGTCTTTGTCCAAAGCTTGATTTTACTGTCAAAGTTTTTATGTTGTTTTTGTACGTTTGTCTAACTGGCATATTATTGTTAGTTTTTGTTGGAGTTCGTTTTTTGGCCAAAAATATGGTTTAGTAGTGTTTTAATTGGTGTATAATTGGTGTATATCTAGTACGTCAAACATGTTGAAAATTTGGTATGTATCAGTTCTTCTATGTTTTTTCAGTAGGTATTACTTTTAGGATGGTTTTCTGTGCTATTTCCATATGACCTATAACTGAGTCTGTTGCTCCTCCCCAGACAATGATTCCATATTCTATTATGAATTGACAGAGTGCAATTACATTATTTGAATCAGGTTCCACGACATTAAGCTCTAAATTCCTCGCTGAACATATATTAGGCCTTTTACTTCCTTGTGCACTTTTAAAAAGATTTATAAATTATATAGCCGAGGACTGCCAACATTTTTTTTCGCCTTTGTCCTTTCTAAATTAATAGCATAATAAGGAAGAAGGAAAATGGAAGTTAATCATAGCGTAAGAGATCGAGGATACGGAAAGGCAAAGAAGACCGATATCCGTTAGAGCGGGTATGCTGTTATTCCAAAAGATTATACTGCAGCCCAATGTATACCCCAGAAGCCCAGAATCCAAAAGACAATCACTTCAGAGGCGTCATTCATCTTCCCCAACCACCAAAAAGTTTAAGACGACCCATTCAGCTGGAAAAGTCATGGAATCTATTTTTGGGACCGTAGCGGGGGTCCTTTTCCTAGAACACTGTATCCATGTTTGCATTCAAAATTAATTGCATATGTCGATTTGTAATTCTAAAATCTAAAAGAGTCTTTCATCTGCTTTCAAAAACAGTATTAAAATACGCTATAATACGTTAGTAAACAATGATTAATTATTAATCTCCAATCGAATTGCGAAAATATAGTTCCCACCGAAAATAAGCACTCTGACATTTTAGAAACCACCACGCCAGAAATTTCATGTCCACACATGGTTTTCATACGGTCCGGCGCATCGAGATGTTCTCGAAGTCAGGTCATTAAATTTAGACCGTACAGTCGTTAGGACAAGATTCTATCAGATTATTGTAACCTTACTTTCTGGTGGACACTCGGTATATTTAAAATCTATTTTTGATGTGTTTTTTTGTATGCCTATAAACTACAAATATCATTAAAGCAGTAAAAAAATTGGGCATGTTATAAATTTCAGAATCTCCAGCACCAGAAGAAACCCCCCTCCTCCTCACTCTCCACTCCCCACCATCCGTCGGGGTCGCGGTCACTTGGCCTTTGTAAAATGGGGTCGCGACCCGAAAGAAGTCATGAACCCCCGGTTTAAAATAATGACAATGGCCAATGGGTTATGGTAGGTTACGGATGACTAGCGGATATTATAATTAACAAATGTTAATTAATTAAAAGCTATTAGTTAAGATTCCGTGACGTTACCATCATTAAATGATCCAGTTCCAGACGTGCCTTGCTTTATCATTTTACTCGCCTTAAATCACGCGGAGCGCTAATAATTTTCCCAGGAATTGTGATCGAAATGGGCCGCGCCTTTGCTTGAATTAGGACCAAACATGCCACACGTAAACAGATATATTCACCAAAATAACCTGATTGCTGATAAGATATTCGAGTGTGAACGAATCGTTATTTCCGAATGAATTTTTTTGTAAAACTCGATTGAATCGAACTTACCGATTCAAAGTTACAAGCTACTGGACGAAGCTATGGGAGAATACACAAACACAGAATGTGCATAGTTTTCGAAATAATTGTGGTATTTTGAATTTTGAAAATAATAAAAATAATGTTCTCATTCTCCCTTCTTTATCTTTCTCATAAACAATCGACGCTTATGATTCGATTTATAAATCGACACGTCTAGGTATAATGTAGGAAAAGTAACAAGAAGCCAAAAAAATTAAGTCTTATGTAATGAAACATTTTTCTTTTGGTCGTTTCTTCGATCAGTTAATTACAGAAAATCACCCTCTCTTCAGGTCTCTGCCCCTTCTTAAACCCGCCTCGTCATGCGTGTGATCTACAGTACACGCCAAACTTAAATGCCGACTTGAACTTACGATTACTTACGATTAAAACTTACGATTTAATACGATCCATTCTCGCGGAGGCAAAGTCACTTTACTGACTTTTACAATGACCGTAAGCGAAAGAGTAATATGCCCGCCTTAAACTCGCTGATTGCGACGATTTCTGTTTCAACGTTAGACCGGCGCTTACTATACTTCCCCTAACTTTATTCAGAACAGACTCAAGCCTAATATTCACGAGCGCGAGCATGTCCGGTTTGTGCGAGCATCACGTCACAGGCCGAGCTACAAGCTGTAGCATACTGCGGGACAGAATCACCCATACACATACACCACTTATACAGAAATGCTGCAGTGAAGTCTTGCTCGGCCGTCATCGACCAAATAAGTAGTTATCGATGTCGGTCGGACTTGTCCGTTCGTGAATACTAGACTATAGATAGTCTACAGAATCTCTTTTTGGCAAGATTTCAGTAATCTAAATTTGATTTAAAAATTCACTGAATCATATTTGCGAGAGCCATCGCGAGTTGTAACAAAACCATTTACAAACACGCACGAAATATAGAAATATTATAATATCAGCAAAATCTTTTGCCTTTTGGAATGTCAATGTATTTGCGTGTTTGTAAAAATTCTAGTATGACCATAACTTGCCCACATCTTTTATGTAAATGATGTTGATGAAAAATTCTTCAAGGGTGACATATTCGTATTACATGGGCAGGTTTGCACCAAAACAGAAAATAATTCACAAAAATATTGCGTTAAAATGTTTTCGCATTTTGTATAGACCAGATAAGCATTATGAAAGTGAACAGATATGAAAAAAAAACACTTTTTTGCTAATTCCGTATTAAGGTTCTCGTTATCTGATATTGCGCTTGTTATATTGTTTGTTCAGAACTTTTCTAATCAAACAAATACTGATTATAAAAATAAACATTTGAAATGTAGCCACGACCGATATCGGTACCCCAGTGGCCTTGTGTGGCCTGATGGAAAGTTTACGGCATTTGGATGCAAGTAGGTATATTTATAGATTTTTGAAAAATAATGTAAAAGTATTTCGTTATGCCTAGATGGTAAAACCGCTATCATTCTATCCATAAAATGTTAAATTATGGAGATAACTTGGCATCTTTTGAAGCACATGTGTATGCTCCAATGATAATAATGATTGGATTATTTCTATAGCGCCGCTTTCGTGGATAAATCATATCAAGGGGCTTAACAACTCTATTTATTTAACCTAATACTTAGATTTAATGTAACCAATAACAACTTACACATAAGTTTTATTACTGGTGACTTACAACTAAGATTTATAGCTATAAAATGACTACTGAGGCTTATTGTAACCAGTGGCGGTTTTATGTAAAGTTTTCTTTTTGCGCAGTGAGCTATAATAAAAGAATATAAGGAAGTAAGACATCTTTGTATTATAATTTTACCAAACTTTTAACAGCGCGCCATTCAAATTCCGGGATTCCCGAATAAGACTCGTACTGCCCTAGAGAGAGTCCGAAATGAATCCCAAATCTATTATATATTTTTCTACCTAATGATCTTCCGTGATATATTTCTGAGGTTCACGCAAAACATACTAGTGGCGACAGAACGATAAACCTTCAAACCTTGGGAATCTACAGCATCCGTGGGTGCGCAGCACCTATGAAATTTGTTAACACCAATTTTGTTAGGAATGGTATTTTGCAAGAATCAAAAGTTTTTTTTGTGATTATCGAAATGCAATTTGTAAATACCAAATTTCTAAGGAAATAGTATTTTTCAAGAATTAACCTTTTTTTGTGATTGTTGTAAAAATTAATTACTAAAGATTTTACTTTTTTATATTAACAGAGAATAGTTTCTCGCATAAATTCTGTAAATCGTTTAAAATAATTATTTTTTGTGAACTACGACTAAATAATGTATTAGGTTCACAGCGAGTTCATCGAAAACGAGTTCAACCTAACCTAACCTAACCTAACCTCTCGTTGTCGATGAATTTGCTTTCGATGAATCGATTTTAGATGAACTCGTCGGTTACCGTAAGCCACAGATGTTTTAACCAGACAATACCGGAAAGTTGTCCCCATTAAATCAAATTCTAGACGTGTTGTATCTTTTTAATACAAAACATAAATAAAAAAAAAACATAAATTAATATAGTAAAAATTTTGAAAGATTGTTATTTTATCTGGTAAACGCACTTTTCAAATTTTGAAAAACTAAGTTTTTTTAATATACTAAGGTTATACCGTTGGTCGTTGGTACATTTGTTCAATTTTCAAACGAAATATTGTATTATACAAAACAAATTTCAAATCATATAATCATACATCAACATAAATCAATACATAATCTAGTAAAGACACTTTTCAGAATTTTAATTTTAGTACAATTAAAATCATTAAAAAATAAATCCGAGAATGTGTTTTGTGACGAAAATACCTCAGTTTTTTTTTTATTTATTAAAGGTCTTAAACAAAAATATTTCAGATTTTTTTACACACTTATTTTTTTAGACATTATTGAAAAATTATATATATACTTATGAACAACAAAAAACATACAAGAAGTACACGATATTTAATATTTTATCATCATGCGTTTTAAGCATTTTTATTGCGTACTTGAATGTAGGTTTTCAATAGGGCATGTGCCTAGTATGGCGGCCATAAATTCCACAATTGTTATATATTTACTATTCAAAGAATAAAGAAACATTAAAAAAAAAAAAAAAAAAAATCGATATTAAATTTTCGTTTAAAAAATTTGATACGGGGAATAATCAATCTTTCTCATCGGAATCTATCAGGAACATTTTGGAAATTTAATTCTCAGCCGCTGGACTCCGATTTTCTACCGATGTATAACATATGTCCCTTGGGCACTTTAAGTTTCTATGTTAAAAACTAAAAATATGTGTTATTATTTAAGATAATATCTGAAGATTTGTAGAGCCGAAACGTTAATTACGTAAAATTCCCTCGATAGAAAAAAATCGCAACGTTTGCTCCAAAAACTATTATTTTTCACACGTTTGTTTCTGTTATTTTACAAGTTAAATGTATAACAAAAATTACAGTGTTTCTTTATATGCTACTTAAGGTGTTGAAGAGAGATTTTTGCTCTATTGTAAATAAGTCGTATTTTATGAAACATTTTCCCAATTTTCGCCCGAATTTTTTCCTTTATTATTATTAGCGCGCTTGCTCCAACATTCGTATTGTCGTATCTCTCCTTCTTATTCTTTTTGGGCGGGTACTACCGGCCCTTAAACCGATCTTATTTATTTTTCAAAATTGACAAATTAAATTTATCGATTTAAAACAATGGTATTTAAAATTTTACTTTAGAAAATATAATATCATGACCATGACAAATATCTAATCGAGTCAGAATAAAAAATTAAATGTCTTATTAGAAAATTTGGTACCTTTCGGTAATTTGTTTTGAGAAGAATAACATTTGGCTTGTATGGTTATGGTTCTAAGCACTTCGATGGTGTATGGCTGCCATCTGTTCACCCCTTTTTCAACAACAGGAAAACAGGACAGGTGTAAATACCTCTCAGGATAGATAGTGAGGCTTAGTCACATGACAATAATCGTATTTATATCCGTAGATAACTAATTATCCATTAATTAGTGCTATAAATATATTATAAAAAAGGCCTTCTAAGCATTCCGAGTTCCACCTCCAGCATTCCGTCGAGCGTATCAATGACTGATTTTGGTAACATATCTCTGTAAATAAGGACTATGATAATAATAATTTGTATTGTGATAAGGGATAAGCGAGTTTAATATCTGCTAAATCTATGGCGGTAATTCCATAGATCTTATCGCAACATGTTTTTGTCGTGCAAAGGTGTTAATTAAACAAATTGTGCCTATAAGCATTGTTCGACTAATTATAGGAAATTGCCGCGTACTCGAAACGCGTCTTCGCTATCATCATCGTCATTTCGGCACTATATTGCAGGGTGGGATTTAGCCTCCTACGCAAATGTGGTCCACTAATCCATTCCAGTCCGTTCTTATTCAGTCCTCCCTCAGGTCTTCAGGTAGCGTAAAATACTTGAGATGTTATCACATTCGACCTGGAGCTCTCACACGGTAAAATCGATAACTTTTCAATATCGGATCGATAAGCGTAACTTCCGGTGATTTAATATCGATGCCCCGAGCATGGACTCACTGTTGACAGCTTAACCTATATTGACAGGGAATAAATAAGAAATCGATACGGTATCTAAAGATATTTTCTATGAATTGACACTACGAAATGTCAAACACCAAGCAATTACGTAAAAATATTAATAAATTGGCAGTGTCGAATTTAAATACTAACCTAAATATGCATTTACTTTTTGACACTAAAAGGGAGTTAATTAGTTTATGATGTCTTTATACATATTCCGACCATTTTCATTTCTCAAAGATCGAATGGAATAGGTTGATTGCTTCTTATATGTTTTTTTATGTCTATGGATCGCGTATAAGACTTCTTTTATTTCTAAGAGCTTAGTTAGTTCAATATGCTCATTAAATAAGCCAATAATTTTGCAAAACGAATGACATAATTAAAAAATATGTGTATATTGATAGTTAACTGAAACTTATTTGCTACTATGGAGGCCACGCTAAAATTTATCAATCGTCGCACAGAAGGACGGCCAAAGGGTATTACGACGCCAAAAATAGGAGAAAGCATTGTCTTCAAACTAATCATAAATATTTTTTTTAATTTTTCCCATTAACCAGTTCACAATGATCCGCAAGATTTTTTTGGTTTTAACGCAACCAAATAGATTTGCGCCTGATTCGTTCACTGGGTAACTACGCTCGTCCTGTTTTCCCTATTTAAAAATCAATTTTTTTCAATATGGATATTAAAGCTTCAGGTGTTTACTTTAACCTGCAATTACTTATAACTTATAACATAAAAGATCTAACGTAATATAGATATAATATATATTTTATGATGTAACGTTTTTGTTAAAAAAATAAATTGAAAAAAGTTCCAGCGAGTTCCACGACATTATTTTACCAGTTGTAAAATATACCCAATACGCTATATGAAAACGTAAAGTGTATATCTACCCTCTTCCACATTTCTTAAATAGAGCGCTTTTTTTTCCAGGTAGTCTTGGCGACCCGCTCTAAATGTACATATTTATAACAATAAAAAATAATAATTTCACAAGTAAACCTCATTTTACAGTTTGATAATATTGATATGCTTTGTCTACTATCACTAATATCACTAATTCAAAATACGGAAATAATTCAATCCTAAATAATTTATATTTTAAAATTTAGAGTTCTACGACTACTTGACCCCAACTAACCCTAATAACGTATTTTTTAAAATATTTTCTTAGGTAATCTTCTCATACGCATTTCTGATCAGAATTTGAAATAAAAATATTTTTGACGTCATAAATTGATAAGTCGGCCTTGTGTGCGTCGGTTGGAATATCTGTTAAAAATCGTAGACCGTGCTCGCAAATATTGATGAAAACTGATTATAGATGTCGGATTTGGTCAATATCGTACTGATATAGGGTTTTATCGATCGTCCAAGTTTGACCTCTTGAAGGAAATATATATTGAGTGAAGGCGTTTCCACTTTTACAGGACAAATTTATTTATTTATTTATTTATTTATTTACACATATACGGCACAACATGTGCCATTAACATAATTGACATAACATATAAATAGTACAACAACATGAAGAATAACTAAAAGTATAAATGTAAGTTAAATATAAGGAAAAAAAAAATGTTAAAAGTAAGTAGTAAGGTAATAAGTAGTAGGAAAAGGGTAAAATATAAATGTAAAGTGAAAAATATGGTACAAAGTATAAGTATAAAGTACAAGCTTTAAATTATTAAGCAAAGATAAAAAAGTTAAAAGTTAAAAGTGAGAATAAAATAATAATAATAAAAAAGTTAAATGTAGAAATATAAGATGAATATAATATAAATATGATAAATATGGGACAGGACAGGCCAATTTAACTATTTGACGCATTCTGCACATCGCTGTATACGTTAGAACTGAGGGAAGATTACACTGCATCTAAATGGCACAGGCTAAAATTATGTCTAATGTACATATATCGGGAAATATTCTGCTTACTGAGATACTGCAGAGCTACGGAAAGGTTTCTGGAGGGAGGAGTGCACTCCTTCATGGCACTTCTCTAGCACCGTGTAGGAAGATTATTTATTTTATTTAATAATTTTGAACGCCCTGAGGGGCTTTTACATGCTTTTTATACAGGAACAGAAAACAAAAACTTAAAGAACCTAACATAAAATACTTATTATGGTAGGTATAAAGGTGCATTTAAGTGAAAATAATATATCAGAAAAGAGAAAGAAAGAAAAAACTGAAACTTTTTTAAATTACAGATGGCGTAATAGATGGCAACAATACAGCGTAAGTACAGTAGATAAATAGGAAGAATATAAAAAGATATGCAATAGCCCCTATGCGATGCGAAAATATCATCTTATGGTGCAGACTACGCCAATCCAAGAAATCCATCATCCTGCAATGATTGCCTGGATGGAATCCTATTTATGGACCCCTGGAAGACGGTCTAATGTCCCCCATAAGCAACTATTTGCCTAATTTCTAATTAATAGTTTATTACATCTTTTTAGTTTTATTTTTTTGAATTCTTATTTTGTTTTATTCTAAATTGTGGAATTGAATAACACCACCGCTGAATAAGTTATTATTGTAGGGACATAAAGCTAGGTACGATTCAAATTTTTTAAAGACAAAAATTATCTAAGTAAATGAATCTTTGCATGATCCGGATGATGCAGATTTTGACATACCAACAGTGAGAACTTTGCAACCGACCTTCTTAAGAGCTATTGACCAGCGGCTGGGAATAAAAGTTTAAAAATGCTTGCAACTGTAAGGGGAGGTTCCAATAAGAAAGATCGATTATTACCCGTATCAATTTTTTAAAATTAAAAATTTAATATCGATTTATTTCATTCCAAACTTTCTTTAATATATACCTATATTCAAGTAAGTATTAAAAATGCTCACAACGCACGATCATAAATTATTAAATATCATGTACTTCTTGTAAGTATTTTTTTCATCATAAGTACTTATAATTTTTCAATAATGTCTAAACAAAATAAGTGTGTCAAAAAAATCGAAATATTTTAGTTTGTAAGACCTTAAATATATAGAAAAAGTGAGGTATTTTCGTCACAAAACACATTCTCGGTATTATTTTTTAATGATTTTCATTTAACTAAAATTAAAATTGTATTAAATGTGTTTACTGGATTATGTATTGATTTATTTTTTTGTATGATTATATAATTTGAAATTTGTGTTGTATAATACAGTATGTCGTTTGAAGATTTAACAAATCTGCCAACGACCAACGGTACAACCTTGGTATATTAAAAATAAACTTCTAATTTAAAAAAATTAAGAAATGCGTTTACAAGATAAAATAACAATCCTTCAAAATCAATTTATGTTTTTTTGTAAAAAAGAGTCAACACGTCCAGAATTTTATTTTTAAAATGACTAATTTCCGGTATTCTCTTAAATAATTTTGGCTTTGCATTTGCGTTGATTGAAGGTTTCGCTAATGAATCAAATACCAATCTAGGTTATTGGAAAAACATCTGATATTTCCATTCTCACCCGATTAGACCGTTATCGGGAATTAATATTCCAATTAGTTCCTGGATTGTTCATTTGACACAATTCCATTTAGTTACTATCGGGCAAAGCACTCCAAAGCGCAATAAACTGTTGGTTTACCCGTGACATTGCCCTTAATGAAACTTTATCTGATAGTTGAGGTTTTCCGGAGTACCTGTTGTCGCTTGTCGTTTAATCTGTTGTAGTTTACCTGCGTAAATAGTTACTACGAAATACAACACATACTCTTAGGTCAAGTGTCCCTGGAGTAGGTACTATTCCAGTACCGCGGTATGGAACTACTCGTAGGTCTCTACTTGATTTCCCAATTATGCAAACGTAATAATTTCTAACTGCATCGTGATATTTAATTAAAAATTGTAGCACACCGTTTTTACGCTTGCCACTACATCTCTTTCCCCCGTACAGCGCCACCCTGCTCACCCAAACCTAGGCTAACCAGGCTGCGCAGACGCCTTCTGCGCATTTCATACCCTCGAGTCGCCCCATAAACCACGCCCCGCCACAAGGAATGGCATATAAAAAGAGCTGCGCGCCCTAATTCAACCAGTTCGTCTGCAGCTCGCCCTTGGCTAGTACACTCTCTTAGTTGCGCCTCGTCCTTTGGCACAACCCTCTAAGGAGTATTCTACTTCCATAAGCAAAGCACCAACCAGACCCCGACTGCTGCCTTAGTTGCGCTTCATCCTATGGTACGACCCTCTAAGCAGAACACAGTCGCCGCCGCCCGTTACCATAACGGCACGAATCAGTTTTGTTGTTCCCAAAGATTAATCAGCAAGGTTCCCTCCGATCCCTTGCTCAGTTAATTATTATTGTGATTTGATACATTGTGACTATTTTTACTATATGTGATCTGTGAACTTCCCTTCAATAAATAACATTTTACCAACAAATGTGTTACAAAATTTTTTTTTTCCTCCTACGTTATTTTCCTCCCCTCCCGGATTCCCCCCTCCTTCCTTGCCGCTAAACTATATTATGGAATAAAAACAAATTTGAAACAACTCACGCACCACCTAATATTAAATTACATAACGCCAGAGCTCACCGTTGGATATAGAAAGCTTTACGCCTCATTACATCTCACCAAAGTTTCATAGCAAAGGATGAATGGTTTAGGAACGCGTACGGGACAAATAAAGAAACAGTCATTTTTGTATACAGGGATTTTATTTTATTTTGTATTTTAAGAGACGTAGGTAGGTACTTGACTATCTATAACCATTGTTTTTTGTAAAAAATGAAAAATTGTTGTCACCGGTGACATTTTACATTTCTTTTTCAACTTAAAAAATCAGTATATGTAGGGCAGGTAGGGTTGATTAGTGATGAAAATATTGTAAATTTTTGATGTTGCATGGTTTTGAACAAATAATTTTTTTTTTTTAAAAAAAAACACGAAAAAAGCACCGGAGACCAACATTTCAATTGTTTTTTTTACTCCAAATAATATCAGGATTTGCCGGTTAAAGTAAGTCAAGCACAGTAGAATAATGTAGTGGTTGTACTTTGGTCGGTAGGTAGATGGCCATAAACAATTAGTGTGTTATTTAACAATAGCGGATCAATACAATGTCACGCATATCAATCACATAGTTCTATTTCCTTAGGCTAGTCGTAACTATTAAGAAACGCAATCTAATTTATTACATGCTAATAGGCCACAGACATGCATTTGATTGTCTTTGAAATAATTCGTAGATTGTTTTATAAAATAAGTTTGTAAATTCTCTAGAATACGGAGTTAATTATTATGTACATGTTAAAGGACGCACTTGAACCATTGATTCCGAATATTATTCGGAGTAAAAAATGAAAATTAATTTTCAATTTATTTTTTTCAAATAATTTTTTTTATTTTTTATTTCCTCACAAATAATTGCTCAAGTTTCCTATAAAATCACGAAACATTAAAATCTTTATTGGCCTGTATTTTATAATTTTAACCAAAAATAAATAAAGTACCTATTCTTTTGATTAGAAAAATAATTTTTCAGTTTGATTGGGTATTTTGATCTCAAATCCAGTCAGCAGTCCTCGCTTTCGGAGCATAAAAAGTGCACCGGGTCTCCCACGAGCATACTTATTAGGAACATATAAGTTAACCTCTTTTAAGTTATTTTTCTTACTTTTTCTACTTCAAGGATATGGTTTTTTTTTTAGAAGGGGTCCAAACATTGGAGCTATATTTTAGGATGCTGCGAACAAGTGCTTCATATTATGTTCTCTGTATTGCGATTCCATCAGTAAATGATCTCGCTTTACGAAGAACAAATCCAATAAATTGGCATCCATAATTTAACAACCAACAGAGTTATCAGAATGCCATTATCTCAGAAAAATGATTGGGAGAATACTTTATTTTTATTTCCTGCGTATAAGCAATTCTTTACAGATCCAATAATCCTATTTCAAGCCCTAGATATCCAAAACGTCAGATATCTACCATTATTAGTACTAAAAGCACGACTGTCGTATCTTTAGTACCAATAATGACACGCCTTTTAGAGCTAAGCTAAGCCAAATGATGGTGACACCTAACACCTATCAATTCTACATGTACCAATTTAGTACAAACGGTGTAATTTGAAAATATTTTTTTACATTTTTCATTTTGTGAGCGGTCAGTCACAATGCGTGCATTTTCAAATTAGTGTCAAGAAAATTAAGACTTGAGTCATTAATGTCAGTCTCCTTATTAATCATATCATCAGTCACATATCGTACCTTTGTGATGCACCATGTTATTAAATAATTGGAGTGGTGCTAAACTATTTTTTGGTGAAAGAATAATAGCTTTAGATATAAAGTAAAAATTGTTTAAATTGTTTATTTAGAAAATGCTGACTTAATTATAATATACCAGTCATTAGAAGCATTTAAATAAAAATACCGTATTAAAAAGATTTATTTTTATTTTATAAAATACTAGCTGATACCCATGCGTTGCGATGCCACTTAAACAAATAACTTGTTTCTCCCTTCGTGTAATTTCCCGTTCGTCCCCGTTCCCCTTCCGCCTCCTCTTCTCCTCCTGCCCCCCTCCCCTCCCGCGTTCCCATTTCACCTTCCTCTTTCACCTTCCCCGCGTTTTCTCCTCCTCCTCCCTTCTCCGCTTTCTCGTGAATCCCCCCCCACGCATCCGCTTCCACCTTCTCCGCCTTAACCTTTCCCTCGTCCCCCCTCCTTAATTCCCCATACGATCCTCCCGCATACCCCTCCCCGAAGCCAGTTTTCCCTGTCGCTTAACTCCATAAAATACACCCATTTTTCCAACCTATTTAATTTTTTATGCAAGTTTCATAACGCCAGAGCTCTCCAGTATATATATTGGAGAATATTTATATATATATATATATATATAGAAATATTCACAGGCATGTTCACAACAATAAAAAATAAATAATAGCAAACGGATGAAATTTTAATCGCAACCGGTTTCTCCATCACGATAACTGTATATGAGTACATTAAAGTAATAAAAAGTATAATAATGTGTATACGCAATGTCACTCGAAGAATAAAAAAGTGTTTGTGTTTTAATTCTGTTTATTGTAGTGCTTTTGGAAAAACAGTATTTTTTTTTAATTTTCGGTGTGGTGATGCGTACACGAATAATTCAGAAGGTTTTCCGATGCGTGAGCAGCCCACATACAGCTGTTCGTGTGAGAAGCATGGATTTTAAAAAATAACCTCCTCTCACCTCCTGCTGCTAATATGTCTCCTTTGCAATCCCTCCCTCAACCCCTCACACGTTCCCCACACCTCTGTCGACCCTTTTATGCGTCACCTTTCCCATTCACGTCACGTCCCCATTCCTGCCCCCGTTCCCCTACCGCGTTCCCCTTCCATCTTCCCCGGCTTTCCCCCTCCGTTTTCCTACGTAACGCGAACCTCCTTCTTTCTCCTCCCCCTATTCTTCCTGGCTTCTCGCCTTATCGCTAAACTATATGAAATACACACATTTTTCACCGAATGTGAAATATTTATATAAATTTCATAACACCAAAGCTCATCATTATAGTAAATAAAATACTTCGCGGTCGCACAACAAATCACCAAAGTTTCATCGCAATCAAATGAATGTTAGAGGAATGAAACATTCATTTTTATATTGTAAAGATAATTATATAAACGGCCGGCGGGGTCGAGGGGTAAGGCTCTCGACTCCCAATCCGAAGGTCACGGGTTCGAACTTGGCGTGAGTAAATAAATTTTATTTGATTAATTTGTGTTATTTCACATTTAATATATTAAAAATAATATATAGTATATTTGCGGCACGTTCCGGAGCGGAAGATACTTTCAGTATCACCCTGGTGTAAGACCACCATTCAGAATTGAATCGTTGCTTCAAATGGCTTTAGTCGTGTTTGGTGACAAGATGTCAATAGCCAAGAACTTCCCCACCTTCCTATTCTCCATCTACTTTTCCTTCCCCACCACCTTCAGCCTCACAACATACCCCAATTGGGAATGCCATAGTCTCACTTGCTCCAGACGGGAGCAGTTGGGACTCTTGTGCGGTATTTATATAAAAAATTAAAATTGCGCCCGGACTGACTTTTGGGTGATTCCACAATCGCGAGTGCAACATTTAGACGCATATAGAGGTTTAAAGTGCTATCGCGGGTGTAACAAATTTGGCCACACCTTTCCAGATTATAGGACAAAAACACAAAAGTCTGTAAATTGTGAAATATTTATTATGTTATGCCTTTATATTTAGTTAGGCTTTAAACTAATCAACTACAAAATTAAAAGAACACAGGGAAAACAAAAATAAACAATGAATTTTTTGTTTTTGCAGCAATAGCGGGTGCAACATCAAATTATCACGGGTGCAACCCATCTAATTTAAGTGTATATAAACATCAATAAAACTTATAGAGGAACGAAATAAGCTTTCAAACAATGCTTATGACTAATTAGTACACTTCTTTGTCATTTATGTTAATTTCTTTTATGTTAAATATTTCTTTTCGAAAACGTCAATATTCGCCGAAAATTCCGCGAACAAATTATTTCTTTTTCTCTGGCGCTTCCAACTTGGCAATGATGTCTTCAAGTTGCACATCTGCTATGTCATTCACAATATCAGTGAAACGTTCGCCATCAATCGTTGTCAGAAATGTTCGTATAAAAAATCCTCTTATAAAAAATAGTCTTGCTAACAACAGAAGTTTCGGTATTAGTTTCTTTAAAAAGTTCGAAAGCTTCACGAATGCTCATTATCATTGTTCTCCTCTTGATTCGTAACTTCGTTCCCTTATTGGACTTGATCGATTTGACACCTTTCATCCCAGGCATTTGTCTGCTAATATCATCCCTATTACAGAAATCACAAATCTGTTTTTTTTACTTCATCCGACTTTTTCCGAGGCATTCTTAAGGGGAGTCATTTTTGTCAGATGCAGCAACTTGAAATTCATCAGTTATTTTTTTCAACTGCTTTAGTGGGTTTAGCTAGTAGATTAGGTACGTTTCACTTTTGCCACATCCCTTCCCCGGGCTGCTGTAACTAGTACCTGTTTGTTGAATTTTTTCTTTTTTACGACGCTTTCTAGTTGCCTGCATTCTTTCTTTTGATCTAATTCCAATGTTTTCAAATCTTATCTGCCTCCATTTTCAACGAGCATTTTTTCGACGGAGATGGTCTGCATTAAGTTCGGGATTTTCTTTCTACTTTCGTCTATATTTCTGCGAATCAGTCTCTTTCCGTTGTTCTTCTGTCATTTTGACCGATTTTTATGTAAAAAAGCGGAATATAATATAAACACGCCTATTAAATATAATTCACCAATCAAACACAGATTATATTATTATTCAAGGCATAACAAAACAATAAAATGTATCATAAATCACACAATAAGGGTGTTGTCAAAGAGTTGCACCCGCGATTCTAATATCACGATCGCGGGTGCAACCAATTTGAGTAAACGTTTATTTCAATTCAACTACCATTATACTATTAAAAACGATTAATTTAGTTTACCATTGATTTCTTCTTTCTTTTACAAAGTTTCAAAACGTTATCACTTTATTTCTGTGAAAAACACAAACTTTTATATCTTTTTTATCGCGGGTGCAACAATCTAACAGTGACTTATTCAATGATGCTTAAAACTAACAACAAGCACTGAAATCATTTGGCACGTAAGAATAAATGAATATTTTCAGCATACGTTTAGCGGTAAAATATAACCTCAAACCATCGGTAACAGCTGTTTTGGCAGTTTATACCAAATTCTTCGAATGATAATGTTTCAAAGCGCGCCAAAAATTTCAAGATGAAGTAAAATCCAATTTTTTTCTAATATTATCAAATATTGACCTTCTTTGCATTGATATTAAAAAAAGCAACAAATACAATGATTTCAAAATTGATGGCGAGAATCGCCCTTTTACTATTTTTTTAACCAATTTAATAAATTTACAAGAACACACCTAAAACTTATTTCTCAATAGGCTGTGCATGTTTTAACTTCTGGTCGAAGTTCATTAATTGAAAGCCTCTTCATTAGTTCACTTTCTTTTTTCATTCTTGTTATGTATCCTACCCAGGGGAGCCATTCCAGTTTTAATCTTAATAAACCTTTAGGTGTGTTTGCCTTTTTCAGTGTGAACTATGTTCCAATAGACAAGCCCCAACACGTACAATTTCAATCTCTTATCACATTCAAATTCATTAAAATACCATGGAATTATGTACGACGGAGTGTTGCGATAAAGGTGCTATTGATTCGGCCCGTCCCATGGAGATATCGGGCCAATAAGTGCCATAGTTCCTGCATAACGACGGGGTGTGTCGTCTATCCACTGTCTTGGCGTGCTGAGAACCCATCACCGTAAATACTTATGGAATATATATACTTCAGCCTTAATATGAAATGGCGAGTCCGTAACTACCTCCAAGATCTCATCGTATTAGCAAAAGACATTCAGTCTTCGCCAAACTGTGGAATAAAATGTAAAAAAATGTTGCATAAACTTGGTTTTTCTTTCTCGTATGAAGAATGAGACAAAATTGAGGTTATAATGAGAAGAAGAGGCTAGTCAGCTGGTCGACTGATCTAGGAGTCACTTGGTTCAGCGCAGATGTACATACTTCATATCAGCAAAAGAAATTCAGTCTTCGCCAAACCGAAAAAAACCAAACGTGGATAATATTTTAATGAAACTATTGAAAGAACTTGGTTCTTCTCTCTCGTATGGTGAATGAGACGAAATTGGGGTTATAATAAGATGCATAGGCGATTCAGTTGGTCGACTGGTCTAGGAGTCACTTGGTTCAGCGCAGATGAAACTACCTCCAAGATCTCATCTCATCACTACCTCAAAAGACATTCGGTCTTCGCCAAACTGTGTTGATTGAATTTGGTATATAATTCAAATCCCGCACGTCGTGATTTTAACCAAGTAAATTTTATTTGATTATTTTGTGGTATTTCACAATCAACCATTTAAATCTGAATAGTCCCAACTTACTTTCAGTCTCACAACATACCCCAATTGGGGATGCCATTCACTGGCTCCGGTCGGGTGGGAGCAGTTAGGAATCTTGTGCGGAATTCACATAATGTACTTTAAATAAAAAAAATACTATAGCCCTCTTTATAATCTGAAATACTAAATATATTCAGTAAACAATAATACTTGTTTTTCTCGGAAATATTTCATCTAAGCCAAAAGGAATGCGATTTAAGCATTATTGCAGTCACTGAACCATTGCGATCATTCAACCAGTTACTGAACGCCAATTATTGATGTTGATCGTTATATCAATTATATAATGACTGACTTCAGAGATATCCGAAAAAAATCAATTCTGTCAAAATGACTAAATTCGTAAACGTCACTGAAATTTTCTTTGTCATTCCATAGATTTACATCCAATTATTGCCGCATTTTCTCTATGCAAATCTGTTCGCGTATTCCAATGGCGTCGCGCGTCGGCAAAATCGTGAAATAATTTAAATATCGAAGAAAGTGATCGATTTCAATAATAAATTCAACGGACTGTTGTAAATTACTCTTGATAATGTACGTAGTAACATTGAATATTCAGTTTTAATGGTTTCTCCGCTTTGTTGTGGCAGAATCCTAAGAAGATATGCAAATTTTTGAAAGGCTTGCATTATTTAAATAATGTAGAAACCTGCGCGAATAGACTAACGATGAAACCTAAGTAATTTGAGATGCTATCAGTCACGACTATATTAATCAACTTGGCGAAATATGAGAGTTCGTAGACTATGTTATGATTTTTTTTTTTTAAATACATTTTTTCAATTCTATCGATTATCAATCCAACGGTTTCTGAAATTAGGAATATAGGTACGAAATATAAGAAAATACAGTCGGCTTGGTCGAGGGGTCAGGCTCTCGATTTCCAATCCGAAGGTGGCGGGTTTGAACCCCTCCACCCCCCCCCCTGTCCTTCGTTCCGCTCCTCTTCTCCCGGATTCCCCTACATCTTTCTGATTTTCTGAATGCCGCTAAACTATAGGAAATACACACATTTTTAACCTATTAATTTTTTTTACACAAATTTCTTTACGCCATAGCTCACCATTATACTCAGCAAGCGTAAGCATAAAACTACATTATCAGTATTAAAAATAATGAGACAAGCATAAACAGGTTTATTTTGAAAAAACATTTTTGTCGTTGTTTTGAAAACTTTGAAACAAATAAATTATCTGGAAAGTGAAATGTGTTGTAGGTGGAAGGGAGGGGAAGTATTGTCTAATTGGAGCAGACATTCGCTTTTACTGCCTCATTCATCACTGGCATCATCGCCGACTATCATGGCCGATCATAAATAATCCGTCTTGATTAAACGCTGTCACGCCTTACTGGACTGATTGAACAACCGAATTATTATTAAAAGAAGATAATACAGATTCCTACTATACAATTCATAATTTGGTCTTATCATTTTTCCTCCCACTCTAAAATAATTAGAGCTATTTTGAATAGATTTCTAGGTGAAGTTACCGGCGTTGCCCGGGCTTTACGCAGAGCTTTTCTTCTTTACGAAAAGAATCATTTAGCTTATTCGGTGAAGTGTGAAAATTTTCATTATTCTCGGAATAAAATTGTTAAAACTGATTTGTAATTGTAAAATAAAAATCGACGGTCTACATTTTCCCGCCAAAACACATTGAAACCCTGTTAATTTGTTCGTAAGAACTTCAGTCCCGTTTTTAACCGTTTTACGAATAAATTGATCGTACTTTAGAATAACATTTTTCTCAGTGTAGATAAGGCACTTCTCGGGGCCCCTTCACATTTTCTAACGTCCAAAAAAAAAATTTTTGTAAATGTAATTTCATTCATAACTAATCTATTTTTTTTACTACATTACGAAGGTATGCCATCACCCCCATTCAATAAAAAAGATTAAACGAATATAATAAAATTATTACACATAAAAGGACACGTACATAGAAACAAAAATATAAAAAATATTAAAAAAATTGTACAATGAGCGGTCTTATCACTAAAGTGATCTCTTTCAGACAACCTTGCTATGGAGAGAAACAGTGGCGGTTCTTCATAGGGGGGACAGTGGGGACAGTCCCCACCAGTTATACTCGAAACATACTAAAAGAAATAACAGTCTTCAGCAAAATTAATGAATTATTCAAACATAAAAGCAGTTAACATTTTGTAGAACTAAAATATAACAAACTATCCCAGACCCGCACATGCGCACATGTATGTGAATTTCAAATACCGTGAGGATAATCCAATGGAACCCCACGTACCAAAAGTTGCATACTTTTGGGCGGGAATCGCTCGCGTTCAAATTAACTTCGATGACAATCTTGCAAGATAAAGCGTTATTTTTATTATACTGTTATTATAAATTGTATATCTATCTCTCTCTCTCTCCGATGGCGCTACAACCCATATCGAGCTTTGGCCTCCTGCAACTTTCGCCTCCAACTCCTCCTGTCATAGGGTCGAAACACGTAGAACGCGGGTAAAGCAGTCGGCGCATGGGCAGCCGACGGCCGACAAGAATGTTTGTATGTAAACGTACTAAAGCGCACACAGTGAAGCCAGATTCAGATGTCCGCAACTCGGTACAAAATACCGCCGGCGCGCTCGGGCGCTGTGCGCGGGTAGTCCGAAAGCCGAAACACGCTTTCTACGTGTTTAGACCCATTGGGTCGAAACACGTAGAACGCGGGTAAAGCAGTCGGCGCATGGGCAGCCGACGGCCGACAAGAATGTTTGTATGTAAACGTACTAAAGCGCACACAGTGAATCCAGATTCAGATGTCCGCAACTCGGTACAAAATACCGCCGGCGCGCTCGGGCGCTGTGCGCGGGTAGTCCGAAAGCCGAAACACGCTTTCTACGTGTTTAGACCCCTTATCTGGAGAAGCTGTGCTGCATCTCCCCTTATCTCGTCTTCTCATCTCAGTCTGGGTCTTCCCACATTTCTCCTTTCACCTGGGTGTCCAGCCATAATTCTTTTTGAGACGCGTGTCCGGCATTCTCTGTACATGCCCAGCCCATTTGTATTTAAATTTATACACATTTAAATTTTTTTGTGGTTAAGACATCTGATTAGCATGATTTGACCATGACAATTTATATAAAAAAAGAAAAAAAAAGTTTAAACAACACAAAATGCCAATAAAAACCGCACACTGCACCTACAATCACTTCCCCACTGATCCATACTAAGTAATGCTGCTTAACGAATAAAAGGAAAAATTTGTTTAAAAATAAGGCTTTTTTTCTCTCTATCTATGGAGAGCGACACACGCATACATGGTGTCCGGTAATAATAATAATTAATTTACCTAGAAATTTAGGAGGTAGAGGTATAGTCAAAATAATTTCTTTGGAACACAATCAGGTAGAAATGTTAAGATTTTTTTCCATAGGAAGGCTCAGAAATGCACAAAATAATTTGCAAGGCAGATAGAATAATTACACCTTTAAATTTATACGACGAGAGTGCCAACATTTTATACCAACGACATTTAATAACTCAGGTACGGGACATACGTCATTCCTATGTCTACCTACGTTAAATTATCGTGAAAACAAGCTTATGTGAAAGTCCCACGGTATTCGAGTTAATTGGAATTTAATTTTTTTCCCTTCCTCACTCTTTTCTATTGATGTCAAGTGTTTTACCTAAATCTATTTTATATTCAATTTTATTTTTCTATTCTTAAATAGTAGTGTCATTAATAGTATAGTAAATTACTATTATTGCGTTCTGTTATAATTTTTCTTTAGAAGTGTTAAATTTATAATTTGTATTTTGACCAATTTAATTTTGATCGAATTACCTCTAAAACCAGTGAATGTTCCATTTTTGGAACAGCTATAAAAAGATCACGGTACGCGATTAAAATTTCAGTGTGTCGATCGATATGAAGTTACCGACCGATTGTCGGTAACTTCTCATCGTTCCCTAGGACAACTTCAGATCGCTAACGTACAAAAGACAGTTGATATCGAATATATTAAGGACACTTAGTCATTATGAACTGTCAACTATTCATTTACGATCTGCAGTTGTCCTAGAGAACGATGAGAAGTTACCGACAATCGGTCGGTAATGATCAATCATGCTAGCATCCAGACCTGCAATCAATTATTAATTTTCTCTTTTAGTATAATATAATATTTTTTACTTACTTTTATACCTGCCATTTTTATAATGTTCATTGCTATAAGTTTATATTTCTTATTTAAACATTGTATTACACATATTATATCACTGTATTATATACTTATTACGTAAAAGCCCATCAGGGCGTTAAAAATTAATAATAAATAAATAAATATTATATTATTTTCCCTCTTACTTACGTCTGTTATTACTTATATCAAAATGACCATTGATTATCTTATAATTAACATATACTCTATCATCTGCTTCTGTTCGCTCACTCGTTGTGTATTAATGAAGTCAGCACGTGGTTTATCTATTTTGCGCGAAACCTCTTTCAACAACATTCAATGTATTCATCTTCCTAGTGAATAATCGCATAAAACGTGATTTATAATAATAATAATACTGTTTACGTAATCACTAAGAAGTCCAGTAATAAATTACCAGGATATTAAGATAAGAGGAGCATGGACGATCGATGAAGCGACGAATACCCGATATTGACCAAATCCGTCATCTATGGACAGATATCAACATTTGCTTTTACGGTCAACAATAAAGTTGGTAAGAGATATTCCGACGGACGATTGATAAGTTTTAGCCTGGCCTCCATACCATAGTATGAGATAAGTTTCGGTTAACTATCAATGTATTCATTTATTTGGATAATGTCGCTCCTTATTCAAAATTACTGGCTTATAAATAAACGTAGTTCAACTAGGGAAGCTCTTAGAATTGAAAGAAGTCATATTTGTGATCCATAGACTTAAAAAATTCAACGAAGACCAGAGGCCCTAGCACGCTTGCTCTATAACGATCGGTAGGATAACTATCGGTAACTTCTCATCGTTCCCCACGACAACTGCAGACCGCTAACGTGCAAACGACGGTTGATATCGAATATATTAAGGACACTTAGTCATTGTAAACTGTCACCTATTCGTTTGCAGTTGTCTTGATTTGCAGTTGTCCTAGGGAACGATGAGAAGTTACCGACAATCGGTCGGTAACTTCATATCGAGCGACCGTGCTAGCACACCAGATCAGTTTATTCCGTTTGGTCTTTGAGAAACTAAAGTGGTAGATGTATGACTAAATAACTCCCGTTTTGTGTAAAAAAAGTAGTTGTGGACTGTCAATGTGTCAATGCATATTTAGGTTAGTATTTCAATTCAACATTGGCAATTTATTAATATTTTTACGTAATTGCTTGCGTTTAACATTTCGTAGTGTTACTTCATAGTAAATACCTTAAGCGTTGCCAGCGTATATAGATTTCTTATTTAATCCCTGTCAATATCGGTTCGGCTGTCAACAGTGAAACCGTGCTTGTTACATCTATATAAAATCGTCGGAAGTTACGCCTATCGATACGATATCGTCAAGTTATCGATTTCACTGTTCTAGAGTTCCAGGTCATAAGAGCATCATAAACACGGCTAAAGCTACTTCAAGGCCTTTCTTTCATTAGCAGGTAATCTGAGACGCTCGAATCAGCCGCTGGCGCTGGTGTAAGTGGGTATGATGCCAGTCATTATTCGTTTTTCACAAAAGTTTAATAATAATAGAAATTAAATTGTCTCGATGTTATATTGTGCCCTAATGCTCCTCGAGGACGTCTGGATACAGGTTTCCAAGTGATGAACAGCTAAGAAAAAATACGGATAGTGTCTTAAAATCTTCATAAATAAAAATAAATGATTGTCAACTATGCTTTTATTGCATATTTCAAATTATTATCTTTTGGAACTCATAACAATACCTAATTATGGGATGTTTTGACCAAAAGTTGTTTGAGTAGTAGTCGTAATGTGTTTTCAATCTGCATTTCTCGGTTTTATCAAAATTAGACGTTAAAAGTCAATTTAAACGTTCATTATGAAAGCTATTAGATAAACGTGCAATTATTTCCCACTTTTGAATCCCCTGCAGCGACATTTCATGATGTATTTTACACAAAAACAAAAAGGACACGCAAAAATTAATGAAAATACAATAACGCAATAATATATATCAAGAACGCAATATATTTTATTTAAAAGATATTTTTATGAAATTTCTGTAATTAATTTAAGGGTTTCTTTTATTAACTTTTAAAAATTACAGAGTTTAACAATTATTACATTAATGAAATTTTTATTTTTATTTTAGCGACTATTTAAAATGATGTACATTCAAAATATAATGGTGGATTTTAGTATATCGTCCATTTAAAGCAATAGTGAGATATCTTCGAAAAACCCACTTTTGAGATAATTATGCAGTTCGATGTAAAATTGTGAGTTCTACATGATACATTAATGGGATATTGCGGAAAAAAAATGCCCGAGTTACAAGTAAAATCTCAGTATTGACATATTTCTAGATTTACGTATACTTTGTCAAAATTAGTATGGAAAAAATAATATTTATCTATTATTACAACTTTGTGTTGATGTTAAATAATTTACCTTTCTAATACCATATCAGTAATCTGCAACATTAGTTAATTTGATTCTGCTAGAACTCACGAAAACCTAAAACTCCTATTATCTCAAACAGCATTTTTCAAGATATCTCACTGTTGCTGTTGGTCACGAATATAATATATTGCATTTCTTAGTCCTTCTCACTAGGGTAGGGAGTCCTGTGCCGAGGCAGACTAAAGTTATTTAATTATAAATTATTTGTTTTCTATGAAGTGTTTAGTGTGTTTTTATTAGGATTTTTCCATTGACCTCTTTCAGCCATACTTTTATTCTAGATTACTCATTAAAATTTTTAATCATTTTTATGTCTTGGGGAAGAATGTTGCAGCGTTTTGTTGCAAATTATGTGAAGTTTCTGTGTCCAAATGTGGTTTTATAACTTGGAATGTTTTTAGTCATTGTTCGATCTAGTATGATTGATGCACGTTCTAGTGGAGAAGTAGATGATTCAGTATTTTTGAATAGCTAGGAGTGGACTCATTGTGTCGGGAGGGTCGTGACGTTTTCAGACGTTGCCATGATTCGGTCCAGACAACACCGGGGTTTTGATATCCACACGTTGCTTCAAAATGGCCGTTCTGGTCAAATTTTTTCAGTAGTGACGAGATCCACTTCCATCTTTGTGGAGCGGTGAATAAACAAAACGTTCGGTACTGGGCTAAAAATAACCCAAGGCATCTTCACGAGAGACCTCTACACTCCCTAAAATTGACTGTGCGGTGTGCGATTTCCAAATTTGGGGTGATTGGGCCGTATTTTTTCGAGGAAAATGGACAAACCGTGACTGTCAACGCTCAACGTTATGTTTCCATGTTGGAAAATTTGTTTGAACCTCAATTGGAAAATTTAACGGAAGAATTAACTCAATTGGAAGAATTAATAAAAAATAAAAATAAAATAAAAAAAAATAGATCTGGGAGACATCTGGTTTCAAAAGGACGTTGCTCCGGCCCATACTGATTGAATTTCCAGCACAAAACTGCGACAGATGTTCCTTGCGCGCCTCGTCTCTCTGTGACGTGGGATGGCCCGCGCGCTCACCTGATTTATGGGGCCAACAGACCTAGCTATAAAAGCTCAAGCGTTATTTGGTTTGGCGTATCTCGGCATATCGGTTGCTGTACATTCCCAGTGGGAATGTATGACGAGCAATGTGCTGAAAAAGGCCAAGCCAAATAACCAAATAAAGCTATAAAAGCTAGGTCTGTTGGCCCAATTTAAGCATTTGCGACTTCTTCCTGTGGGACTATCTGAAGGAAAAAGTTTTTAAACATCGGCCTCATACCTTGGAAAAACTCAAGGATCGGATTTGGGAGGAAATCGGCGCTATACCATCGAGATGTGCCAAAATGCAGCCGAAAATTTCAGAAATCGCCTTCATCAATGTATCGCTGCTGGGGGCCATCATCTTTCTGATGTCATCTTCAGGACTTGATGTACCGAATAAAATAAAATAAACCCCATTTTTGAACAGCCCTTCAAAACTGCACTGTCTGTTTTGCCGCATTATTAATTGTTGGAGATCAATAGTGAAATAACAGAAATACTGATAATCAAATAAAAACACAGCGTTTATAAAAAGGTTTGGAATGGTTTGGAATAAGTATTAAGGTCCACAAAATTAACATTATACATGTCCTAAGTTGGTATTGCTTTCCCATAGTATGAAACCGCTGTATTTTATCAATACTACTAACACCTTTACAGTGTTATTGTCTGGTGATAGTATCGAGCCGGATCAGTTTTCAAAGGGTCTTAAATATTGATAAGAAGGCGCAAGTAAACGGATTGGTCTCCAGTGAATCATTATCGAAGCGCCGCAGATTGCAGTACACTGAGTACTCGACTACATGCTTCATTAGCTCATTATCTCATCTTATTAGATATTGGCATTGAACAAATACACATTAGTAATATTATTAATACTATTTGTGATTGTTTAAAGCATTGTAAGAGTGTTATCCCGCCAAGAAGTCGGACGAACAATAACAAGTATCAAACTTATCTAATTAAGTCTACCGATTTTTTTTTATTTCAGAGATTTATTTTTTATAGTAAATACCTACAAGAGTTCAATCTGCTCCCGTCTGGAGCCAGTGAGACTATGGCATCCCCAATTGGGGTATGTTATGAGGCTGAAGGTATGTAAGGAAGGGAAGGAGACGAGGAAGAGGAAGATGGGAAAGTACCTGGCTATTCAGATCTAGTCACTAAACACGGCTAAGGCCATTTCAAGCAACGTTTCAATTCTGAATGGTGGTCTTACACCAGGGCGATACTAAGAGTATCTTCCACTATGGAACGTGTCGCAAATATACTTATATTTCAGCGTGTTTGTGTTTGATTACCACCAATAGTGTATAGAAAGCATCGTCATCAACAAAGAGTCTATATTCCGATTTTCAACTCGATCGGATGTCGGGAAATGGATTAATTTTCACTTTCAAGATTCTGCGGCATTCATTCATCCAATCAAGAAAACAAAAGTAAAATACAAATAAACGTAGGTAGGTACTAGTATTTAAAAATGAGGCAACCAAAATAGAAAGTTTTAAGGATTGCTAATTTCGTAAAATTCGAACGAAACGGCGCCTTTTTTGCTTTATGGAAAAAATCGCCAAAATGCATATTTTATTTTACTTTTCGAATTTCAGGCAAAAGTATTAAATAACTGAAATTGCCACATTATTTTAGCCATATATGAAAAGGGATTCGTAAAGAGAAGATTTTACACAGCAAAGTATTTTATATCGGCCTGACACTTTTTTTCTAGGCTTGTAAAAAAACTTGGTAAAGACTAAAAAAGTAATGAAAATTAATTATCTTTGCGAAATTTTGAAATATAAAAATGAACTTGTATGGGATTTGAGCGCGACCTTTGAGTTTAGTGCTAAAGCTCTCACCGCTCCGCCACAAAACACAAAAATAAAATAAAATATAAGTACTTACTTTCGGTTAGAATCTTTTTTTTAAATAATATTTTATTTATTATTTTTTAATTGATAAACTAATGTTTTAAGAAAAGATTTTTTATGCATAGCACAAAGGATAACAATTATTATAAGCAATAATTATTAGCCTGAAACACTCATCCATATTGAAAGAATCTTCCGAGAAAAGATACATATCACCATCTGGTGGGAGAGTTAGCACTTACATGCCTTTCCCATATAAAAATAAAGTTGGTTGTTTGCAGGTGAAAAAGTGTAATAAGCAGTAATTGTTGAATGAAACACTAGGTATATATTGAATCATTTGGCGGGTAGGAGGTATCCCGCCGTAGCTTAATGGTAGAGCACTTGACCGGCAATCAAAAGGGTGCTGGATCGAGTCCCGTCGGCGATATGTATCTTTTCTCGGAAGATTCTTTCAATATGGATGAGTGTTTCAGGCTAATAATTATTATCGAAGAAAGCAAACACTTTGTGGCTTGACATTATACCAAATAAAACAAATAACTTAGTTTTAAACCACTTTATATTTATTATTATATTTGTCGACCGGTTTCGATTGGACTCAATCTTCATCAGGACAATAAAATAAACTAAACAGTTTATTTTATTGTCCTGATGAAGATTGAGTCCAATCGAAACCGGTCGACTAATAATTATTGCTTATAATAATTGTTAATATTTTATTTAGTTATAAAATTTTTACATCTTAAATGGATAATTTTTCTAAGACTATTATAATATTATTTACTAACTTTACTAGAATTTTGACTTCACAACAAAGACATAATCCACGAAAAACTGCAACACTTTTAGCAACCTTAACATTCATGTTATCTTTAAAAACAGTTAAGAAGAACTAAAATGTAAGCATTTACGCATTTACCAACGAAATCTGCCATAATTGTCCACTTTAGAAGCGCGATGGCCCGGATCGATAAGTTACCTTCCACCTAGTGTGTCATGACCTTTACGGGATTTAAAATTGCCCTAAAAGAATGGAGATGGCAATCTAGATATGAATACTCTCGTTGTCTGCAGACTGGGGTCAACAGCTGCTATTAGAATTGACCCAATGAAGTTACCTGACCCCGTGACATACTACATGCACAGGGCCGCTGCGGGGAATACCGTCAGGTGAGTAAGAAAATTTAAAAAAATACGAGTGTGCTTTAGACCTCACGACCGAAGTAAATACTTACTTAGCTCCATCTATATGTATGTCCATATATATGTTTATATGTGTAAAATATATACCTACATGTACGAGTATATACATATATTAATTTTCAACAAATATTTATTTAAATTTATTATCATTCACTTCGCCCGATCAAGCCGTGCACATCGACGTCCGCTCCCCCCGCGTTTGGCGCGTCACTGGTATTTCAAAATACTGACTGAAATATTTCATGCACTGGCTATGAGAGGAAGAGAGAAAGAAAATGTGCGCGCGCACTGCTCTCTCTTGCTTCTACAGTGAGCCCGTTCGTCTCGCAACGCATTTCAATTTCCGTTACACATTAGCCAGCTTACCCCCCCCCCCAAGTCAAGCGTGCGTAAAGAAGTTTTTACTTCAAATTGCATGTCCGTATTAGTTTGTTAGGCGTACCCTACACGTTCAATATTTATTGTGATAATATTTATCAAATATCGTGATATTTATTTATACACGGCTCGTAATAAATATTGATGCGAAGGTTACACGTTCAATATTTATCACGATCCGGAATTCCTAATTCAAATCAATCAACATTTGTATCTAGAAATCCTGTGATTGATATAGCGATCCCTCAATACGCTAGCCTACACGTTTACACATTTAATATACATCAAGATATTTGATAAAAAAAAATACAAAAAATATAACTTTATTTTTTTATAGTTATTTGTTTAAAATAACTCAGGTACGGGACATACGTCATTTCTATGTCTACCTACGTTAAATTATCGTGAAATTAAGCTTATGTGTCCAAGCGGTTAATTTAATTAAAAATGACGCCACGAAGTGATTTTGCGAAGTTTGAAGAAATATTTGATAAACATTTACGGATCACAATAAATATTGAACTTGTATCCACATTGGTGGATCACGATCCATCAATATCGCCCCTGTGTTCGGCGCCTATGTGTACCGCACACATCCATATCATAATATTTTGTACCTAAACGTGACTCCCCTGTGTTCATTGTACTAAGTACAAACTAATTTTAGAGTAATTTCAATGATTCATTGTGCAGCAATCCACCGAATCGACCCAGTGAACTGGCCAAACAACAAAACAACACGGAATACTAAGTCAATTACAATCCGTGTTGTTTCGCAACACCTTTTTTCACTTACCTAGTCTAAGTGAAGATTAAAACACTGGTTAACGTGTATCGCAGGAAGGAATGTACTTTAAGAACACTATGTTCTTATTATACATAACCCGCTTCTTGGTTTACATCTACATTCACTGTATTGCATCGATCTACATATCGCACATCCCGTAGAAAAGTTTCGTAAGTAAAATTGTTCTATTTTTTTATCTCTTTTTTATTATTTATTTATTTACATTTTCATTAAGACCCGTCAACTGGTTGATATTAGTTTGTCAACGGCTTCTTTTAACAATTCGTCGCTCTAATTCGTTTTTGTCTAACAGACCATTTTTCGTGAACTTGAGGTATGCTAAAGCATGCATTTGTTCACAAAAAGCCTTTATTTATACGATAATCGTTAAAAAAATATATAAAAGATTATTTAATAGGTTTTCCTCTTAACTTTATGTGCTTTTATGGTAAAAAAACATTAAAGCGCCATTTCTCCCGATTTACGTTTTGGTCTGTTGGATAAAAACGAATTGAAGCGACGAATTGTAAATTATTGGAACCAGTTATTCTAGAATGCTTTGACCGTATTTATTTTGGTATCTGGGAATTGCATGTCCATCGTTTGTAGTTGTCTTGTATTATGAATATATACCTACCATTTTTGTATTATATTTAGATTGAGATGTATGCTGACTCGCAATTTTAAGCCACAATATACTGGGAATATAATTTAGAGAGTTTTATAGTAATGATTTTGGTACATCATGTCTGCGTTTGTATTCAGCTTTGTTAAATAATAATTTTTACCAAGGAATATAGTAAATTTTGCACTAAAAAGGATATTTTTGTTGAATGTCCCCATGTAGTTATTACATATCTTATCAGGGATTCCGCAAATGACAGATATACTTCCATATATATACATATACACACATATATATATATGTGTAAAGTAAAGTGATTGTGATTATCTATGCCATATGCCTAGAGATGTCGCTAGTATCTCCTGTCGACGGGACCGCTTATTCATAAATAATTAATTTGTTTTCGCTCTCCTGAAAAATGAACTTTTTTGACTTACGGGATGTGCAATATATAAACATATACTTTATTACCTCAATCTTCGATTACACACCGGCGCTGATGATGGACACTGTAATGCTATCCGAAACGTTTGCTAAAGAAGCTGGAAGCGCCATACGTGTAATACCCCAAAAATAAATCATAATAATACTTTTGGCCGTGAAATCTCAAATCATGTACTTCAAAGTTCATGATGAAACTTTTAAGAGTTTATAGGTATATTAAATTGTTTGCTATGATTTTGTTTTTTAATTGCACTTATAACATTTATTATTAATAAAACTTTCAAAAATGCGATAATAACACTGCAGACTGTTATTAGTTATTATATGCTCTAGTTTTTTATTGCATTTATACAGTTACTCCTTTAAAATACCTTATTTTGTATTTGATAGCCTTTGTGGGATTTTATTGTTCATACATTATAAAATTAAGTTTTTTTTAATATACTTTTCATTAGTTTATGAACCTTGTGTCAAAAAAATTTCAAAAAATAAAAAACAAATTCTAGATAAAATCAAAAAACTAAACCCACTCAATTTCATGACAAAACCACTAATAAGCAATAGTTGGAAGGTATTTTCGTTTTTTGTTTTTGGGGTGTTATGCTGACATCGTCGGATCTGCCGGATCTGCCCTGATGATGGACACTGCAACGCTGTCCGAAACGTCGGCTAAAGAAGGAGGTAGCACAACACGGCATAACACCCCAAAAACAAACAACGAAAATGCTTTTGGCCGTGAAAATCTAAAAACGTATCCAATAGTTGGAAGGATTTCGAATTTTTATACTATCCTTTTTTTGCTTTACAGTTTCCATAAAGTCGCACTTTTAATTTATTTTTTATATTTCATTTACATTTTGTTGTTATTTTCTTCTTCGATTAATACATTTTACTGTAAGGTTTTCAAACTCCAAAACGTTATCCCAATAAATCGAATTGGGTATACTTAATTGAATAAAGCTGCTACTTCGTGGACACTGCAAGTCTTTCAGAATTTTATTTAAAATATTTTGCTATGAATATCTTGCATAAATCGTTTCCAGCGAAATAGCATAATATTCCCGTTCATGCAATGTAGGAGCGACCGCGAACACAGAAGCAACTGTACCTTTATCGGTTTTCTGTGGGAACCTTCTCGATCTCGTGCTACTATAAATTTTATTAGTATGAATCCGTTATGGCAGGTGTCTCACGGACTATATTTCCTCAATATAGCCGTTCGTGCTAAATGTACGGCGAGATCATCTACATTATAGATACCTACTTACGTTATATTATTATTATTAATCATAATAATATGACGTAGATTTGTACAACACATTTCAAAAACATGAAGAAATATTGTACATATATAATTGATTTATTCAAAAATTACCTTTAAATACAGTTTTTTTTATGTATAATGGATTTCAAAACAATTATACAGTGTTTTTTTATTTACATTAGGTCAACACGGGAGGCCCTGAGGTTTCCCCCAGGGCCTATGTCATCTTTGGGGATGCTGTGTGGAGGGTATTTTTAAGGAAATGAAGGAGACGAAGTTCTGGGAAGGAAAAAGGTATATAAGGGTTGGGTAGGAATCTGGGGTTCAGTGTGTCTAGATCATCCGCCACCAAGACCTATATAAACCTTACCCCATGAACCCGGGCACCCCTGCTAAGTCACCAAACTTAGCGAATCTCTCGGGGTGACCTATGGCAGAGGTGTTGGTTATCCAATAAATGATTCCCGGGGCGGCGGTACCCATTCCCGTCTCCTAAATTGTGTAAACTTATTATTTATTTAAATTACAATTTTGGAAAGAAAATGTAAACTAATAAATAATAACTAATAATTTATTATTTTTAATTGATAGACTAATACTTAAGAAAAGATTGTTACGCGTAGGACAAAGGGTAACAATTATTATAAGCAATAATTACCAGCCCAAAACACTCACCCACGTTGAAAAATCTTCCGAGAAAAGATACATGCCGCCGACGATACTCGAACCCGTGTCCTTCTGATGTCCGGTCAGGTGCTCTGATCCAAAGAGCTACGGCGGGTTTCCTCTTACCCGCTAAATGATTCAATATATACTAGTGTTTCATTTAACAACTACCGCTTATTACATTTTTTTCACCTGCAAACATCCAACTTTGTTTTGCGATTTTTATTATTTCATTTTATTTATTTATTGTGAAAAATACTATAATCCATATACATTTCACAAATTACATTTTAACATACAAACATTTAATTACATAGGTAAGTACATCAATAATATTAGATGAGATGGAGCCTTATATCTTATGTTAAAGAATATATTTATTGCGATTTTAAAGTCACTTTTGTTTAAATTGAAAATGTCTATCTCAGAAGAAATGTGGTTTAGGAGAATAATCATTCTCCCCAAAGGCATGTTCATTGGTAGGTTGGTCCGACCTCTTGGAAAAATAAACAGTGTGTGCTGTCTAGCTCTGATGAAGATATCGTGGACATAAAGCGATCTAGCCCTGATCAAGTTATCGGGAACATATTTCAGTGCTATTGACAATATTTTTACTAATTCTGCATATTCTACGCGTGTATGCTATGTATGCATGGTATAAGGGAGTACATACACGAATTGGTATTGACATTATTGTTGCAGTGAAAGATATTTTTAGTTGTTGTGGCTATTAGGAACCTGAAATGAATTGCAGGGCTGTCAATAAGGGAATTAATGATTTTAAAAAGAAAAATGACAGACAGCTTTATTAATTTGAAATTTTTACAATAGTTGTATTAAGTTTATTGTGTACATGTCTTAAATATTTATGCTCTATTTTTTCAAAAATAGGTGAGCGTTAGTGAATCGTGTGTATAATGCTGTGACCAAATAGTTGAGTTATACTCAATTTATCTATGGAATAATGCAGCATACAAAACTGTTAAAGTATACATATTTTAGAAAAGTGGCAATTCTTATTAAGAACCCTAAATTTTCATTGTTTTGTTCGTAATAATAGTTATGAAAAAATTAATTTATAATCAAAGAATATCCCTAAATCATTTATTTCATTGACTGAAATGAGTTGAGTAACGTTAAGTGAGTATTGATATATTATTGGGTTTTTAGTTTTATAAAATCTAATTGTTTGGAATTTACTTAAATTGAGTTGCAATTTATTGATGATACTAGTTGATAATTGATTGAGACTAGCGATGTTCTGTTTAAACTCGGCCATTAGGCATTTCATCTCTGTAAATTTAATTGTTACACCCGTACAAGAAGCTTGCTGCGATGCTAAAATCTTATTTATTACACCGTAGGTAAAAATATGGGTATAGAAGAAATTATTTTTTATCACTGGTATCAAAAACGTTTATTTTTCAACTGATGAAGCAAGGTCTCCAAGCTGCCACTATCTAGGTGCGATGTCCCACTGCCTCGCGTTCCGTAGATATCAATTATCTCGTCAATCCGGCGGCTTTGGGGCTCAATCATTCATACAATTAAAGAAAAGCTCAGGATTAGGTTCCGCCTGATAGCGAAGTGACGTGCCCTGAAATCATCCGAACTCTGGACAGGACCAGTATTGCGTTAGATAACATATTACGTAGATGCTGATATGCCACTGCCGATTACATATGGAGTTCCACAAGGAATCATACTGAGCCCTGTTCTATTCACTACTTACATAAAAATGAACTCTGCAGCAATGTTTTAATTAGAACAAATTTAATATAAAAATAACCTGCACGGTGCATCATCAGTATTCATTACTACTGAAACATCTATTTTTTTTATTTATTCACTACCTAAACGTCTTGTTTTTTCTTTTATAAAAATCATGAGTGTAGCTGTCCGACGCGGAAAAAAGTAAATTTTTAATATTTTAATTAATGAAGATATTATTAGAGAAAGTCAATCGAAAATCCGAAACAGAAAAATCAGAAAAAGATACGGATACATCTGGGACTCGAACCCAGGACCTAGCGCATAGCGCGTTGGCCCGGATTGCCAGAGATTGCCGATTGACTTTCTCTAATAATATCTTCATTAATTAAAATATTATAATTTGAGGTTTAACTCTTAAAGTTAAAAATAAAAATAAAAAATTAAATTTTTGGTTAAAAAGCGGAAACCCAGCGAAAGTCTTTATATCTGGCCATTAATGGTGCCCGAAGAAAGGACAATTTTTCCTTAGGGTGAAATTGAAAAAACGGGCCCTAAAATGCTTCCTTGTGGAACTCCATTTGTAATGGGTTGTGGTTTGCTATTATGGTGATTAATTTTTGTCTTGTTGCGTTGCAATGCAAATATTTTTAAAATATCTGTACACGTATGTTAATAACAACAACACATTTGATTATTATGTAATCTCCTACCTTTACAAAGAAAATAATTAGATTAGCTAAATAATATTTATGGTGAGTATAAAATGTTTCCGGGAAAAACATTTCAACATGCACCATAAATAAATTACCTGCATACATTCATATTACGAAACAAAAATATTAGATAAATTTTTTACCTTTCTTCGTAATGCAATTTTCCATGAATTTTTAATTCACAGACATAAAACGTATGTACTTTCTTCATTTTATATAAATTCTCAAAGAATAAGGTATACATAATGAGAATAAACCACAACTCTGACGGTTCCAGTTGTAAAAATTGTCCAGTTTTAAGTCAACCGTTAGGCATCTCATCTGCCTGTAAATTTGTTCCTATGTTCCGTTTTCAAGATGGTGGCCGTGTTGGATACTACATTTTTATCCCACCAGAGTACAAGAGTTTGGATCTTACTACGAGCAGTCAAAACGGAATTATGAACATTATGGTACCTATCTGTCGTGAAGAATCATTAAAATAATAATTGTAATTTTTATAAGAACAACTCTCTTTTTATAATTTTTGAAGATTATTCCCATCAATGAATCTATCATTAGAGAAGAAGATAACACTGATAATCTTAACGAAAATACGAAAATTAACAAGACACAGAAAAATTAAAGATAATGGTCGCAACTGGGACCTGTTGTGACCGTTATCTTTTATTTCTGTGTCTTGTTCATTTTTATATTTTCGTTTAGATTATTAGTGTTATCTTCTTCTTCAATAATAATAATTGTTTTTATATATATATATATTTTTTATATGAATACCTTACAAGAGTCCCAACTGCTCCCAACAAATAGGGTATTTTGTGAGGCTGAAGGCAGTGGGGGATGGTTATGGGGTAGAGGAAAGCAGGGAAGCACCTAACTATTCAGATCTAGTCACCAATTACGCTTAAAGTCATTTCTTCTGCATGGTTTTTATACACTAGGGCGATACTAAGTGTACCTTCCACTCTGCAAATTTTAAATGATTTAATTCTGAAAACACAAACCAACCAAATAAAATTTACACGCGATGCCAAGATTTGAATCCGCGATCCTAGATCGCTAGTCGAGAGCCTTGCCTCTCGATAACTGAGGCCGTCAAACAATTTAATAATATTGTGTTTCACATCCTGTTTATCAGTTTTGTAAGAGCACTCCATGCTGTATAGGTAGGCAACAACCGGAGAATAAATAAATTGCAGTTAATAGTTGCACATTGGTATAATATGTTGGTACAATACCTGTACATTCTCTATTGTCATTTTGAAGTATACGCTTTGACGTATAGAAAAGTACAATAGACTGCAGACATATTGTGAACACCAATGGGTCCTATGTCACCTCCTATTACTATTATTGACACTTTGTTCCCTCTGAGGTGTATTTATTTAAATCTGCATTTTCTAGGATGACGTTGCTAAACTGACGTGTGTTTGTTTATCGACAAAATTAAACATGATATCATTTAATACAAAAGGTTTTAATATGTTTGACACTCCAAATAATAATATGTCGAAAGCAAAAAAAGTCAAAAGGATGATATAAAAGGTTTTTTTCAAATAAAGTTCTGCTCATACATCATATTTTAAATGTTTTATTTATTATTTTTATGTGCTTACCTATCGCGCAAGATTCCCAGATTATGGCATCTCCTATTGGGGTATGTGAGGATAAATGGTAGTGGTGAGGGGAAGGACATGAAGGTTGGGAAATACAGGAGAAGGAAGGTTGGGAAATAGAAGTCTATTCAGATTTGGTTACCACCACGGCTAAAGCCATCTCAAGCAATGTTTAGATTCTCAATGGTGTCTTTCACCGGGATGATAATGAAAGTAACTTGAAACGTGTTTGTTATGGCGATAATTATGTCGCGGTATCGCGGCGGAACTATCTTACTATATTGTTGTTGTGTCGTGTGCTCCTTCGCAGAGATACAGTGGGTAGTGATTGTTTATCCTATTTCCTCGCATACCTTGTTTTTTCTACACATATATTATCACATTTATCACGAAATTCCATCAAAAATCAAAAAATGGTTTCGATTTATTGTTAGTGTACTGTTTACAGTCCATTACAAGTGTATCTGTAATGTACTGTAAATACTAACCGGTCAGTGGCCGATTGGCATCGCGTTTGGGTCCCACTCAGACGTCCCGTATTCAATTCCTCGACTGGCTAAGTCCTCCATCACGACACAAGCAAGATTTTAAGCTTACAATACAAAATAAATACAAAAATATACTTTTTATAAATTAAAGCATTATTACCATTGCCGTGGAATTAAAATAACATTGTTGTTTACCTAATACAAAAATATAAAGGTAATCTACAAAATATGTATTTTTTCATTAGAAATGTATGAACACACAGGAAACTGAGATAGTTTCCATTGATTAACTTTTTTCCATTTAGTTTTAAATTATTCACAAATGGTTAAAAACCACTTTATGTGTTTGAAATCGCGACATCTACACTCCGTTTGCCAATCAATTTTTATGCCTACCATCTACCTCTATATTCGTGGCGATATAAGACACCAAGAATACACACATTTTTGGCTTGTGGCTTCCTTTTAATTCGAAATTAGATTAATGAATATATCTAGCATCCTAGCTAGATAAAAAAAAAACTGAGTTTGAATAGCGTCATTTCCTCGAATACAATCCAGACAGGAGAGATCTTGTAAGGTGACACGAAATATAATATTATATCTACTCGTGACATGGTGAATCATCATTTGTAACTTCTACAAATGAGGTTGAACGAAATGGCAACTATTTCTTCACCGTACCAGTACAAAGAAAGCATTCCATAATGATTGTAGGTCATAACCATAATTAGGCATGTCACATTGTACTTTAGAGAGCAGAACTGCAGCGGTAGCATGTAGTTAACCTCACTGTGACAGGGAAATAATAATAATATAATATATATTATTAATACGCTAACGTCTGTCGTACTCACTTAACGTACGAGGTACAAACGGAAGTGCTGCCATCTAAAGTATTTAAATAGAAGTATTGAAGCTTTCATGTTATATTATAGTTTTCCCGCGTAAACGGGTATTTACCTGCAGGTAGATGTGCTATACATGTTTGTCTGCATACAAAAAGACAAAGATTACATTAATAAAAAAAAGGACAATAAATCCAAAAATTAGTTAAATACGTAATTTTTCTCATGGTTTTTCTCTTTCGATCTGCGTCGTACAAATATGTCTGGGAAAATAAATGGGACAGTTTTACACTATACAGACGGTATTCACAATGTCGTATAAACTGTTTAATCAAATAACGTCCTATAATTCGCACTGGGTCTGAATATACACTAAAAAGCAGTAAATTGGGAAACTGATAGAGATTTCATGTGTTTTCTCTGTCACAAAGCAGTTTCATGAAAACTAAGGCGTATTTGTAAAACGGAAATGTCAATTTAAATGGCGAAGGGCTGTCCCGAATTTCATAAGCAGTCAGCAGCGTTCAATATTGCGTAAAAATCCGAAAAGGTCAAAAGAGTTCGTTAAAAATAGGCGCCCTAGATACCCTTCAGGTGGAAAACTCGTGTTTTGAACTGTGAGTTTATAAAAAACAATAAAATAATAAAAAAATCCCCTCACAATAGCCGCGGAAAAAAATTATTTAAGTATCTTAATTTTTGGACTTTTCTCAAGCCTTTCGTACCGTGCTAATATTTGAAAAATACATATAAAGATTTCAGACTTTTTCCTTCCACATATAGAGAACAGAAATTCGTAGTTTTCGTTTTCCAAATCCTTGCTTTGACAATATATTTTTTTAGAACTTTTTGGCTACTCATACATTTTTATATTTTGAAAGGTAATTTTTATGGTTTATCTTCCGCAACCCATTGTTTTTTTAAATATAAGTTTTCACGGTATGTTTTTATTGTACAACTTTTGAGCAAATTTTTTGAATGAATAAAATGATTGATTTTTTTGTACATTTGTGAATGATTTGTCATTTTACTGGACCCACTGAACCCTTGGATTCCTACCCACCCCACCTTCTTCCTTCCCATAACTCAATTTCTTTACAATATCCTCCACACAGCATCCCCAAAGATAACATAGAAAGACCATAGCCCTGAGGAATATTATTTTATTTTCTTCAGCGCCTCCTGTGTGAAGGTGAAGCTATTGTAAAAAACAACTTCTAATGTGTAAAAAAACTACAACTATTTTTCTAATAATTCTACAAGGTGTTATCTAGCATCAAATAAGTTTTATCACTGCCAGTTAAAATCGTGGTAAATTGATTGAAAAGCTAAATCGTGTAAATTTTTCCTTTGCAGCATCACATTTTGACCCGACCTAATAAATCCACTGTATTTAAATACTTATCAAAGCGTCTATAATTTGCAACCGTAATGAAATCTCTCTATTGCATATTTTTCCAAGAAAATGCTAATAAGCGTAAATAAACAAAAAAATATTATGTTCTTTTTAAGATTAAACGAGATTATCGAAAACACCTGCATATCGACAAAGCAATAAAAAATGCTTGGTTTCATAATAAGAATTGCAAAAGACTTTTGTATCTAAATTAGAAATGTTTTATACTTCATTAGTGAGAAGAAAAATTGAATATAACTCACATATATGGTCACCGCATTGTAAGGTTCACTCAGATTGTACTGAAAAAATACAGCAAAATTTTGAAGACATTTAAATTATTAACTTAATATTCCTATTGAGAATATAAACTACTAGCTGATTCCCGGCATGCGTTGCAATGCCACTTGAATAAATAAATTGTTTCTCCCTTCGTGTCCTTTATGATTTATTTCATTTCATGTACATAATAGATTTATGGGGCCAACAGACCTAGCTATAAAAGCTCAAGCGTTATTTGGTTTGGCGTATTTCGGCATATCGGTTGCGGTACATTCCCAATGAGAATGTATGACGAGCAATATGCTGAAGTAGGCCAAGCCAAATAACGCTTGAGCTTTTATGGCTAGGTCTGTTGGCCCCATAATACAAACTAAAAATATATTTCTTTGCAACAATCATGTCAGTACTAATCAGTTAATGTATTCACTTAAACAACACATAAACATTACACATCTAAGATAAATTAGGTAGATACTCGAAAGCATTCACATACTTAAAAAAAAAAAAACTAAATTCATATTTTTTAAATATATATTAGAACAACTCTCTTTTCATAACTTTTGAAGGTTATTCCCATCAATGTAATATATCATTGAAGAAGAAGATAACACTATGAAAATATTATAAAATTATAAAGTATCACAATATTGAATATTCATTTAGGCTTTTACAAAAAGATCAATAGGTGTTCCATCTAAATAAAAATCGGATATACATATTTATCCGAGACGCTATCTAGGTAACAAACACGTTCATAGAACACTAAGCATGTTTCCAATATGAAAAAGGTAGCTGCCGATAATATGGAAAAAAAATTAAACGAAGATAATATTGTTAATTTTGAAATATGCGATTGACGAATATGACGTTTAAAATTGGTGGCAATATCCGAATTGGTAGATTTGCCTGTCCCGGTCAGACGAGAGGTTCTGGTTCAAGTCCCTGTTGCGAGCGTTATCTTTTTTCTGTGTTGTTTCCATATTCAAATTTTCATTTAGATTATTGGTCTTATCTTCTTCTTCAATTTAATTTTTTTTTGTTTATATAATAATTTCACACTGTAATTGTTTTGTAATCCATTTTTATATAAATATTTTTTCTGTATTTAAAAGTATCAGTACAGTAAGTAAATTAATAACTGATGGCGGTAAGGTGAGGTGTAGGTACCCTTGCTAGATATGTTTATTTATAATAATTATTACCATGTGCGTGTAATTGGCAATGAGAATGATTCATTGCATCTCTGATTGATTTATGAGTATTCTGATTCTTGTGAGATTTTCTCAGTGTTGTGTCTTGTGATTTGACGAGGATTTGACCATGACTTTGATCGTCAATATTCTACTTATTCATTCAGTGAACAGCCTTCGTAAGACATGGGACTAAGAATCTTTTTAAATTTATTTATTTTTACCGACGGCTTCGCTCGCGTGGTTAATTTTCTGGTAAAGTCTTGACAACGCCGGGACCTCAGCTAATTGAGTCATACATTTTGTAATACTAGCTGATGCACCCAGCGTTGCACGGTATTCATTCTGCTTTGAAAGGAGATAGGGATGGTTTTTTCGAAATCTCATGTAGATTGCGACATTCCCATTGTTTTGAATGTCAAGTATGCAAAATATCGTCAACTGTTACAAATAACATAATAATGTATAAAAAAATAAACCCACAGACACTCCTCTTTTCTTATACGTAGATAAGGGAAGAAGGAACATGACTTACTTTTGACCAGTGAATCCTGACAATATTCAAGGCGAGAAATGTTTGTTGTTTTAATAAAAACATAAAAAATTAGTAGATATTGGACAGTTAAGGTTGTAGTGAGGGGGTTGGGCGGTTATTCGTCTGAGTGATCAGTTTGTTTTTTAAACAAAAAAGATTTAGAAAATTAAAAATTTTACTCGAAATAATGTCAGCTATCATTGTTATATTAAGTCAGATAGGTTCCTTAATACCATATACAGATAGATTATGAAAATCGTAAGACCACCATACTATATGCCTACATAGCGACAGAAAATTGACCGTTAGATACGGAATTCAATATTTTCTATACGTTTCCAGAATGCACTCCGAATAGATTGTACTATTTAACTATTTTTGTCTCCTGATGTTTTGGTAGAGAGGAAGGAATCATGGAATTCCATTAAACCACAGTGTTGATTGTGCCTTTATTTGTTTAGATATTTGTTTCATACATAATATCTCATGTTCAGGGGTTTTATAACTTCATGATTGATTATGCCATGTCATTCCAAGCATTCCTTTCTTAATGGTGTTCAAAGCGCTTTCATTGGCCTTGCATTCATTTCAGATCTGCGGTAATACGGTCGTAGCGGATTTATTGCAAGAATGTCTCATAATGTATCTCATTTCTTCTGCACTATATCCATTACATCTCACTTTTTTTTTAATTAGGGCAGCAGGTATGGGTACCCCCGCCCCGGGAACCAAGTGGTGCACCAAGGGGTGACTTAGCAGGGGTGCCCGGGTTCATGGAGTGAGGTTTGTCCAAATCTTTGCGGTTGATGCATCTGCCCACCAACTGCGAGAGACTTTTTGAGGGAGACCTTATGATCTCTCCAGTAGGACTCTCTCAGAATATCACCTTGCACCGCAGTGGGAGGGAAAGATTTATACGTCTGCCATTCTTGGACGCACTGACCCGCAGATTCCTATCCACTATAGCTTTTTCCTTCCCAGAACTTCCTCTCCTAATAAGTCCCTCCACACAGCATCCCCAAAGATGACATAGGCCCATAAGGGGAAATATTTTCCTCGGGGCCTCTTGTGTGAAGCTAATGTAAAAAAAACAGCTTCTCATTCCAACATACTAATATTGGTATTGGAAATTGGAACTCCACTTTTTTAGACATATTTTAATGAGCCCGTTGCATTCACAAACGACGACAATAACAGGTAAGTACCTTCATAAAAATTCTTCGTAACCAACATTCGTTAATAAAAAAAGAACGCCGGCGCCGTTCAAGTGAAGAAAAATTATTACATTTAATTTTTATTATTCAAAAGTTTAATAAATAAGATTCGTTCTACTGAAATGAAAAATATAATAATGACTTTTAATTGAACACCTTTTACTTGGTGCCGAACGAGTCGAGCCAGTGTCAGGGTCGGACTGGTCCGACGGCTACCGGTGACCTCGCCGCGGGCCGTCTTGTTCGACACGTTATTATTCCTTACGACATACCGCTCCTCAAAAAGAGGAACGGCTTTTTCATTCTATGAATGCCACCAAAAGAAAAGTCGCAACGCATTGGAATCGTCAAGTTATCTGAACATATTTTTATGGGTAAGTATTTGAATATATTTTGTGATATTTTTTAATTCTATAATTAGGTAACTTTAGTTACCACAAGTATATTTCGTTGTTTTAATTAGGCAACTAGATTTAGCCAGTCTAGCACTAAAATTTGTTGGTTTCGTTGCATTTTTGTATGTAACAACTAGTTAAGGGGGTATTCTGTCTAGAATATCGAAATTTTTTTTTTTTACTTATTTTCAATGTTTACATCTTTAAAAATGTGCTTATTATATGAATAAAACTGCCTGAAAATTTTTCTCCAAACTACTTTTTTCAAGCTGGCGCACATGATATCTAGAGTTCTACTGAACCGATTTATTTGAAATTTGGTACAAACCTTCTCCACACATCCTAAACGTAAAAAACATGCTTTTTTTAAAACGGCTGCCATTTTGTGAAAAAAATGTTTTTCTCCTCCGAGATCCGATTTTTTTTTTTCAGATGACCAGACGGGTTGCAATTATGTACGCCAGGGCGTCCCGTTTTTTTGGATCACCCACTTACCAGCCGATTACTTTTCGAGTTTTGAATTTTTTTTTGTTCCATTTAGATTTATTCTTAAAATATAAAAAAACAAATCATAAAAGAAAGATACTAAAAAATTCTTCGTTTATTTTTTACAGGCTCGAAAAAAGTCCGAAATGTGTGCCTCTAGACTAGAACACCCCATTAAGTCATTCCATTTTTCGTAAATAAATACATAAAAAAATATTACCGTTTTTCTTTTTTTCAAAATATAAGTATTACGGTTCCCACCACACATAAATACGATTTAGTAATACGTATCAGTACAAATACAGTAAAACCGATTTATCAATCTTATAATTCAATTTCCCAACAAAGCTGATTTCAGAGTTGCCTAGTTGTAGCATTTACCTCACAATATATTCCGAGGAAATCAAAAGAATCATTTGTTTAAAAGCTTAATCTCGTTGGAACATCCGCCCCTGGCTATCTGTCGTACAGTAAGCGCTGCGAATATTGCTCACTTCTCTTTTAGTCTTTCTTACTCGCAGTTTACATTGTTAACGTCAGCGCGCCGGTCGTCTCGAAGGCTAACGGCCGTTTTCAAGCATCGAACCTTAATGTGACAGGTGACAGGTTGTGTCAAAGTGACAGTAGAATGTCGTGTAGTCAATCTGACGGTTAATGACAATCCTGCAGAAGTCATCAAACTGAAAAAATATTTTTTTCAACATCAGTGAAAATTTTCTACATTCCAGTGAAGTGGTTTTGTGTGTTGTTTTGTAGATTTTCAATGTTTTGAAAATATTCATACTGTTGCAAAGTTCGCCAGCGTTCTGGTGTAGGACATAAAATGATGAAAATAAGGTGTGTGCGTTGGAATGATTAAGTGAACATTTATCAAAAATGGTGAGTCTTAACTCTTTTTTTAAGAATTCAAACATACATACTTTAGCTATCACGATGACTTATTTTTTATCGCTGTTTTTATTTCGCATGAAATTATTATCTATACAAGTGTTTACTTTTCTTCGCCTACATTCTTTATCGGTTTATACAAATATCAATTGTTATTCTTTAAATTTCGACAAACTAGCAATAAACATCTTCGTGCAATCGTTTGGCATTATCGTAAAGAGTTTAAAAATAATTACGCCTCTTTAATTGCCAAAAAAAAAAACCTTTAAATGTCAAGACCATCGATAATTCAGTATTGCAGGAGGTACATAGTGACTTTTTGTAGTAAGATAACGATATAATAAAATTATCTACAAATTCTAAGATACATACAATAATTATAGGTGACCCGATAATAATTGTATTTGATCAGTTACCCCGCGAAATTATACTTATTATAAAGATAAAAAAATTTGTGCAATTTTTACCAATAAAATCGACTTCCATATTTTGGTATGGATATCAAACGAATTTATTGACAGTGCCGATTTTTGTATATGTACGCTGGTACGCAGGGTGTTAAGGGACGTACTTGACTTCTTTATCCAGTGATTTCTGACATTATTTGTAGTAAAAAATGGAAATAAAATTTTGGTGTCCGATGACCTTTGGATGGCCGTTTTTTTTTTTTTTAATTTTTCTTTAAAATCAAAAAATTTCTTCTGCATGTCGTCACTGGTCACTCAGCCGAGTAACCGCCCAACCTCTTTTCCCACCCCAAACTGTCTATTATTGTTTATTAAATATTAACTGTATATCACAAACTACTATTTTTTGTTTTTGTAAAAAAAAATTATCAAAAATGTCACCGGAAACCAAAATTTTATTTACACTTTTTACTCCGAATAATGTCAGGAATCACTGGTTAAATTATGTAAAGTATGTCCCTTAACACCCTGTATACAGTATACGTATAGACAAGTAGTTTTATCCTTGATACATTTGAATGAAAATGTGTTTCATACTTTTGTTATTTCGCTCAGCCGTACATCCTCCCTGCGCACTCCTTCAGGGACGCTTATTTATATTTTGTGTAAATAGGTATACAGTATTTTCCCTAAACCGACTGCATATTGTACAAAAGTATACCGAGGCTCTTAATGTTGGGGGATCAACTGTCTTGGAAACGTTTTGGGATTACATTTATTTATTTAAGAATTTTATACATAGTGTAGATATAGTGTTATTTCGCCCGCCATGCTAGGGATGTCCCTGTGTTATGGCGGGTGAATATTATATTGATATTATATAATATTATGTGATATTACAAAGAGTGGTTAAATATTAATTATTAATAGTGGTTAATTATTAGTAGATAAATGGTTAATTATTAGTAGATAAATGGTTAATTATTAGTAGATAAATGGTTAATTATTAGTAGATAAATGGTTAATTATTAGTAGATAAATGGTTAATTATTAGTAGATAAATGGTTAATTATTAGTAGATAAATGGTTAATTATTAGTAGATAAATGGTTAATTATTAGTAGATAAATGGTTAATTATTAGTAGATAAATGGTTAATTATTAGTAGATAAATGGTTAATTATTAGTAGATAAATGGTTAATTATTAGTAGATAAATGGTTAATTATTAGTAGATAAATGGTTAATTATTAGTAGATAAATCGATCGCTGACCAAATTGAGCTTATTGTTTTTGCTTCACATAAGAAGATACAATTACCGGAATTGATTTTATTTATCAATCCTATTTTCGCTTGAATAACACCTGGCTTCAGTAACATTTTGTATTGCAACTCTTTAAAATAACACTTTCAAATACTGGCGAAAATGGATAATAAGAATTTCCGAGAAATCGGAACATTAGTTTGACTTCGACGTGAAGGAATACCGCTAAGAACTCCTTATTTTTAAACTTTATTTATTTATTTTTTTTTTTTTTTTCTTAAAAGAAAGACAAACATTCCCGGGTTACGAATAACCCAACAACATTTACAAATCTCCTACTACCAACACACTAAGCGGAAGATGTTGCTTGTGTTGTGATGGAGGACTTAGCCAGCCGAGAAATCGAACACGGAACGCCTGGGTGGGACCCAAACGCGATGCCCACACAACCACTGACCGGTCTTTAAATGTATTTATACATAATAATATATAACAATTGGTATAAACAAGAAATGAAAACCCACTAAGGCACTGCCTAAGTGTGGGTAATATAAAAACGATTGTAGCCTCTCTCTCTTTCTCATATTATAACATGATGTACATGTACAGTAAGATCGGTTACGACGCCGACGGAGCTCTCTGCGGCAAGTTTCTGAATACCTATTTCAAGTGTGAAATATCAGAAAATTATCGTACCTACTCTCTTTATTTCAAGGCAGGGGGGAGGGGTCTAATTTTTTTTTAAAACAGCTCACGTAATTAATATATTGTCTATCGAGGGAATTTTTTGCGATTATCGTTTCGGCTCGACAGTATCCAGAAAATATCTTCAAATATGCAATATAGTTTTTTTAGAACTTAGAAACTTAATGTGTTCAAGGGACATAATGTTATAAATCGGTAGAAAATCGGAATTCCGAGCCTTAACGTACCTGCATACATTATGATAAAGCATTAGTATACAAAATAAAAAGTATGTACCACTTACTATGGGCGATGTACGACGTCTGGCTAGTGTAATAGAGACAGAGCGGGTGCTAAATGGGCTAGAACCAAAATAAATGAGTCAATGGCAACAATAGTTTCCATTCAAATCTATATGGAAGACTTTTATAGTTTTTTTATTATTGAATCAAGATTTGAACAGATACTTAAAGAAAGAATTTCGACACTTGAAAAGGTTATTTAAATTTCAGGTAAAAGAAATAATATTATACATACATTGATTGTTTCGGTAACTAGACACGCTCATAACGCCCTTCTATATTGTTTTTTTCAGTGAATGCAAATAATTAAAAACATTATTGTTCAAATTAATTTTGGCACGGAAACCCAGAAAAGCAATTTTAATCACTCTCAAGTGATAACATTATTTGAACTGTTGGTAGGTTTAGTGCTGTTTTATTAAGGCAATAACGATCGCGATATTTAAACAACAAAGAAATGTAATATCAGTACGCTATTATTTTTCTTGCTATTTATTTTCACTGAAATCGGAAATGAAATATGCATATGATATAACCTGATTAACACACGAGATTAATTTGCGCTTCAGAGCTATCGTATAACATTACGGTGGTTCAAATAAAGAAAAAGAAAAATATTATTTTTCACAACTAGCGCAGACGGCCTCCGTGGTCGAAAGGTAACGCTCTTGACCAGCGATCCGGAGGTCGCGGGTTCAAACACCGACATGCTCAAGTACATTTTATTTAGTTAATTTGTGTTATTTCATCATTTAATCATTTAAAAATAATATAAGGTATATTAAGATATCCTCAGTGTCGACCTGGTGTAAGATCACCATTCAGAATTAAAACGTTGCTTGAAATGGCTTGAGTCGTGTTTGGTGACCAGGTCTGAATAGCCAGTTACTTCTGCACCTTACTCTTCTCAACTCCTTCCCCTTTTCACTACCTTAATCCTCACAACATACGCCAATTGGGGATTCCATAGTATCACTGACCCCAGACGGGACGGGAGCAGTTGGAACTCTTGTGCAATATTCACATTAAAAAGATTCCCGAAAAAAAATACTGGATATAGACACCGAATTCTTTACACATCAGTTTCAATTTTGAAAATGACAATTTGAATATTTTTCTGTTAAAATATTATATTATAGGTAGGTAGATTATCGCTTGTCTAAATTTTACGCACTACAGTTCCAATTTTGCAAAAGACATTTATATTCAAAACACATCCGAGTTCATTCAAATCGGAGTTATGGAGACGCACAGACAGACCCACAACCGTTAGTTAACAAGTTAATTTTTTTAATGATAAAATCCATTTAAAAGACCTCTTACTTATTGGATTCTTATGCACCGGTTCAGCGTTTGAAAACTTAAAATAAAAATTATGCCCGGTTTAACAATACCTATGCGATGCCGTGGTTATAAGTAAAGTTCTTCACTATTCCATCTTTACGCGCCGCGTAATATTAACACCGCCTTTATATAAGTACAGGAAAATCATTTTAAAGATAATTTTGCATGAAAATGAATAGATAAAAAAATATTAATTAATTAACGGAATTGATGAACGTTGCTACGCAACCATTATCTTTGAGCTTTTGCGGGGTAGGAGGGGACTGTGGTTGGGTGATATAATCGATGTGCATGAAATGAAGCTGTGGGAGCACATGGTGTTTACTCTGTATAATTATTTTAATAAAAATGAAAAAATGATTTATATTCTCCATGAATTTAAAGATACTTGCACTATAAATGTTCACAATAATTATTCTATGAGAAGACGAAGAATTTAGGCTTCCTAAAAATAATCTTTCGTGCACACAAAACACAGAGTTTTATAAAAGGAAAAACTTTATAATAACTAATAACAGTAATAAAATAACCTACCAAATTTCGTAAAAGAATCCTCAATCCTTTGCACTTTTCGTAGGACATGTGCTTTACCAAGTTATCTGTTATTCTTAAATCGTATTTTTAAACCTATTTGTAAATGTAACTGTATCTCTCAATTATATTTTTCCTACTAGATGAATGAAAAAATTTGCTTACATCTAAATAAAGATTGAAAAACAAAACAAATTATATTAATTCCTTTTCAATTATCGGCAGGTATTTATTACAAATGACCCTGCAGGTTACGCAAATTACACATGTATTTTCATTAATTATTTTATTTATAAAGTACATAATATTTAATTAAGACATTCACAGAGACTAGATACATTAAGTCACCATACTAGGGGGGTGCCTGTTTCATGGTGACCTATGGAATATATTTATTTTGTATGAGGTTTAATGTAAATATATGGATAAAATAAATCTATGTACGTCTGCCATGATATGGGCATGAGCTAGTATGGTGGTCGTTATAATGCTAATGAATATTGTAATGTGTAATTTATACGAAAAAAACACAAAAAGTATATTCCAGAAGAATCAGCACGTACCCGAAGGATTTTAGCCAAGCGGTTCCTGACTATATTGGGAGTTAAAAATGTAGATGTAATTTTACTGTCCGATGATTTTTTTTCAATTAAAAACATTTAAAAAATATTTTTTCCATCACAGATATAAGCACTTCGTTTCGGTCCAGCAGCACGGTAACACACGAAACAGCGCGCGAATCAAGTGTTCCTGTCACGACATGTAGGATGTGATCAGTGGCGATGTGTGATTGAATTGTATATTTTGTTGTTGTTAATAGAAATAAAATATCAATGACAGCAAATGACATCTACTTTTTGTTCTCCAAATATGCTTTTTATTCCTTTTTGTACTTCTACTGTAGAAAAAAGACAAGGATTAAAATATACACATATACTTACATATTTTTATATTTTTATTTGATCTCCAAAAGTAGTTTATACAATAGTAATTTATCAACGGAATGTTCGGTTAATATTATCAGAGATCGGATCACCTAACAATACCTAACTTACAAACTAAACAGTTTTTGAAAACATTAAGGGGGTAGGTACTCAAACCAAAAAATATCGACGCTGTCCAAAATTTATGGGTGGTTTTGTGAAGATTTCATGTCACTTATTTACTTATATTTTTTAAAGAAAGAAAATCTTTACCGGGTTACGAATAATCTGACAATATTTGAAAATAATACTACCACTGCAGTAAGCGGAAGATGTTGCTTGAGAGAGGATTCGAGGAACACACTACGTCTGAATGGGACTCAAACGCGTAACCGTAGCTAATTCGACCACTGACCGGTCATTTACTGTTGTTGAATTTAATTAGAAGAACTCAATTATTTTCATTGTTTTAATTTAATGTAAATCAAATTTCATAATGTTATCATTAAGTTGTGCAAGTATTTCAGTTTAATAAATTATTGTGACAGCTGTTTCAGCGTTGAAGGCCCTTCACGGCATTATAAAACAATTAAGACAAACCTGCCGTCATTGCCGTCGTATTTACACAATAATTCTCTGAAGGCGGGTTGTTCCACAGAATTTTAAAAATTCATTAAATTTTAAAGTTAATTTTCGAGTTTTGTAACTGTTTAAGATCTGTTATTCCACCATTATTGGTAATAGTTTCACACAACTAACGAATAATGAATTTTGGTGAATTGTTTAAATTCTGTGAAACAACCCATCCTTATGGATGAAATATTTGAGGATAACGGATGAAATATTTAACGGATGAAATATTTTGAGGAAGTCTTCGAAAGCGACCTGGGTGACGGTGATTCCAGTAGCGAATCAGGTATGAACGACGACGGAGTGAATGTTACCAGAATCAGCATGGATGAAATAAAAAGTTCGATTAAATGTATGAAGAATGGTAAGGCTGTTGGTTTCGACAATATCGCTGCCGAATACTTTAAAGGAGATAGCCGTATAATTCTCACATGGTTGTGCAAACTTTTTAACCAGTGTTTAGTGGAGGGTTACACACCATTAGATTGGAGAAGGGCTGTAATCATGCCGTTATACAAAGGTAAAGGGTCGCGCATGGAATGTGGGAATCATAGGGCTATTAGCCTGCTCAGTTCAGTCGGCAAGCTGTATGGTAGAATATTGATTGAAAGGGTAAGAATGAAAACCAAAGATAAAATATGGGATGTGCAAGGTGCTTTTATGAGTGGACGGGGGTGCATGGACCAGATTTTCTCATTGCGGATGCTCACTGAGAAGTTTCTGGCAAAAAACCAGAAACTTTTCTGTGCTTTTGTAGATCTACAAAAAGCATACGACCGCATCGACAGGAAAAAGCTATGGAAGGTGTTGTCCAAGTATGGAGTGAATACAAATCTCATACAGGCAATCGCGTCTCTGTATGAGGGAAGCGTTGCATGCATTAGGGTAAACGGTGGTTTTACGGGGTGGTTTGACATCATAAAAGGTGTTAAACAAGGCTGCGTAATGTCACCGTGGTTATTCAATCTATACATGGACAATTGTATGCAAGAATTGAAAGAGGCGGGATTGGGCGTGAAATTGAATGGTCTGAACGTATGTTGTCTGTTGTATGCTGATGATGCGGTGCTGATTTCTAACAGCATAGAAGATCTGCAGTCACTCGTATCTAGGATGAACGAAGTATGTATGAAGAATGAGTTGATGATGAATGTAAGTAAGTCAAAAGTAATGGTGTTTGAAAGAGAGAGTACGAAAACAGTGTGCAACATAGTTGTGAATGATGAGTACTTAGAGCAAGTTGATGAGTTTGTGTATTTGGGAAGTATGTTTACGAGAGATGGGAAGGCTGATAGGGATATTGAAAGAAGGGTAAATGCAGGTAACTCTATTAATGGTGGACTGAATGCTGTTGGCGCCAACAAGAAGCTGTCTAAAGAAGCGAAGCTAGCAGTTCACAATGGAGTGCTGGTACCTACCCTGATGTATGGCAGTGAAGCATGGAACTGGCAGAGAAAGGATGAAAGTAGACTGAATGCTGTAGAAATGAGATCCCTGAGGCGTATGTGTGGTAAAACCATGTATGATCGTGTGAGGAATGTGGAGATCCGAAAAGAATGCAAGGCCGATGTGAGCGTCATAAGTAAGATTAAAAAAGGGACGCTTAGATGGTTTGGACATATAGAGCGAATGAACGAAGAAAGGAGTGTCAAGAGAATATATGATACTAATGTGAATGGTAGAAGAAGTCGAGGACGCCCGAGGAAGACATGGCACGATCAAGTGAATCAGATACTTGAGTCGGGCCATGTCAAGAGTCAGAATAATAGAAGAGCATGTATGATAAGATGTATGAATGTGAATGAGGCGAGGAGTGTATGCCAAGACCGAGTTGTTTGGCGGTCCGTCCTCTCTGCCTACCCCTGCGGGGAAACGGCGTGATGGTTAGTTAGTTAGTTAACCCATCCTTAGTAAATCGGTTTTTACCTAAGACATTACTGAATTAAAAATAATTTTTAATTTCCCTTGTCTTTCTGACTCCCTCAGTTCCCTCCGAAAACTTCTCCATCCTGATGATTTTTTGTATGCCTTATTCGAGTGCTGATAGCCTCCATTCAAATCTCTGTAAAAACCGTAACTCTGATATGGATTCCTAACGTGTTTGCATCGTGGGTAACGATATTGCGGATTCCTTGGCAAAACAAGGAGCTCCCAACCCTTTTATTACCCTCGTAAACCACTTGCCCATGTCTGAAAAATTTTCCGTCAACAAAGATAGATCCGCAATATTTGGATGAGTAGATACTAGTCATTGCTAGTCAATCCAAGGGAGCCTGCTATGCCTCAATGCAAAGGACTATCCCATAAAAACGGTGGTTTCAACAATTCCCCAATTTTTCCAAAAAAATAAACTTACACGTTTATTCAAATGAGAATTGGACATTGTTCCGTTCCTTCCAGATTGCACATTCTATGGTCTAGAAGTGGTAACTTTATATCACATATTTTTGGTTATCCCTCTCTTAACAAATAGTGTCCTCTCAAGCCTTATTAAAATTGCCATCCCTCCATTCAACTCTTCTCTTCTAAGTCAGAACTCGGCTCTAATCTTTTAAATAATTTTGAAATTTGCCCATTTATGTACATAAAATTAATATATAAATTCACCTTTCCTTTCTCCATAATTTGAAATGATGACTTAGAACACACTTGCAGGGTGAAAGCCAGTAACATAAAAAAAATACGAGTGTGCTTTAGACCACACGACTGAAGTAAATACTTCTTTAGCTCCATCTATATGTGTATGTCTATATATATGTTTATATGTATAAAATATATACATATATTAATTTTCTACAAATATTTATTTAAATTTATTATCATTCGCCTCGCCCGATTAAGCCGTGCGCATTGACGTCGGCTCCCCCCGCGTTTGGCGCGTCACTGGTATTTCAAAATACTGACTGAAATATTTCATGCACTGGCTTGAGAGGAAGAGAGAAAGAAAATGTGCGCGCGCACTGCTCTCTCTTGCTTCTACAATGTGATACAGCCCGTTCGCATCGTAACGCATTTCAATTTTCGTAACGCTGTAATTTCCGTAACCCATTCGCCAGTTTACCCATCAAGTCAAGCGTGCGTAAAGAAGTATTTACTTCAAAAATACTAAATCTAACGCCGAAATAGCTATCCTAATAATAACAATATTAAATTTGATTTAATTTATATATTTTAAAAAATCGCGTTAAATCAACAGTCCGTGGTCGATCTCTATGAAAGAACATAGAGTCAACACAATAAATAATAGGTAATATTAATAGCCCAGGTGATGTAAAACTTTCATTTCGCCGTAACGAGGCTTACGTTCACCGGACCAATAAGAAATTATAAGGAAAAGTAGTGCTGTCTCCGAGTGCATGTATTCACTATTCATGCATTGTTTTGCACAGGTACACAATGGTCATCTAACAAATCATTATGTCTACATTCTATATGCCAAAGTTGGATGAAGAGATTTAGATACAAGTACAGGAAATAAAATAAATTTGAATAACTTTGACGAAATTATAAACATTTTTTTCTTAGACATCTGCCCTAATGGTGGACCACAGCAAACCTGATCCAAAAGGCAAACGACAGTAATTTTATATTTAAAATACTAAAATCGGTTTTAAGTATGTTTGTAAGTGATTGCAACTTTGGTTCAGTGAACTCGGATTTATATTAAACTGATTGTGCCAAGAATTCAGACTAGCGATGAAGTACTTACATTCCTGTGATGAGTAAAATTTAGAGATTTTTTTTTTTTTAATATTTTAGATAGGTACCATTTTCATTAATTTTTGGTGTGTTTTGCCGTGTTGTTGTGCATCTGCCCTGAAACATTGGCTAAAGGAGGAAACGCAATAAGGCATAATACCCCAAACATAAATCACCATAACTGTTGTTCAATCATGTAGGCAGATGATTCGGGCTAGGTAAAGTTGCAACACGTAACGATTAATATGTTTAATTAACTAAATTTCCACACAAAACTTAAATTTTACTTGACCAAACTTGAAAGTTATTTTTTAACGAAAAGGTATAACAAATATCAATTTACTTAGCTTTAAATCATAAAATCGTCACTAGAGCAATCAATTTTTCATGATTTTGCCCCCCTCCCGCGAACTGCTTCCTCCTTAATTCCTCTCCGCCCCTCCCGGATTCCCCTTCCCCTCATGACTTTTTCCATGCCGCTAAACTCTTTGACCTATTTCAAATTTTTAATGCAAATTTCATAAAGCTGGATCTCGCGGCATGAAATATACTTACGACCTATTCTCATACCTACCAAATATACATAAAAAATTAATAATAATCGGTCGAGCCCTTTTGGTGGAATGCGACCACAAACACCGCGACACGAGATTTTTATATATTAGATGAAATAAAATAAAATTGAAAAAAATTAAACATCGGATTAAAAGCGTTTTTCTTAAACAAATTTGTATTCCAATGTAAATTAATTATTCCTAATTTAATTTAAACTCATCGAAATGCTTTTTTATAATTAATATCTATATTTTTAAATTGTATATTTCATTAAAATGTAAATAGTACCTAGGTATGGAAACATTATTTTATCAATTATCAACATTAGTTCACAAATAATTTTCAAAGTTGCCTCTAAAATCAATTTTTAAATTGCCTAAATTTTATAAATTAAAACACAAATAAATAAGTTTGACATATCCGTACTAGATATTTCCCTATACCATTTGATTAAAAAAATATTTCAGCATCAAATCTAAATTTGTTTTGTACATATACATATTTTATTACTAGCCGTAGTAGGTATTCTAATAATTTAAAACAAATTCGTATTATTAGAGAGAATTTTACTATCACTTATACATTAATACCTTCTATCATTATACAATAATTTGCAAAATTATGTTCGTTAATGAATATACATAAGAATGTACGAATAATACTTTCGTGAATAGTGAATTAGGTACCTGCGCTCAAATTCAATAAGTAACCACTTAAGGGCCTTCCTTACTAGCGATCTCAATCGTTGTATGGAGTATCATGAATTCTCAGATTCAAACGACAATCTAAGTTATTAATCGTCAAAATATCGATAATGTAGCCACGTTAAGCTATCATAAATACATTTTTCTGTCGAAATATATATTTTTATTAACAACTTATTTTCGTTAAATACTATATAATGATCATCTAAGAATTCTCCTACTCATTCGGCTCTCCGAGGTGGCCGCGGATGCACGCTTTTTACGGTCCGTCTTGTCAATCTTTTTTCAAAGTTCGAAATTCCGCGCACGTAATTATTATATTTCCATGTGACGCCGACGTTTCAACAATATTCCACTCTATGCGTTCCGCGTAGGGACTATAATAGTGTGCCGCCTTTTCTATGTTTCAGCTGTGAGTTTCCGTCGAAGCTGTGTAGTGTCAAATAGTATTATTAAGAATTAATTTATTGTTAACATTTTTTAGGGTTTCTAGTATTATAATTAATAAACAATTTGATATTTTTAAAATATAAAAGTGTGGAAATGGCCAATAAAAAACTTAGATCACTGTCAGAAGATACAAAGTATGCCTTAGCATTGAGGAAGATTGTCAAGACGTATTTTACGCCTTAGAACGGCTGTACGTTGTGCCATAAAGTACCGGAAGGCTATGAATTGTAGTCAAGAGGAAAACAAAAAACAGCTATATTTGGATATATTGAATGGGCCAAAACATGTATTTGGAGACCACTCACTATGCAAGAAACGGGCATACTTTTGCAAACGGGATACTGGCGACACTAATTACGTACCCAATATGAATTCGAGCTTGATAATGTCCAAAATCATGCAGCACGTTCGACTTTTGGCATCTAATGCTCGAAGTTTAATACATGACGTAGGCAGCAATACTGTGGAGTGCTATAATAATGTTGTGGCTAAATTTGTTGGTGGGAAGCGTATCAACTAAGCTCTAAAACGGTCCTACAAAGGAAGGTGCGCTGCAGCAGTAGTGGCGTTCAACACCAATCTTCCACACTATTCCCTGCATAAATTTGCAACCGGTTATAGTCGCGGAAAACTCAAAAAGCATTTAGAATTAAAAAGATTGCAGAAAAATAATCAACAAGTATTAAGTAAAAAAAAAAGAAAAGAAAAACCCTGCAGCTCGCTCCAGCAAAAGATCAGCATTATGGTCCCAATGCAGAAAAACCTGATATGGCCCAAGCATCGTATGAGGCAGCTAAATATGATTTTTTAGAAAGGCTTTTTACCATAGCCAAAGATAGGCAAGCAATTGAAAGGGTGACAGTACTTCAAGCGTCTAGTGGAAAGTGGATCGAGATGCGCCGCAATATGATTACGGCATCGTGGTTTGGAAAAGTGTGCAAACGGCGGCAAAATATCAGTTGCGCTCCATTAGTCAAAAATATACTGTACCAGCAAACCTTATCAAATATTTTTTCAATTCGACACGGACAAAAATATGAATACAATGTCCTGAAGGAGTTTGCAGAACTATAAAACATTGCCATAGAAAAGTGTGGTCTTTTCATAGATGAAGAGTATCCGTATATGGGTGCGACCCCAGATGGAATTTCTTCTGAAGAACAAAAATCGAGAAATGCTGGTAAATATATATCACGATTGGTTTTACCAGGTTCAGCGCCAAAAAGTGTAACAAGTAACAAAAAGAGATATTTGTATGTTTGATGTATGGACTGAACTCGGAATAAAAATCGAAAAAATTTTACGGGATGACGAATTTTGGCAGACTAATATGGTTGAACAGCTGAAACGCTTTTACAATTTTTGCATGCTATCCGAATTAATTGATCCTCGACATAATCGCTGCATGCCTATTAGAAAAAATGAGTATTTAGAAAAGTGCATAATAGCGAAAAAAAAGTAAAGTAAAATTGGTTTCAGCTAAAACCAAAACACGTTAGAAGGAATTGTTTCGAAGAAATCAATAACATTTTATTTCATTGAAGTGTCTTCAGGAGAAATTTCATTTATATTCCTAATGAATGTAGTTTATATTTTTAGAGATAGGGAAGAGGAGGGTTGGAAAGTTCCTGGCTATTCAGATCTAGTCACAAAACATATCTACGCCGTTCTCAAGCAACTTTCAATTCTGAATTATGGTCTCTCACCAGGGCGATACTGAATGTATCTTCCACTTTGAAACGAGAAACAGATTCGTTATATGTACCTATATACATTTTATTTAAATTCTACAATATGATATGCTTATAATAAATAAATTAAATTTGTTTTGTCCTCGCCAGCTTTTGAACCCGTGACCTCAAATCAAACTAGACAATTTAGTATTAACAGTGCCCCGCCGCACTGCGAAACCAGGCTGGAACAAAGGCCAAGCCTTTTGTCATTCTTTATAATTGTATTACTACATATATCTTTTTCATCTATGTAGGTATGTATCAAAAAAAATCCAAATAAAAAGTTATATTAAACGATTTAAGTTACTGAGAACCTCCTCCATCAATTAGGCTATCGTTATATTGCATTACATTCTAATATATATTTTAACATAATTTTCATAATCACAATATCTTTAATTAATAATACTTTGTTTTGTTCTGTGCGACTTGATTGTGAATGGAACGCACCGGCCAGCTGCAGGTGCAGGCGGGTTCGATATTCGAATTCGAGCTGGAAACGTTTAATACCGAGGGCCGTTAAAAATAATGCAATGAAAATAAATAATTAGTTTTCTCTTACGCAACATAAAGAGCAGATAGATTCGAATCTCTTTTTTTAAGTCTTTTTCATTAAGAAAATCCCAATCGAGTAACTAAGCTCCGCTGATTGTAACTAACTGTGAAGCTAATTGACTGATGTTCTAGGTCTTTGAATTTTCATTACGAGTTTTAAAATGTCAAGTGAAGGAAATGACAAGATAAACACTTGGATATGATTTGAGTTTTTTTATTATGCCGTCTTGCGATACCCCCTTCTTTAGCAAACTTTTCGGACGGCATTACAGTGTCCATCAACAGGTCAGATGTGTAATATGTAGATAAACTAAATAAGTTTGTATACGAAATAATAACCCAAAAAGAAATCACGAAAAGGCTACACACTTTTTTTATTTTGTGCATTAAAATTGTTCAAAGAGAAAAAAAAACAGTCTATCAGAGTGACGATGCTCTGGCGAAGCCGGTTAGTAACTAATAGTAGGTATCCATGTAACATAATTGTTTGTAAAAATATATTTAAGCCATAATAGATGAAAAAATCAACAATACTTTCGTCTCTTTAAATGTTTTTAAGTCAATTTCTTCTGATGAGATTTCTTAAGAATTTCTCTGGACAAGAAACTCGATCAACATCGTTTATTCTTGTTTTATTTTCATTTTGCTAGCCATTCTTGTATCTACCTAACTTTGCACAACTACAAGCCATACGGCCGGCGTAGTCCAGCGGTAGGGCGTTGGACTGCCATTCCGAAGGTCGCGGGTTCGAACCCGGCGTGCGCCAATAAATTTTATTTAATTGATTTGTGTTATTTCACAAATATTTATTGAAAATACTATGTAGTATATTTGCGACACGTTCCAGAGTGGAAGATATTCTTAGTATGTAAGACCACCATTCAGAATTGAAACTTTGCTTGAAATGGATCTGCCCTGATGATGGACACTGCAACGCTGTCCGAAACGTCGGCTAAAGAAGGAGGTAGCACAACACGGCATAACACCCCAAAAACAAAACAAGAAAATGCTTTTGGCCGTGAAAATCTAAAAACGTATCTGGCTTTAGCCGTGTTTAGTCACTAGATCTGAATAGCCAGGTACTTCCCCACCTTCCTCTTCCTCGTCTCCTTCCCTTTCCCAATTTCATTCAGCCTCATAACATACCCCAATTGGGGATGCCATATTCTCACTGGCTCCAGACGGGAGCAGTTGGGATTCTTGTGAGGTATTCTTTATAAAAAAATAAATAAAAAATACGTGACAAGTACAACTTGTCTGTTGTCTAAAATGGCATATCCCGTTTAATCACAGGATACCATATTTGTCCCAGCTCACATAAGTCTCACAGAAATCGTTGTTTCTCCTTTACTATCATAGTCAGAAATGTGATCTAAACGGTATTGGAAAGAAAATACAACAAACTATATATTCAAATCTAAAAGAAAATCACAAAAAATTAAATTTACCCCTTTCTGAAACCAAAGTTTCCGATAGCAATTTGAAAAAAAATTATGGAACTTTGTGAATTTTTTAAGATTTTTTTTACATGAAACGAAAAAAAGTGAGGTGACAGTAAGGTTTATAATTCATTTATCTAATTAAAAAAATACATAGTAATTTTTAATAAAGAAATTTGAAAGCCTATTTCATCACCTTTCGAAAACAGTTCTTAATTTTCGAATACGTTCACCAATGTTCCATTTATTTCGATTTTATTGCAAAGCGGGAATATTTTTAGACTCTGAAAAAAACGCCAATTTTTTTAAGGGATATTTTGTAAGAGAATTATTCAGTATTACTTCTTATAATGGTTGAGCTTAGAATGTACCTTTACGTACAACGTTAGAAAATATAAGTGATGTGATGTGATGTTATACTTTGTGATGTGATATTATAATTTAAAAAAAAAACTTTGTCAACCCCATTATTTAACACATTATTTTTTCTACCTATTATGAGAAGTATGGTCTGTGTGAGAAGTGTGGAATTTTCTAATCTAATCCCTGCTTTCCCCTACCGCTATTATGCCTTTGAAATCCCTCCAATGTATACTTACTTACTGTCCTTTGAAGCTACGGTGCTAGCGAAAACCGGTCTGCAATATGCGTGAAAAATAAAAGCGGTATTTACTGTTTTATTTTAAATTAAAAGTTAATGTTACACTTTATGACTGTACATGTACATGATACCATAATTTTCAGTAAAACAACTAACTAACTGACACTTATTTTTTTAACCAAGTTTAAACTCCTCCAGTAATCACAACTTTCCGTGAGGAAACTATTTCGTTACATAACCTATTTTAGGTAAAGCACTGCGAAGTAATGAAAATTTATGTGTTTTTGGTTTGAATATTTGAACGTTTAGAAATATTTTAGCTATTATTATATTAAATATAATTAAATAATGCGAGTAGAACGCATGGTATATTCGGGCATTAAGTAAGGTAAGTCTTTTTATAAGTCCAGAATAAATAAAGTATCAGGCCTATAAAAAATGCTTTTAATTAAAAACTCCTGCTTACGAACCCCTTTTCGATTGTGGTTTAGTTGTATAATGTGGAAAATTTAATTCTTTAAAAACAAACATTTCAATATTTGTGCCTGGACTTGGGAAAATAAAAACAAACACACTTTTTCGCGATGGTTTTTCTTGCATAAATCAAAATAGACGGCTGGTGTTATACCTTAATGCCATCTACATAGGGAGTGTTATTATTAGAGGTCCAATTCCAAATATTACACGACGTGGTGCGTTGCCTTAAGCCTACATTAAGCAAATAAAATACAAAATACCTTACCCTAAACTATTTCACGACAAGAAATGAATATCATTCTCCACTCGATGAAGGCAATTACTCGTTTATCTAGTTTTTGACTATCGTAATTGACACGTGAATTACTAAACAAAGAGAATCAACAAATAATATTGATTATATGCACACATTACTAAACTTGACGAAATGCATAAACTGAACTGATTGCAAAATAAATACCATTTTAACTGCTCGAGAGCATAGGGCACACCGTTCGTACCTAACTGTAGGTACTAATTGATATTGTAATACTGGAAATTTCCGCAACACTTGTACATACATAGATAACTAATAAATATAATTATGTATTTTATTTTAATTAATTTGATTTTTAACCTTAGAACGTTAGTTCATAATTAATATTTGCCTGCGTCAGTGTGGTAGATGATCGCATATAATATTGAAATACTATTATTTTAATATTATTAAAATAATAGTATTTTTTTTAAATTTTACTGTAATGCACAAAAAATCAATCCAATATAAAAGGGCAGGATAAAGGGATTAGAAATTAGACCTTAAAACAAGAAAATTGGTCTACAACCTGAGTTATTGCTGAACTATAATCTTTCCGAGCAATAAAACACAATTTAAAAGAATGGACATAATTCAGAATAGAGTCGTGATGTCTATACTATGCTGCAGAATATAGATATATTAGGACAAAAATCATTACTATCCTACGAGAAATTGCAACGATTTTAGGCTTCCCGAAACAAATTTATTGGGAACACAAAACAATATTTATTATAAAGGTTTTAAAATGTTCTATGAAGTTCCTGTAAATTTTAAGGAAGCTAAAAGTCTTAGAGTCTCAATGTTGTGAAGTCCAAATTTGATTAATATATAATAAAATTTCATAATAAATTTACAATAGATATAAGATGTAAAGATTTTATAGCTAAATAAAATATACCTACTATAAAAAATGTTATTTTTTTCCTGGAATTCCAGTTTACGGAATAATAGTTTCTCCAGCAGGCAATGATTTAGAGATTTAAAGTAATTTTTTGTATGCATTAAAAAATTGTTCCCTTGTCCTAATCGACGGACTTTCTAATATAAAACTATGAAATGATATTTTAACTCCCCGACTACCGTTAGTGTTGTAAAATATTTCCTACAGTATTGAATTCCATTGAAATTAACAATGTTATTATTGAAAATGAAAAAGGTATCACAACGTTTCGCATGTTTGGTTTTTCAAGTTATTTTATATTTTTCTTGCTTTCATTGAAATACAATACTTTTTATAACGGAAACGTTTTTATTAATTATTTGCAATGTTCTGATGGTTTGAGCATTGTTCTGTCAGGTAGGTACGATAATTACTATATTAGGTAAATATTTTTAGCAATTGAGTGACGTAATCTATCGGTGTTTTTCAATAACTTTATTTGGTGTTGAATCGAACACAATGTATAATGTTTGTGTTATGGCGCTGACTATTAGAGAGACCTAACTCCTATAAGAAGCAACTTATCAGAAAAAGCAAGATGTGGGAACTAGTTGAATATTTTGAGATTGAATCTTGTGTAAAGTATTTTAATTTAACATATTTTAAAGGAAAATTTAACACTTTAGAACGTACCTAAATGTGCAGATTTAATCATATGCAACCAGATAAAGCACAGTAATTCATTGCAAATAAAATAAAATAAACGAAAATACTTGACGCAAGGATTGAACCTCAAAATCAGAAATTGTAAAATAGATTATGTGAATTCGTCTTCTTAAACTTTGACACCTCAGAACATGGTAAGGCAAAGTTAGACCATATCAACTAAAACCACTGCGCCTCGTAAAAACGATCAACTGTCAGATTCGAACAAAACGGCAATTGCAAAAGGTTCAAATTGATGTTAGAAATTTGTAAAATAAATAGAAGCTTCAAAAACTTGATGTTAGAACTTTGTCCCACAAGTATCCAAGGAAATGTAACACCGATGACAACATTATTTTAGTTGCAGAAAAGAGCAAATAAATAGTTTTGAATTCGAATGCATTTTTTAAATAAATGTCAGTTATAACCTTATGCAAAAATAAAATAAAATTGTTTTAACCGAAATAAATGTCAATTAGAACCTTATGCAAAAATAAAATAAATTTATTTTAACTGAAATAAATGTCAATTAGAACCTTATGGAAAAACAAAATAAATTTGTTTTAACTGAAATAAATGACAGTTAGAACCTTAGATATGCTAAAAATAAAAGAAATTTCTTGTAACTGAATAAATGTCGGTTAGAACCTTTTGCAAAAATTAAGGAAAATTGTTCTAACTGAAATAAATGTGACTTATGGTAACGAAATGTCAAAATTCGGATGGGAAATAGGAGAACACCTTTTTAAAGGCAAGACGCCGCCCGCGTTTCCTCCTTTGTTAAATAAATAACTTTACGAGACGACACCCAATTAATATACCTAATATTTGATTATTCCGGTTACCTGATGTAATAACAACAGAATATGAAGTATCACTTATCCGCGTTAAATTAAAAATAAAACGCTGCAATGCGTAAAGAAGGTGACGGACCGGAATAACCGCTGCGTCATATCGGAACATATCTACCACTTTCTGAATATTTACTCTGATTTAGTAAAAGATTATATTATTGCGTAACATATAAAATAATCACACACCGTTCGGTAAAATTTACCTTGGTTGAGTTATTTTGAACTGCATCACTAAACTATTCGAAAGGTCCCCGTTAGACGCCATTTCTAAATGGAAATTGTCCTGATCGACAATTTGGCGGGGATTCAATTCAATTCATTTATTGTTTTAAAAACATTACAAACTTTTACATTTTATTGTGTTTTTAAAATAGATTTGTAAAATAGTATCTGATTAAACGTAAGCAGTACCTAGGTATTTCAAATACACTGCTGAGTGCTCAGGTGTTCGCATGTAAGAGTAATTGTTAGAATTTCAAACTATAAATATCTGTTAAAAATTAAATATCATGTTAGCATCGAATCCTCAGTCATACATTTTTAAACTCAACCCAACTCTTTCCCTTTCGCAATAATTACAAAATTGTTTTTTTACGCCCTCAGAGGCCCTAGTACACTCGCTCGATAACAATCGATAGGATAACTATCGGTAACTTCTCATCGTTCCCCAGGACAACTGCACATCGCTAATGTACAAACAACGGTTGATGTCGAATATGTTAAGGACACTTAGCCATTGTGAACTGTCACTTATTCGTTGGCGATCTGTAGTCGTGCTAGGGAACGATGAGAAGTTACCGATAGTGATCCTATCGATCTTTATCGAGCGAGTGTGCTAGGGCCTCAGGACTTTTACATAAAACATGTTTTGAATACATGTAATAATAATAATATTTACAAAATAATACGTAGTTAGTTTTATTCTCAGCTACTTGAATAGAATGTGCAATTAAATTTATCCTTACTGGAACTAAAGCAAACAATAGTATATTAAAAAAAATATGAGAACAAAATGAATCAAAGAAATAATCAAGGGCAACACATTCCTACAAAGAAAAGATAAAAAAGTATAGATACCTTTTTAATATTTTTTATACGAATATCGCACAAGAGTCCCAACTGCTCCCATCTGGAGCCAGTCAGACTATTGCATCCCCAAATGGGGTATGTTGTGAGGCTGAAGGTAGGAGGAGGGAAAGGAGATGGGTGAGAGGAAGGTGTGGATGTAACTGGCTATTCAGATCTGGTCGCAATTCATCCATATCAAGCAACGTTTCAATTCCGAATCGTGGTTTTACACCAGGGCGATACTGAGTGTATCTTCCACCCTGGAACGTTTTTTTATTAATTAATTTTGAAATAACACAAATTAATCAGATAAAATTTATTTTCGCACGCCGAGTTTCAAACGGCGACTTTCGAATTGGGAGTCGAGAGCCTTACCCCTCGACCACGGAGACCGTCTTACAATACTTAAATAAAAATGTACTTCAGAAAAAAAACTAATAACAAATAATTATGTTATTAAATAAAATTCTCGTGCAGTAGACTATGAAAATATTAACATTTTTACCGAAATCAACAGACTGATTGTGCTATTAATGTAATTATTTTTTATTTATTTTCTAATATTTTTAATATCTTAGGTACTGTTTTTTTGTAACAACTATAGATTCTATATTTTTTTTTAAGAAAAAACAATCATTCCCGGGTTAAGAATAACCTGGCAATATTTGAAAATCTCCTACTACCACCATAGTAAGTGGAAATGTTGCTTGTGTCGTGAAGGAGGATTTAGCCAGCCTAGGAATTGAACACACGACGCCAAACAAAATTAAAAGGATTTTTAATTTTTTTTCAAATTTAGTAGATACTTTTAAAATAAATAGCATTTTTTTCAAATCAACTATGGTCACCCCATATTGTTTACTTTATAATACGCTAGATGTGCGCTAGGTGCCTTCAGCTTAGTTCATTAGTGGGTACTGGGTACCCATCGTAAGAAATGTTAATGTAACAATATTATACTTTCAATACCCATATTATTTTGTGTACTTACTTTATAAAATTTTATTGTTAACATCAACAAAGGCTTATCCAAGTGAGGTTAAATGATTTAAATGTAAACAATAACACCTAATGTAACATTTAAAAAAAATGTATCCGATTATAAATATTTGCTTTCATTATGTTATGTTTTATTTATATATTTTTTTAAAACATTATAAATAAAAAAACCTTCTTCGTGTGCCTTATCAGAGGCCCTGCATATAATTGGTATTTAGTTATAAGGACGTGTGTCCTTTTAAACCATATTATTTGTATTGTGCGTAAAACAAAAAACAGTCACAGTGATTTCAAAGAACTAAAGTCTTTTAATCAAACAGCATAGTACTGAGAGAAAGTCCAGAACTAGATCATTAATATATCTGTAAAGGATTACAGAGAAACAGATGTTACATTGGCTAGATATTCTTGTAAATATTAAATGTACCTAAAAGATTTTCTGTTAATTTTACAAAAAAAAAAAAAAAAATAATGATTTGATTATCCAAGTGGTTTTGAAAATAACTTAATTTTAAAGTATAAAAACTTATAATTAAATACCAGCCCTTAGAGATTTTGAGCTTTCATACGTAAGCACACACTTCACCCACAATCCTCGATTGCACATCTATCCTGATCAGTGGCGGTTCGTGGTCTTTTTAACGGGGGGTTCAGAAATTCAAGAGAAGATAAATTGTCTAATAAAAATTTACTCTTGTCATACAAATTAAATAAAGTTAGTGGAGGGGTACCTAAATAGGTACTATTGTTTTTAAATAACTTGATACTCCTCGACACAATTATTAAACGACCAAAAAAATTATTTGAATTGATTTAAATTGTTTAATGGTTTTTACAACACTCAATGTAGGTTGCTAATTATGATTGTTTTTTTCAATAAGAAAAATTGCTTAAAATGTAGAATATAATATAATTAATATTTTAAAACATAAAAAAAACAAGAAACACAAATAAAGGTGGCACGAAATAAAATGAGCTTTTTTCATTTACACAAAAAATCCATTATACACATATAAAAAAAATAATTATATTTAATTTCCAAACTTTTTTCATAAGCATTAGCGTTATTTTTTTTATATAACACTGTATTCCGTCATTGTGTGAAAAAATTAGGACAGAATATTCGCGACAACCGATAAATGCAACCACTTTCAATTTGAAAGCCGAAACAATATTGGGAAAGCTCAACACAAAATTGCATAACTAGCGACGCTGTTTGCCGAAACTTTAGTAAATGTACTCGTAACTAAAGGATATAACGACTTATCTATAAAAAAAAAAAAAAACAGAAGTCAAAATCGGTCCACTTCAATAGTAGATTTATAAATGCCATTAGTAAACGGTTGGAGAAATGCAGAAACAAGAAAATAAAAATGTACAAAAATGACTACAAAGTTAAATACCATAATATATAACATTTAACTTGCATCCGTCGGTGCAAAAGTCGACCGTCAGCCGGTCATCCTGCGACAATCTCGGGCTTCGTTTCGGCGAGACTCGTCAAAGTTCGGAGGTCACGTGAGATCTTGACTCGTGATCGGCGCACCAAGCTGCGTAGTTTTGCCCATTCTACCGGCACAGCGATTCGTATCGGCTATGATTTTTTCGTATGGACAAATGTGTGCGGATCGCAACGCGCACAAAATGGGAATAGATACCGTATTTTTCGGTGGCGCAAGTTTTAAAGACGGAATTTTAATGTCGAGCTATCTGTGGTGCGCTTATATTACTATACAACAAGATTGTTTTATTTTATCATCTTTTTAATGGGGGTTCACCGCACAACCGCACTTTAGAGAAAACCGCCACTGATCCTGATGATGGACACTGTAATGTCGTCCGAAACGTTGGCTAAAGAAAGAGGTAACGCAACAAGGCAAAAATAAACCGCAACAAGCCGGTCTTGTCCTCCGTAGTATTTCTTTGGGAGTTCACTGCGCAACATCAAAGAAAACCGCCAGTGAGGAGAATGCACAAATAATCATATAGACTTATAGTATTATATATTATGTAGTTTCAATATCCTTCAACAGATGTCGTTAGTTTAGGTTATATTTAGTTTTGAGATATCTCAATAGATGTCAGTTAAGTAATCTACACAATGATTATAGCTAAGTTATATTTATGACTAGTCGTTATTTAAATAACTAAAACAATAAAACTCTTCGTGGACCAATCTATGTTAACCCAGATAGCCCGAAACTTTTAAAATGTTTTTTTAATATTTTTGTTGGTTTCGTCATTAAAAAAATCACAAAGTACTACAAAATATTAAAAATATATTCATTTGATATTGTATGAGGGGGGAGGTGTTACAATTTTAGTACGGTGGGGTTATAGGCGTCTAACAAGTTTCTTTATATTATTTTTCAATTGCTTGACAGTGCTCCAAAAATTAACTTTTCTGGGCGAACGTGATGACGACTGCGACCAAATAAGCAACTTTTGCACATACCAGTAGAGGCCAATTCTCGTGATGAAAATGTCTTCGAATTGAACATTTTCCGGGGCCACAGTTTCAAATTGAAGAATAGTGAAAGTAACTGTTGACGATATTCCATTGTCATGACCCCGCGTCATCATCGAAATATTCGAAAAAAAAATCATTTCAAAAAAATTATATTATTTAATTTTATATTCTTTTCCCTTTCTTTTACCAAAATTTAGATCAGTGTGGTCAGAATTGGCCTCTACTGGTCATCACTTTATTCCAGAAAATACAGTTTTTATTGCACTGACAAGCAACTGAATTTTTTTTAAAAGAAGACAACTTACACGTCCATAGCTTTACCGTACTAAAATTGGAACACTAAATTTTCATACACAAAAAGTATTGTTAAATAACATTACATATTATGATTTTTGTTACAATATAAAAAACGCAGTTTACATGTTGATATAAAGCTTTTTTTTTATTTATATTAAAGTGAAATTTTCATAAACTTTTAAATCAATGGAATGAAAAACATCATTCCGCCTTTAAAATTTTGCCGATTGGTTGCGTATTTTACTTATAACCAAGTAATAATTGATTTAATTATGCGTGGTATGAGAGTTTTGATTTTAACAAAGTTAAGTAGAAAATATGATTTTATTTGACAAGGTTATCATTGCCGTTTGAAAGATTAGTTCTGCATCTTGGAATAATGAACGTTTTATCTCTTCGTGCTCCTGTGAAATTATTATCAATTATTATATTATATTCAAAAAATTATTATATTCAATTTTTGTTCACATTAATACGACTGAGCATTGTGCACCTTATGCCTCTTCTTCTTCTTTTAATTAATTAATTTAATTAAATAAATAATTGAATAGTACGTCTATCTACAACAGATTAATTAATCATTTACGGCCTTACTAAAAAAAAAACACTCCGCGGCCGTTAAACGGTGTTTTTGTGAATCTTTACATGTGACAACGCTGGAAATTTTACTTGTAAATTGGAGTTTTCATAATAATCCGCTAGGTGGTGTGATTGATGCGCCTGCGCATTGCTTTACCGCTGAAAAAAATAGCCGCGAATGCAGAAGTTAGTCGGTCGCGATTTTGTATGTGATTAATATGATGTTTTCGTTAATGATTTCAATATTTATGACTAATTCGCACTTATATTCATGTAATCAATATATTTACTATTAATTTGTGTTGTTTTTCGTTAGTTTAAGTCAAATTGTGGCACTAAAATCGTGTATTCTAAATTAAGCTGTCAGAAAATGGTTCATAGGTTATGTTCAGAAATAATTTGCATTTTAAGATCTTTATTTTATTATAAAATCTTGAAAGTGATGTTTTTTGGTAACTAAAATGTCTAATACATATTTTAGTAAACGTATCAAAGAAATTAATGCCTTAAGATGTGCAAGCAATGTATTCAAACGTGAGTTTTTTTATTGTAAATTTTTGGAAATGAAAAGCTAATTTCAAGATTTTTTTATATATTTTTATTGTTTGAAGGAGTAAAAAGTGAGGTGACAGATTTATTTTAAAATCATTAAATAAAAGGACTGTGTTTTTTGAATTTTGAATTTTTCCAAATATTTCAAAGTTTTAATAGAAAGTGTTTGGGGTAAGTGAGTTTTTTTTTTCAACTTGATGTTTGAATCTTAAAATATTACAGTTTTTAAACATTTAAGTATATTTTAGATATGAAAATCTTAAAGGTAATTAAATTTTGGTTCTAAAATGGTATTTGTTTTTACGACATCTCAATAAATAATAAATATATGGGACATTAAAAAAAAAATTCGAAATTCGTTGAAAATTACAAATGGAACAAATATATACAACAGATAAACTACCCTCCTTGGCCGTGTAAGCAATGTACGTATCTTTCCATGAACAATTTTTTGTCAGTTCTTAATTAGTAAGGATTCTTCATACATGGTTGTTTGACCATTGTACAAATTTTTCAGAAAGTTTATTAGTAAGGGTGGTAAAATGGCGACGTTGTCAGATCAAAACCATATATTTTGTTTAGTAAGAATTTGAAAAACGAAATGTACAGACTTTACACAACGTGCTACAGAAACACCGTTTAACGGCCGCGGAGTGTTTTTTTTTAGTAAGGCTGTAATAGTTTACTTATTTTAACATTCTTAAAATTATGGGAAAATACCAAGGTATCGCAAACAGTGCCTGGCGCTAGTAAACACCTCAAGGACGCTGCAACAATGATGTTTAGGGACGTACTTGATTTACTTACCGTACCTAGGTACCTGATGTTTTTTATTATTATTTTAAAGTGACTCCTGATATTATTTGGAGTAAAAAATGTAAATGAAATTTTGGTTACCGGTGAATTTTTTTGATGTTTTTGTTTTGATTTTTTTTATTCTTCAAAATTAATCAAACAAAAAGTTTCTTCCACATGTCATTACTGGTCACTCAGCCGAGTAACCATACAACCCCTCAATCCGACCCTACCTGCCCAAAACCTACCGTTTTTTTATGTTTTAAGTTGTAAAAAAACTTATAAATGTCACCGGAGACCAAAATTTCATTTGCTTCTTTTTTCCAAAAAATGTCTGGAATCACTGGTGAAAGGGAGTCAAGTACGTCCCTTCACCATGTATACTCCAAAAAATGTATGGAGAGAGTCAAGTACGTCCTAATAAGTTAGGTATTATCAGTGCCTTTGCTTCTTGGGTCATTGGCCTCCAATTGCACCTGCACAGGGCAGGGCCGGCGCTGAGAAGATGGTACATCCCGGTTTATTCCCTAAATTATAAATACCGCACAAGAAAACAAACTTTCAGTAAGGGACCACAGCACCTACTATGGGGTATTTAGTGAGGAAGAGGAGAGGGGATGATGGTTGGGAAGTTGGTACCTATCTATTTAGGTACAAACCATTTCGTGTGAAGTGAAGAAATAGGTTGTAAAACAAAAGTGAAGAGAAAAATTTGCGTGAAAAAAGACTCTCTAAGTAAAATGTAGAAGATATGGGGTGACAGAGGTAAAACGAAGACTACCAGATAAGACTCGTCCGAGCGTTGATTTTCCCCATTATACGGTGTGGAAACATGGACACTTAAGAGCCAGCGAAAGAAAGCGGATAGACGCCTTCGAAATTTGGTGCTGGAGAAAAATGCTCTGGATTCATAAATATATCCATTCTGGAATATACAATAAGCTTTATGTGCCTACAACGTATTTTAAGATACTTTTGTAAGTTTCTGGCCAAACTGAAGACTCCAACTTGGATAAACTCAGTCACTCAGGCAAAGTGTTTGGTAGAAGAAGCAGAGGAAGGTCACCAAAGCGCTGAAGTAACCAAGTATCACTGACCTCCGGTACGTTTGTGTCCTTGGCTCTCCACGCAGAGCAGAACCGCGAGGAGTGTAGGAACCTTATCCACCATGGAAATTGGTGTATGGGTTACGATCCTCAGCAATGCTTAACCAACTCAAGAAGAAAGATAATAATAAAAAAATTATGATGACAAACCTAATACAAATTAACTAAACGCATTTTATTTGCGAACGCCGGTCTATTACCTCAAAAATATTTCATCTACGTAATACACACGAAAAAACCTGTTTAATTTCAATGTCAGATTGCAGTTTGTTTTCAATTTACAAGAGTGCATATTTAGCTTTGACGAAAACGGTATAATGAATTTGCAGGTGTAGCTAAATAGTATTTTCATCATATAGTCAAAAATTACTACAATTAATATTATATTCATCTAATAATAATAATCGTATCATGATTTATTTCCCAGATAATTAAATTTATTGAAGGCTTTTATTTTTGATTCCTCTACTAAGGCTAATTGGTCGCATTTGGGAACAACTCGTGTAGGTCTCACATTGTGCATGGTGAGAAATTTGATGTAAACGGTAAAAAAGAGAAAACACCCCACTTTATTTTTAAACAAAATAAATAAAATGTACACCTCTATGAAACCAACGTTCCGAAAGTTTTTGAAAAAAATTATAAAACTTTGGTAATTTTTGTACGAAACTACAATAAAGAGGTGACAGTGACGTTTAAAAACATTTACCTAATGAAACAATATGTTTGTGATTTTTTTTTCTCTAATTTTAGTTCTAATGTTTGCATTCAAAAATTTTAAATTTAAAAAATGTATTGGTATTTATTTCGAATTATAAAATTTAAAAGCGTATTTTATGACCTTTCAAAAACAGATTTTAGTTTCCAGATACGTTCACAAATATTCAATTCTTTTTTATTTTATTGCAAAGGGGGGATATTTTGACTTTCTGACAAAATGTGCCCAAGACCTGAGGGGTTAGTATTTCTTGCAATTCTATTGTAATGATTTGTCCCACTTTTGAATAGCAGACCAGACCGGTTTCATCCTCAGTCTAGTAAGAATACATTACTAAACATGTTATTTTTACATTTATGGGTGTTACGAGTGGATAACATACCATACGAGGAGGATATCAGGAAAATAATTCCCTTCAGGGGCTATGTCATATTTGGGGATGCTGTGTTGAGGATATTTTTAGGAAAGGAAGGAGTTAACGTAAAAAAATGATCACGAACTGGATGAAGCGTTTTTTTTCATGTTTTAATAAAAAATCAACAAAATTAAAGTAGGACTGGGTATATTCTTACCACAGACAGGTGCATACATTCTAGTACAGTTGCTTTGTTGATCAGAAAAGTCACTACATCTTGTGAAGTAGATACCCGTTGGTACCCAGACTCCACTCAGCTGTAATATGAAGTTTACGAATAATACTAACACAATTAAAGTAAGACTAAGTATATTCTTACCACATACAGGTGCATACATTCTAGTACAGCTGCTTTGTTGATCAGAGAAGTCACTACATCTTGTGAAGTAGATACCCGTTGGTACCCAGACTCCACTCAGCTGTAACATGAAGTTTACGAATAATACTAACACAATTGTCAGTGGCGTAGAGATGTACATCCGGGTATCAGGGCAAGTGTGTCAACCGTGCACTTTACAGCAAATGGGAATTACTAGTCAATAACGTAAAGGCGTATTGTTTACTGACTGACAAATAAGATTGACGCTTTATTTTCAGTGGTTGCGTGCTAAATATTTTGCAATAACATGTGCATGTGTACTGTGTACAGTTATATCTATTTGCGATTTATGTACCTCATACAATACACATAAATATATGATTAGTAGGTAGTTTTGCATTTTTCCATTTTTTTTTTTGTATCAATACAGTACAAGAGTCCCAACTGCTTCCGTCTGGAGCCAGTGAGGCTATGACATCCCCAATCGGGGAATGTTGTGAGGCTGGTGGTAGTAGGGAGGGAAAGAGGAAGGTGGGGAAGTACAATATAGATCTGGTCACAAAACACGGCTAAAGCCATTTCAAGCCACGTTTCAATTCTGAATGGTGGCCTTACATCAGGGCAATACTCAGAGTATCTTCCAATCTGTAACTATGATTATTTACTATATATTATTTTGAATTTATTAATTGCTAAAAAACAGAAATGAATCATATAAAATTAATTTGCGCACGCCCGGTCGGAACTCGGATTGGGAGTCAAGGGTCTTACCCCTCGACCACGCCGGCCGTCCACTTGTACATTTATCCTACTTTGCAATTTTTTTTATCAGACCTCGCAAGTGATGTTTCCACCCCTTTAATAGGGATACCTAGATTAGGGTTATTTTATTAATGGTAACAAGTTATTCAAGAATAGTTCAACAATCATCACCGACATCTGAGTGCTTAATTGTCCAATTTACATTTTAATTTTTATTCAATCTTCATTTTAAAATTTAAAATAAAGTATCAAAAACGATAATTACTCACATAACTAAGAATTATTTAAACTAACGAGACCTTTACCTTTACGGGAATAGCTTCATCTTAAACACCAGTCCATAATGTTTCATTGAAATAATGAAAAAAACCTCCTCCTCCTGTAAAACTTGCAAATGGTCGTTTGGACAATTAAGCACGCAGATGACGACTAGTCTGGTTACTTTATAGTTTTACAGTGCCATTAGGGCTGCCTAGCTATCTTTATTATCTTTCTTTTTTCTTTATTTTTTCGCAATAATTTTACAACATAAGTGCATATATAAATAAATGCACACCTATAAATTATAACATAAATTCAATTAGTAATGGGAACCCACAAAAGGCACTGCCTATGTGTGGGTAATACAAGAGTAATAGTAATACTAATAAAATGAAAATAAACTTATTAGAAACAGTGACCAGACAAATCCACAATGTTCAAATTCATCACTCCTTTGAAAAAAAAAACTGTTAAATAGGCTACGTTAGATTAGGTTATTACTTTTAATGGCTCAAAAATTTCTTCTTCCAATTGTAAACGTCCCGGTTCCACCCGCGGGCTGCTGACGAATGTCCGCACCTGTCAGGGCTATCGCCTGACCGCACATAGTCTACGTACCTATTATAATTAGAGAGTTATTTGCATTGGTACAACTGACCCTTGGTATTATTGTCCCCGGTCTCCCCTAGTCTGTTAAAAATTGTAATAAATAAATAAAGCTTATTTGCTGTCCTACCTCATTACAACTATCAGAATAATTGCTTCATTCTTGTTCCAATCCTATATGATTGTTTTTCCAATCCCCATATGATCTCCATTAAAGAGTTTAATATTCTACCAGTATTATCACGGGTGTCACGCTTTTAAAAGGCATTAACCACAAAGCTAAAACATGTACAAAATATCCATAAAAAATAAAATTTCAAACGAAATTGTGCAAACTGATCGTAAACATGAAAAAAAAATTTAAAAAATGTATGTTCACTTAATTTCCTTCGCGGCTGTGCACGCTGCCCGGATAGTCGCTACGACACTGGGCAATTTTTTCTTGAATCAATGCAGTTGAATTAATTATACCAACTTCGGAATCGGTTATTATGGCAAATGCGCATTATTTAAACGTTCCGAGATAAATCATTTTTATTAATTCCATCAGCATGTTAACATTAAATACTACATTTTCAAGGAAGTCTTAGGCACTACCAATAAACATTTTTTTCTATAATAGAGACGTAATTATCATGTAAAAACATTGATGTGTAAAGTACCGAACACGATCCTTCATTTAAAAGGTTTGATTGATGAACCAGGTTTATGAGATAACACTACAAGACTTCATATTTGAGTAATACTAATAAGTTATAATAACATTAGACGAAAACACATATCGTTATAACCACCCTCCACCAGAGCGGAACAAAGGGTTTTACCCACTGAATAGATAATACACACTTGTATTTTTATTTGTGATAATATATTACAAAATTATACATAATATTTATAATACATTATTCCCATTGAGTTTAATAACACTCATTTCGGGAAGGACAACATTATACAATTATAAAATTTATTTTTACATAAGAACACGAATTTAAATGGCACTTCAAGGAAAGTACGTAAATATTAAAACAGACTAGGCACACTTGATACAGTTAGTTGAATATTTCATAAATACATTTAGAAAGATATACAAGAGTTAAATAAAAATGTCTAAATATGTCACATGTTAATAAAGCTGCTAAAGATATACAAGCGTTACAAATAAGGATTGCTCAATATGTCACTGGTTAATAAAGCTGTTGAGAAAATATCCTTTTAGAGTTTTTGCCAATGTTTTTTTGTTTGATACTGGAAGTTTTAGGTTATTAGGTAATGCGTTATATTGCGTATGTGCGACGTATTGTAAGGAATTAATTCCAACTTTAGTCGTGTGAGTAGATGACGATAAGTGTATTTGATTTTGAGATTGTGTTTTGTGCTGGTGTATATCAGAATTAAATGTTGGTTTAGTGTTGGTGTGTGAGGAGTGTTGGATTATTTGTAAAATGGCAGTTGTGATGCTATATTTTGGCAGAATATAAGGGTAGTATTTGTGTCAGTGAATATATATATATATATATCTTTGACATGTATATCCCGTGGTAGATGATATATATTCTTTGTGGCTCTATTTTGGATGACTTGTATTTCAGAAATTTGTTTCTTTGTAATGATACCCCAGATACTAACCAGATAACTTAGGTGGGAGTGAATTATATAATAATATGTGGCACGCAGTAGAGATATGGGGAGCACATCTTGAAGTCGATAAAGTACACCAGTTATTGGGGAAATTTTGGATTTTACATAATCAACATGGGAGTTCTACGACAGTAGTCTATGAATAACCCCAAATATTTCGTTACTTGCACATTTTGAAGCTTTTCAGTTCCAATAATGATATTCATGCTCGTGTAATCTTTTTTCCCGAAAGTGAGATAGTGGGGTTTTTTGACATTGAGGCTTAATTTATTTATTCGCAGCCATTTAGCTAGCTTTTCGAGATCTTTATTAATTAGAAATTGAAGTTCCCTCAGATTTTTGCAACGATAGTAGATCGCAGTATCATCGGAGTAAAGTTGAAGTTTTCCCGAGATTCCTCATTTAGTTATATCATCGATATATACCTAGTAAGAAAAGTAGGGGTCCTAGAATCGAGCTCTGTGGTACTCCACATGTTATTTTTCCAAAGCCGCTTAGGTTCCCTTCGTCATCGACAAGGCAATATCTATCAGATAGGTAGCTTCGGAGGAGCTTTAAAGATCTCCCGACTATACCCAAATGTTTCATTTTCTGTAGAAGTATTTCATGATCTACAGTATCAAAGGCTTTTTTCAGGTATATAAATATAGCTGCTACATATTCAGATTCAGTTTCAGTGCCGGCAACCCGGGCGTTTATTTAATATAAATTGATTGATTTACAATTTTCTGTTCTTTTACCTGCCTCACTAGATGAAGTCTGTTCCGAGGTTCGCCCTGGTCTATGCACTGCTGAATGTTGGAGATCAAATCGAAGGTGGCACATTGGGTACTGGAGTTTTTTCGAAAACCATATTGCTGTGGAGTTAGGATATTGTTGTTAGAAGTCTTTGATAATTGTCTCGAACACCTTTGAAAATACTAGAAATGCCTTTCACTTACCTAGATTTCACCATCCTTATATGTACATATCTCCACGAAAATAGGTAAAAGGAATGAGAATCGTTTTTCAAATGGAGTCTACAAAAGATCGATTTTAGCGGAAAAGTGTTTTTTATTTTTATTTATTTAGTTCGTGAATAACTTTACAAGAAATAAAAAATTTAATGAAGGGAAATTGTTATAGATAAAACTGTAGGTACTTCTTAAAAGTTTGTATTTTTTAAAAGTGTTTCTTATATGCATTCATACATTTCTAATGAAAAATCACAGTTTTACTATTTTTGTATAATGCAAGTAACAATTTTATTTTAATTCTACTCAAGTGAAACGATAGGAAAAGCTTGAATATATCCATTGCACATTTTTGGTATTTATAATGTCAACAGATTCGCAGTAAAGATCAATGGAAAATAGTGATTTCACATGCTTCGCCTTGCACCATTCTGTTGTTGCGCTCATATGTAATTTCACAATAAATTTTACAATAGTCGAGTTAATCTAAAGGAAATTTTCATATTGATGATAAAACTCAGTTCCGTGTTTGAATTTTGAGCAAAGAATAGTCACACTTTTCGATCATGAAACAAGCTCATTTCAGTTTCTATTTTTATTCTATGGTCGAAGGCTGTGGAAAATTAAGGAGTTCCACCACATAATTTAGGGTAACATCAACGTGTAACATGGAAATATTCTCTATATTTTGACTTTTATGATGAGGCTATACGTCAAATCACTATTTAGGTTTATCTTTTCTACGAATCGGTTTATATTATAAATATGTAAAAATATGTTATGGATACATTGAAGCTTTTCCTACCTTTTCAATTTAATGGAATTAAAATAAAATTATTAATTACAAAATACACACAAAATACCGAATAATTTGTTTATTCATTAAGTATATAAATATGAAGTTATATAAGAAACAACTTTCCTCGCACACATAATACCAAAAATACGTAAAGTTCGAAAGGGGTAAGAAGTCAAATATTTCTGGCGTTTATATGGGCGTTTTCCAAAAAAGATGTCGGTGACGTAATAGGAATTCCACTTAAGTGAGATGCTGCATTTCGATTAAAAATATACGTAAATTTATTAAAGAAAGTATGAACTTCATGACAAAAAGTATTTAAATAGATAATGTCAATAAACTTCGAAAATAATTGCAATTTAAGTTTAATACTACTTGTAAGAAATTCTTTTACGTCACTTTTATCATAAAGTTTATAAAGAAAATTAAAAGAAATTCATTATTTCAGATTTTTATTTACGAATTGAAAACACAATAAGTCTCCTAAAAAATATGAATAATCAAGCTTATTGAATTAAATATTAAGTTTTTCAATAAAAATATTCTTTTACGCTACTTTTGGACACTTTGTACTGTATATTTTGCGTTCTAGAAAGACGAATATAAGTTTTTGTTTTACGAATGTTTAATTATAACAAATTTAAAATTAATCATGAACTATATCAATAAAAAAAAGAACAAATTTCTTTGAGATATAATAATTGATCTTAGAAAATAAATCACAGCAATAACAGGACAGTGGCGTAAGGGGAAAAATTTGGTAACGTTTAGGAATTCTAAGGCCTCGGCCAGACTGAGAGGCTTGCCCGGTAGCGACAGCGGGCGCGAAATATCAGTCGCATGTGTACGCACGTTGTGGTTACACTGCTGAAGGCGCGACAAGCGACTGGTATGGGAAGAGTGGAAGATACTCTCAGTATCACCCTGGTGTAAGACCACCATTCAGAATTGAAACGTTGCTTAATAATGACTTTAACCGTGTTTAGTGACTAGATCTGAATAGCCAGGTACTTCCCCACCTTCCTCTTCCCCACCTTCCTCTTCCCCATCTCCTTCCTTTCCCCACTTACCTTCAGCCTCAAACGTACCCCAATTGGGGATGCCATAGTCTCACTGGCTCCAGACGGGAGCAGTTAAGACTCATGTGAGGTATTCTCTATAAAAAAGGGCGATTTTACGTACTACCGCCACCGTGGAAGGCCCCCCGCGCAAGTACTTTTTCTTCCACTTGTTCTTTTTTCTTTTCTTTTTATTTTCGTTTCTGTTCTCTACAACGTCTTCTTTTTTCTATTCTTCTTTGGTTAGCTCTCTGATTATATTTTGATGTTATTTTTGTCTTTGTAACTCTTTTTTCATAAAGGCTTCATATTTTTCAGGGTCGTTTTTAATTTTGTCTCTGTACCTTTTTGATTTTTCTGCAGCTTTCAACGGCATATTTGAACATAAAATTAAAATAAATTATTTATAAAAATGCACAAATAATTAGATAGGTAATAATGGGCTACACGTGCATACCGTGTATAGCCTGAAATAGGTAACTAAGCTGAAAGGGTTTTAAGGTACTTGTTAATGTACACAACTTTAATTAGGTACAGGATTAACTAAAACACACAGGAACATAAATCATGCTACATTTTATACTTACTTAATCAAAATTGTATGAACCAGCTGATTTTATACTGAATTTCAGAGTTGCCTCTACAGTAATAGTTGCTCATATTGCTGTCTATATTAGTACTTCGACACCATTTCGACTCTTTCAGAATTAATCTTTAATAATCTTAATTAATAAAAAAAAGAAAAAAAATTATACACATAAAAATCAAATAATTTTTTTTTTTTAGCTATGCTGTTCTTTTTTTTCAATGCTACATATATCACTCAACCCACATATCTACATGTAATGGTTACATTTTGAAGATACATGCAAAATATAAATTTAATTAGAAAATTGTAACACACCCAAATACACTAAAAGACGGACAGAGTGAACCGACCTTTAGAATTCCATTACGTCACTTTTAAGTTCCATTCACGAGACCGTTGCGTAAGAGAAGTAGCGTAATCGCGTCAATATTTTTTCGAAATGTATTTATCAATAAATTATGAAACTTCTGTTTGTTCTAACTAAACATTTCATAAAACAATAAATGAATCAATTTAATACAAAGTAGAGTCTAATACATTCTGGTAAATTACCTGGAGAAATACGGAAGCGTTGGTGGAACACTTTTTTAGTACAGCCGAGAACGACCACTTTTGTTACGATTTCTTGGCAAACTGGCTGTAAAAAACCAAGCATGGCCGCCCTTCATAGACTAAATAGGGTTGCTATTTTAGAAAATATTCATCAATTTGGTAATATTTTTATTGGAAGACGTCAATAATGTGGTAGCGTAGGCGGAAATTCCACCATACGCTATTTCGTAGGACAACTCAATATCTGGTATTTAAATTATTTTGCACGATAATTAATCTATATTATGGTTGCAAATCGAAAATATTATCATATACTATTAGTAGAATTAGAAATAAATACTGGGATAACATTAAATAACATTAATTTTTGAACTCTTACTGGTAGTGGTAGGTGTAGGACATACCAGAAACAGTGACCTGTAGTCTTACTTATTTTAAAATAATATCGAAATTTAATAGATTTATTCATTACTTTTAGTCCATAAAGGTATTTATTTGTTATTATATTGGTAAAATATATGGTTGGTCATTAAAACCGACACAACAAAAGTTACTGATCCTGAAAGTGATGGGACACTGACTTTTATCTATGTACACTTTTTTTGAAAAACGCCCATATACCTCTTAAGCGTACATATTGGAATAAATATTAGATTTGGCAATATTTTTGCAAGAATAAGTTTGCAATTTTAATGCAATTGAATTGATTCAATTGCGTGACTTTTCCACACTTATCGTTTATCTCGATTAATCATTATTTGAAATAAAAAAAAATCATTAAAAATAAATAATTGCACAGTTAGATTTGTCAAATAGCCCCATTTTCAACATATTTCCCATTCCCCCACCTACTTTTACCCCTCCCTCTTAGGCACGTCTCCCTCGTCCACATCTATGTTCTCTATCCCTCTTCTACTTATCATTTAAAATTTAAATACTCTGTATTTTGTTCTTCTCTGATGAAGGTTCAAGTCGAACCGAAACCGGTTGGTTAAAGATATACAATGAAGTAGCATTAAAACGAAGTTATTTTATTGTCATTACGAATTATACTGCTTTTCAGTAGGTTTTTATCTGCAAAGAGTCCTTATTTTGATCGTGAACAATTCCATGGAAATTCTTGCAAATAGGTTCAATTTTTGGCTCTTTGCTCGTTACAACCATGGTCTTGTTATAAGCGTGATTGTTATAACCGGGTTTGTCAGATAAAAAAAAAACTGGAACGCTTGACTAGCAATCGATATCATAGCACTATGGTCCGTAGCGCCACTAATGATTATGATAAAAAATACAATGTTTTAATCAATATTAATTATTTATTTAATCATCGACTGCGAAACGAATATGGCAAATTATTTAGCTAACCTCGACGTTGCCGGTTAAAGCGCTACAGGCGGAATGTTGTCAACCTTATACACGGGTTACACTTTATAGTATAAAATAGCTACCTGTGTGAAATCTTTGGAGTCGTCAATGATGTATTGTTTCTACGGAATACCGCACAAGTGTCCCAACTGCCCAACCCAAGTCCACAGCAAAGCGATATTTACTTTTTGTTACTCCAAATATGCTCAAAAATCGTTGGTAAAAACCTATCGGGTAAGTGCTGTCACACAATGTATAATAAATTAGAGAATACGAAAAAATATACCTACATAATATACTATACACCGTGTTCCTTTCCTATTTTTCACCGCGCTCGGTCAGCTATTCTTTTGAAGGTATAAAGTATAAAGGCTATTCTATTCTGTCGTGTATTGTCTCTTTTTCTGTAATCCTTTACGACCTTACAGAGATATTATTGTCTTTAATATTAGTACTGGACCTTATCTCAGTACTATATTGTTTGATTGAAAGACGTTGGTTCTTTGAAATTACAGTGTTTATTGTTTTACGCACAATACAAACATGATTTAAGAGGACACGTCCTTACAACTCGCTAGCTAGATTTTGTCTGAATAGCTTTCGTAAAAGGATGACAGTATCAGATCAGCTATGCTCGGCACACATCGTAACCGACACCACGTGACCCGAACGTAGAATAAATAACAGAAAAAATAATAGAACTGATCATAACTAATATTCCAATAATTTACGCATTCATTTTGAATTACACTATTTTATTTGTTAATATTATTTTAAACTAAACAATAATAGGAACATGTTTTCAAATGAATTACCGCTGTTACTAGGCATGTAGGTAGGTAGGTAAATTAGGATTTTGGCGCCCCCAAAACTGTCGCCCGGGTCAGGCGCCTCCCCCCCCCCCCTCCCTCACCCCCACCCCCCTCCCCGCCCACAATTAAAATCCAGAGACATGATTTTTTAACGAGAGCGGGAAATTTCCAAATCGGACGTTCAGAAATCCCGGACGGTGGACTCGTCGGGTGGTTATGCACGAATCAGACGGTTCACTAATCGTTCATTTCTGTATTTCATTCGGCCTATTTTACTCGGAATGACACGTCTGAACATGAAATTAAACGAAAGTGCCGAATACTGCCGAATGAAATCTTCAAGTGAACCGATTCAACAATGTTGGATATTTTCATTCGGCATCCTTCACTCGCGCGCGGAAGAGAGCAAAGTGAAACGTCTGAACACGGAGTGAAATCTCAATCAGTTTGTCTCGCGTCCTGTACGAAGGATGCTATCACGTCGCACGCAAAACGTCAACATGAATTATTACAATTATTACTGCTGTTTGTTTAGAAAAGATTTTAGAACAGTTAAGGTAGCGACAAACTCGCAGCTCACATCAAAAAGTTATTTATAACACAATAGCGCTCGCCATACAATCCCATGAGACCCGCCAGACGTAAAAAGATGATGCGCTGTGATCGCGGTTTGAATCTTCGCTAATCGGAATTATTTTTCGTATTCGCTACAGTGGCGAATATCAGAAAAGTTATGCGACCCCCTCTCTACCGTAAACAGGAGAGGGGGTCATTTTTAATACACGGAGCATGCACGGAGCTGTCAAGTTAACATATCCAGTACAAAGAAATGATATTCTCTCGACCGCTTCCGATTACAACTGACCCCTTCTCCTGTCGTAGGAAGGAATATTTTATAACGTAGTGTGTCGGTAGAAAAGATACTTATAACGCAGTATCTTTTTGATGTGAACTTCGCGTTTGTCGCCCGCTTAATAAAGTTTAAGGTATATACATGTATTCTTAGGGGGTTTCTCACCATCGTCCCAATAGCTTATCTACACTAATAACTAATAACGAATATTTTCGATTTACGATTTACGGTTTACGGTTTATTTATTTATTAAGATGGAGTTTATAACTCGGTACTCGAACCTATGAATAGTGGCTATATATTGGATAAGTTGGCCGAGTTTTCTAACCACTGCGAGTATTTTATTTTTATTTTTAGGGGGTTTCTCACCATCCTCCCAATAGCTTATCTACCCTAATAACGAAAAAATTTAAAAATAAAAATAAAATATTCGCAGTGGTTAGAAAACTCGGCCAACTTATCCAATATATAGCCACTATGCATAGCTTCGAGTACCGAATTATAAACTCCAACTTAATAAATAAATAAACCGTAAATCGTAAATCGAAAATATTCGTTATTAGGGTAGATAAGCTATTGGGAGGATGGTGAGAAACCCCCTTAATAAAAGAGGAGTACAATATAAAGGTAATTGATGTTTGCATTGCATAGTATAAGCCTAGATACATTATATTTTTATAAATATAAATAACAAAGAGAGGAGGAAGAATATAATAAAATCAATTATCTGCTGCTTTTTAGCACACTGATTTAAAAGAAATAGGTAGGTACATACATATAAATAAACAGAAGATTAGAACAAAGGTAAGTTTTATGTATATATAATGTAATAATGTGTAAGGGGGTTTCTCACCATCCTCCCAATAGCTTATCTACCCTAATAACGAATATTTTCGATTTACGATTTACGGTTTATTTATTTATTAAGTTGGAGTTTATAATTCGGTACTCGAAGCTATGAATAGTGGCTATATATTGGATAAGTTGGCCGAGTTTTCTAACCACTGCGAGTATTTTATTTTTATTTTTAAAAATATTCGTTATTAGGGTAGATAAGCTATTGGTAGGATGGTGAGAAACCCCCTAAGTATATTTTATGTACTTGTTTAAATTTTCTAAAAAGTAATTGTTAAAAGAACCCGTTGACAAACTGATATAAATCATTTTAACGGGACTTAATGTTGAAATATGTAAAAAAATAATGTTAAATAAATTTAAAAAAAAAATAAAAAAAACACCATCAACTATGCCTACTTACGATGGTTGTTGGCACGACGTGTCAATTATTGAACAATGTGTAGGCATCGTGATTATTTTTAGGGTTATTATGCCGTGAACACCGTTGCTCTCCCTCCTTTTTTAGGTTAGGCAGGGTTACAGTCTCCGAAACGTTGGCTAAAGAAGGTGGAAGCGCAACTTGGCATTATCACCCAAAAAATAATCACGGCAAAGCTACGTACCTCAGTGCTGCCATCTGTTTGTTAGAGAAATAACAACCTATACTAAGTTCACAACCTTTTCTATTTTGTAAATACATTGTGTCGTTTGGAAAATAATTGACTAGGCATTGTGTTTCATCGTGTGCCCACAGATGTCGCCAACTTTTCGGAAAATAAAAGCAAAATATATTTATTTTATTTGTGGCGACAGACACGCAGCTCCCATAAAAAGATACTTATATTACAATAGCGCTCGCCATACAATCCCATAAGCCGGTTCACACGATGCGATTTTTGTTGATCAACTTTGATTGAACGTGAAAAATTGTTTGAAAAAAGTTGTTCAAATTCGTTGAAAGAAGGTTCACACGTGTCAATTTGCTTTCAAGTGTCGAGTTGATCAACAAAAATCGAAGCGTCAGAACGCGCCAATACAGACCCGCCAGACATAAAAATATCATGTTATATTATGTAATAAGCGCGGTTCGAGTCTTCGCTAATTATTATTATTCTCTGTAACCGTAAAGCGGGCGACAAACCCGAAGTTCACATCAAAAAGATACTGCGTTATAAGTATCGTTTCTACCGACACACTACGTTATAAAATATTCCTTCCTACGGCAGGAGAAGGGGTCAGTTGAAATCGGAAGCGGTCGAGAGAATATCATTTCTTTGTACTGAATATGTCAACTTGACAGCTCCGTGCATGCTCCGTGTATTAAAAATGACCCCCTCTCCTGTTTACGGCGAAGGGGGGGTCGCATAACTTTTCTGATATTCGCGATCGTAGCGGTCACGAAAAATAACGCGAATTAGCGAAGATTCAAACCGCGATCACAGCGCATCATCTTTTTACGTCTGGCGGGTCTCATGGGATTGTATGGCGAGCGCTATTGTGTTATAAATAACTTTTTGATGTGAGCTGCGAGTTTGTCGCTACCTTAAAGCGGGCGAATTCAAAATGCAATATGCATTTTGCAAATCCAATGTGCCAATTGTCCAGAAGTCGTAAACTTACGACAAAACTTACAAGTGAAAAGCTAGCCAGTTTAACTTTTACTGTAGCTAGCGTTGAAACAGACGGTTCCAGGAGTATAAACCAATTTCTGAATATATTTATGAGATATGTGGGTATTTAATAATATGTAGAAAAAACTGTTATTTCACAAAAATGGCGTTAAATAAATTATCCAAGTATAAATATTAATGACGAACAATAATAATATTCTGATTAAAAATTTTAATAATTTATTGTTGGTGTCTAATTAAAATTCCAGCTAGCATTAAAAATTATTACATACTTGGTACTTACTGACATATTTTTTCTTTTCCAGGAAACAGATTATTTCCAATGGCGTATCAAGAAAGGCAGACCTTATTCGGTATGCTCAAAACAGAATTATACGATCCTGGGACTGATGTGCTTGTGCCAACTGTCCCTTCTCGTTCGGACACAAGAGGAAACAAACTGCCCCATTGGCTTCTATGAGTCACCCGACGAGATAAGCTGTTACCAGATCAAATCCTACGAAACTAGCGATCAGAAATACGAACGATGCTCCGGGAATTTAGTCGAAATTGATTTCTACAAGCAGTATAAGTTCATATCGAACGAGCACGGTAAGAATGCTTTCTGGACGGACTATGTGCGGGCGTATGACGGAGGACCCTTCATCAACTGGCGCATAGGCGATGACAAGATGGGGGAGCCTTTGGATATATCGTTGATCGATGCTTCTCAAGAAGGGATGTGCGCTGTTGTGGACCTCGCCAAGGGAGTGATCATCCCCGCCGACTGCAATAAAACTTATTCCAGATTGTGCGTGATTATGCAGTATTCCAGGTCTGAGGCGGCGCCCTGGAATTGCCCCACTGAAGACTTCCTGCCTTTCCTGTCACCCATCCCGACATGCATGAAGGTCGTGCCGGGCTCCGAAGTGTCGGCGCGGAGAGTGGCAGTGAGGGCCACCTGGACGCAATCCCGCGCCCTATGCGAAAAGGCGAAAGGCTTCCTGCCGCACCGAGGTTATGTCTACGTAAACCATAACGAGTTTAGTCAGTTGGCCGGGCAAGAGGTCCCACTTGGAATAAAGATGATCCAAGGAAAACCGACATGGACAGATCTTCAAGACAATGTAATTATGTTTTTGATTTATAAAAAAAATTGACGCTACTTATTCATCCTGTGCATGTGAAGAGATAAATATTATTGTGATGTAATGGTAAAGATTGATTTTGTACCAAAAATCACAGAAATTAGAGTAAATCTGAATACGAGTCTACCAGTCCGCTGGTTTAAATTGTAATTGTAATTAGAAAATGTGAATAGTTTTCCTGTATTTTGCAGAATAGTTATGGTTTGCAACTGGATTTCGATAATAATATGCGGAACATGAAAATGGTGTTATATTTATTTATATATATTTATTTAACTTTAAATAATATATTTGTCATACGGTGAAAGAAAATCGTTCTCGCGTTCTAACGGTAATATTTTTTTGGTGCTTTCCCACCCCTGGTCTAAAGTTTTCAACAATTAAAAAAATGCCTTTGTGAAATCTAAAAATGTTACTTTATTTTGAACACATTAAGTAAATAAAAGTAACTGAATTTATTATATTTAAATAAGTAAACTAACGAAAAATATACTAGTAAACTAAACCAAACTCTCTAGAAATGCCGATTTCAAAATACGGCGTATAGTGCCGAACATTATGATATTGTCTGCATAAATCTGCAGTAGTGACGTGAATAATTTTTTGAGCATTAATGAAAACAATATTAGCAAAACTCAATCGAAAATCTGAAACAGAAAAATCAAAAAAAGATACGGTCACATCTCGGACTCGAACCCAGGACCTTCGGCTTTCCGATCGCGGCTCTACCAACTGAGCTAATGTGTCCATATCCGATTCGGTCATATTTAACTGTATCATACTTCGACTGAGAACGACCATCTTCATTTTCTTAGTGCATATTTTTATTGGTTGTATCTTTATGTATGATTGCCAGATTCAACTCGAACTACGTGCTATCTAGATTAACTTATTAAGTTAAAAATAAAAATATTCATCCTAGACTTGCAGAAAAGTCAATAGATGTCGCATATCAAGTGAAAATGGATAAATTAATCCTGACACTATCTAGCTAGATAGCATTTATTTATTATTTATTTATTTATTTATTTTTTCATGTTCTCTATAAAACAGTTATACACCAATATATCATGGAGAAGATTATAAATTACAAAGTACACAAGGGCAGTTTTACTACTTAGTGACATGTGCTAAAAGATAGTTGCTGAACTGTCTGTAAGTGACATTGAAAATGTCGATGGTCAATGCAGAATCGTTAAGCAGTTGAGTCGCTCTGTTTATTGGCGCGTTCTGATAGGCAGAAGTCCTCACTTTCGGAGCATAAAAAAGTGCATGGGATTTCCCACGAGTATACTTGTTAGGGACGTAAAAATTAACCTCTTTTAACATAGGCGGATTGAGTATGATACCAGAGATTAGCTTAAAAAAGTGTTTACCTAAAAATATTTTTCTGCGGGCTTCTAAGGTGTTGAAATCGAGCCTGTTAAGAACAAGGATGGATAAAAGAATGGATAGTACGTATATTCCCTCATATACAGGTATTTAGTTTATTAATGTTTTGAGAAAACTTTTAACATGCAATGTTTCAGATTTCATTAACAGAAATGAACTTCCCTTCAAATACCGTACCGCTAGACAATGGAAATGTGGTACTGCTAAATAATAAGTGGGTCACTCGAGAGACCTCTCAAGTCTACAACAATGTCTTATGTGAATATTTTATTAATCTTCCGGTACACCAGATTATTTACAATTCAACATGGTGAGTTGAACAAACATTGATTTAGTATTTTTGAAAGTAAAATATTTGTAAAAAGCATTAACTTTGTGGCTCGCCATCATTTTTAATAAAAACACATGAGTTTGCTATAGACCACTTCAATTTTATGCAAACTCTAGCGGTTTTGGAAGAACCCTTCCATCATCAGAAGGATAACTATCGGTAACTTCTCATCGTTCCCTAGGACAACTGCACATCGCTAACGTACAAACACCAGTTGATGTCGAATATGTTAAGGACACTTAGTCATTGTGAACTGTCACTTATTCGTTGGCGATCTGTAGTCATGCTAGGGAACGATGAGATGTTATCGATAGTTATCCTACCGATCGATATAGAGCAAGCGTGCTAGGGCCTCAGCAGAATATTAAAACTAGCCAAAATATTGACAGATATATGCACAAAAAAAATTGAGATGTTTCAGTGGGAGGTGAACAAAAGGGGAGGGGTTAGTACAGAATAAAATTAAAGTGGTCTATAACAAATTTGTGTTTTTATTACTCACTTAATTAAGAGTGTATTACCAGAGACTACCGGAAATTAGTCCCTCTTAAATCAAATTCTAGATGTGTTGACTCTTTTTTACAAGAAAACATAAATTGATTTTGAAAGATTGTTATTTTATCTGGTAAACACATTTGTTAAATTTTGAAAAACTAACTTTATTTTTGATATACTAGGGTTATACCGTTGGTCGTTGGCAGATTTGTTCAATTTTCAAACGATAGATTCTATTAAACAACACAAATTTCAAATCATATAAAGAGGTCGTGTTAGCACCGCTCTCAATGAGCACACTTTGTAATAAATTGAAAAACTTATACCGTTTGGCTTCGTCATTGTAAAAGCGCTGTTAACAAAATTCGAATAATGGATTGCTGGATATTCACTCTTAAAAACCGAAAGTTTGCTAATAATGCACTCGCTTTTTAACTCTTTATATATGTAGGTATATATAACCCACAGTATGGTTCGTCTAGTGGAGGTTAAGGGAGGGTTTAACCTGATATATTCTTCGGACCAGATTAATCCATTGTTTGAAAATTTTCTCAAATTAAATCCCTTTGGGGTGGTTTTCTCCTTAACGAATCTCCTAATCTATGGATAATATTGTGAATACGTGCTATTGTGTAAATTTTTTAGCATTCCCCAATAAAATACTACTCTACCAATTAAAAAATAATACTCTGTAAAAATCAATAAGTAAACATAAATTTTTCTGTTTTCAGGGACGACATGCTAATTTTCTATGTTCCTGGTGAAGAACCAAGCAACTTAAATATTCGGTGCTTCACTGACGCTAAAAAGCATTACCCTGTAGAAGTTTTCCACAACCGTAAGAGTTACAATCAGTTCAGCGTTCAAACGGATGGCGATGGTTTCTATTGGTGCTTGGAAACAAAAACGTCTTTGTTTGCTGGTAGTGAGTCAGAGAGAGTTTTGTTTGTGAAGGATAAAAAAGAACTTAAGAATACCCGCGCCATTTTACTTCAATTCAACTCCAGTGAATTTGCTCTAGAACACTTGACTGAGGAAGCTATAACCAGTATTCTAACATACGACTTTATTTCCGATGGCGACGTGGAGACGACAACCTCCACATCTCCGGAAAGAGAGAGGCACGCCAAAAAGAGAAGATTCGCGCTGAAAGAGAGGCTTACTAATTTCCAACAGCTTGCCAAACCGATGTTCAAAGAAGTGACCATAAAAGGAATATACGACGATTTGACAGTTCTGATTCACGGCAAATTTCGAGAGATTCAAGATTTCGAAGAAAATGATGCCTACAGTGTAAAATACGTGAGGAAATTATTAACTTGCCCTGAAACTGACGATTTGCCGGAAACTGAATTGGGTACGTTTGATCTAATTCTTTATTTAAGCCAAGTATGTGTCTGCCCCTTTGGTGTGGAAACAGAGGTTTCGGGTTTGAAACCCGGTGTATTAAAATAAAATAAGATTATAATATATATGTATACAGCATATTCACACCCCTTTACAGGGCCTTGGCGAATATCCATCACTAAGAAGCGAGTTTCATAAGAAGTTTCTTGAATGTATAGTATTTAATGAGCAGAGCCTCATACCTACGTGTACATAACGTACCAATAAAATATCTTCATCGTTCCAGGTGAATCAGCAATAGGAAAAGATCCCTGCGTCTCCAACGTCTGTGGAGGAAACTTTAACATTGGAGCGGAATGGGTGTTGACGGTGAACACAACCTGCGCTTCATCAACTACAACAACGACAACTGAAGTAAGACTTTTACTCTCCATAAAAGTGCCATCCAAAGATTGCAAATCAACGCATGTCTTCTGAGTCACTCAAGTCAAACATCGTCTGAATTTAAATGTGTTAACCTTTAAGAGGGTATCACCAGAGAATACTGGAAATTTGTCATTTTTAAATCCAATTCTACCTATATTGACACTTTTTTACAAAAAAACAAACTGATTTTGAAAGATTATTATTTTATCTGATAAACGCACTTTTTAAATTTTGAAAAACTATTTTTTTTTTTTTTTTAAGGCGGAGAAGGTTTACAAGCAGTTCCCGTGAGCACTTAGGCCATAGGCCCATTGTGCTATCTCCCATTTTACCTCAATCCTTTAACAACAAACCAGTCCCTTTAATAAAGTTCACCAGGGTTGTCATTGGATATGTGGCTACGTCTTCTGGTTCTACTGTATGTCTCCCCAGGTATCTGAGCCTAGTTCCCACCAGGGCAGGACATTGGCACCATAGGTGAATTGGAGTCTCTTCATCCTCTTCACATTTTCTGCATATATTAGTGTTTTCCACTCCCAATATCTGCATGTGTTTCCTGAGATGGCAGTGTCCCGTTAATAATCCTACCAGTTAATGTCCATATCGAGTAGTTTCCTGGTTGAAAAACTAAGTTTCTTTTTAATATACTAAGGTTATACCGTTGGTCGATGGCAGATTTGTTCAATTTTCAAACGAAATATTGTATTATACAACACAAATTTCAAATCATATGATCATACAGCAAAATAAATCAATACATAATCTAGTAAAGATACTTTTCAGAATTTTAATTTTAGTTAAATTAAAATCATTAAAAAATAAATCCGAGAATGTGTTTTGTGACGAAAATACCTCAGTTTTTCTATTTATAGGTCTTACAAACTAAAATATTTCAGATTTTTTTTGCACACTTATTTTGTTTGGACATTATTGAAAAATCATAAATACTTATGATAAAAAAAATACTTACAAGAAGTACACAATATTTTTATTGCTTACTTAAATGTAGGTAAATACCTATTAAAGGAAGTTTTTAATGAAATAAATCGATATGAAATTATTCATTTTAAATATGGGGAATAATCGATTTTTCTCATCGGAACCTCCCCGTACAGTTGCAAGCATTTTAAAACTTTTATTCTCAGCCGCTGGTCAATACCTCTTAAGTACCGACGTGCCATTTTAGTTACATAAGTACCGACGTGAGGTCTGTGAGACCACCATAGTTTTAATATAAAAAATTACGGTATTTTTCTAAAAACTTTGCTTCAAAATATTGCTTATAAGTTTATCTATAATTATTTAAGTTAAATTAAATTTAAAGATTTACACTTTTTAATAATTATAAGCATTATAATCACAGATGTCAATTTTTGGAAAAAAAACTGGAGTTTTACCTTTTAGTTAAACAGTTTTTTTTCTCAAAAACAAACTATTCAGGTAAACTATGAAAACACAAACAATCGGAAGTTTTATGAAAAAACACAAGGCATCAAGTTGTAGGAAGTAACAAATATTACAGTCTTTGCACACAGGGTTGCTGTATTGACGGTAAGGGTCGACCGATACAGGTTTTTCGTTCTCGGCCTAGACCGAGAATAGATAAATTGAGCAAAAAAAAATGCATTTTGCATAATATGAGTATTAAAGAATGTAATAATAATTTGTTTTAAATAGTTTTAAGTTTTGATAATCAAAATTGAACAACATGAGATTGTAGCACATAAAAAGCAATTTTTCTGGGTTTTCACCCTTCTCACGCCTCATGTTTTATAATTGACCAGCTCTGCTAAAGAGATGTTCACTTGCTACACTAGTCTTGGCTCTCTAAGAAAGCTATCAAGCGCTATTTCTATCACAGCACTTGAACTGCTTTTGTCACTGGTCATTGGCTCATCTCCCAAGTCTATGAAATCATGAGCTGCCCATAAGTTGGATTTATCTGTTGCAGCCATGTTTGACGAGCTAGCTGACGATGCAGTAGAAGCACATGTCATCACATGAGAATCTCTCTCACGCACTGCGTGAGAGAGCTGTCGTGACACCAAGTGGCGAATTTGGACGCGCGCGGTAGTTTTGAATCCCATTATCCCATACCGTACCTACTTACAACGGTCTCGGTTCTCGGCGATTTTTCGCCGAAAACCGAGACAGAGTTCTCGGTAGAATTTGTAGCCAAGATCTCGGTCGACCCTTAATCGACGGCACTCATGTTTCGTGAAAGTGTCGCATTTGAAAGCAGTCCTGTGTTTTAATTTTGATAGACAGATATGACAGAGTTTTCTAGGTTGTTAACCCTCCATTTCATTTTCTTCCCTTACATTTTTCGGTACAACTGGCCCAAGAACTCTTTTTATCGACAAGCGCAATATCCTTGATAGATATCTGTTCAGAAAATACTAATATTTTAAATTGAAGTAACCCGTTTCATGCTCGAAGAGCCTGGCTAATTCACCGTAACATTTGACTGAAAAAAAAAGATGAAAACTATATAATCTGAAAAAGTTAAATTCCATTGTAATGTACCTAACAGTTTCCATTTCCATAACTTTTTTCTTTCTTATAAAATTATTCACAAAATAAATAAAAATCTTTTGTGCTTGAAACCGTGGCCTCCATTAATTTGCCGAGCGATTTTTATGCCTATTACATACCTATATTCGTGGCGAAATAAGACACAGTAAGAATACTTACATTTTTGCTTGTGGTTTCCCCTTTAATGAAATGTTAATTTGTTAATGTTTTCAGGATCCGGACCAACAAGTAAACGACCTGGTGGATGCTATTGACGAAATTTTAAATGGGCCCATCAACTCTTCGACTCTTGGCTCCGCGGCCGTCATGATAAACGACGTGCTTTCTCTCCAGGAAGGTGTGGACATTCCAGCCAAGGTCCTGCAGGGTCTGGACACGATGGTGGACAGGATGGTACTGCCGGATGACATGAGCCACTTGATGATAGTAGAATCCAACCTGGCCATCATGGTGACAGACAGGAAGGGTCCCAAACCAATATCCGGTATCCAACTCAGTCAAGTCACAGACGGATTTACTGATGATTCTTTGGAGGTTTTGACAGAAGGTATTTATTTATTTTTACGATTATTATATCTCAATACTTGTGATAGTTCAATTCCTACATAAAGTTAACTACAAACTAACCAGAACTTATAGAAATTTCCGATTTTTTTCATTAATTTGTTCAGCATTAATAAAAAAGTTTCTTTTACCCTGGAGACGACGAAATTATTTTTTAAGGTTAATTTCACATTTGCCGGACGAAGCTGTCTGGCACAGGGTAGTCTGTAGATGTCAAATCATTCACATGTGTCCGGTTTGCACCCGGCTCCTTAGATAATGCAAGCTAACAGGCAAGATCGTCTCGTCTAGGCATCAAGCAACTGCGATGGATGGAGAGATGTTTTTTTTTGTCAGTTTATTTATTTAAATGCCATTAGGGCTTGAACATTAACTCCACACAAGAGGCCCCTAGGGAAAATATTATATCTTTCAAATACATACTAAGAAATGCATTGTGGAGGGGATTTTTAATGAAATAAAGGAGAGGTTCTGGGAAGAAAAAGGGTGTGAGGGATGGGCAGGAATGCGAAAATCAATGAGTCCAGGAGTGTCGATCGTACGAATCATTCCTTCCACTAGATTACAAGGCAATGGGTCGAGAGTTCGGCAGAGAAGTCAACTGCGGCCAGCTTGTATGTAAGCTTCTATTGTGTTCCATACCAACTACACGAAAGTCACCGCCTATCATGCCTTCAGCAGCTGGACACGTGTGAAATTATCCCATCTGTGCGTTGCGTTTTGATATTACATGTTCTAATCTCGGAGGAACCCATTCTTTTGTATGTATGGAGAGTGCTGTTTGAGTAAAATTGATATTGTCTCAATGAATCGTAAAAAAACCTTTCTTCATAAAATATTAATTCACTGTTGTTTATTTCAGATTCAGTAATAAATGGAAGCAAAAAACACGAGATAATTGTTCAAATTCCTCCTTCTTTAGGGACGAATCCACAATCACGACTATCTTTTCTGGTATTTCGAAACGATCGAGCATTCAATCCCGGCCATGAGACGGACGTGCGACAAAAGATAAATACTCGAATCTTAAGTATATCTATGGCAAACACCACTGATTTTGAAAAGGGAGAATATGTAGATTTTCACCTGAGACCTTACGGCGATACCAAGAAGAACGAGAAGAAGATCTGTGCGTTTTGGGACTTTGCACAAAATGGAAGCTGGTCTACGAAAGGATGTGAATTACTCCCAAGAACTGGACCAGGAGGATTAGATACTTGCAGATGCCACCACCTTACGCACTTTGCGCAACTGATCACAACAAACTCCAAACTGAGTAAAACCCATAATGATATTTTAACTATTATATCATTTGTCGGGTGCTCTTTGTCTCTTGTCGGTATCATATTTATTTACTTCACAGGTATCTTATTTAAGAGCTGGAGGGCTGATTTTATTAATAAGATTTGGCTGCATTTATCAAGTGCGGTGGGTATAATGATAGTAACATTTCTATGTATAGCATTCGTGGACATGCAACAGAATCACACTGGTTATTGCGTTATAACTGGAGTTGCTTTACATTACTCAGTTTTAGCCTCATTTTGCTGGATGTTTATAGCAGCCGTGGTATCTTATCAAAGGCTTGTGATAGTTTTTACCAAGCCTCCTTCACATAGACTTTTGAAAGCTGGTATATTTGGGTGGCTGTTCCCCATTGTACCAATTGCGATTCTGTTTGCATTGAACGCGGACAATTATACGGATCACTTTGAAGCAAACGATTTGCATGTTGAGTTTTGTTACCCAAGTGGGTTAGGTTTTTGGCTGGCAGTATTTCTCCCAGTGGCTTTAGTTGTGGTCTGTAATATTTTCCTTTTTGTGTTTATAATTTATTCCGTATTCGTAAGTTCTAAGATCAAAAGACACGGAGATAACCAGCAGGTGTTCCGAGGAGTGACTGTTGGCTTTCTCCTGTTTTATCTTTTCGGTTTGACGTGGGTGTTCGGGATGTTGTCAAATTATTTAATCATGGCTTATTTATTTTGTATATCGGCAACTCTCCAAGGAGTAGTGTTATTCTCATTCTTTGTTATCGGAAACAAGAAAACTAGGGATTTGTGGCTTGTGAAACTAGGCTTCAAAGAAGCTAAGAAAATTCCTGCCACAACTTCAATTTCAAGATCTTACCCAAGTAAAGGCAGTAATAACAGCCAACCATTACACAACAGAGTCCTCATCAGCGAATCGACCACCAGACCTCGATCTCTCACTGGCAATAATGATAATGCACGCTTTTCATGATTACTAACCAGCAGGAAGTAAGGGCTAATTCAAATTAAGACGTGATAAATGTTATTGAAGACAGACATTCTTAAATTATTATGATGAAAATCAGACATTGAGAGTGGAAGTTTTATCAACACTAGATAGCTTTCTAGTAACGACTGACGTGATTTCCAGATGTTTCTCTTGAAATCTTGATGTAATTCGTGTTATTGAAATAAAATAGTACCTACATATTTATTAATTTTGTGTTATCGAGAAGAATTGCCTTGCAAAATGTTAAATTAATTTATTGAAGACAAATATTATATTTGACACATAATTTAAAAATAATAGTCTAATAATCTAATCTTTGTAACAATCCTGAACCGAGTTTAAAAGGCTTCCTTGAACTTCCTAATAACTACCTAGGGTACAATAAAACTAATCATCAATATAAGAACTCTGACAAGAGATCCAACTTTCCAAAGAGAGACTATCGTTCCCCCGAATGTTCAAATGAATGAATCAATGTTCCGAGGAAAATAGACGTGGAAAGTAGATGGAGAAATGAGGGAAAAAGTAAGGGAACCTGACTTATAATCTGTTCAGTAATCATAGCTTAAGTATTTCGAATACATTTTCAGTAAGTAGATATTTTCATTACGACATATGGAATTCACTTTTCAGTGTTCCAACACATGGTCAAATATTTTGATAATAATGATGCGCTGTTTATGTTAAAACCACAGATAAATAAAATCTCTTTGGGTTTTGCTTGAAATGCAGGCTCTCCACAATTATTACATACTTATTTTAAAAGTATAACAATACCTATTGTTTAACATTATTTGCAAAATTATGTAATAATATTTAAAAATTAGGCAGAAGTGAAATAATATGTCGCTAGAAGTAAATTGGCGCAATATTCAATGGACACTGAGTAAATCATTATTATGTAAACCTATTGAAATGTTACTATTTTTTGTATTTCTTGAGTATTAACTGTACAGTGTTACGGTACATATTTGACCAACTATCAGCAATTTCTGACCTTATCCGAAACCGAATTTTTTTTTTATGTATGTGAAAACAAATAACAAAAGATTTCACCGGTTTACTTCAAATAAGCTCAGAATCACTGGTTAAAGTAAGTCAGGTATGTCCATTGTCTCTTAAAACCCTGCATAATAATTGTTTTGATGAATTTATTTAACTGTAGTCAAAACAAGGAAGAGCTCTACCCCAACCATTTCCCCTATCTAACAATATCTGATTTCCTACTATAATTGTACAGTTTAAGTTAAGAGTAGCAACAACTCTCCATAGAGAGAAATAAAATTGCCTTATTTTTAAATGCCCGGGTCTCAAAAGTTGCGTAAAGCTATTGGAAAACGTAAAAATAAATAAAATTGGTGTTTACTATTAGCTCTCTAAAATGGCCGAAAGTTTTGAATAAAATTAGATTTGGTGATTCAGAAAAAATAAAACGAAGGGTCCATATGTTATATTTTGTAGCAAACTTAATTTTTATTCCATAACTGTAGTCCAAAGAATGCAAAAAAAAATCTTTTTTGAAACATATGTTATGTGTTTGTTAAAAATATAAAAAGGGAAAATAACACTTTTTCTGGATAAAATCAAGATACTAAACAATAACTACACAAAAAATTTTGAACAAAATACAACAAATTAAAATAAATGTCTTGCCATATTCCTAGATTTAAGAAAAGCTTTCGACACCGTAAATCATAATTTACTCATTAAAAAAAAAAACTCAACTGGGCTTCAAAAAAGACACCCTTAAACTACTCTCAAACTATCTTAAAGACAGAAGACAAAAAAACAAAAATTGGGAATAATTATAGTTCAGAGACATAGACAAAAAATTGAGTTCCACGGGGAACTGTGCTTGGCCCGATTTTATTCATAATTTACATTAATGATTTATGTAATTTTGTAATCCCTGGTAAAATCGTTTCTTACGCCGACGACACGGCAATAATAGCGGATGGTAATCATTGGACAGAAACTTTTTCGAAAGCAACTGATTGTATTTCACTTGTTTCAACATGGCTAAAATACAACAAACTGATTTTAAACTACAGTAAAACATTTTACTTGCCTTTTTATAAAAACATTAAAACAAACCTAAAGACAACCTTAAAATTAGAATTCATAATACAAGTTGCAATCAAGAAATGTGCTTCCTGTGCAACAAACTCACTAATGTCGAAAATATAAAATATTTAAGAGTATCAATAGATATAGAAAGAAATCACATATTAATCAAACCACCTCTAAACTAAGATATCTTACCTACATATTTTATACACTTACGGAAGTTCTAAACATTGAAAAGTTGAAAATGATCTACTTTTTCCCGGTGCAATCTTCAATCACTTATGGCATTATAGGGTGGGGTGGTGGTGCACTTGATACATTTATTAAGCCTTTACAAATAATTCAAAAACACATCATTAAAGTGATACATAACAAAAATAAAACATCCTCGACCGACTTATTATACAAATAAACAAAAATATTTAATGTTCGTAAACTATTTACACTGCAAAGCATGAAATATGTATTTAAAAACAAAAGTAATTTCGAAATAAATTAAAACAGAAAGAGCAAAAGAATAAATAATATATTTTACACCCCACAAACCAATACTAAATTAATGTAGACACATAGCAGTTTCATTGGTCCTTGTGCATTTAACCTTCTACCACCACAAACTCAAATGATAAAATATGTAAAAGAGGTAAAATTATGGCTGAATGATACAGATATTGAAAGGATTTTTTTATAAATTTATCTATCCTTCTACAACTCACTTTCTGTAACTTTCTCAACTGTAGTATAACATTTTTTCTCTTAATTTTTTATAATAAATAAAAAAATGTTTTTTCTATATTTTCTTTTTATAATAACTAAAAACAAAAACAAAAAACTTTTTCACTTATTCTACTTATGTAATACTAACTTTTTTATTTTTTATATATTTTTTTTTATTTTTTATTATTTGAAATACATATACATAAGATTTAGAAAAATAAATACAGTTGGTTCTTAAAAGCTGTTTACAAATAGATTTTTTTTTTAACAAACTACTCAACTCAACGGAGAAAAAATTTCTCGTGTTTGAGTTGAGGAGTAAAGCCTCTTGGTTAAAAAAAGTTAGAAATTATAATGTTTTAATTATTGTTTACAATAATTGACTTACAATCTACATGAGTGAAAAATAAAAATTACAAATTGAATTTAATGTAGAAATAAATATATATTAATAAACTAATTAATAGATAGGTACATATAGTTGGTTCTAAACATTGAAATTGGCCTCAGCCGCTGATAAATATTTTATTTGAAGGTACATAATAATGAAATGCAACAATTATCGTTTACCAATATGACAGTACATAAGTATAGTACTGGTAAGGTAAGGCACTGTGTCAAAAGTTTTATAAGTCTATTTTATGCTTTAGGTACTTGTAAAAATAGTATTTGTGTTTATATTACCCACACTCAGGCAGTGCCTTAGTGGGTTTTCATTTCTTGTTCATACCATTTGTTATTATATGTATAAAGAAATGTGAATAAATAAAGTTAAAAAAAATAATAATAATCGATGCTCAAAATTTAATGATAACATGCCGTGACAACAGTAATATTGTGAAAAAAAATTAATTACCATAATTTAAAAATACATGTTTTTGGTGTTTTTTTTTCAATGCATTTTAGCGAGCTAAGAACCATTTAAAAAAAAATTGTATGCAGTTCTTATTTTCTTCGTAAGACGCAACTTTTGAGACCCCAGGCGTTTTTGAATTCAAAAGTTGAAATAATTGACACACCCTAATAGACACGAGTCAAAATCGGTAGCGGGTTGTAAAAAATATTTTATTTTATTTTTATTTAACTACATTAAAATAAATTGAAATGTAAATAGGAATACGTATTTTGTCACTAGTAACTGTGATTAGCAAGTGTGTAGATGTCATGTAGATGTAAAGAAAAGAAAAATAAATTTTATGGTAAACACCGTGAAAAACATTTTGATAGATGAACATTATAATTATCGTGTAAAACTAAATAAAAGAAGGTGTCACAAGGAGTAAAATGACATTAATTATAGTTATAAACAGAGTGTAAACGTAAATTAATAAAATGTCTAAAATTTTTTAAAACATGACGTAAAGTGACACATTAAAACGGCCGTTGTTCCCAACTTTTCGATTGACCAATCTGAGACATCGATCAGCCAGGTCGTGGTTTGTTGAGTAATGCTCGACTCCTATGTTTCTAAACATTTTTATAATTGATAATCATGAGTGGCCCTGCCCACTTTCATAGAGATTAAAATGACAATGACTAAATAAAATGCCATCAAAGTAAAAACTTTCAATGTTAAATTAATTTTGACGAGTTGGTACCCGTCATTTATTTTAAATACTCTAAATACTTTTAAATAGTCATAAACCAACATTAAATATTTATTTACAAAAGCAAGTAAATACATTAAAAATAAAGCTTAAGCTTGACTTTTGATAATGCAAAAAAATTACATTATGCCCATTTGATGTTTGAGGTTTCTCCTTAGTGTGTTAACATGAAACCAAGCAACGTGGACAAAAAACTAACCGACTGAGAAAATGAATATTGCGGAGTTAACAACATCACCCCCTTATAAATGTCTTCATATTAATTTGAAACGAAGAATAATAGTAAAATTGACAATAGGCTATATGAAAAAAAAATGCATTCGACATTTTCCACTCTGTTGACACTTTTTATAACTAATCCTTTCGCTGAGCCAAGGTTAATCCAGTACCTCTAGCTTGATCGATACTTAGACATTTCCCGAACGAGAGTTGGGTTGGAAAGATCATAGTTGTGCATTTGAGAAGTGTTGAGTCAAAATTTCGGCTCAACAATAGATCAGTAGGATTGGGAACAACGACCGAAAATTTGATAAGGGCATTTTTATCTAAATATTTTAGGACTATCACATCACTAGTTGTAAAGAGAAACATATTTTTTTTTTTAACCATTATGACGTTTGTATTATGTACGTAAGTATAAAATAATTTCAACTTATAGCGTTTACCATTATTATTGGTGTCAAAGATGATGTAATGTAAAGAAATGCCTGTGCATGTTTCAATGTGAATTTGTATAAAGCTACGAATATGTTTGTATCGCCGCATATTTATGTTTTTGTTTTTGTAAAGAAAGCAGAATTGAAATCCTAATATTATAAAAATATATTATTGTCTTACACTTATGGATTACTATGTAATTTTTTCGTAAATAGATTTTTAGAGTTTTATTTATCATGAAGTATTAAAATTGTGATATGCGAATCATTTACAGTCTATAAAACGTTAGAAGTATGATTGAAAAATAAATGTCCTCAGCGTGTCATGTGAGTTTATGCCAAAGAGTTGAATTATAGTTTGTATTGTAAAAAATGTATAGTTTGATTACATAATAAAGGCTACAGTTTTCCATTCTACAACATCTTCATATTATGTATTCTTTTTCATATATATTAGCATGTCAGATACGTTTTTAGATTTTCACGGCCAAAAGCATTATCTTTCTTTATTTTTGGGGTGTTATGCCGTGTTGCGCTACCTCCTTCTTTAGCCGACGTTTCGGACAGCGTTGCAGTGTCCATCATCAGGGCAGATCCGGTAGATCCGACGACATCGTCGAAACGCTGTCCAAAACGTCGGCTAAAGCAGGAGGTAGCGCAACACGGCATAAAACCCCCAAAACAAACAACGAAAATATTAGCATGTACTTATTATTTTAATTTGTTCATACTAAAATATTTGTTTATTTTGTTTTACAATTTTCATCTGATGAATTTAAGTCATTTCAGACAGACAGTCACCCTCAGAGAGACGAGGCGCGCAGGGAATATCTGTCGCATTTTTGTCATTGAAAGCGAGCAGTTATGGTCCGAAGCACCGTCCTGTTTCAACCAGATGTCTCCCAGATCGGTTTCCTCCATTAGTTCTTTCAATCGAGGATCAAAAAACTTTACAACAAGGAAACATAACGTTGAGCGTCGACAGTCCCGGTTCGTCCATTCTCCTCGAAAAAATACGGCCCAATCACCCCAAATTTGGAAATCGCAGACCACACGGTCACTTTTGGGGAATGAAAGGGTCTCTCGTGAAGTTGAAGATTAAATTACGGTGAAAGACGGTATCGGGACGCACAAGATTGAGGTGCAGCTGGAAGGCCCGCTGGGTGGCGATGACAGAACGGCCATTTTCAAGAAACGTGCGGACGGCAAAGCCATGGCGTTGTCCGGACCAAACTATGGCAACGACCATAAATAAACCAATCCCGCAACGACTGAAAACGGCACAACCCTTCCGACACAATGAGACCACCACACGGGATGTACCGGCCTTTCAAAACTGCACTGTTTGTTTTGCCGCACCTTATATAGTATGTAGGTATTATTAAACATTAAACTTTGTTATAAAAATACCCATATAATATCAAAATAAATCCGATATTAATAACAAAAAAATATATTTTACTAGCTGACCCGGCAAGTTCTGCCATATAAATTTTTTGAGGTCAATAATCGAGATAAAAACTATCATATCTTCTAAGTTGGACCAAATTACACACAGGTAAGCCAAATTTCATCAAAATCGGTTAAGTAGTTTCGGAGTTTACTTCAGACGAACATTGTGTCGCAAGATATTTATATATAAAGAAAAAGAAGATAAAGAAGAAGAAGATAATAAAAATTTTCTAGGGCAGACCTAGGAGCGTTGTGACAGAGGAGAGTTGTGACAGAGGAGAGTTGTGACAGAGGAGAGTTGTGACAGAGGAGAGTTGTGACAGTGACGATTTCTCCCCACCTATAATAGATAGCGATGGTAACAACGCTCGTTTGTCGCTTTAGAGACGCGCTACTTCACTCAGTACCCTAACCTCACCTTAGCGTCCATACAACTTTATCTTTATTGCGAGAATCTTTCAACATAATAAGTAATGGTATGCCTGGGGAAATTTCCCTAGATCTAGGAGAGAAAAATATTTTTTAGGGAAAAGGGAAATCAGCACAAAATCCGGGGAAATTTTAAACTCTGGCAATTATTTATTTTTACATATGACAATATTACTGGTATTGCTTGTTGCTAATTATTTTTTTTTGGAATTCCCATGAATCTTATGCATTGTTACATAAATCAAGCAAAGTTGTTTTTAACACTGACAACTCAAAATGATATTATGTATCTAAAAAGATAAATGGGGACTTCCAAAAAAAAAAAAAATTAGGTTTCAAGTTACGTTTTTTAAGGAATTACGTTTCTAATTAGCAAAGAGTGTTTTATTTGGAAAGGCACAGTATTTTAAGCACATCTACAAGTTTCGATATCTTTCCAATTAATAAACATATAACAGGGTTAGTGTTACACAATCAGCAAACAACAGGATTAGTGATACACAATCAGCAAACAACAGGATGAGTGTAACAATGTTAAGTTCCAAATTTTTAAGCTAATTTCCAATATATTCGATGTTTAACACAACTTATATTATTATGCGTTTAAGCGCCATTCAGACGGTTCACTAATCGTTCATTTCCGTATTTCATTCGGCCTAATTTACTCGGAATGACACGTCTGAACATGAAATGAAACGAAAGTGCCGAATACTGCCGAATGAAATCTTCAAGTGAACCGATCCAACGATGTTGGATATTTTCCTTCGGCATTTTTCACTCGCGCGCGCATGCGCGCGGAAGAGAGCATAGTGAAACGTCTGAACACCGAGTGAAATCTCAATCAGTTTGTCTCGCGTCCTGTACGGGAAGGACCATGGAAGGGCGCTATCACGTCGCACGCAAAACGTCAAAATGGTATTCGTTCGGCTAATTTGTTTGCTTTTGGGAACACCTCTCATATAAATTTTTGGGTCTTCCTTATTATCTATGTATTATATATATTTTTTAATATATGTAAGATTATTAATTTGTAGGAAAATGTTCGTAATAAAAAAAGTAAAATCAAATTATGTTATTATTTCATAAAAAATAAAAAGGTTTATAAGACGAAACAATACTGTTTTTTATATTTATTTTTATTTTATTGTGTCAACAAAATTTCGTAAAAATCGATGCATCTGACATGTTTTTCCTCAAAATTCGGGGCCGGACCGCGCTGAAAATCAAACGAATTCCAGCGCGGTTGACCTCGCTCGGCGACGCTGTGGTGGGAATGGACGAGTGAACGCTTATTTCTATAGCGCCGTCTGAACATTGAATGAAACGAAGATGGACGATTAGACCGAAAAAACATGGCGTAAACCTTTAACCTTCACTCGAGTGAACTGTCTGATTCCAGCTTTAGTAAAATGCATCCTGAATAAAATATAGTATTTATTACCGGCTACGATGGATACACCTCCAACTTCTGAAACAAGGAGGAACCTTTCGGATGCGGAAGAAGCTTAAAAAAATCCCAATCAAAAAAGCCCCAAGCCTACATTGATTTTGTTTGTGGAATAATTTGACTATTTACAATGTAATAACATCCGACAAACTCCCCCCCCCCATGATGTGGGTTTTGATTTGCCAAGGTAGTACCTACGAAATCTGAGGAAAATTTGCCTCGAAATCTAGGGAAATAATTTTTTTGGGCATACCATCTGTATGAGACCAAGTTAGTGGAGCCCACACAAATACTATAAATTCAATAGGGCACCGGCACACACGGACAACTTGATTCCTGAGTTTCTCAGGTAGAGTCCAGCTTGTAAAAGTAGCGAGACCTTTGCAGGAACAGGGGCAGTGGTAAAACAATAAATTAAACAAGTATTACTTTCCCGAGTGCTCTCGGATGAGAAGTGCCTGTTTGTACCAGTTACTTCTCTATTTATTGGACAAAATTATAGATTAAATTTCACATGTGGTCAATGAGAGTAATTAGTGATCACCCTTATCTCTTCACTGTGTTGAACAAACAAAAACATTATTTTTTAAATGTGTGATGAAGCTGAAAAGCCATTAATATTAATTATAGCAGTCGCACATTAAGGATGCGAGATAAGCATTGATGGTGTATGGTATTATGTTAACGTTGACGCAGATATCTTAATAGTTTTATCAAAAATATTAAGGACATCGTTAAAACTTGAGATCTTGTTATCTTATAATGTCTTTGGCTCTGTACGTCGATTTATTCACAGTACCTACACAGATGTGATAATGGTTTTATCAATGTGTAGCAAAGATTTGTTATCTCTTACTGACATAAAGCATATCTGATCCAGCACGTCCGATATACCATCCCTGAACATAATAATTAAGAGGCGGCTAGCGGTGGCAAAATTATGAATTCCCAGAGCCGCTTATTATTAAAGGCAAAACAATTAAATTATCGTTATTTAACGGGTAAAATTTGTTTTAAACACAGTGTAGTTCTTGCAGGTGGCCGATGTGAACGAGCGTGTACAACAAGAGACCTGATCTGTATCAATTCTCATTTTTGAAAGATTTGACAGTTCTGAAGCCTTTGCAGTTCAGTCAAGCAAGCTAGCATTTGAAGACGCACCCGTTAAACATAATATCTCCCTCATCTCAACACATTTCCACATGTTACCAGATGCCATAGAATAATTGGAAACAAAAAACCTTTCTCTATTTAAATCAATAGAAATACTGGAAACAATTATCGAACTTGCCAACGCCGTTCTAATTTAATATCAGAAAAGATTTGTAAAAAGTTAGACGCTATTTTGCTTAAAAACCCGAGTCTTGAAGACATGAAGAACATTGCCTACATCAACGGCACAGGGTATGGCCCTGCCTAAACAGGTATCTCCAGAAATAGCGCTAAATTTTAAATTTTGTCCAATGACGTCGACCATCGAGAGGTCGTTTTCGGCGTACAAATTAATACTGGGTTTCAAACGTCACAAATTTGCGATAGAAAATTTGAAAACACTACTTAATTGTGTATTGTCACAAAAATTATACATAATTTTAAGAATATTTCGCTGTTTTTGTACTGTCTTTAATTAAAAAAAAAAAAATTATTAACGAAATTAGTTTTCATATAGGGAATACTTAAATACATCATTTATTTTCATAAACATATATTGGATTTTCAATCTGGATGTTGTGTGATATAAATCGTATAATTTTTTTATGAAATATAGAGGCAATGAATTAAAGATTTAATTATAAATACGTTACAGTTTCTTCGCTGGTATTATAATGCGAACACGTGTGAGCTACTGTAATTCAACATCCAAAATATTGCGACATATAACAGTTGAGTTCAGATGGAAAAGTGTAAATCAACCAAACTAAAATAATATTCAATTGCGTACTGCTCTTCGACCTTTTGGTGCTAAAAATTACTATACCGGACTTGTTAGCTGCAGTTCCTTGGCGATAACATGAAATATGATGCGGTGACCAGACTCGTGGCGAGCCACGACAACCCTTGACAAGTCCCACGTGTGTGGTCAGACCGCGTGCCGACGCCTGCCAGTGCGTGCCATAGCTTGCCGTTGACCCGGGACCCGGTGGATATTTCGGCCACCAAGCGACAAGCTCGGAAAGCTTCAGTATAACTTATGAACTGGCCCGGTGCGGTCGCCGTTTTTGCTCCGTGCGGTTTATCGTAAATTGCGATAAAATGTAAAATATATTATTTTTATGTTACAGATTTTTAATGCACTAGTAAAATTTATTACGACTGGATCTACACAATAGCCCTAAATAATATTTTTTTTAAAGATTTATTATTTATTACAAGAATTTTTTTTAAATTATTGAATATCTCTTATTTATAATAAATAATAACTTTTTTAAGGTTATTCCCTATGTAAGTTTAAAGTAATTAATAAGACGAGTGATCCTGGGTTCGAGTCCCAGTCTTAATTTGGAAGGCGGGGATGGGTACCGCAGCCCCGGGAACCATCTATTGGATAACAAACACCTCTGCCATGGGTCACCCCAAGTAGTTTACTACGTTTGGTGACTTAGCAGGGGTGTACGGGTTCATGGGGTAAGGTTTGTCTAGGTCTTGGCGGTGGATGATATAGACACACTGAACCCCAGATTCGTACCCAACCGTCATTCCTTATTCCTTCCCAGAACTTATTTTCCATAAAAATACCCTCCACATAGCATCCCCAAAGATGACATAGGGAAATTATTTTCCTCAGGGCCTCCTGTGTGGACATAATGTAAAAAAAGGGTGCGCCGTTACCTTTTAATTTTTTTGTGTGTTGTTCTTTTTCATATTTTTGTTTAGATTTATTATAAAATAAAATAAAATTCTACGAAGAGATAACACACGAATGAACAAAATACTAGAATTTAAAATAAATTATCTGGTACGGTTTCTGTAAATTTGAATCATCCACCATCTCTTTCGGCGAACTCTTCGTTTTTTTTTTTAAATTTAGTACAAATAAGTTAGGGCAAATGTGACAGCCGATGTAGTTGCCTCGATGTCCGCCATGGCGCTCCGAACGCAATGTAGAACTCGCAAGCTTATGCACGAGTGTGGTCACGAATATTTGCGTGCCATAGCTTGCCGAGTCGTGCCACGAGCGCGCTCGGCACGTATGAGGCCGTACCATGATATGTTTGTTTACGTTATTTATACACGTAAATATAATGTTATTTTTGTCCCTTTCTGTTCAAAATAAAATATATCGAAAAGAAATGAGACATACTATCGGCTTATCTTCTATATAAGCAATCCTTTTAAAACTACAGTATGTTAAAGGATTTATTTAGCTAACTAGCGCATTAGAATGGGCAAAAATAACTAATTAATAATTATTGTATTTTAAAGAAGAAATATAATACTCGACAGCCTCCGTGGTCGAGAGGTTAGTGTCTTGACTAGCAATACGGTGGGCTCGAGTTCATATTCTAACGTGCACGAGTAAATTTATTTGATTTATTTGTGTTATTTTCACAAATTAATTTAAACGTAAAAAATAATGTGTAGTATATTTGCGGCATGTTCCAGAGTAGAGGATACTCTCAGTATCGCCCTGGCGTAATACTGCCATTCAGAATTGAAAAGTTATATGAAATGACTTTAGCCGTGTTAGGAGATCAAATCTGAATAGTTCCCCATCTCCTTCCCCTCCCCACTGCCTTCAGTCTCACAACGGTTCTATTAACATAAAAAAGAAATCTTTTTATTTTATTTTTGTTATAAATTAACTCCTTAAATTAACTTGAGGAAAATATTTTTCCCATAGACCCTACGTCATTTCTGGGGATGCTGTGTGAAGAGTTTTTCGAGAAGAGGAAGGAGTGAACATGGGTTGTGAAGAGATCATGTTGTAGAAGAGAGGAAACACGGAAGCCGGCAAATCGTTCCACAGCCGAGCTGTTGAACTTAAGAACGATCCGTAGAAACGACCCGTTGTCATGCGACACGAATGTCAACCGTGTACAAATATTGGGCGTGCGTTTGGCATTTTTCCCAATTATACAACGATACCAAAAGGATCATAGATGCTAGATCCTCGGATCATCTTCCACTGAGAAGTAGAACACGGACAGTGTAGAACACAGACATCGTTCACGAATGAGTCGTAAGAACGACCCGTTCTCACGTGAAAAATGCTGTCTGCAAAAGTTGGGTGCGCGTTTGGTGTAAATTTTAAAAGAATTAAAAATAATATACGAGTATATCATACTGGTATTTGCGGCATTTTCCGGAGTGGAAGACACTATCAATATCACCCCGGTGTAAGACCACCATTCAGAATTAAAATGTTGCTTGAAATGTCTTTAGCTGTGTTTTTTTCCTGGCCATTCAGATCAGAATGGCCAGGTAATTCCCCAGCTTCCTCTTCCCCATCTCCTTCCCCTCATCACTACCTTCAGCCTCCAACACACCCCATATAGCCTCACTGGCTCAAGACGGTTGGGAGGAATTGGGACTGTTTGGCGGTATTCACAATTAAAAAATGTTTTAATTTTTTTTTTACTTTCACTTCACACAGAAGGCCCGGAGGAAAATAGTTTTCCCTCAGAGCCTATGTCATCTCTGGGGTGTGTGTGAATGGTTTTTAGAGGAGGAGGTGTGAATATGGGTCTTGAAGTGATTCATGTTGTAGAAGGGAAAAAAACACAGAAGTCGGCAAATCGACGGCCGGCGTAGTCCAGTAGTAAGGCTCTGGACTCTCAATCTGAAGGTCGCGGGTTCACCCGGCGTGCGCTAATAAATTTTATTTCATTAATTTGTGTTATTTTACAATTAATAAATTAAAAATAATATACCTATAGTATATTTGCGGCATGTTCCAGAGTGGAAGATACTCTCAGTATCGCCCTGGTGTAAAACCACCATTCATAATTAAAACGTTGCTTGAAATGTAGCCGTGTTTGGTGACCAGATCTGAATACCCAGGTACTTCCCCACCTCCCTCTTCCCTCTTCCCCATCTCCTTAACCTTCCCACTACCTTCAGCCTCACAACATAGCCAATTGGGGATGCCATAGTCTCAGTTGGGACTCTCATGCGGTATTCATATAAAAATCGTTCCACAGCCACAAATGCGAATGAAATATCGTTCGTTCCGAACCCATGAACGTGCCGTAGAAAGGACCCATTCTCATGCGTCACGAATGACAACTGCGTACAAATTTTGGGCGTACGTTTGGCGTGTTACCCAATTATGCAACGGTGTCGAAGGGACATACGCTAGTTTCTCGGACCATCTTCCATTTAAATACCGAATGAATACGGACAGCATTCCCACATGACGCCTGTGCTCTAAAGATTTCAATCCAGTTGTAATTGGGGAAGCTATTAAACTGATCGCCCGTTTCTGCTTAGGGTTAAAGATTTTTTAAAAGTATTTTAGGGCTCTAGACCAGAGGTGGCTGTCATATTCAACGGTGGGGCGCACTTGTGATTTCTACAGGATCATCACCAGGGATTTCTACAGGTCAAGGATATCCCCGATATACATACCTATGTATATAAAACGTACCCATATATCACGTCATTTTCATAAGTCAATTTTTATTGTTAACAACATACTCAACTTCTCGCATGCTAAAACCGGGAAGCGGTTTAAAAATAAGTGTGATGAAGTAATTTTTCCCTTGAGTACGACACTGTAATAGCCCCAGCGCGGCCGCCTACTAATAATAATCTTATCTTCCCTATGTACGTAAATACCATACGAAAACATAAACCACAATTATTGGTACACCAGTGTTGCTTAGGTGAACAGTATTCCTCAATTAGGAAGGTCAATTAAGTTACAAAAACGTAAGTATATGTTTTTCAATAGGGTATTTTCACAAACGGGGGATTCTGTTGAAAATGTATGGAATATTTGAAGATTATTTTTCTGATTTTAATCATACTATTAAAAATGTTTGTTTTTTATGTTTTCATTAAAATTTATTGATTTTAAAAACGATTAAAAACTGACGAAATCTAAACGGCCCGTGAGTGGCTGATCGGATTGTGACGTCACAATGGTGGCCCAGCTCTGGCTAGCTCCCAGCTTAATAGCCGGTTCACACGGGGCGATTTTTGTCGGTCAACTCGACAGTTGAAAGCTAATTGACACGTGGGAACACTTTGTCAACAAAGTTATAAACTTTTTTTGTTGCTAGCGAAAGTTGATAGCCCGTCTACTTTTGTCGTTCAAGTATGACTATCGTCATTTTGGTTTTACTAATCGTTCGAGTTTTACATCGAATCGTCGCGTCTGAACACATGTTTCAAGTCGCTTATCATTTTTAGTTAAGCGCCATTCAGACGGTTCACTAATCGCTCATTTCCGCATTTCATTCGGCCTAGTTTACTCGGAAGTCGGAATGACACGTCTGAACATGAAATGAAACGAAAGTGCCGAATACTGCCGAATGAAATCTTCAAGTGAACCGATCCAACAATGTTGGATATTTTCATTCGGCATCCTTCACTTGCGCGCGCATGCGCGCGGAAGAGAGCAAAGTGAAACGTCTGAACACCGAGTGAAATCTCAATCAGTTTGTCTCGCGTCCTGTACGGAAAACGTACTGTACATCGCACGCAAAACGTCAAAATGGTATTCGTTCGGCTAATTTGTTTGCTTTTGGGAACACCTCTCGTATTAATTTTTGGGTCTCTCCCTTATTATCTATGTATTTTATATGTTTTTTAATACATGTACGATTATTAATTTGTAGGAAAATGTTCGTAATAAAAAAAGTAAAATCAAATTGTGTTATTATGTCATAAAAAATAAAAAGTTTTATAAGACGAAACAATACTGTTTTCTTTATTTATTTTTATTTAATTGTGTCAACAAAATTGCGTAAAAATCGATGCATCTGACATGTTTTTCCTTAAAATTCGGGGCCGGACCGCGCTGGAAATCAAATGAATTCCAGCGCGGTTGACCTCGCTCGGCGACGCTGTGGTGGGAATGGACGAGTGAACGCTTATTTCTATAGCGCCGTCTGAACATGGAATGAAACGAAGATGGACGATTAGGCCGAAAAAACATGGCGTAAACCTTCACTCGAGTGAACCGTCTGATTCCAGCCTTACTCGCGGGAAAAAGTAAACGTCAGGCGTTTCATTTATTCGGTACTAGTTCCTACCGTCATGGAATCCGTTTCAACCAAAAAATATCTGAAATGGTCCTACGATTTAATGTTCAGATTTATGGATCTCTACCAAAGCCATCCCCGTCTTTCGGATCAAAAACAAGAAGTATACAAAAATAGAATATTATTTTTGAAATGTAAATAATATTATTTTGAAAAAAAATGTGTTGGATGCGCCTAATTCACTCCTTCTCATGATCCATTTTCTCACCCAAGTACGACGTTTTTTATGTTTTTTCATAATCTCCAGCTCCTCTCACAGAACATCAGAAATTAGATAGACGCACGCACTAACAATTTCAGTTGACGCCATTTTGAATGTCAAAATCGGTTCAACTTAAATTGAAACGTGTGAACAAAATGTTGCTCAACTTTTTTCGTAAAATAAAAGTGGGTCAACAAAAATCGAAACGTCAGAACGCCCCATAACCAAACATTCTTTTACATTTCTTTGCGAATTGACAACTAACGTTTGTGTCCGTATAAAGCTCGTGATTTTTACCGTTTTTTTTAATTATTTTCGAAGATAATTATATATATTGTATATATTTGTATATATTTGTCATATATTTTACACCATTATTATGACCGACAGCGGTTTTGATATAAATATTTAGAAAACCGGGACGCGCGGAACACCCGCGTCTGTCATTCTGTCCTGCTCACAATAAGCTCACGCACACTTACAATACATGCGAATGCCAAATGTGCGAATGAGACAACGCTCAAATTTACCTACAGAAATCGCTCGAAAAGGGGTTTATACACTTTTCTACACCGAAACTTTCACAAAATTTAAATTAAAAAAAAATATATTTTTTAGAAAGAAGAAGCTACGTCGGTAGCTTTTTATGATTTTATAATTCTTTATGAGAGTTGAGTTAGCAGCACTTTTTCCTTAAATTATATTTTTTGATAAATCGTACATGTTTGAAAGTGAATGTTTACGTTAATACGAAACGCATCGAAAATTCGAAAACATACCGACATAGTTTTCACCCTCTAGAAGGCAGTATAAAAAAAATATATTCATTTTGTGCAATTTTCGATGTAGAAAAGTGTTTTTTCCCGGGCTTCCTTTTTGTATGGGCCGAAAAGCGAAGTCAATATTAATATATTAATATTCACTTTGAAAATTTTAAACAAATTGTTTTAGATATATAATAGTTATAGATTTAGCAACCAGAATTGTAAAATAATGCATTTTAATAGTTATTTTTTAACTTTGAAAACACAAAATGTCATTTTTCACCGACCGCCATGTTACGAATTACGACGGTAAATATGATTTTTTAAATGAAAAAACACTTCGTATCAGTTAGATAATATGAACTAAGTGTTGCAATTTTCAGAAATGAAAAATAATGTATATTAATCTTTATTTTGCTCGATTCAACACGTTAACCCATTGATCGCGATATTTGATCTGTGCGACCGCCATGCTTTTGGAATGGAAGGGTAGGTTAGGATAGGTTATATTAGGTTAGGTTATAATATATACTTATAGAATACATTAAAAAACCTTTAGGTTTTTTTGCAAGTTTTTAAAATAATATTTAAAAAAATATACTCCAAAAAACTAACCTAACCTACCCTTCCATTTCCCCGCCTCCCCCCTTCCACTACCATAACCTAACCTGACCTGACCTAACCTAACCTGACCTAAACTAAAGTAACCTAACCTACCCTTCCATTTCCCCGCCTCCTTCCATCCCCGACACTACCCCAACCTAACCTAACCTAACCACACAAGAAACTCAAAAATATGTGTATAAGATAATCATATTATTGTCTAAATATCTTTTCTAGTCACTGGTTACATTACTACTGTTCTCTTAGGATGGCACTGTTGGCAATGGCCATTTGCAAAAGCATCAAATATTGCGAGCAATGAGTTTTCATGTTTGTTAAATCGAGGAAAATAGTGATTAATATACATTATTTTTCATTTCTGAAAATTGCAATCCTTACTTCTTAATATTATGCAACTGATACGAAGCGTTTTTTCGTTTAAAAGTTCGTATTTACCGTCGTAATTCGTAACATGGCGGTCGATGAAAAATTACATTTTGTGTTTTTAAAGTTAAAAAAAACCCATTAAAATTATTTTTTTTTAAATTTCGGAAACTGAATTCATTAGTACTCATTAGTATCTAACGACTACAATTTTTTTTAGTGCGTATTAAGCGTGTCGTCAGCCATCTGACAGCATAAATACACACTGTACTACTGAAGCGTCAACTGTTATGACGTCACACTATTGCTCCGCCCCAAAATATCGTTTTGGCGGTAATTCAAAAATGGTAAACTTAGATTCGCTCTAGAAACTTTATTCGTCAACATAAAAATAAAAAAAAAATGCCGTAATCATCATAATTTTTTTGCTTATTTTTTTTAATCAATAAAAAAAACGGTGGAAATACCCTATTATATCAAATTTACCTTGCGGAATGCGGACTCATCATCATATTTACATACATAAAAAAATCACCTTTTATAACTCTTTAATATAAATCAAAATTTTGGTCGTAATGTTGATTTTCAAAAAAATTCATATTTCAAAATATTTCAAACTTAAAAAATCTTCAAATTAAAAAACTTCAATTTATAAAACAACTCAAAATTAAAAAAAAATAAAATTTTCAAAAAACTTAAAATTAAAAAAAAAAAACATTTTAGAGAACTTCAAATTTCATAAAACGTCAAATTTAGAGTGTATCCTGGGTTCGAGTTCTCAGATGTATCCGTATCTTTGTCTGATTTTTCTGTTTCAGATTTTCGATTTAATTTCGCTAATATTATCTTCATTAATTAAAATCCTACATTTTGGTCTAGATAAATGTAGAACGATCCTTATAGAGAAAGGCAAAATTATAGATGGAGATGAGGGTATATTTAGAAATTTCAAAATTAAAAGTATGAAAGGGGATGAGGTTTATAAATACTTAGGATACCCGCAATCGAATAGATTAGATCATACTAGCATTAAAAATGATATTAGGATTAAATTTCAAACTAGGATAAGAAAAATTTTAAAATGCAATCTATCTGCTAAAAATTTAGTAAAGGCAATAAATAGTTGGGCAATACCTCTATTAACGTACTCATTTGGTATAATTAAATGGTCTAATACAGATTTAGATAGCTTAGAACGATTAATTAGAACTACGTTAACAAAGTTTAATTGTCATCATCCAAATTCAGCTATAGAACGAATTAATTTACCTAGAAATTTAGGAGGTAGAGGTATAGTCAAAATAACTTCTTTAAAACAAAATCAGGTAGAAATGTTAAGAAATTTTTTTCATAGAAAAGCTAATAGCTCAGAGCTGCATAAAATAATTTGCAAGGCAGACAGAAATATTTCACCTTTAAATTTATACGACGAGAATGCCAACATTTTTATAAATACCAACCAGGAATTATTAGATTCCTGGTCAAATAAAATTATTCACGCAAAACACTTCAATTATCTCAACCAAACGTATGTTGACAAACTTTCGTCAAACAAATGGTTGAGTATTGGAGAGTTGAGCGCAGAAATAGAAGGTTTTATGCTTGCTATTCAAGATAGAGTAATTAATACCAAAAATTATAGGAAGCATATAATCAAAGATCCAAATCAAATTGATGATTTATGTAGAAAATGTATGGCTTTTCCGGAAACTATAGAACACATTATATCGTCGGTATACTGATAAAACCCACTAAGTGCATGAATGACGATTTTGAGAAAAATCAATTTGAAAGTTTGACTGTGTAAAAGTCATGTTCGCATTCTAAATTTTCAGTTCTGTAAAATGCTGATATATTTATAGTTTAATTAATTTATAATTTTCATAAATAATTTCAACTTAATAAATTGTTTAACCCCAAAAAAAATTTCTAAAGATAAGATGGTGGGATTTTAACTGGTTTTATCAGTACACGATATAAGCCAGTACTTTGAATTTAATGCTCAAGAAAACGTTAAATACCTTCAGAGGATTTAATTTGTAGAGGAATTAAACCATTATTAAGATAATTTTATTGTGTATTAAAACAAAATGTTAAAATAAATAAAAAATTGCATTTTTAATTATCTAAATCATAAAAAGCGTTCTAAGAAAAAATAAAATAATGAAACTATTTCGATATTTAAAGGTAATATTAATTAAGGCAAGAATGAATTATTCTTGAGTACCATTATCTTCAAGCTCACATTCATCATCAGCGGGCTCCGGAACTCGATCCTTCAGATCGATATTAGTGCGGAGTCCATTGTACCATCCATGTAATTCTTCAGGGATAATTCCCTTTTGACACAGTTTCAGTAGGTCATTTTTCTTGGCCTGACTTATCGCCAGTGGTTCAAGTTCTTTTGGTTAGAGTCGTTTTAAGTCTCGGAGAATAAATAACTTTGGAAACATTATTTATTTGTGGGCCAGGTGAATTAAGAGAAGATCTTATAATTGATTTTCTGTCAGGTGCTTTAAAAATGAAATGTATCAGACATGTCATAATTGAAGAAGATTTTTTTCCGTTTCTCCTTTCACATATCTCAATCTTTTTATTTTTAACCATCTAACTTGGTTGCCTTGGTCATCCTTCGTTCTGTTTATCATAACCTTGTCAGCGAGGTCTTTCAAGTCGATAAATTCATCATGTTTAAACTCTTTAACTTTGTATGGCTTGACGGTAACTATTTTTTGGTCAATTTTGCGCTTTTTTGTGATCTAGCTCGTTCGAAGATATTAACCCAATCATGCTTAGTATACACAGAAGACTTTTTCTTAACATGTTCTATGCTACTATGCATTGAATCTGCTTCCATATGTGTGTGACCAGATTCTAGAAATTTCTGCTCAATTATGTTGATGTGCTCAATGTGTTGAACGGCTCAGAGTAGTATTACTGCTACATATTGGTTTCGATTCTGCCCTCCGCATGTGTCAGAGAAGAAGCTTATTTCATTAATATAGTCCGGTAAGTAATTTTTGAGGTAGTAGTACAGGATAGAGCCTATTTCGCAACTCCCAAGCTTTCCATTTATTTCGGACCATTGAAAACAGTACGCAGGTGCCTCATATAATGTAAGATTATACACACATAATTTTCATGCATAGTAGAGAAGGCCGACTTTTCCGCTTGGTATTTGTAAAACTGCCTGTAGTTCGAAGGTTAGCGACATGAAGTTGTTTTCATTGTAAGACCTCTCTTTATCTTTTTCCTTCTCCGTATTGCAAATATCTTTTCTTTCCATGTGTTCTTTGTAGTTTTCTTCTAATTTGCTTTTATCACCATCCTTTGCATAGTTTGAACAAATTAGGCACTGATCCTTCTTTGGTACGAAGAAACTTATATTGTAATTTTTTGAAAATATTCGTCGGTATGTTATTTCTGTAACAGGTTCGGTAATATCAGTTTCTTTGCTCCACGTATAATAATAATAATGTTTTATTCCATTTATAGTGCAATCCCACACGTCCCATATAGTTACAAATACAGTTAAATTATAAATAAAGTAGAACAATTAAAAGAAGGTACAAAGTTATAAATAGGTAATCAATTTATGCGTGGTCTTGAGTGAGCTTGGGCCCAGCGCTTACTCAGGAGTGGCGCTTGGTGCTGGAAGGCTACGTTCTCCACCGTGTTGTTGGAGGCTATTAGCCGCATCCTGGCTCCAGTGACCCGGTGGACCTTATGGACAGAGAGCTGTCCAAATACTTACGATTTGACAATTTTCTCACGTAGTGAGACTCCATGCTTGGAAATGATTCAATGTGTGATTTCACATGATTAAAGATGTCCACCTTAGTTTTATGAGGAGGCTCTTTTTGAGTTCTCTTGTCATCTTGAGTGTAAAATCCCTGTGCATTTTTATTCTTGATTGTAAGTTTTATAACGTCTGGTGATATGCAGATAGTTTTGGTCATAATATTTTGGCAAACTGTTATCTTGTCATTACCTTTGGGAAAAAAATATTTTCATTTCATACGATCTTTGTTTTTTGGGTCAATAGTCAATGCTTAACTATCTAAACGTCGCTATAACAGTCTGTTGAAATCACTTATTTGCATTTAACGTATTTTAACTGTCAGCACTCTTCATTTTAACATCACCAACATGGCCCATTCAAAACACTTATAAGACTTTAACTGGTTTCAACTGTTAACAAAAAATCATTTCGTTCATCCGTGTTAACAAATCATACCGGTTATAGTAATTTAGGGTTTTTTAATTAAAATTATTTCCTGTGAACGTGCATGTAATGAACAAATAAATAACGCTAAAGCAATTTAAATGGTTTTACGTGATATAATATTATTCGTTCAGCAAAGTGAAACATACCCATAAAAAAAATTAAAGTGTTATAAATTGTTTTAATAGAAGATATTTGAAAAAAGTTTCCACTAAAGGGATTTAGTTGTTTTCAACGGAATACATTTTTAGGTAACAAGAGGGTTAGAGGTTTTTAGAAAATTCTAACTTTAAAACGAACCATCGAAGGATGTTGTGGGTTTTAACAGTCGATAGAGCTCATGAAACTGAACAAAACGGCATTTTTAACTCATTTCGGCAAGTTTTGTCATTTAGCTGGTTTTACCAGTATACCGACGATATCAGGATGTTCTATATTAGCGCCGTCTGAGTATACATTTAGGCACAATCAGGTTTTAAAAATAATTCACCAAAGTTTGGTAATTAAACATAACTTGATTGACTTTCATAATATAGTACCATATTATGAATACGAACCAAATTCATTTTTAGAAAATAATTTCTTTAAAATTTACTATGATAAAACTATACTAACAGACAGACCAATTGGTCATAATAGACCTGATATAGTTTTACATGACAAAATTAAAAAAATAACTTATATTATTGATGTAGCTATTCCAAATTCCTGTAATATTCAAAAATCTGTTTCTGAAAAAATAAGGAAGTATACAGATTTAGGAAATGAAATTAAAAGAATTTGGCATTCTCAGACTATAAAAATATTACCTTTTGTTATTTCGGCTACTGGCATTATACCTAGCTCTCTTATTAAAAATTTAGGCATATTAGATTTGTCAAAGAATTTGTATATAAAAATGCAAAAATCAGTCATTTTAAATACATGTAGAATTACGAAAGATTTTTTAAATATTTATATTGAGGGATCAGTAGGATTTATCGGTCAAATTAGGAATTCCACAGAGCCGAACCCTCTGATATGAAAATATCTGGAGACGGTGAATTATATTCCCATTTAATAGTTTGGTAGATTAACGTGTTGTTCTTGTATTGTTTTGTATTAATTATACTTATATAATACACTTGCATAACGTGGATATACTAGATGATCATTTATATGGAAAAGTTTCCTATGGGAAAAACTAAACCCGTTCCTGTAAATCTGGTGAAAAAAAAAATTTATGGAATAATTAATCAATAAATGGTACAATTATTTAGATTATTCAATTTATTTTGTTAATGATAATAATAATATACTAGCTTTTGCCCGTTGCAGGCAACTAATAAGGTTAAAGCACTAAGCGAATTGACGTTTGAATGTAGATGAAGTAAGAAGTGTTTGCTTACATTTTAAACCAAATCCCCTGGGAGTCAACCGCTCAAGTTTGTACACCTGCTACCGAGCCACGTCGCCCGGTTCAAGACGTTCAGTATAAGCCCTTTGAAATATTTTTTTTTTGAAATTTGACGTTTTATGAAATTTAAAGTTTACTAAAATGTTTTTTTTTTATTTTTTTTGAAAAATCCGGGTCGGCAGCTTCCAACCGCGCGGAGTTCATCCGCACGGCAGGGGTCCTATGCTTCGGTTTGAAGATTTGGATACGTGGTGGGGCCAGGGCGTCTTCCTCGTTGCCTTGGAAAAGGCAGTTGGGGGGCGCGAGCGCCTATACAGGGAGCCGGTCGGGGTCCGGCCGGCTTGCGAGATGCGGAGGTCTGGCTGTGAAAACACAAGCCAGACAGTGCGTGATTGTGGGCGAAAAACTGTCGTCTCGAAAAACGACTGACGCAGGCGGCAGTCACGAAGCGTCTCTCGATGATCGATAATCGTGAAATATTTGATTTTTTTTTTTTTTTTGTTTTTCTAGATTCTTATTTTGCATGAAGTGCGAATCATTTAAATTACTGAATTTAAAGTTAATGTTCTTTATGCAAATAGAACGGCGTCATATGCGCCTCGCAATTTTTACCTCATGTGGGTATTATTAAAAAGTTACCTTGCTATTATAGACTTAAAGGTCCTGTGTTTTATCGATAGGGAAAAATTGTTATCTAAAAACCCTATTAAAATTGCATGTCCGCCCAAGCGGCAACAATCATCAGCATCAGCCAGCGACGGCAGCATATATACATATGTGTCTGTTTGTGTTGTGTTGGGAGAGGAAAGGAGATGGGTCGTGTCCTCTTACTTTGGAATTCCCTCGCATTTGCCTTTGGAAATAAGGAAAAAACCTTATTCGAGGGAGGCGGCCGATTGTCAACATGAAACAGATTCGGCCTTTAGTGACATTTTGTGCTGTGTGGGGTGTGTGTCTGTTTTTATGTTAATATATACTTTATGGGAGTTTTAGAATAAACATACATATAAATACAGTTATGAAATATTATATAAATATATAAATAGATATATAAACATACGTTATGGGGAAGGAATCTGGAGATTTTGGAATTACCTACTGTTCGCTTAATCGTCTGGTTCTGAATCCGGCACATGCCAGATGTGGTCGAGGTCCATCAGTATATGTTTTGGTAGTCTGTGGGTATATCTGAAAGTAAAGGCAGCAGGGAATTGTATTGACCGATTTCTTGAATGAGTTTATTTTTACTATGTCTGAGAGATTTTAAAAAACGGTCTGTAAGTCTGTGTGTGTATTCAAATAAGGTCGGAATGTCTTCTCTGTCATGAAGTTTTTTCAAGTTAGTTCTCCACCTCGTATTGTATGTGATTTTAATGCAGAGATTTTGTAAAGTCTGTAGTCTCGTATGGTCAGAATGTGAGATGCTAACCCACACGTGGATCGCATATGTCAGTACCGGTCGGATAAGCGAGTAGTAGACGAGGAGTTTGGTTCTGGGAAGTAGCGGGCTTCTTCGGTTGAAGATTGGCTTCATCGTGCCGACTGCATTTCTGGCTTTGCTGTGTGCCTTGAATATGTGAGATTTCCAGTTGAGGCGTGAGTCCATGGTCAGGCCTAGGTAGACGACTTCATCCTTCCATTCTAAGACGTGTCCTCCCATTTCGATGTTGACGTCTGGTTTTGTCTTCTTGCGTTTCCTCGTGTACATTATGACCTCGGTTTTGGCCTCGTTCAGTTTGAGGCGCCAGTTTTTGTAGTATTCTACGAGAGCGTCGAGCGCCCTCTGTAGGTATATGGCCGCCATATCCGGGTGAAGCGAGGAAACGTAGAGTTTGACGTCATCTGCGTATATGGATGTCTTGCATCTCTCGTCCTGGGGGATGTCGTGCGTGACGATGTTGAAGAGATGGGGTCCCAGCAAACTTCCTTGTGGCACGCCTTTTGGAATCTCACGTATTGTCGACAGCGCATCCTTGATGAAGACTCGGAAAGATTTGTTCTTCAGGTATTCTTGGATCACTCTGATGATGTAGATGGGCGTGTTCGTCTTGTGAAGCTTGTGCAGGAGCCCTCTGATCCAAACAGTGTCGAATGCCTTTTCCAAGTCGAGGAGCGCAGCGGCAGTGTAGCGATGTTCGTTGAATTTTCTTGCGATGAATTCCGCTACTCTGGTAAGTTGGTGGGTGGTGGAATGCCTCTTCCGGAATCCGAACTGCTCGTCCGGCAAAGTGTGGTTTTCTTCGTGGTGTGGAAGCAGCCTGTTGAGTATAATCTGTTCAAATACCTTGCTCAGAGTGGAGAGTAGACTGATGGGCCGATAGTTCGTCGGCTGCTTCTTGTCCTTGTTGGGCTTGGAGAAGGGCAGCACGGAGGCCATTTTCCAGTTCTGCGGGAAATGTCCGGTCATGAGGCAGGCATTGAACAGTTTTGTAATGTAAATGATGGCTTTTTGAGGAAGATGTTTGAGTAAAATGTTGTGTATTTGATCGCTTCCCGGCGCCTTATTGGTCTTCAATCGCTTGATGATGACGGCAACTTCACTCGGCGTGCTGAAATGAATGTCGGCGACGTTCGTCTGATCCGCTTGGTCCAGATCTCGAAGAGAGTCTTCTACTAGTCGATCCGTTTCCGGATCACTCAGGCCATCCGTGGCTGTATAGGCTCTCTCAAATCCGTCGGCGAGCGCGTTTGCCTTCTCTTCAAGTGACAGCGCGAGTCCAGAGCCGTCCAACTTCTCAAGCGGGGGAATCGTGTGGTCTTGATGTCTCAGGGCTTTCGCCATTTTCCATAGGCTGTTGTCCTTTGGCGTGAGTGACGTAACTTTCTTCGTCCAAAGTTCGCGCCTGAGATTGGTGATTTCTTGCTTGATTTCCCGCTGCAGGCAGTTGAAATTGTTAGTGTTAAGTGTGTGCTTATTTACTTGGAAGCGATACCGTGTCGCCAGCGTCAATCCACTACGAGGTATTTCAGTGAAAGGGAAATTTTGTGATAGCGCGGTATTTACGTTTATTACGCGCAGTATTAAAAAATCTTAACCGCTTGGACACATAAGCTTGTTTTCACGATAATTTAACGTAGGTAGACATAGGAATGACATATGGCCCGTACCTGAGTTATTAAACTAAAATTTAAAAAAAAAACTTAAAATTTCAAAAAAAAAAAATATTTGAAAAGGCTTATACTGAACTTCTTGAACCGGCCGACGTGGCTCGGTAGCAGGTGTACAAACTTGAGCGGTTGACTCCCAGGGGATTTGGTTTAAAATGTAAGCAAACACTTCTTACTTCCATGTTCGTAATAAGCATTAACTTTGTGGCTCGCCATAATTTACAATAAAATATATAAATTTGTTTTAGACCACTTTAATTTTAATTACAATTACACTCTACCGGTTTCGGAAGAACCCTACCTTCGTCAGGAGAATATTAAAACTAACCTATGATACAAACTATTGATAGATATATACCAAACATTTAGGTGCTGGAGTGGGAGGTCAAAGGGGGAGGGGGATAGATGCGGGAAATCCAGCAATAACAGAGCGGTTTATTGGAAACATATCTAGATATACTTCTTTTTACATTCAAACATCAATTCGCTTTATTAGTTGCCTGCAAGTCCTGCAACGGGCAAAAGCTAGTATATTATTATTATCATTAACAAAATAAGCAACGGGCAAAAGCTAGTATATTATTATTATCATTAACAAAATAAATTGAATAATCTAAATAATTGTACCATTTATTGATTAATTATTCCATTTAAATGTAGGATTTTAATAAATGAAGATAATATTAGCGAAATTCAATCGAAAATCTGAAACAGAAAATCTGAAACAGAAAAATCAGACAAAGATACGGATACATCTGGGAACTCGAACCCAGGATACACTCTAAATTTGACGTTTTATGAAATTTGAAGTTCTCTAAAATGTGTTTCTTTAGAGTACCGGGCCGTAGGTCCCTTGCTCTTTCATCTTGGATTTTATTATTGTTGTTGAAAATTGATTTTTAGTTTGTGTTTTTGTTTAAATTTTCGCGAGGTTCATGGCTGCAGTGAGGGGGAGGATCATTTTGGAGGATTTACCTGGGGGGCTTGTTTCAGGGGGGGGGGGGGGGGGGGGGGGAGTGGCAGGTCAGGGGGCGAGAGGAATGGTACTTTGAAGGGTTAAGGATTAGTTGGTCTGGACGGAGATGTTGTGGAGAGAACAATTTTTGTTTGGGGAGGATTATGTTTCCGGTAGTAGAGTAGGGGTTTTGTGAGCGAAGGGGGAGGTGGTCGGTTTTGGGGTGCGGTAAGGGGGCGGTTGGTTTGTAGGGTGGTGAGTAAGCGGTCGGTTTGGGGTGCGGTGAGGGGGCGGTCGGTTTGTAGGGCGGTGAGAAACGACATGTCACATGACTAACCATAGAAAAGTCTTAAGAAAACAACATGGCGACCAAAATTTTCACCAATATGGAATCCCCACCCTCGGTGGATGGGGATTCCATATTTGTATATATGTATACAGGGTGTTAAGGTACGTACTTGAGTTACTTTAACCAGTGATTCCTGACATTATTTGGAGTAAAAAATGTAAATAAAATTTTGGTCTCCGGTAACATTTTTGATGTTTTTTTTTTTTTTTTTTCTACAAAAACATAAAAAATAGTAGGTGTTGGGTAGTTGGGGGCGGGGTAAGTGGAGGGGCGGTAACTCGGCTGAGTGACCAATAAGGTCATGTGAAAGAATTTTTTTTTTGTTTGATTTTGAACAAAAAACTTTTGAGAAAAAAAAAATTGTCATGAAAAAAGTCACCGTAGACCAAAATTTCATTTACATTTTTTACTCCAGTTAATGTCAGGAATCACTGGTTAAAGTAACTCAAGTACGTTCCTTAACACCCTGTATAACGACACGTCACTTGACCAATCTTTGAAACGCCTAAAAAAAAAACAACACGGCCACCAGTTTTTGTTTATTGTTATTAAGTTTATTTTGTAGAACTCAATTTTATTTTTTTTATTTCTTTTATATATTCAATAACATTATTATTCAATGTATAAAAACAGTTTATTATAAGCAAGTTCTGCTTCGTAATTATTATTATGCGTGACAGCTGTTTCGCCCTCTGAAGGCATTGTCAAACTGACCAGTTTGACGAAGCAGAACTTGTTTATAATAAACTGTTTGTATACATTGAATAATAATATTATTGAATATATAAAAGAAATAAAAAAGGAGTTTTGCCCGATAGTCACAAAAATACCTTTGCATTTAAAAAAATGAAAAAGAAAGGAGCGCCTCTTAAGTTCAAGTCTCCAGCCATTTAAACGGCCGATATGAAGGGGTGATGATGGACACTGTAACGTTGTCTAAACGTTGGCTAAAGAAGGAGGTAGCGTAACATGGCATAACACCCCAAAAATAAATAACAAAAAAAACTTTTGGCCGTGAAAATCTAAAATCATATCATACACTATAAGATATATTTTAAGAGCCTGAAAAATATAACAGTTTTAAATATAAAATATATGAAATATTAAAAGTAATAAATGCTCTTAGGAGGAGCCCAAACAAATTTAAACAAAAACTATAATAGGTAGGTATTGTGGATTATTACAGCGCCTTGTAGTAATATTTAATTAGGTTAGAATTTTTACATAATGCCCTTTGTACTTATTTTTCAGTGCTACAATAAACACATTTTAATTATTTTATTTCTTTTTTTTTCAGTTGTGGAAAATACAAACAAAATTTAATCCGTTGATAATTTTTATTATGAATACAATGGAAGGGAATTTTAAAAATATTTAAAAGGATGGAACACTTTAAATATGATTATCTAGGCTTTTTATAATAATATAGTGCCCAACCATGTGTAACGAAAAGAATTACACATAATTAATTCCATGTGGGGTAATAATAATAATACTGTGTTATAAAAGCAGCGCATTAATAAAAATTCATTTAATAGTAAACCATAGTGAATATATTTCATGGTTTCCTCCCTGAACCAACGATTCAAAATGGTTTCGACTCATTTAAGCATGCTAGTTCTCATTAGTGGGATATTCCCCTTCTGTGTCAATGGTTTCCCAGCGACAGGATCATCCATCAACGATTATAATGAATCGTGCAAAAGCGGGTTCACCTTAAGGCATTCCAGTTCTGACTCTACGGAGTGTTATATTGTTAAACCTCCGGAAAAGAGCTCAGAGAAGTATAATGGATGCATCGGTAATACAGTCACAATCGATTTTTATAGAACATTTTCCAATAAATCGAATGACGAGTTCGAGCAGCAAGATCAGTTAAACGAACTTGGGTACAATATTTTTTGGACTGACTACGAGAGAATTTATGAAAACGGACCATTCGTGAACTGGCGTATAGGAGATGAAAACATGGGAACAGTAGAGAACTTTAAATCAACTATATTCGAGGAGTGGAACACCAGCGCCATGGGCAGTGAACCGGGAGACTGTGCCACAGTGGATGTGCGGAACCACAAGCTGAATCCAGCTAGGTGTGATCAGAAGTTCCCGAGGCTGTGCGTCCTACCGTCCTACCAAGGAGGCAAAGGCAGACTGTACGAGTATTCTACAGATCTGATTGAAGTGGATATCAAGTATGCACGCACAGAGTAAGTTAACAATTTACATCATCAAAATCAAATTTAAAAAAAAATCTTCCGCATGCCGTCACTCGTCACTTAGCCAAGAAACCGCCCAACCTCTTACCCCACCCCAACTGTCTAAAGGTAGATTCAGACTGGACGACGTACGTACGCATCGCTACGCCAAACAATGCTTAGCAACCCATAAATTTTCTATGAAAATGGCCACAGACATCGCGATGCGTGTGGCCAATGTGATTCTAAAACATAAATTTTCATTGAAAATCTATGGTTGCTAAGTAGCCCAGATATTGTTAGGCGTAGCGATGCATACGTACGTCGACCCAGTCTGAATCTACCATTACACCTACATTTTATGATTTTGTAGAAACAAAATCTAAAATGTCACCGGAGAACAAAATATCATTTTCAATTTTTACTCCAAATAATGTTAGGAATCACTAGTAAGTAAGTCAAGTACGTCCCTTAACACCCTGTATAACAAAAAAACAAAAATAATTGTAAATCTTAAGTAACAACAATAGACTTAATAGTTATTATTAATCTATCATTAGGTAGAGAGCTAAACAATAAAGAGAAGAAAAAAAAATAAAACAAAGAAATAAGAAAAATAAATCACAAAGCACAACAATAAGAGATAATAACAGACAGACAATAAAAAATAAAGATAAATACGACATTTCTAATAACACCACATTCACCATGGCGAGTTAGTGATGGCTAATGTACTTTTTAAAATATGGGAGAGTATTTGTGTAGATGACTGTACAGCCACATTCAATAACATTGTACAAACGACACGTGCGAGACAGTGATCGAAGTAGGCAATTTTGTTTTATAATAATATGAGGCTCATTAAACTGTCTATTATTAACTTTAATGTGAATTATTACTTCATTATAAATATTTTTAACAATTGTGAACACCACCAAAGGATTGTCCTATAATTGCCTTCCTTTTATTTTTAGAAATGATTTGATAATTTTTAATATCACCCGACCAACGCCAATATTGGACCAAGTTTGGTGTTTCCACGAATCCCTAACAATGACAGAGAGAAAAAGAATGGACATCGTAGTAATGAATGATACCCAGGAGTTCGGAGTCACAGCAAAACAAAATGGAAACTATTGGTGCCTTTGTAAAAATAAAACGAATTATTATTCGATCGATTCAGGAAAGGTTGTATTTGTGAGAAATAAACAATTATATACAAACACATCCGTGATGATGATAAAAGATGTTGAACTCTTAAGATATTTGCTGGATATTCAAGGTCAAAATTTAGATGACTTGAAACGAAAACTTTGTCCTAACGGCAAATGCCCAAGAGATTCGGATACAATAATAACATTAGCCAACAGTGAAGTATTGGCCAATGTTAAGATATCGGAGGAATTGGATTTCGATACCAAAATTTTGTTGCACGTCACTGAAGGGGCTCAAATTTTGTTAAATTACTTTCTAAAGGCGGATATCGTATTCACAAGGAAGCTACTTTTCTGCGAGGATATTCATTTCGTACCGGAGACTGAAATAAGTAATATATTTTTCAATATATACGTACTTTTATGTGATAATCACCATTTGTGTGATAGGAACCATCCACACCATAAATTAAGTAATTTTGAAAATAATTAAAAAAAGTTAGCAATATGTAATTTTATAATGTCACCTGTGGAATTAAAAGTCCGATGTTATAATTTTTTTAATTTATTTTTTATTTTTTATAGTAGTACGAGTATGTACAAAATATAACAATTTTTATATGTGTTAAAGTTTGTCAGGTAAGTTCCTAACACCCCGTAAAATAGAATCGTTGTAGTTACAGACACTACAAACTATTTTCGTTCTTTTGTAAATTATTATTTTTGTTCGTAGAATACATGTTTTTTGTACAATATGTCAGTCAAATTTTTTAAATATTTTTCGTGAAAATGTACAGGTCACGATGTAATCACAAGAACAGACCTTTGCCGAGAATACAGATGTGAAGGCGACTACATCTTTGGAGCCGTTTGGAAAATCTCCAACATAGACTATTGTATAGTAAGTACATTGTAAACTATTGTTTGCTGTGGGTTCGTTGACGATTGCAGAATAAATAAACCTCGAGTTTAGGCAAAGGGCAAGCCAACTGGTTAGGGATTTGAATTTCCATAGGTCTTTTACACTGGGTTCATGATATGGTTACAATTTTTGAAACAAGAGCTCACATACAATTGTTGCATACAATAATGACTTTAATTACAGTGGTTTTCAATTCGGTTAAAAAAGTTATTTTAAAATCATCACAAGTACAATTTTGACACAAAAAATTGTTAAGGTGTGTTTTAAATACCGAATTAATTATGTATGCAAGGTTGTCTTTATTTATATATAAGACTATTTGTTGTCTTTAGGTTTTAAATGACAAATAAAACAATGTGTTGCTCTGGAGTATAAAGAAACGACAATTAAAGTTTATTTGTCATATAGAGATTGTTTTTATAATGTTTTAAAAATATCAGCCACACAACATAGTGTAACCAAAGTAATGACATTTGAAAAAAAAACAATAGAATAAAATAAAATTCGTAATTCAAATATAAGGGAATCCTACATATTTCTAGGTAGGTACTTAAATGCTAGGTAGGTAGGTAGGTAAATAAATATAAAGGAATCCTAGACATTTCTAGGTAGGTACTCTTATTCCTTTACAAATCCTCCACTAGGATTAGAAAATTTCTCTGGAGATTTCTTCTTTCTAATCTTCATTTTCTTCTGGTAAGGAGGCAGGAATAAGTTTTGTAATATGGAATAGATTTGACTCCATCTTTCTATGTCCTGTATTAATCTTGTATATTGATTGAGATAGTTTATCTTCGATTTTAAATGGACCAATCCTTAACTCATCTAATTTTCTTCTATTTAGTTTGTGACCATTTTCAACATACAACATAATATCGCCTATTTTAAAATTATGTGTTCTTCTATTTTTATCAATTAACATTTTATTATATTCATGTGACTTAATTGTTCTTTCTAATGCAAATTTTCTGTCTCTAATCCAGTAATCTGCTTCTTTTTCTAGTTATATAACCCATTTGGTATGAATGAAACATCAGTACCATCCAATAGGTATCTCGGTACAAAGCCTGTTATTGAGTGTTCCGTGTTATTATATCTATCTACACAATTATGAGCAGTAGTGGTCCATGCTTTTGTATTTAGTTTTTCATTTATCTGGCACCTTATTTTATTTACGAGTGTTTGGTTTAGCCTTTCGTTAATTCCGTTAGAAAACGGCGAATTTACTGCAGTGAAAATTAGTGTGATTGATCTTTCATTTAAAAAAGTTTTAAACTCTTTTGAGTTAATTCCAGGATATTGGTCGGTGAGAACCATGCCAATTTCATTACAATTTGGTACAATATTTATAAGTATTGTTAAGTCCTGTGTCTTTGAGGTTACTATATAAGCATTTCGAGTGAAATGGTCTAAAAGGTGCAAATATTTTTTTGTTGATCGAGACCCACCAAATCCCCCAATTGTGTCTATTGAGACAATTTCAAATGGTTTTGTGGCAGGGCCTAAGTATGACATTTTACCATATTTAGCTTGTCCTCTTGTCTTATTTTTTATACATATTTCACACTGTTTGCATACATCGGTAATATTTTTAGTTAAATTCTTTGCTGTATAAACTTTTCCTATTTATTTTTTGCATTTGTTTTATACTTATATCACACATATTTTCATGTATTAGTTTAATACATTTTATACTGAGTTCCTCTGACAGTAGTATTTTTTTTTGCTTTCTTATCCTCTTTTAATATATATTGTATTTATATATTAACTTGTTCTTGTATTTTTTTATATCTTCATTTTTTTCTTGATCTGATAATATATCATTCAATGTTACTAAGTTTATTATTTTCAACTGTTTATGTACATCTTTATTATCTTCTAATACTGGGTTTCTGCTCAAGCAATCTGCCTCTAAATTATTCTTTCCTGGTACATATTTTATTTTGAAGTCATATTGTGATAAGTAATAGGTTAAATCTCCCAATTCTTCGTCCGTTCTAGATTTAATGTTTAAATTTTCCAATGGTTTGTGGTCGGAATATACTGTGAAATGTTTTCCTATTAGCCAGTACTGCCAGTATCTTATGGCATCTTTAATAGCTAAGCATTCTAAATATATTGCCTTTTTTTTCTTTTGGACTTCATTTAATTTTTTTGAAAAATAAGCCACATGTTTTTGTATTCCATCAGATTGAGTCTGTTTTAAAATAGCTCCAACACTTTCGAGAGAAGCATCTGTATATATATTAATTGGTGAATCTTGATCAAACATTTCCAGGAGAGGTTGTGAGCATAGCAGGTTCTTCATCGTTTCAAAGGCATTTTGGCATTTATCAGTCCAAATAAACTTTTGGTTTTTCCTTAGTAAATTATGCAAAGGATCTAGTATTATTGCGCTCTTCGGAATGTACTCATGATAAAAGTTGATTTTTCCTAGAAATTGTCTCACATTCTTCTGTGTTTTTGGAATAGGAAAATTCTTTATTGAAATCAAATTATCCTTTACTGGCTTGACTGAATTATTCTGAATTATATGACCCAAATATTTTACCATGTCTAATGCAAATGTGCATTTTGTAAATTTTAATCTAAAACCTTCTGTTTTGATTGCATTTAGCAGCTTTGTTAGATGATCAATGTGTTCAACAAAAGTTTTTGGAAATATAAGAATGTCATCTATGTAATTGACAGCAAAATCGGTTAGTTTATATTTTCTCAATATATTGCTTAAAATCCTCTGAAAAATTACCGGAGAAGTCTTTAATCCAAAAGGCAGGCAGGTCCATTGATAATGCCCCTCCTGTGTTACACATCCTGTTTTTCTTTTATCTTCAATCCTCAAGGGAATAGGCTGAATTTATATCCAGCGTTGAAAAAATTTTGCAATTTCTGGTCTTTGTCATTAGGTCTTCAATCAACGGAAATGGTTGAGCTTGTGGTATTACTATTTTGTTTAAGTCTCTGAAGTCTATGCATAATCTGGATTTTTTGTTTTAGGTACTCTTATTCCTTTACATATATATTTATTTGCTTAATATATGTAGCAAAGAGTTGGCGGGTTTGCCTCATATTTTTTTGTAAAATGTGACATTGAAATAGTTCCTTACGCTTAATGTGTCAAGTTGATACTTTTACATTGACTAGAAATATACACATATTGAATAAGGGGAAGAATACGGTATAAGGTTTCTAAGATACGTTAATAAATAAATGCTTTGAAAATCCTTTCTGACAGACCTACGAAGAACAGCAAAATTTGTTGATACAAACCCTTGATGACTTGCTCAAAAATACCATTGTGAACACTGCGAGTCTCGAAAGTGTCGCCAGGATGATCAGCAACCTCCTTGAAAAGGGCAACAATATTACGATGCCCCATAGGATTTTCCAAGGTTTTGAAACCTTAGCTAGCAGAGTAAAACTACCGTCAAATAACAGCCAAGTGAAAATTTTACTACCCAATATGGCTGTAGTGGTAGTAGACAATGATAATTCTAATACTCCTGTTATTGGAATCAGAGTCGAATCGGCAGATGTTGGTTCTCCCGTTTCTTCGTTGGATCTTTTAACCAATGGTTAGTGTTTATAAACATCTTAATTATTAGATAGTACTATTTTTATAAAAAAGTTTGTTTGCGCTGGTACCAAAAAGACGTAATAATGTAGGCAGTGTTTTTTAAATATAAAAGTTATCTTTATCTAGAGTTCTCGTGTAATAAGTTTCATGGGTAGGCATATACCAATTACATGTCAATAAGTTAAATAACATATAAGTTTTCTTTCAGCATCAACATTTGAAGATTTCGAAAACATTATCGTTTTGGTCAATGTGTCTTCTGCGCTCAGTGCACATCCGAATACACGTCTTTCTTTTATGGTGTATAAAAATGAGGAAGCATTTAAGCCAACTAAACAAATTCTCAGCGTTAGGCTAGGAGACATGTCTTATATTGGTGAAAACGAACACATTGACTTTAAGATGAGACTAAATAATAATAGTAATGGAAATGTGTGTGCACATGGGGAGTTTAATTTGACAACAAATGGATTGTATTGGAAGACTAAAGGATGCCAGCACCTCAAGGAGCTCGATGTAGGAGGATTGGCTTTTTGCAGATGTAATATGCTATCCCATTTTGCCTTTTTATCGAGAGATGATCTGCCTACTGAAGACCCTGCTACACAACTAGAAGAAAATGTAAGTTTTTTCAGTTTTATAAAAAAAAATGTGTATTCGAAATTGTAAGCTGATGTGTAAATTGTATGAAAATGGGCAGATATGTAAATTATGTGTTTATGTATAATACAGGGTTGTGAGTTGGGAGTGTTAATTCTCTTAAAGTGATTTTGAAAGTTTCACTCGAGATAATCTACCAAGTTCGCCGCGCACGTTATGATTTACCTACAGGTTTGGTTATTTTCTAGATAACTTACTTGGTAGAGAAACTTTATGTACTACTTTTTTATTTGATGAGATGAAATTTGACGATTCGTTTTTTTCACAGAATCCCGCTGAGCAGATCCAATATGTGATGCAGACTATGAATGCTATGATGGAACTTCCTGTCAGTACCACTAGTCTCGAAAACGCCGCAACCATGGTGGACAGTATTCTAAAATTAGGAGAAAATGATACGATTCCTTCAGAAGTCCTAAAAACTTTGGAAATTTTAGTTTCTAAAGTGATTCTGCCAAAGAATCAAAGCCAAATAATAACAATTCAGAAACCAGACGTGAACATTGCCATTGCAATTACAGATAATTCCGTAGAAAAATCTATTATTGGAATAAAAATTACTTCTGATCCAGAAGAAAAATTGGGCTCCTCCTTTGAATTCTTGACTTCAGGTATTTATGATTTTTGTTGCTGTTGTCATAAATGTATTTTTTTATGTTCAAAGGTTAACAATAACTCTTATTTGCATATTGATGATAGGTAAACAAATCCCTGAAGTTCAAATGAGGTAATTTGAGAAGAAGCAATTTTTACAATATTTTTTCTGCAAAAGGCAAATTTGACACAGGTCAAAAAATACTGAAATTTTCGCCATCAAGCTGTGATTTTTTATTGCTTGGGTAACCAGTGCAAGGGAAGTCACTTGTTATTAGGGACTTATTCAACACGTGGATAACATTTTTTAATAACTTTTTTTTTTCAGATTCACTTACGGAATATTCTGAACAGGGTAAACAGGGTATCTTGGTAAATATGTCATCAATTCTAAACAACCAACCAGCTGGCGGTGCGCAACTCTCATTTATAGTCTATCAGAACGACAAAGCATTTTTAAACAAAAAACCACAAGTTGGCGATAATCTGAAAGAAGTTAACGGTAAAGTCATCAGTATACAACTGGGAAATATTTCGAAACTTGGTGAAAATGAATACGTAGATTTACATTTTAAGACCAACATGAGTAAGACAGGAAACGAAAACGAAAATAAGGCGTGCGTATTCTGGGATTTTGGTCTGGGACCGACAGGCCATTGGTCTACTGAAGGCTGCCAGTTTCTGGGAGAAATTGACCTCGAAGGATGGGAAACCTGCAGATGTTATCATCTCACGCATTTTGCTCAGCTTATAACTATTCATGGTGTCCACAATCAGGATATCCTTAATCACAACCAACGTGATTTTCACTATCGAATATTGACGCACATTTCTTTTTATGGCTGCATTTTGTCTATCGTCGGCCTGTTTATTGTTGTCCTCACAGGAAGTCTATTTAAGACATGGAGAAATGTCTTGGTTCACAAGCTTCGGATGAATTTAGTCGCCTCAATAGGAATCATGATATTCAATTTCTTGTTTATTTCTGCAAGTGACTTAAATGACCAAAACTCATACACAAACACATGTTTTATCTCGGGAATTATTTTACATTACTCAGTTCTTTCAACATTCTCATGGATGTTTGTGATAGCTTTTTTCTATTATCAAAGGACAGCTAACATGTTCAAATCTATGACGTATTCTGATAAATCAATACTGTTTCTTGCACTAGCTTTTGGGTGGCTGTTTCCTTTGATACCAATGATTCCTCTTCTGGGTTTCGATTCTGACAGCTATTCAAACAATTTAAGTAATAACTTTTGCTATCCCAGTGGAAATGGTTTTTGGCTAGCCGTTGTTTTACCTATCTTTATATTTATCATTTTTAACACTGTGTTTTTAATTTGTATTCTTTATTCTATTAATGAAACCTCACGTAGCGTACATGCTGCGAATACACGAGAGAAAAATTTCGTTCGGGACATCAAAAGGTTCACGTTCCTTTTCTATCAATTCGGGCTAATATGGGTATTCGGGCTTTTATCAAAATACATACTCATGGCTTATCTGTTTTGTATAACTGTTTCACTTCAGGGCTTAATTCTGAGTTATATGTTTGTTTTAGGGGATAGAAATACTATTAAACTGTGGCTTTCCAAATTTAATTTCTCTTCGGGTGAGGAAACATCTTATGTTAAATCGGAAATATCTAGCCCTACTAATAACACCGTGAAGACAAATAAATTTGATGGCCAAGTATTTGATCAATGGCGTAAATGCGGAAACTCAGGAAAAACATTAATTACCTCCAGAGTTCCGGTTTGTAATGAAAGAATGTGTTCTTGCACCGAGTGTTCTGAAGAAGCATATTTAAAACTATTAAGTGGCATGGCGTAAACCAAATTGAGGAATCCTATCCAAAAGCAGGAACAAGCGCCACACATCATAATAACCCAAAAATTAATCCCAATAATATTACTACAATGTTTGTACTAGGGCGTAGCATGCCTTGGAGGGGCCCTGTATTAAAATTAGTTAGGGGGCCCAAGGTGGATCCAAACCTTTTTCATGTTCCGTTGCAACTATTCGTGTACTACAAAGGCGAAACTCGCTTGCAATTATTCATGTTCTAGAATATAGTCTTTTAAAACCCATAAGTTAACTCAACGTGGAGAAAACCTGTATTCATGTTCCGATTGCAACTATTCATATTCTCGAAAAACATATTTAAAAGTACACAAGCTGACTCATAGTGGAGAAACACTTTCATATGACAACTCAACTATCCATGTACTAGAAAGGGATACTTGGCAATTATTTATGTGCTAGAAAGGCGAACATAAAACCCACAAATTTACTCATATTGGAGAAAACCATTTTCATGTTCGGACTGCAATTATTCATGTACTACAAATGGATATTTGGCGAAGTGTGTACTGTGCAGTGTGCACTCGCTAATGCACACTGTAGAGAAATCTAATGTATGTTCCGATTGCAATTATTCAAGATCTAGAATGGATTATTTAAAAATCCACAAGTTCACTTTTAGTTGAGAATTCATGTTCCGCTGCAACTCTTCATGTTCTCGAAAGGCATTTTAAAAAATAAATTTACAAATCATGTCTGAACACAAGTTTGAAAAAATGTATGGTCACATGCGACACTAACGTGCTAGCGGAAAAGTGCTAATCAGAAACTGACGCAATGGCGCGCAAGTCCCGGCTCACAACTGAGTCACATGAATATGGAACTTCCCCTTGCTTCACTCATCTTTCGTTACGGAAGCATCTTTCTCAAAATCGGTTTTGCTCGTTATGCGAATTACTCGTTATGGGAGGTACTCGTCATGAGGGGTTCCACTGTATTGAAACCTGATAATTTCATTTTATTATAGATTTTAACAGTTTTCATTCTAGGGGTAATACCACGTTATCCGGTAAATATTGCTCTCCTTGGTTTGTCATTGTACATCGGTTATTGCCAACTTTTGGGCGCAAGCTTGGTATCTATTATTCTGTCTACAATTGAAAAACTGGTTTCTGTTTTTTTTTCTCTCTTTCTTTTTCCTATAATATATTATTTTCACTTAAATTTACCTTCATTTTAAGTTGATCTTTTTTTTATCCAAACATTGTGTCTCTGTATATATCATATCATACACTTTCTATGTAAAAGCCCGGAAGGGCGTTGAAAATGAATAAATAAATAAATAAAATAAATTTTAGCCTCACGTGACGTTATACTTACTCTCAATGTGTTATTTGCGCGACCTCTATATCATCACATGTATTACTCGGTACTTATCACTTTTTACTTTTCACCTTTTACTTTTTACTTTACTTATAACTTTGATTTTTACTTTACCGTTATGTTCTTTATGGAGTTATACTAGTCATATGTAAATTTAATTTAAGTTTTTTTTAAATATTTTTGTACCTACTAGTTATATCGCTTGTCGAGGATTGGTTTGCACTATGTCCATTTATGGGTTTTTCTAAGCTGTGAACGCAGTAATACTAAAAATGTTTTTACCTACTATGTCCACACAAAAAAAAAATTCAGCGGGAACTTACACTTTGAACGTCACTTTGTATTCTATCTCCATAGTAATTACAATAAAATGAGACATTCAAACCTCTCTTTCTCAATACGAGTTTTCGTGGACATAGTACAAACCAATCCTCAGCAAGTGATATGTTAATTTAATTTGACACATGTTATGCCGTGTAAGTGAAAATAAATAAATAAATGAATAAAAACTTATTGTTTTCATTTTCCGTATTGCCTAAAAATTTGACCATTTTCTGATAAAATTATCCACTTCAGACAACAATGTATTGGGTGGTATTGTTTTTAGTGGATCACTTCTATATACATGAATACACAATTCTCCACAATTTATACATTTGCCTTGTTGATGGATACTGTAACGTTGTACGAAAATAAATCTTGATAAAAAAATTTAATTTGTTCAACAAAATCAAGAGAAAAATTGTAAGGGAAAACTTTGAAAATAAACAAAAAAAAATTATTGGCAAAACAAAACACTTGCATAAGTTCTCCGATAACTACCTCAACATAAATAGGCATATGTCACGCAATTTGAGCTGTCCCAAATAATACAATCTAAAAATTGTGTGTATTGTTGCATATGTCCATGCCAAACTTTAATAAAAAACAGGATTTATTTCGTAACCCGGGAATGTTTGTTTTTCTTTAAAAAAAGGGTTTTTTGTGTTTTTGGATAAATTCTGGTTGCAATACCACAACGGTATTGATATTTATTGAACAATTTCAATCGAATTTTTGGTTGTTTGATCAAAATATTCATCGACTTCAGTTCTGTTTTAATAAATACAGGTAATTATAATAATAATTGGATAATTTGTAGAGCGCCGTTTTTGTGTGAAATCACTTCAAGGGCGCTGAAGGTAAGAAATAAATAAACTTATGATAACAAGTATAGATAATAAAATTGAGTAATTTAACAGTTACTACACTAGATATAAAGTAAAGATAAATAAAAGTGAGAATATAGATGTAGTAAAAAATAAAATAATATTATTACATTTCAATTAATAGGTTGGTTCGTTGGTAGGTTGATTTTAACATTTGGAATGCAAGAACTGATAATAATAATAATTGGACAATTTGTAGAGCGCCGTTTTTGTGAGAAATCACCTCAAGGGCGCATATTGTAAAAGTAGATACATAATTACATACTTATAAGTTGCGACAATGAGCAGTTGATTGTGGTTCGAATGCTGATATAATATTTTAAGAGGATATGTTAAAAAAATAATAAACTGTCATTATATTATTTTTTTTGTTAATTAATGTAGAAATTAAATAATTTATTATATACTAACAGTACATCAAAAATATCATCAAATATATCATCATAAAATAATAAACACTTAATTAATTACTACTAATAGGTACATGTAATCAAAAGATGCGTAAAAAATCGTTATATGAAATTTAAACTTTTAATTTGTGTTGGGTTGATCTAGTAGTTGTTTGATTTGTGATTTAAAGGCTTTATAGTTTTTTTTTACATTTTAATTTTATATGAAAGGGCATTTATTTTGTTTATATTGTTTATTTTGTTTATTTTGTTTAATTTATTTAATTTATTTATTTTATTTATTTTATTTATTTTATTTATTTTATTTATTTTATTTATTTTATTTATTTTATTTATTTTATTTATTTTATTTATTTTATTTATTTTATTTATTTTATTTATTTTATTTATTTTATTTATTTTATTTATTTTATTTATTTTATTTATTTTATTTATTTTATTTATTTTATTTATTTTATTTATTTTATTTATTTTATTTATTTTATTTATTTTATTTATTTGATTTATTTGATTTATTTGATTTATTTGATTTATTTTATTTATTTTATTTATTTTATTTATTTTATTTATTTTATTTATTTTATTTATTTTATTTATTTTATTTATTTTATTTATTTTATTTATTTTATTTATTTTATTTATTTTATTTATTTTATTTATTTTATTTATTTTATTTATTTTATTTATTTTATTTATTTTATTTATTTTATTTATTTTATTTATTTTATTTATTTTATTTATTTTATTTATTTTATTTATTTTATTTATTTTATTTATTTTATTTATTTTATTTATTTTATTTATTTTATTTATTTTATTTATTTTATTTATTTTATTTATTTTATTTATTTTATTTATTTTATTTATTTTATTTATTTTATTTATTTTATTTATTTTATTTATTTTATTTATTTTATTTATTTTATTTATTTTATTTATTTTATTTATTTTATTTATTTTATTTATTTTATTTATTTTATTTATTTTATTTATTTTATTTATTTTATTTATTTTATTTATTTTATTTATTTTATTTATTTTATTTATTTGATTTATTTGATTTATTTGATTTATTTTATTTATTTTATTTATTTGATTTATTTGATTTATTTGATTTATTTGATTTATTTGATTTATTTGATTTATTTGATTTATTTGATTTATTTGATTTATTTGATTTATTTTATTTATTTTATTTATTTTATTTATTTTATTTATTTTATTTATTTTATTTATTTTATTTATTTTATTTATTTTATTTATTTTATTTATTTTATTTATTTTATTTATTTTATTTATTTTATTTATTTTATTTATTTTATTTATTTTATTTATTTTATTTATTTTATTTATTTTATTTATTTTATTTATTTTATTTATTTTATCTATTTTATCTATTTTATTTATTTTATTTATTTTATTTATTTTATTTATTTTATTTATTTTATTTATTTCATTTATTTTATTTATTTTATTTATTTTATTTATTTTATTTATTTTATTTATTTTATTTATTCTATTTATTCTATTTATTTTATTTATTTTATTTATGCCATAATGAAATTTACGCATTTTACGGTAAATAGGTAATAATAATTTTAAAATCTATAGCGATTGCTTACCGTCACCCTAAATGGCCATTTAGGGTCCTTATCAATTGATTAAATATTCAATGATAACACTTTATTTACTTATCTACATCCTTCAACGATTATTTTTTCAATCATATACGTTTAACATGTCAGGCGATATCCGTAGATATCCACGATTCTTGGAAAAATAGATTAGAGGATAATAAATATTAAACATGTTTCTATTTCTGTCCTTATCGGTGTACTACAGCATGATAATATATAAATTTTTACATACCTGAAAGTATAAATCACACCGCAAAAATATAAACTAAAAACAGAGTACAATAAAAATACATACATTTGTTATAGACCACTTTAATTTTAATCAAACTTTCCGGTTTAGGAAGAACCCTTCCTTCGTCAGGAGAATATTGAAACTTACCTATGACACAAAATATTGACAGATTTATACAAAATAAATGGTGTTTGAGTGGAGGTGAACACAAGGGGTAATTACAGAATTTCCGGCAGCGGTTTACTGAAATGTAAATCATTACTCCCAACTCTACTTGTGCTAAATTATGTTTTCGTTAATCTATTTTTATTTTAACGTGAAACAAAAGATAAAATAAAAAATATAAAAAAATCCATTGTTGAAGATTGAAATAAAAAATCTAAAAAAAAAAAAACCAACTGCTCATATATAACAAACAACAGGATCCATTCCTAGTTGGCTAGTCAAAGTTTCCGCATATGTTATTTTATAATCTTATGTGAAATAAATTTTATTTTTTAACTTTTAGGGTTTAGTTGGAAAAGTGTGTGAAAGGGTTTAGTTTTTCCTATGGGGAAAACTAAACCCTTTCACACACTTTTCCATAAAAATGATCATCTAGTAAATCCACGCTATGCAAGTGTATTATATAAGTATAATTAATACAAAACAATACAAGAACAACATGTTAAGCTACCAGACTATTAAATGGGAAAATAATTCACCGACTCCAGATATTTTCATATCCGAGGGTCTCGGTGGAATTCCTAATTTGACCGATAAATCCTCTAAATCCCTCAATATAAATATTTAAAAAATCTTTCGTAATCCTACATGTATTTAAAATGACTGATTTATGTATTTTTATATACAATTTTTTTGACAAATCTAATACGCCTAAATTTTTAATCAGAGAGCTAGGTATAATGCCAGTAGCCGAAATAACAAAAGGTAATATTTTTATAGTCTGAGAATGCCAAATTCTTTTAATTTCATTTCCTAAACTGCATACTTTCTTATTTTTTCAGAAACAGATTTTTCAATATTACAGGAATTTGGAATAGCTACATCAATGATATAAGTTATTTTTTTAATATTGTCATGTAAAACTATATCGGGTCTATTGTGACCAATTGGTCTGTCTGTTAGTATAGTTTTATCATAGTGAATTTTAAAGAAATTAGTTTCTAAAAATGAATTTGGTTCGTATTCATAATATGGTATTATATTATGACAGTCAATCAAGTTACGTTTGATTAGCAAACCTTTTACCTTTGGTGAATTATTTTTAAAACCTGATTTTGCCTAAATGTATTCTCAGACGGCGCTAATATAGAACATCCCGATATAATATGTTCTATAGTTTCCGGAAAGGCCATACATTTTCTACATAAATCATCAATTTGATTTGTATCTTTGATTATATGCTTCCTATAATTTTTGCTATTAATGACTCTATCTTGAATAGCAAGCATAAATTCTTCGATTTATTATTATTATTATTATATACAAATCTAAAATTCGCCTCGTCATAACATACGCCTCGCCCGTATGGCATGTAATGCTATTACAACTACCTCAGCGCCTCATATTTGTACAAAAATGAGTTGGCCCTCAAATATGTCCCATGCAATGTAGTAATACTACACCAACTACCTTACCTCCTCATATTGAAGTGGTACAAGGAAAAAGTGTTGGACCTCAAATACGTCCCATGCAATGTAGTAATACTAAACCAACTACCTCACCATCTCATATTTGAAATGGTACAAAGAAAAAGAGTTGGTACAAACACATTTTGTGAGGTGACGGGACATTTTACGTCTTTGTATGGGACATTTGTAGTGCATTTTGTATGAGGTACTCAACACTAGTATAGGCCATAGGCAACACAAAGCGTCTTCAAAACAATTCAGAGTGTCACTCACAAGAATCAAAAAAGCCCCTGGTTTGTCCGTAATACGATAGTATAATAAATTATTTACTTTACTCTAATTACTTACTTTAATTATTACTCGTAGTATAATAAATTCCGACACCAAAATTCCTCCCATGAAAAAACCCATGATAGAATTGGCCTAATCTTTCTACTCCAAACTTCCTATGCATAGCCTCGCTCCCCGTGTCTTTGATGTGTGGACTTAAATAAAAATAAACAACGTGCAACCAAAAATACAAAAAAAAATAGTTATCAAATCAAAAATCATAAACTCACAATCACAAAAAAAAAAATAATACCTACCGACAAAAAAAAATAGTATTAAAGCTCTCCAAGTTGCCGTGGGCAGCCCACACATCGGGTAGAAAAAACCTTCTCCCAGGTATAAATCAACCCTCAGTTCGCATCACTAAACACTACTAATACCATTTTAGGCAATGTTCAGATTCTAATTTTAAGAGGACAAATTTAAAAGGATTTAAAAAAAATCATTGATTGACTTAAATTTATCACAAAAAACCTATATTTACGTTGGAACACAAATTTTTTGTACTCAAATATAGCTTTTTTATACTATAATAAAACAAATAAAGCTTTTTTTATGACTTTTATTTATTTTATATATCATTATTACTACAGTCTCTCAATTTGGAAGGCATATCGCATAAGGCGGTACCGCCGCCCCGTGAACCATGTGATAACCAACACTTCTGCCATAGGTCACCCAGTTACCAGTTACGTTACGTTTGGTGATTTTGTAGGAGTGCCCGTGTTCATAGGGGTTAAATTGTCCGGGTTTTGGAAGCGAGTGCGTCTGTCGGGCGGATCGGGAGAGACTAATTGAAGGAGATGTTTTGACCTCTTCAGCATGCTTCTCATGGAACATCGCCTTGCACCGCAGTTGGAGGGATGGATTAGCCTCCGCAGTGAGAGCGATGGATTCATAGGTCTGTCTCTCTTGGACACATTGACCTCTAGATTCTTAGCTATCCTTCATACCCTTTACCTTTCCATAACTTTCTAAAAATAAATTTTTCCATAATTCCATAATTCCAATTTTCCATTTTTCCTAAAAATCCCTCCACACAGCCCTCAAAAATGAAGGGGAATTATTTTACTCCTGGCCTTCTCTGTGGAACTATCATAAAAAAAATAGTAGGTTGAGAAAGATAATTTTTTAAGTAAATTTTTAAACTCACAAATTAATTCTTAAATCGTGAAAAATAAAATTCTTTAATGGCCCATAATCTTCGACCAATACTTCGTCAATGCCCATAATTCATAATTAAAATAACAAATAAATAAAATAGCCTAAATTCGTACTAAATATTACACCCTTAACTTAAAACATTTATTTTATGTATAAGACTGTTTGTGGTCTTAAGGTTTTAAATGACAAATAAAACAATGTGTTACTCTGGAGTATAAAGAAACGACAATTAAAGTTTATTTGTCATATGGAGATTGTTTTTATAATGTTTTAAAAATATCAGCCACATAACATAGTGTAACGAAAGTAATGACATTTGAAAAAAAAACAATAGAATAAATTAAAATTCATAATTCAAATATAAAGTAATCCTAGATATTTCTAGATAGGTACTTAAATACTAGATAGGTAGGTAGGTAAATAAATATAAAGGAATCCTAGACATTTCTAGGTAGGTACTCTTATTCCTTTACATATGTATTTATTAATCTTGATTTAGATCTCGTCATCGTCTGACCTCTGCTTGCCATACACGGTGATAAGGCAAGTCAGTGCGACAATGAACTCTGAAGTAGCTTATTATGGGGTTCATTGTCGCATACCGCGACAGATGGAACCTTGTTATTCCAAAGGGTCGAATATTGATTTTTTAAAAATTATTATGCTGATGCATCAAATAAGTAGGTGGTATGTAGGAACGTTACCAAGTATCTGCTTATCATTATTGATTAACAGGCGAGTTGCCATCGTAACGTTTCCATGGAAATGTATTCCTTGTTGATTGTTCGCAATTGTTCGGAAGGAAGATTTTGACTTTGGTTGACGGACAAGTTTTAAGTCAGAAGCTTATACAAGAAGCATGTTTTGGGGTATAAGTCCAGCTTTAGATTTACAAGAAGAGTATATCAGAGCAACGTTAACCGATCGAGATGAACTACATATTGTGATCATTGGAGGATGTGACGCACGCCATATTATTAAAACATTGGCGCAGTCTTACCGGCACAAGGAAACAAAGATCAACATTCACGTGATAGAAGGATGTCCAGAGCTCCTGGCTCGTCAGTTGCTTCTCTTGTCGATTGCGTTAACCGACCCGAGCTACCTGGGCCTTCAAGAGAAGACCCGGTATTTCATGGAACTTTTTGGAAATACTCTCTTAAGATCTACAACATCGCGCAACTTAATTGCTTTTTCCAAACAAGCCATCAAAATGATAACCAACCTGGAATATATGAAGCAAAGTATTCCAATAATTTCTTTTGAAAACGTGAAATACAGAGAACGAGACTATATTGAAATGCTGTTGAAGTTTTGGGGAACTGCTCGGACAAATCGATTCGATATTTGTGCGCTTTGGGATGGTAGGCTGAGGAGATCCCTCGGTGCGAGGTACGACAGCCGATTTGGTGTCTTTGATTGGGATTACAACATGCGACTGCGCGATGTGGGTGGAAATACAATCAACTCTCAAGAGTACAAGCACTTCCGTTCTTCCGGAGTCGCATTCACTTGGCTCGAAACTGAGGTAAGTCGGCCGAATTGCTCCCTAGCTGCTGGAGTCATCAAGACAGGCGATGAGTTTACACACCGAGGATACTTAGGAGATATTGTGACTGGGCCTTACATTGCCTACGGCCTGGACTGTGATGACAAGACCATGATGAAATCAAACCACGGAACATTCTTTAAAAGATCTACAGACATAACTGAGAGGAATCTTATTAGAATGTTTTATGAGTTACAATGCGGTAAAGCGTTTGATCCATCTCTTATCGAGACAGATTGCGATCACAATTTGGGATTGGCGACTTTTGCTGTAATGGAAGCCAAGCTTTCCGAACAATCTGAACATGACGAGAGTGTAAATATTCAAGATAAAACATTGCCTTTTATTAAAATTGACCGTGTGAAGGTATTTTTTCACTCTGCTTCAGCAGTAGACAATTTTACCAAGAAGTCGGAATATCTGAAAAGGTTTCAAATATTGTTCGTTGGTCACAACTTTTGTAAGAAAATTAAGCCAGAATTAATAAACATTATGGAAAAAGGAGGATTAGTTCTGATAGAAGGTCCAAAATTTATATTGGATTTGAAGAAAGATGATATTGAGGCTTTTGGAAAAGATGTTAAAAACATGACAAAAGATTTAGGTTGTGAATTTTTAGAGAAGTTTGAGCCGCTTAAAGATTCATTTGTTAAATTCGTGGTTAACTGAAGTCATGCGATTTACTACAATAAATAATTTTTAATAATATTCAATTTTTTCATTTATTTATCACAAGCTTCTGCCCGCGACTTTATCTGCGCAGGATTAGTACCTACTTAGTGTAGCATATTTTCTTTTCCTAGGTCCCATCTATGTTTATACCAAAATTCTTAACCTATTTATTTAAAATACATATAATTCTTGATTCGATTCAAAGTATTACGCGAGTACTTCAAATAATTTCACTATTGTAATATTTTCTTAAATACAATTTTGATTTAACATTTGCAAAATGTCATTCTCAAATTTTGACATTCTCTATTAAACTATTTTTTTTAATATATTGAAAATAGGTAACTTTATAAATTATGGCGTATAGGCTATAATTTATAAGATTATATGTTATTATTATGTATGAGCTATATTATTGTAAATTTTCATTAAAGTCCATTCAGAAGTTTTTGCGTGACAGAGTAACAAACACACATACGTCCATACAAACTTTCGCGTAGGTATATAATATTAATAAGATAGTAAGATTGGAAATTACAATTGGGCAGGCTGTTACGAGTACCGCAGCCACAGGAACCATTTATTGTATAACCAACACCTCTGCCATAGGTCTCCCCAAGCGGTTCGCTACGTTTGGTGACTTAGCAGGGGCACCCGGATTCATGGGGTGAGGTTTTCCCGTGTCTTCCGTGGCGGACGCATCTGCCCACCACATACACCGCAGTGGGAGGGATAGATTCGTACGTCCGTCACTCCTGAGAGACACTGATCCCCAAATTTCTTCCATCCTTCAAAGCTTTTTTCTTCTCAGAACCCCCTCTCCTTCTTTTCCTCAAAAGAACCCCCACGCAGCACATTTAAAGATGACATAGGCCTAGGGGGAATTATCATATCGTGTGTGTAGCTAATGTAAAAAAGGCAAATAAATCTGCTACTGGCGGTTAGTCTTTGCTGAAGTGTACCTATATGTTGCATAAATTAGACGAATAATATCGTTTCTGAATGGAAATTTCCCGCAAAAACTTTACCTGGAAAAAGACCGGAAAAAGAACTTGGGGATGAAATTTATTAAAAAAAGGTCTGAGGCTATTTAGTGTGAAGATATATGTTTGTAACATCCTATTTTTAGGATACAAAACAAGGGCACTTCAAGTAAAATATCACCAAATTGCGCTATATAAACTGGTCAGTGGCTGAGATGGCATCGCGTTTGGGCCCCATCCTAGCATCGCATGTCCAACTGGAAATATTTGTCTTTTTTTAAACATAAATTAAATGAATTATCCAATAATAACACAACACAAAGAACATAATAAATGCTGAAAAAACAATACAAATGAACCAAGAGAATGGTAGGTACCTAGCTACAAATTAGCTATACCTGATTAAAGTCAAATTGCATACACATATTTATTATCACCAGATTTTATGTCCTGGTTAAATCTTCCCCACAGGAAAAACTAGCAAATTCACGCTATGCAAGATTACCATATATAAACATGAATACCAATATAAAAGAATTTAAAACTCACCGTAAAAAGCACACTCAAAACCTGAACTAAATCATAACAAATAAAAACTATATAATAACACCCCTCCCCCCTCCCCCCATACACACAAGCCCTGCTTTTTTATGGGGGTACATCAAACATATATATTATATAATTAATTAGTGTATAAAATGTATTTGTAATTTATGTATCTTTTTTGAATAATTAATAATAAAAAAAAATAAAAAAAAGTATAATTAATACAACACAAAAACAAGTGTTAACCTACCAGATCACGAAATAAGAAAATAATTCACCGACCACAGATATTTTCATATCAGAGAGTTCGGCTCGGTAAAACTCCTAATTGGACCGATAAATCCTACTGATCCCTCAAAATAAATATTTTAAAAATCTTTCGTAATCCTACATGTATTTAAAATAACTGATGTTTCCATTTTTATATATAAATTCTTTGACAAATCTGTGAGCTAGGTATAATGCCAGTGGCCATTTTTATGGTCTGAAAATGCCAAATTCTTTTAATTTCATTTCCTAAATCTGTGTATTTTCTTATTTTTTCAGAAACAGATTTTCAATGTTACAGGAATTTGGAATAGCTACACCATTGATATAAGTTATTTTTAAAAATTTTGTCATGTAAAACTATATCGGGTCTTTTATGACTAATTGTTCTGCCTGTTAGTATAGTTTTATCACAGTATATTTAAAAAAAATCATTTTCTAAAAATGAATTTGGTACGTTTTCATAATTGGTACTAATATAATAATAATTCATATTAATATATCAGTAATATTATTATTTTTCGATATTAGGTTTTAAAGAAATACATCATTAATGTTATCAGTTGACAGTTCAGTCCTGATGAATGTGAGGCTATATACAGAAGTAGTAGTAGATGTTGAAGTAAAAAAGGCCTCTGTGGATGAGGGCAAAGTTCTCTACCAGCAATCCGGAGGTCGCGGGTACAAATCTTGGCGTGCGTAAGATAATTATATAATCGATTTGTGTTATCCCAATTTAATTAACTAAATAAAATTAATCATTTAAAATTATATAAGATTTATTTACCGCACATTCCAGAATAAAATATACTCTCAGTATAATTCTAATCAGAATTGAAACGTTGCTTTAGCCGTGTTTTATGCCATGTAGTTATCCTGGTCCATCCCCACCTTCATTATCCCCGTCTCATTCCTTTTCCTACTTACCTTTAGCCTCATAAGATGCTATAGTCCCACTGGACTATTCTATTTACTCCTGGACTTCTTCAAACACTGAATAGATACTACTTTATTATTTGAGATTCACCCCCTCTTCGCAATTTCTAGGAAATTTCCTTTGTATCATAGCGACAATTTTTTGTACATCATTTTGGACTACTCCATTACCTTCTGGACTTTACTCCTGGGGACAAACACTGAATAGATTATACCTTATTATTTGAGACTTTACTATTTGAAATTCACCCCTTCTGCGCAATTTCTAGGAAACGTCTTTTGTGTCACGGGGACATTTTTTTTTACCTCATTATGGACTACTCCATTTCCTGCTAGACTCCTTCAAACACTAAAAAATTATACTTTTTTATTTGGGGTTCACACCTTCTGCGCAATTTCCAGGAAACTTCAATTTGTTGTATATCATTCTGGAATACTACATTTCCTCCTAGACTCCTTCAAACACTGAATAGATTATACTTCATTATTTGAGGCTATACTATTTGTGATTCACCTATGCAATTTCTACGAAAATTCCTTTGTGTCATGGGGACAATTTTTTTGGACATCATTCAAAAATGAATAAATTAAACTTTATTATTTGAGATTATACTATTTGAGATTCACCCCTTCTGTACAATTTCTAGGAAACTTTCTTTGTGTGATGGGGACAATTTTTTTGTACATCATTCTGGACTTCTCCATTTACACATTGACTTCTCTTAACACTGAATAGAATTAATAGATTATACTCTTCTCTCTGTACCTTCGAAGGTCTTTGTACGTTCTTGCTACTATTGAATCTTAAAGTATCCACATCATTAAATAATGAGTTATTATTTTTTACTACGATATGCTTTAAATGGAATAATAATCTCTCCATTACATAATTGTTAATTATTATTTACAGACTGTAATTACTTACCTGTTAAAATTTACCTAACTTTTGTTGCCAACTGTAATTAATGTTTGTTATTAAAGTTATTTTTTTTAAAATTCCATCATTGTACAGCTGCACATCTCGATACAGGAATGCCCTAGTGAGATGGGCAACTTATTTTTTACATGTAGTGCACACTTTTTAAATAAATAAATAAATGTACACTACTACTACTCGAGGGGAACCTACTTGGAGGTTATAAAAGTAATAATTACAAAATAAATCAACATCGTAAAATTTGGATTTCATCTATTTTTTCATCAAATTATATTTTACATTTATTTCATTTCACTTATCGAAATATTTACAGGGGCAAATGAAACGTAAATTGTTAACGTTTTCGTTTAAATTTCGCATATTTTTTTCTTATTTTTTCACATTTTTTTATAATTTAATAACATATTACTTTCGATAATGCTTGACACTACCGTGAACAAATGATGTTCACGCATACATCTTTATTATATATTCTATTTGTTTATTTCATTATCACTGCTGCATCCATTTCAGTAACCTATTCTTTCCACGACGCTAGTTGAGTATTTATTCGATGTTGATATTATAGTTATTAGCGGGTGTAAAGTAAGTGTTACGTACTGTTACGTGTAAATGAATGCAAGAGTGAGTTAGCTCAATCCCAACACTTTATTTTTTTGAGATATATAAATGTTAAAACTGTAAATTCCGGGCTGTTTCTCAACACCTACTATTTTAAAATTAAATCATTGATTTCACAACATCTTTTCGGAATTTGATGAATTGATAGTATCAAAGTTTTTCTGCCAAAGATTTCAAGAAACAACCCCGAATTAAATATAACAAAGCATGACGAGTTTCAGGTTTGTGATCAAATTGTTATAAATAAATAAAAACATTGTTACAAAATATTTAAAAAAATCTCCTAAATATAATATAAACACATCCTAAGCAATTATTAGAATAATTTAGAATTGTTAGGAAATAAAGTTGTTGTGTAACAGAATAAAAATATACAGTATATTAGTTGTTGGTTAGAAAGATAATATTACAGTATGTTATTACATATTACATACGAGTCTTCGTCACTTTAGTATGTAGTTAATCGTAGTAGACTTTCCGTTTGATCGAATTGGAAATGATTCCGCATTCCCAAATGCTCGAATTCTACTTGATTTTGATATATATGCATAACATTTACATGAAGGGACCATGTCCCACCGAAATATTCAATTTATTCATGATTAGTCCAATAATAATTAACATTTACCTAAAATTCTATATGTACTTTTATTGTGCTGAAAAATGCCTTGTGACGATGTTTCCTTTAATATTGACCATAATTAGTTTGATTTATTCAATAGGCAGTTAAACAGAACTCTATCTATTGGTTCAAAAACATCATTACGTTTAAAAATAAATGTAACATTAATTAATTAAGTTATTGAGGTTATCGACACCCTTTGCAAATCTACAATATGCAAGTAGTTATCGTTTCACTGCTTTAGAATATATTTTTATCAAATAAATAGCTTTGTGTATTTCTGCACTGCTGACTCCTACATGTATAATACATTATAATATAATATGTTTATTCACAATTTGTTTTTGAGTGCAAAATAATTATTTAAAGAAATCAACGTGACTTAAAACTAGCCACCGGCATGTGCACCAAGGAGATTTTCTTTATTAATTCACAAGCATTCATTTTAGATTAATCGAATCGGAAATTAATGGTGGTTAAGAAGTTTAAATTTTTTACAAAAACAAAATTTAGTATTGTACGTTCTTTTGAATAATCCGCAGCGAAGTTTCGACAATATAAATAGTTTCGTCCCAAAGCACAATTTAATGAAAGAACATCTCGAGTTTGTAATTTTTTAATGTTAGCTGTTAAATGTTATTTGAAATCACATAAAAAGTTGAAATATTGTAAATAATGTTACTCTTCCACATTTCTTACGAAAAGAACCACCCGCTTTGATTTCAAACTTCTTGCGACCAAATGCATCAAGACTTTTCTAGAATGTGGTTATTAAAGGTTGTTCGTCTTGTTCCCCGATATGCGTTTATGAATATAATATTACATACTACTATCTGAATTATTGGGCTAAGGGAGGGAAATTGTAGATATTTATTTTAATCGAAACATCGCAGCTGGACATTCTCTTTTGGTTAGTTTGTGAATGAAATAAAAACCATTACGATAATTTAAAAGAACCTCGATGCAAAATAATATTTGAGTAGCTATTTGCTTGTGCACTGAATACTATAATAACTAGAGGTATGTTACACATATACGTATATTATGTACATTGATACATGAAGCGTGCTAAGTACAAACATAAATGGACAACAATAATAAAATGCGTTAGAAATTGGGTTATTGAATTTAAAGCAATGCTTTTTAAATTAATCTCAGTGCCCTAAATTTTACTATAAATCTGAATGAAGTCAAAGTGAAGAAATTTCAAATCATAACAGAGATTTAAAAATGTTTATAAAAAGGAAAGTGAGTAATAATATCTTGAAACACTGAATGCAAATCAAAATTCAAGTTATATTATAGGCATATCTAGGTACAATTTGAATAAGTAGAAATAACATCGATAAAAAAAATTACAAAAACCAACATTGAAATGGTTCTCACACGGATGTTTGAGACATGTAGTTTGTTACGTAGTTTCTTAGAAACGTTGTACTGAGTTGAGCAGTTGTTGCCTCACATAATATTAATACCCATTTACTTAAAGAGGACACTAAACATCACATATAATACACCAAATTACAGGAAACATCATAATTCAGGGTGAAACACTGCGAAGGACACTATATTATACTAATCAACTTGACTCTCGATGGATTGATGAAAGTTGTATATTAATAAGTAATAACGAATGAACCACTGTTGAATTATGATTTTTTTCTACTAGTTCACACGTTTCTAGTGCTCTGCTGCCTTATTGCATACATAATAAGTTCTGCCAGAGAGCCAAGGGTTTTTATAACTATGGCAAAGTACCCAATACCTGGCACCATCAGAAAAAAATAAAAACTTCAACGATTAAACTGTACATAATGAAAAATAACATATCAGACAAAAAAATATACAATCCCGAAGACAAAATAACAAAATTTACAATTTGATTAAAGAAAATATGATACTTATGACCAGTGGCGGCTCGTGACTTTTGGTGTGCTAGAGTGCTAATATTAACAAAAATGGTATTATTGATGTCGTTGTAGCCGAAAAATATATATGTATATATATTTTTTTTAAACTTGTTTTTGTCTGAAGATTTTCAGGAAATCCGTGTTGCGCACGGTAAAATTGAAATTTCCTAAAAATCTTCTTACAAAAACATATTTGAAAAAAAAATAAAAAAATTCGGCCACAACAACATCAATAATTTCATTTTTTTAATATTAGCACATTAGCACATCCAATAGTCACGAGCCGCCACTTACGGCATATATAACTGGAATGACTTAATTCACTCACTGACTAGATTTGAAGAAGATTTGACAAAAACATAACGACTTTTTTACAAAATCTGGTAGCGTATTGGATTTACTCGCTTGGAATCATTGCTCTTGGGTAGACCACTATGTCCATTTTACACATTTATTAAGACGGTGTTATATACCATATTTTTATAATTTTCTAATGCCTGCCAGTTAATGAAGCACTGCCAGATTTTGAGTTCATCACCCTTTAAAAAATTGCATTTTTTTTTAAAACTGTTTGTAAACGATTATGTTTATTAATATTGTTCATTGGGTTCTATTCGTCATAACTTTATTGATTCATACCTCGAATGGCGTAGAAATATCTGGTTTTAAATTAGATTGAACAATGACCGGTTCGCAGAACCAGGCCAGGATAATAATGTTAATCTTCCGGGAATTGAAACCGGAATCCCTTGTAGAAAATACATACAGTAAATATAGACCACACTAATAAGATATTAGAAACAGAATATTAGAGGCAACTCTTCAAGTCTCTGAGCAGGTGAGATTATTTTTAGACCCCGAGGTCTTTAGCTCTGGACGGATCTCCGTGACTTCACTGTGGTACACCCTGAATTTTTAAATGTCCAGATACGCTGAATATCCTTAATTCTCATAAATTATTCTTAAAACACTTTGTTTCAGTTCAATTACAACGAGGTGCATCTATTTCAGCCACAGGAAAATTAAAATTATGGATTATAATAACTATTTCGATAAATTTAATAATTCTTCTTGATCACTTTAATGTTTATTTATTTTTATAATGTTTAACTTATGAAACTCCTTTTTAGTATTTTTTTTGTGTATCTAATATTATTATTATTCAATTTATAAAAAAAGAGTTTATTTGTAGTAATTATTATTAGGCACGACAGCTGTTTGGCCTTTGGAAGGCATTATAGAACTGTGGTTAAGCCATTTACAGACGATATATTTATATTATTTCTATATAGGTACACTTATAATGAAAAACTAATTGATTTTATTTTTATTACCTTACTTATTAATTTTCGAGTAAAATTGCGGAAAATATTAATGTTCATTATTACTCCATAAAGTTTTCCCAATTACTGCAATGTTTAAATTTGGCAAAAGCTGTTAAGTGAGTGTTTCCAAATGATGACTCAGGGGTTTCTTTTTCCCTTGATAATTAAGTGATTTTGTGTTCTCTAATTATTGAACTAGGTTTAAAACTAGGCTTAGAAACAGCTGTCACACCTGATAATAATTACACTGCAGAATTTGTTTATAAATAAACCGTTTTTGTAAAAATAATAACATTATTGAATACGAAAATAAAATGAAGATTTTTTAAAATAAAACAATAACTTTGTATACACCACTTTTATTGGAATAAAAGTGGTGTATACAAAGTTATTGTTTTATTTTAAATTATAATGTCACATCACAAAGTAACTGCTTCATACGAACAAATGAAGATTTTTGTTTACATACTATTGTTCTGACATTATTTTTAGAAAAAAACCCAAACTAAGAACCTAAAAACCAATTTTAAGGTTCTTATTTAGGTTAACCGCTTGGACACATAAGCTTGTTTTCACGATAATTTAGCGTAGGTAGACATAAGAATGACGTATGTCCAGTACCTGAGTTATTTATCAATATAATGTAAATTGATATTAATATATTTGAACGAAATAGCTATTAAAATGCTTTATTTGGCTTCTCTACTTTGTTATTAAACTGATACGATGTGTATATTTTTTTAATAATTTGTGCATATTAAGGATGTCTACCGTATATGAATATTTACATTTATTTTGGCAATTCCTTGTAATTTGATAATGTTAACAATATAATATGATGCATTGCTGATAGCCAAATAATGCGTAACCATTAAAACTTATATTGAAAGTGACATAAAAATATCTTCATCGCAATTTTGTGGCATTTAAATGTTGATGGGAATTTATTTCAATTTGATCTAAGCGTCAAATTCATCTACGCTATTAATATTCTAATTGGTATAAACTGAATATACGAAACGTCTGTGTTTGTCTATGAAAAGAAACGAAGACGAATTAGTTGTTACGTGTTCCCTGTTCGAGCAGGTAACTTCGCGTCTGTAAGATTTGATAGCTAGTCCTTACTATTATAACGTAATCAACCGTTACCTGTGACTTTCACATCTTGCGTTGATTCAATATGTTTATAAATTATTATTTACACGTGTCTATCTATAAAGTTTTATTATATTGACAGACTCGTAAGTCTCTTAAATGTCGTTTCCTAAATAACTTTTCTAAATAGGTTTTCGGTTTCCGAATTATCATTTAAATTTACTTTACAATAAATACTTAAGTTTCCCCTTTCACTACGGAGAAGTTTTAGAATATTGTGTTAACTATTCATATAGCGCAGCCAACCTGCACAATTTATATTCATTTATTGAATGCTATTCTAAATTCATCTCTTTTTAACAACAGCTCCGAATCCAAAAATACCGAACATACTGAGGTTCACATAGGAAGACTTTTCTTTGGCAGATTTTTATTTACATATATTTACTGCTATATATTGGTATAATTTCACGAAAACCTTTGATCATATGTTTAAAAGGTGCCTTCACATTTTTCAAACCAACTCATAATTTTTTGTTGTATTTTCTTTCCAAATTAAAATCACGAACGTTAAAACATTTGATATACATTTTATTATTATAAAAAAATGTTAAACAGAAAACACAGCGAATATGATAATATAATTGTTGGATTTTATAATGACTATAGATATATTCATAAAATCAATCTTGCCTCCCGATTATTAGGGGCAACTGCACACGCGTAGTGTTTGGATGATACTAACTACATATGCGTAGTGTTTAATTAATTGACAACAATATTAAATACCTAATAGCGGGAGTCAGTCCAAGGGACCAAGTAAGGTGCTCCACTATTCGGGAAGTCCCGAAATAGCCCTTTTTGAAGTAAATACTTCTTTACGCACGCTTGACTTGAGGAGTAAACTGGCGAATATGTAACGAAAAGTGAAATGCATTGCGAGGCGAACGGGCTCACTGTAGAAGCAAGATAGAGCATTGCGCGCGCACATTTTCATTCTCTCTTCCTCTCATAGCCAGTGCATGAAATATTTAAGTCAGTATTTTGAAATACCAGTGACGCGCCAAACGCGGGGGGGAGCGGACATCGATGCGCACGGCTTGATCGGGCGAGGCGAATGATAATAAATTAAAATAAATATTTGTATAAAATTAATATATTTTATACAGATAAACATATGTAAACGGACACACATATAGATGGAGCTAAAGAAGTATTTACTTCAGACGTGTGGTCTAAAGCACACTCGTTTTTTTTCCTTTATAGATTAATCACAGATAATATGACTTGGCCGAACAGAATTCTATGGAAATCCGTGGAAAGACGTCAACTCGGTCGCCTGGAAAAAGATGCGTAGGCTGTTCGAGACATTGATCCTGCAATGAATTTAGGACACTGAAATAGAGTTATTTTGGAACCCCTTATGGCGCCATAGCTTAGTATGGATCCCGACTAGGAAAATATTATGAAATGTTTAGTTATTTGAATGAGGTTCTGTCTTTGGTTCCGTAGTATTTCAGTATTTTTGGAATTGCGCTGTTCTTAAATTCGTGAAAAATTTTTCCCACAGAGATGATCCGAAGAGATGGCAGCATCCATCAGATGTTGAAAACCCGTGAGGTACCCTGCAGAACCTTAGGGACCCGTGGGACCCTGGCTATCGGGCTGTGCCTACACTATCGCGATAGTGTACTTTGAGCTCACACTTTATTTTGCTGCTAGGTACTCAAAAACTGCCTTTTCTCACTTACCGCACATCTTCAAACTCTCCAAATAGAGGGTTGAAGAACGTTATTGTTGAAATAGCACTCGATGTCGGTAATAACTGACAAAATGCACGTTTCATGGTCACGATATTTTATTTCAAATCTGTTTTGTACCTCGTATGGCCAAAGCTGTGATTCGGAAGCTCGTCGATCAAGGTATCAGTCTGAACGGTGCCTCTAATCATTTAAGTAATTTACCTACGCGATTTAATACCTGTTTTAGTATGTACATTAATGGAGTTCATCACATCCATGAACAAATATCTGTAAAATGATTACGGTTGTAGATTTTAAAATTTAGTTTTAAAGTACTTATAAAAATGGTGAGTAAGTAATTTTGATTGTTCAAAACACTAAACTACTGAGATATTAGAGAGAGTGAGGGGCGCAAGAAGGAATAGGATGGGCGAGGAAGTATTACACTATCGCGACAGTCATCACGGTATTCATTATTATAAACACTAATTTGTTCATCTTTCACAACATCGTTATAAATTTGAATATAATATCGTATCTACCTAATCATAAGTTACATAATATTTATTATAATATTACGTTAAATTGTAAACAGGCAACATTGTCACTTGCACTGCAATGTCACAATACATTTGGATGTATCTCACTAAACACTGTCCAGTCTTCACCGTCCGATGCACCATTATTAGACATAAATACGATATATACAATAATTGTTGATTAATTTAAGTACCTGAAAAACAGTGGACATTTTCATTTTTATTTAAGTGTATCCCGATAGGTACTAGATCACTGTTATTCTTTCAGACAGTCACAAAACCAATTTCTGTAAAGGTACAATGATTTTTTTATGGTATGTCTTACTTAGACCATCGATTTATTACAAAAGTGGCGGGATTCTGACTTAGTTGCATCGAGAGTGCTTCGGCTTTGCAATTATTGAGAAGTAGCTTCATATACATGGTAAAGTTCATTAATACAGTTATTTAGCGCCCGGCAAACCGACCAATGATTCAGATGTTAAAAACTCTCCCCTGTACACACATAATTTAAACCTTTATATTTGTGATTTTTGAAAATTATTAAATAGTTTGTTTATGAAATTAGAGCACTTACTAGCAAAGACTGAAGAGAGCATGGCATTTATGTTTGTCAATGTATTCGTAGATTCGTTGCATTTATAAAGTGAAAAATCAAAAATGGTTTTATTTTCAAGTCCAAGAAAAGAAATTCCGATGTGTGAAAGGCAAGAGTTTTTTGTATCAAAACTTTTTACGCCTTAAATTTTATTTTGGTTGTCTTCAAACTTTTTTGTGGAATGTGAATAAGGTCAACATTTTTTTTTAATGTCAATAATGTACGTGGCCTACATTCTGTATTGTCTGATACGCATTACACTTTGATAATGAAACGTGTACGATGAAGGTAACCGACAATTTTGATTTAAAAAAAAGAAAACAAAAAAGAAATTTGAGAATGTTATCTTAAAATTCGATGATTTGTGATCTGATTTGGCCCAGTTGTTTCGGGGAAATTCAATTAATGTAACTGTGTCATAAAATAGTCATTCAGCGCCATTTCGTTTTCAGATTTTTTTTTACATTTCAGCTTTTATCAAATTGTATTAATATTATTAATACTAACAGCAAGATATTTGTTCTCTTCTGCTGATCACAAGCTGAGACGGATTTAGAGTCGGCTTACGGAAAACTCTTAACTGTGTAGAAACTATGCATTTTAAAGCTTGCAATATTTAACCATACCATAGCAGTTGGTGCGCACGGGATAGCGTAGGTACTCGTTAACAACGCATTTTTCAAGTAAAAAATTACTCCGTTTTGTCTGCGTCTTGCGAGAGGTTCGTAATGCCTTCATTCCAACCCAATCTCGCATTTTGAACCTTTTGAAAAATTCCAACGTGTTAAATATTTGCTAATAATAAAGTAATATCTTTTAAACAACCAACCTTTTATTTAATACGTCAGTAACATAAATCATCCCGCGTTAACTGTAAGAAAATCAAAATGGCACCGAATGGCCATTTGATGACAATTTTACATTTTAATTTCTCTGAAATAAACCAACCTGATGAAATTACATCCCTATTCAGATGAACGTTTTAAATTTAATGAATTTGACAGGGTTGTAAAATGTTGCCAATTATTGACATTTCACAATGGTCGTTTGATTGAATGTGTGTGTGCTGTCGGCCAGCTGGGTTGAGGGTGCTGTGTGGGGGGTTCTGCTGTTAGTAGTGGAGTGAAGTGGTGCTGGAGCCCTGGCCCGGGCGGCTGCGGGTGTCAGAGGTGCGTGGCGCGGCAGCCGCACCGCGCCCGTGCCCCCGTCAGTGCTTGTACTCCGGGAAGCGCGCGGGGGGCTCCGGCCCGGACAAGGAGGACGACGGGGCCGTGTCGTCCGAGTCTGAGGGCGGTCTCCTGGGGCGCTCCGCCCCGGGCAAGCCGCCCCCCATCCCGGCCACCACCGTCACCGGCTCCTCGCGCCCCGAGCTGCTGGAGGGCGGCGAGGGGAAGTACTCGCGCCCCGCCCCTGCCCCCGCCCCCGCCCCCGCCGGCAGGGCGTCTTCACTCGCCCACCGGGCTAACTGTTGTTGAGCTTGAATAAATTCATCACTAGAAATTGACAAGAAGAACAAACGATACTCGGCGGGGAACCTCGCCTGCGGTGCATTACGTTTCCAATTTCTACAATATCGGCAAAACAAACTGCAGTCGCAAAGAAATTGCGAATCAAAAATGGACTGTATTCAATATTTTATAATTTTATCAAAATAAAATAAGGCGTTTCATTGACACGACTATGGGTATGGGGAACATTGGACAATTGAAGGGAATCTGACTCACTGGATCTGTGTGGATGGTCTTTTTGAGGAGAGGTAGGAATGAACATGGGTCTTTGAAGAGACCCATTTTGTAGGAGGGAGGAAATACAGAGGCCGGCAAATCGAACTGTTGAACTCAAGAACGAGTCGTAGAAACTATCCGTTCTTATGTGACAAATTTCAACCATGTACATATGTTGGGAGCGCGTTTGGCGTATTTTTCCCGACTATTTTATTAAATCACCGATAAATACTTGACGCAGCACATGCACAAGTCCCCGTTTGAATCGATATTAAGAACTAAGAGATCAACTCCTATTATAGTTGATTATTGCACTGGTTCCAAACAGACCTTTGTAACTTCTATAAGTCGATATTGAATGCACCGAGAGATCATTGTGGATCTTCCACAGGTGGTTATTGTTCATAGGTAGTATTGGCAGATAGGATAGGTTTTGATGGTAGGTAGGATAAATAAGGGTTATATATATATATAGTTGCGTCAACACAAACACTAAACAAATCTCCATTGAACATGGATATCTCGTTATTATATATTAGTTCTCTCAATTGCTAGTATTCAAAAACAAAACTCCACCAGTTTTCACTGAACTTCAGGCAAATAAGGTACCTAGTTCATTTATTTTAAATTTTGCAGATTTAGATTATTGAATAAGGGTATTGGAAATCAGAATTTAAAATGGAAAACATAATGCACTCTACAGACTTCTACGTTTTATTTGACATAGTAAATATAAACATATTGGCACATGCAAACAGAAGACGGGTATGTATCAAGCCTATAAGTGATACAACATGTATTTAATGTAAGAAAATCGGAGAAAATCTCCGATTTCGCATTCCAAACAATATCATTTAATTTATGTCTCAGTTACCAAAAAGGTGTGTGAACACGGAAATCGTGTGCTTTAAAACAATCTTACTACTGAAAAAATGTATTGTTACATAATAATGTAATAGAGTCGGTCAAAAACTAATGCCTCCTATTTTATCTATTTAAATACAGTTAGAGAAGTGAAAATTTTCAAATTGGCGCTATTACTCCAACCTTCTTCTACAATCCCACTACAGTAGTAACATTCTGCGCCTGGAATGTAGTGGATGATAGGTCTGTCGCTGTAACGAAGCTGAAGGACGAACGCCGTTGGCTGACGAAAAAGGTAGCGGTAGGCAGTTGACGGTTTATTGACTGACATTCAGCGAGTCGACGACATCATTCTGGTGACCGCCGGATAACTACAGATGAATTGTGACGCATTCTCTTCTTCAGTAAAGGCAGTATGATGTGAAGGTCATCGTGATATTCAATTTGAAAATGTCTGAGGCTGTGAAAACGCCCGTGCATCAATGGCTTATATAGGAAGCAGGATTGTGCTTTTTACCACAATGAATACATGTCCTTATTAAAAGATGGACCAAAACTGCGGAAATGGACGAAGATTATATTGAAAAGTGACAAATTAATCGTCAATAGTGTGGTTTTCAACCCGTGTAATTTTAAGGAGAAAAAAATAGAAGGCATAATTTTTCGACTGACCCTCGTAATTAATTATATTATAATTTTCTAATACTATTAATTGGTTTGGGTCTACTATATCTATGATTCAGTTATTTATAGTTTTGAACAATTTTCTAACCAACGATAAATAAATAAATAATTGAAATCAACCTATAAAAACAAAGTTTTTTGAATTATTTTTATATCAGAGGCCCCTTTGGTCCAATCTCATTGAAAATGTATCAAAATACGCGATTTGATTATAGATTCATAATTTGATTAGGCAATTTAGTTTTGCATTGTGGCAATAGTGGTGATAATGATAAAATTTGCAAGTGCATTCGTATGAACACATAGGATTTGACAAAGGCATCACATCAATAAGGGATACTCACAAGATCAGACCCACTTCACCTTCGTTTACAATTTAATTGATGGTAAGATCCTGGGTTCAATCCACAATTACTAACGTTACATTATAATTTTCGGTGTCTTGTTCTGTTTTACGTTTCCTTTAGATTTATTAATTTTATCTTCTTTTCCACTGACTAAATATAAAATTGATAGGATTAAAAAGTAATTCCAGTGAAATAAAAAAAAAATAAACGAAATTGTTTTGTCTGGTGCAAAACGGTTGATTATGTTTGCGTTTTTAAAGATATTTTCGTTGGCTAGATTCATTCTGCAGAGGATATTCAATGATTGGAATGAATTGAGTTGATTTGGCGTTTTTATTCCTACGGCGACGGAACGGCAACGGCACAAAACAGGCAATAAAGTACGTTCCCTATCACAATAATGCTTCAGCCATTTCTAACACATTAAATACTAGTGAGACAAATGTTGTACGTATATGTCTGTTTCTCAAAAAGATTTTTTTATAAATTTATTTAGTATAACGTTCCGTAAACGTGAGAATACTAAAAGCGCCTATTGGCTGCTTTTATAATTCTCACGGAAACACGGAGCAAGGGAGATTCCAAAAAGTAATCATTTTCTTATCTCTCCCTTACTCGTAAAAGAAATGAGATAGCGCGAGCCATCCTTGTGGCCGTTCCATTTCTGCGGGAATACTAAAAGCGCCTATTTTGATGATGTTAGATTAGTATATAGGTAAGGTTAGTCAGTCGGTTTACCTCTCACTGTCCTGCGGGTCGCGCATCCGATGAGGGTCGTTGGCCCTCTCTCGCTCGCGGTCCGCCGTCTCGTAGAGGGCCTCCTCGTCCGGCGGAGGCGGCGGGCCTCCCCTCGTGCGGCCCGGGGACGGGGCGCGCAGCGCGTGGTGCGGCGGGTAGGGAGCGTGCGCGGCGTGGCCCGCGTGCCCGGCGTGGCTCGCGTGCCCGGCGTGCCCGGTGTGCGGCACGTGAGGGGGAGGGGGGACCCGAGCAGAGGGGTGCCGATAGCGGCCGTACACAAAGCGGGCATCCTCCTCCGGACGGCCGCGACATCGACTCCTGCGAATGGAGGCTGTTTATAATACACACGTATTGCTACGTACGTACTTCACTAATTTATTGTATTTTATTTGGGACACTTATACTATACATTAAACACAAAAATAATAAAATTATTCAGAATCAACACAAAACTTAAGCGACGGATCAGTGCTGGTATTATTTTTAAGGAAAACCCCAGCCACTTTTAGATAGATCATAGAAAAAAATATTTAAAAAATAATCTACTTCTTTAAAATGCATTATTATGTGAAGTTACCAATGATAAAAAAACTTCGAAAATCACAAAAGATATACAGGATGTCCGGGAGTAAAGTGCATTAACTTCGGGGGTGATTCTGTATGATGGTAGAAGTTAAAAAGATTAACAAATTTTTCCGAAAATCCAATTTTTTTTTCCCATACAAAAAGACGTACTTATTAAAAATCCTTAGCGTAAGGTATAAATTTATCCAATAAATTTATTGTGAGCCTACCGGGCGCGATTTTGACGTCGTTGGACGTCAAAATTGATTGGCGATTCAATTATTTAATTATCCTTAATATTTTTATATTACAAAGGTACCTATGGTATATTATCCTCCACGCTAGGAGTCAACCTGTATTGTAAAGGACATTTTTCAATTGTAAGTTATACTTTGTACATAGTAAAACAAACATCTTAAAGTTTACCTAAATGTTTGATGTCGGGTGAATATGAATGGATGGTGATTGTTAGAATAGTGAAATAATCTTACTCACCCTTGCGATGATTCGCTGCAAGGGGCCGAGTTGTCCAGCCGGTAGTGACGATCCGCCTCCGTCTCCGACATCCTGATGTCCTCCGAGCCGCTGGGACTCATGTGACGTGAGGAGTGGTGCTCCAGCTGACGGATCAAGTCCTCCAGGTTGCGTATCCTGATGGGACCACACGACGGAGGCACATCGTCGTCCTCGTCATCCTCGTTAGCGTGCCGATGGTGCATCCCCGAACCGCCCTCTACCATCACAGTATGCGTCTGGGGACCTTCGCAGATTTTCTCCTGGCTGCTGGACCGCTTCCCGTATTCGTACGAGCCGCAGTCCTGCAGCGTCTTTCTGAGGATCTCTTCGCTCAGGAGGCTACTGCTGCCAGAAGGGGTCGCATTGGAGCCCCTGTGGGACGCCGCGTTTCTTAAAGCTTCTAGGATGTCTTCGTGGTAGCCGTTGAGGCTCTTCAAGGTTCTCTCCACCTCGGAGATGGTTCCTACTCCGCCCAGCAGCTCGGGGCCCATGTTGCTATCGGATTGGGACATCACCTCTAGGTTGTCTGACTGCGAGTCATCCCCCCACTTCTCCTTGCTGTCCCCCATCACCATCCCGTAGCCGCCGTGTTTCTTCAGGATGCCCTTCTCGGGCAGTTTGGATATATTGTTTGGGGCTACGTCTATGAAGGCGACAGTGTCTTCTTCCCCTGAAATATTCATACCAATAATGTTCAAGTGTTCTTTAGCATTCAATCAAGGTTTCTTTTTGTACTCGAATATAAACTTCCTACGCCCGCCTGCAATTATATTTTTAATTATATCGATTTATCGATAAACGAACATTGGGTTGATTGTTTGATTGCCGTTGATTGAACAACGTTGATAGGGTTGCCTAAAGAAAAAAATAATGTTTACTTTAACTCCACACAGGAGGACATGAGGAAAATAATTCCTCTGAAGGCAATTGTTAGCTTTGTGTAATGATTTTTGATGATAGTATTGTTAGTGAATATAGATTTTGAAGAGACCATAAAATAGATTATAAAAACGATCCATTCTCACGACGCAAAAAACCAACCATAAACAAACATTGGGAGCGCATTTTACGTGTTTCCAGTATTTTCACTTCAATAATATTTAATATTTTTCATTAAAGCTTTACCAGATCAGTGACCAAATTAAAATATTATTTTCCCACATTGGTCTTAGTTATATTAAATATAAGAATTAATAAAAAAATGCGATTTTTATTAGTGCCTACACGGAGAAAAATGTTATTCTAAAATACGATTATTTTATTCGTAAAAACGGGACTGAAGTTCTTACGAAGAAATTAATAGTGTTTCAATGTTTATTGGCGGGAAAATGTAAGAATAAATTGTTGATATACGTACGAAATTACATATACCAACGTAACTACATATTTTAGAATAACATTTTTCTCCGTGATAGTACCCACTTAAATAAAACCTATTACGACACAGCAGATCAAAAAATTAAAGCTGTGTAAAAGTTGGGCATTATATACACAATATATAGGTTGCATACCAAAAATGTGTATTTAGCAAATTATTATAATGGGGTCAAATATTTTTGACTTTTATACATTTTAAATGTACAACTCACCAGAATGTGTGGGATCTTCTTCGCTTCCTGACCCAACTCCCAACCGTTTCATTTGTTGCATTTTATGTTCCCTGTTGAGAGAATTACAAAAATCAAATATGTTTGTACACAAAATAAGAACTTTAATTTTTTATCGTATTAGATGGGAAGTATTTAAAATATTTACCAAGATGCAGTTTAATAAACAATTTGTACAACTTCTAAAAAAATTGATAAAATTTTTATTGATTGCTAAAATTTTTTTTAATTTTTATTTTTTTTATTTGTGATAATATATTACAAAATTATACATAATATTTATAACACATTATTCCCATTGAGTTTAATAAAACTCAGTTCTAAAGTGGTAGAAGTAATACATTTATTAAATAACTTGTTTATATTAATTATTAACTAAAATATATTACGAATTTGTATAAGAAAATGTAAAAGGTCTGAAATTTACTAAGACTTAAGCTTTATATGATGTTCTCAAAATTAATTAAATTTTGTCAATTTGAGGAGTTAGGTGATGATAATATTATAATGTTTATTAGGAAAATTTATTTACAATGCCAATTCTACAGATTATGAAAAATCTATTTTTGAGGTTTAAAAGATCAAAAATAGCGAAGCAATTAGTTGTGCATTACTCTGAAGGCAGGAAGTGTGGTTTGAATATCGCTTTCATTGAAGTTAGAGGCTGAATTACGCAACATGATTTCTTGAAATCTACATAAAAATGAAGCCATCTAAAAGCGAATGATTATTACTTTGATGAACGAAATCGTCAATATATAAATTTTATTGTGTCTACATAATACTAGTGAGTTCTATATATTCTTTTGCATTGTCAATAAAGTTGGCTTGCGTTTATGAAATATATGTTTTGATTCGGATAAGGATGAAGACTCGTTTGCAGCTTCAGCGTCTTTCCAATCAGCAAACAATAATAAGTCTCTTCAAACAGTAATATTGAAAGTAGAGTAAATTTATATTGAACCGGCGAATCTCACACGTGACTGTCACTGCGACAGTATTGTTTGTATGGATGCATACTCGTGCATCCAGTATGTATAGAGATCCGTCTCAAAGTGCACTCTAAGTACGATGTACGCGTACAGTCCACACTCTACCAATGGTGAACAGCGAGTACTCACTGAGGTAAACAGTCGGAAGTCGCTTTTAGTGTAATATATTTGAATATTCCCTTAGATTAGGACTTACTGGAATCTAGAGGAGTTAGCACCGGGTCCCGTGTGATTGCCGTGTCGGAACAAAACTCGCTGAGAATCTCCCCGGCTGCACGGCAAATTTGCACATAAAACACCATAATGTAATCAGGTATTTTCTATTAGTAGAGTCATCACACAGAAACGCCACAAAAGCCACTCTCACAGATAATTAAATACTTCCATCGATTGACACCAAAACACAAAGTATGAATCTATTTAAGGGTTTCAAGGCAACACACAATAAACCGTGAATTCAAACAAACTGTAATGGAACTGCGGTTAATGGACAAGTAGAAAGCGATCGTGCACATGGAACCACAAAACACTCACAAACAGACACAAAGGACTCGGTCGCGGCGAGCTTTGCTACAGTTCATACTGGTCACACCCCATAAGAAACTACTGTACGAGTATTAAGTTCTTATCTTCGTGGCTAAAAAATATAATTAATTCATCATTGCAGTTTCATTGAAAACAACAACTTTTCAACGATGAATAAAGTTCTCTAAAATTATTGTCAGAAAGCTGGAAAGCTGGTAATTTAATATAAAAAGCATGGTGGTTTGGAGTCTGCGGTAGGTGCCGTACATATCGTCATTTTCTACGGCGACTTCCAAACTTTTGGCAAACTTGATTTAGCCTAGTTCAATTCGAAGCAGTCGAATTATTGACCTGTCTAAAGGTCGGATAGCAAAATGAAAAGTTATCAATTTTTTTAATCTACTTAGATAATTTGCCATCTAACGGCCAGACAGCATGAATCAGATCAGAATAATGGAAACGTTAGAACTACGTTTAGTAAGAGACCTATCTAAGAGTCAGGTCTGTCTATTAGATGAGAGGCGCCTACTGAATGGCAAATACTTTACCTAAAAGTCGAGGGCATGTTGGTGAATGAAAGCATCTTGCTTCCGTCCATTGAAACGTCCTCCTGCGAGTGGTTGGAGCCCGTTGAGCCCCCCGGGAAACTCTTGACAATAGGCTTCTTTACGTAGGGCGGGTCGTATTTCAGTATGGAACTCTTCCTTCTATTTTGAAAAATAGTATAACAGAATAAACGAACCAAAGAGATAATCTGAGTAGAAGGAGAAAAAAGGAAGAGGAAAAGGCGGAAAAAATAAAACAGTCGGAAGGTTTAAAACAAAACAATGGGATCTTTATAAACTGATTACCTGATGACATTTTTGCAAACTCAAAAATGCACAGACATGGTTCAAACTGAACCAACGAGTGAACATCTGCAACAATAATCCATTTCAAAATAACTTTTTTTGCTTGGATTTGAATAAATATTTTTGAGATCGTTTCTCAGTTTAAACAATTAATTTTTTAATTTGTTTATATATGGCACAATAATGCCAGTTTCAGAGAGAAAAGTGATAAATTCAACTTTATAAAAATCTTTTCAAATACAAAATAATAAATGGAAAAAATAAACTAATTGCTTTAGGATAAGTGAAACCATTTACTTACAAAATGTTTCATTGAAGACTCTGGAATATCTTTGAAAAATTAAGAAAATGGGATAATAGTAGGATTTGGAGGAAAACTACGATAATATTAACAGTATTTAAATATTTTTTTAATCTCCGGATGTGCCAAAATAGTTTTCACATTTGACGGAATTTTGTGTTGAATATCTGTGATAGAATTTTCAATAAAATTGATTTGAGAAAGATTTTACCTAGATGTTGTCAGCCCTTCCAAAACAGATAACATTACACCAAGTGACAAAAATGCAACCTTACAAAGAGTGCAGCGGTAGATCGCAAATAATTTGGTCAAGTGGATACTTTTAGTGAGACAGGATCAGTGCATGCGTGGCCCTGCGCTATCACAACCATACTATATAATAGTACACAATCATTATCAACAAATGTAACATCAAAAGCATTGAATTTCATACCAGAGGGGATTTACAAACTTGATGAATATATCACAGTTATCAACGACAAAGCGCCAAATCATATTTGAACTATTGAAGGAACGAAAGTAAAGTCTGATAGTTACATCACGTGTAAGGTAAACAGCCATATTTGATGCATCACTAAAAGACATCCCGTCATGTCAAGTTCTTTGTAAATGCCAGACTTTACGTAAATGGAAACTGTTCATTTGGACAAGTGTATCAACAGAACCAGTGTACTTGTGTTGATACCAGTATATATCTCGGTCATTGTGATTCTCTCAACATTTCCAACGTAAACAGGTGAATAGTAAAAAAATATATATTATAAAAGGAAGCGTCCAAACAATGAATAGATAGTTTCAACGCTCAACAGGATTGTATTGCTGAGTAAACAACATTGTCCTTTACGACAGAGTGGTGTTGTTAGTAGGTGTTAATTACCTGAAATCAATATAATTACACAAATAATAAATATTAAATACTTACTCATTGAAACAAGGGACATTATACATAACATTATTATAACAAATAAAATATACTGAAAATGCCAATTAATAAATTATACAGCGAGACAAGCTATCGAGCCAGATTGATTGCATAAATTATACATTCCCAGAAGGACCTCAAGTTGATTCATGCATGAGTTGCTGTCGCATTCTCTAGAGGTATACTTCCAACTTCATAGGAGAGGAATTCATCAAACAAATACAAGACACGATCAAAGGAATGCATGTTGTTACTGGTCTATACATCAATCGTTACTTTACGAAAAGTGCCAATGGATAACTATTTATGAAAAATTTATAAAATTTTGAAGTTTCAGTATATTTTGACACATGAACTAAAACTCATGATTCGTCTGAGGTGAATCGAATCCTTGCCGCCTTGAAGCAATCCCGTACTCCAAGTCGATACGTATGAATGTTAGTTCATGTTCCAACCAAGCCGAACAAATGGCTGGATTGTCTAGGACAAGTGTTACATTTAGCTGCGTCGAACAGATGGCAGATTTTCACAGACACACTATCGAAGAACTTTACTATTGACCGCAAATAAAAAGGTGATGAAGGGTGAGGGGATTTCTAACTACGCGAGGTCTTGTTACTAGTGTCTCGTCCAGTTTGCATCAACTGTGAGGTGAAATGTTATACAAACTTTAGTGCTGAAAGAGTTTAAGGACTTCTTCAGAGTAGTTAGTGGGAATCTTAAATTTATATGCATAGTATGGTGTACTTAAAAGTGATATAAACAATTCGTGTCTTGTGTCAAATTAGTGAAATTCCAATAAATATGAGTACATGATTAGAGTGAGTAAGTCAAAAGATATATATTTTACAATGTCACATTACTATAATCATGCTGTGACACTGACTCAAACGGTAGAAAGTCAGATCATTTACAAAAATATACAAGTTTTTAATATAATATTTATATTGGATAGGAATAAGGCGGCGCGGATCAACCAATTAGCAGTAGTAGTGTAGTCTTTGAAAAGTTTGAAAAATTAAATGTGTGAGTAAAAGTCAACATCGGTGCGACCATCATAGCGTGACAACACATACAGACATACAGACATATAGCCGAGTCGTTCAATGGCGCGCTTAATACTCGCCGCTTCTACAAACAGTCAAACAACAGTCCTCTCGGCTGTCTTGTTGTCACACGACGAGGTGAGCGAGGGATCCGAGACGTTTCATTGCAAGAAAGCGAACATGACATGAGTCGGAATGAAGATGGAGTGAAGAGAGAGAGATAGTTACACCACGCCGGGCTTCGGCAAAAGTTCACGTGTATTGAGCGCGCCTTCTCAGAACCGAATGGCAAACTTTGCACTAACACGACTAAGTGAACGGCATCTAAACAATGAGCTAAAATAGATACAGAATGGAAAAAAAGAAAGATGACGAAGGATAACTATGTGAAAAAAATACGAGGGACAATAATAAAAAAAAAATCTTGTGAAAACTACCTTCGGTCTGTTTTCTGCTCACTAACCTTAGGCACAGGGAGAAGTTTTTGTGTACTACGACTGACCTGTAGCAGAGAGCCATCAGAGCAAATGTAATGAAAACACCCCCTACCACGGACATTAGCATCCCCACTAGAAACACCGTGTTCGAGCCATGATAGTTCTCTGCTCGGAGCGGCATCAGCACACGGCCGGCGGCGGAAACAAGAGAGAAAAGGATCATAAGACAGGGCGTTCCTCAAGGATCACGCTCGGGCCCGACACGGAACGAAGTCTACGCAAAAATCCGTCTTAACTGAAACAGAACTATTATATAAACAGATCGGGATCAGAGAGAAAATCACGTTGTCGTCTAGCATCGTATAGCGGCACCTGTAATATGAGGCCGCTGGCATGGGGTGAATGGGCCAACGTACCACGTATCTCGCCAGTAAGCAGACGGATTTTTGTTTAGAGTCTTCCAAACCCCAAATCTCGGGGTCAAGCAAATCTGGTCGCCTCTTAATCGGGAACACGGAAGTTAGAACACCGAGAGAGATATGACGGTAAAGAAGGAAAACGTTTAACATTTGAAGCGATGTGTATCCATTGACATTTTACAACACCAAGTATTCAAGATGCCACAACACCAATAGCGATAACTCTAAACCAAAATCCGCTAGCTTCCGGTAAGATTTCTACTAAAAATAAAGCAAGTTTTCATTTTATAACGGCATACATTATTATAAGTGTAAACATACAGATAGAGAGACAGAGATGTTTTACAATCAACATATTGAAAACTAAGAAGAAGTTATTATTTAAGATATTATGCACTAACATACAATAAATAATTATTGTCAGTGTTTATCAAAATACCGCATTCCAGGAAACTTCACTCTGAGGGTTCAACAAGGGCGTATTCAAGTCGCGGTCTGTTTCACGTTTATCTTCAATACTAATTCAATACAAAGCCAAACCTTTCGGTGTTACTACTGTATTACACGAATGAGTATTCCCGTGTTTCTTGAACCCTCTTTCATCGAATCAATATTTGTGTTAATTCAGTACTATTCTGTAACCCGTCTAAAATGAAACTGATTCAATGGAGTCAAATTGTTTGGACTGCTTGATTCACGTAACTTAAAGTATGTCTAATTGTTGTTAGCACAAAAGAAAATATCTTTCATCTAAAAAAGAATTCCCCTTTAAGAAATTTGTTTTATTTTTGTGATAAAAATTTTTCTTAAAATTTAATTACTAAGTTTTTCAAGCTGTTACAAGACCGTCGTTTTGGTTTTCTAATTTTCATTTTAATAATGGATTTAAAGGCCGCAACAGGTATCACGCATCAGCACTGCTAAAATCACTTATTAATTATATGAAAAAATAACGTTTTAATCACTTAATGTACAAAAATATTTCAAAATTATGTATCTTAGTTGCATTTCAATCCAAACAAAGATTCAGCAGAGACAGAATAGTTCCGAATTATTTTTTATAAAGAAGTCAGCAAAAAATACGAGACAACAGCATCACAACATCCAAAGATGAGCGGCTCATTGACACCATCCAGGTAATTGAGAAAGGCCGAGGACTTGTTCAGGTTTCGGCAGGTTTTCTAGATTTAGTTGAATTATCGTAATCTTCCGTCTGCACCCGAGGGTCACGCTAACTGTACCAGTACCTGTAGCAAACAGCCATTAGAGCAAAACATATGAAGACACCCTTAACAACGGCTACTAGGATGAACACCATCGTCACCGTGCTCAGTTTGTTGCTGCTGTCGTTGCCTAGAAACAGCAGTGGCACAATGGCATCTCAGTCACATAATATTACTAAAGTACATCAGAGGTTTTGATACAAATCATTACATAACAGGATATACATCCAAATTGATAGACTTGCCAAGAAATCTGGGGGTCATTTCAACGAGCTGACGGCAAACCACATGATTATATTTTTACCGCTGAAGAGCGCATATTGAAATAACCGGACCATGCGCAGAAAAGTAAAGTCAGAGGCAATGCAAACTAAAGACCCACAATGGTTTGCAGTGTAGTCTAGTTTGGACTTTTCTGCGCTGGATTTGATGTTTGTTCTAGTGACTAGTGACACTTAAAATGTTTAACCAGTCAAACTTTTGTTTACCCGATTTAAGATATGTAAGTTTTACACAGCCAGAAATTTGCGCGGCATTGTAAAAAATCAACCCATAAAAACAAAGTTTTGTTTACTATAAAACATGTATTTTGAAATGTCTTAAAACTTTGTTTTTAAAGTGCTTTAAATAATTCGATTTTCTAAGAAATGTCATTTAAAACTTTTTGTTTGAGGTTTGAACCTTCCTACCCAGTGATAGGAATCAACCGCGCTATCAACGAAGCAAATCCTAAGTTTGTAAGATTGATATTTATTACGTATATTAAGTTCTTTAATGTCTTCGAATTTTTGAAAGATGCGTATAAATACATATGTCCGCGTGTGTGTGCGTGGTTGCTACCAAAAGGTGATAGAATGCATTGTCATTGACAACGAGTCAATTTGCCGAGTTTCAGTTCGATGTATTTAAAAAAGACTAGCAATAATTACGAATTATTCGTAAGCAAATTTTATTTTCGAAGACTAAATAGTGATAACTAGCGAGTCGGCTTTATTCTGTCAGATTAATTTATTGACAAATCACAGAAAGGGTGACCTTTATGCTCCGCGCAACTTGAATTTTTTCCCTTTCTTTGATGGGCCGGTCTATCAGTTTGGAAGTATATGCATAACAGTCAAATAAAATAGTCATATCAATTGTTTTGGGAAATAATAAACATTCATTGGTCTAGAAAACAGGGAACATCAGTTAAACTAAATCATAAACAAGGTACCTCAATAGTCTTATTTTTTCTGTTTAATTCCTAGAACTCCGTACATTAATAAAAAAATTAATATAACTAGTTAAATCAAATAAAATATTTTAAAAACTAATTCTACTTTTGAGATAAGATATTGATTACTGTACCATTTATAAAAGAAAACAAGGTAATTATTTCTTATTGACATGGGCTTATTGCAGTTTATTGCACTATAATTGGGGTGTGGTTTGTTGAAAGTTAAACAGTTATTGCAATAATTGAAGAAGATAAGATAGAGGTAAGATAGAATAATATTATTTATATTTTGTTTTGAAGAATTTTACTTAATATGTACATTTGTTATTTAAATTTTTTTTTGCTACCGGTTTCGACACATTCGTGTCATTCAATATCAAAAACTAACTTAAAATTGCTACAAGAAAACAAACGATTAGATGTTATTAAGTGAGGACAGTGGAAGGGGAGGTTTTGACGGAGCGGGAACAGTGGGAGGAGTCAAAAAGCCATGGGAACATGGTCAAAAGGGTAATTTACAGGGTGTTATTATTTCGTTAACTGAATTATTTTTTTATTAAATTCTAAGGTTTCTAAAGCGCACAAATTAAAGTATTTATTTATATTTGAATGTTTAAACTTAGTGTTTTTTTTTATTGAAGCCTATCTCTATTAAATGATTTGCGAACTCGGAAAAGTTATAGTATCGTAAACAGAGTTCATGTTCACTGATTCCACTTTTAAAATTTCTAGTAGTGTATGTAGGTACGACTACTAGAAATTAAGTAAAAAATGTAAGTACATGGAAAGTAAAACTCTTTAAAAAAAATGTCTAGAAATTTTTACATAGGTAATTCTTAAGAAATACATTTTTTTTTATATTACCATATTAGCGACAACCATTGTTAATGAATTTCTGTAAATAATTTATTTTTTTAATGGTTGGGATATTTTTCATTTTATTTTAAACACGTACGAAAACCGCCTTTCATAGAATCGTCTTCCAAACAGAAGATATTTGATACATTATTGAAATTCCTACTTCGTACAATGTAACATGTGGGTGGGCGTAGGCGAATTTTCATGAATATCTCTAACGAGAACAGGTCTGATCGGAAAGGTGTTTACCACGAAGAGGTAGCTTTATTTATTTTAGGAGCTAATATCGAAATAGGAAACCCGCCTTATGCATAACAATTGCTTGTAACTTTTTTCATTAATTTAAATATTTTGGAAGGCTTTGATAAACCGATAACTTAAGAGTTTACCTCAAAATATTTAAGAAAACGTAAAATAATTACAAAATAGTCATGAGTAATTACTGCGACTCCAAAATCAAAAACTACTTTATTAGTCAGAGATGATATACGTAGAGTTTTAAACGATATCTTATTTCCTGTCTGAACGCCTAATTCAATATTTGTCACTATTTTCAAATAAAAGTTATGAAAAAACCTTTGCTTGTGAAACATTGGTCATATAGTTGATTAGCCAGACATTTCCAAACACTAATAAGTGTGAGATAATGAGGATTATTAATATTCGAAAAGCTTACAATAAATAATATATTAATTTTACGTGTCTGTGTTTTACATTTTAAATATTTACATACAAATACCAAACTAATGCAAACTCACAGTAGTAAGGTAAGTTGCACCTCGCACTTTTAATTCAAGTAAAAATTAAACCAGCTCAATACCTAAAAGAGTTAAAATTGTGGGTGAGCAATGTAGATTGTAGATGTTCAAGCATTATTAATTTAATTTTTACTTTATTCTAATTTTAATTTTTTTTTGTATTTTTTTTTTTTTTTTTTTTTTCTTTTTCTTTTTTTTTTTTAAAGAAAGACAAACATTCCCGGGTTACGGATAACCCAACAACATTTGAAAATCTCCTACTACCACTTTTTTGTATTAATTTTGTTTCTGTTTTAATATTATTATTTTACTTTTACTACATTTTTAATATATTTTACTTCGATGGATTTTAAGTATTACAATCTTTAGAAATTTTTAAAATCATTATCTTACTTTTTTATATTTTAATCTTAGTTTTTCTATAGATGCACTCTGTTATTTTTAGGTACAAAAATAAAATGTAAAGACTTATATTACCCATGCACAGGCTGCGCCTTAGTGGATTTCCCTTTCTTTTTATTATTGAACTGTAATGTCAACATGTAAAAAAAAGGAAAAAAAAAAATATATGTATGCTATAAAATAACACCGGAAGGCATAACGGTCCAGTACATTTGTATGACATTTTGAAATATCCTACAAGCGATCGAGGAAGCATCAATATTTAATTTTAAAAAAAATCAGGATTTCTTTAATTTTTTTGTGTTCGTAGAACTCCATTAATAAATTTAATAATGTTTATTTATTATTTATTTATTTATTTATTCATTTTCAACGCCCTTATGGGCTTTAACATATATGTGTATGATATGGTGTATACAGAGGTGTATGTTATTATTAAGTTGTTGTAATAATGTCATTAAAACACTTGCAGAACTTAATAATAATATTATTAATTATTTTTTTTAAATTCACGTTTTCTGCTTAATAATTGGTTTTGTGGTGTTTATGAATAATCTGAGTATTGTACCAGATGGTAAACATTTACATATAACTGCATTCTCAACTCAAATTTCGATTTTTTTAGATGTTTGACTAATCAACTGGACGATCGACATGTTAAATCTTTTTTTATCAAAAGTAGTATTTTTTAATATTTTTTTTTTCAAAAAGTTTTATTTTCCATGTACATATGTAACTTAAATTTTTATTTATCTTTGTTTACGAAATAATAACTATTCCGAATTTGCTAAACATTTAATAGAGACAGGCCATAGCTTCAAAAAAGAAGAAAAAAAGTTTATAAATTCATACTTTAATTTGTGCGCTTTAAACACATTAGAAATAAACAAAAAAATTAAATCAAAAATTAATTTTGTATACGGTAAAGTTTCGGAAGAATTTGAAGTGAAATCGGCCTCTGACAAGTGTGCCCTATGTCCCCAATCCTCTTCACTATATTCATGGACCGAATCAGCCGAAACAGCCAAACACCGGGTGCAGCACTGGTAGGCAATACTTGAATCAGCTCAATACTATTTGCTGACGACATCGCGAGATTGACGACATCACAGGAGGGACTACAAGAGTGGATCAACCGATTCAGCGAAGAGTGCACGGCGGCGGGAATGAAGATTAGTTCCTCAAGAACAGAAGTGATGGTTATAGGAAGGGACCAAACTCAGTGCAACATACTCGCTAATGGGAGTCAGCTGAAACAGGTGGACATGTTCAAATACCTTGGGGTCGAATTCTCCAGCGACGGTCGGCAAGACGGAGAAATTTATCGAAGAATAAGTGCGGCAAGCAGTGTGTTACGTGCTCTCTACAGCTCAGTGATAAGAAAAGCCGAGCTCAGCATCAAGACAAAGATGGCAGTGTTTAAAACGGTATACCGCCCGACGCGTCGGTGACGCTCGGCGACGCTCAGGCCACCAGATGTGGATGCTAAACGAACAAACACGCTCTAGAGTCCAAGCTGCCGAAATAAGGTATTTGAGAGGTGTGGCAGGGGTTACAAAATGGGATCATATAAGAAACTCTACGATCCGAGATGATCTAATCATTGAACCACTGCTACTCTTCATAGAAAAATCGCAACTGAGGTGGCTTGGGCATGTACTAAGAATGTCTAATGACCGAATTCCGAGGAGAATACTGAGTGCCATTCAAGAGGGTAGACGTCCAGTGGGCCGCCCCAAACACAGTTGAGCGAGGCAACTCCAGAAACTGTGCGAGGAGAGGATGGGTCTGCCATGGACAAGGGGAAGAAGAAGAAGAATTTTGTAAATAATAGCACCCCGTAAATCACCATTATTAACAATGTTCCCATTTTATGTTGACTCCTCCCATCGTTCTCTCCCTCCCCCAAAATCACCCCTCCCACTACCCCTACCTAATAAAATCTAATCTTTTTTATAGTTGTATAAATTTTAAGTTAGTTTTGAGTTTGCTAGTGAATGACACGGATGTTTAAAAACCGGTAGCAGATAAATACAAAAATTAAAAAAACCAAATATACAAGGAATTTAAAACTCTTTAGCCCTTCAAAATTTTGGCGTATTTTTTCAGCGGCTATAAATATTTCCGCTTTGAATATTTGTTAACTTATAGTATCTGTTATTCAAAAACTAAAAACTGTTTTCGAAAGGTGATGAAATAAACTTTCAAATTTTATTATCAAAAATAATTACGTATTTTTTAAAAATTAATATTTTGGATGGAAACTTGAAAAAGTTTTATAAATGGCTCACTTTACGTTTTTTCTAACTAAAATTACTGATAATGAAAAAAATAAAAACCCTCACATATTTCATTAAACAAATAAATTATAAACGTCACTGTCACCTCACTTTTTTGTCATTTCATGTAAAAAAAATTCACAAAGTTTCATTATTTTTTTTTCAAATTGCGATCGGAAACTTTGATTTCATATATGTGTTTGTTTTTTTTTTGTAGTATACTTTTAGATTTGAATATATAGCGTGTTGTATTCTATTTTCAATATCGTTTAGATCTTTTTTTTTCACTATAATAGTAAGGGAGACACAACGATTTCTGTGAGACCTATGGAAGCTGGGACAAGTACGGTCTCCTGTGATTAAACAGGTTAAAGCAAAATGTCTAGAAATTGTTACATAGTTAGTGCCCAAGAAATACAAAAATCTTTATTTTTGTTTAGTCTCATTGAATTTGAAATATTGATCTCAAATATAAGCTCAAATTGATGTTGTATTTAATTGGTAATCTAGCAAGAGGTCTAACAGATGAATGGAAGATTACCGAAGTAAATGAAGGTGTCTCATGAAACAAGATGCCACAGAGATAAAGCAATTAAACTTTTCTGTTTGCTTAGCACACAGCCAGCTGGACCGGGCTATAAGTTTCCGCTTCATTTGCTCTCTGATAGAACAGCAAGACGGTGCAAATTTAGTTAACAAAGTCTTCAGTTTGCGGATAACTTTCATTGTGCATTCGGGATTGTAAGAGCGAAAACACTAATTCCAACAAACATTGTTTCCCAATTTGCCCTACCGTACTAATTATTATGTTAGAACCATCAATAAAACTGCAACCGTCAATTTGCAGAATACCCGTGGTACAATATGTTTCTTCAATTGAGCTAAACATGATTTGGCGTCTTCATAAAGAAGCACCGGTGCTCATATTCTATACAAAAATGGTCATGGCAACAGAATAAATAATTAAGAAGCACTCGAAATAAAGAAAGCCGTTTAAACCAAAACCAAATTTGTCCAATAGCCCTGTATTACGGATATTTCCCATTAACTCATAAAAACCCCAATAACCCTTATTCATCTATTCATGTGACGTTTTGCCTCTTTTGATAATATAATATGTTAACCCATTATGCACACATCAGATGTGATTGATCAGACATATTCTGTCTCTTTCTCTTTATTAGCATGTAAAATTTTAATTCCATGCTTTCTCACAGTTTCTTTATTCTATGTTATATTTTGTCTCTTTCTATACGTACTGTTTTTCCATCTTACATAGTGGAGTATGATGTTTTTTTATCTATTTCGTTTTTGATTTTATTTTTGATTTTGTTTTTGATTTTTTTATGCTCATTTAGATGTTATATTTTAAATATATATTTTATTTTAATTCATAAAATCAAAAGATTTTTTAAATAAAAAATAACATGTAAAAGCCCATCTGGGCGTGTAATTCAAAATAAATATATAAACTCACGCAATATATTTTGATTAGTTTATTTGTACCCTGATTTTTTAAAAACTGTATTACTAAATTAAATAAATTTCGTGGTTATAGAAAAGTAATTGTTTTATTTCATTAAACATAAATGAACCCTTGGCGTACAATTCTATATGGGCTTGTTTATTTTATTTCCAACCCACAAGTCTAGATATCTCTTTTATTCCGTACCTTGTTTTAAAATTCCCATCAGGTAGTTGATGGCGCTGAACTAAAGAGGTGAGGCTACAGAGAGGATTCAGCGTTTTTTTTTCTAGAAAAGGGTTCAATTTTCAATCCGAAAGCATTGACCCGCGTCTCTAAAAGGAAAATTGACAGAAAATCTAACGAAATAGCTTGGAACCAGCAGGGTAGAAGGTTGTACTAGAATTAGGAAAATCGTATTTCTTACTGAATTAATGAAACAAATATATTGTACGAAAATAAAAACTTAAGTTCTATTGAGCTTGAAAGCTATATTAATATTTACAATCGTATTAGAGTTACTGTTAAAATATTTTTTAAGGGATCGTAATGCTTTGGAATCGGGATGGGAATATTTTTTTCCTTGCGATTTTTTACGTTTAAAGAAAGTGAGTTATGTATTTTATCACAGTATACCCCGAGAAAAGCAGTTTGATTGTGTCGCCTTGATGTATAATTAAAGTATGTATATACATTAAGGGGCAGATGCTTTACTGACTTCTCCATATACGACAATAAAAAAAATGTAATGTATCATAATTGCTCTATGATAAGCTCTCACATTGCTTTAGTTGTCTATGGGCTCTTCGGGTCACGTGGTCTCGTTTACGAGATGTTCCGAAGGTGATCGAAGGTAGGTGTGCAGAGCCACTATAATTCTAGAGCTTCGCAAACAAAATCTGGCTTCCTGTTAGAAAGGACGTTAGTCCGAACTATGATTATAACTTTCAATAAACAGTCGATGTGATTCAAAGAACATAGTTTTTTAATAAGCATCCTGTAGTACTGGGGAATACTGGTCCCAGTACTTACGCATTATAACGAATGTTTCTGGAGACGACAATAGAAACATTAAACGTTAAAAAACCATTCCAGAAAAGGGGTTATTATTGCTGCTTTGTTTTGAACTGCGGAAACATGAGTAAACCGGCCAACTATTCTTACACTCTTTATACCTGTATTGAAATGGAAGATGCCCCGAGGAACTAGCGAAATTGATGCCTTCAGCATAGGTACACAGTCGCGACACACAACATGTGCACACAGTTTATATTTGTTACATGAGAAATGGTCGTTTCTATTCCCAAAAAGTTGACATAGTTCTTGTGGGAAGTTATTTTTCCAAAATAAAAACCCATTGGGTCGTCTATCACAATGTCATGCATAAAAAATATTGAAAAACTTTTAAAAAGTTGAAAATTTTAGATAATGATTATAATTTAAAAAAAATTTTTTTTAAAGTAGACTATTGCTATCCCTGAACAACTCGGTGATATTTTGGGGAGTAAAGGAACAAAATTCTTCTCTCAAAGCAGCTTCGCTACTAAGTATTAAATATTTAATTTGATTTGCCATAAAATCAATACCCTGAGTGGATCGTTGAGAAGTTTGCCAGTAAAGCGGACGATAAAAGGCTCTCTACAGGGTGACTGAAAACAATTTGCCAACTTAAAAGTTAGGCCATCGCCCGTGAACTATTGTAGACATTGGAGACTGGGGACTGGGGACTGGAGACATACATTGGCGCCGCCTGCGCCTCCCCGATACTCCACCAACTACTAACTACCCCTTTTTCTACTCGAATCGAGGGGTCAATTTTTAAAGCAATTTAATGATTTGAGTTTATTAAAATATTTATGTATTAATTATTTATTTATTTATTACACACCCTAATGGGCTTTAACATACAATTTTATACGTTGTTTGAATCACTGCTACTGTAAATATTTAAAACAATTAAAACAATAAATAAAATATATTATAATGTAGTAAAAAAAAAAACAAATAAAATAAATTGGTAAAATTAAGTAGGCACCTACTTACAGCCTTGCTATTAAAAAAATACTCCACAACCGTTAAACGGTCTTATGTTACACATTGAATAAATACTGTGCAGGATTCGATTTGGTGTTAACCGCTTGGACACATATCTAAGCTTGTTTTCGCGATAATTTAACGTAGGTAGACATAGGAATGACGTATGGCCGGTACCTGAGTTATTTAATAAAGCATGTCTTTAACTGTGCTCCAAAAGAGCTGGCAACGTCGCATTTGGGCAGACGTAAAATTCATGTCTTGAAACTGAGGCTATTTCGGACATAGTATTTTTTAATAGACTGTTATCGCGTAAATTGAAAAGATTTTAATATTTAACACCCAGATTAGAAGTTACTTCAACATGGCGTAATATCACCATTCAGAATCAAAACGTTGCTTGAAATGGCTTTAGCCGTGTTTGGTGATCAGATTTGAATAGCCAGGTAGTTCCCTACTTTTAGCCTCACAACATACCCCAATTGGGGATAGTCTCACGGATTCCAGACGGGAGCAGTTCGGAATTTCACATAAAAAATGAAAAGAATTCTATGAATCTGATGTTTTTAGTAAGAAAAATAGTCAAGTAAAATAATCATTTTTGAAGCATTGATGTGGAGCATCATGGCACACATAAGGTTGAAAAATACCGGTCTAACGAGTTATTGAAAAAATTGAGCGAGATTCCGAAATAAAATTTTAAATTAATGCACGGGAAAAATAAGCAAGTAGGTAGTTTGCGCTATGTTTTTCTTCTTCAAGGGGCGGCGGTCGGAGCTTTGAGGCCGCGCTAGCCTAAAGGCCCTCAATAGGTCCCCCGCTTGCATATTAAACAGCGGTCGTGGGGGTTTTTGCATTCTGTTTTGAGGTTTACCCACTGAAAACGTTAACTACTCAAGGAAGAAGAGTCCCGACGGGGACACAGGGAACAGGGAAACTTTACTGATTATATTAGAGCTAGGAAATTACACTTAAGTAGGAATTATTATTATCTTTGGAGAAGCAAAAAAAGTAAGTCAAAGTACTTCTTGAAGAACCAATTTCATTTGCGTTGAAGACAAACGTTGGCGAAAACTTTAGCTTGACAAAAATATAATGTTAAGCCGCGGTATTCCGCATTTACACCGATTTATAACATATTCTGAAAAAAATTATGTTATTTTTGAAGATAATATCTGTATTATATGAAATCGCGAAGTATCTTCTGAAAATTATTATAAACATAAACACATATCCGGCGACACCTCGTCCCCCGACAGTTCATCCGGCGACACCTCATCCCCTGGACACTTCCGGCGGACACTTCATCCGTCGGACACTTGATACCTCGGACATTTCATCCCCTCAAATATTATATTAGGGCATTATTTATCCAAATGGGTATGCAAAGAGGATAGTATGTCGAAATACTTATATCTAAGTCTCTAGAGTGGATATCGGCTATATAAATTTTGTTACTAACGATAATTCCGCGTTCGAAGGAGCATGCGGTGAGACTACGGTCGGGTAATGAAAAACGTATATGAGCAGTCTGTTGAGGGAAAAACGCTATATGAACTTACAATTTAATAGGCGGATGTGTTTACCGCCACCCCGGGAACCATTTATTGGATAACCAACACCTCTGCCACGCAAATACATAGGCGGCGAAATTTTTCACATCATAATGGATCGAATTTAAAATGAAAGGGACACCTACTTGTGATTATTTTTTTTTGGAAATATAATATTTATTTATTAATGTGTTCTTACTGTTGATCCCGAACAAGAATTATTATATTTATTTATTTATGTATATTATTAATCCTGAATTTTAATTTTATTTTATTTTATTTTCAAGATTTTTTTAAAATTTTATTTATTTTTTATCTTCGACTTATTGAATTAAAATTCTATGTTTAATTTAAAATGAATTATATATTACAGATTATATTAAAGGCACTGCTAAAAACTAGCTACATTCCCGGATAAATCCGGTATGTACAATGTACAGCTGAGCAGTGGCCCTATCGGCAATATAATCATTCAAAAGTATAATCACATATGTAGAAACATGTAAAAATTATTGTCAAATAAACCTTTTTATTATTAATACTAAGCATTGTAGAGAGATTTTCGCTTAAACGAGATGTGATTTTTTAAAAAATATTTTTACTATTTTTGCCAGTTATAATCGTTTTTAATGTTAGCGTGCTCCCTCTTAAATTTGTATTTACATTTTTTCCCTTCTTTTTGTTTTTTAACACTTACCACCTCACCTTTCCTTAAAAACTGAGATGGTAAAATTTAAGTACAAGGATTTTTTAAAGTAAGAGGTGATGATACCGTCATTACGTTTTGCCTCCTCTCTTTTTTATAAAAATAAAACTTCTTTGTTGAGACTTATCAGTATATATATTCGAACAAAGGCGGCGAAATTTTTGTGAAAACAATGAATAGAAAAAAAATTATATAAAAGAATATTGTCTGCAGGTGATGATGATTAATTACAAATAATGATTAAGATTTATTTATAATGATTTTGTATTGTTGGTTCACTAGCTATTAAGCACCTGTAATCTCTATTTTATGTTAATTTTAGCAATTTTTAAATATGCATTTTTTATAACCAAATTATTTGTACATTATAATATATTTTTTTTAAATTGATAAACTGATGTTTAAGACAAGACTTTTTATGCATAGCACAAAGGGTAACAATTATTATAAACAATAATTATTAGCCTGAAACACCTGAACAAGTCCCGTCGGCGGCATGTATCTTTTCTCCGGAGGTTTTTTCAATATGGATGAGTATTTCAGGCTGATAATTATTGCTTATAATAATTATACTTTATTAATATTTTATTTTATTTTGTAAGCTCCACACAGGAGGCCCGAGGGATAAAATCCTTCAGGGACCATGTGATCTTTGGAGATGCTGTGATTAAAAAGGTTTGTGGGATGGGTAAAAACAACTGAAACTACGTGTCGTTCAAGGACACTAGAATCTCGAACTTGTATTTAGTATTTACTTTAAAAATACTATCGATGTGATGTTTTGGCTGTCCATATATTATTTTTGTCTGGAATCACTATTGCGGTGTAGTTTGAAATACAACAAATTTTCTTCTACCAAACTTATAGTAAAATTTAAGGTTATTCTGTAACTGAACTGCGCTGTGGAATTATTTCCATTGTCGTTCGAGCAAAATTAGTAACAAAGTTGTGATTCAATTATTTCACGTAATAAAATTAGTACCAGCGTCTGTTTTTAACGGAAGCGCTCACTTCTCTGATAATAAAATCACTCGCTCTATTGAAAGAGAATGACTAATTATAAAGTTCTTATAAATCTGAAGTTCTTTAATTAAATTCTCCCTCAAATAAAATATCATGCAAACCGGAATGAATGCTTGTTTTGCACTCTATGGCAACGATTATGTTATTATTTTTCTCTTAATAATAAACATTGCACATTTGAACTGATAATCATCTGCTAGGCCCTGCAGGCTGCGGGCGACACGACACTAGCTTTGTAACAAACTTCACACACGAAGATGGTTTTGCATAAGGTGCAGCGGCAGAGATGTAGGTACCTACTCAAAATCGGATTCTTAAATTTCACCCGAACGGTTGATAGCGTATCCATAATATCAGATGGTAAGTTTTGTAGATATTTGACAATAACGCAAAATATGTTTTATCAAAAAAATATTACTAAAAAAATAAATACGTGTTTTTAAAGCTATCCTGTTCATTGCTATTTAATTTTTCAAACAATATCCTATTAACTTATTTTTTATAAATAATTTTTAATTATTTTGTGTAATTTTTAAGTTTTTAGTGTATCATTTTAAAGTTTTTAGTGTATCATTTTTAAGTTTAAAAAAATCAAAATAACAAAACATTAAAATTTTTTATTTCATTTTTAATTTATATTTCGATAATGCCGTCGGAAGGCGAAACAGTTTTCAAGCATAATGATAATTATACTGCAAAAGCTGTTTAAAAATAAACCGCCTTTTACTTAAAAAAAAAAATTATTTCGCTAAATATATTATAAAAAAAACAAAAAAAAATTAATAACAGATAATAATAAATTAACACTTTTCATAAAACGTATGTATATATGTATATATATGTATGTATTTTTCATAAAACGTATGTATATATGTATGTATGGGTTACACAATTCCGAGAACAATACAAATTGGTTTTTAAAAAATAAAACTTTAATCTAATAGTGATTAGGAAGTTCCACGAATTTTATTATTAATAGCATTCTTTATATAGGTACTCTTAAGTACTCGTATAAGCTTTATAAGTAGATGATAAGTAAAGGATTATTGTTGAATCAGCCTCGGACAAAACATATCAGGTAATAACATCAATTAAAAAAAATAAAAATTTAATGAAGTCAATATTTTAGCGAAACTCAATCCCAAATCGAAAACAAAAAAATCAGAAAAATATTCGGTTGATAGTGTTGGTAGTTCTTAGTGGAAGTATGAGTTAAATATGACCGAATCGGATAGGGACATATTGACTCAGTTGGTAGAGCTCCGCCCCGGCAAGGCGTAGGTTCTGGGTTCGAGTCCTAGATGTTACCGTATCTTTTACTGTTTACAGATTTTAAAAATAAATATTGTCTTCATTTAATTAAATAATACAATATGAGGTTTTAATCAATAAGATAAAAATAATTTATTTTTTATTCATTATGATAAGTTAAAATATTTTAACCCCTTGGATTACGTGGTGCTATTAATTTGTCATCAAATGTAAGTCCTCATAAAACTCGTTCTATCTCATTTTTTATTATTGTGAGCCAAATAATATAAACACGTTTAGAAAGAGAGCTAAACTTCCTCTTTGCATTTAAAAGTTTACACTAAGAGTTTTACACTTAATTTAAAATCTATTTATATAATTAAGAAAGGCTGGGCGCGTGGAATTGACTTATATGCAAATCTACTGTTAGCACTGATGTAAATTTGCAAACTTAACCTTCAAAACAAGAGAAAAGTCACTTTATACATTGGATTTCGAAAGACTCGCTGTGTAAAGCCCGGGCGACGCCAAAAACTCAGGCTAGTAATTATATTATTAAACAGAAAACCGCAAAATAGTTCACCCGGTCAGTATTTGTTAATTTCAAACTTATTTTTTTATAAAATGAAGTGGTAGTAACCTTTATAATTTGTTTATGTAACTAAATTTTATACTATTATTTATAAAATCTTAAAAATGAAAAAAAGTGATTATTAAAATTTTAGCAATGTTTGTAAAATTATTATTAAAACTGAAAGAGTTTTTCATCTGCTTTCAAAAATTGTATTTTATTCTTCTACAAACAATAAAATCTATTTAAATGTCAAACGGATATATTTGATTACATGATATTTTGGTGACCGTACAACTAAGAACGAATTCAATTCAACACCTCATTTAAAAAGTTATTAAAAGAGATGAAAAAATATATTTAAAAAAATTGGTTAAATATGTTATGTTAGGTTAGGTTATGGGGTATTCTTTATTTTTTCATAACTTTTAATGACTTTCCAAAGAGGTGTTGAGTTGAGTTGATTTTGAGTTGTCATGAACCGATATTTTTTGTCTAGACCAGAGGGGTTAAAATAATAAGTCTTTGAATATGTATGTAAGTAGATTCAATTTGTCCAGTATCAGCCACTCACCGTAGGGTGTTTCCTTCTTTTCCATCTTCATCTCCAGATCGCTCTTCGCCTTGTCCTGTCCCGGTGTGACGGGGTCCCAGTGGGTCGGCGGGGCGATGGTGATCTCCTGGACGATTGAGCAGTCGGGGCCCGCCCAGCCCAGCTCACAATGGCAGCGGTTCACGTTTGAACACACCTGCAACACAAAAACAACACCATACCCGAACACATAAGTTCATTTTTATTACTAATGTTTTTTTTTTAAGACACAATTTCTGTCATGGAATGATCACCTATAAACAAAATAAAAAAATTATAAAGGCCCGGTTTCAAGATAGGGTTAAATAGACAGTGATTGCCCGCAACTAGTAATTGTCCGGTCTCTCTTTGATTACTATTTTTCTCACTAACTTATATAAATTTTTCACCAGGCTCCCTGGCACAGTTGATCAATAAAGATTGATATGATAACTTTCGGTAACTTTTCCTTGTTCCTTAGCATTACTATAGATCGCTAACGAACAGTTCACAATGACTAAATGTCCTTAATATATTCGACGTCAACTGTTGTTTGTAAACGATCTGCAGTTGTCCTAGAGAATGAAGAGAAGTTACCGAAAGTTATCCTATCGATCCTATCAATCCTAACGATCCTATCGATCGACTGTGCTAGAGAACGTAGCACAGTCTATGCTATATTAGACAATGTGAATCTAAAAGCTGCCGTTACGGCAAAAGCAGCGTCGTTGGTGAAAAGTAAAATCAGATTTTTTTTAGGGGGACCAATTTTTTCAATTACACGATATACCGGGAAATATTTCACACTTTTATTAGGCACAGATTTTGATAATTATACTACATTTCAATTCAATTACTACAAGAAACTATTTATTACAAGAAACTACTAATTACTTAGTTTAAATATATGGTAAAAAACGCATTAAAATTTCATTTTTATCCACAGTTCAAAATTTCACATTTACCCATTTTACTATTTTTTTTATAGATTGATATTTAAGCGAGTTTCGTTTCAATCTAAATGCGCATGAAAATTACTCAGTTATCCCAAAATAATAACGCTTGTAACTAGTTGTATCTTGTAGTAATTGTTAAATCGAAGTGTAATTTCCATAATCGGTGCCTAAAAGTGCGGCGGTTAGGGAAAAAATTACCGATATTTCTTATATTATCTTAATGTTTTACCACTTATTATTATAGATTAAAAAAATAATTGTGTTTAAAAAAAAAGAAAATTTCAGTTGTTTTGTTGTAAAGCATCACTTTTTTGTATTATATAATCGATGGAAGGAATTGATGGGTAATTGATTAAATATTATAAAAACTATCTTTTAATTATTTAAGAGTATGACAAAATGAGGTCCAAGCTCACCCCATGTCCGGAGCACTCCAGGTTATTGAGGTTGCTGGGACACTTGCTCTGGTCTACGTAGGGATAGATGCTGGTGCACGTCTGGTTGACGCACACGAGGTTATCTCCGCACGGCGTCCCGTCCCGCACGAGACCATGGTCGGGTATCTCCACATGTCCGGCCGCGCCGACGGTCGACCTGGTTGAAAATCAGCAAGTGAGAACATTTCCATTATCGTATAACCTTTCAACTAAGTTTCATGAGAGGATACACTTTTGGAACACAAAACAAACTATGAAGTCGGCATAAAATTATTTGAACTACAATTTTAATATCGAAATACGATACTTTGGTACGATGGCTGTCCGTAAAATATGCTCTCCAAGGTGCTGCGGCCGCGGAGAACGATTTTACGCGCAATCTGGCAATACTGGCGTGAAGCCTGGTTCCCCCACATCCCCCACATCCCCCAAGTCCTCACCATACTGCACTACCTGCGACCTTAGTCTCGGCGTGGCAGCCGTTCGTGATGGAGCTTCCACTCGCCGCAACCCGCCAGTTGTTTTGTTCTTTGCAAATCGACGGGTGATTGTTCGGGAGCTCTGTGGCATGATTCCTGATGTCAGTAAGACCACTATTGACAAGATTTTGATAGAACATTTGGGATACCACAAGGTATGCGCAAGATGTGTCCCAACAAAGCTCACCGAAGATCACAAACAACAACGGGTTGAAGCAGCCCACGAGTTTTTTTGAGTGCTACGACATCGATGGCGAGGAATTCTTGGACTCAATTGTGACTGGGGACGAGATCTGGGAAAACTACATGATACCAGAGACAAAGGAACAATCCCGTCAGTAGCATCGTTCACATTCACCGTTCAAAAACGCGAAAGTTTAAAAACGAATTACAGAGCGTAATTTAGGGTGCGGTGAGTGGAAACTTTATCGCGAACGGCTGCCACGCCGAGACTAATCATCGCAGAGAGTACAGTATGGTGGAGATTTGGCGTGGGAGAACCAGGCTACACACCAGTGTCACCGGATCGCGCGAAAAGTCGTTCCTCGCGACCGCAGCACATTGAAGACCTTATTTCATGGACATGCCTCGTACTTTGATACTTTGGTATTTAAATATTCCTAAATGAGAAATTTCGTATTGTAGAACTCTACACGTCTCTCACACGAGAAAACACTACTTTGATTTACTACACTACTACTTTTACTTTACTACACTATTTAGCGACGCTAGTCTAAAGTCTACAACGCTTTAAAATTACCCACTTTATGACAAGATAAAATGTTTTGTGTTCGAAGTGGAAGGGTTAATAATATACTGCAAAGTATACTCACTTGCACTCGAACTCCACGCCCTTCATGGATATAACAGTTCTGGTGTAGTAATCGTCCATCCCTGATATAACTGGATATTGGTTCCCCAGCTGACATTGTAATGAACCGCATCTCACGTTCCTGTAAAAAACCAACACTTGTTCATAAAGAATTTTTGATAATAATAAAGATGCATGCTTGATTGAAAGGCTGATTGATATATTTGCATCATGGCGCTATGCCTCACTAGGATATATTTTAGAAAACCAATCTGCTGTTAACAATGCTGACGCAACTTGCGATTTTGTATTGATTTATAAAATAAGAAGATACAGAATCCACAGAAGAGTTAATAACAAAAGAAAAATTTCTTCATGTTTTGAGTAACTTCGCCAAGTTCCGTAGTAAACTGCAGATCAGAATTCCGGGTCTTATGAAGCAAGTTTGTTTATCTTCTTCATCAAATGAAGATCTTGAGAAGAATTTTGAAGGCCATGGTCATTGGCAAACTTAAAAAAGGTAAGAGTATCATATTTTTAAAAATTGATAAACTAATGTTTAAGGCAATTACATTTTTTCACCTGCAAACAACCAACTTTATTTTTATATGGGAAAGGCATGTAAGTGCTAACTCTCCCACTAGATGGCGTCGAAAAAAAATGTAATAAGCGGTAATTGTTGAATGAAACACTAGGTATATATTGAATCATTTAACGGGTAGGAGGTAACCCGCCGTAGCTTAATGGTAGAGCTCTTGACCGGCAATCAAAGGGGTGCGGGTTCGAGTCCCGTCTCCGATATGTTTCTTTTCTCGGATTTTTTTTTCAATATTGTGATGAATGTATGTTTTGCGGTATGAAAGAGACATGCGTGTATGAGTGAGACAGATTATGATTGTTGTCTATTTGTCCTCTTTGCCGTTAGACTTCCTAAGAAGGAACACCGTACAAATCTCGTAATAAACATCAATAGTCTACCTACGACTTATTATTGCAAGTCACCCCTGTACTGAGAGTATCACACCAAGGAATCTGGATCCATCCACGGGAGTCCAGAAACTCAATGGGAAAACCGGCCACGGTTATCACAAATATGGATGAGTGTTTCAGGCTAATAATTATTGCTTATAATATAAGTATCATAAGTGATGTTCACGGCACACTAGGTTGTTGAAGAGCCTGCCTCATAGTGGAGCTCACTATCACCAGTAATTTGGGAGGCGGGTATGGGAGCCGCGCGCGCGCCGTCTCGGAACCATTTATTGGATAACCAAAACCATTGCCATAGGTCACCACAAGTGGTTCGCTACGTTTGGTGACTTGATGCCCGGGTTCATCTAGGTCTTGGTAGCAGATGCCTTTGTCATCTACTTCGTGGCGGGCCGATCAAAGAATGGTTGAGGGAGACCTTTTTATCTGTCCAGCCGGATTCTCTTCATCTTGCACCGCAGTGGGAGGGATGGATTCACCCGTCGTCACTCCTCATACCCTTTTCCCTTCCAGTACTTTCTCTCTTTCCTTTCCCTAAAAAAACCTTCCACACGACATCCCCAAAGATGTCATAGGGCATTTATGAGCCTCCTGTGTGAAGATAATGTAAAAAAAATGTCCGAACGATTAAAGAAGAACACCGAAATAACAATAAATTACATACTCATTTTCGCATTTGAGATATTGTTGGGACGCGTCCATTCCGCAGTGTCCGTTCATGGAGCCCTTGGAGTTGAACTGGTCGAAGCACTGCTTGTCTCCGGCGATCCCGCCCTCCCCCCAGATCTGCTCGCATTGGAGCGCTAGCGTGGGGCACACACCCCCGAAGCAGTAGCCCGTGTTGGTGCCGCAGGGCTGCCCGTTCTTCTTGTGTACGTCTGCCGGACAGCCGCCGGACTCGCCCGTACAGCGCTCCGGAAGATCGCACTCGTTGCCGGCCTCGCGGCACACGTGTCCGCGGTTCAGCAGCTGGACGAACAGAACAGTCTCATTAATATATTTTTTCTATATTCATTGAATAATTACAAGTTACATGATTTGTGTGCGCTGTTAAGCTGCCTTACACGCTTGCTTAGTTAGAAACTATTTAAGTTGAGAATCGACCATCGATATATTAACTCGCAATATGGCAGGTCTTACAGATTCGGTCGAATAATTCAGGCCCAAAAGAGTAATACCAATAAAGCTAATGTTTAAAAAAAACCAAAAACTCGTCCCATATTATAATTCATACCAGTAACCATGTGCAATCTGATCTTAGAAAGGGGTACCCCAGTGAGGTCACATTCTTTTCGACTTTTGTATAATATATAAAGGACGTACTTGACTTATTTTAACCAGATATTTCTGACATCATTTGAATAAAAATGTTAATGAGATTTTAGTCTCCGGTGAATTTTGTAATGTCTTTTTTTTTTCAAAAATTGTCTTTTCAAAAATTAAACCACCTGCTTCTAAATGCCCGATGCAAACATATTTTTTTTGTTTTTAGCTGAAAAAAAACGTTAAAAATGTCACCGGAGACCAAAATTTCATTCAAATTATTTACTCCAAATAATGTCAGGAATCATTGGTTAAAGTAAATCAATTGCGGCCCTTAACACCCTTCCCATCTTATTCTTCCGCCTCTAATTCCATCGCCTCACTTTGAAAACATAATAATATCTTGGGAGACACATTTGATCCTTGCAGACCAAAAAAAGGTAAAAAGTAATGCATGCTGTGATCTATTGATTGCGAGATATTGCTAATTCCTTTTGATAAATAAGTTTTCGTAACCCAATTTCTGGAACCAGTTTTTTTGGTTTAGGTGTCATTTTTAACATCCACACGCCCTGCTAGACTATGTTGGTCGATGTCTGACACAATTTGACTTACCACGCAGTTCTCGCAACAAGCACCCGAAGCGCACTGAGCCTCGTTCTTCAGTTTGCAGGTGATGGGGTCGCAGCAGGGGTCCTTCTCGTGGCACTCGTCGATGGTGCCACAATCACAGTCTTCCCCCTCCTCAACCACTCCATTGCCGCAGGATCGCCGGTCCTCGAGCTGGTCAAAACAAAACGGTTACAATGAATACAAAAGGAAAACCCATACCAAGCTCAAGAGCTAGCTCTCTCAATTGGCCTAGAATTCTTGAAAATGTGTATTTCACTATTTTGTTTGTGCCATACTGTTGCCATACTTATGTTGCCATACAATATTATAATTTAAACAATAAAAAAATAAATAAAAAAAAACGACGATGATGACGAACGTAAGAATATTATAAGAAGAAACTGTTTATATTTATTTTACTTTATTGTAAGTTTTTATTTTATTTTTTAAAATTTATTCATCAAAAAATATTAACATAAATTTCACATTGTTTATTATAATTTTATTATGTAAAATTTTTATTTATGATTGTAAGTTAACTAACTAACTAACTAACCATCACGCCGTTTCCCCGCAGGGGTAGGCAGAGAGGACGGACCGCCAAACAACTCGGTCTTGGCACACACTCCTTGCCTCATTCACATTCATACATCTTCTCATATATACTATTCTATTATTCTGACTCTTGACATGGCCCGACTCACTTGATGACTCAATCAATTGACTCGATGATTGTAAGTTGGTAAATATATAATATGTTTCTTGATATAAATAATAACCCCCCTAATTGTGAATAGGCTCGTGTTTAGGAAGGGAGTTTTTTTCATGAGTTAAATAATTTCGGGAATTCTACCTATAATCAATAGTATAGAAGTATGGACATGCAAATTGATTAACATACATGCTCTGAAATAATAAATAAAAAAATAAAATAAAATAAAAGTAAAAAAAAAAAAAAAAAAAGTAAAAAAAAATAAAAAAATAATTAAATAAATAAATAAACAAATAAATGAATAAATAAATGAATAAATAAAAAAAAAATATAAAAAAAAAAAAATTATAATTACATAATAATTAATTAAATAAATAATTAAATAAATAAATAAATAAATAAATACATAAATAACTAAATAAATAAATAAATAACGAAATAAATATATAAATGAACAAATAAATAAATTTAAAAAAAATTAAAAAATAAATAAATAAATACATAAATAAATAAAAATAATAAATAAAAAAAAAATAAAAAATAAAATTAATTAATTAATTAATTATAAAATAAATAAATAGTAAATAAAAAAATAAAATATATATATACAATAATAATAAATAATTAAATTAAACAAATAAAAATAAGGAAGAAGTAAAAAAATTAATAACAAGTTCGCCAAATAAGCAGTGCAGTCTAAATCCTATACCAACATGGTTATTAAAAAAATGTGCAATTGTCTTAGCTCCGTTCTTAGTTCATGTTTTTAATAAATCTCTCAGCACAGGTCACTTCCCTGAACCATAGTCACACCCATATTAAAAAAGCCACAACTAGACTCCGATAACTTACGTAATTATCGACCCTTTCAAATTTACCTTTCATTTCAAAAATCCTAGAGAAAACGGCTGCTGCACAAATAACCAGTCACTTGAATTCAAATAAATTATTCACAAATCGTCAATCCGCATATAGAAGGTTCCACTCAACAGAAACCGGACTACTTCGTATGCTGTCAGATATAACTCTTGCCATAGAGTCAGGAAAATTGGCATTTATCTCACTCCTAGACATGAGTGCAGCATTTGATACAATTGATCACAACTTCCTCATTAAAAGATTAGAGGAAACATTTGGTTTGAATTCCGACATCAAAAATTGGCTGGCATCCTATCTATCCAATCGCTTACAAGTCGTGAAGGTTGAAAATAAACTGTCTAACTTCGCTGCACTTTCTTCAGGGGTACCCCAGGGATCCGTTTTAGGTCCACTTCTCTTCATCCTTTTTACAAATGATGTCGCCAAAATAATCGAGTCATTTGGTCTCTTATCTCACTGCTACGCTGACGATCAGCAAGTTTATTTTTACTGCACTCCAAACGAAATCAACAGTCTCAAAACCCGTGTAGCTGAATGCCTAGAAGCAATAAATCGTTGGATGTCTTCAAACAAGCTGAAACTGAACCCATCTAAGACCGAGTTTCTCTGGACGGCCACAAACAAACGGCAACATTTGGTAGACGATTCACCATTTCCATTTCTGGCAGCAATATTATTCCAAAGAGAACAGTTAAACTTCTTGGCGTTAATCTAGACTCGGACTTTTCGCTTAAAAGTCAAATAAATAGGACTGTAAGCACCGGATTTTTTCACCTAAGACAACTTAAATCAGTTCGAAGAAACCTTCCTACAGAGGCAACAAAATTACTCATCAACTCATACGTAGTCTCACGTCTCGATTACTGTAACGGTATTTATGCTAGCCTTCCGAAATATCAAATCGACAAACTTCAATCAGTGTTTAATGCAGCGGCACGGCTCATAACCGGGGTCTCTAAATATTTGCACATTTCAGAACACCTTCGCAACCTTCACTGGCTTAAGTGCCCTGAAAGAATCCAGTACAAAGTGTGCTGGATGGTGTTTAAATCCATCAATGAAATGGCCCCACTTTACATCTCTGAACTATGCGTCCCGGAAAACACTGGTCCAAAGCAGTCAACCCTTAGATCTGCAACATCATCAGCTCTAGGTATAATAATCCAGTACAAAGTGTGCTGGATGGTGTTTAAATCCATCAATGAAATGGCCCCACTTTACATCTCTGAACTATGCGTCCCGGAAAACACTGGTCCAAAGCAGTCAACCCTTAGATCTGCAACATCATCAGCTCTAGGTATAATAATCCAGTACAAAGTGTGCTGGATGGTGTTTAAATCCATCAATGATATGGCCCCACTTTACATCTCTGAACTATGCGTCCCGGAAAACACTGGTCCAAAGCAGTCAACCCTTAGATCTGCAACATCATCAGCTCTAGGTATAATAATCCAGTACAAAGTGTGCTGGATGGTGTTAAAATCCATCAATGAAATGGCCCCACTTTACATCTCTGAACTATGCGTCCCGGAAAACACTGGTCCAAAGCAGTCAACCCTTAGATCTGCAACATCATCAGCTCTAGGTAGACTGATAGAACCTAAACGAAAGCCAAATACTAAGTTTGGAGATCGTGCATTCGAAGTATCTATCTAAGGCTTGGAACTAACTCCCTCCGGAACTAAGATGCATAACAAGCCCAACAGAATTTAGGTCAAAACTAAAAACCTACTTATTTAGGCTCTCATACCCTTAAATTAAATAAATCTATTTGTATCGTGTATTGCCTATAATTTATCTTAATCTATTTTCTTATTAGATTAACATCATTCGAAGCCTTCACAGCAATCCGTCGCTTAACGAGAGACTGAGACTTCATTTAAGAAAATAAATATTCTAATAAAATTCATGTACTACTGTACCGCCCATTAATTAATTTTGCTTTTCCCAAACACGTTCATTAAATAACATAATATATATTAGTATTAAAAATATACCATGATCAAATAATGACTTTTCCAAGAACATGTGTTCGCTATTATGTCCTCTGCGCGCAAACTGTATATAAATAAACACCTTTTAACTTTAATCTCAAGTGACCTATACCAGGTAAGTATGGTCCTGTACATTTAAAAAAAAAATAATTAATAAAAAAAATACATGTACATTTACATTTTTAGGCAGCACCGCGCTAGTTGTTCAGATGCATTGTACATATAGTTTTGTATCGCTGATCAAAGAACCGGTGGATTTGCATCCATTGTTTTAGCCATAGGTTTTTTATATTTGTCTAGTGTGTAGTTAGAAGTAAGATTGAAGAAATTATTGAAATTTGTACAGCGCCCTTGAGGTAATTTTTCACAAAAACGGCGCTATACAAGTCATCCAATTATTATTAATATTAAATAAATGATCAGATACCTATTGAGTGATTCTAATTAGCTACCTACTTAATTTAAGACATTATTGTTCAAATTATTTTTAATTTATTGTTTTCAGGTTCTAATCTTAACTTTATCACTAATCTCTAGTTAATAATTTTATTAATAATCCCCTAATCATAACAATGTTTTTTTGTGTATTACAAACTCGGTATCCATTTATAGGCCAGTGCAATTAGCGCAAAAAAGGGGGTCGCGATCGGAATTATTCCGGTAGTCCCAATTTTTTTATATGTTTTACATAGTCATCTCCCGATGAAAAATCTGAGTTTTCGACCTTGGCGCACTTGAGCTTTCGTCGCCATTTTGAAAAAACCAACCGGTTTCGCGCCAAAATCTAGTTTTTCTCAAATATCTCGTTTCCAAAACAAATTTTGGCTAAAGTAGCTTAACAAGTTTGGTAGAACATAAAATTACCTACAACTTTTATTTAAAATAAATTCTTCTATCTTTAATAAATATCGAGATATGCAGTCGTAAAAATGTGTAAAAATTTATAAAAACAGGTAAATTGCACGATTTGGTTTGGTTTTTTGTACATATCTTTTTTCCAGTACAATTTTGTCAAAAAAATACTGATATCAATTTAATAGAGAATAAAATTTCATAATAGAAACATAATAGGTATACGTTTAATGTTTTTATCTCAATGAGGTATTCAAAAAAAAAATACTTAAATCAATTTTGTAGAGAATAAAATTTCTAAAAGAGGTGTGATTTTTATGTTTTTTGCAGTTTTTTTCACTAATAATAGGTGAAAACAGAGAATTTACCTTACATTTTTACATATTATAACTATGAATTAACGAGAGTGGGGGGGGGGTCACAGCCCTCCCCTACATTCAAGTGAAGATAAGAATGTGGTATTCAATGCTCAGGAAAATCAGGCTTTTCAGGCAGTTCAATCTAAACTGATTGATATACTGAAAAAAATAAAAGTAATCGGACCTACTTCCCAGCTGTGGGTTCAGTACTTCCAGATGACAACACTGACTACTGAGCTGTATATTGAAGCGGAGCGTTCTGGAAATTGGAAGCTCCATCTTGCAACGGTCCTAAAAATTATACCTCTCTTTCACGCAGCCGCCCACTTTTATTACGCCAAAAGTGCAAGATATGTTGACATTGAAAGTGAAGATGGATCTAATAGAATATGAAAGATACTAAATAGGGTTTCTTTACGATTCGACGATCTCATAAATTTTTGTCAGGGATTTGGTCCGACATGACCACTGAACAAACTCTGATGATCGATGAAAACATCTGGAGGTTTGACCCAAGGACGAGGAATTACATACAGTTCTATTCTTCGTTGGACTGCTGGATTTGTTTATCTGCGTAGCATTTGTGAGGGTATCGAGTAATTCTGTGGAGTTGAATAAGGAACGTCAGAACAACATGTAGAGATGAGGCCTACACGAATTAAGAGGCTAGACTTTGAACCACACGTGGAACACCCGCGACTGTCATTCTGTCCCGCTCACAATAAGCTCACGCACACTTACAATACATGCGAATGCGAAATGTGCGAATGAGACAACGCTCAAATTTACCTACAGAAATCGTTTGAAAAGGGGTTTATGGAGAATACACTTTTCTACACCGAAACTTTCACGAAATTGAAATTTAAAAAAAAAAATATTTTTTTGAAAGAAGAAGCTACGTCGGTAGCTTTTTATAATTTTATAATTCTTTATGAGAGTTGAGTTAGCAGCACTTTTTCCTTAAATAATATTTTTTGATAAATCGTACATGTTTGATAGTGAATTTTTACGTTAATACGAAACGCATCGAAAATTCGAAAACATACCGACATATTTTTCACCTTCTAGAAGGCAGTATAAAAAAATATATATTCATTTTGTGCAATTTTCGATGTAGAAAAGTATTTTTTCCCGGGCGTCCTTTTTGTATGGGCCGAAAAGCGAAGTCTATCGTCTTAAGAGGGATGATGAAAACGTCCAAACTCTCATAGATTGGTTTGCTTGCCATGAACCATTTTCTAAAACAAATGTGATTATGTCTATAAGCAGTGGCACGATCGGGGATAGCAAAGAAACTTGTCACATATGGCTGAAAAGATGGGAAACTTCGCTATGTCTAAGGTTATCAACCAGAACTTTGGAAACCTACACTTAAAACGTAAGGATGCTAGTTTATCTTGCGGTGGTGACGAGCGGCATAAAAAAATCAGGGTGTGACTGTGACAATATTAATCCATTAATGCTATTCCATCGTATGTGTACTGCCAAAAAGTCTGAAATTGAACTAGAATATTTCCGATATGAACTATCTCCTGTCCTACTGCCTCTTTTCTCAGAGGAAGGCATGCGCAAAAGAACCAAGTCCATATTTTACACATCGTTCAACCCTTTACCAAATAACACAGAACTGGGAAGCAGTAAAATACATGCAGTTGATGGAGGATATTTTCTACACAAAGTTGTATGGAGTCGTGCTCAACCTTTTTCAATAATTTTCCAGCAATATGTCAGGTATGTACAAAATCATTATGGAGCCAATACAGTAGTGGTGTTCGATGGATACCCAGATTCGGCTGAAAAGAAAAGCACTAAAGAGTTTCAACTTCTGCTGAAGTTTTGTTATGAAAGCAGTCTCCCAAAAGTGCCTCAGGAAAAGTTTCTGGAAATGAGAAGAACAAGTCTCGTTTTATTTCCCCACTCAGAGCCTCATTTGAATGATCGCAAATAACGACAGTACAAGCTGAAAAGAGGATGCTGACGTTCTCATAATAACCACAGCAAACTCGTTGTCATCTCAATATGATGCAGTCATAATCATTGGTCAGGATATCGACCTGTTGGTACTCCTCACAGCTCTTCACTTCCAAATGTATATTACTAAAAAGTTGGTAAAGGCAAATCACCTTGTACTTATTGTTACTTGTAAACGTACTTATTCGTATAATCCAAGTTCCAAAAGCAAAGCGGGAAACAATCATTTTGGCTGCCGAACAATTCTTTGCACTTTTGTATGGAAAAGATTGGAAAATTTAAGGTACATCCTTTTTGTCAAAGGAGTGAAAAAATTCAATTTATCCGGGCTGCCACCTATCAAAGACGCAGTCCAGCAACATGCTTCAAGAACTTACTTGCAAGTGCAAACTTGGCTTGATCACCATAAAGATCCAACTGAATGGGGGTGGAAGAAGGACGCTGTTGGGTTACTAACTCCAGTACAATGGTACTTGAAGGAGGCTGCACCTCAGGCGTTGCTGAACTTTTATATCATGCCAATTCAAAAAAGGTTCCGCTGGAGAGAGCACTTGTAGAAAGTCTGGTTTAAAATGCTCCCTAATCTGTATTCACTGTAATGGAAACTAGTGCGAGAATGCTGTGGAAGCCTTCGTTGATGATGATGACGAGGAATTTGGTGACCCAGTCGCCACAAATTCGGCTGATGAGGCATATGAAGTATAAATTGTGGCCCGTAAGTGGCAGTAAGAAACAGAACTACAGTCAATAGTCCAAAATTTTAAAGAATATACTTTTTCTTCTTCTTTTTTTAACATGTTTTTGTATCTTAATCAATAATTTTATTTATATGTTGTAATTATTTTGATGGTTAATGTTGCTAAAATGTATGTTACGTGTTATTTCAATAATAATTGTTAAAAAAAATAATAATCAAGGTATGCCAAGATTAAAACATTATTATTCTTCTGATTCAATCTTTCGCCTAATATATGTATTAAAACCTGGATACCTAACTGAGATAAAAATAATTAACGTGTACCTATTATTTTTCTAATATGAAATTTTATTCTCTATAAAATTGATATCAATAATTTTTTTACAAAATTGTACTGGAAAAAAGATATGTACAAAAAACCAAACCAAGTCGTGCAATTTACCTGTTTTTATAAACTTTTACACATTTTCACGACGACATACCTCGATATGTATTAGAGATAGAAGAATTTATTTTAAATAAAAGTTGTAGGTAATTACATGTTCTACTAAACTTGTTAAGCTACTATAGCCGAAATTTGTATTGGAAATGAAATATTTGAGAAAAACTAGATTTTGGCGCGAAACCGGTTGGTTTTTTCAAAATGGCGGCGAAAGCTCAAGTGCGTCAAGGTCGAAAACTCAGATTTTACATCAGGAGACGAGTGTGTAAAACATATAAAAAAATTGGGACTACCGGAATAATTCCGATCGCGGATCGCTATTTGCACTGGCCTATTAAAATACACATGTAACATTATCTACATGTACATTTTTTTAAAATGATATAAACAAACAAATAATAGAAACATCAAGTTATAACTGGTGATTATTGGCATGCCTCTTTAATACTGATTCTTATGATTAGGGGATTATAGAAATATGGTATTTATTGTGAAATATTATTTGTCATTCTTATTATTAAGGGGCGACTCTGGTGTAATATCATAAAATTAAATATCATAAAAATCAATAATAATATTAATAAAACCGTATGAAATTTGTGTACACAATAGTTTATGATCTAAGTATAAATAGTTTGCACATACGGCGCTTTAAGTTTGCCAAATTCAAAGTATTGTCAAATACATCAATATTGTTTAAATATTAGTTACCAAGACTATGTAATCGTTGTATTGGGGAATGCAAACTATAGTTGGAATGAGATGTATTTATATGAAATAATTTTGTACTGTTTACATTTTAAATAACTAAAATATGCCATGTCTTTCCGAATCGTTAGATTTAAAAAATATATATATAAAATTGCGTGTATGTGTATGTATACATGTATGTGAGTATGTATACATGTATGTGAGTATGTATACATGTGTATATATGTATGAGTATGAGTATGTATACATGCGTATATGTGTATGTACATGTGTGTACATATATATATATATATATGTATATATATATATATATATATATATATATCCACATCTAAATATAAAAATACAATCACAGAAATTCCTGCAACATCAATTACCTCTGCACATATATGTACTATATTTTTAATTCTTAATCTTTTTATTTTAACCACCACTGTTTTATACCCACATATTATAATGCCCACGCACAGGCTTCGCCTTTGTGGGATTTTTTTTGTTACCTTTTCATTTATGTTATTATGTATGTATCTACTTGTAAATGTATGTATCAAAAAATTTTGCCAATAAAAAAAAAAAAAAAAAAAAAGTTAATGTTTGTCTAGTAGTTCGTGTAGGTACGTAATTTACCTAGACTTATTAAATGAAGGAGTTCACAGCAATCGAATTTAGAGTTTAATAATTTTAATAAATAGGTTAGGTCGTTTATTTTTTGTCTGTTTTCTAAAGTTGGAATATTTAAAAAAATTCATTAATGACAGGTAATTTATGTGCTCTAAAGGGATGTTAAGTTTAAAATTTACAAATCGTAGACATTTTCTTTGAAATCTTTCTACATTATGAATATGAATTTTATAGAAGGGCGACCAGACTAAGGAGTTATGTTCTATTTGGCTTATAACAAGGGATATGTACAGCAATTTATCGATTCGTCAAGATTCAAAGTTTTTTATTATTCTTAATATAAATCCTAACATTTTCATATCCGTTACAGTTTGTTTAATGTGGACCGTGAAATCTAGTTTCTCATCCATTATCACGCCAAGATCTCGCATTTCCGTTAATCGTTCTAAATTTATTTCATTTATAGAATAGTCGAACAATAGTGATTTTTTTTCAGGGAGAAGGTTAAGGTTTTGCATTTATCTACATTTAAATATAAATTATTTTGTGAACACCAGTTATTTAGCATGTCTATATTAGATTTAAGAACTTGAAAGTGGTTTAAGAGAGTTATTTCTTTATATAATTTAATTTCATCTGCGAATAACAATACATTGACGTATTTAAAGCAGTTGACTATATCGTTTATAAAAGCAATAAATAAAACTGGGCCAAGATGACTATCTTGCGGTACGCCACTAGTGGCGGAAATGGTTTAGATATATAAGATTTTATTTTAACAAATAAAATTCTACCAGATATGTAACTTTTTAGCCAGCTTAACTTATTTCCTCTGATTCCTAGAGCATGAAGTTTTCGGATCAATATTTTATGAGACACATTATGTAGAATATAAATAAGATACTCGCTTTGTTTATGAGGCTTAGTAACTAAGCCTGACAAAATTGCTGTGAGAAGTAAACGTGAAAAATAATATCCACCACAATCGTTTAAATCAGTGTTCCCAAATTCCCAACCTTTTTGTCGCCTCGGACCGGTTAAAGTTTGATAATTTTACTTTTAATTTTAGTTTGTGGGAAAAATGAAGAAGAAATATATAAGAACAATGAAGGATTATTTCAGAAGTTTCAGATAATTTTTCAATTTTTTTTCATGTGTATTTTTTATATTTTTAAGGTTCAACGGAGGTTGAAAAGTATGTTTTTCCATTTCAATAAGAAAAGAATGTTGAGAATGCTCAGGGTTTAATATCGGGATTTTAATGTTATTCTGATATCTTGCAGATATTGTAAGTTATTTATCTATTTTCTTGAAAAGTTTTGATGTTGAAGCTTTATGTGTTTTGATTTAATAATTTTAATTGAATCGTGTTTAAACATGCCTTCAAAATAAAGTAAAGTTACCCCTTAAAAATGAATATAAATAGATTTCATATTTTAACTTAATGCTAAATCAATGAGAACCCTGAGCTTGCTTCATTGATAGTGACACCTGAAATGTCTTGCTTATGTCCAGTTTATTTCTTTGTTTTGTTTTGGTTGCTTTCACTGCAGAAAACCCCGTTTCACACATAGATGTCGGAAATGGCAATAGGGATTTTAATGTTGTGGTGGCAATCTCAGGTATTAACAGCTTAAACTTTTTAGGCCCGAATGTCAGTAAAGTTAACAATTTCTAATATTTGAAATGGAAGAGCCACGTCTCGTACATATAAGGAAGCTTCTAACGGTTACCTTTATATCCCGATTTTCACTTTTTTAAGTGTCGATAAGATCTCAAATCTCGATCGATAGACGTCTTGACTAGATCGACAGAGGACGACTTTTGACATCAAATGTTTAAATAGTATTTGCCTTATTTAAGTTACGACAAGACCGCTTTCGGAGTCAAGAACGACTCCGCATGCGGCATGTTTATAGTAGTTTGGTGTTGTTTTACTTCGAAGGTATTGTCGGAAGGTGGTCGGTGGTAACTTAGCGTGCAGAGGCTTTCAACGGAATAATTATTTTAAGCTATAATTAAGTTTTATTGGGTATGTTCGATTTTTTCAAAAGCAATTTTGATTTTTAAGCTGGCCCTTGCGCGACCCAGTACCATTTGGTCCACGGCCCGGAACCGGGCCGCGGCCCTTGGATTGGGGACCACTATCCTAAAATATCTATCCAACAATTGACACTACTTCTTCGGCAGTAGTATATTTTGTTTGCTGTGGTTCATTCCAAGGCAAGCTGTTTGAAATAAAAAAACGATCTGTCCAAAGTTCAGGCGTTTTTAAAAAAAAACTGAAACGGGGATGGGATAGGAATATTTTTTACCCTCAATTTTGGAGTCCCTAGTGCCCAGGACTTGTAATCCATTAGGGTAAATCCCCTGCGATCAGAGAACTAACTTAGTTACACGTGGCTTAGGGCGGAATGGATGTCTGGAGACATTTAAAAATGACAAAATTTAAACCAATAGCTGCAATCGGGCCGTGTGAGTTGGACAGGGTTATGACAAGTTATCTTATTTAGTTTTTTTAAATATACATATTTCTTTTTATCGAAGGTAGTAAATACTTTGGGGTGTGACATTATATATTTAAATGAAAAAAAAACACACTTTGTAAAACACCACTGTAATTTTTGAATAAATATCTAACAGCCAACCAGGTTTCGCTTAGCTCAAGCTTCGTCAGAGCTTATTATATCAACTAATATAATTACACACAGACATATATATAAGACATAAAATAATAAGTGAAAAAGATAGAAATAGAAGAGAAGACACCTTATTGGTGCCAAAATGATGAAAGGATGGGAAGGTTGGGGGGAGGGGAGGAAACAGTTTCAGCAGAGGTTAGCGGAATAAATTAAATATGGGACTATCAGAGAATTTAATTTGATTATTAATTATATTTGATTTATTATTGACGGCTTTTTTAATTTCGAGAGATTCTAAATTGTTTAACCTAATTCCAATTCCATTTTTATGTAATATTTTAGTCCCAGAGGTTTTATCGAATGAGTGGTTAGTTTCTAGTAGATGGTTCGCGAATTCTGAAAATGCATTATTATTTAAAAATCTTAGATGTTCCTTTACTCTTATGTTTACATTCCAAGCCGTTTTCCCGATATAAAATGCAGAACAATCATTACAATTAAGTTAAAAAGCGGGCTTTATTTCGGTAGGCAATTTTTTACGCATAAAGAAGAAAAGTTATTTATGAATAGTACTCTACGCCATTGGAATTGGAAATTAATATTTATATTATTATTAGATTTATGAAAAATAAATTTATTTGATGCTATTTGTTTTAATTTTTTATTTAGAATATTGTCTACTAGTTTTGTCTCATACCCGTTATGTATAGCGATTTGTTTAATATTATAGATAATTCCTTGTTAAAATTATCATTGTTTAGTGGTACGGTAATCAATCGATGAATCATGGAGTGAAAAGCTGAATGTTTATATCGGTGGTTAGATGAATTGTGAATGGTAGTATATAGAATACAAAGATACAAATGAGCTATTTCGAGATGAAACACGAAAACAAAAGGCAAAAATATCAAAAATCGGCACATTTGGGGAAAACCACGCCAAAAGTTGAATACCAGAAGGATTATGAAGAAGAAGAACATGAAGATATAGGCGAGCAAGCAAATATCGAGATGACACATGAAAACAAAAAGCAAAAGATAGTTACCTCATTGGGTTTATTCAACAAGCAGATTCCGTGGCCTATCCTTAAGGCATCGATGTAGTCCGACTTGCTGCACTCGCTGAACTTGTAGGGCTGCACGTTCTCCAGGCCCACGATGGTCTGCGCCATGATGCAGCCGTGCCAGTCGCGGCAGAAGCACTCCTCGCGGCCATCGTCGTGGCCCATGCCGATGTTGTGGCCGATCATGTGCGCCATGGTGCCCGCCAGCAGGTGTGGCTCGTACGTGTTGATGTCTACGCTGATGCCCACCGATTTAGCCGTGCATACCGTCTCAGGCACCGCCATTCCTGACTCGCCGCCTTGGAATGTTTCACCGCTAAAAATAAAATAAAATGTTTTAGTTAAATATGTTTTTGTTTTCTACATTTGGCCACTTAACTATTTTCTCTATTTTTAGATTAGCTCCACACAGGAGGCTCTGAGGAAAATAATTCCCCTAAGGACCTACGTCATCTTTGGTAATGCTATGTTCTTTAGGAGGGAGATGAAATTCTGGTAAGGGAAAAAGTATGAGGGGTGAGGAGGAAACTGGAGGTCAGTGGGCCTAGAGGTAAAAGTCGTATAAATCCGATCCTCCCACCGCGGTGCAAAGTGTTTCGAGAGAGTTCTGCTGGAGAGATCGAAAGCTCTCCCTCAACCAGTCTCTCCTGATTAGGCCTGCCACGCAGTAGGTGAGGGCGCGCAAGACCCTGATAAACCTCTCCCCATGAACCCGAGCACTCCTGCTAAGAAAACCAAAAGTAACGGACCACTTGGGTATTGGTAATCTAATAATATTATCTAAAAGGAAGAAAAATGTAGATTTTTTCATATAATGAATGCTCTCTGGGATTTTTTAAACTGAAGTTTGTGTGGTGGAGAAAGATTAACATTTTTTTATGTTTTACTAGAACTAACCAATATTATTTTTGATCTTTTCACCGAGAAATAGTTTTTGGTACCAGAAAAACAAATTCACACAAAATGTTTTGGGAAATAAAATCCGGAAAACAAGAATTTAGCCTGGAATGCAAATAGATGATATTTGTGCTACGCTTGTTCATTTGGTATTATTTTCCAATACTGAAAGATTTGATGACATTGATTGATATAATTTGAATATTGGTAAGATTTAAGATTAAGATGCACTACCCTGTCTGGCAGCGAGGGTGATTTTCTCCTCGGTGATCCAGAGACTGACATTGTGTCGGGGCCAGCTTGCGGGACTCCAGGGGCAAGCAAAATGAAGCGGAGGAAAGCCAGTCGTTCTGGGTTTGCACTACAACCTAAGAACGAGGAGAGCCGACCCCAATAGGCAATGAGTTGGGACAGTGCAAGGAAGAAGGTAAGATTTTTCCAATAGTGTAAGACAACCATTCAGAATTGCTATTGCTTAATAATGGCTTCAGCCGTGTTTAGTGATTAGATCTGAATAGCCAGGTTGTTCCCCACCTTCCTCTTCCCCATCTCCTCTCCTTCCGATCCCCACTTACCTTCAGCCTCACAACATACCCCAATTGGGGATGCCATAGTCCCACTGGCTCCAGACGTGAGCAATTAGGACTCTAGTGAGGTATAAATTTTGTTAAAAAAAAAACAAGAAAATATCATAAAGCAGTTTCATGTTTTTTATTCCGATTTTTGTCAGTCACAAGTGAAAACAATGTCATATTTAGTGGCTATTCGGTTAAAATAACTGCGAATTGTGCACTGTTTATATTTATTGCAGGAATAAAAGAATAAGTACTTAATATAAATTTAAAAAAAAATTAATAAACATATTTATATCTTTTAAGAAACATATTTATAACATTGATGGGAATAAGCTTCAAAAGTTATACAAAGAGCGTTGTTCTTAAAAATTAAACATATTTATATTATATCGAATAAAATAGCATGGCTTAAAAATAATGTTTAATAATTTAATAAAATAAAATACTTTTTTGTTTAAAACCACGAGATTTATTAATTTATGAGTAAATATGTCAAACAACAAAGTGATTGCTTTCTAGAATAATAATAATAATAATAATAAGCCCTTTATTCTGGACTTCGGTTAGGTACATGAATTTAAACATTTTTTGTTTTTTATAATATGTCCCGAAGCTCAGTTTGCCTCTTGGCATAGGCCTCCTCTAACATTTTCCATTGGGACCTGTCACGCGCTACTCTTCTCCATTGATGTCCAGCCGTGAGTTTTAGGTCGTCTTCCCATCTTATGTGTTGACGTCCTCTACTTCTCTTGCCATCTCTGGGATACCAGTCAGTGACATTTTTGCACCATTTCTCTTGTGAATCGCGGATCATGTGACCTGTCCATCTCCACTTTTGTTGGTATATTCGGGTAACTATATCGGCAACTTTAGTTTTCTCCCTTATTATGTTACATTTCACCCTGTCCTGTTTCCTTATTCCTGTCAAATTTCTCTCCATGGCTCTCTGGCAGCGTTCCAACTTTTCTCTGTGGCGTTTGGTGAGTGCCCAAGTTTCACATCCATAGGTTATGACTGGAAGTACACACGTGTTGAAAACTTTCCTTTTTATTTGCATGCTTAGTTCTTTGGATTTCAAGACTTCTTTCAAAGACCAGTATTTCTTCCATCCATTTGCTACTCTTCGCTCGATTTCTTTAGTGGTTTGATCTTTGTGGGATATTAATTGTCCTAAATAGATGTAATCAGAGACATATTAGAGTGGTTGGTTGTCAATTTTTATAGTTACTGGTTCGGAGTTTGTAAGCAATTTTGTTTTGTCTTTGTTCATGTTTAGGCCGACTTTCACACTTTCCTCGATTAGTGATTCTATAATTCTATTTAGGTTCGTTGGGTTTTCCTCGAATAGGACTATATATTTAGGCCGACTTTCACACTTTCCTCGATTAGTGATTCTATAATTCTATTTAGGTTCGTTGGGTTTTCCTCGAATAGGACTATATCGTCTGCAAATCTTAGGTGGTTCAGTTTTGCACCTTGCATATATATTTTTCCCAGTCTAGTTTGCGGAAGATACTTTCCAGAGCAGCCGAGAACAATTTTGGTGATAGAGGGTCTCCCTGTCTTACTCCTCTCTGGATCTTAAACTTTTTTCCCAAGGTTTCTAGTTGGATCCTCGCTTCGCAATTCAAGTATATGTTCTTTATAATATTGATGTAGTTTAAAGGTATCCCTTGCTCTTCAAGGCTATCCCATATACCTGTGTGTTTTATGCTGTCGAAAGCTTTGGAGTAATCGATGAATGCCATGTATAGTTTCTTATTATACTCATTATATTTTTCACTGTGTGTATGTGATCCAGGGTAGAGTATTTTTGTCTAAAGCCGGCTTGCTCCCGTGGTTGGTTTTCGTATATTATTGTATTGTATTTCTACAATAATATTTAATAATTTAATTTTTATTAATAATCATGTTTATTTTTTATTGCGAAATTATTAATCAATACATTAATTACCTGATTAAGGAAGTATTTTTAAACAAGGTTTTAATTTGTTTATCAAGTTGAATTTATTTTCCATATATTATTTGATTCATATCAAATAATTCAAACAAAGTATTATTTGATTCATATCAAATAATTCATAACAAATTCCAGTTGAAAATTCTTCCTTAATCAGGCAATGTATTAATTAATTGCGAAATAAAAAAATGAAAATCTCGGTTCAAGTTTGAAAGATAGTGCGTATGAATGTATGTAGTATCTCATCATTATTAATGTGTGTGTGTGATTGATATGTATGTCACAAACTTCTGATGTAGGTAGCTAGATTATTTAACTTGATTGATGATTAATTACAGTCATATGAAAACAATTCTCTCCAAATTTTATATCATCATCATCACCACAACAAATAATTACGAACATAGACATAGGACCCATCCTATTGATTTTAAAAGCAGACAGATTGGTAAACAAAACTGATAATGCATATACCAGCATCAAGAAGGAAAGAAAAAGTTCGGCGAGCATTTCAGTAAAAAAAATGCTTATTCATTATTATTTTTAACTTAATAAGTTAAACCTCAAATTGAAGATAATATAATTGAAGATGATATAACTGAAACTTTATCGAAAAAAGAAGGTAAGCGCAGTGGCCCGGAAAGCCAAAGGTCCTGGGTTCGAGTCTAAGGTGTATCCGTATCTTTCTCTGGTTTTCTGTTTCAGATTTTCGGTTGAGTTATCACTAATATTATCTTAATTAATTAAAATACAATTGATTTTATTTTACACATTTCTGTCAAAATAAAATGCGTTTTGTATACATTTCTTGTCAAAATAAAACGCGACTGGTACACATTTCTGTCAAAATAAAATGCGTTTTGTACACATTTCTGCCAAAATAAAATGCGTTTGTTACAATTTTCTGTAAAAATAAAATGCGTTTTGTTCACATTTCTGTGAAAATAAAATGCGTTTTGTACACATTTCTGTCAAAATAAAATGCGTTTTTTTACACATTTCTGCCAAAATAAAATGCGTTTGGTACACATTTCTGTAAAAATATAATGCGTATTGCACACATTTTTGCCAAAATAAAATGCGTTTGGTACTCATTTCTGTCAAAATAAAATGCGTTCGGTTCACATTTCTGTCAAAACAAAATGTGTTTGGTATACATTTCTGTCAAAATAAAATGCGTTTGGTACACATTTCTGTCAAAACAAAATGCGTTTGGTTTACATTTCTGTCAAAATAAAGAACGTTTGGTACACATTTCTGTTAAAACAAAATGCCTTTGGTACACATTTCTGTCAAAATAAAATCCGTTTCGTATACATTTCTGTCAAAAATTGCCCCAAGATTGCATTTTTGCCAAATATATATTTTTTGAGATCTTCGAATTCCCGGACTGATTTTTGTATTCAGAGCTCGATGAACATATTTTGCTCCAAATGTTTTTGGATTTATTTTCTTCTCTTTGAATTCCTGTAGGTATTTATATTTAGTAATAGTCTCGTAGGATTTTTAAGTACATATCAAAATAAGTTAATAAAGGTGATGTCTTGTTGTCTCGCGAATTCATCATATTTGTTATAAAGTCATATTTTTTTAGATACAAATGTCTTTCGATAAGGACGTCTGATAAGATTTATATCAAAACAAACAATTAATAGTTATATTAACAATTATGAAGTAATTAATAAGTATGTCATTTGTGCATTGTTATTAGTCAGCACCCAGTGTTATTACATTTTCTGAAAGCTGTATTTATATGAATCTGTAATTAATTCTGGAGAGACCGAGGGGTTAATTTGAGAAAAAACATTAGATCATTATTGAGAATATTAGTTTAGTTTAAATATTAACTACACCTCGAGAAAAATAATTTTCCTCAGGACCTGTGTCATCTTTGAAGATACCTGTTTGGATGGTCTTTCTGAGGAGAGGAAGGAGTGAACATGGGTCTTGAAGAAACCCTTTCTTATGTGACGAATGTCAACTTTGCACATATCGTCACCTTAAAGCAACAGTGAGATATTATGACTTTTAGGTTTGCGTGAATAAAATTAACCAAAGTTGCAGTTTAATGATATGGTATTAGAGAGGTAAATTATTTAACTTCCACACAAAATTGTAATAATAAATAAAAATAAATAATATTTCCTACTAATTTTGACAAAGTATACGTAAATCTAGAAAAAATATCTCAATACTGAGATGATTTTACTTGTAACACGGGCATTTTCTTGTTAAAATATCCCAGTAATTTATCTTTTAGAGCTCACAATTTTACATCGAACTGCATACTTATTTCAAAAGTGGTTTTTTCGAAGATATATCAGTATTGCTTTAAGGTGACGATATGTTGGGCGCACGTTTGGCGATTTTCCTGATTATACACGGTGCGGAGGGGATCAATAACGCTAGTTCATGGGAGCATCTTCCATTGAAATACCGGTAGAACAAGGATGGCATTCCCATCCGACGCGTACGCTCTAAATATAGCATTCATATATATCAAAGGGACCACCCGTTTCTTCACAGAGTTGAGGGTTTTTTCAGGCAGGTAATTTTTTATCTATCTATTAATCCAGGATATTTTTGTAATTTAATCATTTTTGATGTCTGATTTTTTTAACACAATACCTAGTCATATTTATTTATTTATTTATTACACGCCCTAATGGGCTTTTACATTCTAGTTTAAGTTGAGAAGTAACACAGCTCTTTTACAAAACATTATTTTTCTTGTAAATTCCTTAAAATTATAACTATAAAGAGAACGTGATACAATGAAAAAAATATGTTACAACAAAAGCACATAATAAAATAAAATACATTGGTAAAATTGAAAGAAGTCGAACGTAAATTGCTGGTCAATATAAACAAATAACGAAAAAAATAAGAAATTAGTTTAAATTGTTTGTGCCTCGATAAGTAAAAAAATTGAAAAAAACAATATTTAAAGTGATTATTTTGAAGGTGAAATATATCTCTCAGATCAAAATATTTATTTCCGAGACTTTATGGTCTCGGAAATAAATATCTGGGAATCGGGGAATTTCAATAAGACAGTGTCGAGGCCCTTGCACGCTCGTTTTATTACGATCGGTAGGATAACTATCGGTAACTTCTCATCGTTCCCTACGACAACTGCAGATCGCAAACGAATAGGTTTAGATAATAGATAAGATAATAGATAGTTCACAATGACTAAGTGTCCTTAATATATTCGATATCAACTGTCGTTTGTACGTTTGAGATCTGCAGTTGTCCTAGGGAACGATGAGAAGTTACCGACAATCGGTCGGTAACTTCATATCGAGCGACCGTGCTAGCACACCAGGTGTTGTTAAAATAAAAATGTATTAAATTACGGCAAGATCTTTTGGGTATGTATTTTTTAATGTTTCTGTATTCATTGTATAGTTTGTTACAATGGAGGATTTTTCGACCACCATGCTACTAGGCAAATCCCCGTGGTATAGTGGTCGATTTTCTATACAGTACATTAACATAATATGCAATATAAAAAAGTGAGAGAATATAAAAAAAATATATAAAATAATATTAAAGAAATTTATAGAATATTAAAGAATATAAAAGAATGTAAATGACTTTAGAGTAATATAAAATAGTATGGAAGAATATAGCAGAATATAAAATAATATATATATATATATATTTTTTTTTTAATATTAACTCCGTACAGGACGCCCTGAGGAAAATAATTTCCCTCGGGGCCTATGTCATCTTTGAAGATGCTGCGTGGAGGGTCTTTTTGAGGAGAGGAAGGAGTGAACATGGGTCTTGAAGAGACCCATGTTGTAGGAAGGAGGAAACACAGAAGCCGGTAAATCGTTCTACAGCCGAGCTGTTGAACTTAAGAACGAGTCGTAAAAACGAACAGTTCTCATGTGACAAATGTCAACCGTGAACATATGTTGGGCGAGCGTTTGGCGTGTTTCCCGACTATGCACCGGTGCCGAGGGGATCAATGAGGCTAGTTCCTCGGAGCATGTTCCATTGAAATACCGGTAGAACAAGGATAGCATTCCTACCCGACGCCTGTGCTCTAAAGATTGCAATCCGTTTGTTAAGACGGGAGAATCTATATATCTATCTATAAAGTAAAGAACATAAAAAGCATTTACCTGAAAGAATATATGTTGATTAATTATAAAAGTTATACTCTAGTTGGCATCTAACAAGGGTTTTGTACAACATGATAAACGTGCCTAAATTACTGAAGTCTTTTGAAACTCTCAAAACAAATCCAAGAGTCTTAAAGGCCTTGTTTATAATATTATTGATATGACACACAAAGGTTAGTTTGCTATCGAACATTATACCCAGGTCAATAATTTCACTGATGCAATTTTAAGTTTTTATCATTTAATTTACATATATTGAATAAATATTGGATTAATTATTCTGTAAAAATGAATGAACTGAAATTTCTTTATGTTCAATGCTAGTTTGTTGATAGAGCACCATTCAAAAAGATGTATAATAGACTTCGACTTCGTCAATGATAATAGAAAATATAAATATATAATATAAATAATTTAATATACGCAATAATAATCATGACTTTCTTTTCGTGGGAAAAAACCTAAATAATTATTTAAAATTGTACCTTGTTAGGCCAGTGTTATGCAAATTTCTTTTCGGGGGAAAAAACCTAAATAATTATTTAAAATTGTACCTTGTTAGGCCAGTGTTATGCAACTTTCTTTTCGGGGAAAAAAACCTAAATAATTATTTAAAATGGTACCTTGTTAGGCCAGTGTTATGCAACTGTGTAATTTAATAATGGATAGTTTCAATAAATAAATATGTACACTTACGTTAGTAACTGAGTCGTATCCTTGTCCACTTTGAAAAGTTTTCTGGATGTGTAATCATTAAAGTTAAGTAAAGCTCTGCTGATATCCTGGCCCTTGTCGATCTGGGCCTGGTTTGATCCTTGCCAGGTCTCTATGTACACGAGGGATACCCTCGTATTCAGTGTCCTGAAATACTGCAAAAATACACGACAGTTAGTTACAACGAAATCAATTAGAGAAATACCTACAAACTATTTTATATATCATAATATTTGGCTTGGAAATATACTCCTAATGAACAATAATAAGCTAATGAACAATAATAAGCTCCAAATGGGTGGCATCGAAATATATCCCAAATATGTTACATGGAAACATCCTCATTATAATAATTGTTTTATTTTTTACATATTCAATAATATTATTAATTCATTTATAAAAGAGAGTTTATTTATAAATAAATTAAAATTTAATAATAATTTTTTTTTTTAAATTTTAAATTATGTAGCAATGATATGAACGAATAATATGTTACAAAACTTTCTTAAGAGGTAATGCGGGCACCAAGAAATTTGAATAGTAGGTATTCTACAAAACTGTTGTTTTCACTGTCACTGTTGCGCCCCCGCTCCCCACCCCGATATCTGTGTGAAAAGGAAAACTACATCAAGTATACATAAAAAACTTTACTAATCGAGATTTTGTATTCCCACATTTTCTCCCCCAAAACAGAAATGAAATTTAAGTTTTTTTTTCAACCGTCTAGGAAAAAAGTATTATATTATGTCTGTATGTTTTTAAATACATTGGCGATTTTTTGTGTACGGAATGTCTGTTGTTGGCCTTCAATCTAAGAAAATTTAAAGATTTTTGAAGGGTCCTTACTCTTATAAAAAATTACTTATTAAAAAAGTAAAACGTATATTATTCAAATAGTACAGGTATAGTTACAAAGTAACCTAATTCATGTTAACCTTTCGCTACTGGCCAAAACGTTTGCGTGGAAATTTCGAAAGTAATTGATAAATTAATAGAAATATCATGAAGACAATTTATGATGTGAAATAATTATTGATCAATGACGTACAATAAGATTGACAGTTTGTCTCAGTTTGCCCATTAAATTATATGACGGCGAACACGTGCCTTTTAGCGGAGATTTTATTTACGCTAAACTACAAACTATCTACTGACTACTTGAATGAACCGAAAATGACCCTTGTAAATTTATAATCACAATTTGTTGATCGTAAGAGAGTTTTCATTCGATTTTTAGTTCCGACTCCAGCAAATAATTGAATTTTAGCAAGTTGAGAGTGTCAACACAACTTCCGTCGATGGCTCCATGGTTCGATGGTCAATTGTCAAAGTTTGTTGAAGTGGATCGCTGGGCTTCCATTTATTTGCTCGCTTTTGTGGTAAGTGCCACTCCCTTAGCTTAAACAGTGGAAAAGGGATGTTTATTTATCAAACCGTAAAGTATTCATGCGTAGGTGTTTGATTTACAAAGTTCTGAACAAACAAACTGCTATATCCCGCGCTTGGTAATGGCGTTTGGGTCGATAAACTCAATTAAGAAAATTCAGAATGGATCATACAAAACCAGATACTTGCATAAACATACATTTTACATCATCGAGTAAATTTCATAAATTTCTGATACCTTTTGAGATCAGAAAAATATTTTTATTAATCGTTGACCGGTCAGTGGCCGAGTTGGCATTATATTTGGGTTCCGCCTAGGTGTCGTGTGTTCAATTCCTCGGCTGGTAAGTCCTCCACACGATAAAAGCAAAATTTTTCGCTTATGTGGTGGTAGTAAGAGCCTTTAAAATATTGTCAGGTTATTCGTAACACGGGAATGTTTATATTTCTTGAAATAAGATAATACTAATAAATCTAAACGAAACATGAAACAGAACAAAACGAAACACAGAAAAAAACTATTTGTGTTGCCGCCTAATTTAATTTGATTTTCACATCCAAAAGTATTTTCGTTATTTATTTTTGTGTTATGCGTGTTATGCCATGTTGCGCTACCTTATTCTATGGCCAACGTTTCGGACAGCGTTTCAGTGTCCATCATCAGCACTCATCTTTCCTGATGATGGATACTGTAATGATGTCCAAAACATTGGCCAAAGAAGGAGGTAGCGCCACACGGCATAACATACCAAAAATAAATAACGAAAATGTAATTAGATTTACAAGTATTACCTTCTTCTTCATCAATAATTAATATCACATTGATGGGTATAACTTTCAAAAGTTATACCAATAAATATAGTTATGTTTCTTACAGGGAAGATAGCGAATATAATTTGAAAAAATACATATTATAATTATCAAACCAATCATTATTGGCCCAATTTTTGACTAGCTAATCGATATTTTGAGTATGTTATTTCTGGGATCCCTAACAGCTACGAGTCATTAGCTCCCACGCGGCTAAGGGGAGCAATGCTTCTAAAAGTGTTGCCAAAGAGGCTCTACTCCGAGAAAGGGTGGTTGGTTTTGCTAGGTGACATATTGTGAAGAGGGTCGGGGACTTGACGTATTTGATAGCGGCTCCCAGGGGGTTGTACCAATAACCGAAACCGCGCTGAAATTATGCCACCCAAATCACGGGGAAGTTGGCAAAGCCTCCGCTGGATTAAGCCACGAGATATGGTGCGATTAGGGGGAATTTTTTCAATTTGACACAAACTTTTGGGAAAAAGATGGTATGTAGATACTTGCAGATACAATATTTTTACGGTTTAAGTAAAAATGTAGATCTTTATTTCAAGATTTAATTGGTTCCCATAATAATAGCTGCTATTTCGTATTTTATTAATATTATTTATTTATTTATTTTTCCTTTTCTTCCTAAAACGGTTATACACCAATATACCATGAAAAATATTACAAATTAAAAAGTGCATAAGGGTCGCTTTACTATTTTGTGACATGTATCAAAAGATAGTTGCTGAACTGTCTCTAATGCCTTGTTCTGACTAGGAGAGTATTTTAGTCGAGTAGCGAATATATTAGTAACTAAACGTGTCCGAACACCACAATTTTAGTAGAGTAAACTAGTCGATTGAATCCATTTGGTTCTATTGTTTCGGCGAGTAGGGTCCCCCTCCACGCATTCCTGCGCACTGACATGCGCAGTTCACGCGCAATATGTCATCCGTTGGAGCGAAAAAGCTACTCTAAAATTCTTTATTTTTGCGGCTATTAATCTATTTTCGTGACCATAGTTTATTTATTTTTATCTCGCTTATTTATTCTTCCACTTCTTCTAAAATAAGCATTACAATCAGCTTTATTAGCGTATTTACTTTATTGCGCTGCAGCCCGCCATGTCACAACGCGTCGCTTACTAATTACTAATGCATTAAAAAAGCGCATGGGTAACTATATAATGTAACTATTTTTCTTTGTTTACACTAAAAAATTAAGATACTTCAGTGGAAACCTATTATTGGTTAAATGATTTACCCTATTTTACTTTACTTTATAAAATGTTATAACTGTTGGTTTTCCAAATAAAATAAAATAAAAAATAGGCTGATTGAGTTAAGTGTCAGAGATTAGCTTAAATATATGTTTTTATTAAAATATATATTTCGGCGGGCTTCTAAGGTATTAAAATCGAGCATTCCTGTTAAGAGGGTATTACCAGAGAATACCGGAAATTAGTCATTTTTAAATCAAATTCTAGACGTATTGACTCTTTTTTACAAAAAAACATAAATTTATTTTGAAGGATTGTTATTTTATCTGGGACACGCAGTTTTTAAATTTTAAAAACTTTAAAAACTAAAAACTAACTTTTAATATAGTAAGGTTATATACCGTTGGTCGTTGGCAGATTTGTTCAATTTTCAAACGATAGATTCTATTAAACAACACACATTTCAAATCATATAATCATACAACAAAATAAATCAATATATAATCTGCTCAACACAGTTTTCAAAATTTAAATTTTAGTTAAATTAAAATCATTAAAAAATAAATCCGAGAACATGTTTTGTGACAAAAATACCTCATATTTTCTGTTTATTAAGGTCATAGAAACTAAAATATTTAAAAAAAAATTACATTTTTTGTTTAGACATACTTCAAAGAAGTACACTATATTTAATAATTTATCATCATGCGTTTTGAGCATTTTTGTTGCTTACTTAAATGTACGTCTATATCAAAGCATGTTTGGAATGAAATAAATCGATATTAAATTTTGTATTTAAATAATTTGATACGGGGAATAATCGACCTTTCTGATTGGAACCTCCCTGTTCAGTTGCAAGCATTTTAAAACTTTTATTCTCAGCTGCTAGTCAATCGCTCTTAAGAACAAGGATGGATACAGGAATGGCTAGAATGTATGTTCCCTCTAAATGGAAACTTTTTTTCTATGTTTTCTATTTCTAGGATATGATTTTGTCAAGAAGGGGCCCAATGATGGACCTAATTCCAGGATGCTGCAAACAAGTGCTAAATATGTTCTCCGTATTGCATTTATTTATATGGGACCGCATTATTCCATTCAGATACGTCAGAACTAAATAATAGGATTTTATGCCTGGTTTATTTTTAGTATTTATTGTGTTTTTTATACCGGCTCTATCAGTACATATAATATAGTGCAAATAAAAATAAAACACAATTTCAAACGAATTTTAATTGCATTTATCACCGCACTTTATAACACTTTCGTAGAAATGGTAGGTGTGTTTAAGAGGCTAGACTTTGAACCACACGCGGAACACCCGCGTCTGTCATTCTGTCCCGCTCACAATAAGCTCACGGACACTTACAATACATGCGAATGCGAAATGTGCGAACGAGACAACGCTCAAATTTACCTACAGAAATCGCTCGAAAAGGGGTTTATGGAGAATACACTTTTCTACACCGAAACTTTCACGAAATTGAAATTTAAAAAAAATTATATTTTTTAAAAAGAAGAAGCTACGTCAATAGCTTCTTATAATTTTATAATTCTTTATGAGAGTTGAGTTAGCAGCACTTCTTCCTTAAATAATATTTTTTGATAAATTGAACATGTTTGACAGTGAATGTTTACGTTAATACGAAACGCATCGAAAATTCGAAAACATACCAACATAGTTTTTACCCTCTAGAAGGCAGTTTAAAAAAAATATATTCATTTTGTGCAATTTTCGATGTAGAAAAGTGTTTTTTCCCGGGCGTCCTTTTTGTATGGGCCGAAAAGCGAAGTCTATCATCTTAACTGTATGTAATATTATATTTTTTTCCAATTATTTCTCGCTTTCACTGTTCAAGGATATTCTAGGCCATCAATTAAAATTATAGAGAAATGAAAGATGAAATTGTATATTTATTTTATTTAAATGGGCAAATTTCAAAATTATTATGAAGATTGAAGACGAGTTCAGACTTCTAAATCTGAAGAAAAGACGTTGAATGGAGGGGAGGCAATTTTAGATAACGCTCGATAGAAGAGAGGCTTTTTGTTTAGAGAGGGACAGCAAAAAAATATGTGATCTAAAGTTCCCACTTCCAGATTACATAATGTACAATCTGGAAAGTCAATGACGTGAATTTTAAAAAGGAAAGAAGGGATGAAACAATTTCCAATTCTTATTCGAATAAGTGAGGAATTTTTTTTTTGGAAAAATGGGGGAATTGTAAAAAAATTGTTGAAACCATGGTTTTGATAGGGTAGTCCTTTGTATTGAGGCATTGCAGGTTCCTTTGAATTGCCTAACAATGTGCCAATATTCAGCCCAAACACTGCGGGATCTATCTTTGATGATGGAAAAACTACGAGGGTAACAACAGGGTTGGATGCTCCTTGTTTTGCCAAAATATCCGCAATATCGTTACTCATGATGCCAACATGTTCATATAAATATAATTATAAAAATAGATTTCAATAATTACTTATGTTATTCTTCCATATCATTCTTAGGTTTTACTTATTTAAATAGCTCAATTTACTCCACATTTAGAATTGCACTATATAATTTTTATTTTCAAGTAAAAACATATACCAAATCTGTATCGGGTTTTGGATAATTAGCGTCGGGATAGGACTTAGGCGGCTACTCGGTTAAGTGACCAGTGACGACATGAAAAAAATATTTTTTGGTTTGTTTTAACCCCTAGGGGCCACAGCCCTGCAATTGCAGTGTTGAAGAATCTTGCATATGCACTGCAATTGCAGTGTCGACCTTATATATTAATTTTGTAAAAACTAAAACGTCACCAGACACCATCATTCCATTTACATTTTTTACTCCAAATTTCTTGTGACAGAAAGTCAGGTACATCTCTTATCATCCTGTATAATTTAAAAACGTGAAGGATTTTTTTTGCATTACGTAAAAAATTCGTTATTGGGTTAAAATCCTTTTCAGATCATGTTTCTTAATTTAATGCATTCTGTGCTGTTAAAATATAAAAAAAAGTGTTGAAAAAGTATTTTTATTTTAAAAAGAAAAACAAACATTCCCGGGTTACAAATAACCCAACGACATTTGAAAATCTCCAAATATCACCACACTAAGCGGAAGATGTTGCTTATGTTGTGATGGAGGACTTAGCCAGCCGAGGAATCGAACACGGAACGCCTGGGTGGGACCCACACGCGATACCCATTCAACCACTGACCGGTCTTAATTATAATAATTATGATAATAATATTAAACATAACAAGATATAGAAATATTCTACGTACCAAATCAGCAATGTTGGCAACTTGAATGGCATCGTGCACGACCTCAGCGCGCGTGCTACCATTTCTCTTGTCGAACATCGCCTTGTCTATGACTAGCGCCGTCTCTATGTATTTAGTGGCTTCGCGCACGTCGCGCGGGCGCCTGTCGTGTCCGCTGTCAGAATCGTGGGCACTGTCCGCGTGCCCAGCGTGCAAACCGTGCAGCAGCGAGTCGAAGGCGGCCATGTGCGCGCGTGCATCAGCGAAGGGGTCTCCCTCGCGTGAACCGCGCCGGTGCACCCGCTCCGTCGGGGGCGCGTCTGCGGCACGCTTGTACCTGTTGGAAAAGGGACATTTGAGAGTGTTATGTATCAAAGTATCATAAAATACCGTGGAATAACTGTAGACTCCAAACTAACGGGAACCATTGCCGCACTCTGCCCGATGCTAGGCAGAGAGTCAATTACAATCAGACAATAAATTATTACTTTACAAGACGACCAATAGGCTGGGCTTCACATACGCTGCACCAATATGGGGACATGCAGCTCACACACACAAACAAACTACAAAGGAGAACTTTGGATTGTCTCCTTCCGGGTGCCCTCTCCCATTCTTTACAGTGCTGGGATTCGACCCACCTATCGATATGTTATTTTGTGTGGCAAGCTGCTACTCCTACGGCTGGCTCGGATCCCACAAGTGGTGCTTTCACCCCCTTTCTTGCTAGTTCGTTAGCCCGCTCGTTGCCATCATTACATTTATGTCCTGGTACTCAGATCAGGGTTATTTTATTCATGGTAGCGAGTTCTGTAAGAATAGTCCTGAATTTCATCACCAGTCTAGAGTCGCATCGGTTACTTTCCAGTGCCATTAAGGCAGCCTGGCTATCAGAACATATGCTTATGTTCTTATTCCTGTACCCGATGCGTATATTCTCCTGAGTGCAGGCCAAGACGGCTTTCATCTCAGCTTGAAACACAGTAGGTACAGTGTGTTTCTAGAGGTATACTGAGTTCCCTATTGGATCCCTGCAGACAGACCGCGGCTCCTGTTCCTTCCTCTGTCTTGGACCCATCTGTGAACCAGATTAGTTTAAAGGTTGGACCTGGAACCGTGTCCCATTCCTCCCTTGTGGGATAGATCACCCCGAACTGCTGTCTGAAGAAGTAGTCGCCTTGTTTGCCATCTTGCTTCATTCCAGCTGTCAGGCTAATTGCCCTCAGTCTTGTTCCAATCTCCATATGACTGTTTTTGGGCAGCTCACCTCTCCATTAACCTTTACATTGTAACCTGTAGGCTGCCGCCATCGCCGCCCCCTATATTTCTAAGTGGGGGTAAGTTTAGCAGCACTCCCATGGCTAGTATTGGAGTGGTTTGCATAGCTCCCGTGATTCCTCTGCATACGAGTCCCTGTATGTGGTTGAGTGTGACCATCACTGTTTTCAGTGTTGTTCTCCTCCACCAGGCAAGGGCTGCATGTATGATCCTTGGTTTTACAACGACTGTGTATAGCCATTGCATCATTTTATAGTTATATCCCCACTTTCTGCCGCAGATCCGCCTAGTTGCCCACATGAGTGCGCATGCCTTTTTACCCACATTTTCCACCTAGATTTTCCAGCTCAGTTTGGCATCTGTGATGACTCCGAGGTACTTAACCGTGTCTGAGGGTTCTAACTCCATGGAAGGTTGGATTGTTCCATCCCTCTAGTTTCCTTTTGCGTGTGAAGATTTCTAGTTCTGTCTTGTCTGGATTGACCGACACCCATGTTTCTTCACACCATTCTTCCACTGTTGCCAGTGTTGATTGTATGAGGCCTCTGGTTGTGTCTGCATCCCAACACCTTATTATGGTTGCGATGTCATCCGCATACCCTTGTATATAGAGGCCACTGTTGTTGAGTTTCCGGATGAGGTTGACCACCACTAGCTCCACAGCAAAGGTGACAAGACCCCTCCCTGTGGACACCCTCTTGTCACCATTACTCTGATGTTCACCTCACCCCTTGTCACCGTAAGTATCCGGCCTGAGAGCATGTTCCTCAGCCACCTTCTGGAGGTTTTGTCGAGTCCATGTCTTTTGGCCGCTTCATACCACCAGTTCCCCAGTCGCCTACGCCAGCTCCAGTTTGTATACCAACCTATGCAGTGCCGCGTCGACCGACTTATTTTTTATTTATTTTTTATTTCTTTATTTTTTTTATTTTTATTAAAGGTTTGTCAACAGTGATTTATATCAAATCTCTCACAAAAACAATTACAATAAGCATGGTTCATATTATCACTAATTAAAGACAAACACAGCATTGGTAACATAACTTATCTTTACGAATATTTAGACATTATTTTGGTGAATAGGTACATTACTTATATTCGGCAAGTTACTATCCCATTACATACATATAAACAATATAATAATATCTTTTTATATAAACACGGAGCTTTAAATCTCGTTAACAGATGTTTTAAAAGTGGCCAATGATGATATTGTCAAATTAATGGAATGGTTTTTATATGTCTCGTTAAAATGACGGCATATTCTCGGCAAGGCAGTGTCATATCCCAGCTTGGTTCGATATTTTTTTTATATTTAGGGGAATAAAATGTACATGTCGTGAGTCGTGAACCGATTCTAGGAATATTAAACCTAATTTGATGAAGTAGAAAAGGGCAGTTTATTAAACCATTAACAATTTTGAAAATAAAAGTTAAATCCATATTTTGTCTTCTCTGTTCAAGGGTGCGTATATTGTAGAAATTAAGTCTATCGGTGTAATGGGGAAGCGTTCGCGCTCGCTTATCTGAAAACGCTTAGTGGTACATGAAATGTTTTTGAACCCGCTCTATTCGCTGAATGTGAACTTTGTAAGTTGGACTCCATATAACACTTGCGTATTCCAACACGCTGCGAGTGAATGAGTTATACAGCGCTATTTTGGATTTGGGATTTTGAAAATATTTACTATTTCGTTTGATGAATCCTAACATTTTAAAAGATCTAGAAAGAATGTTGTCAATGTGGGAAGTAAAAGTTAGTTTTTTTATCAATTAATACGCCTAGGTCACGAATGGTTGAGACTTCCTGTAGTTTATTTAGTACCCGCGATAAGGTATTGAGTTGCGTTGCATTATTACTTGCCTGGTTGATACGCAAATTACAGCTCATGGATGGGTTTTTTCCTCGGTGCTCCGTCCCTTATGTGTCTATCCATTAGTCTCTTTATTATCTTCAGAAAGAAGGAGGTGAGACCAATTGGACGGAATGTACCTGGTTTGTCGTAGTCGGTTCTCTCAGGTTTTGGTATGAACACTACCCCCGTTTTCCTCCATAATACGGGGATGTATCCGAGGGCGCAGCACGCCCCTCTGTAGAAGTGCCGGAAAGATTCCATCTTCTCCCGCGCCTTTAAAGGGGTCGAACCCTTCGGTTGCCAATTTTACTCTGGAGGGAGTAATTATTTTAGCCGCAGTGTCCCAGTCCTTACCTGACCGTGTAACTCGGGCTGGTGGTGGATCGGTGTCACCAGCTTCTAACTTTATGTAGCCGGGAAAGTGTTTTCCCAGAAGTTCCTCCAGCTCCTCCCCCCAGTTATTGGTAAAGCTTCCATCTGCTTTCTTGAATGGGCCTTTGGCTGCCCCTGGGTGTTTAGCAAGAATTTTCTTAATTCTTGCTGCCTGCGAGATGGTTTTTACCTCCCCACAGTACTTCTCCTAGGAGCCTGTTTTGGCTTTTCGGATTGCTTCTTTCTGGTGGTTATGACACCTGAATAGTGATAACTCTGGACATAAATAATATCCAAATCCAAATGTAATGTATCATAATAGTCTATGATTTAGAACCATTTATCTATAAAAATAAATTTTACCATTGTAATCTTTGGTCTCGTTGCCGGGTTGTGTAAGGTAGTTACAAAGTCATTTGATTTTAATTGCTTTCTAGATCAGAACTAGCCTTCATCCCGAAAAGACATTTGTCCTCAGAACTTACAATACGTCAATAAACAGTCACTGTAAAACCTAAGTCTTTCAATAAGCATCCGTATCAAAGTAGAGAATACAGGTACCAGTTGTGCCATATTATAATATTCTCCGGAGAGAATAATTAGAGACTTTACAGAGAGGATGGAGTGACGAAACATTTAACGAATACATGTATTATACTCCTGAAATATGCTTTCCATGTGTGGATCCCATATTTTGCGACAGAAGCAGATTTAATTGAGAAGGTACAGAAATGATTAACAAATGTACCAAGAGCTCTGAAAAACCAGCGATGTGAAGACTCAAGAAACTAAAATCACCAACTATAAAATAATGAAGAAAGAGCTGGTGAATTGATTTAACTTTTCAAAATTTTGTCTGGACATCTTTGCACTGATATTCAAGAAATCTTCACTGACAGCACAAACGGAAATCTCTGAAAAATACCCCTTTTGTATCCAATCTAAAACACTAATCTTATTTAAAAATAACTAACTAACAATTGGCAAATATATATATTTTTTCCTTTAATGAAGTAGGTACTTATCTACTGTTGATATGAAAAGCAATTATAAATGAAATTTGATTAATTAGGTATATCATAACAGAGTCCTTACCTGTGCGTCCTAGAGTCGCTGGCATCCTCTGCTACCGCGGGCCCCACGTGCTTGGAGCGTCGCATGCTCTTCATCCGCCACTCGAGGTTGCCGCTATTGGCGCAGCCTTTGTTCGCCTTGGTGCGCGCTTCGAAGATCACGTGTGGGTGCTTCTGCTGAAGAAAATGCCGGGCGGGGCCGTGCAGTAAAGGGGTGTCAATGACTTGATGGCGTGAGACATGTCATGCGGATGAGGCGAAATTTTTTACTATGTAAGTGGACAGTATACTATTTGCTGGTACTACAGAACAGAAAACCTTGTTAGATCTCTCTGAGGTATATATGACTTTAAAGACGAAGTAATTATCAAGTAATTTTGGAGAAATCAGTTTTCTGTAAAATAATTTATATAAATATTCACAATGGTGTAATAGCATGTACCCGAACGATTTTATCTAGCGATTTCTGAGCACATTTGGGGTAAAAAACGTGGATGTCATTTCTTACTGCTACGCGTGGCGACGGGATCACGTGTTGTGCGTTCTCTCTTCTCTATTAGAAAGCTGCTGAAAGGAGACGCAGTGCGTATCACGTGACCCAGGCTGGCTACACCCCCATACATTACTTGCGACGTAGGATGGAAAATCATATTTTTTGTTTTTAATTGAATAAAGAATATTATCGGGCATCATAATGATATCTACGTTTTTTACTCCAAAATGCTGAAGAATCGCTTAAAATCCTTTAAAATCGGTTAAAATCCTTCGGTATGTGCTGTTACACCCAGAATTTATTTGTAGATTATACTTCTATTGTTTATCTATTCTGTGACCAGAAAGAAATTCCCAATAATTAAATTTATATGAAAAAATGCCTCGGCGAAGAACAAAAGGCGTTGAACCCTAATTTTTTGTTTCTACATGGTTTAAGATTTTCACTATCGATCAATGAACTGAACAATATTGTCGGACGGTTTTTGTAGTTTTGGAATATGTCCACCGCCCAAACTCTGGGTAGATTATTATAATTTTTTGCATGAGCTTTTGTATCTTTTACTACATAAAATGTTTACAATTTTCATACAAGTGTTAATAATAAGCAATGGTTGCATACTATCGGTACATACAATGGTTTACAAGTCGATAAAAAATATGAATATTTATATGTGTTGTAAAATTGAATTTATCACGTTAAAAATGACGATATCTTAAGTTTATTTATTTGCTAAACTAATCAGGTAAGGAATTGGCAAATTTCCTTCATAATTTATTTTTAAACGGAGCATTGAAAAAGGTCCTTATGCCTAGTCGAGTTGGTACTCTTAGGCTGATTAGACTCGGAAGAGCGAGTTATGTGTTGATCTATCTAGGGAACATTTTAATGTTAGAAGGCCGCATTAACTATGCAGGTTTAAGTAATGCGTAACTGATACTTCAAACTAACTAATTTAGATGCTTTTGATTTGTGATGTGTATTGGTTTATGTGTTTACCTCCAAAGAGTATTCGACAACATATCTCACGTCAAACTAGATGTTATTGGTTTCAACGTCAGAACATAAAATGGGCTAAAAGAACACAAGTTGCAAAAATAAATCATAAATTAAGTCTACCCCTTACAAGTGGTTTTAGAATACCACAAGGCAATTTATTGGGTCCATTACTATTTATCATGCATATTAATGTTATGTTTTTAGGATATAGGATTTTTCATGTTTTTGGATTTTTGTGTAAAATTGGATTGATGTAAAATGCCGGTTGTTGGCAAAGCCGGAGGTTCCCTATCCTTGATATAGATAGAGCGTTTGTTTGTGTTTGTAAGTGATGAAATTCCTTGCAAATCGTAGTTATTGTGTAACATATCGGTTACTTCTGGTAGAGAACAAACACTTTTAAGCCGATATCCAAGATTTTTTTATTGTTATCTGTCCCTCTTGAAGGGAATTAGATAATCGAGTGCTTATAAATGTCAATTGCCTCATAACTAGGCGATTGAGTAAGAATAGTACAACTCAACACCCCAATACCTCAGAACCCCAACACCCCAAAACACTAACACCTCAAATCCCCAATACCACAACATAGCCCCCGGGTCAGCAAAAAATTGCAAGTAGTTTAAGAATCCCACACTTTCAAAGAACAATATATCTATTTATTAGGCATGTACATTAAAATATCTTACAGATGTAATTCAAATAATCTAATTTTATTATGTGCTATCCTAATGTGTCCTTAAAACAATATAATATGTATTAACAAATATTTCCTTATGTCTAATATTAAGAGTGATAAATTGTAGAACCTACAGACAAGCTGCCATTTGACAGCTTTGTGGGACTACCCTTATTTTGTAAACATGTATTTTTTGATAAATAAATAAAATAAAAAAATAAATAAAAAAAAAATTCAAAATCAGTACAAAGATTATTTTTATGCAGGCATGTTCTTTTATTTATTTATTTTATTTATTTTATTTATTTATTTATTCACGCCCTTAGAGCTTTTACAACAATCATAATACAAAAATAATAGAAAAATAAACAATAATATACAAATTATGTTACATCATTGTTTGGGAAACAGAATTTTTGAAATTACAGAAATAAATTTTGATAAGGAATAAACGAAAATATCAACTGAACTAAATTTATTTCCAAGCCTATGTAGTCTTTGGATTGGGGAGTTATTGAAATAATTAGTTTTCGAAGGATAAACAAAGAACAGCTCTAGAAGCCTCGTGTTACGATTTGGTACTCTGAATGTTATTAGTTTAGTTAAGTCAGGTGCGTCAATTGTGCCATTTACTAATTTAAATAAAAGTACCATATCGCTCTTGGTTCTTCTAGAAGATAAGTCAGTTAAATTAATTCGTTTCATTAATATATCATAATTAATTTGTTCAATGGGTATGGAGAGTTTGAAATTAATGAATCTTAAAAATTTATGTTGAACTCTCTCAATTTTTACTTGATGTGCTTTATAGTATGGGGACCAAATAGTGGAATTATATTCTAAATTACTTCTAACTAAGGCAGTTACAAAAGAAGGTTTTCTCGATATATTTTACATCAATTCAATTTGGGAGGCAGGTATGTATTTGTATTGGATTACAAACTCCTCTGCCATAGGTAACTCCACATGGATTCGCTACATTTGGTTGACTTAGCAGGGGTGCCCGGGTTCATGGGGTAGCGGCGGATGCCTCTGCCCACCAACAGTGCGGCAGGCCGGATCGGGAGCATGACTATCTCAGAACGTCTCCTTGCACTGCAGGGATAGATTAATACGTCCGTTACTCCTGGACATACCAACCCCCGGATTCCTATTCACCCCTCATACCTTTTGCTTTCCCAGAACTTCCTCTCCTTCCTTTCCTAAAAAGACCCTCCACACGGCAACACCAAAAATATTAAACTTTTAATACCTATATTATTTTGTGTACTTGCTTAAATAAATATTTTTTTTGTCAACACCAAAAAAGGATTATCCATGTGAGGTTAAATAATTTAAATATAAACAATAACACCTAAACTAAAATTTAAAAAAAAAGTAACTATCCGCTTATAGATATTTGCTTTCATTATGTTATTTTTTATTTATATCTCTTCTAAACCATAATGGTATATGTTATTTATTTTTTTCTATTGTTGATTATTTTTCTCTTGATTTTTTCTATTGTTAAAAATGGTATTAACTAATGCCACAGTAAATAATTACATTTGGTTTGATCTTTGATCAAAAGAAATAATAATATAATATAATATTAATAAAAATATGACATAGGCCCCGAAGGGAATTATTTTCCTCAGGGCCTCCAGTCGGGTGAATGAAAAAAAAATGCAGTTTTTTTGTACTAATATATATTTTTTATTTTTCTCTCTGTTCTACATATTCTTCTTTTAAAGTAACTCTTCGTTCTTTCGTATAAGTTATATTATAAACAATCCTGCATCTTCTGACCAATCTAAATTTATTTTCATAAATACATAATATTATATCTGTCCGTCTGGTTTTCTGTTCCCAGGGAACAAAACTCTATTAAATTAAAATTTTAAGCACGACTGAATAATTAGGCCTCTTTTCCTTAATTCTCAAATAAAACATACCCTAGTTTTCGTTACAAAGCACAAATCATTCGATACAAAGTTTTATTAATTTCCGATATTGAACAATACCCTTATTTAAATATCACCTGCCTAACCAGGTGCTCCGTAAACCGTGCCGGTTTAATCCACGCCATAGCTATCAGAAGGCAGATGTTGATATATAAAGTAATACTGTTATATATAGAGGGGGTCGTTCAAATATTTGATATAATAATATATCTTCATCGAAAGAAATATGTAACCTTTATAACTAAAAACATACAAGTTCAGTTTTAATAGCCTATATTGGTGTATAAAATTATAGTACAAAATTAATAGACAATATGTTAAACAAAAAATATAAGAAAAAGTTTATTAACTCTTATGTTTATCCATACATAATTGACAACAATAATAATTGGAGAAAAATATTATTTTTAAATAATAATACCTCAAATTTAGTAATTAAAAACATACCAATATAATATTTACCCGGCGTTTTACACAAATAACAAATTAAAAAATTATGTATTAAATAACAAGGACAAGGGTGATTTTTTAAACAAATCTGGGGTTTATAAATTAATTTGTAACGATTGTAACTTTTTTTTATATAGGTAAAACTTCTAGAAATTTTAATGTTAGAGTTAAGAAACATCTAAGGTGTTTGAATAATAATAATTATTCTGAATTTGCCGACCACGTTTTAGAAAAAAATCATTCTTTTGATTTTAATAAAGGGTTAAAAATTTTACACACAAACACAACAGATTTATTAGCAAAATTTTGAAATTTTAGTAATAAGAAAAAGTGTTAATAGTAAATAAAATATTATTAATAACCAAAAAAAAAATTAAACATAGCCATCTCTTAAATTTATTTTCATATTTATAATAATTTATTTTTGTTGTTTAAACAAACTGATTATTCAAACAGTAAGATAGTGTCAACGGCAAAACTTACGATTTCCGCCTGAATTTTAATGTTGCTCATAAATATTAATATACAACTGGAACAAAGAGGGTCCCAATCAGTGGCGGTTTTCTCTAAAGTGCGGTTGTGCGGTGAACCCCCATTAAAAATATGATAAAATAAAACAATCTTGTTGTATAGTAATATAAGCGCATCACAGATAGCTCGACATTAAAATTCCGTCTTTAAAACTCGCGCCACCGAAAAATACGGTATCTATTCCCATTTTGTGCGCGTTGCGATCCGCACACATTTGTCCATACGAAAAAATCATAGCCGATACGAATCGCTGTGCCGGTAGAATGGACAAAACTACGCAGCTTGGTGCGCTGATCACGAGTCAAAATCTCACGTGATCTCCGAACTTTGACGAGTCTCGCCGAAACGAAGCCCGAGATTGTCGCAGGATGACCGGCTGACGGTCGACTTTTGCACCGACGGATGCAAGTTAAATGTTATATATTATGGTATTTAACTTTGTAGTCATTTTTGTACATTTTTATTTTCCTGTTTCTGCATTTCTCCAACCGTTTACTAATGGCATTTTTAAATCTACTATTATATATTATATTCTACATTCAACGCAATTTTTCTTATTGAAAAAAAATAAACATAATTAGCAACGTACATTGAGTGTTGTAAAAACCATTAAACAATTTAAATTCTCTAAAACCTTTTTTTGGTCGTTTAATAATTGTGTCGAGGAGTATCAAGTTATTTAAAAACAAGAGTACCTATTTAGGTACCCCTTCACTAACTTTATTTAATTTGTATGACAAGAGTACATTTTGATTAGACAATATATCTTCTTTTGAATTTCTGAACCCCCCGTTAAAAAGACCGCGAACCGCCACTGGTCCCAATAGGATAGTAAAATAGAGATATTCCTAATAATTTTATATACGGTCCGCAGGACAACAGACCTCAATGCCTGACTTTGTCACAACCTCTTCATTCACTAAACTGTACCCATAGGTTGAGCGATAAGCGATAAGGTTAATATTTCAGACGTCTTGGTAGACGGGTGATGTGGGCGGTTAAATCAAATTTAAGGGCATCTACCAAGGTTTAAATATTAGACATACAAAAAATATGCATTTAACATTTTAATTTTGTTTAAATTAATTGAGTTACGCGGTGTACGAACTATTTACATTTTCATAGAGAATTTTCAACTTAACATTTTCCACGGTATCAATAGCAAAAATATTAAAAAAGATTGCCATACCGTAAAAATCGATTCTTATAAATATTAGATATATTTATTCTTAAAACGCCTAGAAAATTTTAAAGATACCACGAAATCTGGGCGTATTAGGTAAACACTAATTTACCGGATTTTAGAAATAAAATGACGTAAAAAAACAAGTTTTTAATTTCAGTAATTATTTTTTATAAATAATACATACACATTTGTATCACACGTTACACAAACCCAGCATAGCCGCTAAACTACTTGAAAACTGGGATGCTTTACTTGCCTTGACGCGAGCAGGCGCTATAAAGGGGACACTTTTTTTTGTATCACAAACCATGTTACACAAACCTAGCATAGCCACTAAAACCACTTGAATACTGGGATGTTTTTCTTGTCTTGACGCGGGCAGGCGCAATAAAGGGGCACTTTATTTTGTATCACAAACTATGTTACACAAATCTAGCGTAGCCGCTAAACTCAAAATCTAGGTTAGGTTAAAAGTGTTTAATTTTAGGATTACATTTTATATTAGTTAGTTCAACCAGCACGTACTGTACTTAAACGTCCCGTTGACATGAATTTATTTTATAAGTTTGGTACTTTCGGCAAATGTCATATTTGATTGTGTTTGATTGTCTATTGGTCTATTCATTAAAAAAGAACGCTCCGTATTATCCGTGTATTGAACTAAGACGAGAAATATTCCGGTATATTAAGAAGTATTATCCGGTAAGCGGAGTAATGCATATTTACCAAATTAGCACTTGTTATTTTAAATATACGAGGCTGTCACATTCTACGACATCTAACAATCTACACATTCAAGACATTGGATTGAAATAGGTAAGTTGTTATTTAACTCCTTAAATAACGTCCATTAGGAATTCTAATGCTAATATTACTTAGACAATCAGTGGTTTAGGCTTATTGTTAATAATTATGTATACATGTATTAAGTAAGTAGATAAATTATTTGATATTGATTCATTCATAGTTTCCATTAATCCGATCAAAAGCGTTTCTATCTATTCACTAAAATGGAGAATGCAAATGAAGTCCCTTTCAAATAAAACAAAAAAAAAAAACCCTCTCCCACAAAATGGCAGACACGAATGTACACAGTACGAAATACGATAATAAATCCCTTTATTTGCCTACCCTGTAGAAGGAGTAGAAAGGATGCGTCGGTAAATAAATGCTATTTTTTTACACACACATTGTGGCTTTTGACGGAAACCTATTTATTAGGGAAGCTCTATTAAATGGCGATAATTTTTAGCCAGTACGAGCAATAGTTTCAACACACTGTTGGTAATTCCTGATTAATTATCAATTTGTTTACGTTTATTTGATAGTTTTTCCATTTTTTATTTAATTTTTATAATTTTTTAATATTAATTCCACACAGGAGGCCCGAGAAAAATAATTTCCCTCAGGGACCATGTCATCTATGAAGATGCTGTGTGGATAGTATTTTTGAAGAAAGGGGGAGTATGGTGTAGGAGGGAGAAAACACAGAGGCCGGCAAATCATTCCACAGCCGAGCTGTTGAACTCAAGAACGACTCGTAGAAACAACCCGTTCATATGTGACAAATTAACGTCAACCGTGTGTATATGTTGGGCGCGCGTTTGGCGTGTTTCCCGACTACGCACCATGCCGAGTGGATCATGATGCAAGGAGCACCTTCCATTGAAATACCGGTAGAACAAGAACAGCATTCCTACTCGATGCCTGTGCTCGGAAGATTGCAATCCGTTTGTTAAGACGAGAGAATCTATCAAGCGGACAGCCCGTTTCTGCACAGTCTCCAGACCAGAGGTGGCTGCCAAATTCAACCGTTTGAATACCCACGTTCACTCCAACTTTTCCACAAAAAGCGCACACAGCATCTCCAAAGATAACGTAGCCCCTGAGGAGAACAATTACCCGTGTCGAATTAATGAAAGAAAAAATAAACGCGTAAATTTTTTACTATGTTAAAATATACAATTTTCTCATTATCTGTCTTCAATATACTTAGTACCCCTAACTACAATTTAAAAAAAAATCAACTATTTTTTTCGACTATGGTGTTATGGTCCATACCTTAAAGTTGGAAACTAAATTTTGAAGAAATAAACACGAGTTGTTTGTGGAAGGTAAAAAAATCTCGGACTCTTGGAAAGTTTCGTCCTGAGGGACTCCCCCCAAATATGGCTTGTACATTTTTTATTCATCTGAAAGTTCTAACAGCAAAATATATTCTTCATAAATCCGAAATAAGCAGAGTATTTTGCAGCGGAGAATTTAAAAAAAATATATATTGAAATTCCATCTTGCTAAATTCCAACATCTGAAATATTAATAAAAAATGTACTTTTTATTTTTTTAATTTATCGTAGATACATTAGTATCTTAAATTTTTTTTGTATTGTTCTCACAGTTCAATAATATAATACCTATATACTCAGATATTTAGTATATTTTAAAGCTGGATAAGTCCTCCATTACAACACAAGCAACATCTTCCGCTTAGTGTGGTGGTAGTAGGAGATTTTCATATGTTGTTGGGTTATTCGTAAGCCGGAAATGTATGTCTTTCTTTTTTAAAAAAAAAAGTAAAGCTGGTCTGTCAGTAGAAATATAAGAAGATTTTATACATGCTTTCTTGATTTTTAAAGTCTTCTTCTCATCTTACATTTAAAAGTGTCGTAGCTTCACTATTATTCCTTAGTCTTTGACCTATTTTAATTACACATGTTATGTAGGATTACATTATCATTTATCAGTAAAGTAAGTATACTAAAAATGACGGCGGGAAATTAAATTTTAAGCAAACACACCTTAACAATTGTGGATTTACATATTAACATTAATCTATTCAATCCAATGCTTTTACGATTCAGGTAAATAAAATTTGATAATTAAACCTTCAAGGATTAAATACAATTAATCATTTCTTACGATTACGTGGCTTATGGTGTCTCTGGGACGGTAGATAGGTATTATCCATTAATGCATACTGCATTTTTAAAAACTCCAATGTGCCAATTGGCCACAAGTCGTAAACTTACGAAAAAACTTACAAATGTAAAGCTAGCCAGTTTAACTTTTACTGTAGCTAGCGTTGAAACAGACTGTCGTAAGAGTACCAAATTTAGATTCTGTCCTTGAGCGATAGCTACCCAAACCTGAGTAGACGTCGTTGTAAACTATTTTTCTTGAAAAAGTAACATGTTAAAAATTGAAATTTTAATGTTTATGATTATAGTAATATTAAATGCTCTACCAAAAGAGTAGGTTCAATAGCATATATACAATGGCAATTTAATATGGTAACTAACAAACAGAATTCACGCATATTAACCCTAAAAATACTTGTATTAACGATGAAACATACGAGTATATGGATTCATTGGCTTTGAACCACAGTAAGCGGTTTATATATCTGTATTTATATTTGTATAATTTTTTTAATGGGGGCGGCCGAATTAAAATCCGAACGCTCGGAATTATCTAAGGTTGGAAATAGTGTCACGCATACGGTCGGTCGACTTGCGACTTGACGACGTTGCGCTGACGAGCTGGACGGACTGGACTTGTACGCAGCTTACGCAGAGATGGGGAAAAGGAGAGGGTGGGGAAGTAGCTGGCTATTTAGATCTGGTCACCAAACACGGCTAAAGCCATTTCGACTAACGTTTCAATTCTAAATGGTGGTCTTACACCATGGCGATATATTAATTAATTGTGAAATAACATAAATTAAATAAAAATTATTTGCGCACGCCGGGTTCGAACTCGCGACCTTCGGATTGGGAGTAGAGAGCCTTACCCCTCAAATAGATGACATGTTTTCTAAATTGCAAGTAGGTAGGTAATTATAAAAATGACCGTCTTCGCCTGAGTCTGAGAGGGTAGATTTGTCAGGTGGAAGGTTTTCTAAAGTGACAAGTTAAGGTACCCTTAACTGATCTAACCCTTATCCTCGAAGCAACTTGACAACCCCCAGAATTCCTCCAACAGTGCTTCTTATCCGATGACAGATACCTACCTACTTAATCTTATTGGAGCTAGCAAATAATTGCTGTTATGGTATTCCCGGAATAAAAAAAAGAAAGAGATCGTAAAAAATTTTAATGCCTTGTTAATATTATTAAAAAAACTTTTATTATATTATACAAAATTATGCTATTCCTAAGATATTTTTATGTTTCGCCTTTCGAAGTTATTGTTAAATAATTATTAAATTTTATGTTTAATAACTCAGGTACGGGACATACGTCATTCCTATGTCTAATTATATTAAATTCTACGTTAAATTATCGTGAAAATAAGCTTATGTGTCCAAGCCGTTAACTTAATGAGTTAAACCTCATTAAGTTAAAAAGTTAAAAATTACCTCAGTTTTTCCGGGCCGAAGGTCCTGGGTTCGAGTATATATATTTTTTTTATTATTATTATTTTTTCCTTTATTCATAAAATACTTTTGTATATCTACAGTATTTTTACATGCTTTTCGACTATCACACTAGACACATGGCCTTATTATGGTTGTGAAATAACCGTATTGTCCACGTTATCTTGTCCTAATAATACATGATCGCATGGTCAGTTATAACTGGTATCAGTCGGAATAGATTATAATATTATAATCTATTCCGAGTATTCCGACTGATACCAGTAATAACTGATTATAATATTTCTTCAAGCTTCGCAAAATCACTTTGTGGCGTCATTTTTAATTAAATTAAACAAATACCTTTGTATCAAAATTGGTAATTGTGATTATATAATTTGTACCAAAATTGGTAATTGTGATTATATAATTATTATTAATTATATTCGACTACCATAATACGGGCATTTGCCTAGCTTGGTAGTCAAAAAGCCATGTAAAATAAACCTGTAACAAAGAAAATGAATAAAGAAAATTAAAAAAAAAAAAAAAATAATAATAATAGTAGTTGATACAAAGTTATTTGTTTAATTTGATTATAATATTATTTATCCGGTCAATTGGTTCACTACAAACTATAATTATTATGACATTATAACTTTTTGTGCATTATTTACCAACTTCAAACCTAAAATCGATTTCAAAAACATCTTTAATAGTAAATTGGTATGGGAATCAAACGATTTTATTTACAGTGTCGATTGTTTGTACTTATACCCTGGATATACAGTTTAAAGACAAATAGTTTTATCATAAATTTCTTTAAATTAATTTACGAAAAAAAATTTCAAATTTACTTTTTCATTTTTTAGTACAGGTTTAGATTTTTTTTAAATAAAACAAACACTTAGTATTTAACTACGTATATTTATTATTTGATAAATCGACCGGTTACCCTATTTTATCTAAACCGAATGCATATTGTATATAAGTATGCCGGGGGCTTACTTACATATAATCGTTTTCAATGACAGTTTGATTATAAAAAAAAACAAAACAAAAGATTTCTTTTAACAAATCAATTGAGAATTTGCAAGGGTGAAACGCTTTGCCTGCGCTTACCAAAATAACAAAGGTGGAAACAAACCATACCAAGTGAAGCCATAGAGAAACTTGATATTTTTATTTGCACATTCCAGAAAACGCGACCACAAAAGGTGGAATTCCACAGAAATGTTTGAGCATATAACGGGTCCACTTTTACCCGCTAAAATTTCAATTTCATTCGTTTAAGAGTATACAAAAAATACATTGCTTTCAGACGTTCGTAGAAATGCAGCAAGTCACAGCCAATGACTGTTTTGTACTTTACAACTAGTAGAATTATAATCTTTTGAAACCATACTCTAATAAAATATGACAAAAGATTGCTATGCATTTCACTTCAGACTTAATTCAGACAGATTTCGTTAAATTTACTTATTGAAAGCGGGATGACTCCTGCGTGCTTGAATGGTTATGATCCTTGGCTACAAATTCGGAAGTTGCAAAATTTATTTGGATAATTTGTGTATTTATCTATAAAATATATATGTAACAGTATATTTTCGACACGTTCCATGTTTGCTTCAGAATTGCCCTGGTGAAAGACCATCATTCAAAATCGAAACGTTGCTTCTTCTTCCTTGGACTGTCCCAACTCATTGCTTAGGTAGGCTGTTGGGGTCGCTCTTCTCGTTCTCAGGTTGTAGCTTCTTCGATTCTGATTATCGCTTTTATCCAGGCTGTTTCCTTGTAAGATTTTGGGTCATCGAGTCATCCAGGAGTTCTTTGGTCAACCTCTGGATGACCGTCGATAAAGCTCCATACACATTGCCTGCTTCAATGTGTGGTCTGTTGGTCTCCGTCTTATGTGCCCATACCATCTCAACTGTCGTTCCTTCAGGTTACTGTTTATGTCCGTGACTACCACGAATGCGTGAACTTTTGATCTTATCTTTCAGTAATACTCCTGCCGTCCAAACCGGAAAATCGAAGCGTTGCTTGTAATGGATTTATAAGGTTTTTGATGACCAGATCTGAATAGCCAGGCACTTTGCCTCCCCACTATCGTCAGCCTCACAACATACACCAATTGGGGATGCGAAAGTCTCACTGGCTTCAGACAATTGGGGCTCACTTTTGCGGTAATCACATTCAAAATACCAACCTTAAAAAGGTATCCTTCCAATCTAGTAGTCTTTATTATTAAAATTAATTAAAGATACTTCGAGATTTGCACAAGTAAAATCTATTTTTATACATTGCAGTATTATTGGTCAAAACATTTTTTTTAATACTGTACTAATAGAGCTATAAATTCTTTATAATTTGGTAGGCAGGAATATGTACCGTCGCCCAGAGAACCATTTATTGGACAACCAACACCTCCTGCCATAGGTCACCCCATTGGTTCGTTACTTTCGCACAGTTGCAGAGGTTCAAGGGGTGAGGTTTGCCCAGATCTCAGCAGCAGATGTACCTGCCCACCAGGCCGGATCGGGAGAGACTGATTGAGAGAGATCTTTTGATCTCTCCAGCAGGACTCTCAAGAAACATTGCCTTGCACCGCAGTGCGAGAGATTAATATATCCGTCACTCCTGGACACACTAACCCACCGTTACTACCTTTTTTCTTCCCCAAATTTCCTCTCCTTCCTTACCATATAAAACCCTCCACACAGCATCCCCAAAGATGATATGCACTGAGGGGAATTATTATTTTTTTATTATTATATTTTAAAAATCCCTGTAGAAATTAATTTTGCACAATTTAATTTAACTGAAGAAAATTTCGTTTCATTCATAAGAAACGTATTTAGGTGACCATACACTGTGTTCAGAAGACGGTGAAAGAAAATGCATTTATTTAAATAATTTATCTTCTTTGTTCCCAGCAGACTGATATTGGAGTACCAAGGATCGTGGAATTAAGGTACCCGATTCGTGCGATAGCTATAACCTGTCCCAAGCTAACCTGCTATCAAAAAGGATTCCTAGTTTTACGGCGGGGAGAGAAAATGACGAATTGCCTTTAAAATAAAGTAAAATAGTTGATCTTCTTACCCGAAAAAAGGCCTATGATGCTGAGATATAAAAAGGAGTAAATACTACTTCAAATGGAAATTGAAGGACTGTAAAGGGCGTAGCGGGTCGGCCAACAGGGACCACTTCAGGCAACCAAATATATCCAATTCAAGAGACTGAAATCTTGCAGTACTTGTCTATTAGAAACACATCATTTTCAATATTTGGACATGTTTTTATTTTTACTGCAAAAGTATTATCGTAATTACTTTTTAAAACAATAACGTAGGTATTAAATTGAACTACGCACTTAAATTTATCAATATTGAAAACAATGCGGAAAATGTGAATTCTGAAAATTGTCTGAGAAAAAAATAAATTTTATTAGCTTATCTCCACACTGGAGGACTTCAAGAAAATAAATCTCCTCGGGTATGTGTCATCGTTGAATATCCTTTGTGGAGAGTATTTTTAGGAAAGGAAGGAGAGGAAGTTCTGGGAAAGAAAAAGGTAAAATGGAATCTGAGGGTCAGTGTGTCCAGGAGTGACGGACGTATGAATCTATTCCTCCCACTGCTCTGCAAGCTCCGAGTGAGTCCTTTGGTCTCCCTTAACCAGTCTTTCCCGATCTGACATGACCACGCCCTTGGTGGGCAGATATATCCGCAGGCTAGATACGTACAAACCTCATCCCATAAATTCGGGAAACCTTGCTAGGTCATCAAACATCATAGCGAGGCACTTGGGGGTGACCTAGAGGTGTTGGTTATCCACGTTTGGTTATCGTTGGTTCTTTATGTACAGATCAATTAAATTATACTTTATTTTTACTTCTATTTTATCCTAACGTCATCATATACATAAAATAGTTCAGTAATAAATTAGATTTTATCCAATCATCAATAAACCTACCCCCATAAAACAGGTAAAAGGGTTTACAGAATGGATGTGGAAATTGAAGAGAACCAACTTCGCTTTACAAGAGCTAGCTATCACAAGACAGCAATACAAACTTATCCCACTGATTGAAATTCCCCGGGCTTTATAAAAACTTTTCATTGGAGTGAGTAAGTTTTTAATTTCAAATGCGAATCAAGAATTCCCAAAATTAAGGCGACAAACTTAACTTCAAGTCAATTTCATTACAAAGGAAAAACTAAAACTTAGGTACACATTTAACATGGTGCCTGGAAAATAGTATTATTTTCATAAACATAGTAACACTGATTAAAAAAATGAAACTAAAGGTAAACATTATTTGCATGAGTTTGCCCACTTACTGCGTGGCGGGCTGGATCGTGAGAGACTGATCGAGGGCAATCTTTGTACCTCTCTAGCTAAAATGTCTAGACCCGTCACCTTGTACCGTAGTGAGAGGGATGGATTCAAATCTCAGTCACTCCTGGATACATTGACACCCAGATTCCAACCCATCGCACATACCTTTTTCCTTCCCAAAACTTCACCTCCATCCTTTCCCTAAAAAGTCCACACAGCATACCCAAAGACGACAGAGTCTATTGGAATTTAAAAAAAACACTTATTTGTGTAAAACCACGAGATTAATTAATTTATTTTATCGACCGGTTTCGCTTTGCTCAAGCATCATCAGGGTACAAATTAATACTAAACAAGACATACGTAGTGTGTGCTTATATATAAATATAGAGGGAGACAACACGATTAAAATACGACAAACAGTAAGATACATTTACATCAATAAAAAGGAAGTGGGAAAAACCGACAGACGGCATCTCACTGGGGAAATTATTTTCTTTTCCTCCTGTGTAAAGTTAATGTAAAAAAATACATTTATGCAGACTAATTAAAGGGTTATAATAATATATCGAAAGGGACAAAGGGAAATTGTTAATGGTTTATTGGGCTAATAGTTAACTCTAATTGATTATTATATGACAATTGGTTTTTGCTGCTTTTCAAATTTCGAATGCTTCCAAATTTTTAAAGCGATTTTTTTTCTTAAGGGTCTGTTAAGTGCAGCTAACGTAAAAAAATTATCCAACATATATGTCAAGCCACAAATCTTTGTATAATTAAGTAGTTCGTAGCAGACTTAATCTTAGAATTAATTCCAAATCTGTTAGTAAATCATGTAAAAAGAATACAACAAATTTCCAAACACTTTTGTAGGATAAATTTAGCTAAACAAGCGGAGTTTTTTTGTCGAAATTGAACTCGCCAAAACAGCACAATAGTTGTATAAGTTTTCGGAGTAAGAAGGAAACACTTTTCGCAGTTTGCGGCTTATGAAGGGTTTTAGTTTTGAAAGAAGAAAAATAACGGTCAGCGCCGCTTGTGTTCGCGTCCTAGTAATGATATAAAAAGCGGCTCCGGCTGTCCCCTGCCTCCCCTTTAATCTGACCTCAGCGGGGAGGGGAAACAGGGGGACGATAAATTATATAAAGAAGACAAGGAAATGTGCAGAAAGGGTGCTTGGATTACAGGCATCTTGAAATGAGGACTAGTTCAATACTAGAGAACGGTCGATGTCGATTCATCAGTCCATATATATTTCTTATTTTATTTTGTTAATTCCTAGTGTTCTGAGTAAGAATTCATTAAGAGGGTATTACCAGAGAATACCGGAAATTAGTCTTTTTTAAATCAAATTCTAGACGTGTTGACTCTTTTCTACAAAAAAACATAAATTGATTTTGAAAGATGGTTATTTTATATGGTAAACGCATTTTTTAAATTAAAAAAAAAAAACTAATTTTATTTTTAATATACTAGATTATACCGTTAGTCGTTGGCAGATTTGTTCAATTTTCAAACGAACAACATAATATACAACACAAATTTCAAATCATATAATCATACAACAAATCAATATATAATCTAGTAAATACATTTTTCAGAATTTTTATTTTAGTAAAATAAAAATCATTAAAAAATAAATCCTAGTACGTGTTTTGTGACGAAAATACCTAGGTTTTTCTATTTATTTAAGGTCTTACCAACTAAAATATTTCAGATTTTTTTAACACATTTATTTTGTTTAGACATTATTGAAAAATCATATTATTATGATAAAAAAAAAACATACAAGAGGTACACGATATTTAATAATTTATCATCGTCCGTTTTGAGCATTTTTATTGCTTACTGGAATATTAAAGCATGTTTTGAATGAAATAAATCGATACTAAATTTTCAATTAAAAACATTTGATACGGGGAATATCGATCTTTCTCATCGGAACCTCCCTGTACAGTTGCAAGCATTTTTAAACTTTTATTCTCAGCCACCGGTCAATGGCTCCTAAATTGTAAATTATTATTAAACTAAGTATGAATGCATTTAATTGTAAAATATATAAATCTGACAAGGGAGTGTGCAGAAAAGGTGCTTGGATTCTTGGCATCTCGAAATGAGGCAGTCTACATTTACTCTTTGACATTAAACGGGAGTTAATAAGTTAATGACGTCTTTATTCATATTTCAACCACCTTAGTTCCACAAGATCGAATGGAATGAATTGACCGCATCTTAGGTGCATAATTTAGGTCTGTGGATCGCGTATACGACTTATTTCAATTCTAAGAGCTTCGTTAGTTCAATCCGTTCATTAAATTAGCCAGTAATTTTGCCATAACGAATGACGTTAAAATATATGTATATTAATCGAATCTTTTCTGATACTATGGAAGCCGCGCTAAAATTTATCAATCGTTGGTCGGAATATCTGTTGTAAATCGTTGACCGTGCTCACAAATATTCATAACTGACCATAGTTGACGGATTTAGTCAATATAGTATTGATATAAGGTTTTATCGATACCTTAGAAACTTCTCACAAGAAAAGCAACACACTTCAGTTCGCTTTTATGACTGTTCCAGACTTTTTAGAGAATTAAATATAGAGTAAATTCACATTGAAATATAAGGTCTTTTAATAGGGACATGTTGCAGCCATGTTGTTAAAGTGACATATGTTAAATTTGTTGTCAATTGTTAAATAGTGTACGTCAAATCACCATGGAAGATTATAGGAAAGGTGTGCAAACCATCAAATTTGAGATTTGATAAAAAAAATCATTGTTATCTTGCACGGCGGCGACGTGAACTAGACCCTGAGATCGTGAGAACTTCTTCCTTTGAGGTTATTTCAAGAAGCAGGTCTAAGAAAATAAACTGCAAACAATTGACGCCCCCAAAGTCAACATAACAAATGCCATCCAGCAAATTCAGCCAGATTTATGCGATTATTGAAAATTGGACCTTAAATATACGGGCCACCAAGCAAAGCCGCGACAGACATTTGAACGTTGTTATATTTCATACTTAATGCCATAAAATATACTTTCAAATAAATAAAAAAATGAGTGAATATCTTACACAAAATTTGTTTTATTTACATTTTTAAATTGAGCGTCCTTATTGAAACCCTTATATAATTTTTAGTAAATTCTTATGTATATTCCAACTATGTAAGCATGGAGATATGAAAGAAACCCCATTAAAACTGGGAAACGCCGTAAATTGCAGCGTCTCAAAGAGATGCAATTCATTTAGGAAGTCGGTGCAAAAGCGCTAACGACTCGCATAATTCCTAATAATTCAAAAATAAAACAATGCCCCCTTTTTTGTACTAGATTCTACTCGAAAGCTTTAGTTTTTCATCTTTTTTAACCGTCATGTTCGCTTACCCTAGAAACGCTCTGCATTATCTACAAAATTTATTTTTATTTTGATAGAAAGCATTCACTTTGCGGTATTTTTTAATTTATATCATTTCATTTATATTTAATGAAATAATACAAATACTTTATTTATAACCAAGAAATATATTTTACATTATTAATACCAACCGATTTCGCCTATCTCAAGCATCATCAGGGTACAAAAAATATGACAAAAACTCTCAAATTTTCAAATGTTTTATTTTTTTTAATTTTAATTGTGTACCCTGATGATGCTTGTGATAAGCGGAACAAGTTGGTATTACTAAATTTAAATGCATTTCGTGATTATAAATAAAGTAATTCTTTTTTATTAAAATTTATTTATTAATGCCCTAGTGGGCTTTTAAATGATAATGCTACAAATTGATTACAGTAATTAAGTATAATAAGATTAATGCAGTTGTAGATTGTGAAATAATTAATATTTTTATGTGCAATGCACAAGATAAGCAACTGATTCAAACCGCCTAGAGCCAGTAAGACTAGAACATCCAAACATATTCCCAAATTTATAATTTTATAATTAAAATTATTTAAAATATTCCCAAATTTATTGCCCAAATGATGTAGTCTATTTATAGATGTATGAGCCTCATAATTTGTTTTGAAATTGTCACAGAAAAATATAGCACTTTGCCTCGTTTTCCTGGCCGGTACGTAAAATTTTATTTTGGCGAGAATTTCAGGTTGTCAATGCAATTATTAATAATTTTATTTAATAGTACAAGGTCAGAGATTATCCGCCTATCTGACAGCCAAATATACCACATATTTTTACATGATTATGAAAATACAAATCAATCAAATTAAATTTAAGTACTTGCACACTCCGGGATTTTAGGTCATAGTTCCATTTGATATACAAAGTTGCCTAATATTATAGATTAGTAAATATTTTATTAAAATATTGTTTGATTGTCCAGTTCATACCTGATATATGGTAATGTATTTAAAAAATGTATTTAAACTGATTGGTGACCAGATTTGAATAGCCAGATACTTCCCCAATTTCCTCTATCCCATCTCATTCCCCCTCCCGACTACCTTCAGCCTCATAACATATCCCAATTAGGAATGCTATAATCTCACTGGCCGCAGACTGGAGCAATTGGGACTCTTATGTTGTGAGGTATTCAAATAAAAAATTGAATATCGACGAAATATTATTGCAGAATACGAGAATTTCCTCACATTAAGATTCTCCCCACAAAATACCTAATCATATTGAAATTAAGAAAATTCTGACATTTAAATGCATTTAATTAAAGAATGCATAATATTTTTATTAGTGTTAAGTCTGCCTTATCCACAGTCAGACATACACAAGCTCTTCAGAAATAAATAGGTACTTGTACGATCTGGTTTATTATTTATCTTTACGTGTTTACAATATATTTTACTTCTGGGTCACACGGCCGACTGTACTGTCTAGGAATTGAATTTGATCGCGATCGTCGACCAGACGGTACCGCTAGGGTTTACCTGCTCTTACTACTGGACATCTGTTGGAAAAAGTTGAGATCTGTCGGAACTTGAAACTACATATAATTGAAGAAAAATTAGAATTTTCTCGCGTTTCCAGACTTACGAAGTGTGGTTCGTTTTCCACTTTTTCATCTATGATAGGGATTGGATGTCTAGCGTCTACTGTCTACTGTGTACCGCATCTGGAAGGCTGTATAATAGCCTTTGGTCGTGTTAGAGGAAGCGGGAAACGGAACCCGAAGACCGGTTCTATTAATAAAAGCATTCAAATGCAATCCGACAGTCCGCCGGCCATTTTAAAGTACCCGCGATCCTTTTTAATAAAGTAATTACATTTTCTCCTGTTCTTGTGGCTGCGAGAATATTTAAGATGTATTCGAAAGATATTCTGCGGATTAACAGTGAATTTCGATTCTGTCTGCTAATAATTAACTTTTATTATTCTTTTTATAACATTTTCTCTCATTCTATTATTCTAAACCGTATGAATAAATTATATCCTTTTTTTTAAATTTGCTGTGTTATATACAAATAATTGTATGCTTATATCTACTATCTATCTTTTATAAATTACACTTTGTTTTATTTCAGATTTTATTATTTAAAAGCTATATACATATATTTTTTGGCTAAACTGAATTAGTTTTTTTTAGGTACAACTTTTATGATTAATTTTTTTTAATCTCTTCTATATTGTTCTATATACCTGACGAGTGAATTACTTTTAAAAACTTTTTACATTAAAATTTTTAAAATTTTAAAAAGTTTTGGTATGTTTATTTCGAGTGATAAAATTTGAATGAAAGAAAGTTGATTTCATCACCTTTCTAGAACTGTTTTTAGTTTTCGGATACATTCAGAAACTCCCAACGAATCTTTTTATCATTTTTCTGTTTTACATTTTTCATTCGAGAATTGTTAATAATTATCTTTAAGGATTAAATTTATATTCCATCAGTTTATCAGCATAAAATAAATTAAAATGTTAATTCTTAAAATTAATAAGGTGATAATATTTTAAGCCACTTTATTCATGTTACTGATTTATTTTTTATTGAATATTACTAACTTTAATTATTGTTTTAACAGGTACAAACACAACTTGATGCACTAAACCGATATGGTTGCATATCGCTCTTGTATTTCAAAAGACAGAGGTCTATTATTGATATTGTATGTAATCTTATGTATTCTCGTAAATATGACTATGAGTAATTGCCTGTGTGATAGGTAACTGTCTGTCTTTTTCATATTGTACTTTCTTATAATATGTATGCTTTAGTGTTATAATAATATAAGTAAATTGGCCTGTTACCAAATTGCTTTGGCAGTTTAGCGGGTGCTTAAAATAATTTTTTTTTTTCGAAAATCAAACAACTGCCATTTACGGATGTTTTTTTCTGCAATCACTGTTCATTTAAAAAAAATTATACCAAAAATCACACAAGTAATATGTGGAGTTAATGTAAAAAAGCATAATTTTTATATCAATATTAATTGTAGTTAAGCTCTCTTTTTAGGGTGAATTAATTGCTTATTTTCTAAATTATTTTCTTAAATTTCTCATATTAACCTACAACCTACACAAAATTATTATATTATACAATTTATGCCATGTGAAATTAAAAACTGCTTTCTGTTTATATTTTTTTCTTTCTGTTTTCTTATAATCTAATATATAAAAATCTCGTGTCACGGTGTTTGTGGTCGCACTCCTCCGAAACGGCTCGACCGATTTTTATGAAATTTTTTTATGTATATTTGGTAGGTATGAGAATAGGTCGTAAAATCGTATATTTCAAACCGCTAGGTGATTAGGGTGTTCCTACCCAGATTCTATTTTTTAATAATTTTATAAATTTAAAATTTTTTATTTTTTTTGTTTTTAAAAAAATACCTACAACCCCAAATTTTCACCCTCCTACCCCCACCATCGTATTTTTAATCGTGACCCTCAATTTTTTTAATCTCAATTTTGGTATTTAAGTATGAAAAAAATTAACCATCGTTCGTATTTTAAATAGAACGAAATTATTTATGTTGTTGAATAACTCGTTCACTTGACACTGGCTAGAACACTCCCTTGGGGTGAAATGCCATGGGAAAAAAAAGTTGTTGAATGACAGGCGTCGGCGTTATTTTGACATTTCATTAGGAATTTAATTTGGGAGGCGGTTATGGGTACCGCCGCCCCGGGAACCATTTATTGGACAACCAACACCTCTGCCACAGGTTACCCCAAGTGGTTCTCTACGTTTGGTGACTTGAGCAGAGGTGCCCGGGTTCATGGGGTTAGGTTTGTCCGGGATTTGGGGGCGGATGCGTCTGCCGACCACCTGCGTGGCAGGGCGGATCGGGAGAGACTGGTTGAGAGAGACCTTTTGATCAAAACCAAAATCGTATACTTTCATCTAAATTCGTATTCAAAACTTTGAATATCACCTACTCTCGCATGCAAAATGCTTTTAAGACGACATCAGAGATAATGACTCAATAAAAAAAGGTTTATTGATAAAATAAACTGCCTTCGAGGAAACAGGGTGGCAAGGGGTCTCGAGGGGAAGGAGAGGAAAGGATTAGGGGATGGTGAGGAGAGAGAGGTGCAAAAGGGATGGAGTAGAGAAATTATAAAGCCCGTAGAATGTAAAACCATATATAAATTGAAGGAACCTTTTGAAATAGGTTATGGCTCCGTTTTCAAGAGTTTGGCCTAAACTTTTTACTGCTGATTTTTTGCACGTGCATAATAAATTTCTAATTAACTGAAATATTATGATACTGTATAGGTAATATTACAAAAAAATATAAATTTATTTTATTATACCTGCTTGCACAAACATACTAGTATAAAAATACGTTTACATTTTATTAAAATTTTGACTGTCCAACTAGGTAAGTCTCCCGTTCTAGGACAGTCAAATTTACAGGTATCGTACATATTAGGTAGGTACATGATGATTCATGTAAGTGTTAAACAATTTACATTCAATTAAGTATCTAATATACAATCAAATCAATTTAGTATCTAATATACCAGAAAAAGTGTATTTGAAGTGAATATACAGAAAACAGTAAAAGAAAAGAAAATAAAAAATTTGGTAACAAATGAAATATATAAGGCGCTCATAATACATAATTCAGATAGAATTTTTAACAATGTTTCTGTCTCTATCCTGCCTAAAATTAGTATCTATTTTATTATTTTTTTTTTGATACAAGAAAAACAGTATACAAGAAAAGTAGTAAAAATAAAGAAAATAAAAATTTTGAACAAAAGAAATACATAAGGCGCTCGTAGTAGGTACGTAATTATCAGATAGCAGTTTTAATTATATTTCTGACTCTGTCCTGCCTAAAATTAGACAACAAAAACAATAAAAGTAAAAGAAAATAAAAGGAAATAAAAATTTTGGATGAAGAGAAATATATCATGAGAAGAATTCAGACAAGCGATATAGAACCTATCATATACATATAAAAAGATTATATTTTTAACAGTAAAACAGTAATTTAGAAAAGTAATTTTTTTTTCATTTTCAAATTTGGAATTCCTTATCCCGTGATTTTTCGCGATCTGCGCTTATTAACTTTCAAAAACAATTTTTTTTTTATTGTGTAAGAAACACATTTGGTTTAGATTTTACGTATAATTACTGTAGGTACTTCTGGCATATGATAAATAGGTAGCCAAACAAATTAGATCAGTTAAAAATCAGAACAGAAAAGTTAGATTGAGTCACGAAAAGCGATGAAAAAACTAGGTTGACTAAATGTTAGGTCTTTGGCTAGTTTTTCTGACTTTATATCACTTGCAAACTGTTCTCATTTTTCACTGTTATGATTTGTCAAAAACCGAAAAATATCATTTTTGTTTGTCCTACTGAAAATCGTCAATTTAACACTTTACAGACCATTCTCCATTCACCGTTCTTTCATATCCAGGTAAACCCCATTTCCGCATGAGCACCGATTTCTAAAAAGTAGTTTTTTGAAAGAACAATATAAAAAAAATATCTTATATTTAAAAATAAAAATATAAATATTTAATATTTTAAAAACAAACAAAATTAAAATAAGCTTACTTATTTGGTTAGAAATTTCGTGAGATTTGTCACATGTAATAATTTTTTTTTCTTAGTATAAATATGGTCTTATAAGGTTTTTTTATTTGCATGCGATAATATTCTTATTAAATGATTCTCGGAATAAATTATGCATTGTACGTATATTATTTTTTACGCACCAGATTTTCAGGTCCCTTTCATACACTTTTCCATATTTTTATTTTTTAAAAAGAAAGACAAACATTCCCGGGTTACGAATAACCCAACAAAATTTGAAAATCTCCTACTACCACCACACTAAGCGGAATGATAATCATTAGTAAATCCACGTTATGCAAGTGTATTATTAAGTGTTAATTAATATAAAACAATACAAGAACAACATGTTAATCTGCCAAACTATTAAATGGGAATATAATTCACCTACTCCAGATATTTTCATATCAGAGGGTTCGGCTCGGTGGAATTCCTAATTTGACCGATAAATCCTACAGATCCCTCAATATAAATATTTAAAAAATCTTTCGTAATCCTACATGTATTTAAAATGACTGATTTTTGCATTTTTATATACAAATTCGTTGACAAATCTAATATGCCTAAATTTTTAATGAGAGAGCTAGGTATAATGCCAGTAGCCGAAATAACAAATGGCAATATTTTTATAGTCTGAGAATGCCAAATTCTTTTAAGTTCATTTCCTAAATCTGTATATTTTCTTATTTTTTCAGAAACAGATTTTTCAATATTACAGTAATTTGGAATAGCTACATCAATGATATAATTAATAATAATATATATCTATACGTTTATTATTATCGTATTAGTACGATAATATGTATACGTTTATTATTAATAATATAATAATAAATGTATAGATAGTACAATGATTATTATGATTAATTATGATTATGATTAATTTATTCCGAGAATCATTTAATAAGAATGATGAAATCTTTTTTAATTTTTTTTTGTCAATAATGACCTAACCTAAGTACCAGAATGTTTTATTGCTGTAGTTAGTTTTAATAGTAAAAATAATTTTCAAAGTTTTAATTTTTTGGGTCTTGCAAAATCGCACCAAATCTATAGATGTCAGTATGACATCACAAGTCTAAAAAATCATTTTTTCAACGGCGCCGTATTTTGCATGAATGTTGAGGCTCTCGTACAAAATATTTATATATTTTTATATATATAAGAAAAAGTTGTACAAAATTTTATGTTAAACTAAATTTGTCAGTTTAAAATGATTCGTTTTTTTAAAGAAATTTCATAATGTTATTATTAAGTTTTGCAAGTAGTTTAGGTTTTTCTTATTGTGACAGATGTTTCGGCTTATTTTCTACTGAATAAAAAAAACAATTAAGTAAAAAGTTCGTTAAAATGATTTTACTAAAAATTTGCAAAGAAAATGAGATATTTGGGAAGAAATATATTATGCCACGATTTCCATACATTTTTTTCAAAATAGCCACGAATACTAAGACTTGGATTCAACTTGGAACACAGATCGCTAATTACACTAGTCTACTAGTAATATGACTAAACATGACATACTACGGTTTGTTTATCCTGAACATTAGAATTTCTTAATACAAATATATCACGATAGTAGAATTGCTTGGTAAAAATATATCAAGATATTAGAATCGCTTGTCTAAAATATATCACGATATTAGAACTGCTTGATAAAAATACATCACGATATTAGAATTGCTTGATAAAAATATATCACAATATTTAAATTGTTTTTATAAACTATATCACGATATTAGAATTATTGCTGGGTAGAAATATATCACAATATTAGAGTTGCTTGATATAAATATGTCACGGTATTAGAATTTTTTGATCAAAATATATCACGAAATTAGAATTTCTTGATTAAATATATCACGATATTATAATTTCTTGATAAAAATATATCACGATATTAGAATAATTGCTTGTCTAAAATTTAAAATACGCATACGGGTATCAACCTAGTTTTGGTTGGCAAATTCATAACCAAGGGCCGTTATAATCTCCGTGGTAACACCTGGTCCCCAGTTGCCGAATTTCACCTGTAATGCCCATTATTTGCACCCATTCGCCCGAGGGCTTGGGTCCACCCCCTCAGGTCCTGCTTCAGGTACGGAAAATAACAAGTAATTATATCGCAAACATGATTGTAATTTGCGGAACCCTTATTAGTTACGGCGATGAGTTCGCGAAAACATTACTAAATTGGATCGTTACCACAGACATATATATATTCATATGTCTATGATCGTTACTAAAAAAAGTTGGCTTTAAGAGTAAAGGAAGACAATAATATCGAGATTTATTTTTTAATAATGCATGGTTGAGTAAAAAACAAGTAAAAAAACCAAACGTTAAATATTTTTTTATGAAAATAACGGCATTTACAATACGAACATCCATCCACAATCCTTCACTTCTAAATTCCACACTCAAAAATAAACTACCCATAACTTATCCCTTGTCTTTAGAAATTATCCATTCGATACCCCACCATCAGATAATTTTAAGAATTTAAAGTCCCTTCATTGAAATTTATGTATAAAAAATTAACCCTTTTAAAAATTGTATTAAAAATGAAAACTTGACATTTTTTCGAACAGCAATAGATCAGGTAATGTTCCTGGCTCTATAACCATCCCATGCTGTAACACCACTGCAACGATCTTACAAATATATTGGAGTGAAATGGTTAAACCAATTATCCGTTATCGTAATATTAAAAACAAAATTCAAAAGGACAATAATTTTTTTTTCAATGGTAATATTATCAATTATTATACTTAGTTTCATAATATTTCACAATAATAATAGATAATCAATATCCCATTTCTTTCTCGGTCTTCTTTCTGTTCTCTTTCATATCTATTAATAGTTTTTTTTTTCGTGGTCTCAAATCTGAAATTTTTTTCTCACATTTGGGTGTCATGTGTTAAATTCCTCAGCTGTCTAAGACCTTCCTCACGACACAAGCAATATTTCCGCTTAGTGTGGTGGTAGTAGGAGATTTATACAAACACTTCCAATTTTGAATATGAAATTTAAACATTCAAAGTTAATGCAATATACGATATTATTCACTTTCACTATTTGGTTATTTGTGAATAAAAATATATATATTTTTAAAATTTACACACCCTTTTTTCGTTCTTAATATCATCGGGAAGGCAATTATATAAAGTGCCCCCGTCGTAACTAATGGATTGCTCATCGTAGTTAATATGAATGGTGTTCAAATGTATGTTATCGTGTTGTCGTGTAAAATGTTTTTGTACTTGGGACGTTTTAATATTGTATTCTTATTGTATATTGAGATAAAACCTGCAGCCAAGCAGCCATGTGGCAGCTTCGCGGGACTACCTATTTATTGTCTATTATTGTTGGAAATAAAAAAATTAAAAAAATTAAAGACTTATAGAATTCATTGTACTAGAAATACTGACAGAATAACAAACAAAAATAGTATTTTTATTTATAATATAACATCATATGAAAAAAAATATTCGTTCACAATGAATGAATTATAACAGTAGATATAAAATAAACATTATTAGAACGTTAACGTTAAGTTAAATCGTATAAATTAAAAGCTGATTTAAAAACAATTCAATTTTCGTATGGAACATCTGCTAGCTTTCCAAATTTTATTTTAATATTCCCTCTGTTTTAATGAATAAAACAACTGCCGATTTAGATAACCTCCAATATTCTTGGAAACTTGCGGGTATTTAAATCTGAATTTCAGGGTAAGGTTCTTTAACGAATCCGTTCCAATGAATAATGATTTTTCTAGCAAGTTTGCATAAAAATTGTAAGATATTATGAAAACTGTATAATGTTTCTGTGTGAAGGGTATTTGATCATTATCAAGGAAAATGTTTCAGGAATTAATGATGTCGAAATAAAAAATTTTCGCAAGGTAATTTAAAATGTATTATTATTATTCTTTTTCGAATTCTTTTTAGTATGAATAGAATTTCTCTATACATACCATGTACAATACACTGATTTTTTATATAACTATTAACTAAAAAATAATAATAAACTAGTAATAAAAAAGGTTACGTAACCTACATAAAAATCTAGAAAATCTTAATGAAATTGATCATAAATATATTAGAAGAAATAACAAAAGAAAGGATCTCATGGTCCCAAGGAGCAATACGGCAAAGTATCAAGAGACGTATGTAGTATATCTGGGGCTGTAATTATAGACGAAAAGAATTCCCCTCGGGGCCCATGTCATCTTTCGGGATGCTGTGTAAAGGATCTTTTTAGAAAACTAAGGAGAGGAAGTTCTGGGAAGGAAAAAATGTATGGGGGGGTGGGTAGGAATTTAGGAGTCAGTGTGTCCGAGTAACGGACTGAATCCAATCCTCCCACTGCGCTGCAAGGCGATATTCCGAGAAAGTCCTGCCGGAGAGATCAAAAGGTCTCCTTCAACCTCTCTCAGTTGGTTGCAAATGCATCCGCCGCAAGGACACGGACAAACCTTACCGTATGAACTCGGGCACCCCTGCTCACCAAACCCAGCGAACCACTGTGGGTGACCTGTGGCAGAGGTATTTATTATCCAATAAATGGTTCCAGGACGGCAGAACCTACCCCCGTCTCCCAAATTTAATAAAATGCCCAAATTAATTTAACAATAACGCAAAATGACCTACATCGGTCCAATAAATAGTGAATTGTTGATTGGCATGGGTAGTTTATTAGTATAAAATAGTGGATTTTTTAAAGAAAAGCTTTTTATTTAGCATAATTCATTTGGCCTTTTCATGCGCACTTGGTTAATTAGAACAGGCAATCTGCCTAGCTAGGTAACTAACATCGACCTAACATATTTATTTATAATAAAATAAAACACAATGACGACAGTATTGTAAGATTTGAATGATTCATCAGGGCTGGAGTAGATTACACCTACAGAAACTTATTTTATTGCTTGAATCATGTATTTATGTGTATGCTAGTTAGTTAGTTATGTATTTTATCAAAACCATGTTCAGAAATAATATTACTAATGTATCTTTTTGTGCAAATTGTCATTGCTTTAATCAGGTGTAGCATTAGCTTTGTAATGGGTTATTATTGGATGACAGTCTGTAATCAAATATTTAAAAACAATACAAAAATATACCATTGAATACCTATTTCATCAATGATTCTGTGAATGGGTATTTTTATAAATATAGTTTGAAGAGACCAAAAATATTTAATAACAATATTGCATACTTCAGTCCACTGTCCCGAATGTGTCGTCTGTATAATAATATTGAATGTGACCATATAGATATCTTCGCAAACAATCTCGCATAGTTTAAAAACCAAATTAATAGTCTTCTACAGTGATGTCAGGAGAGTAGCTTTGTAATGCTTTATTATTATGTTTTTTCTTTCTTCTCTTTCTCTCTAGTACATCAATGTACATTGACTACATGTACATATTTTATATTTCATTTTGATTATTATTATTATTTTTTAAGCAAAGAATGGACGCTTACCTCGAAAGTGTTTTCTCTTGGGGTAAGAATAATCTCGTCGAATTCAATGTTTCAAAGACCCAATCATGTCTGATTACGTCTAAAAGGGATCAAAATGACTATCTAGTCTCCTTCAACGGTAGCATTCTTCCGAACAGGTCCTCCATTGATATGCTCCGTGTAACTCTAAATAACCAGCAAAGATATGGGGGTTCCATCGAGACCAGAGTTAAGTTAGCCTCTCAGAAACTGGGCGTACTGTACAGGGCCCGCAGATACTTTAATGGTACACAACTGCTAACCTTGTACAAATCGCAAGTGCGCCCCACGGTTGAATTTGGCAGCCACCTCAAGCTCTGGAGCCCCAAAGTACCTGAAAAACACCCTCGAATCTGTACAGAAACGGGCGGTCCGTTTGATAGATTCTCCCGTCTTAACAAACGGATTGCAATCTTTAGAGCACAGGCGTCGGGTAGGAATGCTATCCTTGTTCTACCGGTATTTCAATGAAGAAGGGAAATTATTTTCCTCGGGGCCTCCTGTATGGAGTTAATATAAAAAAATTTAAAAAATAAATCTTTTTTCACTAGTACCGGCAATATCATTAATGTAATAATTGTAACATTCTGTAAATGTTTCAAACGATAAATAAATAGTGTTATTACAAGTAAGGGGGAAATATGAAAGCCAGCCAAATATTGGTCAGGTGAGTTTTTGTTGTAGTAAGAAATAAACAGTTTTTTTTTATAATACAAAGAAAATATATACAAGATTAAATAAGGTAAGCCAAACATTTTCTTATGATAATGTTGATAAGATTTAGGAGTTTAATTTTGACTTAGCATTAATATGTAGGAAAAGCAAGCGGTATAGGAATATAGGACAAGGATAGGAGATGCCCTCGTTTTATGCTCTATTGATTTGTAATATACGCATTACTTCGGTTTAATATTTCAGAATGTTATTTTTGAATGTCGATATTATGAAATTTTGTGTCACACTGCGCATTGGTATACAAGGGAATTAGGGATTTTTTCCAAAAGTTAGTTTTACCTGCGGTCAAACGAACATGATCTGTTGGTCGAATTGGTCTGTAGTATGTAAAGGGTATATGGATTTTTATAAACTTGAGCTCAGGCGAGTCCAGGCCAGAAAGGACCACAAATCCGTGTGCAGTTTTCTCTACGCGGTGTAAGGGGAGTACCTAGTACGAGTTATTAAATTGTTTGGTTATGGTCTACCGCGTACAAACTATGAGATGGTTGATGTTAGTTCTTTGGAGCTTCAGAGAATGAAATGTTTGTAGTAAAACAAAGATTTCTAGCTCAACACTACTACCTCCTTCAAAGACAATACATCATTATATATTTATCAAATATTATATACGTGAAAGATAAAATAATCTATCAAATGGTCTGATTTAGCACATGTGTAAATTTTTTTTATCAAATACGATAATAATAATTAATGAGCCAATTCCTAGAATTCAACGAATAAAAATGCAAATGAACCAATAGATATACTTGATGTTGACAATTTTGCTTGATTAAATAAAAATTTCTTTGTTATTATGACATTATATACCTTAAGAGAAATTTGTGTACTCATACATTCTTATTTTGTTCTTAATATAATACTGATGACCTCCGGTGTAATTATAATCTCACTTAATGTAAAGGCCATTTTATGGCGTTTAAATAAATAAATAAATATTTTTTCCAATAAGAATGTAGATTAGTAAAAACACAAGAAAACCAAACTAGCCAAGAAACTTCTCAGGGTTAATCTGTAATAATTTGTAAAATGTGTTAAATAAGACGAGTGTTTGGAATATTTTTACCATTTTCTAAAAGCTCACTTATGACATAAGCGCGCGTTAAATCGTGGCCTTGGTTAGAAACTTCGATGGAGTGGAACAAAAACCTTCTTAAGAATGTTTTTCTTGTAACAAGGCGCTAAGTGCCAACTCCTTGTTGTGGAATAATTTATACAATCAATTACGGGGATGGGGGAGGTTATGGTGAGGGGATGATCTCTCAGGAGCGGGTGAAAAGGGGAGGGGTTTGAAGGAGTTGGGAGGAGTTAGGAGGGGGTAGATATGAGAAGAAGATTGGAAACGAGCCAGGATGTTTTCAGAAGTCATTTTTAATTACGATTTCGTCCATGAAAGTGCTGTCGCTCATAAAAATAAATTCAATTTTGAAAATATTTATACAACGCGAATGTACAAGCATAAATTAAAAAGGCTTTTTGGGAAGCGGTATTTAATGACGTGACCCGGCATTCCTTTGTTTTAATTAAGCACTTTCGTCACAAGCCAGAATCGCTAAGCATGACGGAGGAAGCAAAACGATTTACCAAAGCGTAAAAAAGCAATGGTTTTGTGATGTCCTTCGTGACAAGATGGTAAGATTCGTTGTTCTTAGACATTCGAACTCAGGCACAGGTACAAATGTAGAACAACTCAAAATTTTTGGATTTGAATTATTAAAGTTGTTTAGTTTAAACACCATTTAAAGTAAAATAAGATGCAATAGTTTTAAAGTATCTTTGTTTAGTAACGTTCTAAATAGCCAAGCTTTTCAACAATTTTTTTAACATCAATACTTATGCTGAGGCTCCTAGAGTCTAGAACCTAGACTACCGGAAGTTGGGAGACGTAAAAAAATTCTAACTGTACGGAAATCATATTTTTTACTACCTTAATTCTTTTCTCGATTTATTACAATTTTCAGAGATATCTTTAAAAAAATTTAAAACACTTCAGTATCAATTAATAACGTACCTTTTCATATTTTTACGGTAAACTTAATAACAAAATAAAGAAAACTGTATTTTTTTATGAAATTTATACAGTAAACAACAAACAATCAATTCAGAGAAACGGAAGGCTCGAAAATATTTTGTTATTTCAATGTTTTACAAAAACAAACAAAATAATATAAAATAGATTAAACCGGCCCTGTTTGCCCTTACTCCCCCCTTTGTTTATATTTGAAGAAGAGCAGAAAAGGTAAATTTCCTTATTTTAATGGCCAATATTTTGAGATGAAATTTGAGATATTTGTTTCTGAACAATAACTTCCAAAAACTCGTTAAAATATTATCGTAGCGCAAGTTTATTAGTAAATATGCAAATTTAAATAGAATACGTAGAGATCTATTATATTATTGTAACATGAGAATCGTAAATTCTGCCGGCTCCGGAAGTACCAGTGGGATCTAAATTAAAATCTGAATTGGAAAATATTTATTGTACGCCTTGTATTGCATTTGTAGTTTTTGCTGAGATTTTAAAACAAGATTTAACATTTGAAGGGGCTATTATATTGAGATACGTCAGTGGGTCTAATATCATGCGTTTTTATGTTCTACTGTAGCACAAACATGTAGATTTTATCAGGAAATCTATAGTAAAACAATAACTTTGGAAATATAACTATAATATTGTGTACTATTGGCGACAAAGTTTCGGGCAATAATTAAAATAGGGACTCTACTACAATCTATATTATATGTAATGGGTTACAAAAAAACGGACTGGGTTCTAGAGTAGGAAGTTAGTAGATAAGTGAATGAGTGCTCTTTATCAATAGGGAACAACTTTTGTGCGGGACTTTATTTAGGTTTAGTTGGTCGTTACTGACTTTACTGTTAGTGTTTTTGATTTTCCTTATATCTAATAACTCTAAATTGTCTAGTTCTAACCTATCCCGTATGTGTTTTTATGCATAATGTAAAAAAGTGTTTCGTCGTGAACTTCACACGAAATAAAAATATCATTATTAATGAATATTCTCTGAACGGCTCTTTACTAATTAACAAAACAGAAGTCAAAGATTTAGGAGTGACATTGGACTCTAAGCTTATATTCGACATTCATATCGACTCAGTAACATCAAAAGCCTCGAAAATGTTAGGATTTATTCTCAGAACATGTAAAAAATTCAATAACATTAAAATAATGAAAATCCTATATTTTGCATACGTCCGCAGCTTATTAGAATACGCTTCACAAGTATGGAACCCGCAGTACAAATCATATGTACACATTCTGGAACGCGTTCAAAATCGTTTCCTGCAGTACTTTGATTTCCGTAGCTATCGTCCTTACTTAAATCACAAAGATTCGGCCGCGTACTTCAATATATTATCATTGGAAGATCGAAGAAGCTCGGCTGATGTCCTCTTTCTACAGAAAATATCCAGGTCCATCGTAGATTGCCCGGAACTCTTACAACGAATCCAACTACGAGTTCCCAACAAACGAACCAGACCAGACCAAATTTTTAGCCTCCCTCGATGCAACACCAATTCTAACCAAAACTCCTTCATTTATCGTGCATCACACACTTTCAATACATACTATTCACAATTTGACATTTTTAACTCTGCACCACACTCCTTAAAGTCACACAGGCAATCTCTCGCTATTTTATTATAACTACTTACATAACTTACGTACACCCTAATAATTATACAGAATAGATCCACCCCTTTCCCTTCCCTCCCACCATCCCATCCCCATAGGCTAATGTAACTATTTCTCTTTGTTTACACTAAAAAATTAAGATACTTCAGTGGAAACCTATTATTGGTTAAATGATTTACCCATGTTTTATTATACTTTATAAAATGTTATAACTGTTGGTTTTCCAAATAAAATAATATAATAAGTAACCGTTATAGCATAACCTTGATTTAATTTTAGGGTATTATGACTTGTCGCCTTACCTTCTTCTTTAGCCGAGGTTTCGGACAGCAATCGACAGACGAATCGCAGGCTAAAGAGGGAGGTAGCGCAGTACGGTATAATACCCTAAATAAATCACGATAATAATTGATGGCCGCAAAAACCTCAAATCCTAACCATTATAGCATAGATTTTAGTAGAACACCTATTATAAATATTGCCCCGGTGAAGCTAAGTTAGTAGCGAATCCTAGCTGACAATAGTAGGTCTACAAAATTAAAGCGATGTTTACGTAATTATTGTTTTATTTAAAATTGTAATGTCACATCACATGTCTCCGCTTAATATGAAAATAAAAAAGGACGGGTTATTTCACAGAAATTGAACAAAACTGAAAATCAACTTCTTTTCAAGTTCTGTTATTATTTCATCATGGACTGCCTGTTTCACAGTACTAAGATAAAAACAGAACTTCAGAACTTGAATATTAACTTTGAAATTTGACGAATTGTTAAAATTTTGTGAAACAGTGCGTCCTAAATAAATCAGTGGAATAATAACCCTCGCCAACAAAATCGAATTCTAACTTTACGAGACAGTCGACAGACGATTAATATCGTATTTTTTTTAGTAAATAAGTGCTATGTTATGGTACACACATTAAGTTATTAAAGTTATATGTTTCATCGCCATCGTCACGTTTCCCTGATGCATCTTTCATTATTAAATCCTATTATTTTCAACCGTCATTCAGCTCAATATATAATAATGGCAAAAAGCCGAATATTTGTTAATGCTCGCAATATACATCTTGTATTATTATCTAATGCCATCTAATCCCTTACTTCGTTAAGAAGTTTCCCGGAATCCCATAGATATTTTCCAGATATCCGTGATAAAGCATTAATCATATGGCATTAGATGAAGGAGAGATCTGTTTATGCTGGGACTTGGGGCTTATTAATAAACATACAATGGGACCCATCTGCGTCCTGATACTATAATCTATGCTTTTAGGCTTTCATTATAATGATTCTTGTTGGGCTAATATTAGTATTGTACTTAACATTTAATACAAATAAATTGCTTAGTGTAATGTATCATAATTAATCTATAAATAGTTCCGACATTACTTTAGTTGTCTGTGGACTCTTCGGGTCACGTGGTCTCGTTTACGAGATGTGCCGAAGATAACCGAATGGAGGTATGCAGATTCATACAAAACTTAGCTTCGAGTTAGAAAGAAGGTTAATTCTCCGAACTCTATTTATACATTATACGTCTATAAACAGTCACTGTTATCTCAAAATCCTAATATTTTTAAGAATATTGTGGTACTGTGGAATACTGATCCCAGTACTGATAAATAATTAATGCCTCTGGAGAGGACATAAAAGACATAACATTTTTTAAATAAATAAAAAGCTACAATAATTCTTATTTGGGGCGTTTGTCGTACATCTAGCTTCGTCCCTTTTTCTGTCAACGATTCGGACGTTCTCGTAGTGTCCGTCATCGGGCAAATGTGCACCACACTAGTGTACTACAAAGCTTTCCGATTCCTTGTCTAGTAATAGCGCAAAACAATGAAATTCTTATGCTTAAATATTTTTTTTATAGTTATCGTATTTTCTTACTTTCTTATACCAGAATTTACTGCATTAAAAAACCAATTAATCAAATATTTTTTGGTTTTTCTCCTCTGTTTTTCGTTAAGTACCAGGCACCCTTATTATGCTGCGTGGGGTTAGGGATTTGGTCACGTAGAAAATTGATCAAAACGACATCGGGTTCCAAAAACTTACACTTTGTTCGTAAATCAGAGATAGTTACATAAATTGTGGTATTTTATAGACAAAGCATCGTTAACAGTTCGTAACCAAAAGGGTTAAATCCAAACTGTGAAAAACTTTTTTTTACAATGGTGATTTTTCGGAGGTAGGTATTGGAAGTATTTTTAATTAATTTTATTTATTATATGTTGTTTTATATATACTTTTTCTTGAATACTTTTTTCGAAGTTATAATCTTGATCGGACATTATTTGATTTCAACTAACGTTGTTGTTATACGAAGACATAAATGTAAAATACAGATATTTTTTAAAGAAAAATTTAAATCATAATAATATCCACGTGTTAAATTGTTTTGGCGAGAGAAACACAGACGAAAAATTATCTAAGATTTGTTTATGTCAATACCGCACAAGAGTCCCAACCGTCTAAGGCCAGTGAGACTATGGCATTGATTCGGATATTTTGTGAAGCTCGAGGGAGTGGAGAGGAGAGAAAAATGAGGAAAATAAAGTAAAAAGTACCTAGCTACTCAGATCTGGTCACCAAAATGGATAAAGCTATTACAATTCAATTCTTAATGGTGGACTTCAAGTACTTTTTTATTTTTATTTATTAACATTTAAACCAGCTAAACTTCTTATGTTGTTGTTGTAACATGGTGTATTTTCTAACGGTATAAATGTATAATGATAATGATATATTAACAATTAGGTCAATTGGATTAATAACAAAAGAGTATAAATATAAATAAATAAATAGCAGTATAAGTCTTATTATATTAACCAAGTTTAAAAAAATGTTATATGAAAAAATAAGTAGGTACATCAATAGTTTCATATAGGTATGTGCGGTATTACAAATTATAATGATATTCCATTTCCTTAGAATGTGAATTCCAATTAGGAATACAAGACTTCAGTGGGGTATCAATATAAATCATTAGTATCTAATGGCCATTTCCTTAGATTATATTTGATTTTAGCAGTATAAATGTTATTATTTTTAATTGTCATTGGTAGTTGATTTCAATATTATGGGTACAATATAGTTTAGGGTTCTTTCACCGTATTTATTGGTACATTTCGGAACCATCAGTCCTTCATTTTGAGTGAATCTTGTATTATGTTTATGGCAAATTCTTTCCTTATAAAAGGACTCAGACAATATAACATGTTGACTGACAATATTATAAAACGATAACCTTCTGACAGGTAAAACATTCAGAGACTAACATATTAATTTAATTTTACTTCTGTGTGTAATGGTATATTTATGGATTAACAATTTTACAAGGGAGTTTTGTAATGTTTGGATAGAGCTTATAATAATAGTTTTACAAGAATGTCCCCAAAAAGTAATTCCATAACTGATAGTGGATTCAGACAGAGATAAGATTAACTTTAAATATTAACTTTAAAGAACTTATAAGCACGAAATATTTTATTTTATAAATCCTACCAACAATTGCCCATAGACGCTTACAAACATGAGTAATATGTACATCCCATTTCATATAGCAGTCAATAGTAACACTTAAATATAAATAATTTTTGACAAAATCAATGGTTTTACATGAGCAGGGCTGTGAAACATTTTCAGGTATGCAGTCAAATGTGTCTGTACAAGGAATTACATTACATCTGACGTGTGGAGATCTTATGTGCATAATTTTAATTTTTTTGGCATTTATTATGAGGCCTGCATCATAAGACCATGATGCATAAGGTTCATTGCAGTAATCAGGTCTTTGTATTACGAGTATCGTATTGTCTGTATACACAAAATGTTTGACGATTGAAAACAATTTTCTCATAATTGAGAAATATATAATATAAAGGGTTGGCCCTAGAATTGACCCCTGTGCATCTCATAATCGAGCCGTATATAATATAATGGGTTGGCCCTAGAATTGACCCCTGTGGAGATATATTTTTATTTCCTAAATTTTTAAAAGAATTTTTTCTTTTATTTGTCGATCAGTTAGTCTTTTTTTTAATAAAACTAGTAGCTGTCTTCTAATTTATATAACCCCCAATTGTTTCTAATGGTTTATTTGTACCAATGGTATCAAATGCCTTAGTTGTCCATGAATAAGACCAAAAAATGTTTGAAAAAAATTTAATTTAATTAATGTGTTTTGAAAATTCCTAAAACAGCATTTCCTTACTCTATTCTTTTGAAATCCATACTGGTTGGGAAGGATTCTAAATATTTGTTAAATTTTATGGTAATGTATTTTTCAAGTATTTTTTATAGAGCTGAAATATGCTGATTAGCCTATAATTATTTTGTAAAGAAAATATAACAGAAGGAAGTAACTTCAAATCAAAAAAGAGGCAGTTTCTAACCATTTTGACGTATTTAGCGCTATATATATATATATATATATAATTATATATATATATATATCTGTATGTTGGCCTCCTTTGTAAATTGGTTTTGATGCTAATTTTAAGATCATCTGGTATCACGGCTTGCGATAAAATTAATATTGATAAAATGAGTTATAACAGGCCCTAAAATATTAATATGCCTCTTAACATTAAATTATTTAATTTGCTAAACAATTATATTGATTTTTTCTTGGTAAGTATTTTTTCCTGATCTTCTTTTTATGTAGGCGGAATATCCGAAACAACGCCTTTGTTTCGGATACTCCTTATATCCTTCACGCGGATTCCAAGTTTTGATGATCGTAACACGTTCTTTATTAGCTGTTTCGTATCGCCGCTGTCTTTTACAGAATCCAGCTTTGGGAAGATGCGTACAGCTTGTTTTGGAGGTCCCAACGTTTAGTCCTGAGCGGTTGATTGACGGTACCGTCTTCTGAGGGAAATTTTTATAATATCGGCAAACGTTAGGATTGCCTCCATGGCATCAGCTTCTCTGCGTATCACTGTTCCAAGGTTCGACACCAACTGCATATTTTTGCTGTTGCTTGTGTTGGTATCCGGATTTTTTTTATTATGATCTCTCTTTTTACCACTTTTAAATTGGCATTGGCTGTTCTGGCATTGGCACTATTGCTATATCGAAAACTTCTCGCTCCAACAACAGCTGTGAGACTGATCGGAATACTTCAGAGATAAACCCGCTTATCCGCAGTTGCTGGTCCTTTGATACTTTTGATTGCTTTTCAGCAAGGACATCTTGGAGGGCTCTTAGGTGGGTGTGAGTATCGTTAAGTATCTGTACTGGGGTACTATCAGTCTCCTTTTCAGATAAATCTGATTAATCCATCCGTGATCACCGTCAGATTCATCGCCTTCACTCACTGGAGAAATTGGTTCCGAGGCCAACAATTCGTATGATGAGGACGTCCCAGGATTCTTTATTTATGCCGATGGCTGCATTCGTCTGGCAATGGTTTTATCGGTGAGGTGGTCATTTCAAAACAACACAAAACACGATATTCGGTTGAAACGTAAACCAGCGATAAAAAAATTTAAATCCGTAACAAAATAGTTTTATTTTCACGGTTTTATCAAAAAAAAAATTTGGCACTTACATTAACGACATGAAATATCTGTGAAATAGACTGTGAAATATCATCCACAAACGGCTGCTTCCATTCATTTTAGTGTTAAATATTTTTTCAACATCATTCATATCAAAATATAAACACAAACAATATTTATTGTCACTTGTTGTTATTTTTGTATGATATATTTGTCTGAGTACCAAGATTGATATGATCTATTGAGACAATTGATTTCGTAAGTTTCCTGATTATTGGATTTGCTTTTGTATCATTTCAGTTTTGCAGATTTTTATTGAATTATCAGTTTTGCATTATCAATTTTGTTTTTCAATAATAAGTTTTGCGGATTTTTGATTAGATGTCAATTTATAAATAGATAAATAACACGTCATTAGATACAGGTAATGTTAATAATTTACCTGAAAAATTCGCATCATTATTATCGTTCTATAATTTATATATATATAGATTTTATACGATTTTTGAAAAAAGATAATAATTATCGATCTTTTAAATTTTATATCTACGAGATATGTAGAAACGCGAATATTCACTTTGTGAAAGAAATTTCATTTAGTATTACACATACAGCAGGTATGCAAATATATTGATGTTTGACTATCTGATTTGCCATTTCTTAGATTATATGGATAGAAAATAAGAAAAAAAATTGATTCGTTTTTCTATTCGTATTTCTTTTCGTAGAAACGCTTCTTAATTAGCAAATTGAATAGAATATACTCTTAGTATTACCCTGGTGTAAAACCACCGTCGTTTGTTGACAAGATCTGAATCGCCGTGTACTTCCCCATCTACCTCTTACCATCTCTTTCCCCTCTTTCCCCTCTTTCCCCTCTTTCACCTTCAACCTACAACATACCCTAATTGGGATTGTCGTAGTCTCACGGGCTCCAGGCGGTTGGGAGCAGTTGTTTTGGTATTCACCTATAATTTTAAAAATTTAAGAAAATTATAAATATTTGTTTTTGAAAGGCAAATATTTTGTAAATACTTTCAACTTCACAAATCCTACAATAATTGAAATGAACAAAAAAAATCATTCTAAGTCCTACAAGTAAGATGAAGATTATTAATGAATCAGAGATTCCCGTGCTGGCGCAATAGCTGTTTCCAGCAATAATTAGCGTCACTGCAGATCTACGCATTTTGAATAATCGTTCCTAGAAGTTCATGTATACGAGGAGAGAAAATTTAATTCCAGGCTAATTTGTTTATTCATCCCCTAGCTAGAAAATCCGAGAAAGCAGTACGGAGAAATTTTTAATTCAATATTGTGATACAGTTAGTATGGAAAGATATTCATTTTTCCGCTGTGTAGATGGTTCTAAGTAAAGTAGGAAGATGGCCTCTGGGAGTAGTGAGAAAATAATATCTTCGAAGATTCTCGTAAATTTAAATCTTCTACTTCAATCATAATACCGAGGAGAAGATGCAAGGGAGCAAGCTGTGTGAAATTATTATTATTGAACATCTCGGCATTACTCTAATTTGCCTGTTTTAAATTATTATTAATATTAATGGTTCGTGTGAATTAATTCAGCTAACTACGTACAACTATTATTATGCTCTAACTTTTTTTTACATTAACTCCACACAGGATGGGCTGTCATCTTTGGGAATGCTTTGTGGAGGATCTTTTTGAGTGGAATAAGGAGTAAACCTAGGTCTTGAAGAGACCCACCCGTGTTATAGAATGGAAGAAATATAGTTTTTTACATTAACTTTTTTTTACATTTAGTCCATACAGGAGGTCTTGAGGAAAATTTATTTTCATCAAGGCCTGTCATCATTGGGGATGCTGTGTAGTGGGTCTTTTTGAGGAAAAGATGGAATGAACTTAGTCAGATGTTGGAACACAGCCGAGATGTTGAACTCACGAATTAGTCGTAAAAATGACCTATTCTCAAAAGACAAATGTCAACTATTTGTTTCCCGACTATGCACCGGTGCCGAAAGCAGCATCTTCCATAGAAATACCGGTAGAACAAGAATATCATACTCACCCGACGCCTGTGTTCTAAAGATTGCAATCCTACAATATTAATAAACATATGGGAGAATCTTTCAAACGGACCGCCCGTTTCTGCAAGGAGTGGAAAGTTTTTTTCTGGTATTTTAGAGCTCCAGATTAATGAAAAAATTTTGTACGTGTGAAAATTTTGTGATTCTTATTTTATCTCGATTACGCGTATCTATAAAAGAAGCTTTTAACTCTTCGCAAGGCCTGACGTAGGCTGCAATTATCTACATATTTCGAATATAGTTTTAAAGTAGGAATTTTTTAAAAAACAAACGAGTATATTCGATTTTTTCTATTTTGTTCCTTTTGTCGGAAAATGATTTAGTAAATACTCTCTCAAAGCCCAGTTAGGACATGTAGGTACAAATAAAAAATACATATACTTGATCATCGGCGAAGGATAGGGGACCTATGTTTATTTTTTAAATTTGTGTAGTCAATTTAAGTGCTACTCGACTCACTAGGCATAAGGACCTTTTTCAATGTTTCAACCTTTTCCATCCACAAAACAATTATGTATCAAACTCGTCAATTCCTCGCTTACATAATGCAAACGAATATTCAAATGATATCGAAATTTTTAATGTAACACCTTCGATGTTTAAAACCTTATTAAACCTTTTTTTGTCTTTTACCAATTGTAAACCACTGTAATCTAAGAAATTTTTTTTTGCAACCTATTCTTTGTTACTAACGCCAGTATAATTTTTAAAAAAATATTATATACCAAGTGCAGAAGCCCCATGGGCGTATAAAGGAGTAAATAAATAAATATATTCACGAATAACACTAAATTTATCTGGACAAACTATAAACGTATGTACATATTATATATAATATACAAAGAAGGGTGTTTGCGGTTTTTTTCATAAGAAATTACAGTTTTCTTCCGTGATTGATGATTTCTAAAATCCACCGCACACCTTTTTTTCACCCCTTTAAAGCCGAAAAAAGCTCAGGAAAAGCTGGGCACTTCAGCTAGTATCTTGATAAAATAATCCGCTATGAATCTGAATTTGTTTTTAAATCTACAGTCTTGTACTATCCTATTCTAGATGAATCATCAAACATTTTTAATATATTTATATATTATTACGAGCTAAAGTCCCTGTCGCTTCTTGGGCTTCTAGTTTTTAGAAGTCAGGTGAAGACATTAATTTTTCTCTTATTTTGAAGGTTAACCCGTTTAATCACAGGAGACCATATTTGTCCCAGCTCACATAGGTCTCACAGAAATCGTGGTTTCCCCCTTACTATCATAGTCAGAAATGTGATCTAAACGGTATTGGAATGAGAATACAACAAACTATATATTCAAATCTAAAAGAAAACCACAAAAAAATTAAAATTTACCCCTTTCAGAAACCAAAGTTTCCGATAGCAATTTGAAAAAAAATTATGGAACTTTGTAAATTTTTTAAGAATTTTTTTTACATGAAACGAAAAAAGTGAGGTGACAGTAATATTTATAGGTCATTTATCTAATGAAATAAGTATGTGTTTTATTTTTTTTTCATTATCAGTTATTTTAGTTTGAAAAAAAAGTAAAGTGAGCCATTTTGAACACTTTTTAAAGTTTTCGCGAAAAAAAATTTATTTAAAAAAATACATAGTAATTTTTAATATAGAAATTTGAAAGCCTATTTTCCTATATTACCTTTCGAAAACAGTTTTTAGTTTTCGAATACGTTAACAAATGTTCCATTTATTTGGATTTTATTGCAAAGCGGGAATATTTTTAGCCTCTGACAAAATACGCCAATTTTTTTAAGGGTTAAGGGTGCAAAATTTCCTCGATCTATGAATAAAACTGTAGATTTTTATAAAAATAAAGCCATACCAGGATACTCTTGTATACTCGTATATGGAGTTACACCCTCTATATACAGAGAGGGTGGATTGGATGGAATCCCGAAGGATTTTAACTAGCGATTCCTGAGCATATTTGGGGTAAACATATTTTTGTCATTATCGCCAGGATGATATTTTTTTTCAATTAAAAACAAACTAAAAATTAAATTCCCATGTCGCAACTGTTCAAACTGCTTCTCGTCCCGATGGATCGCGTGCTACGCCCTCTGACTCTTCGGTGACTTGTCTGCTGTACCGAGATGGATTGCGTATCACGCTGTCCAACCTAACTGGCTGTACCCAACTACCTAGAGGCGATGTTTGTTGGAGAAAAGATATTTTTTTGTTTTCAGTTTTTAAAAAATATCATCGTTTTCAACTAAAAAATTATGCCCAAAAATAGCTGCTTAAAATTTGGATAGATATTTATAATATTTAGTTCTATAATTGGAGAAGTTGAACACATAAATATAAAGCCCTGTTTAAGTTAATAAATAATTATAATAATTGGTGTAATACTGACCGAGAGATCTCCGCCGTAGAAAGGATGAATAACGAAGGTTTCGTTGCCCACGTGGATGACACCCGACACGCCGTTGCACGTGTGGAATGCGGCACTGGCCCCGGGATAGTCCTTCACCGTGCCGTGGTAGTAACAGTGCTCGATCTCCTGAAATAAACACTTTTTGTAAGGATTTTGTCCAAAAATGTTTAACAGTGACATTTTGCATGTAAATATAGTTATACTCCTCCAACGGAAGCAATCTTCCGAACACGCCCTCCATTGATATACTTGGTGTAACTCTAAGTGACCAGCTCAGGTACAGGGGCTCCATCGAAGCCAGAGCTAACTTAGCCTCTCAGAAACTGGGCATACTAAACAGGGCCCGTAATATTTTAATAGTGCACAAATGCTAACCCTGTACAAATTGCAAGTGCGCCCTTACGGTTGAATTTGGCAGCCACTTCTGGTCTAGAGCCCCAAAATACTAGAAAAACCAACAGATTGCAATCGTTAGAACAATGACAGCGGGAATGCTGTCGTTGTTCCATCGGTATTTTAATGGAAGATGCTCCGAAGAACTAGCTTTATTGATGTACTTGGTTGACATTTGTCACATGAGAACGGGTTGCTTCTACGACTCGTTCTTGAGTTCAACAGCTCTGCTGTGGAACAATTTGACATGCTGTCCTCTGTGTTTTCTCCCTTCTACAACATGGGTCTCTTCAAGACCCATGTTCACTTCTTCTACTCCTCAAAAAGACCCTTCACACAGCATCCTTAAAGACAACATAGGCCCTGAGGGAAATTATTTTCCTCAGGGCCTCCTGTGTAAGTTTAGGTAAAATAAAAATAAAAAATACTAGCGTATATCGGTAAAAATTCCCCGGATAGCATGAATTCTTGACATTGATTTTGAGATTTGGGAAACGGAAAGTTTAAGTAAAGACACAATATTAGAATAAAGACAATTGTTGCAGAATGATACGAGAAAAAATATTCACCTAAATTACAAAAATACATTGTCGTTTGTCTTAGTTATTGACACTTCAATATTAAAGATGACACTTAAATTCAAAGCAAATCCAAATCTGGTTCATTGAACCTGAGTTATACAGATAAACAGGCACACAACTAAAGTTTTTAAAATAGAATACAACTTACTTCATTCATAATTTTATAAATAAATTTTTTGGCAATTAAGCTTTACTATTTACTCAATAAGTTTTCGATCAACAATCGTATCACGTCTAGAATAGGAGGAACTTATGGTGCGTTTAAGCAGATTTTGTCAACCGGATACAAATAAAAATATTATTTACATTTCTTTTTTGGCAATGACAAAATTAATCCCACGAAAATCACATTGTTTTAAATAGTAGATACCTCCTATTGGCTATTTGTTCTCCAATAGTGGACACGGACCTTTTTACTCTAGCCACGTGTGTCGAACGAAAAGAAGATTCATTCTGTTGCCGATTGACACAAAATGTAACGGTGCTGAATTATTGTTTAATAAACCTGTGAGTACAGAACAATGCTTATTTGATTTAAATACACAATACACATTACTATGTTTAGGTACATATAATATGTAGATAGTGACAAAACTTTTGAGTCAAAAAAAAAATATTTTGAGGAAAAAAATTACAATCTTTAATGCATGTGGGCCATATAGGGTTGCCCACGATTGAAGTATACCAACACCCCCAAGCTTTTCACCCTTTAACACCACTAACTGATCTTGACCGCCCCCACCCTCCCTTAACTGCCAATCTGCCTACAACCTACAACCCTTCATGCCACGCAGTTCTTAACCGCTAATTTACCCAAGGAAAAATTTCAAATATTTATGGCAAACGGAACTTGTCATTAATTCATCAGTAAGGCTAATAGTATCGGTATTATGCACAAACCCAAAAGGTATGCACGATGTATTTTCATAATGTTATTTATTTATTATTTTACGAAGGACAAATTATTGCCTTATTAACAGAGAGATAAATAATAGAGATGACTGCGGACTGAGAGCACTTTCAGTACTGATTAATGTACATGAATAGAACTATGAAATAAGGTAAAACAACGATTGTATTGTACATGAAGAATATAATGTCAAGTCAAAGGCTGATCAAGTCTAAGGATAGTATTGTAAAAGAAAAACGACTTATTAGAGTAACATTTAAACTTACACCAAACAATTATTGGAGGAAAGTTTTATACAAACGTATTTCCCAATTACTTCTCAGGATTTTAACGTTAGTGCCCATACTATTTTTAATAATATAGATACGTTTTGGATACGACCACTAGCGTCTCGGTGCGTTTTGATAAGTTATTTTTTATAGGACCCTCCAAAAAATTATAAAATTGTCTGGTCAGTTTACAAATAAGACAATGTATTTTAAAAAAAGCAAAACGTTAAGGCAGAATATTTTCTTCTCATCCACGGAGAAAAATGTTATTCTAAAATAGATCATTTTATTATTAAAAATGGGACGGAAGTTCATACGAACAAATTAAAAGTGTTTAAATGTTTATTGGCGGGAAAATATACATGTTTCCTGCAATAAACATTGAAACCCTGTTAATTTATTCGTAAGAACTTCAGTCCCGTTATTAACCGTTTTCACGAATAAAATGATCGTATTTTAGAATAACATTTTTCTCCGTGTACAGTTAGTAAAAATAACTTTAAAAATTAGTTCAGTTTTGCAGGACAAAGATGGAGAACACAAAACCTCGATTACGACGATTTTATTGGGGTATCAGCCTGAAATGCAGCTGTCCCGAATGAGTAGTAAGTTGTCAATATTCTGGACAAAGGGGAATGATATCCATAATAATTAGTAGAGTTATGATTGGGGGACAGCAGTGCATCATTTCGAAGTCTACGGGAAGGGGTATTGAACTTAATGAGTTGTAACAAAACAGGTGAGTCACTAAGGTTCATTTTTAATATGCAAATTTCAATCTCTAATCTTAGCCAAAGAAACTATTTATGTAGAGTTGATTTTTTTAATACATAATTTAGAAATTTAACTCTTGTAATTAAAATAAATAATGAGATCAGTTGATTTGCAGAAGGGTTGTCAGAAACTGTCAGCAAATAAAATAGAGGGTTGGCGAAGGAAATTACTCACAGATCGCTTAAATAGATCCGAGCGAAAGGTCACACTTCAAGTATCAACTCCAATAATTATACACACCATTAAACTGGTGCGGTGGAGAGCTATGCCGTTAATTGATCAGTATTTCAAAAAGGTATTTTAACAGGCAAGATAACATTGCCTTTTATAATGTGGTATTTTTAACGCATTTTCTTAACGTATGATCATGTAAAAAAAATAAAAAAAATTTGATATTTGTTGTTGTTGTGATTGTTATTAAAAAGTTTTTAAGTTCATTAAGAGCGATTGACCAGCGGCTAAGAATAAAAGTTAAAAAATGCATGCAACTGTACAGGGAGGTTCCAATGAGAAAGATCGATTATTTCCCGTATCAAATTTTTCAAATTAAAAATTCAATATCGATTTATTTCATTCAAAACTTGCTTTAATATATACCCACATTCAAGTAAGCAATAAAAATGCTCAAAACGCAAGATGATAAATTATTAAATATCGCATACTTCATGTAGGTAAGTATTTTTTGATCATAAGTATATAGTAAGATTTTTTAATAATGTCTAAACAAATTAATAGTGTAAAAATAAAATTGAAATATTTTAGTTTGTAAGTCCTTAAATAAATAGAAAACCTGAGGTATTTTTCTCACAAAACACGTTCTCGGGTTTATTTTTTAATGATTTTAATTTAATTAAAATTAAAATTCTGAAAACTGTGTTGACCAGATTATGTATTGATTTATTTTTTGTTTGATTATATGATTTGAAATTTGTGTTGTTTGATAGAATCTATCGTTTGAAAATTGAATAAATCTGCCAACGATCAACGGTATAACCGTAGTACATTAAAAAAACAATTAGTTTTTCAAAATATTAAAACTGCGTTTACCAGATCTTTCAAAATCAATTTATGTTTTTTTGTAAAAAAGAGTCAATACGTCTAGAATTTGATTTAAAGGGGACTAATTTCCGGTATTCTCTGGTAATACCCTCTTAAATGACGTAGTTTTATACAGCAATAGTTTGTTTTATACAGCGTTATATCAATTTATTAGGCGAGAATAAACTCCATAAATAAATGGTTTTCTTACTCTTAAGAGCAATTTTTTGTTGTATATAATTTTCATTATTTCTTATAGGAGTTATTTGTATAAGAAAAAAGTATTCTATGTTCCTACTTTTTAATACATTGCCTAGTTTGTAAACTGAACGTCTGTTGATAGCGTTCAAACCAGGCTGTTTTATCCAGTTTTGGAGAACCTTCTTTACTCCTATAAAAAGTAACTTTTTATTATGTTGTCTTATTACAGGTAAAGTCAGAAGGAGGAAATCAATAATTAATTTTATTTTCTTTATATACTACACATGTGCAAACTGATAAATTGTAAACTGTAGATTTTTTAAAAATAAATAAACACTTTTTTTTGTTCATATGAAGCGGATACTATATAATGTGATATTATTATTTAAAATAAAACCAAAACTTAGTAAACACCACTTTCAATAAAAACCCACTATCAGGTAATAAAATAATAAAAAAATTATGCTAATAGTTCTGTGAATAGTAGACCTAGTTTAATATAATAATAGTTTTCTCTTATTTAATAAATCAAAACAAAAATTTCCCTTGAAATCACAAGAGTTGCTTATTTAATTATACACACCTTCTTATTACACTTAATTATAAACCATACGATATAATATTACGTAACATTTCTGAATTTCGAATTATTATATTAATCGTTATTGAATTTTTAATCCTGGTTTGAATCTTTGGACCAGTCCAAAGAAACATCACACTTTTTTCAAACCTTTTCAGATAGATTCCTTCTTCTTTCAGATATGTGCGTTCCCAATGTAATCAAGTAGCAAGTCTAAAAACGCCTCATAATTTATAGCGTAGTTTGGATATAGCTTTGGATGGTCGATCTCTCTATTCAGCCAGGCGCAGTTTGAAAATTCAACAAGAAGAAACATGACACAGAGCTCGATTGCATCTTGTTGGTATAGAGCAGGGTTGTTGCGGATGCAAATATTTTGACATCCGCGGACACGGATGCGGATGCGGATTATATTCTAACTATAGAGTTATAGAGTATAGATTACAGAAGCTGTACTGTGTTTGTACTTTGTCTATTACCACGGATCATGTCGGGCGCTCACTAATGCCTTGTTGGCACCTGACAAGTAGTAAATCGAATGGCGAGTAACTCGCTACTTGACTCACCAGTGTTCGCACTACTGTCAAGTAAAGTTCATTAGTAAGCTGCGCGTCGCGACATGACGGACTGCAACGCAATAAAGTTAATGCGGTAATTAAGCTGATCGTAATGTTTATTTTAGAAGAGGTGGAAGAATAAATTGGTGAGATGAAAATAAATAAACCATGGAAACGAAAATAGATTAATAGCCGCAAAAATAAATAATGTTAGAGTAGAATTTTCGCTCCATCGAGACGACATTTCGCGCGTGTCTGAGTCTACGAATGAACTGCGCATGTCAGTGCGCAGGGACGCATGGAGGGAGACTCTACTCGCTGAAAAAAATAGAACCAAATGGATTTAATCTACTAAAGAGCTGACTAGCCTACTCTACTAAAATTGTGGTGTTCGGACACGTTTAGTTACTAATATACTCGCTACTCGACTAAACTACTCTCCCAGTGCGAACGACTCTTAAAAGTCCTCAGTACGCTTTGGAATATTAACCCCTCAGGCCTCTGGCATATTTAGTCAGAATATTACAATATTTCCGCTTTGCAAAACACCAAATTAAAGGGAATATTTCTTAATATATCCGAAATCAAAAAAACTGTTTTTGAAAGGTGATGAAATACGCTTTAAATTTTACAATTCGAAATAAACAAATAATTTTTGAAATATAATATTAAAATTTTTTTATTAGAAAAATCTATTATAAATTATATTCACTTCACTTTTTTGTCGTTTAATATAAAAATAATTACTAAAAAATTTCCAAGGTTTTATAATTATTTTTTTTAATTGCGGCCCGAAACTTTTGGTTTCATGAAGGTGTACATTTAAATTATTTTGTGGTTAAATTTTAGATTTGAATATAAAGTGTGGTGTTTTCTCTTTTTAATGACTTTTAGATAAGTTTTCTCATTATTGTAGTAAGGGAGATTTAACGATTTCTATGAGACCTATATCAGTTTAAATCATATTTAGCATAAAATGGCTTTAGTTTCGTACATTATAGAGGCCAGAGCTCAAAAATCAAGTAGGTATCTACTTCACGACTTTTAGCATATTCTACTTCCACTGCCCGAAAGTGCAAATTTATTTAAATATTTATCCACGTCCTGAAGGCATTTACATTAGCATGGAACGACATTGCAAAAATCAAATTTCGGTATTGTAATAGCTGCCAAAAGATGCTTTATGTCATTCATATTCTCGTAAAAATACTTAAAAAAATCTAAACTTATGTCTTTATTCAACAACCTATTTAATTTATTTTATTTATTGCAATTTAGCCGTTTTTTCCCGAAATCTGAGTACAGCCTCAAAAATATAAAATAATATCTATTACTTTCAATTGCATTTACCTTATTGAACATTACGTGTTTTATAAAAAAAAAAAACACTGCATAAATTGCTGTCAAACTAGTTAGTTTGTGAGCGCTGGAGGGGATAATTTCGCTCCTATTTTTTCGTCGCATTTTCGGGCGTTTCAGCTACTGCTGACCGCAGACGTGTTAGAATCCTTGTCCGATTAAATTTTAACACATATATTTGTTTTGAAAATGAATGCAAATTACACGAGAAGCAAAATTTTATGTCCAATATTCGGGGCACCAACTGAAATGAACTGTCAAGTGTTACCTACTGTCTTAGAAGTGATTAAACATTATTTGTTCTTACGATATGAACGTAATCTTAACTCTACAAAAAAACCGTAATTCTAAATAAAAAGTGTTATATCTGCAATTTTTGAAGGAATTTGGAAGCGCGCTTCTATTCCCATTGTTTCTCACAATCGAGTGATGAAACTGATCCAAGATCATTATAACGAATACTTAAAAATTAAAAATTGGCCAAAGAAAAGTGAGCATTATTATGTTAAGTTCTTATAAAATCGAAATGAATAAACTTTTCGGTATTGCTTCATGCAAATGCAAGAATCTGAATATGTGTTCCTGCGAAAAGACGCGCAAGGTACCCACCAAAGAAAAAGCATTCCTTCAAGACCAAAGATCCCCGAGAAAAATCACACGCAAGCAGTCGAGAGGTGCATCAAATTAGTTACCCAGGCATCGTTGTCTACAGTTGAGCCTGAAGCCAGAGATGGATTTATTCGGGCGACAATAAAATCCAGGCATATAATGCCCGAATTTCACTCCAAATCTCATTTCAAAACGCGATAAATATTATAAAACTTTGATAATGTTTAAAAAATCTCTCTTTGTTAAAGTATTTTATTTAATAAAAACATCTTATGTTTCTCAAAAACACGAAAAAAAAATTAAAAATCAATAATCCTCTTCAAAAAACCAAAAATAGAACCCCGCCTTGAAACTATGGTAATTTTATTTTTATTTTCACATGTGTTATGCATCATATTAGCTATAAAACCCATAATAAAATTGTATTTTTGCTACGAATATCGCTCGTTTACAATGCTTGGCAGAGTTTTCAGCGACTTTTTTCATACAATTTTTTTCTAAATATAAATGTGCTGGTTGTTGGACAAAGGAATGTTTTGATCGAGTTGATATTTTTAGACTAAAGAGTACTGGCATCTTTAAAAAAAAAGTCCCATACAACGTCGCTCCACCCTAATTTACATGCGCACATTTCAATAGTTAAAACTGCACAAAGAAATTCAATAAGTGTGTAAATAACAAGAGTGCAAAAGAAGTAAGTTGGTATTTTTAACGTTAGCTCCATACAGGAGGCCCTGAGAAAAATATTTTACCTCAGAGCCTATGTTGTTTTTGGGGATATTGAGTGGAGGGTATTTATAGATTGAAAGGAAGGAGATGAAGTTATAAGAAGGAGAAAATGATGAGGGATGGGGGACAGTATGTTCAGAAGTGACGAACATATTATATGAATCCATCCCTCCCACTATGGTGCAAGGCGATGTTCCGGAGAGTCCTGCTGAAGAGGTCAAAAGGTCTCCCTCAACCAACCCGACCAAAAATATGAGATCGACAAAATGGTTAGAAATATCGACAATGGTCGAATTTGCCAAGGCATTTATTTGTCCCCGTAAGACAAGAGATCCTGGGTTCGAGTCCCAGTCGTCACCGTTACTTTTTTTATTTTTCTGTATTAATATTTATGTTTAGATTTATTAGTATTATCTTCTTCTTCAATGATATGTTACAATGAAAGGTATAACCTTTAAAAGTTATTATAAAAAGAGTTATTCAAATACAAAAATAAATTATAACATTTATTTAAAACATAAACATAATATCAAGTTCTGCGGCAGCACTTGTTTATTTGGAAAGTAATTTTGTTTTAGGTCCTGGTAATATTTAAAAAGAATATTTCATACAGATATCCTTCTGCGTACTGGCTTACTTTATTTCGTAATACACTGTACATTCTTTACGAAACTTAGCATTCTGGTTCAATCAGCTGAATAAACAATTTGCCCTCCGTCAGAAGCGGTTCGATGGAAACAATCCCTTCCTGTACTGCGTGGCACCAGTGGCATGCCGTGATATTGTTCGCATCTAAAAAAAGTATTAATTTTTTGTTGTTTATCTTTCGTTGTTCTTAAGATTATGATAGATACATATAAGCAAAAAGTGTGTTAATTTTTAGTGTGCCTTATGACTAAAAATATAAACTTTTAACTGTGGTTTAGAGAACTTTGAGACGACGTATTTATTCGATTATAAATTTCAATTTTGAAGGTGTCTAAAATGATTTATTACCGGTTAAACCGACTTATTTGGAAAATAATTATTACAATAGATACTCCACTGTTCTGTACTTATTTATTTAATAATGACGTGACTGCCATTGATTCATTTAAATATGTTATCTGGCCTACTAAGAATTGTGGAATAAATGATTTTTCTAACTTTATTAATTAGTGTTATTATGGTCATTCATTCGTTTATTGATTTCTAATTGTTCAAGTAAATTTAATCTAAGACCCTTTTTTTCTGTATGTAATGGTTTAGGCATGTTGTTGTTGAGATTATCTGCGTATTTTGAAGAAGTGCTTTTATTATTTCAGCATCGTATATGTTCTTTGAATCTAGTTGGAATGTAATGATGGAATTTGTCCGATGTAAGTAGCATTACAGTCGACTGTAATGCTACGTCGGACTTTCTTTTAGAGAAAGAGGCGTGTTTATCTGTGATTTTGATTTTTGTGCTTATTAATAAAAAAAAAATCATTCAGTCCTATTTCTGTTCACATAATATTGAGTAAACCATAACCAGCACGTGCCGCTGTGTATTGCCACGCGGGTATTCACCTCGTAAGCTGACGGATGATAAGAAGGGAAGATGCAAGTTATTTTGGGGTTCACTTAATCGAAAACCATGATGGATGGGAGAAATTTCAAATGAAGCTAGTTAATCAAAAACTCATTTTGGAAAGGATAAACATGTAAGTGTATACGGGTTTTTTTTATTTGTTTATTCGTGATGCGCTTGTCGTAAGTTCCTACAGTTAATTTTGTAAAATACATATTTTGATAGACATAGATGGCTCTGTTGAAAATAGATCTTAGTGATTATTTACTGATTAGGCAGATGTTGGTAGTATATTCGTACAATATAGGGTCGCCCCTCTAGACTACCAAAATACGGGGAACGGTGGATTTTGAGAATCAGAGAGATTTTGATTGCCTAACGTAAAGGACGATAGCTTCCAGGTTAGTCCTAAATACTCGTTCACGATTATAGAAGTTTTTTGTCGGAATAAAGTCATTTATTGCGAAAAGTTTTTATGTTCATGTAACATTCTCAACAAAACGATTAATAACACTTAAGAAATAATTAATATTATATAGGAGTGTCGTTATCGAGTTTTGCTGACTTAAATGATAAAAATTGTAATCCTGAAATACCACTCGTTGAATCATGATATACCCTACCCTAAAAGCAAAAATATTTTTTTAAATATTCGTCAACATTTTGAAATAGCAGATTATCTATCTTATCATTTAGATATATATTCTTAGAAAGTCCTTATTCTTTTTTTAAGTACTACAGACAGTTTACTTCTTTGTGTAAACTTGTAAGCATAAGGACTTTCGATGATTCTTGGTGGTCGAAATATATATTTATATAGGTGCTAAGAACCAGTGATTCCAGATATTTGGACTAAAAATGTTAATGAAAAATTTGCCTATGGTGACATTTTTGATGTTGTTTTTTATTTATTTTTTCTTTAAAAAATTGCAGAAATAACTCAGCGCCGAATAACTGCCCAAACTCCAACTCCGATCATGACTGTCTTTATGTTTATATTATGTACAATACTTTCGGATTTTAAAATGTTTTCATTAAAAAAAAGATTTATATTACTGATCATTAATTAATATAATTCATTTTAAAATGGCTCTTTATCTCCAACTAAATTCTTCCTTTTTATTATTATTGATTAACCATGCATTAATCAAATTGTAGACCTCACATAATAGGTACTATAAACTATAACCATGTAATAATTTAATTTAACATACCTTATTACTTGTATTATAATGTACTGTGTATGTCTTAATAAACACACAATTTTTTTTTTTTTTATAAGATGATAATAGCTCGTTAGATATACTTGTTACTCCGATGAGATGTTTATGAATAATGGTAGATAGTGCGAAAAAAAAATGCTTTTATCAAACAGCCACAGGAACAATAAAGATAACAAATTTAAATGATAATACATGACAATGTAATCTTTCCACGAAAAATAAGAATTGTTTTTCCAGATTTTCTGGTAAAATTCTGATTATGATTATAAATTGTGTTGACCGGAAGGAATTAAAATACTTTCACATTTTTATTTATATACTCAATTTATTTATTTGTAAATGCCTCAAAGAATTTTTAGTTCGTGTTTCATGATGATTTATTTAATTTTCAAACACTGATTTGATAAGAACATTTTTTATTTATTTATTTATCACATAGCAAAACATGATTTTAATCACTTCTTCAAATAAAGTAAAGTTATTTTATTCGCTTTCGTCATATACAGTTTCGGCATAAACATACAACCGATGAATAAATTAACGATTTACAAGATAAGATAGTGTAGTTATAAAAACTCAATTTATCAAAATAAATATCTAAATATTTACGATTATATTATATTATCCATTTAAAATAAACTTATCAAATTAAGTCGAATCTCTTTTTAACCGCAAGGCCAATAAATTTAATAAAGTAGATAGTTTATCGTCTAAAATTTTCCTTGTTAAATCAACTAATTCTAGATAGATCTCTTTGCTTTATGTACATTATTATTTGCATACATTTTCCAACCTCGATAGCAAGACAAATTGGCAAACGTTTCTGTTCTATGCAACTTCATCTAGTCTGATTTTTTCTTCTTTTCAAAGACACAGACCTGATCAAAGCCCGGTTCGCCATTGACAATAACTAGAGCGTGAACTAACATGAAATAAATTGACAGTTAACTAGGTGGTTCCTTTTGGACGACCTATGCAAAGAACTAAGTGAGGAACTCGGGGCTGAATATGTCGTCGGTTCGATAATTTACTTTGAAAGAAATTTGCGATTGCAAACAGAGGCGTGCTTCCCCGAATCAGGACTCGTATTGATTGAAACCTTTCACAAAAATAGTGCCCTCTATTTGTTTTATTTCATGGAGTGAAGCAAAAGGGTTTTGATCCATTATATTTATTCTGTGATCGCCTTGAAAAGGATGAAAAAACCATTAATTTATTTTTTATGTTTAAATTAAGTGTAGGTACTGACAACTACTGTATGATTGTTTTTTCTACAGTTTAATTCTTTTTCCGCTTTCGTTGGGCTATTAATTTAATTAATTTGTTTATTTATGAATTCATTTTCAAAAAAAGGATAATTTATGTTTAATTCATAAGTAGTATATAGCCCAAATAAACCAATTAATGGTTTTTCTCCTTGTGACTTTACCTCTAATAAGACAACATTAAAAAAAAACTCCTGAGAAAATTATGAGAAGATTATAAAGATGTGACCGTATCTTTTTCTGATTTTTCTGTTTCAGATTTTCGATTGAGTTTCGCTAATATAATCTTCATTAATTAAAATAATTAGTTTTATGCTATTTCACGTGTTTTGATGAATCTCAAATTATCGACCACAAACAGAACATCTCAAGTCCATGCAACGAACAAAAAAAGCAATAAAAATAAAAAATGAAATCTCTGTAAAAAAAACACCCCAAAGAAAGGGACATAACTATGTTTTGTCTACCTGTTATCGATTTAGTTTTACAAATAATAAATTCACACACTTTGTTAACAAACAAAAAAACATTAATGAGACAAATTTATATTTTATAAAATTCATTAAAAATCAATCAATAGATTGAATTGTGTTTTTCTCACAAACAAATTAAATCCGATTTAGCGCGAAGCCCTCCCTTGTTACTTGAGCGTGAAATTTTAATTAACAGAATTTAAAGAAACTCATTTGCACTTAAAGATGAGAGACAAAGCAAAAAAGTCATGGAGTTTTCTTTTTTAGTTTAGAATTATTTTCGTTTTGGTGAAGAAAAGCCCCGACGAAGAGTTTGGCACTCGAGTTCACGGAAAACATAATTACTCGGGTAAGTCTTCCAGCTGAGATTTGACTCCAGGGATAGATCCAAGTGTTCTGTGTCCAGACAGGGAAAACTAAATTATTATAACAAGGTTAAAAAAATGGTTTAATAGGAAGGGCGGGACAAGTAGTTAGAGGAATGAGGCTTATTGGTCGTGAAGTTTATTCTCGGTAAAATTTATCTCAGGGCGGGATCTTATAACTTTGATAGAACTTAGAATCGAATCTTAAAATATAGGCATACAATTTATGTATTTTATTCACTTATTTACTATTTTTATAATACGCCCATGGTGCTTTTACATTAGGTACATTGAAGTGTTAACATTTTTTTACATAAAAGGTTATAAAATATAAATAATGTGTGCAAAAAATTTTTTACATTACAGTGGTTTACTATTGGATAAAATCATTAACTGAATTTATCAGAAATAATTACTTGACATGAAACAAAATGTATGAGTACGTTTTTAACATAGAATTTGTTACATTTAAAATGTCGATATCAATGATAATATTCTTTTGCTAAGCTAGGTTGACATTGAAAAAAATCCTTATGGCTAGTGTGCCAAGTAGGTTATCTTAAAATGACGAGACTCGGAGTTTCACAAGTTGAGTTCGAATTTATAATTTAAAAAAAGAAGCATAAAGGTAGATTCAGACTGGGTCGACGTACGTACGCATCGCTACGCCAAACAACGCTTAGCAACCATACATTTTCTATGAAAATGGCCACAGACATCGCACGTCGCGATGCGTGTGGCCAATGTGATTCTAAAACATAAATTTTCAGTGAAAATCTATGGTTGCTAAGTAGCCCAGATATTGTTAGGCGTAGCGATGCATACGTACGTCGACCCAGTCTGAATCTACCATAAGTCGCTTATCCTTAGCCGATTCTCAAGTGTACATTATTCTAAGGTATTTAATAAAAAAGTGTAGTTAGTAACTTTTTATTTATTTTTGGAATAAATTATGGAATTCTTCTTCTTCTCGTGCCCTGTCCGTTCAACGGACGTTGGCTATCATGTTGGCTATGCGGACTTTGTTTACTGCGGCCCGGAACAGCTCTACAGTAGACTGGCCAAACCACTGTCTCAAGTTTTTCAGCCACGATGTCCTCCTTCTTCCAGGGCCCCGTCTTCCGGCAATCTTTCCCTGCATTATGAGATGCCAGATCTCGTACTTCTCCGGATATCTCATCACGTGTCCTAGATATTGAAGTTTTCGAATTTTTATTGTTTTAATAACTTCTTTTTCTTTATTCATCCGAACCATAACATCTTCATTGCGTAATAACATAACGTAACTCTGTTCGTCCAGCTTATTTTTAGTATTCTTCTGTAGATCCACATCTCGAATGCCTCAAGTCGCCTTACCAGTTCTTCAGTAAGTGTCCAGGCTTCCATTCCATAAAATAATACTGAAAACACGTAGCATCTGACCATTCGCATTCGTAATCCAAGGTTGAGATCATGACTGCAGAACATCTTTTTCATGCGGATAAAGATTGCACGAGCTTGCTCAATGCGGCATTTGATTTCAACCGAAGGAATGGAATATAAGCTCAAATTATAATATTTCAACATTGAATGCAATATTAGTGACTATTAAATGAAAATTTTATATAGAAAAATCATAAAAAGATTCGTTCGAAATTGAACCCTGGAACTTATCCTTGCCGGGGCTCTAAACATGTACATACATTTTAATGGCAGTGCACGTTACAATAGCGCCTATTAGTAACACGAATGAGTGGCTTGACTTTATTTAATGGCAGTGCACGTTACAATAGCGCCTATTAGTAACGCGAATGAGTGGCTTGACTTTATTTAATGGCAGTGCACGTTACAATAGCGCCTATTAGTAACGCGAATGAGTGGCTTGACTTTATTTAATGGCAGTGCACGTTACAATAGCGCCTATTAGTAACGCGAATGAGTGGCTTGACTTTATTTAATGGCAGTGCACGTTACAATAGCGCCTATTAGTAACGCGAATGAGTGGCTTGACTTTATTTAATGGCAGTGCACGTTACAATAGCGCCTATTAGTAACGCGAATGAGTGGCTTGACTTTATTTAATGGCAGTGCACGTTACAATAGCGCCTATTAGTAACGCGAATGAGTGGCTTGACTTTATTTAATGGCAGTGCACGTTACAATAGCGCCTATTAGTAACGCGAATGAGTGGCTTGACTTTATTTAATGGCAGTGCACGTTACAATAGCGCCTATTAGTAACGCGAATGAGTGGCTTGACTTTATTTAATGGCAGTGCACGTTACAATATCGCCTATTAGTAACGCGAATGAGTGGCTTGACTTTATTTAATGGCAGTGCACGTTACAATAGCGCCTATTAGTAACGCGAATGAGTGGCTTGACTTTATTTAATGGCAATGCACGTTACAATAGCGCCTATTAGTAACGCGAATGAGTGGCTTGACTTTATTTAATAAATTTTAATGGATTTTGAAACATTTTCTTCGTTTTACGTTATTAAATTATAGAAATCGAAATTTTTAAAAATACTTAGTACAAACGATCTTACTTCTGTTTTTGCTTATCCACAAAAAATATTAAAGCTGCTATTAGGTTTGTATTTATAACAATTATAAGCCTGTCACCGCCACCGAGTATTATAAGAATCAAAATATTTGTTGCCATTTTCAGGAAGGAATACAAAATGGAACATGCTATACTAGCACCAGTAGTGGCCAGAGTTGCCAGCCAATATTTACCAGTAAATACTGTCAATATTATGTTATTGGAGATGGATTCTTGGGCTATAGTATAGTATTGAGTATTTAGTAGTTGCTAGACGCGCTAGCTTGGTGTCACCCCAAGTCAACGTTATTTGCATTGCATCGCCTCGCCTAGACTGCTCTCCGTCGCAACATCAAGAGTGAAAGGAGACAGTACTAGCTCCACCGTAGTGGGAATATCTCGGCCAGACATTTCGCCGGCAATCAATTGGCGTAATAATAAATTGACATATCGAGCAACAACTATGCGATAAGATGCCATGCTGATCAAGCACCACTATCGTGGGAATGTCTCATTGAAGACTTGGCTAAACATATCGTCGGCAATAAATTGACATATGCGTAGATGAACGCATTGGTAAAGAGCAGCAACTACGTGATAAGATTATTTTTCAGTTTCAGTGCCGGCAACCTGGGCGTTTATTTAATATAAATAGATTGATTTACAATTTTCTGTTCTTTTACCTGCCTCACTTTTACACGCCTCGGAACAGACTTTGTCTAGACAAAGTCTGTTCCGAGGCGGGTTATAAGCTGCCGTTGCTGATAAAGCGCCACCATCGTGGGAATGTCTCGCTGAATACTCGGCTAGACATGTGGCCGGCAATAATTTGGCATAATGACGAATTGACATATCGTTCGGGCATGGTAAATCACAGCAACATCTATGCGATAAGATTGTAAGTAGACAGCCCCCAAGCTCCACCGTAGTGGGAATATCTCGCTGAAGACTCGGCTAGACATCCCGCCGGCAATCAATTGGCACAATAATGAATTGACTTCTCGTTCGGGCATGGTAAATCACAGCAACATCTACGCGATAAGATTGTAAGTAGACGGCCCTCAAACTCCACAGTAGTGGGAATATCTCGCTGAAGACTCGGCTAGACATCTCGCCGGCAATAAATTGACATACTGACGAATTAACTTCGGCATCACACATTGGTAAATCAGAGCAAAACAACTACGTGATAAGATTGTAAGAGACAGTACTTAAACTCCACCGTAGTGGAAATTTGCCAATGAATGACTCGACTAGACATTTGGGCCCTGTCTACTAGAGCTGGGTCAATCGATCATTTTACACGACCTGAGTCACTCACATCACACTGGCGTCGTGAGCGGGTCGCGAACACCCGCTCTTTCCGTGATCCAAACTTCCCGATTACTCGTCATCTACATGCGCTCTGTATGTCACCCGTGATTCGTGATCCAAAGATCCAAACCAGCCGTAACACCCAAAACCCGTGAGATGTATTGACTTTGTAAAAAAGGCCCGCGCATTGTATCGCAGTTTTTAGATCACATTGTGCATTGCGTTTTACCTTTTGTTGGTCTACAGTAAAGCTAATTATTCGCCCAGTCATCCTGAATCTTGACCAAGAAAATTTTTTTCAATCACTAAAATAACCATGTTTTGATTATTTTAGAGGGTACATCTATCTTGGACTTTATTTTTGAAAATGTAATCAGCTATCTGAAAACAGAAAAAATATATATACCTATATACACCTCACCGATAACTTAATACCAGCGTATTAACAAGTGTAAGATTAAAGATTTTGAAGTTGCCTAATATCTCGTCTGGTAAAGTTTCTGACGTCACTCACCATAAGTGTATTCAAGTTCACAAATACATACAAGTTTTTTTTGTCTTATAGTTACGATACGACACTACGGGAAGGGATACCAGGGTTGTATCCCGTTCCGAGGAAAAAATGAAATAAAATTAATTAATTTAGATTTTTTTGATTGTCATTGTAAAATGTGAAAAAATATTTACCACAATTACGTTGGATTTTGGTAATGGAGATTTTGATCAGATCATTTAAGATTTAGGCTCATAAAATCATACAGTTGATAAAAATAGTAATAAGAAGACAATAAATAAGTACATCAATGTGAATGAAGCAAAGAATGTGTAAAGACCGAGGTGTTAAACGGCGTGATGGTTAGTTAGTTTAGTTAGTTAGTTAAATAAGTAAAACGCTAAATTAATCGAAAACAGAGAACAAAGACTTTTTTTAAATAGTTATTTTGGATCCAGGAATTAGGCTAAAATTCACGAATTATTTTTCGATTAAAATGAGGGGTCTTAAAGTAAGTTATTCCTAGATAGAGGTAGGTATTTTTAACACACTCAGTGTTCAATTTTGCAATTTTAATTTGAAATAATTGACTACTCCCCTGGACAAGCGAACACTCCCGCATACATTTATACATCACGTGACACATACCACATAGCCGATATATCCCTCTATAACCCGGCCGTACGCTACGGCGAGGCTCCTGCTAAAAAAAAACAATTTACAATACCTACTAAATAATATTAAAACCGTAAGCACCTCTTCCTCGTTAGAACTCGTCGTTTTATTTTTTGACGCCTACGTAATTATTTACGTAGGAACTCAACTATTTACGTAATTAATAACGTTTAAAATTAGTTTAATGTTAAAGTTAAATTGCTACAATTTGAGCATAAGCCGAGATAAATAGATATGACGATTCCCGAGATAAAATAATAAATAAAAACTATTTACAAAATAAAAAAACCCTACGATTTATGTTAAATATCTCCTACACTATGGGTTCACGTAAAAAATCCTTAAAATCGTATTTAAAGTAAGTAATTATTTCTATATTGACTGGTAATTTACAAGACTAAAAAATTAAAACCTTCGGATGTAGTCACACGTAAGCTCTTTTTCCTGCTCTATCGATGGCTAATATATTTTAATTAATTTTACTTTATATTCGATCTTCACATTTTTTCCGTACACTTCATAGTGCGATATTTTACATAATTCATAAAAAGGGTTGCAGGAGTCCAGCCTTACCACGAGCCTGACGCGTGCGAAGTTCACACACTGCGAACTTGCAGTCTCTAATATCTACCTTTCTCACACTTACATACTGTTCTTCATTCTTAAGTCGCGTGTGTGAGTGTGTCGCGATACCCGGGTGTTGAAAATACCCGGGTGTTGACGAAAATATGATCTGATTGTTCTTTGGTGGATCGTGAGAAGGTCTCAATGAGCAGGTCACTCACGATCGACACAGGACTACTGTCTACACGAGCGGTTCTTCCGCCGCGGGAAATCGCATGAAAACCGCAGCAGACACGATTACGCCGTTCTTCCATGGAGCTACCTTCACGCGACGCGATCACCGCTCGTCTGTGTTTTCCATACTATTATTAGTGTTTGAAAACGCCGCTAGGTGCTACACTAGCAAATTTGTTTGACAGGTAGCGGTAGCGTCGCTTGTGAATAGCTACGTGGAAGAACGGCGTTTATGAACGTTGTATGACGCAATCTACACTGCGCGGTTTCCAGCCGCGGCCGCTCGCGGTTCACAGGCGGGAGATATTCGACCGCCACATGCAGCGGTTCTTTCACAGCGGATAACCTCCACGTTCACACTACACGAGCGGTTTGACGGTTCAAGGCTTTAGACCCCCATTCAATCGCGGGTTCGAAACCGGCGTGCGCAAATAAATTTTATTTGATTAATTTGTGTTATTTACAATTAATTATTTAAAAATAATATATACAGTATTTGCGGCACGTTCCAGAGTGGAAGATACTCTCAGTATCGCCATTATACGCCATATGGTGTAAGATCACCATTCAGAATTGAAACGTTGCTTGAAATGGCTTTAGCCGTGTTTAGTGACTAGATCTGAATAACCAGGTACTTCCCCACCTTCCTCTTCCCCATCTCCTTCCCTTTCCCACTTACCTTCAGCCTCACAACATACCCAATTGGGGATGCCGTAGTCTCACTGGTTCCAGACGGGAGAAGTTGGGACTCTAATAAAAAAGCGGTTTCCCGCGATTGCATCATTTCCTGCGAGAACTCTATTAAAATGAACAAAAGATTGCGGGAAAATTTGGGAAGTATGTTTACGAGAGATGGGTTGGGTGATAGGGATATTGGAAGAAGGCTAATGCAGGTAACTCCATTAATGGAGGACTGAACGCCGTTGGAGCTAACAAAAATCTATCCACAGACGCGAAGTTAGCAGTCCACAATGGAGTATTGGTACCTACACTTATGTACGACAGTGAAGCATGGAACTGGTAGAGAAAGGATGAAAGTAGACTGAATGCTGTAGAAATGAGATCCCTGAGGCGTATGTGTGGTAAAACCATGTATGATAGTGTGAGGAATGTGGAGATCCGAAAAAGTAAGATTAAGAGAGGGACGCGTAGATGGTTTGGGCATGCTGAGCGAATGAATGAAGAAAGGAGTATAAAGAGAATTTATGACGCGAATGTGAATGGTAGAAGAAGCCGAGGACGCCCAAGGAAGACATGGCACGATAAAGTGAATCAGATACTTGAGACGAGCCATGACAAGAGTCAGAATAATAGAAGAGTATGTATGAGAAGATGCATGAATGTGAATGAAGCAAGGAGTGTGTGCCAAGACCGAGTCGTTTGCCGGTCCGTCCTCTCTGCCTATCCCTACGGAGAAACGGCGTGATGGTTAATTAGTTAGTTTAGCGGGAAACCGCCTTAATGTGTAGTATGATGGTCTGCGATAGTTTTCTCGAGCGGTTTCCCGTTCCTGTAGCCAGGGACATATACATCTCACCTGGCAATAATTTGCGTGTGAACCGGATATGATAAATTATAACAATAACAGACCCGGAAGACCTTATCATTGTGTATCTGATAATAAATAAAACGTCGACGAGCTGTCTATGCTTAAAATTACTTTCATATAAATTATTATTACAACCAAAAAAAAGTTTTAATAAAAACCATTAGATGTATGAATTATTTTTAAGATATCAGAGTGACTATATTTTCATGTGAAAACATGTGCCTTAATGCACAAGTTGTCACGTGGATTCACACACCAGGGCTATATTATATCTACTATCTGTAGACATTTTAAAATTATATCGTTTTCTTGAAATAATTAGATCACACACATTTCACTTTAATCATTTTATGTTCTCACAATGTGCTTCATTCACATTCACACATCGTCCCGTATTCATTGCCATAAATCAGGGTTGATATCAGTATATTGATGACATACTGCACCAATGTGAAATAATTTTATTATGCGGTATGTAATCTATAGATACAACAGATTTAGACATCTTGAGAATCAAATGTAGCATCCTTCAACGGATAAATACTATTCATTGGTTTTATTCATCTGACGCCCGCACAATTCACTTAGCCGTTCTTAGCTAAAAGATAAATAAAAATGTATCAGTGATGAGGGCAAAATAAGTTAGTGCACGAAATCAATTATGACAATTTTTTTTTATATCATTTCTTTACTATATTTTACTCACGCGGGTAAATTTTACTTGTGTTTTACATTGGGTAAAATAAATTATTTATAATCTATTAACATTTAGTATTAATTTAATTTTTACGTTAAAATTTAATAAATCAACTAGTAATCACAAGAACCTTATTTGGAAAATGCCTGGATTATTGCATTTTAAGAGACAAAACAAATTATTAATTGTTTACTTGTAATATCTTTATATTATATCCGACACACAAACTGTGATTTTCAATTATAAATCTTGGACCCAAATAATTTCCGGTCGACATAAAATTTCGGTCACATTTTGCTGAGCCCGCCGACAACGTGATTCCTACTCGGGAGCCTCCGGCTGCCCACGTGTCCACGTGTCCACGTGACAGTCTCTTCACACGACCTACTTGGGGCGTATTATGTAGCAGAGGAGAACCAAATACATCTATTATACACCTCCCACGTAATATTTGTGAAGACTGGCTGAATAGGGTAATGATTACATTGGATACCCAATAGAAAATGATTAAACGAAAAGTCAAGTTACATCAATTTCAAAGTTTAAAAAAACATTAGGGTAGTTTTTTATATGAATACCCTACAAGAGTCCCAACTGATCCCGTCTGCAGCTAGTGAGACTATGGCATCCCAAGATGAGTGGGTTCTCTTAAAGCCAACCAACAACTGTGAACCGTTGTTCCACTCGTGTCCATCGAGTTTCACACACGTGCACCGATGCACCGGGGATCAATGCTGCTAGCTCCTTAGAGCAGGCCATTAAAATAACTGTAGAACAGACTCAGCTTGCCAACATGCATTAGAGATGGCGATCGGTCTGTTAACGATGGATTCAATCAACCAGATGGATTCAATCAATCGGATCGCTCTCTTTTGGTAAGTAGATAACAATTTTAAATATGGAAGGAATTATCGAAAATGAGTATTTAGCCCTTCTAGCCTCGACAACATTTTTTCAGAGAGTCGAAGTATTTCCATTTTGCAATAAAAGCCAAATAAATGGAATATTTTTTAATGTATCCGAAAACTAAAAACTGTTTTGGAAAGGTGATAAAATACGCTTTCAAATTTTATAGTTCGAAAAAAACACATCATTTTTGAAATATAAAAATTTATTTATAATTTATTTGCATGCAAACATAAAAAGTTTTAAAAATGACAGTGATAAAAATTCTAATTAAAATTACTGATAATGAAAAAAAAATAAAGAAAGATACAAATTTTATTAGACAAATGTATTATAAACGTTATTGTTGTCTCACTTTATTAACGTTTCATGTAAAAAAATTTGATAAAAAATTCTCAAAGATTCAATTTTTTTTTTCAAATTGCTGTCAGAAACTTTGGATTCATAAAAGTGTACATTTTATTTATTTTGCGGTTAACTTTTAGATTTGAATATAAATCATAATATTTTTTCTTAGATCATAATTCTAACCATGATAATGAGGGAGACAACGATTTCTATGATGCCCATACGAGTTGTTCCTTAAAGCAAACAAATTGACTCAAGGGGTAGATAACTTATATTCAATAATATAATAAAGTATATTATGCTATTTCAATTTATTGATCGTAGATAAAAATAGATACTATTGAGTGAAGATAATGTTATCTAATGAGCATACTGCAGGCAGATGGATATGTTGTAATACCTCTCATGTCCTATACATATGAGAAAAAGATATAACGGTGGAGCTCTCAGCAGCAAGACTAGAGTTGATTTGGATACTGGCGAAGGTATTTTCATGAAAACTGAGCAACTTTTTACGATCCTTTTGTGCCGTTACTTTTTAATGGCGACATACTTATTCGGCCGTCTTTAATTAATTCTGCCACCTTTATGTAATAAATATATTAATTCACAAAACCCCCGTTTGCATTAAACATATATTATATATATATTATATTTAACAGTGTTATAAAACCGTCAAATATGAAAACATCATAAATTTTCTAGTCACCAAAACATATATATATATATATATTATATATATATATATATAATATATATATATTATATATATATATATATATATATATTATATATATATATATAATATATATATATTATATATATATATATATATATATATATACATCCCGCTATCATTACAGCGTCTTCTAATGGTCCAGTTTCATTCAATCCTGCGTCCGACGGTAATTCTGCGTCCGGTATACGGACGCAGGATTACACACATGTAATTTCAAGTTTTTCCCACTCCTATACCATCATAGAGTCTAAATACAAAAACAAGCCAGACGCAGTTTTGGTACCCAAATCAACTGAAATATATGATTTTAGTTCACCGTTTTGCCTCTCAACGGCGCGCGATGGCGCTGCAGTAGACGAGTGTATATTTTTTAGGATATACATTTTTACATTGACCCGACTATCGCAACTCCTACGTTTGGCAACATCGCTTTTTAATGGCGTTTCTTCCGTTGCCTAGAAATGAGAGAACAGTTCAATAAAACATCGCACATTGCAACATAAGATAACATTAAAATTCACAGAGAAAAACTCTAAACCAAAGTTTGTCTACAAAAAGGGCAAATTGTCGAAGTTATTGATACTACCGAATAAGTATATTTATCCGTAGACATCAATCTAAAATGGTGCCAAATATGACTTCAATAAGATGCATCCTTTAGTTAAACATGTGTAATAAATATGTCAACGTCGTTAAAAAGATGTTGCGATAATATTGTCGTTGTTTACGCATTCAACTACAATACATCGCAGTAATCAAGTGTATCAACCGTCAGAAGCCTGTGAAACTATGGCATCCGCATTTGTCGAGAGGCTAAGGTAGTGGGAGGGGAAGGAGATAATTTTGATGGCCTCCGTGGTCTAGTGTAAGGCTCTTGACTACCAATCTGAAGGTCTCGGGTTCGAACCCGGCGTCCACAAATAAATTTTATTTGAATACTTTGTGTAATTTTACAAATAATTCTTAAAAAATAATATATAGTATATTTGCGGCACGTTCCGGAGTGGAGGACACTCTCAGTATCGCCCCACCATCATTCAGAATTGATATGTTGCTTGAAATGGCTTTATCGGTGTTTGGTGCCCAGATCTGAATAAAGAGCCAGGTACTTCCCCACCTTCCTCTTACTCGGAGTAATCAAGTGTCAGCCGTCCGAAGAGAATTGGGTTTTTAATCGCCATTAACCTGTTCCTTTTTTCAATGACCACTGCATAAAAGTCCCTACTGCTCCCAATCGTCTGAAGCCAGTGAGACTATGGCATCCACAATTGTCGAGAGGCTAAGGTGGTGGGAGGGGAAGGAGATAATTTTGACGGTTGAAGGGTAAGACTCTTGACTTCCAATACGAAGGTCGCGGGTTCGAACCCGGCTTGCGCAAATAATTTTTATTTGATTACTTTGTATAATTTCATAATTAATTATTAAAAAATAAAAAATAGTACCAATATTGGGACGTTCCAGAGTGGAAGATACTCTCAGTATCGCCCTGGTGTAAGACCACCATTCAGAATTGAAACGTTGCTTGTAATGGATTTAGCCGTTTTTGGTTCCTAGATCTGAATAGCCAGGTACTTCCCCACCTTCCTCTACCCTATCTCCTTCCCCTCCCCACTGCCTTTAGCCTCACAAAATATCCCAATTGGGGATGCCATAGTCTCACTGACTCCAGAAGGGAGCAGTTGGGACTCTCTTACAGTATTCATTTTTTTTTTAAAGATGTGAATGAGGAAAAAAGGGTACATTGAAGATCTGGTTACTAAACACAGCCAAAGCCATTTCAAGCTGTGTTTCAATTATGAATGATGGTCTTACACCAAGGCGATATCGAGAGTGTCTTCCAGTCTGGAACGTGCCGCAAATACACCTTATATTATTTGAAATCGTGAAAAAATACAAATTTAGAAAAGTAAATTTAAATGCAACAAATGGCTTTGAAAATAATTTGTATATAATTGTTTTTATGATATTTTTAAGTAATTAATCACCTCTTTCTATAATATTTTTGTCTTTTATTCTTTCTGTCTATACTTGTTTGTTTCTTTTCTTATTTTTATTCATGATATTATCCTGACGAAGAAACCATCGTTTTTGAAACATGTAGATATAATAACATTGATTATTGTGGTTTACACAAAGTAATTTGTTTCATTTCAATATAACGATGCCACAAAGTGAATTTACAAAGATTGATATTTCTATCGGTTTTCAATTTGGGTAGATATTATAACATTGATTATATTGGTTTACACAAAGTAATTTGTTTCATTTCAATATAACGATGCCACAAAGTGAATTTACAAAGATTGATATTTCTATCGGTTTTCAATTTGGGTAGCGGGTATGGGTACCGCCGCCCCCGGGATACATTTATTGGATAACCGATACCTCTGCCATAGGTCAACCCCAGTGGTTTGCTGCGTTTGGTGACTTAGCAGGGGTGCCCGAGTCCATGTGGGGTGAGGTTTGTCCGGGTCTTGGTGGTGTATGCATCAGCCCGCCATTTGCGTGGCAGGCCGGATCGGAAGTGACTGGTTGTGGGAAACCTTTTGATCTCTCCAGCCGGACTCTCCCAGAACCTCGCCTTGCGATGTGGCGGGTTGCGGTGTGATCGCCCAGTGGGAGACACTGACCCCCAGATTCCTGCACACCCCTCATACCTTTTTCCTTCCCAGAACTTCCTCTCCTTCTTTTTCTCAAAATACCCTCCACACAGCATACCCAAAGATGATATGGACCCTGAGGGGAATTACTTTCCTCGGGGCCTCCTGTGTGGAGCTAGTGTAAAATGTACCTACTGCTGTGTAGTAAACGTCATCCTTACCCTTTTCACGGTCAACCTACCAAATGAATGAATCTTCTGTTACATAAAAGATGGCCTTGAAGCACACTAACCTATCATCGAATTCTTTGACCCACATTTCGAGTGTTTATAATATAATTTCATTATTAATTACAATGAAAAGTCTTTTCAAGTGTGGCTCTTGTTTAATTGAGTTTGCCTAAACCTTATGTGATGTTATTATTTACTCGTTATTTTGTTAATTTATTTCAGTCCACGTGAATGGTATTTCTCGGGCACTTTAAAATAGTAATTTGACAAGCAATCGGGACCAAATTATTGGCTGAATGTCTACTCCCTCCTATGAGAGTAGTTTCTTATCCTTATCACTTACATTGTTTGGCGACAATGCGTTTTCAAACAAATAATAATTTGTAAAGCGGATATGGGTACCGCTGTCCCGAGAACCATTTATTGGATAATCAAATCTCTGCCATAGGTCACCGCAAGTGGTTAGCTACTTTTGGTGATTTAGCTTGGGTGTTCGGGTTCATAGGGGTGGGGTTTGTCCGGGTCTTGGCGCAGATGCGTCTGCCCACCAACTACGTGACAGGCCAGATCGGGAGAGACTGTGTGATGAAGATGTTTTCATTTTTCCAAAAGGACTTCCTCTCCTTACTTAAAAAAAAACCCGGTGTAAAGCTGATGTAAAAAAAATATGTAGGTATTAATTTTTATGAAGCTGTCGCACAAGTAAAATTTTATTTGATTTATATGTGTTATTAAATAATTTACTAATTAAAAATAATATTTAGTATACCTACGGCTTGTTCCAGAGTAGATCGCCCAGGTGTTAGACAACCATTCATGATTGAAACTTGCTTGAAATAGCTTTAGCCGTGTTTGAATTTTTAGTAAGTAACATTTAAATGTTGGGATCAAGTATCATAAATTAATATCAAGACCATGAATAAAAATATAATAACGTTCCCATGCAGGTATATTATTCGTAATTAAAAAAGGTTTTTTTTTACAATAGTTCCACACAGGATAGCCCGAAGAAAATGATTCCCCTCAGGGTCTATGTCATATTTGGGGATGCTGGGTAAAGGGTTTATTGAATTGTATGGGGGTTCTGGGAAGGAAGAGGGTATGAGGGATGGGTAGGAGTCTTGGGTTCAGCGTGTCCAGGAGTGAAGGACGAATGATTCCCTCCCTCTCACTGCGATACAAGGTGATGTTCCGAGAGAGGCCTGCTGGAGAAGTCAAAAGGTCTCCCTCAACCAGTCTCTCGAGATCTGGCTTGACACGCAATTGGTGGGTAGACGCAGACGTACCCGCTGCCAAGACCCGGACAAACCTCATCCTATGAACCCGGGCACCCCTGCTGAGTCACCAAACGTAGCGGGCACTTGGGGTGCACCCACAATTCTTCCTCCAGATTATGGTCCGACGCTCTGTAGGAAACTCGCTTGCACAGCACGGGTATAAACTGTGCGCCCTAAAGTTTAAGTTTAGACTTACGGAATTCAATGCTTCGTTTGTGTGGAAGCACTATAAAACCATACACGATTTTACTTGAATGGCAAGCCAGAGATTTCACTGAGAAGTTTCGTTGGGAGGTGATGTTGACAATAATCCTTATCTTTTTACGGCACCAACCTTCGACCAAGTATAATCGTACCAACCGATCATTAAAAGTAACAGGCAATGTTCCAGGAGGATGAATGAATCTCTTGCAACGGGCGGCCTTGAATGAACCCACATGTTTTGGGACATTCACAGAATTTTTGTTTATAACATTCATTATTCATAACTCATAACAAACAAATCTTTCATTAGAGGTTCAGGTTAGTGAACCAATGTTATTGTTACTGCAATATGAATCCTGAAGATTATCACATTTAGTTTAAAAATATATATTTTGATAACTTTCAGTATTTCAATAACAATGTTGTAAAACAAAATAAGTTTTATGTAACCGACTTCAACACGCTCTGAATTCGAATTCCCAATTGCGAAATAATCATTAACTGTGTTTTAAAAAAAAAAATAAAAACCTGAAAGTTTTGCATCTATGTTAGTACTGTGATGAAACTTTCTTAACTCGCTGGATCTATACCTATCTTCGAGATATTCACAGACTACCGTTGCGCATTTATGAAATAGTCGAAATTAGAAAATTAAAAAACGTACCTATCAAGAATTTGGCGATATAAACCAATAAGTAGATATTGTTTTTTTATCGTAATGTTGTAAGTTTATGTAGTAAGTAATCAGATGGAAAGGAAAGCCGATGTATCCGGTTCTAGTTTTTTATGTTTTTTTAATATGAATACCGCACCGCAAGAGTCCCAACTGCTTCCGTCTGGAGTCAGTGACACTATAGCATTCCCAAATGGGGTGTGTTGTGATAGGGAGGAGAAGAAGATGGGGAGGAGGAAGGTGGGGAAGTATCTGGCTATTCAGATCAGGTCAAACACGGCTGAAGCCATTTCAAGCAACTTTTCTATACTGAATGGTGATCTTACACTAGAGTTAAAGATGCTTGTGCCTTCCACAAGTATCTTCAACTTTGGAACGTACCGCAAATATTTATTTATTTATTTATTTATTAATTTATTAATTTATTAATTTATTAATTTATTAATTAATTAATTTATTTATTTATTTATTTATTTATTTATTTATTTATTTATTTATTTATTTATTTATTTATTTATTTATTTATTTATTTATTTATTTATTTATTTATTTATTTATTTATTTATTTATTTATTTATTTATTTATTTATTTATTTATTTATTTATTTATTTATTTATTTATTTATTTATTTATTTATTTATTTATTTATTTATTTATTTATTTATTTATTTATTTATTTATTTATTTATTTATTTATTTATTTATTTATTTATTTATTTATTTATTTATTTATTTATTTATTTATTTATTTATTTATTTATTTATTTATTTATTTATTTATTTATTTATTTATTTATTTATTTATTTATTTATTTATTTATTTTATAGAAACAAACAGTACATTGATTACAGTGTGATGACAGAGTTTACAGATATTAAGTAATATTTCATGTAATATTTACTAGTATAATAAAATTTATTTGCGCACCCCGGGTTCGAAATCGCGACCTTGCGGATTGCGGATCAAGAGTCTTACCCCTCGACCACAGAGACCGTCAGATAGTTTAGACTTGAAAAAACCGAAAGTCACTTTCAAGTCAGGGACTGATGGCCTGCGTGGTCGATGGAGAGTCCCTGGTTCAAATCCCGAATTGCGGAAGCAATATTTTGTTTGATTGGTTTGTGTTGTTTTGCAATTTATGAATTAAAAATAATTTGTAGTATATTTGCGGCTTGCAGCAGATTGGAAAATATTCTCAGTATCGCCCCGGTGTAAGACCACAATTCAGAATGGAATCGTTTGGTGACTAGATCTGAATTGCCAGGCATTCCCCACCTCCCTCCCTTCCCCCCTTCCCCCTTTACCTTCAGCCTCACAACACATCCCTATCGATGAAACTTGATTGGGGATGCCGTAGTCTCACTGGCTCCAGACGGTTGGTAGCAGTTGGGACTCTTGTGCGGTAATCACGATAAAAAACGAACACGTTAATGGCCCCATATTATCTATTCGGACGACTGACACCTGAACATTCCAATTATTACTGTTACATTCTACAAAAACTTGCTAAAGCATAAAAAGCATGAAAACATGGTATAGATGTACACTTTGGATGAATTTGAGGTCAACTTATAAGGTTCAATGATAATTGATTATTTATATGAAATCGCGTTAAGATGATAGACTTCGCTTTTCAGCCCATACAAAAAGGACGCCCGGGAAAAAACACTTTTCTACATCGAAAATTGCACAAAATAAATATATATTTTTTTTATACTGCCTTCTAGAGGGTGAAAACTATATCGGTATGTTTTCGAATTTTCGATGCGTTTCGTATTAACGTAAACATCCCCTGTCAAACATGTACGATTTATCAAAAAATATTATTTAAGGAAAAAGTGCTGCTAACTCAACTCTCATAAAGAATTATAAAATTATAAAAAGCTACCGACGTAGCTTTTTCTTTCTAAAAACCATATATTTATATTAATAATTTTATTTTTACGACCGGTTTCGCTTTCCTCAACCAAGCCGTAATGATGCTAGAGCAAAGCGAAACCGGTCGGTAAAATAAATAAATTAAAGCTCGTGGTTTTACACAAAAAGTACCCCCCTCCCTGCCGTGGTGCCCGACACAACCGATATTTTAGAATGTGCTAAAAAGTTTGGGAAGACCACCATTCAGAATTAAAACGTTGCGTTGCTTGAAATGGCTCTAGCCGTGTTTGATTATCCAGGTACATGTAGATTTGAATAGCGAGGTAATTCCCCACCTTCCTCTTCCCCATCTTCTTACCCTTCCCACTTACCTTCAACCTCACAAAATACCCTAATTGGGGATGCCATGGTCTCACTGGACACAGGCGGTCGGGAACAGTTGGAACTTTTGTGCGGTTTTCACGTAAACAAAAAATCTGCCTTCCATATATTTTTTGTACGTTGCCATATATATTAATTATTATGGTGTGGAAGGTTGCTAGATTTAGTTTATAAAATTCCGTGAAAGATAGTACAAAATATTTCAAACAGCCTGTCATAGATTATTATTGTATTTATAATACGTGATCATGTGTGTCACGCCACTCTATTATTTTTAATTAAGAGAAAAACAATGAACTTCATTAATTAGTTATTTGAAAACTTACTTACTTATATGTGTAAATAACTAAAATAAAACATTTTCTCTTCAATTATGAAAGTTTTCATAGTAAAAAAAATATATATGAGATATTGGAGATGTGAGTGTAATGAGTAATGAGTAAGAATTATTAGAATTGGACGCTTAGATGGTTTGGGCAAGAAGAGCCAATGATCTATGAAAAGGTTGTGAGGAATATATATTTCATGAACTAATGACAATTGGTAGAAGAAGTCGGGGATGCCCGAGGAAGACATGGCATGATCAAGTAAACCAAATTCTTGAGTCATGTCAAAAGACAGAATAACAAAACGGTGTGTGAATGTGAATGAGGCGAGTAAGGAGTGTCTGTCAATACCGAGTTGTTTGGCGGGTTTCTCTGTCTACTCTGTTGGTTAGTTATTGTTAAATAATATTTATTTATTATTAAAGGCAATTTTTTTTTCTCCCGCGAACGTAAATGCAATAGTTACCTATAACTCGAAAAAGTACCTAGCGCGTCAATAATGATAGATCTGATAAGCATTCATGCATTTTAATTAGATTTTTTTTTCTTTGACAAAATACTATATTTAATGCATTCTTTTTCATTAAATGATTTAAAAAAAATCAACGCATGTGTTTTTTTTATGAATCACAAGATTCCCAACTGCTCCCGTCTTGAGCCAGTTAGACTGGCATTTCCAATTGGGGTATGTTTGTATGGGTATTTTGAATGGGTATGAGGCTGAAGGTGGTGGGGAGGGGAAGGATGTGGGGAATAGAAAGGTGGGAATAGAAAATTAAAAAAGAAATAACACAAATTAATTTTAAAGAAATATTTTGTCATGCCGGAACCTGTTATTTTATTCAAATTTCCGTGTATCTTTTATAGACTACTAGCGAGTACCCAGCATGCGTTGGATTGCCACTCAAAGTAAGTGTTTGTATTGATTCTGTTTATTGGAGCACTTAAAGGAACACAATATTTTTTGTTTTTGTGCGTACACGAATAAATCAGAAGGTTTTCCGACCCTTGAGCAGGCAACATACAGCAGTCAGAAACATACGCGGGTAAACTTTACAACCTAACCAAGTTTCATCAAAATCGGATGAATGGTATAAGAAATAATTTCATAATGCTAGAGCTCACTTGCACTATATGTCATGTACACGAAAAATCACAAAAGTTTCATCTGCTTTGCGAATGCTTTAGGTACCGCATAAGCGACAAACAGGGAAACATTCATTTTTATATTAAGATTCGCGTTTTTGGGTATCTACATTTTTATATTTCATACGCTTTTAATGTAATTCTAATTTTATTTTACGTAAATAATTAAATTTTTTAATCTGGTTATACTGAACTAAAACTAATAAGATTTATTAAAATGCTAACAGCTATTGTTTTCCGTTTCAGAACAGAAATCGTATAGTTAGGCCGGTAACGTTGTTGCATCTATCTATATAAATTGTCAATAAAAAAATTGTCGCAAAACCAAAGATAAAAAAGCTAATACGCTAAGCTACCGTTTATGTGCTTCAATTATTTTTGTGTTTTCCAAAAACCTACAGAATAATTTAAAGATATAACATCAGATTGCAAAAAAATCCAAGAAATGGGTGAGATATCTTTCTCTGAAGTCTACCATTTCTTTATAATTAATAGGTCATAATTATTTCTACTAATTATCATGCAGTAGTAATAATTACCCACTTATATCTAGAGTTCATTATTTAAAGCTAGCTTAAATGCTTTTTATAAGTTTTATATGTCGCTAAATGCTTTTTATAAGTATAAATAATAAATAAACTTAATGTTTTTTTTATATTATGAGAAAACCCAACATGCCATTGCCATGGTTCTAACTACCCGGAGATGGTGGGAACAATACACATCCAATTGGAGACTGTTGTGATGCCGAATGAAACCAGGGAGGAGAAGAGCAAGGATGCGAAGTTCCAACCAATACAGATCTAGTCACTAAACAAATCAGATCACACTTCAAACAACGTTTCAATTCTGAATGATAAGTCTCAATAAATCTCATACCAATTTAATAAATTTTCAGTGCGCATCGCCGCTGGGTTGATTAGAGTCCGCGACGTATGCGCCAGTCATGTTGGCGCCTTCATATTTTATAAATACCTATAAAGTCGTCCAACCAAAAACATGAACAAATAAGTGGCAACGTTGTAGGACGTCGGTTTGTCGTCAATATGAAATTATATATATAATTGGACGCTACATTGTTTACTACATGAAAGAAAGAATACGCAGGATGCCGTACTGCATTTAATATAAAAGGAGTTCAGTTTGATGGGACGATAAAGGGCGTTTTTTTCGTTTTGTATATTTTCAAATTAATGTTTTTCAAAAATTTTAATACCTAGCTATAATCAAACACTTAAAAGATAGTATATACTTTAGTTAAAACTATGTAAAATCAAGTCCTTCAGGTAGACGCGGTAATGTCGATTAGATGAAAGGATGCAGAAATGATAGCGGGATGTATATATATATATATATATATATATATATATATTATATTCACCTAAAGATTATTGAGAATTTGGTTAAAGCTACTTTAAACAAAATTTCTATCGGAACGAGGCCATCAGGGCCTAATTCAAGCCATATTTGGGGATGCCATGTGCAGGGTCATTTTAGAAAAGGAAGGATTGGAGATTCTGGGAAGGAAAAAGGAATGACGGGTGGATAGGAATTTGGGGGTCAGTGTGTCCAGGAGTCACCGACGTATGAATCCAACCCTCCCACTGTGAGGCAAGGCAATGTTCCGAGAGAGTCCTGCTGGAGAGATCAATCAAAAGGTCTCCCTCAACCAGTCTTTCCCGATCCGGCCTGCCGGATGGTGGGCAGACGCATTCGCCGCCAGGACCTGGACAAACTCATCCCATGAACCCGGGCACCTCTACTAAGTCATTAAACGTAGCGAACCTCTTGGAGTGAAATAAGTCATTAAACGTAGCGAACCTCTTGGAGTGAAATGTGACGGAGGTGTTGGTGGTCTATTAAATGGTTACCGTAGCGGCGTTACCCATACACGCCTTCCAAAAGTTCCAAAGTTTTTAACACATCTGTCATTGGTAAAAGACCGGTCAGTGGCTGAGTTGGAGTCGCATTTGGGTCCCACCCAGACGTCGTGTGTTCAATTCCTCGGCTGGCTATGTAATCCGTCACAACAAAAGCAACATTTTCCGCTCCCTATTAGGAGATTTTCAAAGGTTTTTCGCAATCAGGGAATGTTTATCTATCTTCAAAAAAAAAAGTTAAAATAAATATATGTATCAGAATAATAATCACTATCGCATATCGCTAATTGCTCTGGCCTATAAATAGTGGAGTATTGGAGTGTTGCTGGTTCGATTGACGCAGAGTGCAAAGTTATCTGAAGCTTGAAAATGTATTTACAGTTAACTTATGCAGTTGTTGTTACGAGCATTGATAAATAGACAGTTTTTTATTAATGGCAATACCCGGCCAACCTGCCCAAACTGGGTTATATTTCTCTAAAAGAAGGACAAATTGACGATGATATTGAGGGACAAAGGAAAATGTTAAGACGATAGACTTCGCTTTTCGGCCCATACAAAAAGGACGCCCGGGAAAAAACACTTTTCTACATCGAAAATTGCACAAAATGAATGTATTTTTTTATACTGCCTTCTAGAAGGTGAAAACTATGTCGGTATGTTTTCGAATTTTTGATGCGTTTCGTATTAACGTAAACATTCACTGTCAAACATGTACGATTTATCAAAAAATATTATTTAAGGAAAAAGTGCTGCTAACTCAACTCTCATAAAGAATTATAAAATTATAAAAAGCTACCAACGTAGCTTCTTCTTTCTAAAAAATATATATTTTTTAAAATTTCAATTTTGTGAAAGTTTCGGGTAGAAAAGTGTGTTCTCCATAAACCCCTTTTCGAGCGATTTCTGTAGGTAAATTTGAGCATTGTCTCATTCGCACATTTCGCATTCGCATGTATTGTAAGTGTGTGTGAGCTTATTGTGAGCGGGACAGAATGACAGACGCGGGTGTTCCGCGTGTCGTTTAAAGTCTAGCCTCTTAAACATCAAAGCTAACAAGCTCTCTCGCCGCTTAAGGGGTATTTTGGTCCAGGATTTCAATACTTTTTTTTTCACATTTTTTCACAGTTTAGATCTTTAAAAGGATTTATCGAAATTCGAATTATTTTCGGAGTTAGGCTATTTTTGTGGCGCGCCTACTAAACCGGTCTGGCCGGAACAAATTAAACAATACGTGGTAGATGTTGCCCGACTACCTGCGGATGGATTACCCCACAAAACATTTATAATTTTCTATACCTATGCTATGTGTTTATAATGCATATATAATGTATTTTAACGGAAGGTCCTAGTAACGTAAGGTAAGTATTCCGCACCATTATATGAATAAAACTGCCTGAAACATTACTCAAAACCTTAAACGCGTTTTTCTTGAAACTACTTTTTTAAAGTTGGCGTGCATGATGTCTAGAGTTCCACTAAACCGATTTATTTGACATTTGGTATGTTACTGGTATGGTATGGTGCCTTCTCTACACATCTCTTTATGGCGCAAAGCAGAATCAGAGAAAAAATAATTTACTATTTATACTAAAAAAAATAAAACTGTTAAAAAAGTAAAATTTTTTTTTTCAAAAAGCTCCCATTTTGTGAAAAAAAAATTTTTTTTTACTCCTCCGAGGTTTCGGCGATAGCGACATCTTTTCTGATTACCAGAAGGGTTGCAATCATGCACGCCAGGACATCCCCTTTTTCTTCATCCACTTTTAACAATCGATTACTTTTAGAGTTTTGATATTTTTTTTACTCCTCCGAGGTTTCGGCGATAGCGACATCTTTACTGATTACCAGAAGGGTTGCAATCATGCACGCCAGGACATCCCCTTTTTCTTCGTCCACTTTTACCAATCGATTACGTTTAGAGTTTTGATATTTTTTTTACTCCTCCGAGGTTTCGGCGATAGCGACATCTTTACTGATTACCAGAAGGGTTGCAATCATGCACGCCAGGACATCCCCTTTTTCTTCATCCACTTTTACCAATCGATTACTTTTAGAGTTTTGATATTTTTATTTTATTTTATTTATTTCCAGACTATAATACCCCCTTAAATCGATGCAGTACGGAAGTTAAGAAAATCGTATTTGGTGAATGTTGTTGTGCTTCCAGGCTGAAGCGGTTTCAACACAATTAATTACCTGCACGATAAAAAGAAATGAGTTAATTAGAAACCTAAGAGACTGAGACGTTTATAATTTATTTATTTATAACATCTACATCTATACGAACATTAAAAAAATGTGAAATACATAATAATTTTGTGGAACAGTAATCATGAAATAAAATATGGAAATCAAATTAAATAACACCCACGCAGAAGAACAGTAGGTATGAAGCTATTATTGATTAATAATATGTAGGTATGTTTTAAAAGTCTGCTTGTAACTATATTCCGTGCAGTTGAACACGTCTACTGCTTCTGGGAAAGTATTGCCAAATGCTTGCATGCAATCCAGGCATAAGCGAGTAGTTGCAATTGCAAAGAATTCTAGATCGAGTATTTCTTGTTGGTATATATGGAAGCAAAGAGTATGGATATTAGAGAGACGGCATGTGAAGTGTGCCCGCGCGCTCCATGTCACCATGTAAAATGGCTGCTGTCGGAACGTATTAAACGGCCAATAACCAGCAGCCAATGTAAGCCGTTTGGGTAAAAATTCTCGAAAAGGCACACTTGGAGCGCGCGGGCACACTTCACATGCCGTCTCTCCGATATCCATACTCTTAGTATGGAAGGTAATTAAATTAAGCTTAACACTCCGTCGGGCGCAGCCGGCCTCAGAGGCCAACCAAATACATTGTTTCCCCCTCCACTTCCCAAAGCAGCCCACCGCCCCTTCCCTCCTTTTACTCGCTTAACTTTAGGGACCTCACACGGCATCCGCCAAAAAAGCAAAAAAATGTGCTTTTAAGAAAGGATTTAGGAGGATGAAAAATTAAGAATGTATAGATTGTCATCAACCGATATGTTTAACCCACGTAAAAGCGCTGTGCCAAACTTGTTTTTCGACTGATGTTTTGGGAGCCTTAGCGTCCATATCTGGCTATGACTGCTGTCAGTAGATGCTACCTACCTTACTTATAAACTTTAATTACTTTTATGGGCTCGGTTTGACTAATTATTTAGAAAATTTTTAAGGTCTATAATGTTTAATAAACTGGTTCTTTTGTGTTAAATTTGGTATAATTCCTTTCTATAGATCCCAGTAAAGACTAACCGACAAGTATTTTGTATTAGAATTAATAAATAATAAGAAGGTGGGGGCTAAATATGTGGGTGGCCTCTTAGGCCGGGCACGCCTGATTTCGGTTCGCCCATAGGTGCGCCCGACGGAGGGTTAATAAATCAAGGCCGTCTATTTTACCATAAACAGTCTAAAAAATAAAAGTCAAGTCAGAAATTAGTCTACTGTCTGAGAGTTTTAATATTTTTATTTATTTTTTATTAAGTGGTTGTAATTTATTGTTTACACATATAGTCAGACTGAGTTAATAGTTAATATATCCAAGGAGTTAATACCGATTTTTTTCAATGGAAACGGAGTGGATTTTGAGGTGAGAGGACCAAATAGGAGATTATGTATATTAAGAAGCCATGATCCGTCATAATTAATTTACGAAATGGTTAAAAGTATTATTTCGTACATTAATAGCTACGGAGCTACCTGCCAGAATAGGTGCTCCGTTCGCATAATATGCTTCAGTTATATAATTTTATTATAACTGAACGATATTGTTAAATCTAGGATACGCCAAAACTCAGTAACAAAGCCAAACTCGTGTTTCTTCTTTGTAACCGAGATGCCAGTATCATAATATCTGAAAACAAGCTGGAAGGAAACTTGCTAAGTCTTCTTTAGGCGAATAATAACCGCAGAAAAGTTGGCAAATAATATGAGTGGATATTGCCACGGGTTCCTCGATATTTAATTAACTGCCGTTCTGATAAGTTGTTTGCGATTTAACGAAAATGACCTGCGCTCGAAGCGAACACGAAGTTGTCGATGCGCGGCGCGGCGCGAAAATATCAAACGGTCATCATCACTTGGAAATTTCCTAGGTGACAGAAGTAACACGTGATGAGCGGTGAATTGCGACGCGATCAATTGGTTTGACATTTTTGCGTGGAGTGAACGTGGCGGTCGATAGACAATAATTATTGTCTTTTGGGTAATTTAGACAATAAGTATTCAAAAAAATGTTTTAAAATTTTTATGCCTTTTAATTAAGTAATTCATATTTTTTCTTAATTTTGTACCTCAAAGTCAAACCCATCATCCTTTCAACAGGAATAGGTAGCTGGAAATTGGGTATTTTCACAAACTATGAAAACCATAATAGTTTAATTTTCTGATTTTGATAATTGCACCAAAAATGTGTAATTTTAATCATTTCATTCATAGGGATTCATTTCAAAAGTCGCATATTCCGAAACGGTTCCAACTGGCTACAACGTCATTATGACATAGAAACCGCCACTGGCTGGTAAGACGACTGTCACCAACGTTGCCCGGCGTGACGTCAACCCCGCCGAATTCAAGAACGAAAACGAACATGCTGTTTTGGCGGCAAATCGAAAACAACACATTTTAAATCATTCTAGAAAATGTATGCGCCATTATAAAAATAAAATACCTTCATTATCGCAAGTTTAAAAAAAACACAGTGAAAACAATATATTGCGGAGCAGACGGTGGGCACCTAGGACATCGTTGCCGCTTCACAGTTGCGCATCGCTTCAAACCGCATCGCAATCGCGTTCGCACGAAATTCGCCTACGTAAGACGCAGGTAAGAAACTTTTGGGCGAATTGACATGGTGGCACCATTAATTTGATTCTCTCCGACAGTCATTGTTTGCCCGGGTTTGTTCACACAAGACAGCTGATAGAATCTTGACTCTATTTGCACTCCTCGACTCTATTTGCACTCCCATCCTTCCCAGCGATGATGAAAAACTTGGGACTGAAGTTAAATAAGACCTTCATTATTTACTTATATAAATCTGTTCTTGTACATTCAATGATTAACATCATCCAATTTTTCACGAGATACAATAAATATGATTATCATTGAATTTTTTAATACAGTCTTTAAGTGCCACGCCCTGATGCTAGGTACTAAATGGTGTTATTTTGGGATAATACTTTATAACACATATATCTATAGCATTCAGAATTGAAACAATGCTTAAAGTGACTTTAGCCATGTTTGGTGGCCAGATCTGAATAGCCAGGTGCTTCCCCACCTTCCTCTCCCTCGTCTCCTCCCCATCCCCACTACCTTCAGCCTCGCAACATACCCCTATGCCACAGTAAGACTGGCTCCCGACGGGAGCAGTTGGGACTCTTGTGCGGTATCCATATAAAAACAAAAATCAAATTAAATTTATCCACACACGCTTAACTATTTTTTTGGTAGTCAGAATAGATATGTTTATAAAATAAAATGATTACGATTTTTTCTTAGATTTTATTACAATATCACCACTTCCCAAAGTTGTGATACTTAGCGTTTAATACAACTAAATATATTTTTATTAAAAAAAAATCACTGTTTAAACAAATTATCTGTGATTTTTCATTCACAATAACAAGAGAAGTGACTATTAAAAATGTTTGTAAGCTGTTACGTACGATTTACATCCAAAACGCTCATTTCTAATAAATTTTTAAATATCACAATTGAAATTGAACAAGGGGACAATACAATGTATGATTTTGACGTTCTATTAAAAAATTGGCCTGACATCTTCTGTAATATTGATTTACTACTTTGGGGACCAGAAACTACATACTTTATACATGAACATTGGTTGGAGAAGTTGGACAGTGAGATACTTGGAGATTTCCCCGAAGAGCGGACCCCAAAGGTCCGGGTTGAGAATAAAAAAACAACCATCATCCCTCGTAGAGTCACGTGGGGTAACCTGGCACGTTGGGTAAGTGTACGCGGAGAATTTTGCGACAATTTCGTGCGCGCTTCACAAGCGTTTATTCATCAAATGTGTAGCGTTTTTCGTCTCATTGAAGAAGATCATGTGTATACTTGTACAGTCAGCCAGACTTCGAAAATAAAAATTGATGGGTAAATAATTTTGTTGTTATTTATTTATTTATTTAATACATGATTTATCGAAAGTACATAATAGTGTATTGTGATACTTCACCCTCCATGCTAGGGATGACCTTGTGTTATAACGGGTGAATTTTACAGGTTATAATAATTGGATAATTTGTAGAGCGCCGTTTTTGTATGGTTTTCTTATTTGTTGTATCTTTGTTACAATGGGTCGTCGATTCGATGGTCCAGTTGATTAGTCAGACATCTTCATATACTCAATGTTGAGATAACGAGGAAAGCAATATTCGAATGCTCACCACAAATCAAATATTATTAACACGTGTTTGTGTTTAACATATTAAATACGATACAACATAACGCCGAGTTTGACATTTTGAAATATCCTTCCACTACAAGTTTTTTCTGACTTTTAATTGATTTGGTTGCTTTTATGAGTAGGCTGAGTATTGTACCACATAAAGGGTCACTTTAACAAATAACTCCATACTCAATTTAAATTTCGATTTTTGGAGATGTATGACTGACTAATCAGAACGATGTGGTTGGTCTATGGCAGGTTTTGGTAAAATAATGTTAGTTTTACGGGTGCAAAGAGACAAGTAATTATTATATTGATCCATAAAGATGAGATAACATTCATCTGATTTTTTAAGTTTACAATTTATATATTATGCGGTAAGTGCGTGGGGGGTAAAAGTACGCTGTACCATGGGTTTGTACACTTACAAATAGGAAAATTATTTTGAAGCATATTTCACAGTGAATCAATCCGCGTGTATAAAAGGTATTTTATGTATGTAAGAATATATCCAAAAAGGTAATTTTGTGCCGAAGAGCAGAATGAAAGCAGAGTGCGTACACTTAAACTTGTATATGATATGCTTACTCCGCACATGGGTCAAGAATACGCAATCGTCATGTTTGTAAACTTATTTTAAATAATTTTTTGATGTATGAATGGTATGAGGTTTTTGTGTTACGTACCCCACGTAACTCTAATGTCTAAAGCAAACGCAGATAATTTTTACTGTTAAAATAATAATATTGTAGTCCTCTTCATACCACAAAAAAAAAATTTAAAGATTCAATTTTTTTTCTTCATAAAATACGTAAGTCTTAGTACATTCCAAACGGAATCGAATAAATGCGAGTGACTGTAATAAATGGATAACTCATGTCGATATTTCAATCTGGAGATTTTATTACGAGAAATGGTTAAATCTCCTCCATGGGCCTCCGCCCGGTAATATATTCTAATGGGATGACTGATATGTGGGGAAAACTGCTTGAAATTTATACGAACAATACGTTACAATTGATACATATTGAAGAATTTAATATGCACATAAATTAAAGCCGCCATATTGGAGTGTTCACGCCTGGTTAGGCTATGATGTACCATACACATTCCTCGTATATTAATATTCTCTAAGGCTGCTGTGTGTACAAAGGATTACCTGTAGACAGGTACCTTTCAGGATATTATTACGAGAGGCAGAAGCAGTTTATCAAACATCCTTTATATTTGATTTATTGGATATGTACTTCCGTTCCTTATCAGTCTTATCACAATGAACTGAAAATTGGATTTTACCAGGAGTATTTTTTTATTCCGAAAAAAATAAATTAGGTACACGGTTTGGGTTCTTCGAAAAAAATTATATTTGTGAAAAATATTTATCTAGATTTAATGTACAAATCACACCATATCGCTTTTATACTTCCGTTAACGAAAAAAGTGCAAATACAATAAATGGCCGTATACATGCCGGAGATTACGATCTTCACAGAAGTAACAAGTTTAATAGCGGTTCCATTATTGCGAATATCACAATTTATAACTATTAGGCGTACGTACCTTTTAAAAATGGGTGCTTCCCATATAAGTCACCAAACGTAGCGAACCACTTGTGGTGAACTGTGGCAGAGGTGTTGGTCATCCAAAAAATGATTCCCGGAGCGGCGGTACACACACCCGCCTCCCAAAAATATGCAGATGACCGCTTTAACGTATCAAAAAACAGAAAAAAATTTTTTTTACGTTTAACTGGTAACGTTAAGAATTTTGAGCATGTTTTAAAAAAAAATATACTCAAAAGTGTAGTTGACTGGTAATAAATAGGAGCCATCGAAATATTTCATACTTTGTACTTGTAGTAGATACTGTTAGAGTGATGTTTAATTAATTACATAGCTGAAAGTAAGGTTGCTAATATTATGTAAGCTCTTCTATTGAAGTATAAATTTTAAGCAAGCAGACTCCTCAATATATTATCTACATTATATTTACTGTAAAATATAGTTTTAGTTATCGTGGTAAAGCGTGCTTGGGGTGAAACGTCGATAAATTGTGCTTCATAATTCTATTGAAATTTCGTACAATTTGTGAGTTTTCAATCGGTTCAATCCTTAATAAAACACGGAAGTTACACCCTAAAATAAATTCGGAATCTTATCGACGATAGAAGAAAATCAAAAGATGATTAAATTAGATTCAGAAATCTGCTGCGCTGTTTGCAAACAAACATCTACAAGATGAAAAAATGAACACCAACACCACACAGGAGGTCTATATCATGTTGGGGGATGCTGCGTGCAGGATCTTTTTGAGGATAGCAGGGAGTGAACTTTGGCCTTGAAGGGATAAATTTAATGTCAAGACATTATTCACAGTCTTGAAGAGACCCACGCTGTAGGAGGAATAAAACACAGAACGAGCAAATCATTCCACAGCCGAGCTTGTTGATCTCAAGAATGAGTCGTAGAAATACCCGTTTTCATATGACAAATGTCAACCGTGTAAAACAGTTGGGCGAGATGACGCTAATTCCCCGTCATTATCAGCATCTTCCATTGAAATACCCATAGAACAAAGGCAGCATTTCCAGAAGACGCCTGAACTCTCAATAATGCAACCCATTTAAAAGGGAACCTATCAAACGGATCGCTCGTTTTTGCACAGAGTAATGGGTTTTTTCAAAAATATTTTCAGGCTCCAGACCAGAGCTTGCTGCCAGATTCAACACTGGGGTGCTTGTTTTTACAGATCTCCAAAAGGGTTATTTATTTAGATATGAACTTTGTGGATTTTCACATATAGATTATTAATGTTTTATCTTGTGTTTCTTTATTGACAAGATTATCACTTTGCTTTATGACATTATTTTACAAGGTGTGTTCCCTTTCGTTATATATTTTATAGACTGTCAGGAGCGGGGACTCGAGGGGAAACGAAATTTGAAAACAAAAATCACCATATTATCTCTAGCATCTTCTTTGAATAGTGCGATTCACATGGCGCCACCACTTTAAGCAATTTTCCATATTTTGTGCTTTCACATTTTCAGTAGCTTTACTTGCAGGATGGGAATAGACGATGAAAGAACTTTTAATAGCTTACGTCCTTCGTATATCACCAAAAACTACCTATCTACTTGCAATAAAGTAAACTTTAATTGAAGTCACTGATCAAATGGACAAATATGGTAGGGAAAGCTTATCAGGTTCTCTTTTAATTTTCTAGCCTCTTATTTGTCATGAAGAGGGAATCATTTCAATTTCCTAGAATTTAACTACATTTGTTCTTTAAATATACTAACATAAACACAAACTTCAATACAATAGGCACATCTACCGTGATAATGGCCATTGTAACTCTGTTGAATCGTTGTAAAGAAGGAGAAAGCGCAACACGACGTGATAACCCAAAAATTAATCGTTGGTCGTGAAAATCTAAAATCATAAATATTATCTCTAATCGATTGGAAGTAGGCTACAAAATCGTCTTAGTAAAATCACATTTGTACTGTATCACATTTTATCTTCATTGTTGTAGGTACTACATATATCTTGTTATGAATCTTTTAATAATTTTGTCTATGCTTTCACGAGAAGCAAATTGTCAAGTAATTAAAAATTGTTTTAATAAATTACTTGCTTAAATTCAATCCATTCTATTTCTAAAAGATTTGCAGCCATCAGCATCTAAAATCAGCTCACCTTTATTGCGAGCCCATCCGAACTATTGTATACGCAATTAATCAATATAACACAAGTGTTTTATTATTCGAGCATAACCTACAAACAATTCAGTGCGACAACCCCTCGTTTGGAAGACGAACGAAGTCAAAGATTGGACTCCAGGTCTCCAGAGACCTAAATCCTGGAATGGACTGCCACATGAGTTAAGAATGATCACAGACTCCGCGGAATTTAGAACTAAACTTGAAACTCACCTTTTCAGACAGTCGTATCCATAAAGTCAAAAACCTATCACCTTTACTACCTTTATTTACCTTTACTGCCCGCGACATTGTAAATAACTGATTGTGTAAAAATATAAGCCAATTCTTATTTGTACCAAAGATTTTGTAAATGTCACTTCGTGAAAATTATTTAGTCCTGAAAGTATTAAGAGTTCCAAATTCTCAAGTCTAAAAATAAATATTAACTCAACTTTGGCATTAATCTTCTTATAAATGTAATACAAACAATGATGGGGGCGGCGAAAGTAAAATCATGCAATGTCCAGTGTTTTATATATAATGTCCTCCACGTGCAAAGTCGTATCTTCTCCAAACACAAACTTTCTAATAAAAGTTATCGGAAGTGTCCTACCGGGTAAAAGTATGTTTCTGTATCTATTTGTAAATAATAAACTTAGACAGAGCCTAATACACATTATTCAGCGCCCTTGAGGTGATTTCTCACAAAAACGGCCCTCTATAAACTATCTAATTAGTATTTTTATTATTACTATAAAGCATCGTACAGCTATTTTATCCCAAAAGATACATGGAGTCAATAATAACTTTCATTATTAAGCTGCGATTTAAATGATGATATACAACGTGCGTGGGATATTGGTGTACACTGTACCAACACAAAGGAATATAAAAGCCTGTGTACTCCTGTAACCTACTGTGATACTGAGTAGCTTGCGCTGTGGGGAATACCCTCCATACAGCACCGAGCACGAGAAGGCCGTATAACCAGGTAGACAGTTAGACGGTATGACACTATTGCCCCGTTTACGACAATACAAACTCGTAAAAACAATCGTAAGGGATTTTATAACTCCCCTTTATTGCGTTGCCGCCTTTTTTCGCCTCGGCTACAAATTGAAATTCTAGGAAGTCACGCGAAGTCTCCGGGTGAAAAGGACATCGAAATGTCAATGTGACATTTCAAATAAAAGGAAAAATAGCCCTTTTAGACCGCTCGAGCCCTCCTGGGTATAAATTGACAGGAATTTTAAATGTCGACCCACTGTTAGTTTATTGACATTTAAATCGAAATTGATTCCTGGATTGCGACCCATGGAACTGAATATTTCTATTTAAGGTTTTACTCATTAAGATATCCCAAAAATAAAAATAAATACTTACTGAAAAAATTGATATATCTATCTAGGACATTATATTGATGGCATTTAGCTCGAGAGGAATCTTGTAATCATATAGCAGCCAATAAAAATATGCGCTAAGAAAATGAAGAGTTGGTAGTTCTTAGTCTAAGTAAGATACAGTTAAATATGACCGATGGGGATATGGTTGAATTAGTTCAGGGGTTAGAGCATAACCCCGGTAAGACTAAGGTCCTGGGTTCAATTCCTATATGCGACCGAATCTTTTTTTGATTTTTCTGTATCCAAATATTCTTTGATACTCGCTTATATTGTCTTCAATGATGAATTGTAATATGTGTTTGTGATGATTATAACGCTAAATTAACGACAGTAAAATAAAAAAGAGTTAAAAATCTAAATTTATATCGACCACCACAACATGGGCATGAGCCCCATGGTGGTGGTAAAATCATAAAATCAAGTAGTAACTAAAAGAAAAATAAATATTTACAGAACACGGTTTTATCCTTAGCAACTGGAGCGACAGAGCAATTAAAATATTTTTTCTCGGATTGCTAAAGGAAATTTTTCTACCCGCATTAAAAAAAATCATACCTCCGAATTTGAATATGGAGACATACACACTGATTATAGTTCTATGTAGCCAATGAATTCCCCTATCCTTTGTATATTATCACATATTTATAGGATTTATAAAAAAAAAGATAATTAAATATTTAACCTTAAAACATTTTAAAGAAACTAGAGAATATTTATTTTGTTATATTTTGAATGTACAATATATTATATAGTCGTTTTAATAAATAAAATAAAAAATTATTTGCCACATTTTGGCAACTAAGCAATCAGAGGTTTTGGAAATAGTGCCATAGTGTGGCAAAAAGCGCTCGAGTGGTTAGCTAGAGAATAAATATTATTTTTGGATGTAGTACATATATAATTTATACGTGAAAATTAGTTAAATTTTTTGGATCTCGTAAGAGTAAAATTGATGTTTAACCGTAAAGGAGAAAAAAACGATTTTGTGTATCTCCCTTGTATTAAGTACACATTTTATGTGATGTTTTATAATGTTCACTCACTTGAAATCATAAGATTGGTAAGTATGTAATTACATACCTACCTACTTAATAAATGTAAACCAGATATTATTTTATTTTGTGTAAAAACCCCAATACACTACTGGCGAAGTTGATGAAGGTTAATCGAATATGATGGTGTAGAAACGAACTTCACTTGGCTTCGTGCAACCTCGCCTTTTTATTTGTTGGTTGTTGTCGGTTTTTGCGCCCGAATCAAAGGACTCGAAGCGTTCAGAAGTTCGAACACGATGCGTTTCACCACACTACTCGGCTAACTTCGAAGTAACTTTGCGAGTAGTGTATTGGGGCTTTACATTTTGTTTTATTTAAAATAAAGAAATTTACAATTTGTGCATTCGCTCACGGGGCAACTGAAAGAAACCACTTTGCAACTCAACCCGCTACCCTATGATCAATGTGATGGTCCGCACACTATACCTTCTCAAAAACCCATCGTCAACGGCAACGCAAACAGTCACTCGCCACTCGCCGTGCTTGTTGCCGAGGCCGGTCTCGTTGCCTGGTTGCCGGGTTGCCAAGGTTGCGCCAGTTTTGTTGTCAGTGTTCGAGTTATTATTTTAATTTTTTATTCGCCAATATGACAGCGACAGATGACTGAGATGACAGCTGACGTGTTCTTCCTCAATGGTTAAACAAGCTGATATAATTACTGAAATCGTAAAAATAACTTTTAAAAAAGAAACCATAGCAACCCGCAGCTGCCAACCAATTTTAGTTTGGTTTCAGTTTCTCCATGTCACATCATTATGAAATTTCTTTTTATGACTTTTCATTTCATCTGAAAGAAACGTCACAACATTATGACATTTCTTTTTTCAAACTTTATACATAAACAAATTTGCACACTGATAAAATGCAAACCGGCCCAGTTAGAACAGGATAGCATCCTGTTCGGTCAAATTCAGAAATATAATCTTTCCATATAAGTTTCTTATATTTTTTGCTCAGTGCCAAGAAGTCGACATTATTATTCAAAGGATTCTGTTGGGTTCTGTTTGAACAGAGCGCTAAATCACCGCCACGGGAGAGACAGATAATTGCCATAACCTACGTCTTTCTGCTTTCTATTGCCACAGATTTGTTATTCACGTATTTACCACCTTTCTTATTTATGGTTGGCTTTTTAGGAAGCCAAAGTGTGGATTCAGCGCAGTAAATCTCATAAAGTGGACGCAAATTCTGTTTATTCGAGAAAATGTATTTTTCTCGCACTTCTAAGAAAGAATTTGTACATTTTTAAATGAATTTAACCTTTCCCAAGCGGATGGGGTAATAACCATCCCCAAATGAAACTTTTATGCGATATATAATTTGATCTCTACATCATATACTCTATAATTATTTAGATATACTATGTATCCAATTCCGATGAAATTACTCCCCCCTTCTCACCGTTCCCCCGTTTAGTTTGCGCCGTGAGTGCGGACGTAAAAGGCGTATTTACTATTACACAAAATACTGCATTACAAAATTGATCGTCCTGAATTGCTTCAATTAATCCACATACCCAAAAGATCTTGCCATAATTAAATTAGTAAATTTTACTACCATTTTATCCACGCTCACAAGAAGATCATATTTTCATGAGAACTAAAGGGAAAAATGATTGAACGGAGTATGATTTCTTTTGACGTCTGTTTATTTTTTAGATCGTCCGATATGTTGATATTTTTTGTTTTCCCACGCAGTGAAATCAATTTTTATTCGGAAAAAAAGTTTGAGTGAAAATTTCCTCGTTCGAGGTAATGCAGGTGTTTCATTTAGTAAAATAAAAACAAACAAAAAATCGTTCCGGATGGCTTCTTGTTCTTCAATTTCAATATCACCCTCGATTAAGAGGGTTAACCAATTTTCTCCTAAAAGTCTAAGTTCTAGTCATAATTTAGGGAGTAACATACTCCAAGCCACATAAGCCACTCTTTCTACAGAAAATATCCAGGTCCGTCGTAGATTGCCCGGAACTCTTACAACGAATCCAACTACGAGTTCCTAACAAACGAACCAGATCAGACAAAATTTTTAGCCTCCCTCGATGCAACACCAATTCTAAGCAAAACTCCTTCATCTATCGTGCATCAAACACTTTCAATACATACTACACACAATTTGACATTTTTAACTCTGCACCACAGTCCTTAAAGTCACACAGGCAACCTCTCGATACTTTATTATAACTATTTACATAACTTACGTACACCCTACTAATTATACAGAATAGATCCATCCCTTTCCCTTCCCTCCCACCATCCCATTCCCATGTGCTAATGTAACTATTTTTCTTTGTTTACACTAAAAAATTAAGATACTTCAGTGGAAACCTCTTATTGGTTAAATGATTTACCCATGTTTTATTATACTTTATAAAATGTTAAAACTGTTGGTTTTCCAAATAAAATAAAATAAAAATAAAATAAAATGATTACTTCTAAAATTAATTAGGATATCTTCTTTTGACGAAATTTTTTACATTTTCAACTTTGGCAGCATTGGACCCTCACCAAATCCTAAATGACCTCCCCTTACACAATGGTCCACTAAAGGCACACCGAAAAAATATATTTGATAAAAGAAAGAGATCAACTCCGGTATCAGTGAATAAACTATGCATGACTTATCATTTCCAACAAAAGCTATAATCCATAACTCACCGAAACATCCAAAGCATACATTTGGTTTATGTCACCGACTGCCGACCCAGGAATATCCATAAATCCGTAGTTTCGCGAACAGAACATCGGATTCGGGTACATTCAGAGCTGGGAAATCAATAAAGAATAAACGCCTACTTCAAACACGCAAAAATCGACGAAATTCAAATATGAAATGCTTAAGTTCCCGCCAGAATATTGGCATTACGTTTACCCTCCCAAGATGGCGTCGCGCGTCGCGGCGCCCTCACCCCGCGGATGGGCGCCGTATTTGTCATGACAGATTGATGGATGTTAATGATTCGTCCAGACCTCCACAGCTTCACAGCCTTAAGGGCTCCTTTTGTCAAAGACTTTCCAATACTTGCATCGTTAAATTGGAGGGAAATTCTTTAAAAATATACAATATTAATAATACTAATAAACAATATATTTTTAGTTATTAAAGTTATTAAAAAAATTTAGTTGTTAAAAAATTTTTTTTTTTTTTTTTATAGAAAAATATTTTTTAATCTTATAATTCAATACCGCAATAGGATTACTACTATCCGAAATCAGTAGAACAAAATCAACATGTGGTAGGGAAATGGAAAGTTTGGAAAATATGTGGTTTCTTTTTTATGCAAACGTGTAAATAATTAGATGGTAATCTCTAGGGTCCTATCTTTCATCGGAGTATATTAATACGGTAATGCCCGTACGGTTCAAATTAAGGAACCCTACTCCGAGTTAATCTCCAACGCCACACTGTATGGAAACCGTTCTGAGCCGTCCGTGAACGTGCATTTTTCCACGGAGCTGCTGCCGTAATATACACAATTAGCACTCGCTCACACGCTTTTTGCAAACGGAAGTGGCGCCAACAGGTAAAATACTTTTGAAGTCTTCATATTATTATTTTTCCCTTGGAATTAAATTTGATATCATCATCGAAGTATATTAATGTATGGAAACCGTTCTGAGCCGTCCGTGAACGTGCATTTTTCTACGGAGCTGCTGCCGTAATATATACACTTAGCCTTCGCTCACAGGCGATTTGCAAATGGATGTGGCACCATCTATATTACTGTATTTAAGGAAAAATGTATGAAGAAGAAGAAACATTTTTCACTTTCATTATTGAATGAGAAGATTTATGTTGGGGTGAAGAGTGTTTCTCTCATTATTCAGGGTCTTAATGTAAGAATGTCTACTTTTATTAATCTACCTGTAAAATATAACTATTCTGTAGTGTTAATAGTAGTTAGTTTTTCAAAAGGGTGATGCCTTATAAGTAGTCACCAACACTTAAGCTGGGCAAAAGCATAGCAAAAAAATAGCAGCAAAAACCCGCGGAGCGGGTTTTTCACTGCTAGTCTTACCTTATTGTAATAATGTGAGTATTTGATCTGAATAATAAACAAGAAAGAAAAGCAGCAACCAAAAAAATACAACACTAGACTTTGTGCTCCATTTCATATGGTTCCTTCTCACACACATTTTCAATACTATTCTTCTTCGCAGGTATTGCATCGTATGGGGAAAAACATTTGATCTATCAGCATACTTAATTATAATATCAATGCTTCCTTTAAAAAGTAAATATACCTACTGTCGGTTCAAAAGATGTAGATGTGTAATAATATTTTTTAATAATTTTTTCATGTCTACGTATGTAATAGTCCAATGGGCGTTTAAATAAATGAATAAAATAAATAAATTCTTTGTTTGAAAATAGAAACTACAGTTTATAAACCGCTCGGTTAGAATCCCCCGAAGAAAATATGAAGGAAGATGACTACCACCAAATTGATGTGAATATTTTAAAGGCATAATCGGAAGAAAACGACATTCCTTCCTGATGTTCTTTCCGGAGAAGGAATTTTCTTTCATTAACACAACAATTGAGAACTTGTCGAAATGTTGAAATTGTGTTTAGACAAACTGTTGACCAGTGAAAACATCCAATTATTGGATTGATGGCCTCCGTGATCGTAAGGTAAGGCTCTTGACTAGCAATCCGAAGGTGATTGTTTCAAAACCCGGCCCGCGCAAGTAAATTTTATTTACTTGATTTGGGTTATTTCATAATTTAATCATTTAAAATAATATAAGATATATTTGCAGCACGTTCTAGAGCGGAAGATACTCTGAGCATCGCCCTAATTGTAAGACCACCATTCAGGATTGAAACGTTGCTTGAAACGGCTTTATCTGTGTTTGATGACCAGATCTAAATGGCCAGGTACTTCCCCAATTTCCTCCCCTTCCCTACAACCTTATTTTTGGAAGCATTTGGGACTCTTCTGCAGTTTTCAGATAAAAATAAAAATAAATCAACTAGTATGTAGAATTCTTTATTTTTTTGGACCTCATTCTACGGGAATTAAAGTATCAGAATTAAATTAAAATAAATATTTTCAAGAGTTCTCCCTCTCACAAAAAAACTGTAACAAAATTGTACTACTTCAATTACACACGTCTTTGATAAAAATAATGTTCCACAATTAATTATTTGCAAAATAATTATTTCTGTTGGAGGACTAACCGTACCACTAGTACGAACTGCAACAGGATAGTATCACTATATATTTAAGGGTATAAAATTATTTAATAAATTACCCCTAGATAGATGATCTGAGGAAAACTGCGACTATTACAAAAAAAAATCAAATTGAAATTCTCTAATGCCGCCTCAAAATTTTTCCTTTCTAAATTTTCTTTGTATCATTTTTAACATACCAATATTTTTATTCCTTTTTTGCATTTTCTTATAAAATTACTAATAATTCTTTTATGGGAATTTGAACCGGCTGAGCTACTCCAATTATAATTTAAGTTAAGCATTAATCATAAAAACGATACATTATTTTATTTTATGGAGAACTACTAATGAATCTTGAACCTTAAGATTTTTTTTATTATTCGTTTAAATAAGTATTTCTTCGCACAAACTCAATCATTTGTAAAGCCAAATGGCGCAAGCCCAACGTAGGTAGGTTTTTTTAATGTGAAATAAATTTTGCAATTAGATAATAGATATTTCATGGAAATTATTAACGCGTTTCACGAAATAAACAACAAATTATACACACAAGATTTCATATTGACAGTCACAGTTTGGAGGGAGTATTTATTTACCAGCGTTAGGGAATTAAATGAAAAAAAGTTGGATATCTCTCTAGTTCTGCGCTGAATCAAAGAAAAAAATAATTTTTATTTGGATTCTGCGCGCGTTGGTGTATTTTTCACATAACAATTAATATTTTTGATATCACCAATGTTGTTAGAAATATATCACAAAATACCAAAAACGTTATATAGAATTCCTTAAGCACATTTTAAAACCGAGTCAAATAAGCAGCATGGAGATTTTTTCTCGCAATATGTACTTTTAACTCCTCTAACACTTTTTTATTATATGAGTACCTCACAAGAGTCCAAACTGTCTCGTATGGAGCAAGTGAGACTATTTCATCCCCAATCGGGGTATGTTGTAAGGCTAAAGGTAAGTGGGGAGGGGAAGGAGACGAGGAAGAGGAAGGTTGTAAAGTATTTTAGTACATCGTACAAAGTCCTATTTTAAAAGATTTCTGCTTACTAGCCAAGAACCAAGATACATTTAAATTTGAACATGGTCGATCTTCTATACAAACGTTCAATGAATTGAAACGGAATACAAAACAAATCGATTTTAAATTTAATAATTTTAATTTGAATTCACGCATCAAAAAGACTGAGGAAATTTCTAAAAACGTATCGATCGGTTCGTAGGATGGATGATTGGTGCTTTGGGGAAATTTTTGCACGTTTTCGGTTTTATTTTCCCGCTTGTTCGGACTTTTCCAATTATTCAAATAGTCACCTGGGGTCCGTGTCGATGCCTAAATAAGTTAGGAATTCTTCTGCGAGGGAAGGGACTGACGCATTGTTGTCCGTGTGATCAATCTTATTTTAGTCAATTTTATTGTGTTAGCAGCTTGGAAATAGAAACAACATGTAACTCCCTTGGACTAACTAATGGAGATATAACGCATGTTAAATGATATTACTCTAAGTATATTACAAAATACTTTTAGGGTGACTCGCACCAACTATCGCTAATTTTATCTTAAACTAGCCGATACCCGGCATGCGTTGAAATTCCATTAAAATAAATAAATTGTTTCTCCCTTCGTGTCATTTCCCATTCGTTCCCGTTCCCCTTATGCCTCCTCTTCCTCTTCCCCTCCCGCGTCCCCCTTCCCCACCCGCATTCCCTTTTCACCTTTCCCGCGTTCCCCCTCCCCTCTCCCGCTCACCTTTTCTCGCAACCCCTCCCCCCTGACGCATTCCGCTTCCACCTTCTCCGCATTCCCCTCTGATTGGATTAAAATTTGTTATTCGTCAACCTTTTTTCCAGACACCCATCTAGAGATATTATTATATTATTTATGTGTGTAAAATTATTAAAACGATTTAAAACCACCTTAAAATCTCTTTTAATTTTGATTCTCTAAAATATGATCATAACATTGGGGGGAGGGTATGGGTACCGCCGCCACAGAATAACCAACACCCCTGCCAAAGGTCCTCTCCAGCCGGACTCTCTGGACCCATCGCCATACACCACATTGGGAGGGATAGATGCATATGTCCGTCAATCCTAGGCACGTTGACTCCCCAGATTTCTACCAACCCTTCAAACCCTTTTCCTTCTCAGAAATTCCTTTCCTTCCTTTCCCTTAAAAGAACCTCCAAACAGCATCCCCAAAGTTGACATAGGCCTTGATAGGTTTCTTCCTCACGGCCTCCAGTCTGGAGCTAATGTAATAAAACATTAGGGGTGGGGACATTTTTTTTCTTGTTAATTTATTTGTTTTGAGCGGAGTTATTTAAGTGTGCGGCAGGATTAATTAAAAACTGTGTACGGTTTTGTGATGTTGAAAAACAAGCCGAAATCTTATTGAAATGAAATGTGTTTCACCCGGAGATTTCTCTTAGTTAGAAAGTTTTTTTTTTTGCAATTTTTTTCAAGCCTTGAAAATATGCTAACTTTATTCGACGAACATCTAATTGCTTTCAAGAAGGCAAAAGCAATTTATCGCAATGAGGGTCAATTCCATTAATAATACAATCTGCGCCCGATTATCCTTGAGTTTCTGTTGTACGACATCATCAGAAATCAGGTCAGTAAGTTATGAAGTTCGGCTTACCTGTTTAGAAATCTGCTCCGCTCCACTTGGCAGGAAGTGTCTTTGCATCAGGTTTGGTGCGAGCAATTGTCTGGAAAAGGAAAAATTTAATTATTACAAAAGTGTAAAAGCAAATGATTATAATGTGTCACAATATCATTCTTTCATCAGTTCTAACGTTGTTTTCCCTTTTATATGTATATTCGGGTCACATGGTGTCGGTTACGATGTGTGTCGAAGAAAGCCGAACACGGGCAGGCAAGTCATTGCAAGAGCTCGCCAGACAAAAACTAGCTTCCGAGTTACAAGGACGTGTGTCCTCTTAAACCATATTTGTATAGTACGAAATAAAAAAAATAAACAGTCACTGTGATTTTAAAGAATTTTAATTATTTCAATCAATACAAAATAGTACTAAGATGCTGATCAGTACTAATGCAATAGAACATCTCTGTAGAGGACCACAGAGAAATATAAAAATTATAACAACAAGTTGCCATCATAGAGCTCGTCAATTGACGCTGATTAATTGGTAAAATTTCATATTCTCAAATGTCTAACTTACAATTGTTTTTTATGCATTGTTTAACCTGTACAAATGTAAAGTAGGGTATGGCGGGGACAGTTGGCAAGTTTCCACTTAGTCATTCATATCTAGTAGTAACAGTGCTTCAGATTGACTTACTTAGTTTACCATTAAAAATAGTCTAACAACTGATGTTTGATGGCCCATATTCGGATCGAAATGACTCCCCTATTTGAAAAATGATACTCCTGTATTTCCAACATTTGTATGACTGGTTTACCTAATGACGCAAAGAAAGTAAATAATATAAAAACGGTGCGTATCGTATATCGATACGAAGCTTTTACTTTGTTTGGAAATAATTTTGAGAAATGGCTGGGGCAATAATGATATCAGATAATTCAAAGAGATTATTGTAAGTGTCATTATTTCTTCTATCCAGAAAAATGATTTAACCTTATTATGGCGATATATTGATAGATATATAATAAATAACTAAGCAAATAAATACATAAATATGTGAGATTGCAACGTTTTTCTTTTGTCCTCTTCATAAATATTGTGTTTTCAGTACTATTTTGCATAGAGTAAAAAGACATACAAGTTCTTTGAGATCTCAGTGACTGTTTATTATTGTTTCCTACTTTACAAGTATAGTTTAAGGGGGTATCGTAGTCTAGAATTACCAAAAAAAAATTTTTTTTACATATTTTCAATGTTTGGATCTTTAAAAATATGTCCTCAAAAGGATTTTTCGGAGTTATAGCAATTTTTGTGGCGCGCCAACTAAGTCGGTCTGGCAGGAACAAATTGAACAATAGAAGGTAGACGTTGCCCGACTATCTGCAGATGGATTACCCCATAACACCTTTCTTATATTCTATACCTATATAATGTATAGAAAATACTAATATAATGTATTATTAACTAATGATCCTAGTAACGTAACGTGAGAATACCGTACCATTATATGAATAAAACTGCCTGAAACTTTACTCAAAACTCGCGTTTTTCTCGAAACTACTTTTTTCAAGCTGGCGTCCATGATATCTAGAGTTCTACTCAAGCGAGTTATTTGAAATTTGGTATGAACCTTCTCTACATATCCCTTTATGGTGCCAAGAAGACGAAAATTTTAAATTTTATTATTTAAAAAAAAATTTAATGCAAAATTATTACTTTTAGTACGCTTAATATTACAAAAAATATTAAGCATATTAAAAAAGTGTTTTTTTTTTCATTAAATAAATAAGAAGTTACATAAGAAACAACTTTTAAAAAATACCCCTTTAAGGGTAAGAATATTTTAGACCATTTCCATTGACTAACTTTTTTTATTCTCGTAAAATTATTCATAAAAAAAATAAATACAACTTAGATAATACCAAAAAGTCGCGCAGTATTAAAGGGGTAAGAAGTCAAATATTTCTGGCGTTTATATTCCTCTTAACGAGCGAGAAGTTATGCGCTCCATCTGTAGTTAACCCGGAAAGCGATTTCTTGAGCGAGAAGTTATGCGCGGGAAATATAAATCAGGAGAATAAGAACTTTTGGTGTAATTATAGAAACTTTATTGGTTCAAATGACCGCGGACCGCGGGTTCGCCTGGGCTGGCCTAAAGAGTTTTTTTTATATTGACCGCATAAATGCAAAATACATACGAGTATATATAAAAATAAAATTATGGATATAATTTCAAGTGTCGAAAAAATTACAACAATATAGTTTAGTCATACAAATTATTTATAAGTAAAGCAGATAATAAAGTTCAGTTGAATCAGTCATTGCTACCATAATGTCTGCCAATTAATCCGTCTACTATTTTTATTACATTATTCATAATGTGTAAAACATCCTTTATCACAATGAGGAAGTTAATTCTCGATAACATTCTTAATTTATCAAAATACCTCAAAAGGAATTGATGTTGTTCATTGATAACTCTTTGACTAATTAGCCTCTTGTATGATGCATAATATGTGAGTAATTTTACATTTATGATACATTCATTGTTTTTCTAGAAGAATTAAGAGATTTGATAAAGTAATTAAATTTTTTTTTTTATTGCATATAACGGGGAAGTATTTAACCTATTTATCCCATAAAATAAACATACAAATAAGAGTGAAAACGCTCAAATTCACACATATTAAACAAACATTTACTTTTTTCGCTTTGCTTTGATTTTGTGGTTCATCCTTTTTACCCCTGTAAAGTTGTATTAGATTAACGTTGAAAATACATTCGTCTTGTTAATGCTTGTGTGTACATCATTATGACCTCCATTGTCGAAGGGTAAGGCTCTTGACTCCCAATACGAAGGTCGCGGGTTTAAACCCGGCGCAAATAATTAAAAAAAATTGATTAATTTATGTCATTTCACAATGAATTAATTAATTTAAAAAATTATGTAGTATATTTGTGGCATGATCCAGAGTGGAATATACTCTCAGAATCGCCCTGGTGTAAGACCACCATTCAGAATGGAAACGTTTCTTGAAATTTTGGTGACCAGATTTGAATAGTCATGTAATTCCCCACCTTCTTCTTCCCCGTCTCCTTCCCCTCCCCACCAATGTGAGCCTCACAAAATACCCTAACTGGGAATGCCATTTCCTCACTGGCTCTAATGAATAGTATAGGAAATAATTTTATAAAGCCAGAGCTATCCTATAACCATCCTGGGTATGCGCACATCATATTTCCAAAGTTTCATCGCAATTGGATGAACGATATAACAAACAAACAAACAAGCATTAATTTTATATTATAGATCAACGCCGACTGCCTTTGTAACAATCGTTCCTTCCTCACAGCAAAATATATACTAACTTAATACAAAATAATTGGTGAACACAAATTATTAATTGTTGAAGTGTGGGTAGAGGCACATTATTAATTTTAAATGTTACCTTTATCGTTACTATCCTCAGCCTTCTTCGATGTTTATCGATGTCCGTTGGAAAACAGTGAGTTGTTTGAATAGCAATTCAATTTGAAGAGAACGGGAAAATTTTTCAACAAATTTTCATCAAATATTGAAATTCTATCGTTGTTTTTCCGCATCACCAATCCAGGGAATTTTCCCGAATCCTGGTCGTTGAGAGCACACAGAATACTGCCCTAAAGGAGTATAGCCAGGATAAGTTTACACCCCTTCAAATTCGAGGAAGGGGTGTGGCTAATTTAAGGATGGGCATTTTTTTAAATTTTAGAATTATCTGAGATGATTAATTCATTTGTTAATGAAAACATCGCTTCAGACTAACTAGTAATTAGTTCGATTAGAAGAATTGTCATAAAAACAAAAAAAAATTAGAATACCAGAATTTTATGAATTAAATGTTGACAACTCAAATTATATATACTAGTGGTTAAAAACCGGGTTTTTATGAGCGGTGGGTGTGACAACAAACTTCACGTATAAAGATGGTTTTGCAGAAAGCGCGACGTCAGAGATGTACTCGAAGTGGGGTTCTTTAATTTAAACCGTTTACGTAAGGAAGAGGTCCATAGGTAACCGCATTTAAAAAAGTATTAATAATCTGCTCGTACATTGATCGCATAAGAATACTTATCTTACATTTGGAAGCTACTTAAGGCTGACTAGTGGGTCGTACTTAATAGTAATACGATAGAACGCGAGTTGAAACTTACCCCAGATATGCACTCGCACTAGAGTGCACTTTGAGACTGCCTCTCAAATAATAAAGGAAATGTTGCTGTTAATTTTATACGATCAATTGATTATATCAAAATACTAGTACCTCGTTTGTAATGGCTTCTTTATCTCTTTACGTTTGCCGACATCTTAAAATTTAATTTTCCCGGCTTAGGACTAAACAGGACACATTATAATGCTCTAAGAAAAAGGGTAACGAATTACGTTCTTAACCTTAACCCCTCAGGCCTCGGGCATATTCGGTCAGAAGGTTAAAATATTTCAGCTTTACACTAAAATCCAAATAATTGAAATATTTCTGAACGCATCCGAAAACTAAAAATTTTATGCAAACATAAAAAGATTTAAAAAATGGCTCACTGTATGTTTTTTCTAACTAGAATTACCGATAACGTAAAAAAATAAAAAAAAACACAAATATGTTGTACTACGAACGTTATAGTTACCTCACTTTTTAATCGTTTCATGTAAAAATAATAAAACTATGGTGAACCATTCAATCATTTTCTGGTCAGCAAAAATACTGTTCAGATCAAATTTGTCACCATGGTAACGATTTATATGAGACCTATATCCGCCTAAGTGGTTAAAGAACATAATTTGTGTAATAATAAAGGGGTTAATTTTAATTATTTTGTGGTAAACTTTTTGATTTGAGTATAAAGCATGGTGTGTTCTCTTTCCAATGTATGGTAACGATTTCACGAGACCTATATGAGTTGTTCCCAAAATCGAACAAAAAAACCTGAGGGTTTAAAGAAATTTATTTGTGTTATCATGAAAACGGTAATCCATTTAATTTGACAAAATTGGATGAATATAAGAAGATAATATTAAGTACACACGATTTCGTACATAAGAGATAATTAAATCTTTAAATACTTCCGAGTTATTTTAGAAGCATCCGAGAATGTATTTTGAGTATTTTGTAAAGAAAACAATTTTATTTTACAAAATTGCTTTGTTCTTCCGCTCGGATTTTAATAAAACATGTTAAGAATATTTATTTTGATATCAGTGTTTTTTTAAAAGGGAAACATTTTCGTTATGTAAGCATGAAAAAACAACAACGCTTTTAATTGGAAAAAATAAATCAATTATTTTAGCAGAAATATTAAATTTCCTTAGTTCAACAAATCCAAAAAAAAAATTATTTTTATAATAAAAATATCAAAGAAACACAATTGATGAAACAGATACATTGAAATATTGAAGTGGTTTCTAATTTTCTCATAAATGTATTTTAAATACGTACTGGGAATCTTTTGGATAAATTGAAATTTTGAAGTGGTTACTAATTTTCTCACAAATGTATTTTAAATGAGTCGTGGGATGTATTTGGATAAATTGAAATTTTGAAGTGGTTACTAATTTTCTCATAAATGTATTTTAAATGAGTCCTGAGATATCTTTTGGATAAATTGAAATTTAGAAGTGGTAACTATTTTTCTCATAATTGTATTCTGAATGAGTCCTGGGATATCTTTTGGTACATAGGTACTAGAAAAACCAGAGATTTTTCATTCTGCTCTTATAGTTTCAATTCACTCAAATATGTATTGTCTCGAAATATGTACAGAGTCTGAGGGGTAAAGTGCATTGGGAGGTGATTTTATATGACGGTAGGAGTAAAAAATATAAACAACTTTTTTCGAAATTTTAACTCATTTTTCCCATACAAAAAGACGTAGCTATTAAAAATCCTTAGCGTAAGGTACAAACTTATCCGATAAATTTGCTGTGAGCCTGCCCGGCGCGATTAAGGCAACGTTGCATGGCTGTGATTGGCCCGTATCGTAACAGCGGAAATAAATAATGCTGGCCGCACACGACGGCTAAATTTGATCTTTTTACCAAAAAAGTACCCCTAAAAGTTGGAATTAAAAAAAAGTTATTTGCCTTTTTTACTTATACCTACTATCACGTATAATCAATTCTCGAAGTTATTGCACTTTACCTCTGGCCACCTTGTATATTAAATGCAGATCTATGAAAATAAGTTTTTAAAACCTCATTAGAAAAGTTTGGCTGCAGTTGGTTAAACATTCTTGAAAATTATCTTTTTTGCAAGAGATTCTTGAAATATGTTGACAAGGCTTAGCGAAATTTTCAAGAACCAGAAAATGATAATATATCCCCAGAAAAAGGGCTGATTAACATCCTCCCATATTCTTGAAGTTAACGTCATTTTTTTTAAATTCATCCCTTTCACATTAAAAAAATCTAATTTTGAAAGTGTCTCAACGATTCCCCAAACAAACACACAAAGTAAAGTAACACAAATCTGAAGGATAATCTCTCTTGAAGGACAGGAAAATCTAGAAAAAAAGAAACAACAAACACGAAACTTGTTTGCAAATATCCACGTGTCAGGATTTTTATTGTTACTTGCAGTTGAAAATAATTACGCAAGGCAAGAACAAAGGCCTTCAGAAAAGCAAGGGATCAAAAACACATCACATCGCAACACGTAATGCCAATCCACTTAGGAAAAGGCAGGTTTAAAGAAAACACACATTCAAAACTTCTTCTCGGCGCATTCTTCTTCAGAATTTATAATTTTTTTTTTAAATGTGTATTTTTATTATTTTTCTCCAGCATTTGCGAGTTTTCCTCAAATTAGTAAACTTCTTACGCCTGGTATATCAGCCAGTCCTTATCCTTGCTATGTGCGATATTCCTAGCTCCAATTTAAGCGTTCTAAATCTACCGCTCAAGCTTCGATAAGCCGCAGAATAGTTCTTTTTTAGACGCCGAGGCGCTAGCAGTCATATGCCAAATCTGATATTTACGTAAATAATATCTGAATACATCCCACGGAAATTTAAGTAAATTACCTAATTATATTCATCAAATAATAAGGAATTACGATGTTATTAATTGATAATTATCAAATAATATAATCAATAAAAAATAGTCTGATAAGGGATTTTAAAACATTCAACGTGAGGACAGTTTGTTTTCAGCGGTTAATTTCATTATTAGTGCACTGATTCTAGCAAAACAAATACTGATTAAAATTAGTGTACTCGCATATATATACATAGCACCATGCTGATTGATGTGGAGAACTTTATCAAAAAATAACTCGTAAATTAAACCCGCCTAAAAATAAACTGTCATCGTTTTTGAAAGATCGCGTACATAATCTCGCGATTTTCCGGTTCATACATAGATGTGCCGATTAAGATGACAATATAGAATATAAAGCATACACAGTTGATTGGTTTTTCAAGGAAAAAATAAACACATTCCTCTTTTCAATTCGTAGACAATATACGCAGGTATTATTGGTTACATCTAGGCTTTCGACCTATGGACGGATTATTTTAAATGAACTGATATACCGGGCCTTAAGCATTACAGTGACTTATTTTCGGGTTATTATGCTGTATTACGCTACCTTATTCTATAGCCAACGTTTCGGACAGCATTTGAGTGTCCATCATCAGGCCCTGATGATGGACACTCTAACGCTGTCTGAATCGTTGTCTAAAGAAGGGGGTAAAACAATATAATACTTTTGGTCGTAAAAATCTAAAATCATACCTTCTTAAGCATTGTATATTGACCAGTGCGGTGTGATAACATCGGGAGTGTACTGGACGCTCACGCCAGTGACATCGAATGTAAATTGCCGGCTACTTCTTGAGGGTAACTTGGGTAGGGATTGCAAATGAAACACAGACTTCGCAAATGTCGTCGGACAACTGACTGATTGATGTATAGTGTCTACACCTGTATTATGTTATGTTTATTATACTTATCTCTGAAAGAAGTGCAGGAGGAGCGAGAATTAAACAAATACATGCGTCATATTGCTGAACATTAATTATTAAGGTCCCACTATTTGTCATGCTAATAATTCAATCTCGCAAAGACAACTACAACACCTGTACGATAATAAGAATCTTATCAGGAGTAATCATAGTAGGAAGTGTGACGGTAAATCGATCTGCTATCTGATACAGTTAGAATCGATACACTGGAATCTGTGATAGTTCTACCTATGGTACATAAATGGCTTTACTGTAGATCAGAGGCCCTAGCACGCTCGCTCTTTAACGATCGATAGGATAACTATCGTAACTTCTCATTGTTCCCTAGGACAACTGCACGTCGCTAACTTACAAACAACAGTTGATGTCGAATATGTTAAGGACACTTAGTCATTGTGAACTGTCACTTATTTGTTGGCGATCTGTAGTCTTGCTAGGGAACGATGAGAAGTTACCGATAGTTATCCTATCGATCGTTATAGAGCGAGCGTGCTAGGGCCTCAGGAATTCTTAACCGGGGCGCCAGCGCCCCTTTGTGAGCGTTTTGGAGGTCTGGGGTTCGTTTAGCATTTAGGGGGCGCTGCAGAAGTTCGAGTGGGCATTGTGTCAATATAGAAAAATAAGCTCATTCACGAGCAATGCACACTGATATACTTTTACGCTTTCTTACATACTCAAGCACGGGGAGCTGTGAAATTTCAAGAATCAGAAAGATTAAGAATATTTAGTCTAAATAAGTATTTTATTGTTTCGGAGCTTTTATTATCAAGAACCATTAGTCGATTTTAGTATTCTCACGTTTACAGAACGGCGACGATAGAAAAAAGGCAACAAACATACGTTAATCATCACAATAATGCTGCAGTTCTTTCTTACACATTAAATAATGGTGAGACAAAAGATGAGACACACAATTGAAATTCAAATTAAAGCCAATAAATAATCTTAATATATTTCAAAATGAAATCAATTAAAGTTCAAAATAAAATTAATTAAACTCAAAATAAAATCAATTCATATTGAAAACTAAATCGATTCAAATTAAAAATAAAATCAATTTAAATTCAAAATAAAATCAATTCAAATTCAAAACAAAATCCATTCAAATTCAAAATAAAATCAATTCAAATTCAATCAAATTATCTTGTCTCACCATTACTTAACGTGTACGAAAGAGCTGCATCATTATTGTGATAAGAAACGTATGTTTATTGCCTTTTTGTACCGTCGCCATTACCATTCATTAATGGGAATACTAAAAGCGTCTATTCACTACACATTTGCACAACTTGTAGGACTTGCCGAATAAATGATTTATTATCTTATTTAAAAAACAATTGTTTTATATTTGCATCTTTAAAAAACTTGTTAAAAGGTGTTATGCAAGCTTTAGTTGTAGCAAAATGACAATTCAAATATACGGTTGTTTAAAATGTTAAGTTTCTCAATAGATGGAGCATCTTGTGATTTGTGATGCGTGAGGATTTGTTGTCGAGTGCTTCTTCCATCTCGACGATAAAAGTATATTTTAAAATACCCTCGACTGCACTCTAGTTAGTGCGCCATATACAGAAGTGAATGCAAAAGCTTTGAGTTGAGTAAATTCTAACTTGACAAGAATATTATATATTTTAAAGAAGGCATCCAAGTTTGTTCATAATTTAAAAACTCTTTTGATGGTTTTATATTATGCAAAGACTGAGCTTTAGGCAAATATAAATCGCACATACCAACTGTTATTTACTGCAGGCATTTAAAAAGATATATTTTCATCTGTATCAATTATAATAAATTATTTATTTATTTATTTTATTAATTATCAACCTAATCGGCGTTCTTTAAGTATCGCCAATGGTGTAAGACCACTATTCAGAATTGAAACTGCTTGACATGGCTTCATGGTGACCAGATCTGAAAAGCCAGGAATTTCTTCACCTTCCTCTTCCTCATCTACTTCCCCTCCTCAATATCTTCAGCCTTACAACGTACCCCAGGTGGGATGCCATGGTTTCACTGGCTCCAGGGGGTTAGGAGCAGTTGGGAGTCTTCTGTGGTATTCACTTAAAAAAAATAACCCACACAGTATACCCAAAGATGATAGAGGCCCTGAGCGAAATTATTTTCTACATTTACTGAGTAATTGTTTATCCGCATTGTAATGTACACACGAGTAGATTGTAAACAATATTATCTTTATTACTCATGCGTAACAACATCTTTCATTTAAATTATCGGTAAATTATCTTTGATTTTCTCTTATCTGGCTCAGTTGTAACTATTGAAACCAAGTTTAGGCTCGATCTCTTAGTAATGATTTCGACGCTATAGACTGCGTGTCGCTGAAGCAAGTGCAAGTCGGCAACCGTTCTAAAGAAAAATATATTGTGATAATATCGACTGATAAGAGTCAAGGTCGTCTTTGTTTTGGTCAGTAATCGGTAATGACAATGAAAATAGTGTAAAGATAATAAGCTATAGATAACACGATATTTATAGAAATAAATATTGTAATATTTAAACAAATAAACAAGGTGCTCAAATGTTTTGAAGATTTATTTCCAATAATACTTTTTTTTAATGACATTTTCAGATGACAAAGGCCTGAGGAAAATAATTCCCCTCAGGGCCTTTGTTTCTAGTTATTCTTCAAAATTACTTAGTCTTCACTCAATTAACGACTACAAAAATTTAAATTTAGGTTGGTCAAAAATAAATAATAGATCTCTCAAGCAAATTTGGATTCTGAGAAAAAACTTTCTACTACTAAGGAAAAGTTATATGAATTGGCAAAAAATGTGCGTAGGTGATTGTGCACAGTGAATATTAAATATTTCTGGGCCATTGACTTTGTATTTCTTATGAAGATTTATTTTCTTCAAATAGAACTCACAACTCGTGTAAGTATAAATCATATTGAAAAGGTTTATTCCAGACCATTAACTGATTATGAAAGAAAATTATACTGAAAGTTTTCTTTTGAATAATAGAAAGAAAGAGAATCGAGCGTTGAATTAGGTTATTATTGTTGTATTTATGAAAAAAAAAAATAGTTTGGAACCTTTATTTGTTTCATAACGAAGAGATGTAATCATTTTATGATGAAATTTAACAAAATTAGAAAAACTTAGAAATCGTTTGCTTCTTTAAAATTATTATTCATATTATTGATTCACCTTCGTCGTTGGAACTCACCCAGTTCAACAATCAATCTTCCCATAGACTATGCTAATTATGGGTTCTTGTTAACTGTAGTGTCCTAGAATGACATGATAAATGACGTAGTTTCAGTTGTTTTTGATAGATGTCGGTAGGCTCAGAGCTTATATCAAGTTCCAACAGATGTCGGGCAGTTGGAGTAGATTAACCCGAGGAGTACACAGTAGCTCAAGCTCTCATATCCAATTCCTACTCAGTTATAGTCGGTCGTGAGACCCAGAAGAATAATATATTGTAAAACCGTAAATATTAGTATCAAATCAGTTAACAAGGACCTATTATTATTGAGGAGCCCCAACACAATTACTAATGTCTGCTTGTGGATAAGGCGAACACTACATTAACTGATGTCAGGAACTTGACATTTTTGGTCAGCCTAAATGATTTTTGTCGAAATCTTTACGAAATAATGCCAAAATCATGAACTCTAGCAAATCCCTGTTCAGGCCTTGACTTGAATATTCTCTCTAATGAATCTATATTATGTTATGTCATACTTTTGTCTTTGCTTCATTAATTTATTTCATATTTACTATTCCTTTTCTGTAACTTTTATTATATAACATTTCGTGTTATAAGTATGATTGAAAAATTTGAGATAATAATAGTCTATCTGTGGATAAAAAGTCTATTCTAAAATCAAACAATATGTTTTATTGTCTTTTTGAGTAATCTTTTTGCCATGTCTAAAAAAATTCTCAAAATATTTATTTGTTTGCCTTCCGAAAACATCCCCATTTGATTTCAATTAGTCAATACATTATGGACCGAATTGTTTCACAGAATTTGAACAACTCCTTATTTGTAAAAATTAAAATTCAACTGCTGTGAAAGGTCTATCGAAATTTTTTTTTTAATAATTCATCGCGGCTGGATTTTTTACAATACTTTGATAATATCAGAACATGAATAGGACTTGAATACTAACTAATCTAACGTGTATGTACTTTCACCCTGTTGGACTCCATCACCAAAATACACTTAGTCCATGCTCTTCGCAGAGTCACCGCATAATTACAATATGATTGAAAAAGTTATTACAAAGTATTTTTTTAAGACAAAGACAAAATTACCTCTCAAGACAATTTCGATGCGGTAGACAGCGTGTCGCCGAAACGAATGAAAGTTGAGAAACCATCCTAATGAAACATGTTAATCTTGGCGTGTGTGCCATCGACCGATAAGAGGCAAGGCCGTCTGTGTTTTGGTCTGTGATCAGTAATGATAATAAACATGGAGTTATGATAATCGATAACACAATTTAGAAAAACTTAAATATATATATACAAAATACTTTAAAAAAACTGTCCAAATGACGGCCTCCGTGGACGAGGGATAAGGTTCTCGACTAGCGATCTGGAGGTTACGGGATCAAATTGCTTTGTGCGCAAAAAGTAAATTTTATTTCACAATTTATTCGTTTAAAATAATATTAGTTATATTGTGGAAGGTTCCAGAGTGGAAGATACTCTCATTATCGCCCTGGTGAAAGATCCCCGTTAGAATTGAAATTTGAAAAAATGTTGCTTGAAATGGATCTAGCCGTGTTTGGAGACCAGATCTGAATAGCCAGGTACTCCTCCATCTTCCTCTTCTCCGTCTACTTCCCCTCTTCATTACATTCAGTCACACAATATACCAACCGCAATTAGGGATGCCATAGTCTCACTGGCTTCAGGTGGTTGGTAGCAGTTGGCTTTTGTGCGGTGTTCGTATAAAATACAAAAATATTTATTTAGGATTTATAAATCCTTATACATCAAATTTAATGAAATAACCCATATGTGTTTAGTTCGTGCCTTTCGCAGAGTCTTCCCATAACTTACAATTGTACGACAAATTATTAATAATGGAACACTTCACAATCTTTTTTTTTTGTAAACTTATACTTTTTATCTTCTTCATTATTATCTTTCTTACTTACCAAAAAAGATATTCATAGCATCGGGAAATCTAGGTTTGGAGTGCTTCTCATCACAGTCGGCTGTACATTAGGCATTGAAAAAAGAGATAACAGAAACGGTAAATCTTCAAAAAAGCCTTGAAATTTTTAACCTTTCACATTCACCCTGTTCTACCAACTACCTCCCACTCACCCGAAAAAGATCCACGACAACCATAGACAAAAATTAAAACCAAAAACTTATCGCCTGAGAATTATTTATTGACAATCGATAATACTGGCAGGGTCTGAAGAGGGAGTCAATTCAATAATGAAATCTTGGCAAAATATCCTAAATTAATTTCAGGCGAAGTTCTGACCTTCGGAGGAAAATCGTTAGGGGGATGGTAATTCTCCAAACTTATAATTGGTGATAATTAGATTCATGTCACGACGTTATTAGAAACATCAATTTAAATTAAAACCTCTCCAACAGTGTCAATTTTAGATAGAAGACTTTGACAAAGGGTGGAAGGTATTGCCTCTTTCAAGACTGAACGAGAAACTGTTTTCTAACTTAAAGGAGTGAGATCGGAACTTTGTAAATCTATTGATTTGAGTTGAGAGCATTAGTAAAATAGATGATTTAATTTAAATTTATTTAATTCAAAATTTCATTGACTTCCTTTGGATCCCTCTTTACCGGAGGTGTTTTTCAAACACTTGTTTTTTATGAATACCGTACAAGACTATTCCCAAACGTCTTAAGCCAGTGAGACTATGGTATCCTACATTGGGGTATGTTGTGAGGCTGAAGGTATCGTAAGAGGAAGGAGTTGGGAGGAAGAAGGTGTGGAAATACCTGTCTATTCAGTTGTAGTCACCAAACACGGCTATCTGGTGATCTTTCACCAGGACGATATTGAAGTAGCTTCCTCTATGGTAACGTTTCACAAATGTACAAAATATTATTTGAAATGAATAAATTTTGAAATAACAAAAATAACATTTACTTATATACGCACATTCTAGTCGATAGCTTTACCCCTCAACCACGAAGACTGCCAAGTTGGGCTAACATCGGGAATCTCAACCATATTTAGCGATCAATTTTGAAAAAATAAGCAATGATTATTTTAACAAACAATTGTATTTTCCCTTTCGTCTCAAAAAAATTACCATATTCTGGGGGTGTCATAGTCCTACTAGTTCTGGGCAGATAAATAGTTTTGCACAATTTTTCAAATGGTATCGTGAAAATATTCAAAATATAATATTTAAATAGAAATTTATTTTAAGAAAATATGTTTCCGAGATAACTTTACACCAAATTATTGGCTTAATCAAGTCAACTTTACGCAGATACTTTTGCCAATTGTTAAAAAAGACGGAATTTTTGTGGAAGATTAAATCTTAAGGAACAGACAGTCTATTAAATGAAGTAGTGCAATGATCATCTCTTTATTAATCTCTCGGTTTATTTTCATATCGATTCCCGCGGAGACCTGTGCAGTGTGAAAAAGCCAAGTGATCTATCCACAATAACATAACAAGAACGTGCTCAGAAAGTCATAGTAAGTCAGATTCCCTTTTTAAGTCCACTGTTCACATCCCTATAGTTGTGTCATAAGGAACAGACAGTCTATTAAATGAAGTAGTGCAATGATCATCTCATTATTAATCTCTCGGTTTATTTTCATATCGATTCCCGCGAAGACTTGTGCAGTGTGAACAGGTCAAGTGATCTATCCACAATAACATAACAACAACGTGCTAAGAAAGTCATAGTGAGTCAGATTCCCTTTTCAAGTCCACTGTTCACATCCCTATAGTTGTGTCATAAGGAACAGACAGTCTATTAAATGAAGTAGTGCAATGATCATCTCATTATTAATCTCTCGGTTTATTTTCATATCGATTCCCGCGAAGACTTGTGCAGTGTGAACAGGTCAAGTGATCTATCCACAATAACATAACAACAACGTGCTAAGAAAGTCATAGTGAGTCAGATTCCCTTTTCAAGTCCACTGTTCACATCCCTATAGTTGTGTCATTGAAACGCCATATTTCTTTTAATAAATTCTAAATTATTGAATACAGTCCATTTTTGATTCGCAATATATTTGCGACTACAGGGATGGACACGTAAAAGGGATGGAATTAGCCCGTTTGGCACAGTGGCGTAGGCGGCCCACGGTCCAGGGCGGGTCGGTTGGTTTAGGACCAGGGCGGGGGGTTAGAGCGAGGGCGGGGGAGGAGCGCCTAATAAGCCGCAGACATTCACAGACACGGTTCGCCCTGCGCCCTGCACTCAGTATAAGCCCTCGATAATGTAGCGGTCTGGGCGGCAAACAGCATGGGCGGATTTTTAACATTTTATTTTACTCGGTGAAAGAAAATTAAAATTCTGCGGTGTAAGGTTACTGAATGTAGACTTACTTTCTATCGGTATCCCCGGATTATCTAGAATGATATATTTTACTACAACTAAATTTGTAAATGTTATTTTGAAATGTATCACAATAATTAGAGCATGCTTGATTGACGGCCTTCGTGGTCGAGGGGTAAGTTTTTTGACAGAATTTGAACAGTTTTTCAAATTTCGAAGTTAATATTCAAGTTTTATGAAAGTCCTACTCAATTAAGAAATGTTATAAAAAGAGAACTCGAGCTTGAATTTTAACTTTTCAATTTGATGAATTATTCAAATCATTCCACCACTTTCACTAAACGGTATTTAAAAAAAATATATGGCATTTAATTTGTGCAATTTTCAGTAGAAATAAGTTTTGTTGCATTTTAAAGCAGGTAACCTTTTATTAAAAAACAGCAGTGAAAACCAATTTTAATATACTTAATAATCAAATAGATGCATAAGCCCAATATTAGGTCTGTTTCCAATAAACCAGAATAAATAAATAAAATTTACCAGTCAATGCTTTGTATCTTTCGAGATATTATAACCCAATAGTCTGCATAATTGTCTGTCGGTTTTTCCCATTTCACCACTCACTATTTTGTTATATTTTTATTTTGTTGTCTCCCTCTGTATTTATATATTTAATCACACACTATGTATTTCTTTCTTAGTAATAATTTATTCCCTGAAATTAATTAAGACTCATAGTTTTACACAAAATGAGGGTTTTATTTTTAAGAGCCTTTTTAATAAACATTTGCGACGTTTTTTAGCAGAAAATACGCAAATGAACGTATATTTATGTTCGTTAGCGAATTCGATAGATAATTCAATTTTTGTTAGAAAAGCTTAACTTTCGAAGGTTATTTCCAATGTTCTTCTTCAATGATGAATTAGATATATATGTTAGTACTAAATTCTGAATTGACATTTTGGCAATTCTGAGTGTTACCACAACTGGGTAAGGTTTACCTCTAGTTCTTGGTCGGAAGAATGTTTCACACAGATAGTAGATGAGGCTGATTGGGAGAGGATGGAGTATTACAGGATTAATGCCTATGACACGTCGTACATTAGCAAGAAAACCGCACCTGATTGATACATCAGCGGGGTTAATTGTAGAGCCCGCTTCCTCCCTGAGTGTATCGCCGATTAAATTTACCGTGGCAAATTGATTGTGCGGTGCTCAAATGTAAAGAGATCCAGCACTCTTGAGCGTATTAACAAAGCTTACATGTGTTTACATTTACACTGTTTTTGATGAGCTTTGTGGCACAGCAGTAAGAGATGTGAAAATATGATATTTCGTGAGATGAATATTATGATATAATCTAATTTTGTTTAAAAAAGTTATTACTTACCTACCAAAAACCATTTAAACAAATTAATAATTGCTAAGTGCATATCTTCACTTCTTTCTAGAAATTATGTTTTCAGAGAGCAGAAGTCAAAATTGATACATTTATTGAAAGCAATTTTGCATTATTTAGTGTTATATCCTTTAAATTCCCTCTAGATAACATGTATCCTTATACGGAAACTACTGGGACCTGTATTCTCCAGTACTTATTATCCTTATAAACTATAGGATGCATGATTGACAGGCTTAGGATCTTAATAACAAGGTGGCTGTTTATTTTCTTATTGTAATTATAATAATACTTCTAAAGACAAATGTATTTTCAGGCTGAAGGCTAGTTTTGATCTGAAGAGCTCCCAAAAATCTAAAAACTTCGTAAATCTACCTTCGGTTACTTTCGGTACAACTCGGCAACGAGGGCGTGTGACCCAACGATCCCATAGACTAATATGGTACAGTATATACTTTATCTTTTATATCTGAGAGGTTTCTAATTCATTTACCTAAATTATTTCATTTCTCCAGTTATCGTTAAAATGTCTGAATTATAACGTTTCTATCCACTTAGGAAATAATATTCGGAAAATAAGCTTTCCGATAATGAAACATTAAAAATAATTTCGAATATTTATTTTACAAATTCATATATTAATTTGAGAGGGGCTTTTCAAACAATCTTGTATCTCAAAATAAAGCCTACTAAAAGGCAACATTTCTTGAAAACACTGCCAGCAAACAGTAAAGATGAATAAAAAATATGCGGGGGAAAACAAGCAATTCGCTTGTGAATTTCTCAGAAAATATACTCATTATTATCACAAATAATATCATCTTCTTTCCTCAAAACGAGGCCACGCACGATGGAAGAACTACACAAGCGAATCATGTTAAGTATGTTTCAACTTCCGCTGATTTTATTGGCAAGGAAAGGCAATCATTATACTTTGGGAGTATTTTTGTGGAGATGTACGTCGAACAACATTGAGTTGTGACTTAATTTAAAACACCTACGGAAGTCGAAACATAATTTTATCTCAAAAGAATTAAGATGGATCAATGGATTAATTTTATTTCCCAGGAATGTGCTAAAAAGAAGGCAGAGAATCGCAATGAGGTTTTTTTGATCCTGTTTATTCAGTTATCTAGTACAGGAACTAATAATTACTATATATTACTTTTGTTGGAAGATATAAGAATTAAAAATCATTTAGTGGAGAAGTTTTCGTCATGTTTGTTAGAATTTGATCAGAATCAATTTGACAGAAGCAATTTGACTGCAACATATTATTGTAGTCAAATTGTTCGTGTAAAAACTTTAAAGTATTAAATATCTACCTGTGAGTCACTCATTAATATACGTATTTTACCAATAAATATATTTTATGAATAAAGAGTTCTGTGGGTTTGTTTTTTATAAAATCAATAGTGGATATTATTCTGATAATGATAATATTTAGCACACATAACTTTTAAAGCAAGTGAAAGGTCACTTTTTACAAGACGATTCTATAAACCCCCCCGTCTAATTAATTTGGGAGGCGGGTGTGGGTAGAGCCACCTCGGAATCCATTTATTGGATAACTAATACTTCTGCCATAGGTCACTGCCAGTGGTTCGCTATGTTTGGTGATTTAGCAGGGGTGCCCGGGTTCATGGAGGTCTTGGCGGCAGTTGTGCCTGCCCACCTACTGCGTGGCGGCCGATGCGGAAGAATCGTTGAGGGAGACCTTTTGACCTCTTCAGCAAGACTCTCTGAATATCTTGTACCTCAGTGTTCGTACGTCCGAAACTCCTGGACACAATGACCTTCAGATTCCTACCAACCCCTTAAACCTTTTTCCTTTCTAGATAACACTTCCAAAGATGAAATAGGCCCTGAGGGGAACTATATTCCTATGAGCCTCTCCTACATGGAGCTAATGTAAAAATAAACAATTTTTCCCAACCCTTAAAGCAGAATTTTTTTGCTTTTTGACGAAATTTTACTTTTAAAATTAGAGTAAAATTACTATCTTCGTCTGATTTCTGCCCGGGCAAAGCTGGGGACTCCGGTTAGCAATATATATTATCAATAAATAATGGGTGAAGTGCCTCGGGATTTACTCGTATTATTACATGCTACCCAGATATCCTAGCGAGACAAAGAGCGCCAATAACTAATGGGGTATTTTGGTCAGGGGTAAAAACGCCATTCATTAATCACAGAACTACAAGGCCACGTACGTCATAACTATTCAGACATGGGATGAGAGCAGAGAACTGAGAGAAGAGAACTGAGAGAAGGGAGCATTTGGCTTCAGAAACGGGTTTGATTTAAGTCGGGTCTCTAGCTCAAACTTTACCTTCAACTTCGCCTTAAACATTTCGAAAACATGTTTTGTTTTTTTCCACATTGTCGTCTCCTGAGTTTGTTTCAATATTAAATAATTACAAATAATGTCAAGATGACTTCAAGAGGAAGAGATGTTTACGGAAGAAAACACAGATTTCAAGTTAGACATACTACTTCGAAATTTTAATAGATATGTTTATTTATCAGGAAATATTTCTGGTTAATACTAATTAGAACATGACCTAAATCAGGCCTGGCCAACCCAATTGCACCACGGGCCGCATTGAAGACCCTAAAATTTTTCAAGGGGGGAGGGCTCAACCGATTTAAAATATATTAAATTATTTGGTTTTTTGTTACAGCTTTTTGTTACAGCTTTTTGTTTTTCAAGTTAAAAAAGCAATTCGTTTGTATTTTATGTACCGGGTTGCTTTATTTATTTACTTTATTTATTTAAATTCTAGTTTAATAGTTGTGTATCACAGTTATTTTAAATACTTCACAATTAAAACAATAAAGAAAATATAAAACACTGACAAAAAAATAAATAGTACTACAAAAGCATGTAATAATATGAAATACATTGGTGAAATGATCAGAAGTCTCACATAAATAGATATTGTACCATAGACATATTATGTATAGACCTGCCCTAAGTGATAAAATTATAGTATTATTTCCCCCTCCTTAATTCTGGGTTCCATGGAACCGGCTAGCCTGGCGTATAGGTTCGCGTGAATCTAGAAAATGTGACGTCATCATTCTTGTGCGGACTAGCGTCGAGCTCTCATCGGTACATTTTACGAAATAACACGGCAAAAATGGTAACTTATGCTATTGAAACGTGTAAAAATAGAAGTGAAAAGGAGTATAAACCCAATTGTCGTATTACATTCCATAGGTAGGCATTATTTGTCTTTATTTTAAGATTATTCACATCATCTAATATGATCAATTTTATCACACCGAGAAATATGAGGCGTTGGCAACCGAAATTCCCGGTCCCGTCGTGTGCACGTTGCTGTTTACTGGGATAAGTAAATTATGAAACATTTGTAAAAGTGTCTTAACTAAACACGGTAACAAAATATTCGACTCTCAAAACAAGCGAACCTTTCTTCGCTTTATATGGGTTACACAACTTTGTTCAAACCGGGCGAACAATTCGCGCTCCCATGTAAAAAGGTCTATTCATTCAAAGGTAGATTTTACTTTTAAGAACTAAATGGTGATATTATAATGCGAGATGCCTATATACTCTCAGATTGAAGTTTTAACGAATCACATATCGTTACAGTCAACTCATCCCTCTGCGCCCCGCTACAGTTGGTTTTTACCCCTCTCCCTGATTCTCTGGTCTATGAATATTCATATGTCTATGTATTGTACAAACAAAAATATACTTTTGTGTCTCGATGTATAAAAGAATTGAAATAAAAAATATTTTAAGTAATTATTTTTAAGTTGAAATATATATGTTATAAAGAAATAATCGTCCTCGCAATGGTTACTGAATATTTTTTTCTTCAACGAGTTTCAATTTCTTCGAAATCATGTTTTACGACCTAAATAAATATATGAATTAATAATATTTCACTAAAATAAGTGCACCTGTTTAGCTTTGGATACGGAACTTGTACGATCGCAATAATGTGAGTAAATCTAAATACTAATCTGCACTAATTAATTGGTCCTTGTTACGCGATCGGACAAGTAGCGTGACGAGAGCTCTACTAATTCCCAAAATAAAAATAAAAAAATCATACATGACCGCGGGCCTCGGATTAGCTGGGGCTGATCTAAATGTACCATTTGAATTTCGTCTACGTCAATAATTACGTAGACGTCATCCAATTTCAAGGTCTAATGGGGGGAGGTATTTAGGGATTTATTTTCAGGAAGAAAACGCAAGTTTCAAGTTAGACAGTACTACCTACTCGAAATGTTAATAAGTATCTAATATTTTAATGTATCTAATATTTATTTAATAAGTATTATTTTATCAGGAAAGATTTCTGGCTAATATCGATTCGTAAACAACCTAAATGTACCATCTAAGATAAAAAAACAATTAATATTTTAAATCGTTAGATATGTATTTAAGTTTGGTACAATAAATTAATACACTTAAAGGATTTATGTAGATCCTTTTAATGTCATCCCATGCATCATTTGTTAACACAGACTCAATAATTCGTTTTATTTATTCACAGTGACTGAATACAAATGAACATATTCCCTCCCCTGCCTTCCTCGCTTCACACCGGGAGGACAATGTTTCCCACCGGCCACGGAAAGAACGAACATCGCATCTATGTGTAAGGTTACGCCCCCATTGACAAAGTTTATAGTAAAGTTTAAGCAAAGGTGTAAGCAAAGTTGTTGCAGGAGACGTCAAAGTTGAAGCAAGAGACCCGACTTTAGATGGGCCCATGAAGGGTAGGTATATCCTCCACACTCTAAGTGTGTTTATGTGTTCAGTTCCCAACTATGAAACTGTACAGACAGATTTCTTTGATCCGTTACTTCATCGAACAAGGGTAACTTGCTTTAACTTGCAAAGTTAGGTTTATTAGCGCATAATGAAACAAGGGAGAAAATGCCTTGATAGATTATTTGATATTAAAAGTTTTAGGAATCATTTAGCTTAATGATATACCATAAAGCTTTTCCCATCGTTTCGTCGGCGACTCTTCGAACTATTTTAAGTGAAATGAGAGACCATTAAACGGATCACATCTTAAGTGTTTGAAAATTAATAAACTTATTGTTATGGGCACTAAAATAGTGGTTAAATGGATGTCTTCAAGATACTTTGATGATTACAAAGCTTACCTAAATTACTTTGAGGTACGGTAAAGACCCTAAACCAAGCAGAATATTATCAGATCTAAATTATTTCATCCATTTACCGCCAATACGATGTAAAGGGTTTTGGATGGTAACCTCATTTCTAATGGCAGGTATTCTGGAAAGCTCGAAACAGATGGCGCTGGTGTTGTTGGATATCATCTGCACGATATGACTTAAAAGAAATAATAAAATTAAACTACAAAACTAGAAGTTGGGATTTATTTCAGTGTACAATATCTTTGACTAACTACCATAAAATGCATTCCTCTTTGCCCAGAATACTGATGGAGGAATATTATTATACCAATTCACCGAACATCTTCAATTTGTCACTAAACAAATACAAAATGGTTGTTACTGAAGCAGTTTAATTATGTACAATAAATATTGTTTAATCTCTATTATCCATATGTAGAAGCCCCTAAAAAGGGAGTAAATAAATAAATAAACAAATAAAAGGCTTTTTGATGGTTGGAGTGTGTCAATGAGTATTAAAAAATTTTAAAATAAAAATGCAAAAGTATGTAATTGACTTTGATATATTTTTTGTATTTCTTGGGCATTAACTATGTAACAATTTCTAGACATTTTGTTTTGAAGAGTTTTAATTTTCAATGTACTATCGTTACTTAAATTTTAATTTTTATGCTACCGGTTTCGACACATCCGTGTCATTCACTAGCAAACTTAAAACTAAACTTAAAATTTAAAACAAGTACAGAAATGAATTAGATGTTATTAGGTGGGGGTGGTGGGAGGGGTGATTTTGGGGGAAGGGGAGAACAGTGGGCGGGGTCAATATCACACGGGAACATAGTCAGAAGGGGAGATTTGCAGGGTGCTATTATTTTGTTAACTAAATTAATTTTTGATTTAATTTTTTTGTTTATTTCTAAAGTTTCTAAAGCGCACAAGTTAAAGTATGAATTTATATTTATATGTTTAAATTTGGTATTTTCCTTGTTGAAGCTATGGCCTGTCTCTATTAAACGATTGGCTAATTCAGTTCATTAATTTAGTTAACAAAATAATAGCACCCTGCAAATCTCCCCTTCTGACTATGTTCCCGTGTGATATTGACCCCGCCCACTGTTCTCCCCTTCCCCCAAAATCACCCCTCCCACCACCCCCACCTAATAACATCTAATTCATTTCTGTACTTGTTTTAAATTTTAAGTTTAGTTTTAAGTTTGCTAGTGAATGACACGGATGTGTCGAAACCGGTAGCATAAAAATTAAAATTTAAGTAACGATAGTACATTGAAAATTAAAACTCTTCAAAACAAAATGACTTTGATATATATAATAAGACTTTGTTTTCCTATGAACGTACGTATCTACGCATATTTTTAACAGATTTAGATGAGAAATGAGTTTTTTTTCCGATTGGTGTATAGAGCCAGAAATAAATTACAATCGACTTTTTGAACTAAAGTGTAGAAAAGTGAGGTTAACTCAAGTTTTGAAAGAGTGCTTATTATATCGAAATCGGAAATAAAATAGCTTTTTGTTCATAATAGACAACACTTACGATTATATCACATTCCAGACACATCAATTAGTCTGAAAATGTATTTTAAGGGAACGATCCACTTTCTTCTAAACTTTCATCACTTGGAAACCTATTTTCATTGTTTTTTTACATTAACTTCACACAGGAGGCCTTGAGGAAAATAAATTCCCCCGGGGCCTATGTCATCTTTGAAGATACTGTGAGGAGGTTCTTTTTGAGGAGAGGAAGGAGTGAACGTGGTCTTAAAGAGATCCATGTTCTAGGAAGGAGGAAACACAGAGGCCGGCAAATCGTTCCATTGCCGAGATGGTGAACACAAGAACGAGTCATAGAAGCGACCCGTTCTCATGTGACAAATGTCAACCGTGTACATATGCTGGGCGCGCGTTTGGCGTGTTTCCCGAGTATGCACCGGTGTCGAGGGGATCAATGACGCTAGTTCCTCGGAACATTTACCATTGAAATACCGGTAGAACAAGGATAGCATTCTCCACCCAATCCCTGTGATCTAAAGATTGCAATCCGTTTGTTAAGATGGGAGAATCTATCAAGCGGACCGCCCGTTTCTGCACAGAGTCGAGGGTTTTTTTCAGATACTTTGGGGCTCCTGAGGCCCTAGCACGCTTACTCTATATCGATCGGTAGGATAACTATCGGTAACTTCTCATCGTTCCCTAGCATGACTACAGATCGCCAACGAATAAGTGACAGTTCACAGTGACTAAGTGTCCTTAACATATTCGACATCAACTGTTGTTTGTACGTTAGCGATGTGCAGTTGTCCTAGGGAACGATGAGAAGTTACCGATAGTTATCCTACCGATCGATATAGAGCAAGCGTGCTAGGGCCTCTGACCAGAGATGGCTGCTTAATTCAAGCGTGGGGCGTACTTGCGATTTGTACAGGGTTAGCAGTTGTGCACTATTAAAGTCTCTGCGAACCCTGTTCAGTACGCCCTGTACAGTACGTAGTGTACAGTATATCCAGGCATTGTCGATGAGAATACAGGTACAATACAACAGTGAGACATTTCAATTACTATTATTATTAAACTTTTGTTTAACAAATCTTTCACCAATGCATTGGAAAAATGGTTGACATGATATCCAACTACCAGCGCTAGCGGCTAATTTGAGTGTTTCAGATTAGATGCTTTTTGACAAAAGTACATTTTACACTTCACCGTAGCTAATTAAAGCTTTACGCTAAAAATAGGCTGACCTATTTGTGTATGACGCACGTTAGGTTATTCAACCAATAATTTCTTGATTGGACAATGCCTACTGTGTAACTATTGGATTGTATTATCGTAAACCCTCGATCCAAATAGAATCCTCTGTACATATTACATATTATATAGAGACATACTTGGAATGATTATATCTATTAAAACAACGTGACTATATTAGCTAAACCAAAAGTTATATGAAACACGTCAGCATTTTAGGACTTACCTATTTTCGTGGAATTTTTAAGAACAATTGGGGTGACAGTTAAAACTTGCTATTGATTAAATAACTCATAGGAATGTTTCGGAATAGTAATTAGATTATGTTGATAATATATTTGTATTTAAAAGGATTCCAAAACTTACACTTGGGGGACTCCGAAATCGAAAAAAAAATTCCACGTTAAAAATGTATGAGGATATTCTTTATTGTCCTGTGGTCTATTGTTCAATTTGTTTTGTTCACAAGATCCATTGATAATGAAAATCCGTTGTAATTGTCTGAAAAATCAATAACTATGGATGGGCGAGCCTTTTCACCAAACTAATCCCAGGGCTGAAGCTAAATTATATGGCATTTATTTAATTTAATCCCTGTTTATACATAATTACACTGTATAACGAGTCTTCAGTTAATTTATCGGTATTGAGATTTTTTTATTTTGTTTGTTATTTATTTACGCCGGTGGGCTTTACATGAAATTATTACAAATTGAATTACAGTAATTTACAAAATATGATACAATATAAGCCTGAAATAGTAAGTAGAAGAAAGTACATATAGTAAGTGGGTGTATATACACGCAATATTAATTGTGTGTTTTATAAACCAAAACATAATAAATGGAGTGTAATTTGCTTGTAATGTATAGAACATTATAGCGGAGATTTAAAAAATATATAAATGTAAAAGAGATATAAATTAAATAGTTGCACCTTTAAAAAAAAAAACTAATACAATTTCGCAAATATATACACGTATAGTTAATAATACGATCTTGCATAAAGCAATGTCTAATTTATAAAATCTAGTTAGTAAATAACTGTGTGCAAATTATGTTAAAGCAAAAAAAAAATTAATAATATGGATATAATCTACTCGTAAAGTTCTGATTGAGAGAAGACATAATAATAAATTTTAAGCAATAAAAGTTAATTATTAGCAGGTAGAAGCAAAATAAGTTGCCTTTTGAAACTTTCAAAATTGTCAATACTAAATATAGATAAGTTCGCAGTATTTATTCGCAAGGCTATGAATTCTAGGAATTGGTGAGAAAATAAAATAATTAGTTTTTTCGTAAGAAGCAATCACTTTGTGGTTAGGCATTATATTTTAAATAAAACAAACACTTAGTATTTAACCACGTATATTTATTATTTGATATATCGACCGGTTTCGCTCCGACCGAGCTTCATCAGGATATAATAATAACTAAATACTAAGACAGAGTTGTTGGTTATATATAGGTTGAGTGGGAGAGGGAGAAAGAATATTACAAAAGAAACATAATTAGAAAAAGACAAATTTTTAGAAAGAGATAAAAAGGATTATCAATAAGTGGAAGGGAGACAACAATATATGTGTATCACATTTACATTTATAAACAACAGTTACTGGTAATCATAGACATATTGGAAGTTGGATCTATTATACAAGATAAAATTATACAATAATTAAATACAATAATATTACATATTACTAGTCAAACATCTCAGAACAACAATGTAACATATATAAGATCATGGGTTGGAAAAAATGGCAGGAAACAAGTTTCTCTCCCACTCAACCTATATATAACCAACAACTCTGTCTTAGTATTTAGTTATTATTATATCCTGATGAAGCTCGGTCGGAGCGAAACCGGTCGATATATCAAATAATAAATATACGTGGTTAAATACTAAGTGTTTGTTTTATTTAAAAAAAAAATAATTAGTGTTGATTTTGTTGATAATTGTATATTGTATATTGGTTATTATTATTGTTGTTATTATAGTTTCAGCTTCCTTTAACAGATTTCAGTAGCTTAGTTAGTAATACAAAGTTTTGGAATTTTTTTTGTACTATTATTATATCAAATAGTCAAACAAATATCAAAAATTGACTTACAACTTTAAAATAATCCATACCTCAATTTACGTGCACTGTTATTCCAAGTTTTCACCTAATTTCCATTTCGTCGATGAGGTTTTTTTGAGAATTTTTATATATAGTACATTTGAATAAACAACTGCTTAGATATCTCTCGATATTGGGATATATATTTTTATGTTGTAGACGAAAATAATATTTTTATAAGAATCGAGTAGAAAGTTATGAAACACTGTAAAGAAAAGAATTGTTAGCGGCTTGTATTGTTTGTTCTAGAAACATTTTTCTATTCATCTGGGAGTGCTACATCTTTGCCTGTCAGTCAGCTGTCATAACTATCAGACTAGTACATGGATATTATTTCCAAATAATATAATAATCACGTCAAGGGCGCTGTATAACTCATAATGAGTTCTTAGGCTCTATCTAGATTTATTATTTACAAATAGACACAGAAAGCATACTAACCTGGAAGGTCAAAATATAATATAATAATATAGACGAAAAGAAACCCTGAAAAGCTCAAAGATTAGTATTCTCACGTTTGATACAAAAAACGAATAAACGTACGTTCCATATCAGAATAACGCTGCAGCTCTTTCTAACACATTAAATAATTTTTCAAAAGAATTTTGTGTTTCATCTGTTGTCTCACCATTATTTAATTCAGTCCAATTCTAAGTATGTTCCCCTTGTCTTCACTTATCCCCCATTCCCCTCCTCCCTCCAACAACTGACGCTCTATCCCGTTCTAGTATACTGTCCCTTTCTTTCAATACATTATGTATATATATGTATACTTCTGTACTTGAAGACATTATTTTTGTAACAGTCCTGATTTCCAGTGACAGTATTTTCAACAAAGTATTTTCTTTTCTTTTATTTAAAATGTCAAGTCACAATGTGTTTGCAAATTTCAAACAGAAAAAGAAGCAAACGATATAAATTTTTGTAAATATTTTTTTCGCGCAGAATTTCTGATCAGCTGTTTACGGTTAAAATTATTCCATAGATATGAATGTACCTTTCATTATTAAGTATACCACAGACAACATACAGAATCTAAAATATTCTATGTGGACTCGAGTAAGTACCTCTGACGGCAGTTTCAAAGTATCAAACACGCAGGATCCATGCTGTTATAAACTTGACCATTTTTTAAATATTTTTTTATGAATCCCACAAATATGAGATAAACGGTAAACTGTGGGTTCATTCATTGGCTATATAGCACTTTAATAAGTTTTTAAAATTAGAAGGCATGATTTTTTAATGTTAGTGATAAAATTACAAAAAAAACGATCGTCTGGAAATCTCGAGCAATCGAAGCAAATTTATTTATTTCGCGTAACCGCTCTACTTGATAATATATCATCTTAGAGACATTTTGGTGAAGGGTTTAATTTTAAAGATTTGCTTGTGAAAAATTCTCAACACTTGTGAAAATTTATGATTGCCCAAAGGTCTTCAGTCATATTTTTGTTGTTATTTTTTTAATAAAAAAACCCCATGAAGTCAAGTTTCCCCAGAAACATGGTATTACAATTTCTGAAAACACAATAATAGCTCTTGGCAGAACACTTAGGATAAACAAAAAAGTCTTTGGTGATTAAATTATCATACAGGAGCCCACGTAAAGTAGTTACTAATGGAAAATTCAACATTGGCAGAAAAATAATCCACTTCTTGTAATTTAAGGGATGATGCCCCGTTTTGTGGTTATAACTAAGATTAAATAAGACAGAAAATTGGCAAGATCAGCGAAAACATTCTCATTTGCAAATGTTTGAAGGGAAGGTACATTCGAGGAAAGGTTAGCGAGGAAATTTAGATCCGAAAATAAATTGAAAAAGGAAGCCGCATTTCTCAGACCGCAAAAAGCTCCCGATAAAGCAGGTACAAATGTATTGATTGGCGCCCTGGGGGGAGAAAACCACTTTCTTTGACTGCGAATAACTTCAAAATTATGTGAATAGAAAAGTAAATGAGAGGTTTCGGTTCTTCACTGTATTTTATTTTATACCGCCATCAAAGATGAGCGAGCGCACAGAATCCATACAATCCCTCGGAAATATCCTTCCATACTCGCCGAGCCCGCAAATAGAAGATTCCTTCCCGAGATTCTGAATACTAAAGAGATAAGTGTGGAGTATAGAGTGTATGTATAGGTACACTAACAATGGGATACAATCTGCAAGTTCAGGGTTCATAAGAGGTCGAAGGAAACCAATCAGATGCCATTTCTAATAACGCTCCTTACATGCTTTAATCCCGACTTAACAAAAAAAAAGAGTAGTACCTACCTATCTATTCATAATTTTATTTCTTGGTTAAGTTTTATAATGATAATTACATGTTAAAAAAAAAAAAAAACTAATAAAATTAACTTTAATTAACTTTAACTATTCACACATTAAAATATTATTTAATAATGTGGGCCTCCCTGTGTGCTTAATTAACAATTTAATAAAAATTCAATAAAATTTGAAATACCTACCACATTTTAATTAAATATAACTAAGATGTCACAAAATTAAATACAAGAAAGAAAAGGAAAGCGCTTTAAAAAATCGCAATTAGTTTGAGGTACGGTTATATAATGATGTGTGTATTGTAATAGTATTAGATATGTATATAAGTTTTATTCTTTTACATTATATATTTTTTGCAATATTTCCTTTTTTGTTCTTTAATCCATTTTTTAATTTTGTATCTATTTTTTTGTTTGTTTCCACATTTTTTGTATTATGTAAGTGAGAGCTTGACGAAAGCTTTTAATGCCTGATATTTGTGACGTCTTTGTCCAAAGCTTTTTTTTAATGTTTAATTTTTTATTGTGTTTGTTGAAAAAAAAATTTTTTTTTTGTCAAAAATGTACTTTAGTACGGTTTTTTTTAATGTATAGGTAGCTGACTCGGCATGCGGCATGTGTTCCTTTATTTAAGTTGCAACTTAAATAAAGGAACTTTTTCTCCCTGCGCGACCTTCCCCATTCGTCCCCGTTCCCTTTCCGCCTCCTCTTACCCTCCCGCGTCTCCTTCCCCTCCCGCGTGCCACTTTCATCTTCCCTGTCCTTATCCTCGCGACCCGCCCTCAACCATTCCCCCTCCACATTTTCGCCTCCCCCCTGCCTCGTACCCATCCTTAATTCCCATCCGCCCCTCCAGGATTCCCTTCCCCCTCCCGACTTTTTTCCCCGCGCGCTAAACTCCATCAAATACACCCAATTTTTCAAACAACTGGCGTTTACATATTTAAAATTTTTTATGCACATTTCATAATGCCAGAGCTCGTTATTCTGCTATTCGGGACGGAGACAAATCCAACAAATCAAAAATCATAAAAATCGGTTCAGCCGTTCTTGAGTTATAAATGGTGTAACTAACCCGACTTTGTTTTATATATTAAGATTGGAGTATATCTATCTAGTACGTAAAAAATGTTGAATAATTGGTCTTTGTCTATATTCTTTAAATATTACTTTTAAGGTGTTAGTATGCAATATCATTTTATTTTAATCTTAAAAATATTTTTAAAGAGGCTTTATGAAAAAAGGTGTTTACCTAAGTTTTATAAAACTCGCGCTTTGTTTATACCTTTATAGGTTCTAATATTTAATATTAAACTAGTCATTCCGCATGTTAAGTTAGTGTAAATGATTACGTTATTTTAAAATTTTAACAATTTGTGTTATTACCGACGTTAATTTAGACACCAAAAAAATGAAAATCCACACATTACAATCTTTTAATGCCCTCGAATCATTTTATTATTTCTTCTTATAAGTTTGGTAAACACTACAATTCAAATTACTTATTACACCCGAAGCAATTAATTTCCGATAACATTAGATCCGAATTTAGCCTACCCCAATCATCCCCCAAAACAACTGCTGGACCTGACGCGTGACGTCACTGTAGGAACGTGGACCTGATTTCGACTTGATAACCTGGTAATAATTATAACTTGAAACATAGAACCTACCTATAATGTAAGGTAGAGTTTACAGGTAACATATAAATAGAGTTTTGATTAGTTGTACGGAGTGATGGCTTTCAGCTGACGAGGATAAAACCATTAAATTATTCCGCAATTATTTATTTATAAACCAATACAATTATTGTCAATGAGTTTGACTTTTAATTTTTCACCGAGTAGTGTAATAAGTATGTACACTTTAAACTGTTATCATTTTCAGGATAATCTTTTACAACTTTTTTATTTATTTATTTATTTATATATAGATACAAAAGAAAGTACAAGTTACACATTAGGAAGCTTTGCCTGTCCAACTAGGAAAGTTTCCCGTTCCAGGACAGACAAATTGACAGGTTTAGTTCATATTATTCCTTAAGTACATAATTGCAAACAAAAATAAAAACAAAGATAAAAACAAGAAAATTATTTTTTTTTAAATTGAGTTGTGTTATGAAGAAATATATAAAAAAGATACATACATTTTTTTTTTGTGACTATGCAAAAAAGTAATCTGTTAGCATATTAGCTATTCGGATTTACCGAATTAACCTGGTAACAAATAATATATTCAGAATTACAGAGTTACAGAGTATGGGATAAGTATGTAAGTTGGGAGTGTTGAAAAGTGTAAACAAGGTATCTGATAACAAGATAGAGGAATAACAATAAGATTTACAATATAAAGATATAGAAATGTGTTGAGAAGTGTGAACTTATAATACATATAGATATAAGCATGATTATTTTCACTAATTTAAAACATGTTTTCAGTACAAAATATATTATACGACAATACGAGTATACATCGCGCTCATGTCTTGAACAACTCATGCTGAAATATAAAAACAATAACTATAAATATAGAATATAAACAGAAACTATGAATACAAATAAATAGTACCTGATTTAGAGCTACTTTGGTAAAGATATTGTGAAATTGTTGCATTGCTTCGTACGTCATACATGCTGTGTTATGTATTGTTTATTTATTATAAATAATCACCGCTGTAAGGTACCAAGTTTCACACAGCTAGTCTAGTGTGTGCGTGCATGATACGACGCAGTCATTTACCTACTCTGTGCAAAAGTATGAAGGGGCGCACAACCAGAGAAAAACTAGAAAGTTATTTATTTACTTTGTCATTGAAGACAATATCGACAAAAATGTGAAACAAAAAATATTCAGTCGCAACTAGTAAATGAACCCAGGACCTCTTCCTTTCCGGAGAAGTGCCCAATTATTTCATTTTGTTAACATTTCTCATTAAGTATTCTAAAATATAAAAATATTTGGTCTAGACTTGTAGAAAGGTTAATAGATGTCACTAAATAATTATTTTTTAAATAGATATATTTATCCAAGATACTGCCCAGATTTCATTTAGATCGGGTAGAATGTTGTTATCGCACTTAAAGATAACAACCAATAAAAATGTGAGGATAGTTTTGGTAGCTCTCAGTGAAAGGATTTTTTATTTATTTATATATTAAACTTGTTTACAGGTGATTTTTCGATACCTGTATTACTAGGATATAGCTGTGTAGTGACAGACATAGGAGGTACATTAATGCATACAAAAATTTATATTTATTTATATATTCGAGAAAACCATTGAGCAATGTTTATGTTCGAAATAATTAAGTTGAGAACAGTTTTTTGTAGCCAAACCATATATTTAGGAAGAAATTAATATGTAAATTGCGGTAATAATGAAATATTTAAAAATAATGAAATATTTCGTAATAATTTCGGTTTAATTCCTTATAAATAAAATAATAATCACATTTCTAACGTAGAGCCCCTGGAGCGACCAAGCGAAATAAATAAATTTGCCTCGATTGCTCGAAATTTCCAGACGATCATTTTTTTAAATTTTCGCCAACATTTAAAAAATCATATCCTCGAATTTTAACATGGAGACTTAAAAACTTAATAAAGTGCCGTATAGCCAATGAATTAACCAGTATTTTACTGTTTATCTCATGTTTGTATAATTTATAAAAAAAATATAAAAAAAATCGTAAAGTTTATAATCGCGGGGATTCTGCATGTTTGATACTTTAAAACTGCCGTCCGAGGTACTTATTCGAGTCAAAATAGAATATTTTCGATTTATTGGTGTTGTCTGTGGTATACTTGATAATGAAATGTACATATCTTTTAAAAAAGGACAAAATTTTAACCGTAAACAGCTGATCAGAAATTCGTCGCAAAAAAAATATTAAAAAAATATATTTTTAACATCGTTCTTAAACAGTCTAACAAAGTTCGGATTTGCAACATCAATGGTTATAATCGATAAACATTTCAATAGCTTCGTTTTAAGACCAAAATAACAAACGTGGAGGTACACATATTTTTAAAAGAAATTTTTGCCGAATCAAGAGATAATTGGCTTTTTTTATCAGAAAAGCAATCGAAGACATTAAAAATGGCGCATATAAAAACCAAAAATCATTCCAGTGGTGAGAATAAACATAACATCACAAAAACAACGAAATCACAACGCAACGGAAAAACATTGAACAAAGTAACTTTTATAACGAGTGATTACCTCATGATATTTCATCCGAAACAAGCTTTAAATCAACAAATTACGTTCTGATTTATGATAAAAATTTCTTGTCGTAAAACAAGAAAGATAAAAAACGATTTCTTATCATTAAAAATAATGAGTTTTTTTTTCTCATTTTTAACGTCTTTTAACTTTTAATGAGGGCCTCAAAGTTCTTGGAAATTAAAAAAAATAAAAGTACTAACTTCTTTAACGTAACTTTGTACAATATTTATTGTTCTGATCTTCAAGGCAAATTACATTTCAGTTTTTTTTAAAGATAAATATTTGTCCAGACTTTGTAAATAATAAATCATTGTATAAGTTTTCGAATACGTCAAAAGTAAGTCCCTGCGAATTTGATCAAAGAAGAAATTTAATATCCATTGTAATATGTTTTCTACTTCTTTGTCGTACCTTTGTTCCGAGATAATATCTTGGATTTATAAGAATATTACATTACAAAGGTGGATATTTAATTGAAACAGAATTGCGAATGCCCTGAACAAAATTAGACTAAAATATCGGATAAATTCCAAAACGGATTCGGCTAAATTGATTTACATAATACCGAAAAACACCCGAATATGAGAATGGTTTTAAAACCAAGCGAAAAATTCTATTAATTTAATATTCAGGTTTTTGGAAACGGATTATATATTTCGAAATGAAATCAACAGACATTTTAAGCGGAATAACAAGAATGGAAACGGGTCTCTAAATCTGTGAGATGACCTAAACAAATACTTATTTATTTTTGGGGTATTAAAATAACTCAGGTACGGGACATACGTCATTCCTATGTCTACCTACGTTAAATTATCGTGAAAACAAGCTTATGTGTCCAAGCGGTTAACACCATTGCCGTGTTTAGCTACCTCCTTATTTAGCCAACATTTCGGACGGCATTGCAGTGTCCATATTAGGATATACGTGTAATAATAAGTGCGTCAATACACGTGGGCCCTGGTGATGGACATTGTGATGATATCTGAAACGTTGGCTAAATAAGGAGATAACACGGCTTAGTAACCCAAAAATAAATCACCATAATCAACATTAATTATTCCTCTTTGACCCGAATACTAATGGAGGGAAAATTTATACCAATTCAGTGGAAATCTTCAAATTGTCGCTAAACAAATACAAAATATTGTTACTAAAGTAGTTCAGGTATATACAATAAATAATGATTATTTTTTACTACCCATATGTAAAATCTCCAAAAGGGGCGTTAATAAATAAATAAATAATATTTTTACATCACAATAACCAAATGAGCAATTCAAAATAATTTTTGTTAAAAATAAAAAAAATAAATTAATCAATTGAAGAGTTCTCATGTCACTAACTCCCTTACTAAAAAAACGTGTTTTAAATTTTACACAACTGATAAAGCGATCAATTTACATTGTTTATCAAATGTGTTAAATTAAAACATTTTAATTAGTAATACCCTAAAAGTCCCTTTTAAGTTGCGTTTATCCATAAGGCAAAATAAGTAAAACTACATACGAGTTCTACCAATCTGTTTTCACTCCAGCTTAGGCTATAGTTAGAAAAAAACTTGAGCGACACTCGGCCAAGCTCAGAAATGCCACTCTGATACATGACCCCACTGAGATACAGCCTGATTTCTCACTGCCTCATAAACTGGGCCTCCATCAATATTAGAATAAGGGGCTCCCACAGCTGATGTTCCACTTGATCCATGGCTGGCACCTTAAAGTCGGCGATGTGTAAATGCGATGCGCTGCAGACCACCGAACATACGGTAAACAAATTGAGGATCTACTCGTAGACTAGCTCGCAGAACTATATGTCCTCCTCTGGCCTCCCTAAGAAAGACGAAGCATTGAATCTGCATGAATAAAAGTCAACATGCTCATCATTTACAGAAAATACTAGATTCACGGATCTGATTATTATGAATCTGATGACTTGAAAGTTTTCTGTGCTCTGTTTAGAGTTGACAAGGTTTATTTAAAATTACATCGTTAACCTAAATTATTGTCAATCTGCGTAATTATTTAAATTGTCAAAATTATGTCATGTTCGCTTTGAATACACTAAACTTTCCTACAGCAAAGGAGCACTGTGAAAATTGAATGTGATGCCAAATTTGTCCCATTTAACTTTTTATTTTCTTTTAATGTGCGACAAATGTGTTTATTGGATGATTTTATATCATGAACTGAAACTGGTTTGAAAAAATCCTTAGAAATACAGGCGGGTGTCCATTGAAACATCTTCGCCTCGGTGAAAAAACACCATATAAAATGGTAAATATCCCTTTTATGTAAACAAGATTATAAAGACTTGTAGGGACTAAACTTGCAAGGAAATTATCTTGGCTGCTGTAAACATTTTACGATCGTTATAAAAAACTTCCATTATTCTTGTTTTATGAAGATACCAGCCCGGCTGAATTTATCGAAAAAATCGAATTATTTTGTTTTATTAGTTCCCTATAATACAAGCATATGCTCAATAGAAATTTCATATTGATAACTTAAAGGTTACCTCTTTTACTCTATTATATTTTGTTACCATACTTATATTTAATAAAACTTATTTATTTATTGTTTGAAACATTTACAATGTGGAAACAATTATTATATAAATTAACACAGGATTAGTTGTTACTAGGTGGAGATGCTACTTAACTAGTGAAATAAGGACATAAAAAATAAATTTTAATTATTGAAACAATAACATGAATATAATATAACATTTATAGTTCGACAGGTATAGCAAATCAGCAATATTTTTGTAAATAATAAAGATAAATAAATACAAAATAACTAACGAAAATTTTATATTTTTATGTATTTAAAGAGTATGAATGTTACTTCCTGCGTGTGGTTAACAGTGGAATTTCACCTTTGCGTCCGACAAACCATTGTTTTATGATTGGCATTTCTGAGCTTAGCCGAATGCCGCTTAAGTTTTTGCCTATCTATATCCTATGCTGGAGTAAGAGCTAACCGGTGAAGCCTCTAATTCTATCCAGAAAGGTTTTCAGGCAGTATTCGATATTATCGTTGCAAAGGTATTGCGATATTCCGCAGCGGCTTCTTGTATTCACTTATTGTAACAATCTCCAAGAGAGAGGAGTAAATTTCAGAGTTCCGTTGTTGGACCGCATGGTGGCAATGATGAACATTGGCCATGGAAATGTTAGTGCTTCTAGCCTATACTAAAACACAGTATTCAGCCCTTGAGAGAATCGTCTAGTCTGTAGTACTTAAAACAGGTCAGGAAATCGGTGGGTCTTTCGACTGTTGCCAACGGATGCAGTTCTAAGCGAGTTGGCGTCACACTCCAGTCAGTTTTTCGACTTTTCGACCATGTAAACTTGTCCTGTTTTTTGGGACACAGTTTCCACTGCATTGTTAGTAATTCAGGCATCTCTCCAATGTGACTCCAAAATACTGGGGATAAGCGTCATGGAAAATTCTATAATGCTCGTAGACTTAAACACCATTTAAAAATTTGTGATTTTACGGAGTTAAAAATTCTTTTTTTTAAGTATTTATCTTTTTTAAATGCTTAACAAAAAAATCTTGTAGCGGAGAAAACCTTGGAAATGTATTTTGTAGATAATCTAAAATCCGTATTTCACTCTCGGTAAGTGGTAAGAAGAGACTCAAATAAAAATAATTCTCCATGCGTGTACACAAACTGTACATAGACGCTGTGTATTAAAACCCGTGAACGAAATTCGGCAAATGAGTATTTTTTTGAAAGAAGTTTTGAAAGAAATTTTCGCAAATCCGTTCTCGATTAATCGAGCACGTTCCTTTACGCTTTTACTGGTAATTGAAAATTGAGCGACGAGGTGGAAACGTATGTACAGTCCTTGAAATAAAAATTAATGTCGAATTTACCATGTAGGTACATTTAGTAGAATTTTTATGGAATTTTTTGTAAATTAATTATTTCATGTTCATTGATTTCGCAAATAAGATTAAACGACTTTATATTGTACAGTTTTCTAAGAGTTTATATATTATCTGTACGACATGATAGGTGCGTATTGGATTTTTCAACGAAATCTATTGGCATTTTTATTGTAGAAATTTTCATCTGTGTCAGCATTGGGCTATTTATTTAAATATCCTTGATGATAGTCTTAATTTGCAATAGAACCCCTTCCTTAAATGTTCTTTAGCAGGACTGGAGCCGTACGTCGAGTGGCGAAACGCCATACTAAATTCCTTATTAGAATGCGGGTCAAATCTCAGAATTAAAAGGTATGTGGAAAGTGCCGCGATTGTCTCACCGATTGCCTCATCGAAATCATCGCTCAGATACGGTTCAAAATCCAAGCGAACCAAGCGACCAAACTATATAAATTACAGACCTCGCTGGTGAATTTAGTCGGACTAATAAAATAATATCTCGATGATTTGAAATCGACTTCAAAAATACATTTAATAAGAAGTACGGGTTTGATACCCTGTATGAATTTATTTACAGTATCGTTTTTTTGTACTATACACTGATATATACAGTATATGGAATAGTAGTTTAATACTTTAGTTAATCAGAGGTCCATCCTCTCTGCCTACACTGTAGATCTAAGATTCCTTCCAAAGAGAAACTAAGATTGATGAAGGTATCTTATCACATTATTTCAATGGAAGATGCTCCGAGGAACTAGCGTCATTGATCCCCTCGGCACCGGTGCATAGTCGGGAAACACGCCAAACGCGTGCCCAACATATGTATATGGTTTACATTTGTCACATGAGAACGGGTCGCTTCTACGACGCATTGTGGTAAGGCACAGCTGTGGAATGATTTACCGGCCTCTGTGTTTCCTCCTTCCTACAACATGGGTCTCTTTAAGACCCATGTTCATTCCTTCCTCTCCTCAAGTAGACCCCCCACACAGCATTCTAACAGATGACACAGGCCCTATTATTATTATAACTATTTATTATTTTTGATAAAATATCTGTTGTGATTATGTCAGTAACTCCGGTTTAATGAACCGTAATACTTGTATTTGCTTTATACAAGAGTCGTTTTCAAAATTAAAACTGATTTTGGAACATTTAATTAATATTGGCTAACAGTGAAACAGATCCTGACCTTGAACACGATGATCTTTAAACATGCAATAATAAACAACCTGTCAGCAAAATACTTTTTAAGAAAATTATTTTATACACCAGTTACATTCACAGACACATCACAAGTACGTTTTTTATACATTTCCTTTACAAAGGAGGCCCAGAGAAAAATAATTCCCCACAGGGCCTATGTCATCATCTTGAGGGTGAGAGAAAGGAAGTTCTGAGAAGGAAAAAAGGTATGAGGGGAGGGTAAGAATATTTGGGTCAGTGGTCCAGGAGTGATGGACGTAAGAATCCCTCCCACTGCAGTGCAAGACAATATTCCCAGAGAATCCTGCTGAGAGGCCAAAAGGTCTCCCTCAGCCAGTCTCCCGATGCGGCATGTCATGCAGTTGGTGAGCAAAGCAACAGCTGCCAAGACCTAGACAAACCTCACCCCGAGAACCAGGGAATCTCTGCTAAGCCACCAAACTGGTGGGGTGACATAATCTTCTCTCTAACAGCAAAAAATTAATAAAAAAGTAAATGTTTTGCCAAGATTTTTTTTTTTGTTTTTTTAAATTAAGGTATGTTTTATTTGTCTTATTTATATAATTTACCAAACAAATAGACCAATCGCCTGATGGTAAGGTGAGCGCTTAACCCAATCACTGGGTACCTGATTTGTTTTGAGCTTCGAGCACCGAGTTTAAATTAGATTTGGCCATTGTGGCTCGAGCGCCGCGGCCGCCCAAAGTGGGGTCCGCCCGTCATTTAGCGGGGGCGACAGCTAGCCGCGACCCAAATCATTTTCAACGGAATTAGGATTTGCTGCCCACACCCGGGAAAGCTTCCCCCACCCCAACACCCCCTTACACTCCACCCCTACCTTGAACCCATCCCGCAAACCGCTCGGCGATGACTACCCGTCCACACGATGAAAGAGTTAAGGGAACGGTTTCACTGGTAAAGTAAAGCGACTAAGCACAATATATCATTAGTTTCATGGATTACCGATTATTAAGTGTAGGTACGTACTTCTACCTCTGCGTAAACGCCGAACCAGTTGCGACTATTATCTTTTATTATTTTTCGGTGTCTTGTTTATTTACATATTGAAAAAAAAAGTTTTTTTTTTCATTTATTAAGTTAAAGGAAATTTAGATTTCACTTTCTTAAGTAGGTATAAAGTAATAAAATTAATTTTGTTCTTTTAACTTAAGGTTAAATAGTTTTCTTTTAAATATATCTTCTTCTTTAATGATATATTACATTGATGGGAATAACCTTCAAAAGTTAAAAAGAGAGTTTTTTTTATAAAAAATATAAATTGATTTCAAAAGATTGTTCTTTTATCTGGTAATTTTTTTTTTTTGAAATTTTGAAATATATGTTTATTTTGATTATAATAAGGTTGTACCGTTGATCGTTGGCATATATGTAAAATTTTCAAACAGTATGTTGTAGTATACAGCACACAAATCATTTTGTACAGTAAAATAAATCAATAAATTCTCTAGGAAAGCCACTTTCCAGAATTTAAATTTTTGTTATAAAATTGAAGATTTGCGACGAGAATACTTCAGTTTGATTATTTATTTACTGTCTTACAAACTAAAAAAATTCACATTTTTTTACACACTTCTTTTGCTTAGACTTTATTGAAAAATTAAAAATACTTATGATTAACAAAAAATTACAAAAAGTACATAATTGTATCTTCACGCATTTGAGCTTTTTTTTATTGCTCATAAAATATGTATATATGAAAGCCAAATTTGAATTAAATAAAATCGATATTAAGTTATTAGTTAAAAAAGCTGGACGGAGAAAAATCAATCTTTCTCATCGGAACCTCCCCGTACAGTTGTAAGCGTTTTGAAATCTTAATTCTCAGCCGCTGGTTAAGGTGCCTTAATTAAGTATGGCAACTAATGCTAATAATGTTAAAATAAGGCATCTCGTGTAAATGCGTAATTAATATGTTGTACGTACAATCACTTAAAAATATATTCACACCAAAAAATCTACAGAATTTGATGTAAGTGAAAATCCCTACATCGACGTACATATCAAATAATCACCCTCTGACCTACCGTTATATAACCGGCCCCAATCCTAGCAGCGAGCAGTCACCCCGCCCTACCCTTACCAGAAATAACCTGCCTACTCCCTGAACAACCCTCCCTTCCGGACAGCATCTGTGTGCCCTTCATATACCCCCAAGGAAAACCTTCCACGTATTTTTATTTCATACTTAGAAATATTATCAATATTAATCAGTTACCGTTGAATCTCGGTGGTATTTTTGAATTTTAGAAAATTTTAGACTAAGCTAACAGTTTGTTTTCAACAAAACAGGCATTATTTGAAGGTTTTTAGAGTGGGCAAATTTAGGGATTCAATTATTATTATTACTCGGAAGTTAAAACAGTTATTTGCAGAATTATGAACATAATATCCAAGTCATGGAAAACAATTTAAAAGTTTTCAGGGGGATTGAATTGTTGGTATGAGTGTAGTTACTGTGGATAGAGGACATTTAGTTTAAATTATTTTTTTTATCTCTTCATTTTATGTCTTCTTTGAACGCAGGTTTAACATAATCATGTATATGGTTTACAGCCCAACTTTTCGGAAAATTCAATAATAATTAGTTTTATAATCCTGATTTTTGAGGTATTATGCCGGTTTTTCACCACCTCCGTCCTTAACCAACATTTCTACAGGATTGCAGTATAAATCATCAGGATATACGTGTAATTATGTGTGGATGTGTAATTACACATTTGCCCTCACGATGGACACATCAATGCTGTCCGAAACGTTGGCTGAAGACAAATATAGAGCAACACGGCATAAAAACCCTAAAAGATAATATTTTTGTCCGTGAAAATATCAAATTATACCAATTAGTTATTTATATATTTATACTAGTATTAATAAATAACTTTTGACTTTTATTGGCTCTTGGTGTAGAGACATGTAAAGATAATTCAACACTAAGTTAGTATTAGAAAACAGAAATATATAAAACGTAAATGTGTTTCGATCGCATCATCAAAAATAAGAATTGAGGCGAGGTCAGATTTTTAGCCTGGCAGCGTTTATTGAATTTTCAATACAAATGTTCTCATTTCCGCAACAATTTATTCGCGGAAGCAAAATATATTATGGCGTAGGAACCACAGTCGACAGAGAACGTTAAGTCACAATAAAAGTAACGTCTAACGAAGTTGTGCGGTAAGATGATAAGAAATCGGGATATATCTCGATTTTCACACAAAAACTCACCGAGTATATTCACGCCACGTTTGAACATGGCGTAACATTATTCTGTCATCAGAGTCAAGTTCTAAAAGCAGATTTTTTTTTTCAATTTCAATTTGGGAGGCGAGTTTAGTTACCGCTGCCACGGGAACTATTTTTTGGATAACCAATACCCTTGCTGCCACAGATCGCACCAATACGTTTGGTGACTTAGCACAGGTGCCTGGGTTCATGGGTGAGGTTTGTCTAGATCTTGGCGGAGGATGCGTTTGTCCACTTACTGCGTGGCGTGCCGGATCGGGAGAGATGGGTGAGATAGGTCCGTCAGTCTTGGACACTTTGACCTCCAAATTGCTAGCATCCCATCATACCTTTTCCTTCCAAGCTCTTCTTCTCATTCTTTTCCATAGAAATATCCTTATTACAACATCCCCAAAGACGAAATAAGCCCTGGGGGATTATTTTTCCTCAGGACCTCTTGTGTGGAGCTTATGTTAAAAAATAATGTTTTACTACTCGTTTTTTTTTACATTAACTCTACACAGAAGGCAATTAAGAAAATAATTTCCCCCAGGGCCTATGATATCTATGAAGATGCTGTGTGGAGGGTCTCCTTGAGAAGAGGAAGGAGAGAACATGGCTCTTGAAAATACCCATGTTGTTGGAGGGATGAAACACAGAGGCCGGCAAATCGTTCTGTGAACTGTCGGCCAAAAAAGTACGTTTTTTATTTTCTCTAATTTCATAAATCAAAACTATGATTTCCTCTCAAATCTTTAGATTTGTGAGTACACAGGTACTTAAATATCTAGATACTTATTTATATACCATGCTTGACAATTTTGATTAAATAATGTGTTGTACACAAAGCGATTTGTTTTCATTTAATTAAAATGACGCCACAGAGTTAATTTGAGAATATTGAAAAAGGAATTATCAATTACAATTACAAGGTACAAGAAAAATATTATTTTTTCTAAATATTAACTTCATATAAAAACATACAAATTTTTGATTCAAGAAACAAAAGCTCAGTGCTACCACTATAGAGTGAACATTATGATTTACTATAAACTTCTACATTTTTCATTACTTTGAAAATCAATGCTTGGTAAATGTACTTTGGAGTACGGTAAAGGTATTTATAGGCGTCGGTTTTTATAGGTAGTCGGTCACGAAGATTGGCTCTATTGTTCAATTTATTTGAAAAAATTTTTTTTTTCATGATGAATTGACTTTCCCTTCCCCTTATATTTGTATATTCCTCAATCCTCGCCACGGAATCACGTTATATTTTTATTCCCCGCACTGTAAATCACCAGCTCGGGTGACAAACGACTCCCGGCGGCCCGTGTTAATATTTGTCCCGAACCATTTAACAACGGGACATGTGAATAGCTCATAATAATGCCAAGGCAATTATTATTATTCATGGTAAGAGGGAGCTTTGAACGGAAAAAGAAAAAAAAATCAGTTTGCGAAAAATCATAGATATTTTTCATTTTATGAGGTCAACCACCGACTAAAACGTTAGGTTAGAAATGATTTTTAGATACACGGAGAAAAATTTTATTCGAAAAAACGATCGTTTTAATATTAAAACGGTTAAAAACGGGACTGAAGTTCTTACGAACAAACTAACAGTGTTTCAATGTTTATTGGCGGAAAAATGTAAGAATAAACATTGAAACCCAATTAATTTGTTCGTAAGAACTTCAGTTCCGTTTTTAACCGTTTTAATATTAAAATGATCGTTTTTTCGAATAAAATTTTTCTCCGTGTAGAAAATTATATTTAACTATGTAACGGGATTATTAAATAAGAGCAGAATTTTAACGGTGGAACGAAATTAGTCTATAATTTTCATGTATGACACGCAATAGAAGCTCTAAATTTTTTGAAGTATTTTTCCTTGCACTGTCCCTAGTACTACTCATTGCCTGGGTAGGCTGTTGGGGTCGGCTCTTCTCGTTCTCAGGTTATAGCTTATTCGATTCTGAGTATCGCTTTCAAAGTAAAGGTAAAGGTTTCGGAAGTAAAGGTATATTATAACAATCTCCCACACAGTATCAGATAAATTTAAACAAAAAGGACATTAAATCTTGGCTTAAGGAACTGTAGGAAAAAGAACTTACTTGTATTTTAAAAACATCGTCATAGAAGTTTCTGGAAAACTTTACCCAAATCATGAGGTTGTACCATAGAAGTCGCTGAAAACTTATCCAAAACATAGTCCCCCTCAGCACAGGATCTCCTAGTAAGGAGGACTATGAATGTAATCTACGAATACAATCAACATCTATTTTATATATTATCTACCATGTATCTTCTATAAATGTAGTAACAACATTAAAAAAAAAATTAATGCAGGCCAACAATAGAAAAGAGTGTAAGAACTTTCATGAGTTCACTGAAAAACACATATGCTGGTTCTGCCAAAGGAAACCTAATTGTCCTCTTAACCCTTCGTTTTCATAAAAGGGTTTCATCGAGTATTTTCTCCCTCTGGGTTAGCCGAACTCCGAAGCTAACGTTCTACGGAGCGTCTCTTGGGTCAGTCCAGCCAGAGGTTTCCTTGACACTACCGGAAAGCAACTTTTGTCTAGCTTTTATCGGTTATCACAGCTGTGCCTGTAAGCATGAGCCATAGGGTGAAAAACGAATCAATTTCATCCCTCGCCCTAATTAGTAAGAGACGAAGCGTCGCGAGAATGGGCAAGTAATCGAAACAATTAATCAATACATGCACAACAATCTACTTAACAATTAGATGGTTTGTTACAAATGTGCAATAATTTATCGTGTAAATTTTACCGATAAAAATATATGGTGCACTTTCTTACTCTTTAAATAAAATTACGTCATCTTACCTAAAAATCTTTTCTTACGAAATAAAAATATTATGTTATCTTACTTACTACTCACCTTATCTTATAACACAAATAATAGTGTCTTCTTATGCATTTTCCAAACGAAAGAATGGTGTAGGTACACATTTCATTAATAAAATTAATCATTATTTCTTATCTACAATATTTAACTAATGTATGACAGTCAAAAATACGTCTATTTGTTTACCTATGCCTATCATATGATCTACACCTTAGCCTACACCTATATTCCCAAGACTCATATCGAGCGTACAAAAAAGGTAGCCATAATGGCAGTTTTTTCAGTTGATAATTTCTCAACGTCTCAACATCAGTCTCGGATTAAAATACGCCGTTTTGTCACCTATTATAAATCAATTTTCAAGATTAATTAAAAAAAAGGTGTGGCTATTTTCTCATCACTTATCTGTTTACGTTGTGGTAAAAAAAACACAGCAAAAACCATGTGGATAGTGATTTATAATCCTGTAGTTCAATAGTCCCCTTCTGTTAGTTGTGGATGTGGATAGTCATCGTGGATAGTCTGATAGTTCCTATCTGTTCATTTGACAGATAATTATAATTATGATGTTTAAGCGTCGTTAAACATTTTATGATTCCTTTTTGTAAAGCAATTCCCTACTTTCCTTATATTTTATATTGTATTGTAATAAATCTACAAAGATAAAAGAAAAAGTGCAGTCTTCACAAAAAAAGAGAGTAATTTCCACCTGCCATTTTTAAGCCCATGTGCTTGAATGGTCATATGAAAATTATGAAAGTTAAGTTTTAAGAATTTGTGACTAAAAAGCGTAACCATGATATTTATTTATGTATGGAATTTATCGTAAGACGAAGTAATTTAATATTATTTATATAAACATATATTCTTTTTCTTTTACTTTGTCTAGCAAAACGCAAAATTCTAGAAAAAAACGGCGCCAGTTACTTGTGAATGGATTCTTGACATAATAACTCCTTGTTCACAAGCAAACTCTGTGACTTTATTTAGATTAAAAACGCTTATAATCAGAAACATAAGGTTGTGCAGGACGGATTTGAGGCCAAAGTCCTTTCTCTTACGCTCTCAAAATATCTCTCATTCTCAAAACCTCACCGTTATCCGTAGCTCGGTGCCCACCGTGGAAAGGCAACCCCATATACTACTGACATCTGTAGAATAAGTTACCTTTAACATATATCTAAACTAGAGCCATCTGTGTCTTGAAGCTCGAAATATCACACCCTCTATCGGCAAGGGGAAACGACCACAGCTGGTAACAATGAGCAAAGAAATAAAGGCTTGAATTGATTTCAGTTAATTATTCAATGACTAATAGACTTCAATTCCCTCGCTTGAGCTCGTGTGCGCTAAACGTTGTCCGTTCAGACCAATGATTCCAACACGCGTTGTAATGGACGGACACGGAAGGTTACCTAAATTTACTGGATGGGTACTGGACATGCAGCTGTCAGCGGTAAAACGCAGTTTCTGTTTGGTCAATGCTTTGAAATTTTACCAGTCTGTTTAAAACCATGAATTTGTAAAACTCATTTGGCTAGTGTCATGTCTACCTTATACACATTCTGACAGAAGTAATTTTGTTAGGGCTTTTCAATCATTATAAGATCCTTGTACAATCTGGATTAAAAATCATCTATTTATCTGTTTACAATGTATTTATTATACTTCTGGGTCATACGACCGACTCTACTGTCTATGAATTTAATCTGAGCATGATGGCGATCGTCGACCGGGCTGTACTGTTGGGGTGTTTCTGCTCTTACTACTGGAAATCTGTTGGAACTTGACATAAGGTCAAGCCTAACGGCATCTATTAAAATCAACTGAAACTTCGCATTCGCTCAAAGGGGAGCGTTCTTGTTTCGTGAAAACAAATGGGGTAACCATAGTTGATTTGAAATTTAAAAAATATGCTATTTATTTTAAAAGGACTGAGGTGAAAGAATATGTATACCATATATTATGCTATTAATTTAGGGACAAAGACGAAAAAATGATATAGACAATATAATATATTATTAATTTATATAGGACACATATGAAAAAATTAATTGGCAATCCTCAGCCAACACAAATAATTTAAGATTGTTTTTAAAAGTATATTTTAAAAGGAATGCGATCACTTTACATGTTCTGGAAGGCTATTAAATATGAGTGGAGCCTGATAAAAAGAATTTATTGACGAAAAAAAAATTTAATTTGAATTACCACAAAGTTCGGACCAGAGCCAATTCTCGTAGTGCGAATTTGCTGTGTTATTTATGCAACATTAATGTTATTAAAAATCCACAAAGCTACTAATGAATCGGGAATTATAAAAAAATGTCACCTATGGTTGTAAGAATACTGGACGTATAAAAGTGTTTCATCAGACGTTCTATCGGGAGGATAAAAATGTGTTTAACTTTTCTCAAAGGCAAGCAAATTTATTCATTATTTCTGGAAACGAGGTCTTAGAAGTTTCTTCGGGCAGGCTTTGCAGGAAAGTTTCGTCAGCAAGTGCTGTCAAAGTAAGCCTCTCTCATCAGCAACATGTCGGATATGGCTGCTACTTGATTACGTTAAATTGAATAATGTCACAGGAAGGTCCCAGCATTGCGACGATAACATGGGTGATGTATGAAAACTCTGAAAGTTTGCAGTCTACAGAAGTTTTGCCTACTTAATCGCGAAAACTAAAATTGCGAGTGAATTTAATGCAAGATATAACTAATGCTGTCAGGACGAACGTATGGATATCCCTGAAGGAAAACTTTTCGCCAACGTTTTAGTGGGAGCTGAATTCTGTATATATGGAAGTAGAACTGTTATGGAAAAATTACCATCGTGACCTCCATTAGAATGGTGGCGTACTTGACGAAGTTTAAATGACGAACATTGCAACAACTTTAGTGAACAACTGGTAATGTAATTATAAAGATTTATAAATGCGATTTTATTCTGTTAACTGTCCCATGCAAACGCTCAAACACAGGCTAAGGAAAACGCTTTGAGTATTTCCTAAAGGCCCCCCCCAGAGAGCAAATTTATCTCAATGCCTTTGAGCATGGTGTAAAATAACATTTATTGTAACCAAATATGAAACGTATTATTGCTTAACATTTGCAAACAGTGCTCAGGTAACAGGATGAAGACAAGAGACTGTAGGAGAAGATAATACCATTTGAACAATTTTGATCGGGGTATGGAAAGCAGCCATCGTCGAAATTGCAAGATCCTCCATAAATATTGCGATCAAGATTGGACTTTTCAGCCCCTCAAGGACTCATTCTCATTTAGAAAGGTTAGTGGTTACGATGATTTGGAACGTAATAATAGTTTTGTTGTGAAAAGAAGAATTTGCATGACAAAAGAGGCTATCTGTAAAATGCAAAAGATATGGAGAAACACAGGCATAACGAAGACCACCAAGATGAGATTCGTCCGGGTATTTATTTTCCACTTATTTCTGTACGGTGTGAAAACATGGGACACTTAGAGCCAGCAAAAGAATGCCCTCGAAATGTGGTGCTGGAGAAAAATTCTCAGGATTCCACGGACAGCCAGACAATATGTCGAGCTAGATAGACATCCACAATAGGTTTTCAACAATCTGCCCATAGCGTATCTTAAGATACTTTTGACATGATGCTCGCCAAACTGAGGACTCTAACTTGGAGAGACCCACAGACACTGGCAAAGTTGAAGGCAGCTTGAGAAGAAGAAAATGGTTTTGTTATAAAATATCAAGATTAGTTTTTATATCTTAAATGATTCAACAAAAATTTCGAATAATTATTATAAGCAATAATTATTAGCCTGAAACACTCATCCACATTGAAAAAAACCTCCCGAGAAAAGATACATGTCGCCGACGGGACTCGAACCCGCACCCCTTCGATTGCCGGTCGAGAGCTCTACCATTAAGCTACAGCGCCTTACCTGTTACCCGCCAAATGATTCAATATATACTAGGTTTTACTTTCATCCCTTTAGACTCTTAAGACAATATATAGAGTTTTTAATGACGACACATGTCGTCTCGTTAGAGCGGAGAAAACATTCTAAATAGAGCGACACGTCTAAGGAACTAAGCAATAAAATATGTATCTTTTTTTTCTTTCTTAGTATTAACAGTAGTATTTTATTAGAATATACAGGTTGTCCGGGGGTAAAGTTAATAGGTTTTCAACAAACTGCCCATAGCGTATCTTAAGATACTATTAACATGATGCTCGCCAAACTGAGGACTCTAACTTGGAGAGACTCACAGACACTGGTAAAGTTGAAGGCAGCTTGAGAAGAAGAAAATGGTTTTGTTATAAAATATCAAGACTAGTTTTTATATTTTAAATGATTCAACAAAAATTTCGAATAATTATTATAAGCAATAATTATTAGCCTGAAACACTCATCCACATTGAAAAAAACCTCCAGAGAAAAGATACATGTCGCCGATGGGACTCGAACCCGCACCCCTTCGATTGCCGGTCGAGAGCTCTATCATTAAGCTACAGCGCCTTACCTGTTACCCGCCAAATGATTCAATATATACTAGTGTTTCATTCAACAATTACCGTTTATTACATTATTTCACCTGCAAACAACCAACTTTATTTTTATATGAGAAAGGCATGTAAGTGCTAACACTCTCACTAGATGGCGTCGAGACATATTATGTCTACTTTTTTTAATTGATAAACTAATGTTGTAATCAGAAAAACGAGTTTTAACATCGAGAACTCTTCAATTACGTTATCCTACTTATGGGAGTACACCTACATATAAATTATGTATCGAAATAACCTTAACAACTTCAATTTCGTATCTTTAGTATGTGGGTTGCTACTTGCTGCTCTTGCATGTTGATTTACTGAACTAAAAGATATTGAATTCGAATAACTGTAGCTACGTCGAGATTCCGGAAAATCTTTAGAGTTCAACAAGCTGTATCGGAAAATTGATTTCAATTAGCTTCCGAAAGTTAGTTTAATATTTACATATTCTCCAGGTAACTTTGTGAAGTATTACTCCATTTGCAATGCTTCTGTGAATCTGGCACCTTTACCACGACTATCCGGTATTAATTGAATGAATTGTGAAACAAAGGGATGTAATTTTAGATGAAAGCGGCCAGAGGGGATAAAGGCTAAGCTATGCACGGCTGGAACAGATAACTCGTCAATTCATTATGCATCACGGATGGTAAATTACCAAGCCAAACGGGGATAGGCTGACAATACTATCTGATATTTTCTCCCAATTTATCGAAAATGAAACTATTCCTTTGCTGATGTATGTAATTTTTATTCATAACAACAATAAGCCGGTGATTTGGAGATGTTATTTTGTGCAAATGTCCAATTTATCGTATATGATATGTATTGTTCCAAGATAGGTAAAATTTGTGTGGAAATGTTTCTGAAATACTTTAGCAAAATCCTGATTCGCGTTGTTGTTCGCATTAATTAATTACATTTACTGATAGTTTCTATCTATTATGTGAATTAAAATAAAATAAAAAATTATTATGATCAATAATTTTCAGCCTGAAACATTGAAACATCCACATTGAAAAAAATCTTCCGAGAAAAGATAAATGCCGCCGACGGGACTCGAATCGTGTCCTTACCCGAGATAAGTTGACGTAGCTTAATGGTAGAGCATTTTATCGGAAATCAGAAGGACACGGGTTCGAGTCCCGTCGGCGGCGTGCATCTTTTCTCTGAAGATTTTTTTCAATATGGATGAGTGTTTCAAGCTAATAATTATTGCTTATAATAATTGTTACCCTTTGTGCTATGCATAAAAATCTTGTCTTAAACATTAATTTATCAATTTAAATAATAATAAAAATAAAATTCATATTTAAGTATGCTTTTGTAGGAAGCTACCGAAGTATTTTTTTTCTACTGACTAGTTAACAGCAGTGATGAAAACTTATGTAAATTGAGAAAAATTTCGTGAGTACTGTAGGTACGTAATTATCTCTAAAATACGCTAAGTACATAGTAACGATAATTACCGAACACAAACTGAAATATATTATTAAATTTTTGCTAAAATTATTTAAGAAAAAGTCATTTAGAAATATTACATTAGCCAATTTATACCTAATATTTTTTATTTGTCACTCAAGAGACCCTATACGTCATATCCTGTGAGACTGAAGGTAGTGGGAGAGGAAGGAGAATATGAGGAGGAAGATGAGAAAGTACCTGGCTGTTCAGATCTGATCACCAAACACGGCCAGCACCATTCCATCGTTTCCATTCATGAATAAATTGTGAAATGATTTAAGCCAGGTTCAATGAACCGAACATGAATCGTGATATAAAATTCTGTTTATTTAGATTAGGTACGGTTAGATCTATGAAAGACCAATTTTTTTTCCTTTTCAGCTTTTGAACAAATTGTGATCGGCAAAAGATGACAACTATCATGTTGTTAAGTTTGTCAACTTATTACAATTACATTGTCAATTGATAACGATGTTACATTTGAATTTCTGTGAAACAAGTGGAACTTGGTGTAAAATTTGTTTGATCACTTATCAAATCAAAAATGTCCAATTGTTATTGCTTCAGTTATATTATCTAAATCTATTTATAGTGTCCTTGAATGACACGTTATTTCTGTTGTTTTTGATAGATATCGGTAGGCTTAGAGCTTATGTCAAGTTTCGACATATGTCGGGCAGTTAGAGGAGATTCACCCGTTGAGTACACGTGGGTCAACGACAGCTCGAGCTCTCGGATTCATTTCCTAGACAGTTATGGTCGGTCGTAAGACCCAGATGTATAATATATTGTTAACACGTAAATATTAGTTATAAAACAGTTTGTAACAAGGACCATTCTGGAAAAGCCTCAATACAATAACTAATGTCTGCCTGTGGATAAGGCAAATACTACAAATAATATATATCGGCCTAACTACTGACGGATTTATTTATAAATGGCAGTTGGCTAATTGGTTCTTCCGTCGCTGACGTCACGCGGTTTATTTTCCGGGGTAATTAGCTAATTTGGGGGATAATTATAATCCCAAAGGAAGCGACTGATATATTATATTTACGTATATCATTTTGATAACAAATCTGGGAGAATGATATAAATTACTTTCATCACATTAAACATAAAGGATTACGTTTGTTAAGCATGTCCGCTTTTGCTCAAATAATTTCTCTCAAATCAACGATGTTAGCTGAATCCGATCAACGAAGTTAAAAAAAAAAACACGTGTAGATATTTAAAATTAAAAAAAAAATTCAGCCTTGAACAATAAACTTTATTTTCTTTGTTATTTTAATTTAATCAATTATGTTACAATAATTTATATCTCAACATGTCACATGATGGGCCACAGTAATACTTTAAAAAAAATATTATGTGAGTACCGCACAAGAGTCCAAACTGCTCCCAACCATTTAGAGTGTATGGAAGTGATATTACGGAATCCCTAATTGGGCTGATGGTAGTGGGAGGGGAAGAAATGGGAAAGGGGGAGGCAGTGAAGATCTGGTCACCAAATACGGATAAAGCCATTTCAAGCCACGTTTCAATTCTGAATAATGTTCTTACACCAGGGCGATACTGAGAGTATCTTCCACTCTGGAACGTGGCGCAAATATACTATTTAATATTTTAAATGACTTAATAGTAAAATATCACATTTAAATAGATTTTTTTTTTCAAGTTGCTCTTTTTTTAATTTGCTTATATAGGTGTACATTTTAACTTTTGTTATTTTAATTGTTAGCGTGGTGTTTTCTCTTTCTTATTATCTTATTTCTCACCATGATAGCAAGGGAGACAAATGTCAGAGAAATTTCTATCAGACCTAAATAAGTTTTTCGCGAAAAGTGAAAAAAATGGTCCGGGGGCTTAAACAAACTTTTACGACTTTACTCAGAAGTGCCAACTGGGCATATACGCATTCTATCTTCATAATATCTTTAAATTATAGAAACTTGAAGGCAACTAAACCATTCGAGCGATACCATAATGAACAATTTTAATTTAAGAGTTTTCTTGCAATTTTCTCTTCAGATTCTTATTTTAGCGAGTGCAGCAAAGTAAAGCAAAGGAGCTTCTAAAGAAATATAATATCCTTAAGCCTTGAGGTTTTACTTTCATCCCTTTAGACTCTTAAGACAATATATAGAGTTTTTAATGACGACACATGTCGTCTCGTTAGAGCGGAGAAAACATTCTAAATAGAGCGACACGTCTAAGGAACTAAGCAATAAAATTTGTATCTTTTTTTCCTGCTTAGTATTAACGGTAGTATTTTATTAGAATATACAGGTTGTCCGGGGGTAAAGAGCATTAACTTTAGGAGGTGATTCTACATGATAGTATAAGTAGGTGTAGTTCGACGGCCGGCGTAGACCAGCGGTAGGGCGTTAGACTCCCATTCCGAAGGCCGCGGGTTCGAACCCGGCGTGCGCAAATAAATTTTAGTTAATTGATTTGTGTTATTTCAAAATTAATTATTTAAAAAATAATATATAGTATATTTGCAGCATGTTCCAGAGTGGAAGATACTCTTAGTACCGCCCTGGTTGGTGTAAGACCACCATTCAGAATTCAAACGTTGCTTGAAATGGCTTTAGCCGTGTTTAGTGACTAGATCTGAATATCCAGGTACTTAACCACCTTCCTCTTCCTCCTCTCCTTACATTCAGCCTTATAACATACCCAAATTGGGGATGCCATTGTCTCACTGGCTCCAGACGGGAGGTATTCACAATAAAATTTTGAAAAAATAAGTAAAAAAGATAAATAACTTTTTTCGAAATTCCGCACTATTACCTATTTTCCACTGTTACGATACGGGCCAATTAAAACCAATGTCGCCACAATCGTGCCAAGCAGGCATAAAGCAAATTTATCATTAATAAGTAAGTTTGTACCTTAAACTAAGGATTTTGAATAGGTACGCCTTTATGGATGGGGAAAAAAAGTTGGAATTTTGAAAAAAGTTGTTAATATTTTTTACTATACCATCATGTAGAATTACCTCCCGAAGTTAATGCACTGGTGATCTTTTCGCAATAGATGGAAAAAACAAGCACTCGATTTCAAGGTGTATAATTAACAACTTGATTTTATAACTTTTGAAAGATATACAAATTAATGGAATATACTATTTAATGATTGAAGAAGTTAAATTTATAAGTCGACAAACACGAAACAGAACAAGACACAGAAATTTAAAAAAAGGTAACTGTCGCAACTGGGGATCGAACTCCGGTCCTCGGTCTTGCTGGGGCAACACTCTAACCAATAAGCTATTGAGACCAAAAGCTCTTAAGGCTGCACCTCGGAGATCGTCTAAAGGAATGAAATAGTTATAATGAAATATAATAAAATAAACAAATCATCCAATAAATTCTGAATTCGGTTGTGGGTTTGTCTGTGCGTGATTTGAACGGTTCAATGTTCAATGAGCTTGGATTTGTATTCAATTTAAGTGTCATTTTCGAAATTGTAGCTAATTACATATTTATAACAAGTATTAACTTTGTGACTCGCCACAATTTACAATAAAAATATATACATTTTGTTTAGGGATTTTTTCCTAAATAATAATGCTAGTATTTTGAATAACCAAATAGATTTATCTTTTAGTACTATTCTAGATATTTTCCAGTAAACCGCTCTGTTCTTGTCGGAATTCCCAAAATCATCCCTTCCCCACCTTCAACTCAAATACCTTTTTATTTAATAAATATTTTAATGAAAAGCCAAATAACTTTGTTTACATCACTTTTATTAATTCACAATCTACACGTTTCATGAACGATGTTCACATCACCAGGATCAAATATATACTAATTGTGTATTAATAAAAGTGGTGTAAACCAAGTTATTTGGCTTTTCATTAAAATAAATAATGCCATCACAAAGTGAAAACCTTTCTGAAGAAGTTTTCTACGAAAAAAAAATTTTTTTTTACTAACTAACTAATTAACTAACCATCACGCCGTTTCCCCGCAGGGGTAGGCAGAGAGGACGGACCGCCAAACACCTCGGTCTTGGCACACACTCTTTTCCTCATTCACGTTCATACATCGTCTCATACATTCTCTTCTATTTTTCTGACTCTTGACATGGCCCGACTCAAGTATCTGATTCACTTGATCGTGCCATGTCTTTCTCGGACGTCCCCTACTTCTTATACCATTTACACTTGCATCGTATATTCTCCTTACGCTCCTTTCTTTGTTCATTCGCTCTACATGCCCAAACCATCTGAGGGTTCCTTTCTTAATTTTACTCATTACGCTTACATCAGCCTTGCATTCCTTTTGAATCTCCACATTTCTCACACGATCATACATGGTTTTACCACACATATGCCTCAGGGATCTCATTTCAACAGCATTCAGTCTACTTTCATCCTTCCTCTGCCAGTTCCATGCCTCACTGCCATACTTCAGGGTAGGTACAAGCACTCCATTGTGGACTGCTAACTTCGCTTCTATGGACAGCTTTTTGTTAGCGCCAACGGCATTCAGTCCTCCATTAATGGAGTTTTTTTTTGTATATTTGTAAATATTTTGTATCATAGCTTAGTTTTAATATACTCCTGACGAAGGAAGGGTTCTTCCGAAACCGGTATAGTTGAATTAAAATTAAAGTGGTCTAAAACAAATTTATATATTTTTATTGTAGCTAATTGTTTGAAGAATTCAGACAAGTGATAAAATATGCATGTATAATAAAATATTTTGTCAGAAATTTACTTTAATTATAATTTTCAAAATTGGAACTTATTATCATGAGTTCAACCAAATGATAAAGTACCTACCTGGCAGTATATTTTTTTACCATTAAATAATTAAAGTTCTATAATTTTTACGCTTTTAGATATATTTAATGTATTTTGAAAAATCTTCAGAATTATCGTAAATCACAACCGATAAATTCCAATTTCAAACAAATTAGCAAAGTGCTTAAATAGATGAAATTTACTGTTTTTTATAAAAAAATATATAATAGATTAACTATTTCCTAACACTTGCGACATAGTTGTATTAAATAGGTGGTATTAATCTTTTTTAATTAGTTCGATAGATGTGGCAACTTCCTGAATTACTTGACCGATTGGTGTTGACGACATAAAATTATTGTCATGATTATTTTCGTTAATCGTGTTGAATCTCTTAATCTCATCGTAAATAGATTTTGTTTAAAACACATAAGTCTTGTCCTATTATTTTTTCATAATTTAAGTGGATCTAGTCAACACTTGTCTTGCTAATGGATTACGAAACTACGCATTTTGCTATTTCATGTACATTGTGTGATACCATGGTCTGACGGCTGACGTGGTCGAGGGGCAAGCCAATCCAGGTCGCGGGTTCGAACCCGGCGTGCGCAAATAAAATTTATTTGATAAATTTGTGACATTTCACAATTAATTAATTAAAAATAATTAATAGCATATTTGCGGGGCTTTCCAGAGTCGAAGATACTCTCAGTATCGCACTGGTGTACGACCACCACTCAGAATTGAAACGTTGCTTGAAATGGCTTTATCCGTATTTAGTGACCGGATCTGAATAGCAAGTTACTTCCCCACCTTCCTCTTCTTATCCCAATTGGGGATGCAATAGTCTTACTGGCTCTAGACGGGAGTAGGTGTGTGATGATCTTGTGCGGTATTTACATTTAAAAAAAATGGTGGTACGGGTTACAATGGCATAACCAGAGAATATTGGAAATTTGTCATTTTTCAATCAAATTGATTTCGAAAGATTTTTATTTCATAATGCCATGTTTTAAATTTTGAAAAAAAAAGTTTATTTTTAAAAAAAGGTCTTTAAATAAAAAATAAAATATATATACATATATATAGTACGGTTATTCCGTTGGTCGATGGTAGATTTGTTAATTTTTCAAACGAAACCTTGTATTATACATCACACATTTGAAATCATATAATCATACAGTAAAACAAATCATTTTAGTTCAAATAAAATCATAAAATATCCGAGTACGTGTTTTGTGACGAAAATACCTCAGTTTGTCTATTTATTTACGGTCTTACAAATAAAAATATTTCGGATTTTTTTTACACACTTATTTTGCTCAGACATTATTGAGAAATCATAAATACCTATGACCAAAAAATACTTATAAGACGTACACGATATTTAAAAAAAATCAGTACATGTTTGAGCATTTTTATTGCTTACTTGAATGTAGGTATATATTTGTTAAAGCAAATTTTGAATCAAATAAAGTCGATATTTAGTTATGAGTTTAATAAAATTGGTACGGAGAATGATCAATCTTTCTCATCGGAACCGCCCGGTACAGTTGCAAGGGCACGATCGCAAGTCCAAATTTGAATTCTCGGCCTCTGGTTAATCATTAAATGATGTATCTTGAATAAACGATATCACATGATGTAACGAAGGCTGATTTACCCGCATTTAGGTTAGGTTAAGTTAGTGATTCCGCAGATCCCAAGTCTTTCTAAAAATATATTGGTAGTTATTATTGTAACACAACGTGTGTCTGAAAAAAATGTCTACGATCTTTTTGATTAGTTCAAGATCATTCTCCACGATTCAATTCAATATAACACAAACTTCGTATGAAAACCATTTCAGACGTTTCGAATAACGCAACTGCTTCCCAAACAGTTGAATAGAGTTCAATTATTGATGTCCTCATCTCGAATTCATCCGAAGCTCATCGGAAGAATTTGCAACGATCTTCAAAGGGGGTCAGTTTACAACTCAAAACTCTCGGATCTCTTACACGACGAACTTATTTTCGAAAACAATTTAAACGGTGCCGTTGATGTTGTTTTGTGGATTCAAAATACATACATGAGTGAAAATTTTATTTTAACGATAATATTATCTGTTTAACATCGATATTGTAATATGAACATTAAATTACATAATATATAAAACTTTTTTATATTATTTTCATTTTATTAATTAACGGACTCTTACATGAAAATTTTACAAATCGCTTACATTTAATCGCTTCAAACTTTAGGTCATCAGGACCATTATAAAAAACTTGCAAAATTGTCAACACTAAACATATCGATAAGTTCGCAACGTTCATTTTATTTCATTCAATTTCATTCTAAATAAAAATTATTATTACAGAATTAACGATTCTCAATATTCTCATGTTGTTATTATATTATTATATAATGTGCCCATTATAGTGGCGGAAGCTAAACATTTTTCTTGGAATCAAATTATTTATTCATGCAGAGAAGTCCACCCCACTATAAGAGAGCTTGAATGATCGTTCACAATGAGTGATTGAAGGATGAAATAATGAATTTTCTTTTAGGAATAATTGAATATCATGAATAAATGTGGCCTGTAGTACATAAACTTTGGGGGATAAAAATCTATCACAAAGGTGGCGCATTATTGTCATTAATCTAGGTCAGTGTTTCTCAAAGTGGGGCGCAATTAGAATATTTTGGGGGTCAATTATTATTAATTAATATTTTCTCATGTTTTAGTTTTAATTGCATTTGTATAAATATTTTTATCGGTTTTAATTTTAATTTTTAATTTATGTATTGTTATTTACTTTTTACCTAATCATATTATTTTTGTATTTTATTTTTTTATTTTTAATATGGAATGTATTGCATCGCACTACTCCTGCATACATTCTGGAATAAACAATTTTTTATTATTATTATTATGCTATTCGAAAACGAGAATGACTACAGGTAGAGAGGTATTCAATAACTTCGTTTCTTTTTTGAGTCATCTTTTTTATCTGCTTGGCTTTTTAAATACAAGGCTTATTCTGTAAGCAATAATAATTAAAATTTTATCATTTTACAATAAATATTGAGGAATTTAAAATTATACGATTATTATCAACAGCTAAATATTCGATATCGCTTTCATAAGTACATAAAGCGTTTTAATATCATAATTTATCGGGATAATTATTGCATTATGTGCTTAGCATTTAATGCAAATATTAAGGATGGGTTTTTTCCAAATGCTATTCAAGTTAGGTTATTATTTCAGTTTTTTCAAAAACAAAGCGAGATTTCTGTTATTATAGTAGGGGTAAAGGCGTACTATAATAACAGAACTCGGATGGAACTGTGGGAAACGAATAACGCTACAATTCGAGACGCGATTACCTCCTATTGGTTTCTTGTACTCAAATCAAACGCCTTGAAATGCTTCGTGTTTTGCCTTCCACTTCTCGGTAAATAATTATGATGGTGTTGATATATTTTTGAATAAACGTGTAAGTAAAGAGTCTTGCATTCTTCAGTCTTCATTATGAAATAACTTGCCCTAAGTTATTATAACTTTGTGAAATGCGAACTTATTGATATTTTTGTGCTATATATAGGTATCTATCTCAACGAGGTTTTAACTCCAATGTGTATCTGATACCAGTGCTTCCCTCTATCGATAGTTAGAAGTAACATTGATTTTGTTTATGTTCTCTGCTAACCGAACTGCAAAGATAAGATATTTTTATTTTGATAAGGGAACTACAATACCGACGGAATTGGACCCCAGGACTTGAATTATTCAACACAGTAAGATAGAGATGTATATCTTGTAAAAATATGTTTTGTTCTTTCCCTGCTCAATAATAAAATATAATAATATATACAGTTATCAATGAAATCGACATACTATCCTGACGAAGATTGGTTTTCAAATTCGATTTTCAGATAAATTTTCTTAGTAATTGTAGTGTCCTTGAATGCCACGTACTTTCAGTTGTTTTTTTTTATTAGAGGTTAGGCTTAGAGCTTATGTCAAATTCATCAAGACAGATGTCGAACAGTTACGCCGTTCTTCCATGGAGCTACCTTCAAGCGACGCGATCGCCGCTCGTCTGTGTTTTCCATACTATTATTAGTGTTTGAAAACGCCGCTAGGTGCTATACTAGCAAATTTGTTTGACAGGTAGCGGTAGCGTCGCTTGTGAATAGCTACGTAGAAGAACGGCGTTAGAGAAGAGATTCAATTCCTAGAGAGTTATGTATAAGTCGGTCATGAGACTCAGAAGTATAATATATTGAAAACACGTTAATATTTGTAATAAACCAGTTTGTAGTAACAAGGACCTATTATTCTTGAAGAGCCCACACAATTACTAATGCCTGTCCGTGAAAAACGAAAACATAGCAACTAAACAGCTAGTATTGGATATTTACTGTATATATTTTATGTAATTATTATCAAGTTTAATGATAATAATAAAAAAAATTAGAAAGTATACAGATTTAGGAAATGAAATTAAAAGAATTTGGCATTCTCAGACTATAAAAATATTTCCAATTGTTATTACGGCTACTGGCATTATACCTAGCTCTCTCATTAAAAATTTAGGCATATTAGATTTGTCAAGGAATTTGTATATCGTCGCTGCGCTTGCAAAATCCGCTATGTAAAAAAACGTAACTTTTCAGGAGAAGGAAAAAACTGATTTATTCAACAATGACTCGCATTTTTTACATTCCAAATAAACAGAAAATTAGATCTTTACGTCGGATTTTGTATAAATGATATTTTACAATTAAATATTTAGTACTTTAGTAGTAATGATTGTTTTTGTGAATAAATGACACATAGCTGATTTTGTATGGGTCTTTAAATCCGCTTTGTGTTAGAGGCAGCATATAGCGGATTTTGTTTGTACGTATATTTTAGACATAACGGATTTTGCATTCAATTAGAAATGATAGTAATTATTCAATTGCGTGTGATTTAAATGTATTAAGCTTTACACAAAGCATTTTTAACAAACCGACAGCCTATTTCTAACGATTTTTTATCGTCCCCAGCTGAAAGTTTACTTTTAAATAAGTAATTATCGAGTGACGGTGAACCAAAAATATTTATTTTGAGTAAGATGGAAAAACAAGTTTATTACACGTTACATTTTATTTATTGAAAGAAGAAAAACAAGTAGATAGTAGCTATTATTATACCTATTACAAACCAAACATTATTGAGCAATAATACAATCATTTTAAACTCAACATTTTAACAAAACAAATTTACATTTCAGTTACATAAATAAACAATGATAACGCCTGCTAGTAAACTAAACATTCGGCTGATAACTATTGAGATCTTTAAAATATTATAAAATAGAAGGTACGATAGTAATCAACAAAATCCGTATTTAAGATTATCGTAAAATGAATGATAATCTCGACGCATATATATAACTTCAAGGATTGTAAATGCTCAAACATAGACTTATCAATTTTTTTCTGTTATGTGTACAATCGTTGAGGTTTTGTATATATATCTTGCCTCCTCCTTTGAGGCAAAAGTGTCCAGTTATCAATGTGTCAGAGTTTAATGAGTCTAGTTTTTTAACTGTTAATTCATGGTGGAATTCCATTGTATTAGATATGAAATTAAACCATTTTTTTTCACTTTGTTCCACTTGTTTATTTACACCAGGACCGGTTTCGTCCTACTACGGACATTTTCAGACTTGTGACCAGTCTGAAAATGTCTGTAGTAGGACGAAACCGGTCCTGGTGTAAATAAACAAGTGGAACAAAGTGAAAAAAAATTGTTTAATTTCATATCTGTCAGAGTTTGTATATAACCTCACCGTGTTTATACAGCAGCCCTCTGATCTGGGAAACTGTAGGATCTCCAACATTTTTGCCTGGACGAATAGTGCAGTAATTACTGGGAAGTGTATCGTAAGCCTTAAAAAAAATTGTAATCGAGATACTTAATAAAGTAAGGTTTGGATGGTCTAGCTTTCCTCATTCGGTCTACATAATCCATTGGGGAGTATAATGGAGGAGTACAAAGCTTTTCCAATGTCGAGTGGACGCTATCCACCTCCATCATTGTGTGTCCTTTTTCTAATATGAGTTGCTCTATTTCTATATCCATATTCTTCGATATATGTGCCAGAGCACTGCTAAGGAATTTATTTTTGTTTTGGTGACACCTCCATGGCCTTCATCATGGCAAACGTACAGAAAAACATCTTTCATATTGTTTTTATAAATGGTTAAGTCGTGTAACTGAAGTTTTTGCTTGTAGAGGATCTTGCCTCATTTTTCATATTGTGAATTTGGTATTCTTCTTCACTTAGATTTCCTTGATTGTATGACGCGCATGTGTCGCATTGATCCTTGCGTGGTTTAAATATAGATATTTTATTACTTTCTAAAATATCACAGAATTTCTTTCTTTGGACGCAAGTGATGCCGTTTTCTGAACACCACGACATGTAAATTGTATGCATTTCTGTTTTAGATTTAGTAGCATCCTCCACGTATGTTCTCGAACTAGTCGAGCGGCAATAATTACTCAAAAATTTATGCAATTGGTCCAACCATTTTTTAACGGAATCTGACTTCAAATACTGTAGAACTCTGGTTTTTTGTTTCCTAGCTGTTTGAGTCTCATCTTCGTTATCAATCTGTGTTGATCATGTCCATTGAGCAAACGTATCTTTCATAATACATAATGTAGCGTTAAAAAACTCTCTGCAAACTCTAACTTTTTCACCATTAATCTTGGGTAAGGAGCAGTCGATCCCAATTTTTAGAGATAGCATCAGAGCATTCGAATTGTCCGGTTTTATGATTCTAAATAAACCTGTGATTATTTGTGCCCAGTTGATCCTCATCAAATTTCTCGTTAGAATTTGAATGTGGAACTCGTTCAAACAGTTCCGTTTCAGGACTGAGTGTGCTGTCGGCATCTACTCATGATCAAGATTACAACTGGGGATACAATCCCCACGCCTTTCTCCAAAACTGTTTCAGAAATGTCCAAACTATGTGAGACGCTCGGATCCATATTTTCTTTGAGTTTAGCATGATGATGATTGTTCAGAACCATGTTCACCAATCGATGAGCTCTATGGTTAGATACTAATACTAAATATTTGACTTCAGCTTGACGATGATTGTACAGAACCATGTTTACCAATCTTCGTGCTCTAGAGGATCTCATCTTCGGTGCGGGCGGGTATTACCTGTTATAATGAAAATAAATTAGTTAATTAAGTGTTATACACAAGTCAAAAATGTGTACATTTTTAGTGCGCCTTATATTACCATGATTAGAACTAATAGGCATAAATTTACTTGGAAAACGGGGTATTAAAGTATGCCGATTTTAGTGCAGTATTATTTACTTAATTTTTTTATAAAGTATTTCTTTGAATTATACTCAAGCGTAACGATAGGCAAAGCTTCAATTTATCCAAAACGTGTACTGTAGTTTTCATTAAGTAAAAACATTTGCAGTAAAGATTAATCGAAAATAGTTATTTCACATTAAGCTTGCCTTCCTCAATCGCAAATTAAGGTAATAAATATTAAAACATTTTTAAAACTTACATAGATAATTAAATTATGTATGGGCTATTGTTATTTTGTAGTTAATGTTAATAAAAGAATTTATCGCTCATTCGATAGGCAAATGTTTAATAAATAATTACCCTATAATAATATGTCAGCGAAACTTATGTATTAATTATTTATAAATATAACAGACAGATATATTCTGAATTTAAGTAGTTGTAAGTAAGTTTGCTAAAAAAAACATTAAGAAAGTTACATTAGATTATAACAGTAGTATTACCTACCTGGTTTGAAAAATTAACACTCTTCTTCAAGTAAACGTAAATTATTGTGCACTGTAATATAATTTTACACTGTTTTAAAAGCTTAAATATGTGCGTTCTGAATCAAAAGTCAATGCAAAATCCGCCATGTGTCATTAACTGGCGCAATATTAAGTGTTTTACTTTAGTCCAAAATGCGATATGTGAAGGAATCTTCATAGAGTATTTTGAAAGCCATTTTTTAAGCGAAAATACATAGCTGATTTTGCAGTTTTCTAAACTAGCTTTAATTTTAGAAAACGTGTTTTATAGGCCTATCCGCCACGTCTCATTCTATCACAAAGCGTAAACAACCGATTTTCGCAAAAAAAACGTTTGTCGGATTTTGCAGGCGCAACGACGATATAAAAATGCAAAAATCAGTCATTTTAAATACATGTAGGATTACGAAAGATTTTTTAAATATTAATATTGAAGGATCAGTAGGATTTATCGATTATCAAATTAGGAATTCCACCGAGCCGAAACCTCTGACATGAAAATATCTGGAGTCGGTGAATTTTTTTCCCATTTAATAGTCTGGTAGGTTAACATGTTGTTCTTGTATTGTTTTGTATTTATACTTATATAATACACTTGCATAGCGTGGATTTACTAGATGATCATTTTTATGGAAAAGTGTGTGAAAGGGTTTAGTTTTTTTCTATGGGGAAAACTAAACCCGGACCTATAAGTCAGGTAGGTAAAAAAATATTGTATAATTTGTAGAGCAACGTTTTTGGGAGAAATCACCTCAAGGGCGCTGTTCATTTTATTATGACTTCTTAGGCTCTACCTAGAACTATTCCTATTATTTACTTTTTAAATTAGTGTTATAAAAGCTAACATAAATATTTCCCTGTATCCGAAATGTGAACAACACAGAACTCTTAGCCTAATATCCCAGGCCCAAAAATATTGACTAATATCATTCTAAAAAGAATCGAACCAAAAGTAGAGAACATCCTTTCCGGAGACCAGTATGGCTTTAGAAGAGGTGTAGGAACCAGAGAAGCAATATTGTCGCTACGCATACTGCTAGAAAAAAGAATAAAAAGAAACCAAAACACATTCATCGCATTCATAGACCTGGAGAAGGCTTTCGACAAAGTAGAATGGAAAAGGCTCTTCGAGATTCTGAAGAGAATTGACATCAAATATAGAGATAGGCGAATAATCCAGGCGCAATACAAGAATGAGGCCGCTATAATTAGAAGTGACAATGGTACAAAGGAAGCCAGTATAAGACAAGGGGTGAGACAGGGATGCTCTTTGTCACCTGTTCTTTTTAATGCCTATATACAGAGTGCGATTGATGACTTGAGAGAGAGAATGAGTCACAGAGAAGGTGTAAAGATACACGGACAAAAGGTGGATATGATAAGGTTTGCTGACGATATTGCTATGGTTGCTGAAAGCGAAGAAGAACTGCAAGAGGCCTTAACAATCATGCAAAGCATTCTTCAAAACACCTACAACATGAAGATAAATAAAGACAAAACAAAGCTGCTGACTGTAGGCCGAACGCAACATCAGATGAGAGTAGAGATGTCAGGAGTTCCACTAAAGAACACCAAGGAGTTTGTCTACCTCGGGAGTAAAATAACATGGGACGGTCGGTCTAAGAGCGAGGTCGACAGCCGTATACACCAGGCTAGGCTTGCATTCAATAAAAGGTCGAAAATAATAGAATCAAATAATATAGACCTAAAACTGAGAATACTCCTCATCAAGACCTACGTATGGAGTATCTTGATGTACGGCTGCGAAACATGGTGCCTATCCGAAAGAGATAAACGAAGACTAGAGGCTTTTGAGATGTGGTCCTATAGAAGAATATTAGGAATTTCCTGGAGAGACCACATTACAAATGAGGAGGTTCTCCAAAGAATCGAAGGAGGAAGGCACCTGCTCAGAACCTTGTCCGAAAGGCGTGCAAGATGGATCGGTCATATAATACGACAAGAAGGCCTCTTGCATGCCATAATGGAGGGTATGACCGAGGGGACAAACTCTAGGGGACGCCCACGCCGAGAGTACCTGGAGGACCTGCTGGTGGACATGCGCTGCTCATCATATGCAGACCTCAAAAGAGCCGCACAAGACAGGGAAGAATGGAAGAAAAAAATAAAGGAAATTGCTGCAAACCAATCCCAGGATTGAAACCAGAGAGAGATCCTTGGGATAATTTTTTAATGAACCTTTTTTAAAAAACTGAATATAACTCCGAAGAAATTTAAACTATTTTTTTATGTGAATACCCTAAAAAAATCCCAACTGCTCCCGCCTAGAATCAATGAGACTATGACATACCCAACTGAGATATGTTGTGAGACTGAAGGTGTAGAGAGGGGAAAGAGATGGAAAAGAAGAAGGTGGGGTTCAACCTGGCTATTCAGATATGGTCATCAAATCAACTAAAGCTATTTCATTCAACGCTTCAATTCTGAATGGTGGTCTAAGGCCAGGGCTATCTCCCATTCTGGAAGCAAATATGCTATATCTATATGTATTATTTTAAACACAAAATAATCAAATAAAATGCATTGCGCACTTTGGGATTTGAACCAACGCCCTCTTGATTGCTAGTTGAGAGGTCGTAATACTCATTCTTTTCCTATATAGGTATTAGAAGTTATTGAAAAAAAAACAAAGAAATAAATTAAATTTAATAGATAAGTATAAGCTATATATATACTGCTATATACTGCTATCCTTTACTGAAGGTATCGAAAAATTAGGCACACATTATGTATTTCTTGTTTAGTATTAATTTGTGCCCTGATGATGCTTGAGCAAAGCGAAACCGGTTGGTAAATAAAGTAATTGAAACTCGTGGTTTCACACAAAATAAGTGTTTTTTTAATATTAAATAAGTCAAGCCACAATGTGATTGCTTTCCACGATAAAATAAATATCTGTACAACTGTCGTTGCGCAGTAAATAAGAAAGTAACTTGCAAAAAGCTGCAAAAAAATTACATTGCGGCTTAGGATGATTTATAGAATTCAAATACTCGTATAAGTGAGTTTAGCCATTTTACCCTTGATTAGGCGCATTAAAAAAAATCACACAATTAGTAGCATGGGGTCACTACTGACCCCAAAGAGATAAATGATAATAGAGTGAAAGAAGTAAAGAAAACGTAGTATGTATTATCAAAACTAATAAAATACTTTATTTTAATTAATATAAAGAAACAAAAGCTTAACTTTGCCATTAAATAATTAAAAAAATAAAACCGTTTTTAATCTCTCTTTAAACTCTAATTTTTCAAATAGGCGAGATCAACTTATTTAGATTCATCAGCAGATTCATTAATTCTGCATCCAATGCAGTAAGTCCTGCAGTTTTGCTGACAAATAAATTTACTACACTTTTGACATTTTGTTTGGTTATTTGGTACTTTCTGGTCAGCACCCAAGAGAGCAGCGACACGTGTGTTTCTGGCTGGTTTCTGACGGTAGGAAGCTAAAAAGAGCGCTGTCGCATTCCAAACACTCTAACATATTTTGTTTTTAATTTGAAATAGTCTTGACCTCATGAGCCTAATTAAGGGTTAATCGAATACCCTATTATAAATCCCCTTATTTGTAAAGTAGTTCCTAGAGTTGGCAGAGAAAGGAATGGTTGAATGAAATAATTACACCCTTCCCCGCAGACACCTTGATTGATAGGCCCCTTCAGACAGAACTACTGCGATCATTTTAAACTACCCTCTCTTACACCTAAACCTAGACAAAGCTTTATTATTTAAACCCAAGATTTTTTCTACGATCCGTTTGAACGCAATTTATTTCAGGTACTTTGATTTCAGCCAATTCGATGGAATCGAATAAAGAATTCATCTGAGCGTGTGAACCCTTTCCGAACGTGCTTGTATGTAATTTCCTTGAAATTTACTGGAATAATGTGCACGCCAATATTGAATTCATGAAATATATCACTTATATAAAGATATTTTGTATCTTCGTGAATTTTAAAATAATATTAAATCATAACTAGGGACCTTAATATTTATTTGTTGAGGATAAGTGTTCAATTAATGAAACTTTCAATTAAAAAAAGGACATAGTTTTCAATTATGCATCCTATTTATTTATAAAATACATGAAATACATTAAAACATTTACATATAAATGACATATTAAATCACCATACTAGGCGGCTGCCTGTTTTATTGGTAAGTGAATGTGATTGATAGTTGGTTGTTTATGTGTTGCAAAAGAATGTTACATTTTGTCTAGTATTCCTTGTCGGTACATGGAGGTTAATAGTAGCAACGATGGCAGGGCTGTCAATTAGGTTGTTCATGACTCTGTATAATAAAATTATGTCTGAAATGATTCTTCTGTCAGACAGCGTAATTTAATTAAGTCGATTCATCAAACTTAAATAATTAACGTTTTCTATTGAAATTTTGAGTTTGAAAATTAAGTACCTAAGAAATTTGTGTTGAACCCATTCTATTTTGTTAGAGTGTAGAAAGAGGACCAAATAAGTGAATTATAGTCCACTTGAAATCTAACTAATAAAATGTAGAATGTTTTCATGCAATCGAAGGACTTAAAATCAGTTAGGGTTATATAAATTAATGGAGTTTCTGGCATTTACTCTTCTTCCAAAACCTCTATCAGCCTTCCCATCTCTCTTAAACAAAACGTAAACGAAATATCGTAACATTAACAATGTTACTTAAAAATTCAAGTTTGGGTAAGATTTACTTTTATTCCGATCAAGTATTCGATAATTAAACGCCCTCGGCCTTTTACTGGAATAAATGGAGGCTTAATTTGTCCAAAAGATTATATACAACCAAAAACCCTTCAGTGAAAATATGAAAAGGATTTTTTGCCCCGTGGAAGATTTTGAACTATTCATTCGGGCAATGTAATCTTGAGGTAAAATTATTTGAGTCTTAAGCGGTCTATTTTATAACATAATATAAACTTAAGAAGATTGTGGTTAGGAGTTAGGACTCAGACATTTCTGCTAAATTAGCTTGATAAATAAAACAAGAAGAGGGTGCAATAAATGAGGAGAATTAGTGAGAAATAGGATCACAAACTCTGTTTTCCACCAGCCAAATTCATCATAGTTGATGTTTTATGAATAAAACTTCGCCGTAGGTAGACGTGCGCCAGCAGAATTTTGCACAGTCGGCAAATTTCTAATTGCGAAGGATAAATGCGGAGAGACCCGATAAGCATTAGCATTCACGGGAAAGTGTGGCAGTGAATAAATTTAAAACTTTTAATCTAATCACAAAGAAAGAGTAAATTATTTTGATCTAATGGATAAAAGTCTTCACCACAAAAAATCCCTAATTTAATCAAGAAAAAATGCACAAAGCAGGGAGCAGAGTGTTTTTACGTTTTGCTAAAACTAACAGCAGAAAGTTAACTTTGAAACTAAAAAGTTATCTGCTCGTTGACGTCCCGTCTGTTTAAAAATGGAAAAGAAGGAAGCAGTTTTAACGACACGTTTTTCTCCGTTTGGTTTCTGTTTACTTCCACTGGGAAACAACTCGCATGACTGTAATACAGCACTTAGACAAATAGGAGGTTTCTTCTAGAATACTAATAAAATCTCTGATATTCTACAAAGTTATCTGAACGGAATTTGCCTTTAAAAAACTAGTTAAATTTCATGAGATAGGTACAAAGAATTTTTACTATTTTACAGAATATTTATATATTATGGAAATTTTATACGGTAATTGAGTACTTAATTGGTACCAGCGAAATCATGACAGACTCAATTAATAATAAAACTATTGGTAGTCAATTTATACAGCGCAATTCTGTGAAGGTTCACCTCAAGTGCGCTTTACACGAATTAAACTAACCTACTTGACTGAGCCTAAACTATATAAAACTTATCGTGAAAGCATCTATACAATGGTTTGCTAAAATACAATCGAAGTGTTTATTTGAGTGGTGTTTTCAGTAAAATATTTAGCAATATTTTCAATTTGTTTTATTATTTTATTAGCTATGTTATCTTTAATTATCGACATTATCACCAACACAGAAATTCTCAGGCGGGCTAGAGTGGTCAGAGAACTGTTTACACTAGTAAAAGTCAGAAAATTTCATATCTGGGTCACATACTTCGAGGGGAGAAATATCACTTCCTCCAACTTATATTAAAAGGCAAGATAGATGGTCGCCGATGGCATGGTAAGAGACAAATGTCTTGGCTATTCCGGGTAGCGCAAGATAGAGACATATTCACCAGAGTGATCACCAACGTAAGGGGGACCGGATAGGGCACACGAAGAAGAAGAAATATAGTACCCAATGCCATGTTTAGGAGTTTATAGTAAACTGTACGATAATATTATTATCGTTGTTTAGCTTTCGCCTATTTGGTATAATTCATAATATTTAACCCCTTAGGACCTGAAATCGAATGTATCTGAGATAATATTTCAACAAGCCAACCCGCGTTTAACATAGTTCGGCTCTACCCGGAATACCAGCTTCATTATGAGGGTCAGGGGTGCCCGCCTGACCCCGCTCTACTCATCCTCACCCCCATCTCTCAACCCTCACCCTTCACCCCCCATCCCTCACCCCCTCAAACCTCACCCCTCAATCCCATTCTGATAAGACTAAATAAATAATGGACTTAACATAACAACATTGGCAAATGGACTACACACAATGGAGCAGAAGTAAAAATACGCTCGATTTGTGACGTAAAGAGATGAATATTATAAAAGTACCCGTATAATCATAAAGTATAATAACGATTTCAATTGAAAATAGACATGTTAATAATTCACATTACTTAGGAGGGGGGTCAAGGGAGGAGGGAAGGCGGACAAGGTGGAAGAGGAATGCGTGAGGAGGGTCAAGAGAAGGGTGACAGCGTGAGAGCGGAGGGGGAAGGTGAAAGTGGAACGCGGGAGGGGAAGGAGTCACGGAAGGGGAAGAGGTAGCGGAAGGGAAACGAAACGAATGGGAAAGGACACGCAGGGAGAAACAATTTCTTTATTTAAGTGGCATTGCAACGCAGGTCGCGTATCAGCTAGTTTTATATATTGACCACTGTTTTCGTACTCTATCTCTCTTCAAAACACCATGATTTTTTTTATTATTTCTTTACATGAATTTGTGTATTTGCGAAGTGTAGTGTTTGCCTTATCCACAGGCAGACATTGTGTTGTGCTTCTTCAATAATAATTATAAGGCCCCTGTACAACACTGGTTTTATTTACATTTTTTTTTTAATTAGCTCCAATTCCCTCAGGGCCTATATCAACTTTGAAGATGCTGTGTGGAGGGTTTTTTAAGGGAAAGGAAGGAGAGGAATTCCTGGGAAGGAAAAAGGTTTGAGGTGTGGCTAGGAATCCTCGGATAAATATGTCCAGGAGTGATGGACGCGTGGAGCAAGCCATCCCTCCCACTGCGGTGCAAGGCGATGGGTCAAGAGGGTCCGGCTGGAGAGATCAAAAGGTCTCCCTCAACCAGGTCGTCAGCAGAAGCATCCGCCCCCAAGTCCCGGAAAAACCTAACCCCATGAACCCGGGCACCCCTGCTAAGTCACCAAACGTAGCGAACTACTTGGGGTGACCTGTGGCAGAGGTGTTGGTCGTCCAATAAATGGCTCCCAAATTTAAATATTACGTGTTTACAATAAGTATATGATTCTGGGTATTGCGACCGTCTACCACTGTCTAGGAACTGAATTTGAGCTGTAGGGCTCTCTTTGATTTGTTATTCTCAGCGAGTGAAACTACTCTAACTCTAAATCTGACGTAAGCTTTAAGTCTACCGACATATTAAAACCAACTGAAACTATGTGTCCCTCAAGGACACATAGTTTGCAAGTTTACGAGAGATGGAAAGACTGACAGGTAAATTGAAATCAGGGTAAAGTAGGAGACTGTATTAATGGAGGACTAACAACGGTTGGCGCTAATAAAAATGTCCAAAAGAGCGAAGCTAGCGTATTATGTATGATCGTGTGAGATCTTCCCAAAGAATGCATTGCTGATGTCAGCGTAATGAGTAAGATTAAGTATGGGTCGCTTTGATGGTTTGTGGACTTAAAATTACGTATAAAGTCAATGAACGAAGAAACAAGTGTAAGAAGAATATAAGTCGCGAATTAAATGATAAAGCAATTTCATATCTGTTCTCTATGACATCATGGTAAAAGATTGTTTACCAATTTGGTTTTTAAAATACGCGAGATTGTTTGCAAAAATAGCTATACGGTCACATTCAATAGTATTGTACAGATGACAGTTTAGGGACAGTAGATTGAAGTATGCAATATTGTTATAAAATATTTTACATCAATCAAACAGAACGCTCGAAAAATTCAATCGTTGATTTAAATATCACGACAAAGTGAGCATTCGGAGCTCAGACATGCGCAGATAGAGAATTATAATTAGCAAGCGAAGGAGTTACGCGCAGCAGAAATAGGTAGTTGATTGTAATTGAAACCGGACTTTGAGCGATAGATTGATAGGAGAGTGACGATTGGGGCTGTCAGAGATACTCGTACACCAAGGGAATGGTACGAATAACCGTTCAGGAGGGAAGTAATTCGGTAGGAAATTGTGTTGGAAATACAGACAAGAGATACTTCGATTGATTGGTGTGGATTTGATGGTTTCGAGCGGTAGACGAAGTTCCAATAATGACGCGCACTTCCTAAACTGAAAGCTTTCATACGGAAATTATAAAAATGGGCTCAATTTTCAGGAGATTTCGACGACTGAAAATTGTAATATTTAATTAATGAGGACAATATTAGAGACACTCAATTGAAAATCGGAAACAGAAAAACTAGAAAAATATACGGTCCAATATAGGAATCGAACCTAGAACATTAGCCTTGCCGGGGCAGTGCTCTATCACTGAGCTTATAGAAATGAGGATAATGTTTGTAGTTCTTAGTCGAAGTATGATACAGTTGAATATGGTATTACCGAATCGGATAGGGTACCATTAGCTCAGTGGTAGAGCACCGCCCGGCAAGGTTATGTTCCTGGGTTAGATTCCTAGATGGGACCATATTTTTTTGTTATGTTCTGATTTTTGTTTGAGTGCCCTAATATTATCTTCATTAATTTAATAAAAATATGTATATATGTTGACAAATAAAAATAATCCAACTATGGAATTTTTTTCTTTAATTAATTATTGATTTAAATTTTAATAGTTTTGTTATGGTTAATATAATAAGGCTATAATATTTTTGTTATGGCTTTGGGGAATGATTTTAAATCCAGGATGATAGACAATAGTACTGGTCTGAAATGTTGTTTGATATAAATAAATGACCAAATCTGAATACCCAGAAACTTATAACCCTCACCTTTCCCTTCACCAACCCCTAACCTATTTATTAGTTATGTGTTAGACTTCCAACATCTTCCAAAATCGATGCAAATAATTGTTTTGATTAAATGTTCTCAGTTCCATTTTTTTAAACACACAAACATACTTAGAATACAAATTTCAACAGCAGCCAAGGGACATGAGAGTGGCTGTCTTGGAATGTATCGAAAAATATTAAAATATTATGAAAAACTTACGTGTTAAGCTCCAAATCGAGGCGAAATTTATGATTGAATGCTTTGATGAGAAGCGATGTCCGATGAAAATGCTTTCCGGTCTGTAACAAAAAGAAGGCATTTATGAGATATGATAGAATCTATACGAAAAGCGACAAAATTCATAAGGAATCTTAAAATTTCTTTGTCATGTCAATTCCAATATAATACACTACAAATTTTCAATTAAGAGAAGGCAATCGATCTGTTAACAGAACCATACAAGTTTATTTAGTATTTTGGGGCACCAGCCCAAAGGTGAATCCCAAATTCAATTGTTGGTCGTACTTGAAATTTGTAGAGGGTTAGCAGCTTCTCAATATTGAAGATTTAGCTAGGTCCTGTACAACTTGGCCCTTGTAACTCTAGCCCTCCAGAACAAATAAACAACGTGCAATATTTTAAGGAGTTTTAAATTGAAACAGTCATTTTCAACTCCATGTCATTTGAAGATATTAAATATAACTGTAAATGTAAGTGTTTACCATTAAAAGTTGAGATGAAACGAAGTCATAACAATAAATATCTAAAAGCAGCAAAACATTTATACGTTCCCTTAGAACTTTATCGTGTCATTATTTATAGCACATTTTGTTTTCCTTCTTTGCTAAAAGCTTCCTTTATGTTTTATTATGTTCATACCAGTTACATGCACAAACAATAATAGAGTTTTAAACCTTTTTTGAGAGTACCCTATCTAAAACACCAAGGGACCAAGAGAATATAAAATATACATACCTACCTTTTATACTACATCAATGTTTATGAGATCATTTGAAAAAAGTGTAATGTTTTGTCAGAAAAATATACATATCTCCTTATACTACATCAATGTTTAGAAGATGTTTTGTAATAAGTATAAAGTTTTGTCAGAAAAATATATGTACCTACCCTTACTACATCAATGTTTATATATAAGATCTTTTGAAATAAGAATAAAGTTTTTTCAGAAAAATGTATATCTCTATCTAAACTACATCAATATTTAGAAGATCTTCTGAAAGAGTATAACGTTTCATCAGAAAAATATATATTTCTAGAATATTTTTTTTATTTTTATTTTTTTAAAAACATTACGTATTACAATGCTTTTTGGCTGTCCAACAAGGAAAATAACCTGTTTTAGGACAGTCAAAATAAGTACATTTATTTAATGAAAATATTGATTTGTCTATTGCTTTGAATTTTACTGTGCTCATCCAGTTGAAAGTTTACTTTTATTTTTGATGAATTTAATGAATAAGAGTATCAAAAATAGATACAACAAAGAAAAGAAATTAAAAGAAAGTAGAGAATAAAAAGAAAATTCAAAAAATAAAAATTAAAAAGGTGTATGCTTTTTCAAGCATTCCATAAAATCATACTTGATTTTGGTGAAATTAAAGAACTAGAAAAACAAAAGTATATATAAAAAAGAAAAGAAAGTGACAGAAAGTAGAGAAATAGAAAGAAGATAAAAAATAAAATTAAAAATTATTACATCAATGCTTAGAAGATCTTCTGAAATAAGTATAAAGTTTGGCAGAAAAGTATACCTCTTAGAAGTCTTTTCCATTGTGTATATGGTTTTGTCATAAAAATATATACCAACCTATACTACATCAATGTTTAGAATATCTTCTGAAATAAGTATAAAGTTTGGCAGAAAAAGTAATATATATTTAGAAACGTCGGCTAAAGAAGGAGGTAGCACAACACGGCATAACACCCCAAAAACAAACAACGAAAATTTTTATATGTTCTACATATGTACTAAAAGTTTTTTTTTTCAATTTGTAAAAACGTTGAAGCTCAATTATTATCAGGGAACTCAAACGCTACATTTCTGTTGCCTTTATTTGTATATGAGGCATTTAACGAAGTTTGCTGTTATGTCTGAACCAATATTTGCACTCGTTTTGCTATTTACAAAATCCTTAATCCACTTTCTTTTACGGTTGTTTTTCAAATACGATCCACACAGCAGCCAAATTTCTTTTAAAGAGTAGAAAATTGCTAACAAAAATGATTTATCAAAAGATTTTCGAAATTTTCACAACATTAAATAAAATGTTTTCATCAAAGACTTCAATCGTTACCTAAGCTAAATGGAGATTCACTTTATTATTGCAAAATTTCTTGCCTTACTCTCTCGTTCGTTCATATTTTTACGCGTTTGGAAGAGATAAAGGAGTGGTGGAAGATAGGAAACTAAATATCTTCTTTTCAAAATACACAAAGTTTAAAAGAATATAGAATAATAAAATTCTTGTCCAAATGGGGGACGGTGGATAAATCATACATTTATTTATACGGTTTTTTTTCACGAGCCATTATCGGAAGACAATTTATATTATGGTACATCCTCTAAAAGACAAGTAAATTGAGCAACAATATTACCAACACATCAGTCAAATTAAAATCAAATGGTTCCTTGACTTGTACTCAATATACAATATTTTGTACCTACACTTATTATTATTTGTTAATTACCTACACTTACATATGTACACCTACACTTATTATTATTTGTTAATTACCTACACTTACATATGTACACCTACACTTATTATTATTTGTTAATTACCTACACTTACATATGTACACCTACACTTATTATTATTTGTTAATTACCTACACTTACATATGTACACCTACACTTATTATTATTTGTTAATTACCTACACTTACATATGTACACCTACACTTATTATTATTTGTTAATTATCTACACTTACATATGTACACCTACACTTATTATTATTTGTTAATTACCTACACTTACATATGTACACCTACACTTATTATTATTTGTTAATTACCTACACTTACATATGTACACCTACACTTATTATTATTTGTTAATTACCTACACTTACATATGTACACCTACACTTATTATTATTTGTTAATTACCTACACTTACATATGTACACCTACACTTATTATTATTTGTTAATTACCTACACTTACATATGTACACCTACACTTATTATTATTTGTTAATTACCTACACTTACATATGTACACCTACACTTATTATTATTTGTTAATTATCTACACTTACATATGTACACCTACACTTATTATTATTTGTTAATTACCTACACTTACATATGTACACCTACACTTATTATTATTTGTTAATTACCTACACTTACATATGTACACCTACACTTATTATTATTTGTTAATTACCTACACTTACATATGTACACCTACACTTATTATTATTTGTTAATTACCTACACTTACATATGTACACCTACACTTATTATTATTTGTTGGTAAGTGATACGGAAATAGTAGATGACAAAATGTAGGATTCTTACAATTCTTCGCACTGAAATAATTAGTATAAATAACGCTTTCGTTTTACTCCGCCCTTTTCCACGGTGAGAGAACATAAAAATAAGCCCACCTAGTATAAAGCAAGCAGTAATTAGTCTTCAAATATAATATACTAACTTCTTTTAGTAAATTATTACGTTGTATAATAGTGGTTGTATATAACTCTCTATGGCTTGATAAGGTTGTAATATCTGCAGACTGCTAGCGGCAATATCGCACATCACGTAGAAAAGCGTCGTAAAAGTTGATTTTACAGGAGAGCGAAACAAATTAATGGATGATAAATAAGCGGTCTCATCGAAAAGAGATACCAGCGACATCTTGCAGAGATGGAGTTATCTAACTTAAAAACGGTTTTCTTGGGACATAGATATATAAACCTACGACTCGTTTTTGAGTTCACAAGCTCGGCTGTGGAACGATTTACCGGCCTCTGTAATTCCTCCCTCCGACAGCATGGGTTTCTCCAAGTCCCATTTTCACTCCTTCCTCTCATTAAAAAGACTCTCCACACAGCATCTTCAAAGATGACATTAGGCCATAAGGAAAATTGTTTTACTTAGGGCTTCCTTTTGGAGTTATTGTAAAAAAATGATAATGATTTTACTTTTGAGAGATAAAACGTAAAATAGAAAATTTTGACTTACGACACTTTTCTATGGGATGTGAGATTTGTGTCGATTATGAAGATTGCCAAAAATATGTTGAATGTATCAATAAATCGTTCCTAGAATGGCTACTTCCTGGATCGTTAGGACGTAAACGATAACCAGCGGCAGCAATCCCGAGGTTAGTTACAATTATTTTTAATGCACATGAATCTAACTGCTTGCGTGCGGAATTCACGCTGCTGTTGTTTTGGGAAGCTCTCCATTAGCGTAACGCCCTGATTGTTTTTCCTGACGTAATGCTATCGCTGGTGGGTTGCTTTGCTAATGTACATATGTTATACATGTAAGAATATATGTTGATGACCACCCTTGTTTACTCTGTTCTGTGCACTTCGCGTGTGAGTAGTTAATAAATCTTCTTAAGGGAGGAACATTTTTTACTCCTCTCTCCCTGAACTTCGCAGAATGGCTGTTCCAAAGAAAATAAATTCACGAAAGTGGGGCAAGGAAGTCCCGGACGCTTGTTCCATGTTTGCAGAGTCTATTATTGCGTGTTCTCGTTTTGCTTTGCGAGTTCGTTTGCAACTCTCCAAGTGTTGTACACGCTAAAAGCTTATTGGAAGAATACGTCTCGCGAGCTTTTCTGCTGAATTGCACCCCCAACAGACCTACAAAAGATACACAATATTGTTTTCGAATCTTTTAAAATCTCTTCGGGAAAAGCCGATTATTGCTTTCGTTATGTTGTGGTCGCTCCGGAAAACTAGAAATGGATTTTTATATTTGACAGGGAAAGCCATTACACATACTGCAGTAAAATCTTACATGTTATACTTAGCCTTACAAATCATATTTAGCGATCTAGCTCTAAAAATTAAATGAGCGAAGAACTATCTATAGATAACCTATGTTATTAACCCCCCCCCCCCCCCCCGGCTAATTTGTTTGGGAATAGGACAAATAGGGCTAGTAGAAATCTTTGTATCTCCCTTACAGTCATGCTGAGAAATATGATCTAACCGGACTTAGAGAAAACACCAGGCTTTATATTCGAATCGAACTTAATTAAAGACAAATTAAAATATGAACCTCTATGAAAAAAAAGATTGCGACCGCAATTTGAAAAAAAAAGAAACTTCATGAATTTTTTGTTAATTATTTTTTTTGAAATAACAAAAAATTGAGGTGTAAATAACGTATGTCATACATTGGTCTGATTTTTTTTGTGTTTTTTCCTTTTTTTTCGTTATATAAACGTAGTTATTAGTAATATAAACGTACTGTATTAAACGTTTTATTTTTGAAATTTTTTGTGTTTGTGTTTAAAATTTTTCAAAAATAATACGTTAATTTCTAATAATAACATTTGAAAGCGTTTTTAGTTTTCAGATACATTCAGAAATATTCCATTTATTTGGAGTTTGTTGCAAAAGTAGAAATTTTATGAAAAAGCCCTTTTTCTGAATACGCCCGAGACCTGTTAGGTTAATATTATATAAATATCTAGTTGGTTCTTATACACTTTACAAAAGACGAATAATGTATCAAACACAATTCAAAATAATGTAAAATTAGAACTCTTTCAAAGTTAACAAATTGGGTAACCCCTCGCCATGTAAAACACGTTTTACAACAAAAACTCCATATGATTATAAACAGCCCTATATAAAATACAATTAGAGTCTCATCAATCTTAATTTGCTCCATTCACCTAATTTGTTAGCGCCATTGTTTTCTCCTTTCAAGTATGGAGCGCGGGGAGATTAAGTTGTAAACGATCATTGGAAACGATTCCCAACAACCGGCAGAGGTACCCTCTACACGTAGAGCAGTCTTTCTCAAAGTAAGTGATAACACTTCCCTTGTGGCAGTCGGCAGACAAATTCTATTTATAAAAATCCGACGAAATCTACACAAGATATCACTTGAGATGCGATTTACTACTAGAGTGCTTAGATTGTGAAATAAGAGTTGTTTATCCATGTAATATTATGGACGCAGCTTTAAATTTCATGTTCGTAGTCCATGGTTATGTTAACAAAATAAAATTGTCTCTGATTTCCGATATTTTTTTCATACAAAAATTTTCGTCCAATTGCGGCGATCCCACCCCTATCCGAAATTCTCGAGATGCAATTTTAGGCTTGACTGCTTTCTAATTTCAATAAAAATACTTAAATTATAATTTAAATGTTAATTTAATTGATATTTAATTAACATTTAAACCCGCTAAACTACTTAAGTAATTTGTCAGCAGGGTAATAATGACAAAATTTTATACAATAACTTATACAGTAAAATAACATATACAATTTAAACGGTAGTTATATATTTATACTGATGATGATACATTAACAATTAAATTAATTGGTTAAATACAGAATAATATAAATAGCAACATAAGCCTTATATAATAAGCAAAGTACAAATAAATTAATGAAGAAATGAGTATAATCAACAAGTACATTAATAATTTCATATAGAGAGGTAGGTATGCGAAATATATATTGTTAAACATTTTGTATTCGCAGATGATACGGCATTGGTCATATCACATAAAGATCTAAAAATTGCAATTGAACTCATGCAAATTGACTTTAATCAACTTTGTAAATGGTCACATGATGCAGGACTATTAATAAATGCTAAAAAAAAAAACAAAGTAATGCATATAAGATCACCTATACAATAAATAAAAAATCTAATAATTATTAATTATGGGTTTTATTTCCTCTCATTGAAACATTATTTGATGACAAAAATAGGACATGGGTCAAACCCTATCTATCCTATCCGTATAATAATGGTTGTTTAAAAATTATATTTACAATAACAGTCTTTAAGTTACGCCGCAACAGAAATGAAAAAAAAGTAAGTTTTAAAATATGAGGAGAACTATATTTTTTTTTAAATCTCAAAGTGGGCGGTGGTCAAAATAAATTTGAGAATCTGTGCTGTAGATAGAGTATAATGCCCCGTTGTGTGAGAGCTGTGTAGCAACTGGAAACTGGAAGCTGAAAACAGGCTACAGACGGCAATAACGCCTAAGTGTAGTGGCAGCAATGAAATGTACTCCCCCACATTTCCATGGAAACGGGCTCTATCGCCAATATATATCGCATTAAGGAAAATTAATCGGCGCTGAAGACTAAATTAAATTTAACTTTACAAATGGTGCGAGATTACCCTCGTTGCGCGGAACGTTCGCGGAATCTGTTGGAATGAAAAAAAAATCACTCGCCAAAAGCTAACGAAGCGCGAAATGCAATACAGGCTGACGACAAAAACGCATAAGGCTCTTTAGATACGGGGATATTCGCAAGCGACTAGAGTTTTGTACGCATATCATATTATGCGTCACTCGTGAGTTTTTGCCATACTATTTTTCGACGAGTCAACTACGGGTTTGAAGTCAGTCGCGCGCATAGAATAAAGAAGAACAAAAAAAAAGCCTAGTGAAAATGTTTCGTGATTAAATTTCCGTTACAAAACTGTGTTCACAAAATTCAAAACCGAATGGATATCTAAGACGTCAGGCTAATATAGTCGTAAAAGTGCGCTGGGCTAATGGTCCAAACGGATAATATGTTTCCTTTAAATTTGTATGGTAGACACTTCTAGTTTTCTCATTTATTCGTAAGTACGCTATTGACAGTGCCAGTCGCTTACTAGGCGAGTCGCATGCGCATTAATTATTGTACTCGTTTGACAGAATGGTGTCTTAACATGATTTTAATGTTACGGGCGTTATTTTATTCTAGACTTTCAAAAACATCTTTTTTTACATACTTTCAAAGTTTAGATCTTTAAAATTATGTCCTTAAAAGGATTTTTCGAAATTCGAATTACTTACAGAGTTATAGCTATTTTTGTGGCGCGCCAACTAAACCCGTCTGGCCCGGAACAAATTGAACAATACATGGTAGACGTTGCCCGACTACCTGCGGATGGATTACTGCATAAAACCTTTCTTGTATTTGATACCTATATTATGCATTTATATTGTATTTTTAACCGATGGTTTAAAGTAACAAAACTGCCCGAAACTTCACTCAAAACTGGCGATTTCTTGAAACTACTTTTTTCAAGCTGGCGTATCTAGAGTTCTACAGAACTGATTTATTTGAAATTTGATGTGAATCTTCTCTACACACCCCTTTCTGGCGCCTAGCAGAATCAGAGAAAAAAAATTCCTTAAAAAAAAAAATTGAAATTGTTAAAAAAAAACCTAAAAAACTTTTGTTTTTCAAACGGCTGAAATTTTGTGAAAATAATTAGGACTAGAGAATGCATTGCAGTTGCGTATCTTATAAATATCTCCGTATACGATGGACCTTAAAGATTTCCAGGTTTCGGGTGGCGCCGACGCTCGACTACCTTTTTCCCGGATCCACCGGTTTTCAGGTTTCCAGGATTTCAGGATTTTCAGCGTCGCTCTGGCGGATTGTCAATTTCCCCATTTGTCGGGACACATCCTACCTACATATACACCTTGTATACGTAGGTAGGATGAAAATATATTTATTTACGAAATGCGCTCCTCGATGAAATGAGATTTTTTTTCAATGGTAATTCCATGTGATCGAAATGTGATGTGTGTAAAAAAAGTAATTCCATTACGAATCTGGATTACAATTTACGTACAAGTATCGAATCTTTACGTCAATAGATGGAAAATATTACAAAGCCTGCTTAGTAAGAATTACTTTGTAAAAAATCCACTTCTTTGATGAAGCAAAGCTTAATCGTTTTTCATTTAAACATGTGGATATGTAATTTGGTTTAAATGTGATTTATTGTTCACAGTTAAATACATATATTCAAATTATTTTTGTAACTTTTCAATGTTATTAAAAAGGACGACCTCCGTGGTGAATGGGTAAGGCTCTCGACAAGCAATTCGAAGATTCAAAACACTTTTTTAAAAATTAATTTGTGTTATTTCGTAATTTATTCATCATCATCATCATCATTTCCTTCCCCTTGTCCTATTCGGGTCGGGGACCCACTGCTTCAACGAGGCTCCTCCATAAGTCCCTGTCTAGGGTTGATTGTTCGGCCCCCGTCCAGGGCAGACTCATCCAATCTTCTTCGTCATTTATTCATTTAATATAATATATAGTGCATTTGCGGCACGTTCCAGAGTGGAGGATACTATCAGTATCGCTCTGGTGTAAGATCATCATTCAGAAATGGCTTTAGCCCTGTTTGGGGACCAGATCTGAATAATCAGGTGCTTCCCGATCTTCTTCTTGCCCTCACCACTATATTCAACTGGATTGCCAGAGTCTCACTGCCTCTTGAGTCTCTTGTGCTGTATTCACATATAAAAATACGGATCAATGTATTATTTTTAATCATTGAAGATAACAAATCTAAACGAAAAATAAGAAAAATAACAAGACACAATAAATAATAAGATAACATTCGTAACTAGGGGTCCAACCCAACATATCTGTCAAAAAAGGTCTCAGTAGCTCAGTGGTTAGAGTGTTGTCCGGTTAGACATAGGTCCTGGGTTCGATTCCCGGTTGGGACCGTTACGTTTTTTTTTCTATATCTAGTTCTACTTCATGTTTAGATCAACTAAAATCATCTTTTTCTATTTTCTTAAATCTTTTCAATATAAATTTGAATAGATAATTGTTTTTCATGCCTGAAAATTTCAAGAAAAACTGCATGTTACAACATGATTTTATCTCGTTTGGGAAAACTAAACATCTACCGCTTCGGTGAACACGTTCACGTGTTCCGAACAAACCCAAATTTAGACAAGTAGTAAAAACGTCACTGCATTGACTTTATTTAGTTCCAGACCTCCTTGTCGAGTCCCAAAAATTCAGGCTGCGCCAGTGTGGCTAGGTTCCCCCGGGCACGAGCAGGTTTCCCGAAACGGAAATTTAATTCCGATTGTAGGGCAAAGGGGTCGTTAAGGTGATTTCCTCCATGTATCCCACAACACGAACCCGCCAGAACCTGTTTGGTATTGTGTTATATATTACGTCGATGTTCGGTGTGATGTAAATCGTTTCATAAATAAGGGAGATTGGATTTATGTGGGAAAATGGGCCAAACTTATGAAAAATAACAAAAAAATATGACAGGTGTTTAGGGTGCTTTTTACCAACGTATAAACTGAATCATCGATGTTTTATTTTATTTTAATTTTTACAAATAAGGCTCTGAGGAAAATATTTATGACATGAAGATATCCATGTTGTAGGAGAAAAGGAAACACAAAGGCCAGTAAATCATTCACCAGCCGAGATATTGAACTTAAGAACGAGTTGTAGAAGCGAGCCGTTCTTAGGTGACAAATGTCAAACCTGTACATAATATAACTAACTAACCATCACGCCGTTTCTCCGCAGGGGTAGGCAGAGAGGAGGGACCGCCAAACAATTCGGTCTTGGCACACACTCCTTGCCTCATTCACATTCATACATACTCTTCTATTATTCTGACTCTTGACATGGCCCGACTCAAGTATCTGATTCACTTGATCGTGCCACGTCTTCCTTGGGCATCCTCGGCTTCTCCTACCATTCACATTCGCGTTATAAAACATAACAAAACATTGTAAAATATTATTAGTTTGGCGTGTTTCCCGACTATGCACCGGTGCCGAAGGAATCAACGACGCTAGTACTTGACGCTAGTACCTGATACCTTTGCTCTAAAGATTGCAATCCGCTGGTGAAGATGAGGGAATCTATCAAAAAGTCCGTTTCTGCAGAGAATCGTGAGTTTTTCAGGTATTTTGGGGCTCCACACCAGAGATGGCTGCCAAATCCAACGGCGTATTAGCGATTTGTACAGGGTTGGTTGTGTACTATTAAAGTTTCTGCGGGCCACTGAACAGTTTTTTATTTTTTTATAGAGAAACTGCACAAGAGTCCCAACTACTCCCTTCTGAAGCCAGTGAGACTATGGCATCCCCAATTGGAGTATGTTGTGAGGCTGAAGGTAAATGGGGAAGGGAAGGAGATGGGGAAGAGGAAGGTGGGAAAGTACCTGGCTATTCAGATCTAGTCACTAAACATATAGCCATTATTAAGCAACGTTTCAATTCTGAATGGTGGTCTTACACCAGGGCGATACTGAGAGTATCTTCCACTCTGGAATGTGCCGCAAATATAACATATATTATTTTTGATTAATTAATTGTGAAATAACACAAATTAATCAAATAAAATTTATTTGCGCACGCCGGGTTCGAACCCGCGACCTTCCGAATGGGAGTCAAGTGTCTTACCACTCGACTACGGACAGTGCTTCAATGCTCGGTGTTCAACCTGAAAGATTGATTTTTCGTGAAAGAGAAATATCCAGAGAGCATTTTTTATACGATATGTAGTTGTTTCGAAAGATTTTAAAGGTAGAAATATCAACGCAAAATATTTTATTCCATGGCCAACTAATTAGGACATTATTTTTGGGTAATGCCGTATTCAACATATTTTAATGAAATATAAATAATGACGCCAGTAGATTTTCAGAGAACCAATTAAGGTATTTTTAAAAATTAAAAATAATAACGTTTATTTTGAATTATAACAGTAAGAGAGTTGTGAGAAAATGCTTTCATTAAGTCCAGAATAAAACGAAGACAAAAATATTTTAGTAAAAAAAGAAACGCAATAAATTTAATTCCAACGAAACGGGTGTTCAGCGTCCTACGATATTTATGCAATTAGACCGTTAACTACTTCAATATATTTTTCGCTGAATCTCTCGCTGTAGCAAAATCAATTTCATGAAAAACGATGACCATTCAATATTTTTTAAAGGTTCGGATAGTCTGAAATGGTCTGAAACGTTCATTGGTCTCGGTGAGTAATTGGTTACAGAATCTAATGCAAGAGAAAGAGTTTGGAAACCTTTGAGAAAACGTGAAATTTTAAAATTAAATTCTATGAGAGAAAATATTTTTCTTTCTACTTTCTTTCTTTATAATAAGTACAGGTAGACCTGTAGTAGAAATGCGAGATATTTATAAAAATATTAATTACGTGCTTTGAAATGAAAAAATAATAATTAGATTAATTAATTTCTCACAAAAGACAAATGATATTCAAGAATTTGGACAAATATATTTATAAACTTTAGGTTTTTTATTGTTCGAATGAAAATACAAAATGCGTGGGAAATATTTTTTTTTCTTAATGGAATATTTCGTTACGAAATTTAAGAAAATAATTCACATAGAAGTTTTAATTGAGGCATTTGGATCGTATTTTTACAAACTGAAAAGAAAATACTACTTTGTTACATATTCGTTCATATTTAAAATAATGTATTCATATTTAAAATAATAAATTTCTTAGGCTAGTTTTAAAAGTTATTTCTTAATTAAACCCAAACTAAGAACTTAAGTATTTTCGTAGAAGTACGAGGGATTAAAAAAATTGTCAGATTATTCGTAGTCCGGTGCTGTGTCCTAAAAAAGGTGTTATTTGTAGTTCTGTCCCACGAATACTTAGTCATATCTGCACAGAAATTATGTACTGTTAACTTTTCTTACAATGAGACAAGTCTGTAGGTAGAAAGGTAGTTTCTACAATACAGAGTAACATTTTAACTTTTCACCCAAAGAAAAAAACCATTACACTTTTCTGTAAAACCTTTTATAGCCGAAACTAAATGTTCCTTTAGTACAAATCTTCGTTTGGTGTTGAATGTATCGCCGCATAATTGTTTTCATATTGTATAGGTACATGGTGTTAAGAAATGTAATTGACTTACTTTAACCAGTGATTCCTGACATTAATTGGAGTAAAAAACCCAAGTGAAATTTTGGTCTTCGGTGACATCTTTGATGTCTTTTTTTTCCAAAATCAAACAAATAATATATCTTTCACATGTTGTCGATGGTCACTCAACCGAGTAACCGCCCAACCCCTCAACCCGACCCTTACAAGAAAATACATTAAGAACAAAATTTCATTTAAATTTTCTATTTTAAATAATGTCAGAAGTCACTAATTAAAGTAAGTCGAGATGTCCCTTAACACCTTGTATATTATTATATTATTCTATAGCTAATATGTTTATACAATCGAAGCCTAATTTATCCTAGGGCCTTGATATTTTCTTTTCCCCGAATTCTGTTCGATAAAAATTAAAGTATTCTGCGAATAAAGATTGGATGGGGCCCTAAACCGAACAGTAACTGTTGAGTCCTAGTTGCTATGGATGCTACCTATTTTATTTTCAGGGTTTTTATTTCTTTAATTTTTTCATTGAGGGTTGTACATATTATCTTCGTCAATGCTTAAATATCACAAAGACTTTTAAAAGCTTCAATATGTATTTCCTCAATAATATTTTATTTATTTCCAGGATCTGCAAATGTATTTAATTTGGTTCAGTCTCCTCCGCCAATATCAGGATATTTGCGAGCAATTTAATGTATTGAGTTTCCAATCTTGTCGGGTTAAATAAGATGATGTAAGTCGAGAACAAGCTACCGGCGACCTCCCCGCCACCACCGCAAAACAAGGGAAGACTTTGTGTTCAACATGTGACGCAAATTCGAAGCGACAAGGGGAGGGTGATTGACAAATTATATACGAGAAAATTTTAAAGAATATACAAAGAAAACATCACAATTCAAAAAAAAATCCCCGTAATATTGGGAATGTATAGATTGAATATTTTTTTCGTGTTCGCATTGTTAACTTCGGCGAAATGGAAATAAAGAAATAAAATAAAATATACAGTGTAAGGTGATGTTTACATGATACAAATGATTACATGTAATGATAAAAAATGAGAATCTCGATTATGAAATATTTTCATTTATAATAATATGACAAAGTGTTCATATTTAGTTGTAATATCCGAATGTTTAACTGAAAAGTTATGCAAAAAACTTCCACCCAGTGTTAAAAAATTAAATCAGATAATAACTTATTTTTTATGTGATTACCTCTCAAGAGTCCCTACTAATCACGTGTGGAGCAAGTGAGATTATTGCATCTCCAATTGGGGTATGTTTTGAGGCTGGAGGCAGTGGGGAAAAAGAAGGGAAGATATGGATGGATAATATTTATATATCATTAACCTTATATCTTAAAATGTCAACATTATAAAATAGTAATTATTAATTAAAAATATCAACATACTCGCATGCATAAATACTAAACTTTTAATAATTAACAAAAAATAAACGAATTTTAATTGAAATAAAATAATAACTTTGTTTGTAACCATAATTTGTTTATTTCATTTTTTTAATACCGACTAGTTTCGCTTAACACAACGTCGCCTGCGTGCTTAGTTGTCCAAACGACCATTTGCAAGTTTTACAGGAGGAGGAGGTTTTCTTTCATTATTTCAATGAAACATGATCTATTTCCGTAAAGGTAAAGGTCTCGTTAGTTTAAATAATTATTAGTTAAGAGATTAATTATCGTTTTTGATACTTTATTTTTAATTTTAAAATGAAGATTGAACAAAAACTAAAATGGAGATTGGACCATTAAGCACTTTAACAACAAGCATCTTCAGGGTATAAAAATATGATTTATTGATTGTTTACTGATTTATATCCTTAAGAAGCTTGTGTTAAGCAAAGCCAGTCGGTATTAAAAAAAAAAAAAAAAAATCGGTGTTACAAACAGAGTAATTGTTTTATTTTAATTAATATGTCAAACCAAAAAGTGACAGCTTTAAACATAAGGCAAAATAGGAATGGAATTTTGAATTGTGGTTTCTTTTTTTAATTTTCTGAATAGATAAAATCTTCTTAATTTTCTGAATAGATAAAAATAAAATAAAATTTATTTCACTACAATTAGTTCTTAAGTTCATGAAAAATCTTAAACCCCGTTTGGAGCTTCGATACCTACTCTGTTTAATCCACGGTAAAATGTAATTTAAGTTTTGCGAGTGTTGACATACTGGAACAGTGCAAACAGGAGCGCGGGAAATTCAATCCCACCCCACCCCAACCCCATCACCTCCACCCCACCAACCCCACCAATCCCACCAACCTAACCCGTTTCTCATCCCTTTAATATCCCCCTCCTACCGACACTACACGATTCTCCACCAATTTCCAGATTCACCCATTGCCGAATTTCCCCACTCCGGAGAAACCCCCAATTTCCATTCCTCAGTTTAACCCCCTGATTTTCATCGTAAGAATTAACCCCTAGGTCTCAAACCAGATCTAACCCCCTCAGCATTTTCAATCTGTGATTGCTCTCAGAGGTAAGGTCATCATTTACATCTTCAAATTTATGCAATATGCGTGCCGTTTGAATATAAATACTTCTGTACAATTTATCCGATGCTAAACCAAGGTTAACGATCTAATCATTTTATTACCACGTACAATCCAAGTACAATCTTTTAAAAAATACAATCAGTATTTCTTTCTATCCCGCTGAGTTGAAATACTTCCTATTGAAGAATGACTGTATGAAAAATATCAAATTTCTATTAAAATATTGATACGGTTGACTACATACTTACACCGAAATGGTAATATATATTTTTTTTAATATTAACTCCACACAGGACACCCGAGAAAAACCGAAGAAAAAAGGGTCTATTTCATCTTCGGAGATGCTGTGTGGAAGGTCTTTTAAAGGAAAGGAAGGAGAGAAGTTCTGGGAAGGAAAACTGTGACGCAAGGCGTTGGGGTCTCCATATTCGGCAGACGAATCCGTCATCAAAACCTGGATTTACCTCAACCCATGAACTTGGGCACTCCTGATAAGTCACCAAACGTAGCGAACCACTTGGCGTGACCTATAGCTTGCGGGCGTTGTTTATCCGAAACCTTACCCTCCTCCAAATTGATCACTAAAATGTGCCCTGTATGTGCCTTTAAAAATATTTCTCTTGATTCATGCTAAGTCACCAAAGGTAGCGAACCACTTGGCATGACCTATAGCATGCGGGCGTTGTTTATCCGAAACCATACCCTCCTCCAAATTGATCACTAAAATGTGCCCTATATTTAAAAATATTTCTCTTGATTCATCAAAATAAATTCATTTGAATGTGAAATTAGTATATAATTACAGTAGAAAATTAGATCGTTTGTTTCATATGAATGAAGGAGCGATTATATGGTTTTACGGTATGGAAATGAGAAGAAAGAGGGATGGAATGTAGTAGCTACTTCTTAAATCATTCCCAAATTGGCCCCCTAGGGCGGCCCTTCAATAGCTTCAGACATGTAATAATTATGTTTATCTTATCCTTCTTTGTTTACAAACAATATTATACTATAAGTTCCAATCATATTCACCAAAATGTAAACAAAAATATGAAAATTCAAGGCTTTACATTAAGAACATCTAAAAACTTTAATTTCTTACAAGCCGGAAAACAGTTATGCATAATTGTCTGTAGTTAGAAGCCTAATTGAATACAATTCGGTTGTTTTGACTAACTATTACAAAATTCACACTAATAACATTAAGCAAAAAAAAAGTACGTTTTAAACATTTAAAATTAAACATAAAAATACACTCTAAAAATACATTAATTAGAAGATAAATAAACTAATGTTTATGCCAAATACTAAACTCTAAATTGGTATGTTGCAAATTCCTGTAACTCATCAACCTACTATACCCACAATAACAACACGATAAATACGCTATTCTTTTCTCATTTCCCGATACATCGGTGATATTGACATATTTAATGTTAATTTTGCAAATTATGTGGATCCTGTAAAATATTTATTTCAACACTATTCCTAAACAGAAGTTGATGTTAAAATTGTACTATCTACATGAAAAGGCCCTCTGGGAGTCAAATACATACGTTTTAGATGAAAGGGATTGAACAGCCTAGAATAAAATTACATGTTATTAATATTAACCCTTCCCTATCTGTGGTGTGTACTGTTGTGACATACGTATAATTATTTCAATATCTCTGTAAATATACTAACCATATATAGTTTATGGTTTTCCTCAGAAATACATTAGCGTATCGAATACAATAATTAGTAAGGGAGAAGAGTACGGATTTTGCTCACTATGCCACGATTCGCAGTTGTCAATGGTAGCCGGTGTTCTGCCGGTTATAATGGACTTATAGTGCGTTTTATGCGTTATGACAACCAGCGTAGTCCAGCGGGTTCGAACCCGGCATGCGCAAATAAACTTTATTTGATTAATTATTTTTACTTAATTTTATTTCACAGTTAATTCATTAATAATAATATATAGCATATTTGCGGCACGTTCCAGAGTGGAACATACTCTCAGTATCACCCTGGTGTAAGACCACCATTCAGAATTGAAACGGTGCTTGAAACGGCTGTAGCCGTGTTCGGTGACTAGATCTGAATAGCCAGGTACTTCCCCACCTCCCTCTCCCCCATCCCCTTCCCCTTTCCACTAACTTCAGCCTCACAACATACCCCAATTGGGGATGCCATAGTCTCACTGGCTCCAGACGGGAGCAGTTGCAACTCTTATGCGGTATTCATATAATTAAAAAAAAAAAAAAAAATCCTCATTTTCAGCAGTAATACATGTTCATGCGTCTATAATATATTTACTTTCAATAAAATGATTTACATAAGTACTCGTAATTGTCTTCAACTATTTATTTTTACCAAACTTAAAAATGACAATGTTCTATATATGTACGATGTGTTCTAAATACAAAGGACTGGAGCTCAAAGGATTTTCTAGCACCGTAAGGAAAGGATTAATGACATATTTTTGCAAAGAAATCCTTCTAATACGATATTAGCAGATATTTTATTATTATGTCTGTACGTATTATCTCTTTGGTTTTCAGTTTACTTTAATGACCCAAGATTACTTTCTAGTATAAGCTTTAATGTATTTATTCGATTAAAAGTTAAAAGCAAATGATAAGGGGGAACTAGCCTACCGAGGATTTCCTATAAGGGATGCTTGAATGAAAGTCGTAAAGTACGGCAATAAAAGACAAGCTTTATCTGACCGATAAGGGTTCTTTCAGTATTTAAAGGCACATTATAGCTGAGAAATGTTTACAGGAGTGGTTTATGGTTTTTCATATCGAAAACTAGCACTGATGATATTGCAATAAGACCCTAGATTACCACAAAAGGGACAACTGATACTAAAATAATGTACGTAGGTGTATAATTTCGTTTTAGTCATAAATAAGTGTTTGTGGGCGTGTTGCGTGATCCAAATATAGGCCAAATTTCGGCATATATTTTCATACAGAACTGTGTTTCACCACGATTGCGAAATTCAAATGGGATGGCGATATATATAATTTTAGGCGAGGCAAGAGAGACATACCGCGTGCCAATTGGTCTAGAACTAAATTGTACTAAATGGCACATTTTTTTCCATTCAATTTTGTACGAAAGGCATTTCTAGTGTAATATTCGTTATTCTGCGGTTTTAGTAACACAAAATAATATTTTTTTAGCGACATTAACAAGAATATTGAATAATCCCCAAGATTTATTTTGATTAAGTTGGTTTTTTAATAAATTACAAAATATCCAAACGGTTTGAATTGAACCAAAGTTCTTTTTACATTAACTCCCACCGAAGCGTATTTCACCTATTCAAATCCTGTATCGATGGTATTTTTGAGGAGAGAGAGCATGAATACGGTGAAGAAACATGGGCAGGATACAAATCGTTCCTCAACCACACTATTAAACTAAAGAACGAGTTGTAAAAACGACCTGTTCTCATACGACAAACGTCAACGGTGTTTAAATATAGGGTCCGCTTGTTTTCCGACTGTACACTGGTGCAAAACGGATCACTGCCGCTATTTACTCGGAGTATATTTGATTGAATATATTTTACCATTAGAAATAGATTAGCTTTTCCACCTGCCGCTTGTTCTATAAAGATTGCATCCCGCTGGTTAAGATATGGGAATCCGCCCTTTTCTGCACAGATCAATTGTTTTTTTACGGTGATAGTGCATTTTCAATTCTTATATAGGCAATTACTAGAAGGCTCGCGAAGCACCGAATAGTTTTGGTTAGAGGTTTGGAGGGACGACGAAGAAAACTGACCTCTGTCGGCAATTAAAACATTCAGAAGAAATGTAAGAGCCTCGTCAAGTCAGTGTATTATGAAAGAATAAAGCCACAAGCGATATAATTTAGGGATATTTTCAGAAAAACTAAAAATGTGTAAAAGAGAAACAGGTCAAACTCTATGTAGACCTATCTCATCATAAATTATATATTATTATCAGTCCCGTAATTATTGCTGTTTCTGCGTAGAATCCATTTTAATCCAAAATCGTGATTGCGTCAGTGCCTCATTATCATCCCCTAAAATCAATACCTTGTTCCTATCATATCTGCCCATTGTGCGTAAGTACACTATTTCGTATGGTATGCAATTAATTTATGTAAGGGTAATAGTTAATAGGAGGACCTATTCACAACGTTAAGTTGAAATGTCATTTCAAATTGGAGCGTTGTCTATCATTCAATAAATTGTTTTCGAGAACAACCCTTCATTAGGAGCTTTACAAATGGAACATAACACAATTTATTTATTTATTTAAACGTCCATAGGAGTTTTACATAAAATACAGTACACGTTTTTTTTTAAATACAAACACTAAATACCAAACCTACACCCATTCAAAATCAAAATTTTCTTAAACGGGAAATCATTACCTTATTTACCTCTCCGAGTTTTATTGATTGCGCTGCGAATCACAAAAGCCACACGTGGTCCATCTAATCTAGTTATGAAATGAGTCTCGAAAATGGTTCTAAATATATACGATTTTAAGAGAATATAACCAGACAATACTCAACATAAATTTCCTCAATTATTCGAATGAGAATCGGCTATTGTTCCGTTCCTTCTCACCTTTTTAAAATACTTGTCCTTGACTCCTTAGATTATATATTCTGTGGTCTGGAAGTTTTAGATCACATATTTTTGGTTGTCCCTCTCTAAACAAATATCCTCTCTTCTATCAAGCCTTATCAAAAATTGCCTCCCCTCCATTCAATATCTCATCTCTTCTAAGTCTGAACTCGACTCCGATCTTCATCATAGTTTTGAAATTTTTTCCATTTAAATAAAATTATTATTTAAATTCACCTTTCATTTCTCCATAATTTTGAATGATGGTCTAGAACACCTCTGAAGGATGAAAGCCAGAAATAACTGAAAAAAATACAGATTTGACAAAATACAGGTAGCACAAAATATAAGAAATAAAATACAGAAATAAAATACATGAAATTTAAGAGTTAACTAAAGTAGGTAACATAGAATATAAGTTAAGTAAAAATAGATAATCTGCCAATATCCTTCAAATCAATAATAATATTAATAAAAACGAGCACTAACTATAATATTTTATGAAATCTTCAACAGTTATTCTATTTAAAAATTTAGAGATGGCAGCACTTCCGTTTACATCTGGTACGTGGAGTGATTGTATACGACAGATATTATCGTATTAATATTACAAATATTTTAAATTGGTATTGACGACAGATTATGAGTAACATCATAATTTTATCTTCATACATTGTAGGTAATTTCAGTTTTTTGTGCTACGTTCGTCCTACACGAAATCTGGTTCAATGATTTCAAATAACTGTCATTTTAAAAATGGTTAACTAGACAGGCGATAAAGTTCATAGAAAGGAATACACCAATAATAATTAGAAAATTATTGTAGGCGTTTTCAAAATTGGATCCGGTTAAGAATTTAAACGATTCCGTGATTTTTCACGGGGCGTTGCCCAGATTTTATATAGAGTTCTTCGAAATCAGATGTGGATAGTAATTTTCTTTTTGTTTTCAAAATTGTGTACGAAATTTTCACAAGAAGTATGAAAAATCTGCTTTAAGGGATGGGGGAAGTTTTTAGAAATCGCATGTAGACAGTCACCTTACTCCTTTTTTGAAAGCTAAATATGAAATTTCATCAATATTGGAATAAAACCAATTTAACGACAATGTAGCTACAAGAGATGGCTTAATGTTCTTATTTTTTCTGAAAGCAGGTATTTTGGGAATAGCAAAATTATTATACAAATATTTATAACTTTCAGCGCTCTTGAGGTGATTTTTCACCAAAAGGGCGCTATATAAATCATCAAAATATTATTAAATATTTTAGGTGAAAAAAATTATATATATTGAGAGAGTATCCTTGATACAATAACTTCGAAGATTTCAAACGAAAATTGCGAACTACTTTCAATATATACCTACGTAGTTAAGTAGTCCCGAAACCTGAAATCAATCTCCAGATTAAACCTGAGCGTGAGCGATATCTCACGCGGTTAACCCTCCCACTCCGAAGGGGGGTGATACACTTAAGCCAAACAAGAATTTTGTGCGTTTTATTATTTACATCACATGCTCTATAATTTAGGCAAGGTTTGAAAAAAATTATCATTTCATTTAATCGGGAAAAGTTTTCATTCCTGAAAATATATCATCTTTCGGTAGGGTCTATTTAGGGAAAAAAAAGAAATGATGTTCAGGGAAGAAAAACAGTGTGAGGGGTGGGTATGAATCTGGGGGTCAATTTATCCAGGAGTGACAGACATATGCATCCATACCTCCCATTACGGTACAAGTCTATGCGTCAAGAGTTTCCGGCTGGGGAGTCTAGATTAGGTCTCTCTCAACCAGTCTCTGCCGATCCCGTCCCCCACGCTTTGAGTAGGCAAATGCAATCGCTGCAAAGACCTATACAATCCTTAGCCCATGAAACCGTTCACCTCTGCTAAATCACCAAACATAGTAAACTACTAAGGGTGACATATTGCAGGGGTTTTGGTTCCAATAAATGGTTCCTTGGTTGGCAGTACCCGTACCCGCCTCCCAACCGCGCTACCAACTCTATTTTCAAAAGTATTTTTAAACTTTTTTTATTTTAGTTTGACTAAGGTTTGAACCTTCGTGACTAGTGATCAAGACTGGGCCGAATCGGGAGTTGGTAAGATCGACACTTATTTCAAGTAAGTGATTTAATTTTTTAGAATTTAGAAAAATGCTTATATGTCCGCGTTTATGCGCATGAGTGTCATGTCAGTTGATAAAATGCATTGTCATCGAAAACGAGTCTATCTGCCGAGTTTCAGATCGATTGGATGTCGGGAAGTGGGTTATTTTCCACATCCAAGATTCCACTTCATTCAATCAAGAAAACATAAGTAAAATTCAAACAGATTTGGTTATAATGAAAGAGATAACGTAGAAAACAGGGACAAATAAAGGAAGGAAGAAGGTAGAAGGGAGATGCAAGGGTTTATACGATAATAATAATAGTAATAATTGGATAATTTGTATAGCGCCGTTTTTGTGAGAAATCACCTCAAGTGTGTTTAATACTACATTTTAAATCAATGTTTTTTCAAAAAAGTTATTACTTTTAATTCCACCATTAATAAAAGTTGGTTTACAGAAAATTACAAAATATAATTTTATTATAATGCTGGAAGCTGTAATATTTTGATGGGCCTAAACAGTTGTGAAGGTCTGATTAATCAACTCTACGGCAAGTGTTGGGGCGGACCCAGTCCTCAGAACTCGAGCAGGCGAAGTAGGTCGAGAGCCTACGCCTACATGATTTATGAACAAGACTCATTTGTATTAGACAACTACTTCCAAAGAAAAAATGGCGAAGCGTGCAAAGTAATTTGTACAAAATAAACTGAGCATTTTCGAAGATTTATTTTTATTTCTTTTATATATTTTAATCAATTTTCTCACAGTTTTTTAGGACGCAACTTTAATGAAATTCTAATATTGGATATAGATTCTCTTCAGGAACATTTAACTTCACCTTCATAGCCCGCGACATTATAAATAACTAATTGTATAAAAATGTGAGCAATTTTCTTATTTGTCAATTTTTGTAAATGTTATTTTATACAGATTCTCCAGTCCTAAAGAGTCCTAAAATCTCCAGTCTTTGAAAATAAATATTAACTCTATTTTTGGCACTAATCTTCTTAAGAAAGTAATATGAACAGTGATGGAGGTAGCAAATGTAAAATCGTGTATTGTCCAGTGTTTTAACTATAGTGTCCTCCGCGTGGAATGTCGTATCTTCTCCAAGCATAAACTTTCTAATTAAAGTGTGTTTATCGGAAGTGACCTGCCAGTTGATTATATTTTCTGTATCTATTTGTAAATAATAAATTTAGATAAGCCTAAGAGTTCATAAAAAATTGTACAGCGCTTTTGAGATGATTTCTCACAAAAATGGCACTCTACAAATTATCCAATTATAATTAATATTGTTATTATTACTATTCTCGAGAAAGAATGTATTTTTTTGAAACAAAACAATGTTAAGATTATAAAAGAGTATATATATATAATGTATCTAAAAAGTAAATTAATAAAGAGGAATTAAAACAAAATAATATTGTGTTTATTATAATTATGTATTCCCACAAAGTGTTTGCTACAAGTGAAAAAAAAATATATATATAATGTATCATTAATTTATCTTAGATAATTCGATACGTACCTAAATGTTTTGAAGCAATTACGTTCAATAATAAATAATAATAATTGGCAAAATTATTATAAGGAATTCTCTAAATGGAGACGCTAGAAAATAAATAAGTGGAAGGAATAATGTTTTCTCAACTTGTCCTTGTTATTTATTTTGCGAGCCATCTAATCTGATACCTTTATCCTTCCGAAATCGAAATATTTTGGTCAATTCATTTAAGGGATGATTTATCTAAATGATGTTTTTGTTATTTTGCAAGATTATTTTGTAGGAAATACACGAACCTAGTAATAAATTAAATTTATCTCGTGTCGAACAAAGAATAGAATCTAATTATTACGCACCAACCAAACACAGTGATTTAAATGAATTAACACCTTTAATCTTTAATCAAACAACCCAGCGATTTCCAACATGTTCAAAATCGTCTACCAGAAGGCGATTTAAGTTTCCACCGATATACAACATTTTACTCATGATCTCTAAGTTTTTAAGATAATATTATCTATCTATTTTTGTACAGCCGAAACGCTATTAACAAGAAATTCTCTTGTTAGAAAAAAAATCGGAAAATTATTGAAAAGTCATTTTTTCTGTTATTTAAAATGTTGTAAGTTAAAAAAAATCCCAGCGTAGGTAACTTTAAATGCAATTTAAGCATGTGTCGAGCGATTTTGGCTATATTTTAGGCGAGCCATTAAATATTTTCACAACTGCTTAATCATTATCGTTTTTTTAATATAAGCGCGCTCTCTCTAACATTTACGTATCTCCTTTTCAAACCATCTTCTTCTTCTTTTTGAACGCCTACCGAGCCTAAATATGATTTGGATGCATACTTGATGCATCAATTTTACTAAAATCACTAGATAATTAGCACTTCTTTGTTCAGATCTAAGATTTGAGCAAAGTTTTTTTTTTATATAATTTAAAAATGTTTCATAAAAACCCAAAAGATTTTGTGACAAAACATTTATTTGGAATATAACTTTACTAACGATAAGAATCAACAGCATTTATTGGTTAATCTTGGGGAAAGCCCACGGTGAAAAATGTTATTCTGAAATACTATCATTTTATTCGTAAAATCGGTTAAAAACGGGAGTGAAGTTCTTAGGAACAAATTAACAGGGTTTCGATGTTTATTGACGGGAACATGTAAGAATAATTTGTTGGTATACGTAATTTTGTACGTAAACCAACAAATAATATATTATTCTTAAATTTTCACGCCAATAAACATTGAAACACTGTTAATTTGTTCGTAAGAACTTCATTCCTGTTTTTAACCATTTTTACGAATAAAATGACCGTATTTTAGAATAACATTTTCCAAGATTTTTACATGTTTATGTTTGGAAAACGGGTTTGGGTACCGCCGCCTTGGGAACCATTTATTGGATAATCTACACTTCTGCCATAGGTCACCCTAAATGGTTCGCAACATTTGGTGTGCGGTTCATGGGGTGATATTTTTATGAGTCTTACCGGGGGATGCATCTGCCCACCCCCGGATCAGAAGGAACTGGTAGAGGAAGACCTTTTGACCTTTCCAGTAGGAATCTCTCGGAACATCGCCTTGCACTGCAGTGGGAGGAATGGATTCATTTGTTCTCACACCTTTTTTCCTCCCCAGAAATTCCTCTCCCTCCTTTATCTAAAAAGACTGTCCAAACAGCTAAGATGATATAGGCCCTGAGATACATTGTTATCCTCAGGGCCTCCTTTGTGAAGCTAATGTAGAGCAAAATGCAATCGTGTAAACAAGTCACAAGCTCTTGCTATAACGAACATCCGTCCCATATTATATTACCACAACGTAACTTCTCTTATAAACAACACAAACTAATTCAATATATTAAGTACTGGAGTGTCCTCTTCGCTGAGGTATCAGTTTGTTATAAAATATGAAGATCTCGCTGTGAGGCTGACTTGCAAGATGAACTTGTTTCCTGTTATGTGACTTGTTTACTTGAGATGAAGCCTCCGTTGTGTCTAATGCATTTAAAGTGCTCTCCGAGATACTTTCAGTCGCTCTGTAAAGCAAATATTATTTTCTTTTAGACGCTCTCCTTCAGGATTATTACAGTGAAGAATAAAACTTATCAAGTTTTCGTAAGTGTTTTCATTTGAAGTAATATTGTTATTTTAATATTGCTTTTTTTTGCAAGTAGTCCTAACGAAATATAAAGAATTAATTAAAAAAAACTAAAACCTGAATAGTTTGTTCAATAAATAATAAAAAAATTCCAAAATATAAAGGTAATTCAACAATAACAAGGGTCTCAACTGTTCACGTCTCGAGCCGGTGAAACTATGGCATTCCCAATTGGGGTATGTTGTGAGGCTAAAGATAGTGGTAGGAGAGGAAATGGAAAGGAAGAAGACGGGATAGTACCTAGATATTCAGAACTGATCACCAAACACGGTTAAAGCCATTTAAAACAAAGTTTCAATTCTGAATGGTGGTCTTACACCTGGGCGATGCTGAGAGTATTTTCCACTCTGGAACTTAATATATTTTCCACTCTAATATAAGTATGAAACATGAAATTTCGCATTACATATTCGTCTTCCGAATATGAGTTTCTCGCCCTTGTCCTGGGCTTAATAATGAAATACCATAAACAGCACCCGTCATCCAATAGAATAAGCTGATTGTCTAGGATACATGAGGGAAATTTTTTTGTTTTGTTTTGTGCAGAGATAATAACTTTGTCAGCAATGTCACAGGGGGTGAGATGACATCAATTTACCTAAACGAAAACCAGAAACGAGGAATTACAACATGCATCCACTGCATTTAACTTCCGTTCCCTGCAGAATTATTATTAAAAACGTCGAGCTCGAGTAAGTTAGGATTTGTATTTGAAAGTTGATGTCGTATCTAATTTCTGTTGTAGGTCTGTCTGTCTATGTAACTCAGGTTCAATTTTATATATTTATATTTATTTATTGAATCTATATCATAAGGTTTACATTTTTTTTGGCCTTGCCTGTCTCACTAGGAACTCCTGTGTCGAACCAGACTAGTTTACAAATATTTTTTAATTATAATATAAAGTACATTTTTCAATAAAGCAAAAAATATTTGACAAAATTTTCAGGTTGGTAGGTAGTGGTAAAAATAATGAGATATACGATTATATTTGGGTGAGGTGACTAATTATTGCACGACCTTTTTCGATGATCCATTGTTTGATCAGGAATTTGTATTTTTTAATATTATTCGATTGTCTTGTTTTGTCAGGTAGGTTAATGTATATTTTAGAAGCAATGTATTTGAAATTTCTTTGACCAAATGTTGTGTTGGTTTTAGGTATTTGTATGAGTTCTTTGGTTTTGTGCCGCGTGTTTACAATATTTTGGGTATTTTTATAAAATGTATGTGTTTTATTTTTAAACAGATGAGTTAAGATAGTTTTTGTGTAAATTGGTCGAATATCTAATACATGGAATTTGTTGAATATATCTACAGTACTTGTTATTATGGGAACTTTAAGAATAACTTTCATAATTAATTTTTGTGCCTTCGAAAATGAATCTATAGCTGATAGTGTTGCACCTCCCCATGCGATTATTCCATATTCAATGAACTCAATGTTTGTTTTGAATGTATGTGTCATTTTTAAAATTGGAACTGATTGTTCCTAGAATTCAGACAAGCGATAAAGTACGAGTATAATGTAATAACTTAACAGAAAATAATTTTATTTACCATTTTCAAAATTGTAATTGATTTTTAAGTAACAATACTATTTTGCTAGTAACAATACTAATTTTAGCGGTCGTTTTAAGATTTTTTTTAGTCTTTTTCAGTCTTTATGTCTTGTTCAATGAATTCGGATTAGTTTTCAATTTAAAAGTAATTTTAAAAATCGGAAATGATTGTGTCAAAAATTCAAACAACCGATAAACTACCTACCTATAATAGTATGTATAGTATTTCCAAAAAAAATAATTCGCCTTTTTCTAAATTGGAATGGAGTTATAAAGAAAAAAAATTATTCCTCGATTTTTAAAGGGGCGTAAGTTTATTTTCAAGTTCTGATAAAGTTCTATTATTATGTTCTTATATTATATCTACAAGTATATAAATATATATTACAAGTCGGTTGTTCCACAGAACTGAAATAAAAAACATAATTTGAATAGAACATTCACAATACTTGAAAATTGACGAATTGTTCAAATTCTGTCTAAATGTTCAAATTGAGTGTCATTTTAAAAATTGAAATTGATTGTGTCGAGAATTCAGACAAGCCTACCTAATATTTCATCATCATCATCATCTTCTTCCCCTTGTCGTTTTCTGGTCGGGGACCCACTGGATCGACGGGGCTCCTCTATACGTCCCTGTCTTGTGCTGATCGTTCGGCCCCCGTCCATCATATTTCAATTTTGTATAATATTTAAATTTATTTATTATTTTTAAAAACATTACATATAACATATTACAATGATATTTGGCTGGCCAACTAAGAAATTAACCTGTTTTAGGACAGTCAAAATGAGCAGATTTATGAAATTTAATTATTGTTTTGTCTATTGTATTGACTTTTACTTAATTATTAAACTATATATTTTAAAAAAATTAAAAAGTTTTGATGGTTAATACAAGAAGTTGCTTACAAGTTTAAATAAATTTTTTTAAATAATATAAACGTAGAGAAGAAATAAAGAATATTCAAAAATGAAAAAGTCAATTATAAAATAAACAATAAACAATTATAAACATGTGTGCTTATCTACTTGAAATTTTACTTTTGATTTTGATGAAATTAATGAACTAGAGAACTAACAATAGATAAAAGAAAGAAAAGAAATTAAAAGAATGTAGAGAATAAATAGAAAATTATTTTAATTGTCATTTTCAAAATTGGAAAGAATGTCAAGTTGTTTAACAAAAACTAAGACAAGCGATAATATTTTTTTTTTGAAAATTATTTTGATTCTATATTTGAAATGTTTATGGTTTAAATTTCATAGCCTAAAAAGACAGATATCGTGATTTTTTACGGGTCTACGCATTTCCATTCAAGAAAGCATTATTTACGACCTAACTGTATTTACTAACATAACATCCCGTGATTTTTGACATAATATCCGTGCTGGTGTTATAATGGTATTGTGTAATAGCGCCTCCTATTGTGACTTTTATACCGAGAAACTGTGAAAGTTTGCGGTCTCCGGTGTTCCCTTTGCTGCCTTGGCTCATGTCTTTGGCGGTCTTTGAAAACATTCGTAAAGTAACTTGTTCAAGAGAATTTCCGTTGTTTTGATATGAATATGATGCAGGAGGCAACTTTTTTATGTGAATATTTTCATTTAATATTTATAATTTATCAAAAATGTGTCTATTTAAATCCATATCTTTGAATTTTGTTTTCTTGATTAAATGAAATTTCGAATTTTCGAAATGGAAATCAACCGATTTTCCGACATCCAATCAAGCTGAAACTTATTGTCAATATCAATGCATTCTTCTTCTTCTTTCGTATGGTGGTTAATGATTCCCCTTGGCCGGGAGACCTGGTGGTCTTCGGCCCCTTAAGTAGCGGCATAATTTGTAGTCGGAGGCCCTCATGCATTATATCTATATATACTTTGGTGACAATCACGCACACACAAGCGAACATTAGAAGAAATTAAAGCACTTAAGACGATAAGAATAATAATATATACTCGCTTTTCTGCCCATAGAAAAAGGACGCCCGGGAAAAAAAAACTTTTCTACATCGAAAATTGCACGAAATGAATATTTTTTTATATTGCCTTTGTAACATTTCGGAATTCTAATATGGAAGTTTTTACCGGGGACGGTGCTTCTAGTTACGCGTATGCCTCAGAAATTTACGATTGCAATCTTTAGAGCGTAGGCTTTAGGTAGATATGCTGTCCTTATTCTGCAGGTAATACAATTGAAGATGCTCCGAGGAACTTTTGATCTTTTCAGCACCGGTGCTTAGTCGGTAAAAACGCACCTAACATATGTTTACGGTTGACATTTGTCACGCAAGGAAAGGTTGCTTCTATGACTCGTTCTTGAGTACAACCGATTTGCCGGCCTCTGTGTTTCCCCCTTCTAAAACGTGGGTCTCTGTCCCATCTGCATTCCTTCCTCTCCTCAAAATGACCCTCCACACGGCAACTAACAGATGACATAGACCTTGGGAGAAATTATTTTCCTCAGAGTCTCCTGTGTGCAGTTAATATAAAACATAAAAACTAAACTTTTGGCTATGAAAATCTCAAATCATATCCAACATCCAACAATACATAGTTCATTATAATACAACAGAGCGCGTTCCATACAGTCTAGTCTAGGGAAAATAATGTTAATTCCTCTATCAGCTGAGCGCGGTTTACCAATACGCAACCTGAGCTGGTTGCAACCGAACTCCATTCAGTACGCAATGAATCGAGAAGTGGCTTCATCTTCAGTACTTAGGTTGCAAGTGCACTATCACTTTGAAGGAAATGCATTGTTGCATTATGCCAGGCACTGAATATACCAGGAACATACAAAGCAAGCGTATCATATGATGGGGTTACTTTAATCAATTTTCGATAACTCACGTCCAGGGCATACGTCATTCCTATGTCTACCTAGGTTAAATTGTCGTGAAAACAAGCTTATGTGCCCAAGCGGTTAAAAAAATTAAATGCCTTTGTGTTGGAAAATTGTATGGCGTATTTAATGCTGATGTGTAAATAATTAAAAAAAAAAGTGTTTGGTGGAAAAAGCAAAAACACAATGATCAAATTCACCTACCAGAATGGGGTACCATTTTTATAAGCTTATTACAATGCTACGCCAATCCCAAAATTTTTTTTTAAGTAAATGTTTATAAGAACATTCAAGTAGTTATATAATGTTTATGTCGATAGATAAATTTCTCTTTTGTTTATGTAAATACCGCACAATAGTAACAGCTCCCAACTGCTTGTAGCCAATGAGACTTTGGCATCCCCAATTGGGGTTTGCTATGAGGCTGCAGGTAGCGGGGAGGGAAAGGAGATGGGGTGGAGAAAGAATGTAAAATTCTTGGCTACTCAGATCTAGTCAACAAAAATGCCATTTCTAAAGCTATTTCAAGCAACGTTCCAATTCTGAACGGTGGTTTTACAACAGGGCGAAACTGAGAGTATCTTCTACTCTGGAACGTGCTGCGAATATAATATATTATTTTAAATGATTAAATCGCGAAAATCGCAAATAATTAAATAAAATTTACGGGGATTTGAACCTACGACTACTGGATCGCTAGTCGAGAGCCTTACACCTCGACCACGGAAGCCATCTGAAAATACCTAATAAAAATTCAACTGAAAATGTGTTTTAGAAACCAACTAATTTGACACTTATATTCTAAGCAACTTTGAAATCACGTTATCCAGAACCATAATTTTAAAGGAAGCGAATAGTTTCTGAGTGTAAAGAGATTTTTTACAAATAATATCCGCAATGATCAAAGTCTCTCCATATATTATGATACCATATTATATTTATTTAAGGTTCGATCATATTTTACCAGAAATGTACAAAGTTCAAATAAAGATACCCGGGATTCTGATCATCTGTAAACCATATATTTTATGCCACATTCAATTTTTCAAACGCGGTGAAATATGGTGTGAAAGAATGTGTTCCAAATTCGTTGCATACGTCATATAATATTGATGCTAATTACAACTTTTACCCTTTCAGAGTGATTGTGAACACGAATTGGATGCAAGCGCCATAACATCGTGTAGTACCACATTGTTGTTTTTTTGACATGCAAAGTACATTTAGTTTTAAAGCTCTGTTTGGTGTCACCTTGTGTTCAAACATGCTAACGAATAATGTCACGCAAGCTTTTGCAAGGGCAATGATTTATCAGATTTCGCCAGAAACAAACATTAACGTGATATATTCTCTTATCTTTAATTTAAAAATAGATATCCATAAACCTATTTTAAATTTTATTCGCTTTTTTATTTTTCTGACCGGTCTGTTTTCAGACAGTTACTTTTATTTTCAGACTGGTACATTTTTGCTTAAAGTTATGATTTTTTAAAAATTTTTGGGGCAGGACTGAATATTTATTTATTTATTTATCAACGGACTTGTGTACAATTTAATGGTATATGAAATCAAAGACCAAACAGAAATAAACATAAGAAAACAGAAGTGACAAGTCATGTTAAAACTTAGCTAGAATTCAAAATAGTTAAAAAATATCTTGAATTGTTTAGAGTTCGACAAAACTCATTTAGGTTTTTACCAAAAAAATCAAGAACTTGACTTGAGATACGTTTTTAGATTTTCACGGCCAAAAGCATTTTCGTTGTTTGTTTTTGGGGTGTTATGCCGTGTTGCGCTACCTCCTTCTTTAGCCGACGTTTCGGACAGCGTTGCAGTGTCCATCATCAGGGCAGATCCGGCAGATCCGACGATGTGAAAAAAGGAGGTAGCGCAACACGGCATAATACCCCAAAAACAAACAACGAAAAAAACTAGACTGGAGTTGACCATTCTACACATTCTGGTCAGTGGTGAATTATATCCGTAATTAGTCGATTGTTGATTGAGGAAGGGCAAATAATTATTTCTGAGTCTAGGGGAAGACATATTGAATGATTTGATATCAAATGAGTTTATGTACATTTTGGTAACAGGTATACATCTATTCATTGTTTTGTGTTTAATTCAAAAAACTCCATTTAATATTCTTTTAAATTAAATTAAATCACATGAATTAATGTTATTATTAGGTTCTGCACTTATTTCATTTTATTCTTGTGACAGCTGTTTCAGGGTTAAAGGTCGTTTTCAAACTGAGCTTAGGTCACGTTGAGACGACTTATTTATATGACTCTGTTTATTCCCACCTAATTTCAAATTTTTATGGTGCCTAAAATGACTTATTAACGGAACCGATTTCCTCAAAATCACTATCACGGTAGATTCTCTACTGAACGGGGTACTTTGAAATCTGTTTCCTTAAATTGAAATGCAATGTTTTCTTAATTGCTTAACAATGACGATACTGCTATTGACTTATTTAAATGTTTGATATTGTTTAGGTCTTAAGAACATATCCATAAGTAGAGGATAAATAATTTTGCTTACTTCAATAAAAAGTATTATATAAGGATCATTCGTTGGTTTATTGTTTTCCAATTATTTAAGTAAATTTAATCTAAGACCATTTCATTCTATGAGTAAGGATTTAGGCTCATTGTTGTCAAACGGAACGTTATTATTCACTAAGAGATGTTCTGCGAATTTTGAAAAAGTGCTTTTATTATTATAATATCTTATATGATCTTTCAATGTAATTGAGAAAGCTTATCCCGTCTGTCCGATACATGTAGCGTTACAGGCGGCGTTGTCACATTTTAATTCATATATGCCACTATTATTAAGTTAAGTAGTTCAATTTTTTCAGGTTTTAAGGCTTGTTCCTGTTATTATTGGTTGGAAAATCTATATTTAAACGACATTTATACTTTATTTTGCTGTTTTCACCGATATTGGACCGAGAAATTCCAGACATGCAAATTTTTCTATGTTTTTATTATTTTCTGTTCTCTATTATTTATTTATTCTGTTCCGGATATTTAAAACTATTTTTAAACTAAACTAGTTTAAACTAAAATACTTCCTCCTGGCCTCCGTGGTCGAGGGGTAAGACCCTTGACTAGTAAACCGAAGGTTGCGGGATCGAATCCCGGCTTGTGCAAATAAATTTTATTTGATTAATTTGTGTTATTTCACAATCAAATCATTTAAAATAATTGTATTATATTTGCGGCCCATTCCAGAGTGGGAGATACTCTCAGAGTCGGCCTGGCGTAAGACCACCATTCATAATTGAAATGGCTTTAGCCGTGTTTGGCAATTATATCTGAATAGCCAGGTACTTCTCCACCGTCCTTTTCTACATCTCCTTCCCCGCCCCACTACCTTCAGCTTCACAACATACCCCAATTGGGGATCACCTCATCTCACTGGCTTCAGACGAGAACAGTTTGGACTCTTATGCGGTATTCACATAAAAAAAAAACTTGAAGAACTTAATAATTTCATTATTAAATTAAAAGTATATGTATCACGATTTTCTATAATCTTGTAAAGTTTAAGTTTAAGTATATTTTACTAAAACATAGGTAACTATAATATACAGATTCTTTAGAGACGTATCCGACTTACACGGATAGTTCCAAACTAATAAACAGTCCTTTATTTGGAATTTAGAGCATAGATATTCAGATTTTTCCATTCCATTGCACTTCTCGAAACATCAGATAGATGCAGATTTATTTCGATTACGTTGCTCTGGGAATAAGCTTTCAACTGAAAATATTTCAACATAATAACATTGATATGCAGGTATCGACGTTGAAATCGAAATATTCGATTCGATTTAATAGTTGTGTCACTGTACCGCTGCAGTGACTGATCTTCGGTTGCCGCATTCTCACATCTTTTGCATCTTGTGCAAATTGAAATTGTAAATTTCAAATCGTGGCAGGTTGCGGTGCAAACATTTTATGATATGCCAGACTAGGATTTTTTTTTCTGAAGATCAGCAGATAAACTATTCAATTAGTTTTTTTTTTACATGGACTCCAGAAAGAAGGCATTCAAATAAGTATTTTTTTACACGAACTTCAGAAAGAAGGAATTTTATGAAGTTAGGACTCCGCATAGAAGGAATTTTTTTTACATTAACTTCAGACAGAAGGCATTCCATTAAGTTTCTTTACATACACTTCTGAAAGAAGGCATTCAATTAAATAATTTTTACATGAACTCCAGAGAGGAGGTCTTTTTGGAAAAGAAAGAAGAGGACGTTCGGGGAAGGAAAAAGGTGTGAGAGTTGGGTAGAAAGCTGGATATCATTGTGTCCGGGAGTAATGAACTTATAAATCTATCCCTCCCATTGCGACGCAAGGCGATTTTCCGAGAGAGTTCTGCTGTATAGGTCAAAATCTCTACCTCAACCATGTCCTCCGATCTGGACTGCAACGCAGTTAATGTAGGCATCTGCTGCCAAGATCCGGACAGACCTCTTCGTAGCGAACCACTATTACAGCCCATAGGAAAATTCAGGTTGAACTGAAACAGGTCTCCGAGTATTTTTTATATAAAGTTTTTATTACATATTAGATGATATAATATATATTTATTATTTTCGCTTCTGACGTCACATAAAAACCGCCTCTAGACCATTTTGTATTAGTAATCTCATCCCTCTACATTTATCTTTGGAATGCTGATGAATCTGTGCAAGGTATTTCATCTTGAATCTTTATCATGTTTGAAATTTCGCTGCAAAAATTTCAAATTCAAATTTTACTCACACCTTTCACATTTTATACAAAAGCACTCATAAATTTAACCGCTGGAATGGTAGAATCGCGTCATCTAAAAATATCATAAAAATGCAATTTATTCAATAGAATTCCAAATCATGAAGTTTTATTTCCATTCGCAATGATCTTCGCGACGATTTCCACAAAATTCTTTTTACCGAAGTGCTTCTTTGGTTACTTAGAAAATATCATCAGAAATATTTGAATTCTTGTCATGAATTTGTGATACCAAGTAGAGGTACCTTTAAAAAAATGTAAGTTTCGTCCACGTCTATGTCAAATCACGGGATATAATAATTCAGATTTTGAAAAAATATTTAACTGTAAAAATATTGTATTATAGGTAGGTACCTACTTTATCGTCTGTATGTATCCTCCATATGGTTAATTCAAATTTAAAAATCAACACTTAAATTCAAAGCAAATTTGAGTTTATTGAACCAGAGATATGCAGGACACATGAAATTAGTATTTTTTATAAAGATGAGTGAAACGGGGGGGCGGAGACCGGATTTACTTTTTTTTTTCAAATGTAGGTTCTGTTTTATCTCGAGATTGATGAAATTTTGCACACAGGACTTTCAAAACAAATTAAGGTCACCGCCTACGTGAGATTTCGAAAACTACCCCCCCCCTTTCCTACCCCTTTTTAGGAGAATTTTGATGTAATTTTGCACACTTGATCCTCAAAATAAAAGGAAAATTACTGTCTTTAAACTCTGCGTAAAGTTAGGGAAACTGCAGTTAGTTCAATTATAAAATTGAAATTGCACCCACATATTTTTTAAATCTTCTGTCTAAAAAGTCTGCAAAGGAAAAACAATTATTCAACATTTATTAATTTAATCACTGAAGACAATATGTTAACAAGTCTCAATCGAAAATTTTAAAAATAAAAATCTTAAAAAGATACGGTCACATCTAGGCTGGGTTCCTGGGTTAATTTCCTAAATGTGACCGTATCTTTTCTGATTTTTCTGTTTCAAATTTTCTATTGAAAGTCACTAATATTGTCTTCAGTGATTAAATATTAGAATTTGTGTTTATTCTCATTAAGTTAAAAATACAAATAAACCCTTATAAATACTTAATACTCATCATAAAGTCGAAATATGAATTACTCATGTGTGTACAGATAGTTTATTTGTTTGGTAATCTTGTTGAATTGATGGAAATAGCGTACGGCGTACGGTTTCACCATCCGTTCTACGGGGAATTCCCTTTCCGTGTATTCTACAGTTTAATATCCGGTGACACTAATAACGCCGGGCAGCCGCCGGCGGTGTCGGCAGCGGTGGCACGCAACTGCAATTAGCGAAACTTCTGTTTGAGCCCGATTTAAATATATATGTCAATTGGAAGACACTACGGGGGAATCTAATTTATACATACTAATTCGCTTCGGAATGATGGATGATAGCGGAGAACACCTTTCAGAATCGAGGTGTTGCTTTTATTAAGGCAGGGCTATACCCACTCACATATAAGAAGAAGGAGAGATACAATAATACAAATGTATAAAGGGAGCGAGCTTATATTAATAACGATAATATTCAAGCAAAAATTGGGAAATCTTTAATAAAACACGACTCGTCTAAAATAGAGCAAGCATATCTCGACAATACCTTTAAGAAGCATGTAAAGAAACACTGTGAACAGAATGACGTGTTTTTTTTAATTTTAGGAGCACACTTATCGATTTTTTTCTATCGAGATATTTTTTATGTAATTACCGTTTCGGCTCGTCAGTATCCCGAGATTATCTTAAAATATAACTTTTTTTTTAGAACCTAGAAACGTAAAGTATTCAAGGGACATATGTTATAAATCGGTAGAAAATGGGAATTCCCAATTCTAGAGAGCCACGTAAGGTTTTCATCGGGTAAGAGTACGCAGATGTTAAGTGTACGCATGGGTAAGTATACGCGGTGATTTAGGATACGTGCAGGTTACCTGGAGGATAAGTTTACGCGGTGAGTAAGTGTACGTGTCCATAAATACATGCATTAATTCCTGAATTCTGAAATGCTATCGCCGTTCTTCCATGGAGCTACGTTCAAGCGACGCGATTGCTGCTCGTCTGTATTTTCAATACTATTATTAGTCTTTGAAATCTACACTAGCAAAATTGTATAACAGGTAGCGGTAGCGTCGCTTGTAAATAGCTACGTGAACGATGGGCGTAAGGGTCGCCTTGTCTCAAGTCACGCGTAGAGTGAGCCCCAAGTGAAAATTAAAATTAACAGTTTAATTAAGTATTATCATGGTTTTCTTATTTGTTTCATCTCTCCCACGGATCAGAAAAGAATTTTATCAGAATATTTTAATAAAATAATGTCATTTTCACGGATGAAAATAGGTACTTCTTTTCTCACACTGAAAACCGTAAATCATTTTGTATGCTGGGATAAGTACGTTTGGGTAAGCGTATATTTATCTATAACTCTATATCTACTTATTACAAACATGTCAGTAGTCTTTATTGGGGAGAGTGGTTCCGTCAAGTTGCACCAGCTAAAGCATTTATTTCCTTAGCTGGAAAAAATATCAAATGGAGAAAGAGTAGCAGATAGTAAGATACAGCATTACAAAAAATAGATCATACGCGTGTGATTGAGGTGATTTTTCAGAAAACGTCGCTGTACAAATCATCAAAATATTATTATTATTATAGTAAAACTTAACTATGTTTGACACTAAATGTAATATAAACGGTAAGTGATGGGGGTAGCAAATATAAAAACGTGAAATGTCCAGTGGTCTAAATATAGTGTCATCCACGTGCAAAGTCGTGTCTAGCATAAACTTTCTAATTAAAGCTGTTTAAAATTGTTTATGGGAAGTGACTTGAAAGGTAAGTATGTTTTCTGTATCTATTTGTAAATAATAAATTTAGATAGAGCGTAAGAATTCATAATCAATTGTACAAAGCCCTTTAGATGATTTCTCACAAAAACGGTGCTCTACAAATTATCCAATTATTACTATTAAATAACTTGTATCAAAGCAAAAAATCTAGTTTTCACGTTAATAAATTGTACTTAAACATAATAACTCGGTCAGATATACATGTACCTGAAAGAGTAAATTAACAATTTCATGTGAAATTTTAAAATTTGCTCAACGAATAAATAATGTGAAATCTCGTAAATATTAAGCCGGTAGTTAAAAATTGGTTGGGTTGCAATTTGTATGCTCCGGGCCAAGTTAAATGTTATTAATTGTGTTTGCTGACAAATAAGTGTTTTTTATCACCAGGGGTCGGCAGCGCTGCTATCACAGCCATTTATCCGGCGCTGCGTGCTTTATGGGGATATCGCGTGCCGGGGACCAGCATCCCTGCTTCCGGGGTATTAATTGGGTCACTTCTCAGCAAGGATTTTGATACATTTCATACTTATTGCAATATTGCTGCTGGAATGTTGTGATAAAGAAAAACTATTATAGACATTGTTTATTTTTTCAAAAGACATTGTTTATCTTGATAGAATTTGGCGTCGATGGATTTACTTATATCAAAATGAAATTTATTTAATTTTTCCAGATGAGAGACGTATAAGTTTCTAATTTTAATTTTTATGTGAATACTGCGCAAGAGCCCAACTTATCCTAACCGTCTGGAGTCAATAAGGTTAAAGCATGTTATTTTGTGAGGCTGAAGGTAGTGGGGAAGGAAGGTGATGGAAAGATGAAGGTGGGAACGGACCTGGCTATTCAGTTATGAAAAACAAATACGGTTTATGCTATAATATACAAAGTTTCAATAATAAATTGTGTTCTTTCACTAGGACGATGCTGAGAATATCTCCAACTATGGAACGTGCTGCAAATATATATAACATAGTTCCGTGATAACTCTTTGAAAAGTCATTAAAAGCTATTAAAAAAATTGTCTAACCTAACGTAACCCATTTGACAATTTTTTTATACTTTTTTTCATCACTTTTAACGATTTTTCAGAGGTGTTGAATCGAATTCATTCTGAGTTTTCCGATCACTACATTGTACATATGTATTAATTGCAATTAAACTTGACACCTGACTTAATCTTGACCCCACATGACTTTAAATGTATTCATTTTAATTAAAACAACAAAAATTAATCAAATTAATAAACATTACTCGCGCACGCCAGAATTCGAACCCGCGTCCTCCGAACTTATAGCCAGAGCCTTACCCCTTGCCCAAGGAGGCGGTCAAATTTAATTGCAGAGATATATTTCGATCATTACACAGATAGTTACCGTAATTATTATGTCTTATTTATTGCGATCGTAACAATTATATTTGGTTTCTTTCTTAAATTTACAGAACTCCATTTTATGAACACTTCGCAGAGAGTCGGATAAAATCAAAAACTTTCTTTTTAGTTTTTGAAGGTAATTTCCATCAATGTAATATATCATTAAAGAAGAAGATAACAATAATAATGTAATTTTAAAAAAAATTGAAAATGAACAAGATACGAGAAAAAATAAAACCAACCCAAAACCTCACGTCTAACTGGGACATACGCTTTATCCAATTCAGCCATTGCGGCAAATATCTCCTGGGAAGTATGTTCACACTGTACTCAGTTACATCACAATAAAATAAGGAACTAATCACCAGGCACATCAAGAGTTCGTTGGAATGTTACACCTGCGGATTCACAGGATATTGCTAATATGAGTACATTTTGTATATTTCATCGCTAAAACATATTTAGGATTCGCGGAACATGACGTCAATTGTTCATCTCTATTAACAACCAGTTCCCGCGGACATTTTGCAAAACATACAAATTACAACGATGGCTGACAGCAGTAACATACAATTATAACGATGATTTCCTCAACGAGGAGATTTGTAAACATTTCCTGTAAGCTATATTATGACATACTATTATTAATAATTAATTAATTAGCGCCATTAATGTATGTTGTTCTGTGCGTGAGTTCTAGTAACGCGTCAAAATCAAACGTCAAAAACTATCCAACGATCAAATATCAAAACTTGTTACGGAATATAATTTGAATGGAAATACGGTAAATTACCTTAATATACGTTTAATCCTGTGTTGATAAACATAACGTTTACCAGTATTTATACAAATTCGTAACAAAATGTGCTTAGTTGTGTTTGTAATTCGTGTATAAATCTTAACATTTTAATAAAAAAGAGACTGATATAATGTGTTAATTTTTGTGTATGAACAATCGAATGCCAAAATATTTTAAGGTTGAAATTGTTTAATAGTGTGTACATAATTACGAAACCAGAAATGTAAATATAATTAGATTGCCACATATGAAGAAATCAATATCACAGAACTGCATAATGTATAAAGGACTAAAAATGAATGATGAAATGCCTGAAGGTCGTGTTTACTGTAAAAATATTTAAAATTACAAAATGAAATATTTTCTTGTTTATATTAATTTATTTTCAAATGTTAAACTAACTCAATAAATAATTTAAAAAATATATATATATATATATATATTTATATATGAAAATAAATGTTTCTTTGTTTGTTCATTATGCGTTCCTAAACCATTCATCCGATGTTTCCATATTTAATAGTGAGCTCTGGCTTTATGAAATAATTTCCTATACTATTCAGCAAATTACGATGAAACTTTGGTGACTTGCTGTGCGCACTCCCGAGAAGGTTTCTATGTATGAGCTCTGGCGTTATGAAATTTGTATTAAAAATGTAATAGGTGGCGCGCGAGTAGTTTGAAGAATGTGTGAATTTCATGTGATTTAGAGGCGGGGAGGTAAGGCGTGATGGGGGAGGGGAATGCTTGAATGGGGGTTCGTGGGACGGGGAAAGCGGGAGAGGGCGGGGCGTGCGTGGGAGGGGAAGGGAAGACGGAAGGGGACGGGAAAAAGAGACTGGACACGCAGGTAAAAAATGATTTATTTATTAAAATGGCATTGCAACGCATGCCGGAAACTCGGTAGTCATTAATAAAATTACCAATATTATCGTAAAACTGAATAAAAGATAAATCGTAAAACAGAAGATTAAATTATTTATTGTTTTTGTAACTGATCTTATTTATTTATCGACTTTCAGTATTCTGTGACTATTTAATGGCAAACGATGATTATTGTTATTGATGATAAACAGACAAAATAGTGATATTTGATACTTATTGTGACAAAGAGGAAATAGCTACAAATGAATAAAGATGGAATGGAAAGATGCATGTCTGAAAGAGATCGAAAAAAACATTGGATTAAGAAGAAAATGAAAAAAGATATTGGCGTAATTAAATATGGAAAAAAAGGCGAATAAAGGAAAAAGGCATAACACATCGCTCAGGGAAAGGACAAACTACTTGATCTAGCAGGACCCTAGAGGGTTCAAACCAACCCCTAATCTATTCGGAACCATTATTAAAAAATGTCGTCTAATAATATGTTATGAGCGCCTAGTTGTATCTTCGCTTATATTTGCCTTTGTGTATACCTTTACAAATAAAGTAATATAATATAATTTATTAAAATTAACAATTTGGTATTACGTACAAAACCACTGAAATTAATGTCATAATTAATTTCTTAGAACAGGCACTGTCTAGTAAGAAACTAATGTTGACTGGGCCTTAATGTACTCACAACTGTATAGCTTGTCCTCAAACATTGTAATTTTCGTATCATTGTGCATAGTATGTAATGTATGTATATCCAATACCGATGTATAATTATTTGGCAGAATATTGTAACTATAGTTTTCAATATCGAACGTACAGTAAAAAAAATAAATATAGATCGACAATATCTCCTTGAGTTAGACTAAAGTTTATTTTACGATTTTATTATTATTAAGTGGTATTCTTAGGCCTCGACCAGAGTGAGGGGCTTGCGCGGTAGCGACAGCGGGCGCGAAATATCAATCGTATGCAAACGCTCGTTGCGGCCACACTGCGGAAGGTGCGACAAGCAAATGGTATGGGCCACCGCGCAAGTACCCGCCTGTTCACTCTGGCCGAGGCCTTAAGAATGATGCAGTTTCCTTATTTTTAAATTTCGTTAACTCGCACCGCAGCCACGAGGAAAATAATTTCCCCCGAGGTCTATGCCACCTTTGGGGATGCTGCATGTAGGGAAAGAAAGAAGAGGAAGTTTAGGGAAAGTAAAAGGTATGAGTGGAAGAAGAGAACAATGCATGCTGCTCCGATAGGTCTTAATACAACAATGGCTAATGATGATAATGTACATAATTTTAGTGGATTTACTTCGATGTGTTCAAGTCAAAATGTACCAGCTCTGAAAACTGATTAATCAAATTGCTAACATTTTGGAACTGAAAATCAAACAGTAATTTGTAATGGGGAAAATAGATTGTGTGTCAGAAAATCGGGAGACGAGTAATAATTATGTTGCGAGAACAGATATATATTCATCCTAAACCTACGGCTAGAGTCCACTGAACCGGTTCAGTGAACGACGTCTCATGTGATATGGGTAGTATTGGGTGGGGAACTCGGGTACGTACTGAGGGAATGTTGGCCGGAGGGTGTAAATCATGACTAAGGGAGGCGTGAAATAGAAATATGACACACTTACTGGCGGTATTTTGATAAGATCAATATTATTTCCGATACGGGAAATATTGGCCATCTATCGAGTTTCATGTAAACTTCTGACATGTAGAAGTTTGAGCGTATCGTTTGCGAAATGTTGACGGGTTTAAATCATTCTGATTTATATATTTTCGGTGCGGAGCATTTTTGTTACTATTTTAAACATTAGATTACAAAAGAAATGGCAAGGATTTCTAACATTGAATTATTACCATATATATATAAAATAATAATAATCTAAATATATTAATATATTATTTTTTTTATTTGGGAGGAAGGTGCTTCTGGAATCATTTATTGGATCACCATCGCCGGTGCCATATGTCGCCCCAAGTGGTTTGCTATGTTTGGTGACTAAGCAAGGGTGCCCGTGCTCATGGGGTGAGATTTGTCCGGATCTTGGCGGCGGATCGGAAGATACTGGTTGAGGGAGCCACCCCACGGTGGTCACTCATCGACACTGACCCCCAGATTCCAACCCACCACTCATACCGTTTTTCTTCCGAGAACTTCCTCTCCTTACTTTTCTATAAAGACCCACGACGGATTAGGATTAGAAAGAGGAATTATTTTTCTCAGGGCTTCTTGTGTGAAGCAATAGTTAAAAAAATATTTGTTTCTTGTTGAACACAGGACAACATTGACTCAATTAAACACAGATAGTATATTATTAGGGATATTTGCGTAAATTCAAACTCCGTTAACATTACGGCACTACATCTTGGGGCAGGGTTTGATCTCTTCTGTGGGTGTTCCCTATCAACTGCTGTCTTAAGCCATATCTTATTTAGTTTTCCTCGTCTGTCTCACCAGTCTAGTCTTCATTGTTTTGTTACATTATCACTTTCGCCCAGGAGAAAAATAAAGACACCAAATAATTATATATAAAGAACTGTAGCGCATCCGGCCATGTGTTTACCATCCTATAGGGCTGGTAGAAGGATACTGAAAATGTACTATTGATTCCTGATGCAAGTATATTTGGAATTGGGGGAAGACACAGCAACCCTGCTGAGCGGAAGCCTAGTCGATATTCTCTGACAGATGTGTGTTCAAACGATTATTGACAAGATAAGATACGAATCTATCAAGAGTGAATGAGCATAAGAGCACGCGTGAATGTGTTTGTGGTCGATTCAAATAACAAAGTCGCTAATTTGATGCCGAGTTGTGGACCAATCGCCTGTAAATGAACGTTTGCTTTTGTGGCTAAATCATTTGTTCAGCGAATCGTTCTTAGTCTTTTGGGTGACTTGATTAAAGATTTTTTTAAAGAAATGCCGATAGAGTTAGAAAATATATTATTGCATGTCGCTATGAAAATTATTCTTATTTGTAGTGATTTTAGATTATTTATTGAAGTCATTCTAGTAATTCTCAAGATTTAAACATGAAATAATTTACTATTTTTTAATTGATAAACTAATGTTCAAGACAAGATTTTTATGCATAGCACAAATATGTAACAAATATTAAAAGCAATAATTATTAGCCTGAAACACTCATCCATATTGAAAAAATCTCCCGAGAAAAGGTACATGTCGCTGTCGGGACTCGTACACGCATCCCTCTGATTGCCGGTCAAGAGCTCCTGACCGGCAAAGACCGAGAACTGGTCTAAAATGAATAGGTGCATGTACCATCTTGTAAATCTCTTGAACCAATATCAAAACTCGTAGATTTGTAAATATTGTCAAGTTGCTTTATTCATTAATTTTGCGCAAGATACAGATAATAAACAAGAAACTGATACTGAATTCCATTAAATAACTGTCTTCACAGAATACTCCCACCTTTATCTAAAAATGGAAGAACCTTTTGTATATTCCTGTCTAGATGTGTTACTTACAGGCTTTTGTAGAAATATTGTATTCCAAAAGTTCTTTCGGGAGACACGGGGGCTTATTGATTGCTCAGAAAATAGTTAATGTTAAAAAATATTTGGTAACACGATATTTTAATAGCTTGTCCAATTCTATTGTCCCATATAATGGAATCTTCTATGGACATAATGCCTTCAAAGCATTACGTATCAGGCGTAAAAGCGGTAAACAAAATGTCAGATGAAAACACCCGTGAACAAAGAAAATAAAAATATTATTTTTAGTCATCTTTTGTCTTGGCTCTTTGAGTACAAATACCTAACGTAGATTTTTTTATTTTCACTTCTTCAAACAAAGCAAACTTATTTTGAGGCACCATTTTAGTTCAATGTTAATAGAATATATTTGACCACTTTATTTGTTAATAGTTTTACCACAATAGTTTTGACCACGTTATTTGTTTAAAAAAACCAACATGTTTCGTAAGCAATGCTTACTTCATCAGGGTTCACTTAAAACTAATTACAACATCAGACATAGATTGAGAAGGTGACTATGGATAGGCGGGAGTGGTATGGGGGAGAGTGTAAAGGGGCATAATTCGTCTAAGACGAATCACACTTTTAATTTTGATAATGGAATTGAGTTACTAATTTTAATGTAATTCATTTGGACAAACTAGAAATATTAGAAAGAGTGTAAATATGAATTCAGATATTATAAATAATTAAAAAATATTTTTAAATGACCCGTTATTAAACTTGTTCCTTGGTAAATTGTGCCATATTATCCTCCTCCCCCTTCCCACTCCCACCTACGCATTAACACCTTTAAGTGTATGTGTATATATGTAATTAGTTTTAAGTAAATCCTGATGAAGTATAATCATTGCTTACGAAACATGTTGATTTTTTAAAACAATATAGGTGGATAAAAATAAGTATAATTATACATATTTTAAATTATGAATTGACTGTCACAGTTTTAATAATAATAATATTTGGCTAATTTATATAGCGCCGTTTTCGTGAAAAATCACCTCAAGGGCGCTGAATATATAATGTGCCAAGATTTCTTTCGTTTGTACCCGTCGTGTATCGGCGAATCTACCAAGGATTTGCTAGTAGCTCACTTCACTTACCCCGATTTATAGTAATTTGTACTTTAACAAATGCTCCCAGCCTACCAAAATATATTTAAGGAAATGATGTATCTTAATATTATTCTACCTTGTAGTTTCGCCACTTGCAAACAAATTTATTTTATGAAAAAAACGTAGTTCTTTAATTTATTTCATATTTAATTTATCTGTGAAAAAACGTGATTTCAATACTAAAAGTGATAGCATTGTATCATTGAAGAATAATCAGATAAGATCCGAATAACCTTCAAAAGTTATTATAAAAGAGCGTTAATTATTCGAATATAAAAATAATTTTCCTAGTACCTGTATTCATTTACAGAAAAAATCAAAAGACTTGTTTTTATTTTTAAGAACTCTTATCAAGCTGGGAAATTTAAAAAAAAACTCAATAATGTTTTTTTTTTTAATTATTATTATTATCATTTATTTATTTTAAATATAATTTAAATTAAATTATATTAAAATTGAATTTAATAATGTTTATTAAGTTCTGCAAGTGTTTTCGTTTTTTATTATTATGTCAGCTTTTTCGGCTTACAAGGCTATTTTCAAACTGTCAGTTTGAATAAAAAACTGGCCATTTTCAAACTATCAGTTTGAATAAAAAACTGGCCATTTTCAATTAAATTTAATAATAAACATTATTAAATATAATTTAAATAAATTTTTTTAAAGATTAAATGGAGTTCCACGAATTGAACACAAAAAAATTTCGAATTATTTTTTTGTAACATTAGAAAAAAAAAACATTTCTCTGAATTTATTTATATTAGCTCCACACAGGAGAAAAACAATTTCCCTCTGGCCTATGTTATCTTTGAGATACTGTGTGAGTGGTATTTGCAGGAAAAAATAAGGAGAGGAAGTTCTGGGAAGGAAACATGTATGAAGAGTGAGTAGGAATCTGGGGTCAGTGTTTCCAGAAGTTACACTGTGGTGCAAGGCGATGGATAGGTCGAGAAAGTCTGGCTGGTGAAGTCAAAAGGTCTCCCTCGAACAGTGTTCCCTGATCCGGCCATGCCTAGAAATGCCTAGACAGACCTCACCCCATGACCCCGGGCACCGTTGTTAAGTCATCAAACGTAGCGAACCATTTGGAGTGACCGATGGCAGGTTATCCAATAAATAGATGCCATGCCAAGGGTAAAGAATGTTCATTATTACCAAAACCACATACTTTTCGAATTGATCATTTCTGAAGGCGAAATGCTTGAAAACACAGTTGTAGTTCAAATATGATCTCTTTTGAAAAAGGACAAGTTAAAGTAAATGATAAAGTAGATGTTAAAGTAAATGTTAAAGTAAATTCCAGTGTGATTTTGGCTACGTCTCTCTAATATGGTCCCAACCACTAATTAAAATCACTTTACGCTTACTGAAAATATGCAAAATCCTTATTTTAATTAATCCTTATTTATAGTTAATAGAAAATCACAACACTCATTAATAAATATGGTTATTTAAAATGCAAATGAGTTTAAATGTTTTAGTGCGTTCAGACCAAAATGTGTTTAATTTTGTCGGGATTAACATATCACAATAGTTTTGTGCATCCATTGAATCCAACGCATATGCGAGTTTATTTATATTCGTGTGTGGTTTAAATTAATTAATTTAAATCTGTAATTTTCCAGTTAATTGGAATGACCCGATTAAATCTCAGCAACCATGATGGTTTCATACAGCCAGTTCGGTCGTTAGACTGAAAAAAATAACAGCCACTAAATGTTAAGTGCGCCTATAAAACTGGAAAGAGTCGGCTTTCGTTTTATTCGATCATCAAACGTATTATTGCAAAATCTCTATGGCGATTGAAATAAAAAGGGGGACGCTTATAGGAAAAGATTTTGTTAGCCGTGAATCTTATTTTATTTTACACCTGGTTTAGTGTTGAAACTACTTTTGAACTTGTCCATATATCCCAAGGTTGTGTTTGAAATAAAGTCCTCTCCTTTGTTCCTCTCCTTCGTTACAAATCCTTACTTGTAAATCAGAATAAAGAAGAAGATGACTAAATCCTACCTACCGATCCCAGTTCAAAATATTATTTGTGCAATAATTTTGAAGTATCGACATTTATCAGTTGAAACATTGTCGCGATCGTGACCATACCAATTATTGAATCTCTCGCAAAATCGATTTAAACATCGCTTTCACGTACTAGTTATTTGATATTTTAATATTAAACAACTGGGTGTAACTGTACCTCCAAAGTGACCCTGGATAAATGAACAAAATCATTAACCATTTGGAGAAAAAGCATTATCGTATCTCTCGTTTCCTAGTAACGTAATCTAATGTTTTTCGGTCCACGTCAGTGTTAATCGGACACTATAACACATACTAATGTAAAAAAATACCTCTGTATATGTATTTATAAAATGTATATTTGCATTTGTATTTAAAAATGTTAAAAATAACTTTCGATATTATACATAAATTCTTTATGTCATAAAAGCAACTTCCGAATTCAAGAGTCGATTTTTTTGTTCTTTTCTTTTGAAAGGGATATTGTAAACTGGGAGTTTTTCTAGTATTCTGATTTCCTTCGGGTCGTTTTTACATTAAATATGGATATGGCCTAGTTCAAGTCCACAATAACTGTGTGAAGTAATACACTTTGTCAATTGAAAATCGAATCTGGTACCTTATCAAATTTTTATTAAAAGTTTTTTTATTAGATTTATAAATTGTTATGTTTGCCTAATCTACAGGCAGACATTAGTAATTGTGTTAGGGTTAAGAATAATAGGTCCTTGTTACAAACTGGGGTTAAAGTTGTATAAGTCCGCTTCACATGGATAAACATGGCGTCGAACACTTCGCGTAAGTAAATTGATCTAAATAAAATAAAAATTTAAAATGCATATATTTTTGTCTCCCCCGACGTAAATACTATTTAAATAAGAAATATTTCCTATTAACCGTGAGGCGGAGTAAGACAAATAACAAAAAAATGGTTTCTTATAATGTTTACATGTTTACAATATAAACTTCTGGGTCTTACGATCGACCATAACTGTCTAGGAATTGAATCTAAGAGCTTGAGCTATCGTCATCCGGGTGTATCTAAATGATGGACATCTGTCGGAACTTGACATAAGCTCTAAGCCTAACGGCATAAAAAACAATTGAAATTACGAGCCATTCAAGGACACTACATAAATAAAAACCATTTGGTGTTTTGTTTAGTAGAATGTTCGTTTGAGGCTCGTCGGATCGACAAAATGAATTATAAATTATTTTCAATGTCAAGTGCCCGATTTACGCTTCACAGTTAAAACCCGCCTTCACTCCTATACAAACCGAGAGCTTAACAATTATTGTCATTAATTATTTGTAAGCCGGCAATCTAATTACAATGTGTTGGTTTTCAGTCTACACAGAAGTGTTTTGTAGAACCTGTCTCATTATTTCTTAAGTTTTTGTCACTCTATTCTACGCAAAGGAAAATAATGATTAAGCTCTCTATCTTATTAGTACACTTCTAAGAACACTTTCTTATGAAGCAAAAAAAATATAATTGACTAGAATTGTACATTTCAAAATAAGTAGAAATTCTCACCGTATGAAATTGATTTTCTTTTATTTCTTGGTAAAATGAAAGGAAAAGATTATATTCTTAAAAGTTTGACAAGTTGTAATTCAGTTCAGTGATAGTTCATAAATATTTAATTTTTCACATGCAGCAAACACCTTGTGGGAATACATAATTATAATAAACACAATAATACTTTGTTTTAATTCCACTTAATTTTTTTTTTATCCAACAGGTTTCGGTTCAACCTGAACCTTCCTCAGGGATGAATAAAAATATATTGAACATAATAGAGATATACATGGTATTTAAAAGCAAATGAGAAGAGGGAGAGAGAACATCAATTTAGGTGGGGGCGATGGTGGAGGTGGCTAAGAGGGAAGGGTGAAAGTGGACAAGGGGTAATGGGAATATTTATAAAATGGGGCTATTCGACAAATCTAATTTTCTTATAAAGTAAATATCTTTTATTTATTTTTAATACCTTTTTTATCTCAAGGACTTCAAGATTATTATTTATTACTTCAAGATTATCATACTCATAAGGGCTTCAAGATTAATAAGTGATGAAGAAATAATCAAGTGGAATAAAAAAAAAGTGTTATTGTGTTTGTTATCATAAATGTTTATTTAAAAATTTAAAAATAGTCTTACTAAAAATCGTCGTGATAATTTATTGATAGAATTAAAAATTATAATAATAATGTCCTGAGAATAACCATAAAAATATGACACTTTGGATTCATTGCAGCACTTTAAAACCGTGAATTTCTTGATTTTTTTATTTACGCACACGTAATGCATTTATTTTATTAAAAAAACATCACTTTCGCGGAAGTGTTATTAATTTCAGTCGGTAAAAGCCAATTAAAAATAATGTTTCAGAAATACCGTACTTTATTACGATAACACGACTAAATTGACAACATGATATTATTAATGGATTAAAACTGACAGAAAATAACACAAATACTACAAAATATATTGAATTATATAAAAATAATAATATATTTGTAATTAGGTTAGAAATTATAAACAAAAACATGGTTTGAATCACAAAACGCAAACTGTCATTTTGCCGGGAAAATCACGCGCATGGCGCGTGCGCCAGTGTTCCATAATTCAATGTTTCCAGTTCTTAATAATGTAAAATTATTATTATTGCTAGCATAATAAAATGTCCTGCATTAGTTCAATAATAACTAAATGGTTGATTGGCTTGGGTAGGGAGGAGTCAGAAAAACTATTATATAATGTGACTTAAAACGATACACGGTTACCTATGAATGGCACATTTAGTAAAAACTTAGTACATAGGTATTAATTAAAAAAAATAATAATAATTTAAATTGCATTTGGCACTATACACACTTTGGTTCCTTAGAACAGGCAATCTGCCTAGCTAGGAACTAATATCGACCTAAAACAACGTAATAACACTTGTATTCATTTTAAATATATTCTCTTTTTATGTAATATTATTTGTTAATTTGGCTTTAAATGTATCAAATGTAAATAAATAAATAAATAATATACCTATATAATGATGCTATTGTTATGATTTGATTCTTTCCTTTATAATAATTATCAATCTTTCGATAATAATTGCAAATGACCCAAGCTAACGAATTCCATTACTAAATACCCGGCTTTACAGCTATTTTGGGTAAAACAGATAAAATTTTAAACGCACCTAAATAAAATATCTTCGAGCCTATCAGCGCGGGTACAAACGAAACCCCAATAACGCGTACCTAAAGATAACCGGGGTGCTTGGAAATAAACACATTTCAAGAGTCAGGCAGTGTTTTAAGGGCTCATCGTTAATTACGTCGTCTCTCAAAGACCGGTCTGACCCCTGACCTGGGGAGGGATGGGGAGAGGAAGGAAGTCCGCACAAATCGGCCTCCGAAATAAATTATTCACCATCCGTACGGTTCCACTAATAAAACCAATTACTCCGGGTGTCTCCTGCCGCATGTCCATCTCGAGTTACCGTTTGTCCTCTCGCCGGGCCGTTATTGGGGAGATTAACACATTTTGCCCAAATTTAAAGAGCAAAAACTATTTTGGAGCAGCCCTGAATTTGACTACGAGTCAAATATTCCGATAATTTAGGAGAATATTCAAATTTTTGACAAGATTTATCGTGTTCTCTATTTGAATCTATGTAACTTAATTTGTGATTATATTTTTAGAAAGTCATTATGGAAATTAGAGGATCTATCTTCATAACCCATAAAGCACAAATCTGTTTTTTTTTAAACTAACGATGTTCTTAAAATAAGAGTTTTCAGAAATGTATCTCATCATCAAAAATACTAATTCGGGTTGACGAGAGGAAAGGCTCTTGAATCCCAATCCGAAGGTCGCAGGTTTGAACCCGGCGCGGCGTGCGAAAATAAATTTTATTTGATTAATGTGTGTGATTTCACAAATAATTAATTAATAATATACAGTACATTTGCGCCACGTTCCACAGTGGAAGATACTTTCATTATCGCTCTGGTGTAAGACCACCATTCAGAATTGCATCGTTGAATTGAAATGGCTATGGCTGTGTTTGTAGACCAGATCTGAATAGCCAAATCATTCCCCGCCTTTCTCTTCCCCATCTCCTTTCCCTCATTTCTACCCTAAGCCACACAACATACCCCAATTGGTGATGCCATAGTCTCACTGGCTCTTGTGCAGTATTCATATTTAAAAAAAACCCTTCCCCAATGATTTCGGATTCGCTTTGAATGTGTGGGTCGTTTTGAAAATTGGAACTGATTTTCAGTTTAGTTAAAGTACTTTTTTTACATTATTTCCACACAGGATACCATTAGGAAACTTACCAGATTTTTTTAAAATTCTATTTTTGAAATATGTTTTTGTTTTCTTTAGATTTTTTTAATTTTTTTTTTCATAAGTCTGCGCTTTTCAGCTAACATTTATTTATTTTGTTATTTATTTAAATACATGATTTATTGAAAGTACATACAGTTTATTGTGATATTTCACCCTCCATGCTAGGGATGCTAGGATTACAAGTTTAGATGAAGAAGTTAAAGAATTATTGGAAAAAAAAACATGCAATTATCAATGATAATATCCCGTGACTTTTCAAACAGTTTATGATTTAATCACCATCATAATACTCTGCAAAGTCCGGGAAATCGTATAGCGTCAATAAAGCAGGGTAACTGGTAACAACCATCTATAATGGAGCACCTCGCAGGTAGTTTAAAACTTCAATGTTCCGCATTGCCCGTACTATGATGCTATACGGTAGTATTATTAACTGCGCTTGATAACACTGGCACTGGCGACAAATTATGCGCCACCGGTAAACTGGAGCGACGCGTTAGCTTTTAAAATCCATATTAATTAATTTATTTTAACAATACTTTTCAGCATACTCGCATATTCTGCCACACATCGGAATACGGCGGATAGACTTATTCCTTCTGAATAGGATATTTCCATCGTTTTTTATTCTCGAAAAAAAATTAACTAAAAAAAAACGGTAATCAGAGTATTTTTATAATGACAACTTATGTGGGTGGCAAGTAGGAGGTACTTGAGAGGGAGGGGGTAAAAGTAGGCGTGGAGAAAAAAAAATATTGTCATTATTACAATTATGCATACCCATGAAGTGGTTTCAAAATTGGAAAATTTATTTTAATTTTATTCATATGTTTTATACATTTTCTGTAATGATTAAAAAAAAGTAATTCTCATTTATACGCCCATATGGCTTTTACATTAGTTATGTAATATTAATATTTTTTACACAGGAGTAGGTTTAAAAAAAAAAAATTCTTACATTACTGTGGCTTACAATTGGATAAAATTGAAAAGAAATATCATAAAAATAAACTGAAATAATCAGAAATAAAATTTTGAAAGTATGTTTTATACATTGAAAATAATGACCCGTTTTCGATTTTTATTCGTTTTACTCATTTTTTTTATAATTTGTCTTTATATTACAGTACATTGGTTACAGTGATGAGACAGTTTACAGATATTAAATGATATTTCATGGTGGGTACCTATGATATATTTCTTTGAATGTCTTATTTGTAATTACCTGGTGATATGCGTAGTATATATGTGCGTGAGTGTATGTGAGAGTATGTTTTTATGTGGGAGAAGTGTATGTGCATTGAATAGTTTATATCATTGACATGATGCTCTTTTTAAATGCTCATTATCATCTCAAGAGAAATCATCTCAATAACGCTGTACAATTTATTATGAATAAGCACTACCTTAGTATATTAGATTTAGCCTAGAAACTAGACGTTATGCAAATCTTGAAATACTTAGTTATAACATAATTCCTAACTGTAATGATAGCCCGTTCCTCTTGGAATGCTAGGGCTTATACGTGCCTCAAAACTTCAGCCGAAGTCGTTGACACGACTTTTTTAAAATAATTTCGGCATAACAGATATTCTGGCAAAACATAGCATGACAAGAGGAATGGTGCTATTGAATGACATCGCAGAAACACTGGTTATATACAAGTATTCTTTAAATAGCCTTAAGTTTTTTTTTTAATAATGATTAATGATTACCTAGATGTTAAGATTTGTCTAAATGAGATTTGTACAGTAACTGGAAAAAATAAATCTGTTGTACAATAATAAAAAATATAAAAATATTTACAAATAGATACAGAAACATATATAGCTGATAGTAGCGTGTATTGCGGTGTCTCGAAAGTTGCGTATGATCTGTAGCTATTCAAAAATGTAAAAATAAATGAAATTGGTGTTTACCATTAGCTCGCTAAAATAGCCGGAAGTTTTGAAACAAATTAGATTTCGTGATTCCGGAAAATAATAAAACGAAGGGTCCATATTTTATATTTTGTATCAAACTAAATTTTTATTCCATAACTGTAGTCCATAGAATGCAAAAAAATAATTTTGAAACGTATGTGATGTGTTTGTTAAAAATATAAAAAAGAAAATAACACTTTTTCCTAAAATCGAGATACTAAACAATAACTACACCAAAATTTTTAAACAAAATACAACCAATAAAAAATAATGGATGCTCAATGGATAACATGTTATGACAACAGTAATTATTGTAAAAAATATTACTTACAATTTTTTTTAAATACATGTTTTAGGTGTTTTTTCTGATTTTCAATGCATTTTAGTGAGCTAATAACCATTACAAAAAAAATTACATGCAGTTCTTATTTTCTTCGTAAAACGCAACTTTTAAGACTCCATGCGTTTCTGAATTCAAAATCTGAAATAATTGACGCACAGGTCACTTCCGAAAAACATACTTTAATTAGAAAGTGAATGCTTGGCGAAGGTACGAATTTTGACGCGGAAGACATTATATTATTTAATAACTCAGGTACGGGATATACGTCATTCCTATGTCTACCTACGTTAAATTATCGTGAAAACAAGCTTATGTGTCCAAGCGGTTAAAACACTGGACATTGGATGATTTTACATTTGCTTCCCGCGTCACTGTTGGTTTAGGAAGATTAATGCCAAACTCAGTATTTGAAGATGTTTGACTAATCAACTGGACGATCTATGTGCCCGTCAGAAATGCCAAAATGTGCTTTGTTAATGCAATGTCTCCAAATGATGTACCGCGAGTGAGCTTTTCGGGATTTTTTCAGGAGAATTTTAAAAGCGTTTAAGATGTTTGGCAAACAGAAGTGAGAACGAGGGGTGCAAGCGGGGCCCCCCGGTCTGACAAGCCCCACTCACGGAGGATCAGTAAGAATAATTTACGAGACGGTTATTTCGGGGTCCTAGTTAAGGCTACGGACAAAACTGAATAATTAAATGAAGAATGAAAACACTCAACAGTGCAAACAGGACATTAAAGATTTGTGCGTTTTTTCAAATTCTTTGCAAAATTGGGAATTTTTGGCGTGATATTTAAATGGCGAAGAAATTGGTTTGCATATTTTAGGACATTTTCGCGTTCTCAAGAGATTTTTCATTGTAATTATTTATTAGTATTCTATCTAAGTCTTTCTTATACATTTGAATAAATTTATCGATTGATCACATATTATGTGAAATAAAATATATCACAATGTCTACATCAATTTAATAAGTATCTATGCTAACCGAAACCATCTTATCTCGATAATCCTGATCTTTTATAATTCATATTTTTAAAAAGTATGTTGTATGGCTTGAAAGTTAATACATGAAAAACCATGTTATACCGGAACATTAATTTGCTCTATACAGGGTGTTAAGATACGCATCTGACCTACTTTAACCTATGTATAATCCTGAGATACGATTTGAGATTATCACGGTAAGTCGTGATTTATTTTTGGGGTATTACGCCATGTTGCGCTACCTCCTTAACGTTTCGGTTATCATTACAGTGTCCATCATCATGGCAGATATGTAATCATTACAGTCCCCAAAAAAATCATGATATGTAATTCCTGGTGGCCGGTAACTCAGAATGAAATCAACTCATTTCAAAAGTCATTAAAAGTGGTGAAAAAATTACAAAAAAAAAATTGGTTAAAAAGGTTACTTTAGGTTAGGTTATGTGTTATTTTTTCCAAGCTATTAATGACTTTTCAAATAGGTGTTGATTTGAGTTGATTCTGAGTTGTCATTGAACCGTAATTCCTAAGGTTATTTTTGAAGAAAAATTATATTTGGATCGCATTTTTTCCCATTAAAAAAATCAGTAGTTTTCAAACAGTTAGAGTCGCGTGGGGGGCTTGGCGGTTACTCAGCTGAGTGACCAGTAGGACAAGTGAAAACAAAAATTTAAGAGAAAAACCTCAAAAATATCTCCGGATACTGAAATTTCATTATTATTTTTTACTCCACTTAATGTCAACAATCACAGGTCAAAAAAAGGAGCGATTGTTTCAAAGAATTAGAGCAATTCATAAAATTTCAAAGTAAATTTTCTATTTATCTGAAAGTTGGGTTAAAAAATGTGTCTTGAAATGATTTGTATAATTAATTGTTTATTCTGGCATTTAAATTATTGTCGTTTTTTAAGCAACTCAGATATGGCGATAATAATTACAATTTCCATCTACAGTCGGCGGGAGAATCGTTTTCACTTTATTTAGGTCGTTTTTCGTACTGATAATTTATTTTAATTACAGTTCGCTGTAAACATAAATCACCGGACGAGACAGAATAAAACATTACTCAATGGAGATTACCAGATACACCTTTTAATCGCGAACGTTATTTAACTTAGGCAGAACCTAAATTATAATCGTGATGCTTTCTTGGCGAATTTCCTGGACGCGACGAACTGGAGGATAATTTTATTTAACTACTTATAAAACAAAACAATCTGTTTACAATTTCTGATAAAACTCACTAAATTTGTACTCTGGCATCATGAAATTTGTATAGATTTTGTGTCTGGATGTTAATAGAAAAAGAAGACTATTGGTATGTCAATTTCACTACTTGAGCGAAGAATGAGCCTGTGTCCAGATTGACATATCAAATCGACTTATTAAATATTTAAAAACTAGATATAATAGTTTAGAAACGTCAGTGGTCAATAAAAAAATAGTTACCACACTCAGATGTTCTTGCACAGCATAGCAAGACAATATGAAAGACAAGACAAGAGGAATGATGCAATTGAATGAAATATTTTAAACAGTAGATATATTTAATTACGCTGTAAATAACCTCAACACTTTTTTGTATACCTTTCTTCCCAAATGTTACCTTTGTTGAAATAATACTCCTTGTACTGTAAATTACCCAAATTGTTGTTTTAATTTTTAATTTGGGATACCCTTTTAATACCGCCGCCCCGGAAACCATTCATTTGATAACCAAAAGCTCTGGCGTAGGTCACAGAGAGTGGTTAGCTACGTTTTGATGACTTAACAGGGGTGCCGGGTTCATGAGGAGAAGTTTTCTGGTTCGTGACGATGGATTCATCTGTCCATCGCCTTCTTGGCACGCTGGATTGGAAGATTAGTTGAGGGAGATTTTTTGGCCTATCCAGCAGGATTATCTCAAAATATTGCCAATGCACTGCAGTGGAAGGGATTGATTCATACTAGTGGACACATTGACCTCCAGATTCCTACCCATCCCTCGTACCTCTTTCCTTTACACTTTCCTCTATTTCTAAAAACGACCCTCCACACAGTATTCCCTAAGATGGAAGAGGCCCGAAGGAAATTATTTTCCTCGGGGCCTCCTGTGTGGATCTAATGTAAAAAAAACTCATGAAATGTTTCAATAAATAGAAATAATATTTTGGTAACGCTATTGATAAATGAAACATGGTTATGACTTGTTCAAGGTACCACATGGAAGCGCAGCGTAGCAAAACAAGATGAATGGTGGTATTGAGTAATATATCCAAAACAGTAAATATATTTACTGTTTAAATAACCTTACTTTTTTGTTTATCTTTCTTCCCAAATATTAACAATATTGAAAACAAACCTGTGCGGTAAACGGATGATTAATATGTCGTGGATACAATAATTTAAATAAACGAAAAACATTCAAGTTGTGGAGCGGAAATGCTCCAATACCAAAGCAATCAATACTAGAACATCTCGGTGCAAGCTTCATCGAATCTCAATACCTCCTCCTGACTGTCTTGACAGAGATTGGCGTTGGCGCACTGTGAAACGCGAAACTCTCGAGCTCGGGCTAAATGAAAGTTTCTCATTAACGATCACAAAAGACGACCATTATTGCAATTCTCAAACATAACAATGAGAGAAGCACCGCCAAGCCGTGTCTGCCAACAGCCAACAGTCAACAACCAACAGCCAAGGAACTGGGAACGCCGCTGTGTCTTGGAAAAGATTAAACCCTGCTATATTTGAGTACGTTTTTATTGTAGGGTGTTTGTTTTGCTGTTTTCTCAGAGCAAATATAAGTTTTGTACAAAAATAAACATAGTTTGGAGAAAATGCTAAAAAGTTTAAAAGATGTTCGCTGCTTCGTGTATACAAATATTTCAGATACAATTGCAACCATACCCACAGATTACATACTAATTTTATAAATCCATTCAATTATCAAACACATCTATATTCGAGTACGTTTTTATTGTACGGTGTTTGTTTTGATTGGATCAAATATAAGTTAGTTCAATAATACACATTGTTTGGAGAAAAAGCTAAAAATCTTTAAAAGATGTTCGTTGCTTCGACTATGCAAATATTTTAGAATTAATTGCAACCATACCGACGGATTATCTGAAGACGGATGGGTTGCTGTATTCATATAATATTTTTGGTCAAATGGAAAAATTTCATTAAATGAAATAATAAATATAATCATTTCTTCAATAATTAAAAAAATACGTTTGGGAGTTCTTTTTACAATAAAGGAAAATAAATTTTCACATTAATCAAGCACTTTGTGGGTATATATAATTAAAATATTTAGAACAAAATAACTTAGATTTAATACCACTTTATTGTATAAATCTTTAATTTCTAAAACCAACCGGTTTCAGTCCAACTTAAACTTACATCAGAGTTATATAAAACAATATTAAATTAATCACTGAAGACAATAGTGACGACTCTCAGCCGAAAATTAAAAAAAAGAAATATCAGAAAAAGATATACATTCGCATCTAGGAATTGAACCCAGAACTTAGCCGGGGCAATGCACTGCCACTGAGCTAATGGGACCCTGTCCCCTTCGGTCATGTTTAACTGCATCATACTTCGACTTAGAACTACCAACATGTTCTTCATTTACTTAACACATACTTTTATTGGCTGCTATCTTCATGTATGATTGCAAAATTCATTTCGAACTAAATGCTATCAAGTGTCTCGGATAAATTTATTCATTTTTTTATATCACACACTTTTTGAGTATCAATTTGTAAGTTGTAATAACTTGAACTAGCAGTAGCGTAAACTATCAAAAATACTCTTGAGATTTTGTTTATCCCATTCGATTATGAAAAAACTCTTTGATTGTAAAAATTACACCATAAGACCCTACCAAAAATGCACACAAATAATCTAACAATAAAAACATTGACTAAAATAAAATACTTTTTTGTTTAAACAAAAAAGTATTTTTTTTTATTAAATATGTCAAACCACAAAGTGATTGCTTTCTACAATAATAATACAAACATTGACTATTTATTGTCGTATTGTAATTTATAAATAGAATTTAGGAGGTCTGACATCCTTACTAACTGGAAGCTAGGTTTGGTCTGGTGGGCTCTCGCATTATCATGATTGGGCACATCTGCCTTCGGTTACCTTTGGCACGTAACGAGAACGTTCGTAAACGAGACCAAGTTACCCGAATAACCCATAGACAGCAAAAGCAATACGAGAACTCATCATAGACTAATTATGACACATTAAATAAATAAACTGCCAAAAACTGTTTTTACCAAAAATCTTTAGCTTGTCAGCTGCTTCATTGCATTTATTATGTACTATAATTTATTGGCACAAAATTGATGCATTTGAATGCTTCAAATAGAAAGATACAACTCATGTATCGGGTAGTTTGTTTTACAATCCTCACGTTGACGTTTACGATCTCTGAAACTGCATTCAAGAGCTACCGATGCAATTTATCCGCCTTGTAGTGTTTTTCTCATAAAACAAAGGTGTCTTTCTTACTGGCGCCGTTATTTACACCGACACTCCCGGGAAGGCGACAAAGCCAAAACAGGGTCATTACGGAATTGATCGGTCAAAGGTTTGTTCTTACAGAGTTCTGAAAGCAGTGGCCAATCAAGCTACAATATTTCAGACGGTTTCAAAATAAGTATTTTATAAATATTTGCGGGATATTTTTTATACCTAACTGTTAAAATATAGGTTTTTTATTGTAAATACCTCACACGTGATGTGTAGTTGAGATTTTCGCATACTGTACTTTTCTTTTGTTGAAAGATGAACATTGAAAATGAGCTGGATATTACAGTCTTGTTAAAAAAGTATGTCTAAAGTTAAGCCATATTTAGATTTTGAATGTCTGTATCTTACAAGAGCTTTAATGAAATCATATTTATCTCTGGAATCAAAAACTAACATAGTATGTAAAAAGGCCGACTACAGTACAAGCCTTAGCGCTTGCAAGCGGCGATTGTTGTTGATACTCGTTGTTACTGCGGAATTGTTTGTTATTTTATTACAAGCATAATAAGAAAGGTGATTTCACTATTTTAGTCAGAGAAGTTTATTTAGCGACAGCACTGATTTCGTAATTTGTGGTCTAACCAGCCTTACACTTTTCATATCTCGTCACTACTCCGAGTTTTTACCCCGAAACAAATAAAAAGCGAAAAGAAATTTACCGTTTTACGTCGATAGTTGGAAACGTTGCTTTGTGCAGATGTGGGTGGCGTTTGTCGTTATTTGTCAATAAGCTTAGCCACCGAAGCGTTTTCGGTCCAAATTTGGACCACTTTAATTTTGCTAGGATTGATTTCGGTCCAAAAATGGACCACATTTTCCTACCATTCGTAAAACATTTTTTGATTTTTTTTCAAATGTTCCCGCAAAAAACGTTGTTTGAAAACTGAAAGTCTACTTCAATCAATGATCAAAAGATGTCACTGATCGTTGCTTTATATATCTAACAGTGTTGAGTTGAAATAACAGTATGGTAAACATTTTCATCAAACTGCCAACTGTCAAAATCTTTTTCTTTTAAAATGTCGAATTTACGTGTTTTGGTCGCTTTTTCTAATATATTTGTAAACCAGTGTAATCATGATTTAAATATCAATGTTTTTAACCTTTTTACATGTCGAAATAATTAAAAATGAAGTGAATGATCTTTAAAACAGTGGATTTTCGTTTTTAACGTCGCAATTGATTGCTCGTAATGGCGATCTTTGCAAATGGATATTTTTCAATCAATAAAGCATTAATCGAGTTAATTCTTATTTTAGAAGATAATGAATCTATCTATGTGGTGTAATGCAGTTTTTTTTTTGTAAAGTAAAAATCATATTTTAACAATCAAATTTGTGCTTTCGCGAAAAAAAATTCTTACGAAAATTTCTTCATTAGGAACCATTTCAACTCTTAAGAACTTATCAAAATTCAGTTTTATTATAGATATTTCTATATGGGCTATTTTTATAAGAAAAAATTAAAAATATATAAAAATATTTAACGTGGACGCGAAATTAAAGTTTGCAAGGCAGATTTTAACTACGAAACACAGAAAATATATCCTTTTGGAATGTTTATGATTTTTTAATATTTTTTTATAAATCCTACAAGTTTAGGATGATAATTTTAATATAGTTGAATTTATTGACTTATAGCACTATAATTGGTTTATATGTTTACATACACAAATATGGAGTAATGATTTTTTTAATGTGGGCGGATAATTTTTAAAATTGGTGAGCGCTCAAGGCAAATTTATTTATTTCGCGTGAGTGGTTACCTACAATCTGAGGCACCAAAGGCAGGAGCTTCACAATCGTTCTTTTTCGCAAAGCTTCAGTGCCATGCGTGGATCAGTTGGTTCACGAGCAAACATTTGCTCAACATTTTCCAGCCGCAGTCATAACCACGATTTGTTAAAGATACCATAAGGTAAAACAGATTTTCTAGCACAGCATAGTAGCAAGACAAGAGAAAGGTGCTATGGAATGAAATTTCTATAACAGTAGATTAATTTAATTACATTACATTTTAAATAACCTTTAAACTGTTTTGTATAACTTCTATCTATTTAAATGTATAAATGTTCGAATATGAAATTATCTACCTTAAATAAATTATTAATCTTTTGTACAATAAATAACACTTAAATAAATAAAAAATATATAATCATTTCTTTAATATATTTTTCAGATACTCTCTTAGAAGATTATTTTCAAACTCAGCCTCTAAATTCAGGTACCTACTTTTAGATAGATTTTTTTAACTTAGAATTTGACTTGTTAATATTTGTTAAGTTCAAGTTAGTATTTGTTTTCGTTTCATCCATAACAGCAGATTGTTTCAATTTAGAAACTTGAGCAAGTTATTTCAATAAAAGCGGGGTCGATCGTTAAATTCTCTAATTCTGTCCGCGAAAACACGAGCGCTAGAAGGGGTGGGGAAGTTTTTAATTTTCAATTTAAATGCTTGGCCAACGAGAGTGAAAATGAGAGAGAATTATAATAAAATGACACAATTTACTGGTTGCTTAAAAGACGATTGTATTCTTATTTATTAACATATAAAAAATGTCATTCTAAAATACTATCATTTTATTCGTAAAAACGGGACTGAAGCTCCTACGAACAAACTAACAGTGTTTCAATGCTTTTTGGCGGGAACGTGTAAGAATAATTTGTTGGTATACGTAATTTCGTACGTATACCAGCAAATTATTCTTACATTCGATCATTGATCCCTTTTCTTACATTGATAGTATTTTAGAATAACATTTTTCTCCGTGTACAATACCTATGTATCAATGTATCTATTACTAACGACTTAAGTATCATGATTTTGAAAAGCATCGTAGGTTAGAAAATATATGAAAAAAGTTTTTTCTCTCTAGGTGCTTTTCTTTTTTTTTAATACCTGTCTATACCTGTGAGACTATGTCAACTCTAATTGGAGTACATTGTGAGGATGAAGGTAGCGGTGAGGGGAAGGAGAAGGGGAAGAGGCAGGTGAGAAGGTACCTAGGTATTCAGATTTGGTCACCAAAAACGGCTAATGCTATTTCGAGCAATGTTTCAATTCTGAATCAGGGCGATACTGAGAGTATCTTCCACTCTGTGATCCGCAAACATACCATTTGTATATGATTTTTAATTAATTATATGTAAAATAACAAAAATTAATCAAATAGTTTTTATTTGCACCCGAGGGGTTCTAACCCGTGATTTGATAGTCGATTGACGTGATTGGTAGTCGAGAGCCTTACCAAACCCAATGCACGGCAGATTCAAGTTATTCTGTGTATATTTTTTGAATAGTTGAGTAAATATATTTGTTATTTTTTAGATCGCCGCAAATTGTATATTTAATAATTAAACCTACAAATCAAAAAAATAAACGGTCGCATCTAGGAATTGAACCCAGGACATTAGCCTTGCCTAACCTAACCACTGAGCTAATTTAACTCTATCCACTTAGGTCATACTTTAACTGTTTCATACTTCAACTAAGAACTATCAACATTTTCTGTTGCTATCTTTATGTATGATTGCAAGATTCGTCCGGACTAAATGCATTCTAGATAGTGTCTTGGATAAATGTTATACATTTTTATTTTTAATATGCGACATTTATTGACTTTTCGGCAAGTCTAGAATTAATAATTAACTTAATGAGTAAAATCTCAAATCGTAATATTTAATTAAATGAATACTATATAAACAAAACTCCGAAAACAGAAAAAGATACGATCCCATCTAGGACTCGAACCCAGGACCTACGCCTTACCGGGTGAGCTAATCGTGGCCGTAGCCGATTGGATCATATTTTAACTGTAACTTCGACTAAGAACTATGAAGAATTTATTCATATTCTTAAACCATATTTTATTGGATGCTATCTTTATACATTATTGCAAGATTCGTCCGAACTAAATGCAAACCAAATAGTGTCCTTGATAAATATATCAATTTTTAAAACTTATAATCGGTTTTTATAAAATCGTTTACCTATGTACTTTTATTCAATATTTTATATATTATAGAGTTGGAGTAGGAAGGTATATAAATGTAAGTCGGAAGCGTTTATCCGGCTTTAAGGCTATTAAATCCAACGCAGTCTTACTCGAAAACACTTAATCAAGGATCTCTCGGTTGGAAGCTGCCGATCTGGTAGCATTGTTTACAGCAGGACCAATCTCAATAACAATGGCGACAAAGAAATTCGATTAAGTTTACATCCTTGAAAACTGTTGAGGGAGGTCGGTTAGGGGGGTTGATCCTAGAAAAAGGGTGCCGCGAATCTGTTTTTTTTTTTTTTTTTTATGTTTTTATGTATTTAAATGATCCTGTGACTTTAGATTTTTAAGTGAAATATTGCGAAGAAAACTATTCGACATTGGTTCTGCCCCTGAGAGCTCAATTGTTACAATTTTATTATTTATTTTTTACATGCCTCGCAAATGAGTCTCAATGCTAGATTATTATTATTATGAAATACCTCAGCCCCATAAAAAATCACAATATTGTCAGAAAATTGTCAATAATTCTAATTTTCATTATTTCTGGCTTTCACCCTTCAAGGGTGTTCCAGGCCATCATTTAAATTACGGAGAAACGAAAGGTGAATTTGTACAATAATTTTATTTTAATGTGCAAATTTTGAAGTTATATGGAAGATTGGAGTCGAGTTCACTCTTAGAAGAGATGAAACGTTGAATAAAGGGGAAGCAAAAAAAATGACAACAATGACAAAATGTTTTTTTGTAAAAATACTGGTTCCGTGACAACTAAACAAAATGGCACTTCAACACCCCTTTGAAAATTTATTAAAAGTGATGAAAAAAAAGCCCTTACCTAAAATGATCTATTTAACCAAGTATTTATTTTCATGACCTCAAATCAATAATGATGTTCGGTCACCAAAAATTTTGTATTATTGATAGGTACTTAATCGCTTTTCCGAAATGTTTGCAATCAGTTCAAGTTTTGAAAATGCATTAGAATTCAAAGCAAATTTAAGTCCCATGAACCAAAAGAGTTACGCAGGACGAAGATTCTACATAAAAAGAAAAGAGACCACCGAAATTTATATTTTTGATGATGATAAGTATTGGATAATGATATTACATAAATAATATAGAAGCACAGAATACACGTCGGCAAATTGTGGAAACAAGGAATAATTGTGTTATAAGAGTTTATAATTGAGCCCTTGCCCCGAATAATGTTGTATCCAACAATATTCTTGTTCCGAGAAAAATGGAAAAAACGAAACCGGTTATGATTGATAACATTTTATATTTAAAATACAATAAGCATACAATTCCTAAGACTTTTAAAGGAAAAGTCGTGAAAAAAGGTTATTAAATTAGAATTGATTACAAGAATTTGTGCTGAATTCGTAGAAAAATGTTTTATATGAAAATTTCACATATAACATTATTCCACCAAATGGTTTTTTAAAACAATTCTGACCCTCAAGAAACCACCATGCTCTTCTTACATCAATTTAAATGTGTCATCGATGCATTTGAGCTTAAAAAGCAAAAAAAAAAAATCTGAAATAAATGAGACTATAAACAATCGAGATTTTGTCTTGAGATCAACATACAACATTATTCCACAAAACTGTTTCAATGGTTAAAAAGCAGCCTTATTAATATTTTTTCTGGACGAATTCTACTTTTCTGCATTCTTCAGTTGAAGTTTGTCTAGTTGAAGCCATAATACTTACGTTTTCTCCATTCATTCCCATGAATTAAACCAATCTCCGTGATTTCGATAAACGGCTTTATACAAAATTCTTCCACAAACCGACATTTAAAATGCTGCCACAGGCCTAAAAAAAATTTCATTACCATAACTCCTATCTTAAAAGATGTGTAATAATATGCCCAACATTATTCCGTCAATAACTCAATATTGACAGTTTTGTTGTATACAACATAAGTCGGGGCAAGGACTCAATTATTAAAAACAAATACTGTCGTAGGAAATCATGTGAGTACTTTTGAGCCACCTTGTATAGTCTCAAAATACCATACACCTACCTACAGATGAGTGACGTTTGTCGAATGATAAATATATAAAATGCAACAAATTAATTCTAATCAAATAACAAATAATTCAGAAGTTATTTTACATTAACGAAGTTAGTTAGTTTTCAACATCTCTGTCGGCTGTTCGAAGTTTTCAAACAGAATATCATTTCGACATTTCAAAATTGTGAAATTTGCATCGAGGTTGATTCGTTCCTCGGGCATGAATTTATTCAATGAAATGGAAAATAGCTGCAAGCCGCATAATGCGCACACACAGTCCCACAACTCAAACAGCCTTCTCCGCTTTCAGCTAATAGGCTTCCTATAGCCTCCTGGCAAGAGGGGTGAAACGATAAACCACAAATTATAGAACCGTAATTAATTTATTATGTAGGTACTACCTCATAAGAGCGATTGACCAGCGGGTGAGAATAAAAGTTTAAAAATGCTTGCAACTGTACAGGGAGGTTACAATGAGAAAGATCGATTATTCTCCGTATCAAATTTTTTAAACTTTAAAATTTAATATCGATTTATTTCATTCAAAACTTGCGTTAATATATACCTACATTCTAGTAAACAATAAAAATGCTCAAAACGCACGATGATAAATTATTAAATATCGTGTACTTCTTGTAAGTATTTTTTGATCATAAGTATTTATGATTTTTCAATAATGTCTAAACAAAATAAGTGAGCAAAAAAAAAATATATTTTAGTTCTTTATATTATATATTTTAGTTATCTTAGTTCTCGGATTTATTTTTTAATGATTTTAAATTGAACTGAATAAATTGAATAAACATGGCCAGAGAACTTTTGAATACATTGTACCACTTATATTTAATATGCTGCCACATGATTTGAAAAAATGTTACTCTACACCTAAATTTGCGCCATTGTTAAAAACATGACTATTGGAATCAGATTTTCTGTATAGAAATTTGCGTTGAGTATGCAGTTATTTGTAAAAGTGTACCCTTTATTTGGTACATTTCTCAGATAACTGATAAAATCGACTAAATCAGTTTTAATAAATAGTTATACCAAAATTTTATCCTTAATTAATTTAGATATATATACCTTTAAGTCATGAAAAAAATAAAGACGTACACGCTATACAGCACTATTCCACACGCTAAATTACAAAACAAATGCAGCATCCAATTCGCCAATTAACGTTGCTCTTCATAATGTTCAATAATCGACTCAGTGCCCAATTTTAAAAGGAGCATTATGTCAATGATATAAACTGTTTAATGCGCATACTTATCCCTTCACAGATCACCACTTCTCACACTTACAAACATACTCACAAATACACACACGCTTACACACTACGCTCAACATCCGGTAATTACTAATTATACATTCCACAAATAAGACTCCCGAGTGTATAAACTGGACTGTAATAATTGTTCAGCCTTTTATATCAGCAAGATAACGCGTAATGTCAATATTAGGATAAAATAACACCTTCGCTGTCTAAATAACAACGGTTTTTCGAAATCCGCTAATCACCTGATTGATGAGGATCACATTTTCTGTCACAGCACCGCGCACCGGTGCTAAAATCCTCCATAAAAGTGGGCATGGTATATATATAAGCACACATTTTGTAGTTATTATTTAGTATTAATTTGTACCCTGATGATGCTTGAGTAAAGCGAAATCAGTCGGTAAAATAAATAATAAAAAACGTGGTTTTAAACAAAACAAGTGTTAACATAAATAGAAGTGGTAGAACTATACATAATTAATTAATTTAAGCCTCGGCACAAATTTTATCAAATTCACTCCACCCTATAAACATTTAAACTTTTTGTTTGTTTAAATATCATTAACGAAGCGTATTGAACAAACTAGACTGGCTTCTCCCTCATCTGCATGAAGTGAAATTGATTCCTAACTCTCTGTGAGAGAGAGTTGATTCCTTGTTTTAAGCAAAAATATTTAATATGTCGTTGGACGGTAATTGATAAAATAAAATACGCACAAATTTATTATGCGATTTCTTATTTCTTTAATTTTTGCTTTAGCTCCACACAGGAACTAAAGCAAAAATTCACTCGAAATTCAAAAACTTAAACTGTACCCGTGACAACAAATGACATAGTGACTCCACACAGAAGTCACTATGTCATTTGCTGTCACGGGTGCAGGACCCTGAGTTTTTTTTATCATTATTACAATGTTAAGTTATGTGAAAATCTGTGATTAGATTTTATTTTTTTTATTAAGTTTATTGTTCAAGATGTAAATAATCTGTTGATTTTCCTAAATAAATAAATAAATAATTTAAAATAGTTTCTATGTGGCTGTTTCTAAAGATAGAAAGTCCTGGGAAGAAAAAAAGGTTTGAGAAGGAATCTGGGTTTTGTGTATGCAGGATCGACAGAGGTATGAACCCATCTATCTAACTGCGGTGCAAGGCGATGAGTCCGGCTGAAGAGGTCAAAAGGCCTCCATTATCTAGTCTCTTTCAATCCGGCCAGCCAAGCAGTAGGTGGGCAGACGCATCCGCCACCGGAACCTGGACAAACCTCACTCTATGAACCCGGGCACCCATGCTAACTCACCAAACGTAGTGAACAACTGGTTGTGGGCAGAGGTGTTGGTTATCCAATAAAAGGTTCCCAAATGTTTTCTGCACACGAAATGCGATATGAGATTTAATATTGGATATAGAAAATGGAAAGGAGCGGATAAAGACAAGAGATCCGAGTAAGAATAGGAATGAAAATGTTTCAGATAAAGTAGCGAAAAGAAACTCTAAAACGTGGAGAATATGCAAAGCCAACTGGGTATGAATGTACCCCAGGAGGTGGGGTACCTACGTCTCCGCATTTTATCGATATTTCCCAGTGGCTTTCCCTTATTTTATCGATATTTTCCAGTGGGATTCCCCTATTTTACCGATATTTAATAAGGTTCAGTCCACGTTAAGATATTGCAGCGACGGCAACGCGAACGCTGCAAACTGCAAAATACCATCGACAAAACCATCGGATTGTTCTCCAGAGGTAATGAGCTTCTAGCTTATATGGAGAAAGACCAAATCAATGCGACACTTTAAAAACAAGTTATTTTTTTAACTGAAAAGGAAAAAAATTAAAATAGTTCTTCAATGTATAAATTACGGTAATAAAAAAAACTCAACCAATTTATTATTATTTCATGTCCAACATTTCAAATCAAATAAAAACTATGCACAGGGGATTCCGCAAATCTTACAATGCCCTAAGAGATATTGATATCTTGCAACGTTTAAAATCAAAATCATATAATACACCTACATAAAACGAAAACTATCATTTATATTTTGTTCAATTATTATTTTTAGTAATTTTTTTTAAATACTGTGTAATATTATAACATTTAATATCTACTGCTCCCTAATATATTCCCTTATAACTTATAACAGCTTTGTATTTATTATATTCACTATTTAAATGTAAAATTAAGTCATGCATATAATAAACTCATGATTTTAATTCATCTGTACGTAACGTGGTAGCAAGAACTATAAACATTTTACATTATTTAATGTCCCCAAAATTCCTGTGATTTTTATTGGGTGATTTTTAAATAAGCTAGTAGCGTATCTATACATATAAAAATGTATTTTTTATAGTATAAAGTGTTTCCTTGATAAGTGATTTTTAACAAGAATTTAAATGTTTCAATTATAACCAAATTAAAATACCCATTCCCATTTCTGTGCTCCTGGTATTTTGTTCTTATCGGTAGGTTTTATTGACGTTTACTACTATTTTGTATTTTTTAAATATATAATTGTGACATTAGCTCCACTATGAAAATTAGCACAAATTACCCCACGAAGGACATTGCCATGCTTCTGGTAGTTTGATACTGTCCAAAGGTTGACATTTTGAAGTTTATTTTATTTATGAAAGTCAAAATATAAAAAAGACAATTCTGTAAAAGTTGGTACCTACTTTATCGCTTGTCTGAAATCTCTAAACAAACATATCCAAATTTTATTATATATGATTGAAGAAGAAGATAACAATAGTAATCTAAATTAAAATATGAAAATGAACAAGACACAGAAAAATAATAAAAGAGAATGGTCGCAACTGAGACGAGACGACAAATACACCTAGATAATAATAAATAGAACCCAGATCTCGGAGACGAGAGATCTGGGTTCGTGTCCCAGTTGCGAACATTATCTTTAATTATTTTTCTGTGTTTTGTTTATTTTCATATTTTAATTTAGATTATTCTTCAATGAAATATTACATTGAATGGGTCTTCGTCGTATCTTCGTCTGATTTTCATCTTCAATGATATATTACATTGATGGGAATAACCATCAAAAGTAAAAAAGAGAGTTTTTCTTATTAAAAAAATGTATATCGCTTATCTATATGTAAACATACACATCCAATTACGAAAATTACTTTTAAATTCAAATTAAAAATTTAAGAATTCATTGAAATAGAGTCACAATCGATACTAGATGTTATAATAGTATAAATACTAGGTTATAAGTTTCATACTTCGTTTACTGTTGTGCATATAAAAATGTCTACAAAAATGCAGTTTGAACGTTCCAAATGTATTAAAAAAAATCAATCTAAAGCTTTTACCTTTTTTTATATTACATCCCCACGGTCAGAAATGATCCATTAAAAACAGTCAAAAGCTCTATGAAACACCACGTCAGAAAATACCACCGAGTTTCATTCCACAAAACCAAAGCACTTCAAAACTCGATTTAAAAACTCGCCTTTCTTCTAGTCCGTCAGTTGGATGTCAAATGCATGACCGAAAACGATTACTTTAAATTAATATAAAAGTTAAATGAAAACAATTCACTTATTGGTTTCGAAACATGTTGACAATTTAAATTAAATAGGTGGTGTATACAAAATTTGTTTTCATGTGATTAAAATGACGCCACAAAGTGAATTTACTATTGTCGAAGAAGTACTATAGAAGTATTTATAAATTCCCCTGATTAACGAATAAATCACTACTCATTGAGTATTTTATTCGCTATTTCACAAAAAATAACTCATTAATAATAGAATTTTAATGTGATTTACTTTTTAATAATAAATTTGAGCAAATATTCAATGTTCACAATAAATTACATTACATTTATTAACCTCAATTAATGTATGACATTAAACAGAAATGAAAGCATTTTACGTGCATTATAAAATATTAGTAATGTCAATACTTAATAAATAACTTTTAAAATGTTAAATAACTGGAGCCGGTTTTCATATAAATATTTATTTTTAGGTTATTATCGAGTATTACTTTTAGATGTTTGCCAAACATGTTATTTCTGTACGAACAAACTAACCATTACGACGTTTCCCCGGATTCACTCCTTGCTTCAGTTACATAATTATATTTTCTGGTATATACTCTTCGGTTGCTCTGACTCTTGACATGACCTGAATCAAGCATTTGGTTCACTTGATCGAGCTATGTCTTCGTCGGGCGTCCCTGACTACTTCTACCATACGAATTCGTGTAATATATTCTCCTTACACTCCTTTCTTCGTTATTCCTCACTACATGCCCAAACCCTCTAATTTCGGAGGCGAGTATTTGTACCGTCACCGCAGGAACCATTTATTGGATAACCAACACCCCTGCCATAGTGGTTCGCTACGATTGGTGAATTAGCAGGGGTGCCTAGCCAACATTCTGGTTGAGAGAGACCCTTTGACCTCTCCAGCTGGACTCCCTCGACCTGTCGCCTTGCACCGCAGTGGGAGGGATGGTATCATAAGTTCGTTACTCCTGAACACATTGACCCCCAGATTCCTACCCCCCCCCCTCGTCCCTTTTCCCTCCCAGAACTTATTCTCCTTCATTTCCCTAAAATACCCTCCACAAATCACCAAAGAGGGATAATGTAAATAAAAAGTATCCCTTACTAATTTTACTGCCGAGGAAAACGATCTACTGCTTCTAATGTAATAAACTATGTTGACCATTATACCACCAACGATAAACGGTAAGAACAGCGGCATTAATTCATAAAATTTACCTTCTCCCGGAACCATTTCTTTGGTAACCAACACCTCTGCCACAGGTCACTCCAAGTGGCTCGCTACGTTTGCTGAATTAGCAAGGGTGCCTAAGTTCATGGGTGAGGTTTGTCTAGGTCTGCCCACCTACTGCGTGGCGGACCAGATCGAGAGACTGGTTGAGGGAGGCTTTTTGACCTATGCAGCCAAACTCTCCGCCATCGCCTTGCACCGCAGGGCGGTTTCTTTAGTCACTCCGGACACACTGACCTCTAGATTCCTACAAAATTTTCTTCTATCCTACTTTTTCCTTCCCAGAACTTTTTCTTCTTCCCTTCCTAAAAATACTCCCACACAGCATCCCCTAAGATGATATAGAACATGAGGAAAATTATTTTCCCCAGGATCTCCAGTATGGAGCTAACGTAAAAAATAGTAAGAAAAAGTTTATTTTTATTTTTGATTTTTGATTTTGAAAACCGAAATTAAATAGTCCATGTTCCCGAAAAGCGTCAATATTTTAATGTTTGTTTGATATTGATGGTAAACAGATGGAAAACAATGTCAATCAATGTTTTAGAGTAAAGGTTCCGATGAGAAAAAAAAATTAAAATTCAATGGCTTGGCATTTTTAGATTATTAATTTTAAAAAAGGCTTAATTGGACTTCATCTCAACTCGCCCGGCCATAACAGGCGAGAATCAAACTCGTCAGTAGATAGTAATAGACAGTTTGTATGTAGATGTAGAAGGCAGTATGTAACAGGGGCGGCTGGTTTTTTTAATATATTATTTAATACAAATAGTAGATATAATTACATGTGATTTTTTTTATGCCTGTCTCACTAGGATATACCTGTGTCGAGAGTAGAGGTCCATAAATGGTATACAAACATGGTAACTTGAATAAAAAGGTTAATTACATTTTAAGTTCAATACAATAAAAGGAGGGTAATTGGAAGTGTGAATTAGTTCTAAAGAGTGTGATCTTCCAAATCACAGGAAAAGTACTATATATTAAAATTATATTAAATTAAAATGAAATGGAATAAATGAATAGAAATAAACATTAAAATGATAATTATGTAAGTGTATTTGACGAGATTCTAGTGTTTTATTTTATTTGGGTTAGATCATATGTAAATTGGTATTCTTGTCTAAGTGAATTTGTTTTACATATGTTTGCTATAATGAGACGTTTGGTATAGGTTGTACAGTGTGTTCGTGTGCAGCACTAGTAACTTATAATGCCTAAAGTTACTTTATAATAAATATCTTACTAAACACTAGAGAATTTATTAAAATCATTTAAACATATTGCTTACCAATAAAATGCCATAATATAAATATTATATGGGAGAGCGCTATTTCAACAAGGTAGTTTGGCGAAGAAGCTTAGCCGTGTGTAAACCGATCGCAAACCGAACAAATAATATTTTTGTTTCAAATATCTCAAAAATAGCTGGCGTGTCAGTCCAGCAATATGTATGAAATAATCATCGATTGGCGTGTGTCACTCTGAATCCGCGGCCTTTGTCTTTAAAACTTTGGATTTGAGGCCAAAGTACTTAACCAAACCAAAGATTTTTATGTAGATTTTTATGTTTATGAACAATTCCAAATTTTAATTAAAAGTAATAGAAGTTTTCGCTCTTCAAAAACTTCTTAGTCTTCTCTACAAAATAAGGCGGGTGGAATTATTTTTATTTTTAACTAATGTTGCTTAGTAGTATTTTTGTAATGAGTACCATCAGTGAACCATCACATTTTTATTTTCAGGGCAGCAGCCGCCACTGTACGTCGTATAATATATAGCAGCCACGGTTTCAGTTTAAAACTCCTGAAAGTGCTGGCGAGTGGCTAATTGCATCTCTGATCGGAGTTTAATCAAATGACGTGGATTCAGTGAACTGGTTATTTGATTCTTGCCGGCCTGGCTAGGAGTCAGGCTAGCTCCAAGTACCAGAGGGTACTAGGTACGGTTGCAAGTGACATGGGCGAGGTTCCGAGTCACTTAACTTGGGGGTGGTTAGGTTTCACTGGGCGCTAGCTATAGCAGGAGCTATTCGGCTTCGGAATGAAATTTCGTTTCCGATAGTTCCAGGGTATTTGGTTATTTTTCTGATCGCATAGTTAAATGGAATCAGAAATGATATTATGTATGCATCGAAATTCTTCGAATCAGGTTACGATGTTATACCTTCAATTATTATTCATCAGAGTTCCTTAGGTAAAACTGTATAAGATTTTTTTTTTAAATATTCAAATGGTTCATTGCAGTATTTTTCATATATTGTTTTTTCTTTAAAAGTATGGTTTTTTAATGGATTTTATATTGTATTCCAAGCTAGGAGTTCAAACATGTGTTGTTAAGAATATTTTTTCTTGATTTTGATTCAGTGTAATAAAAGAATAGCAACATAAAAACAATTTTAAAAAAAATTAATACAGTAGGTACCTACAACTTCAACACAATGAAATTTCGATGTTTAGCACAACTTATTGATTTAGTAGAAGACTCTGAAATAATTTTTAACAACTTTTAAAATATTGCTTACGTCGTGACGCAGGATGCGCGACTTAGCCATCCGAAGAATTGAACTCACGACGCCTGCAATGGGACCCAAATGCGATACCAGCCCAGCCACTGAGTTGGCATCGACTGATGCGAAGTATAACTTTCCGATTGACGTAAAATTAGATCTAGAGTGGGAATCGTTCGTTTGTTCTACTGGTATTCCAAAATGAAGCGTTATTGATCCCGTCAGCACCATACTCAGGCAATGCCAATAGCGTACCAACCAGTTGAGAACTGATCGTTTTTTCGAATTATTCTCGGCTTTTGCGATTACTTAACTAGAAAAAGCCCTTCTCAAATTATTCCCAAATGACAAATTACACACCTTAAGGAAAACCTTTATCCGGAGTGGAAATATTAAAAAAAAACTAACACTCTACCAGCCACACGGATTGGTTTGTTTAACATTTTTACGGAAATTATAATTTAAACGTCAAAAATGATCGAATGCCTTATTTTTAGACGCTTTCCTAAAATCACAGCTAAAAAAGAACAAAACATTTGTTGCCTGACTTCCCAGTGATGCATTACTAGCCTTTATCAATGTTCTGTCTTGGTTCTTTTTCCGCATCGGTAATTATACAAATATATAAACAACAAATGATTGATTGAAAATTCATTTCCGACAGAAATAAGATATTCCCTGTCACGGCGCAGAATGAGAGCTCACTAGACCCATATTCTTTTATTCTGCATAAAATATGGAGATGTATTCCGCTCCACCAAGTAACAAAACAATTTACGGAATATCGCTCCACGGAAACTGCGCTCCACGAAAACTGCGCTCCATGAAAAACAACTAAATGAACAAGGAATAAAAATTAACTTCGAAAATGAAGAAAGAAAAAATACAAAATATCTTTCTTGGTTTTCAGAAATAATTAAAAAGATTGATACTTAAAAAATACTGTCGTTTGTTTAGGGATGTTGAACGAAATGAATTGCGCGAAGCTCTAAGTAGGAAGATGTATTTATATAACCCTTACCATGGAAAATTTTGTTAATATTTTAAAGGATTTCTCAAAATTGCATGTATACAAAAATTTTAACATTTATTTGAAATTTATGATTCATTTATTGATTTTACTTTGTTTATTCCACGAAACCCACCCCAAGATCTTTAAAGAATAAAATTTTTGGCATTGAATTATGAAAATATTTTTCACTTTATTGGTATCAATATTAAATAAAAACTATGTGCACAAATGATGTAAAAATGCCTGCAGCATTTTATTCTAAGAATGAACAAAAAATACGATAAAAAATTCTGCATATTGCATGCAAAAATATTGGCACACATAATAACATATCGTATATTATGGGAAACCATCTTAAGAAAGGAAATTGAGTTTGAAAGATATTTTCACTCGAATTTGGTAAATAAAATTTTCAGTACGTAAGTTATTTTCATCTCCTTCACGATTGCAAACTTGCATAAAGTGCGCATTTTGGTGCTCCACAATTTATTAGAAAATTGATTTATATCATTGGATATTATATTCTGCAGAAATTCTATTTTTTAACATGAATAATTTATCTGTCTGAGCATGCATGTCGGCCTACGGAGGTTGAGTCCAAGGATTAGAGGTTCGATTTCTTTATTTCGCACCTGAGCAAATACAGTGGCACAAGTCCAAAAATGGCATTTTTGAGTTAAGTATGCAGAAATGTTCCTGGATGTATTTTTTATCCTAGAAAAAAACGGCATAATTCTTAAAAATATTTAAGAGGCTTTAAAAGCGAAAATGTCATTGTGATATTTTCATTTTTTACTCAAATTCATTCAAAAATAGTGGCACAATGATCATTGTGCCATTGTTTTCGCGGAACATAATAAACATAACTGGGCACAAGTGAGCTAACTTCACGTCAACGTCGAGTTGTGCCGCTATTTTTGCGAATGTTTTTGGATTTCTATGGTCCTAATTCATAGAATAAGTTCGACTAGCTTTCCGGCGGTGCGGTTGTTTTGGACGGTTAAGCGTTTTATTAAGACAAAAGGCTATTTTTGTGGTGTTTTCAGTTACGTAAGACATTAAATAATACATTATGAGATCCAGCCGCTGCCAGGATTGTGAGAATTTTTTATTTTATTACAGTACCTCCCACGCAGGAGGCCCCGAGGAAAAATAATTTCCCTCAGGACCTTAGTCATCTTTGGGGATGCTGTGTGGAGGGTATTTTTAAGGAAAGTAAGGAATGGAAGTTCTGGGAAGGAAAAAAATATGAGGGTTGGGTAGGAATCTGGGGTTTAGTGTGTCATCCATGGCCAAGACCTAGACAAACCTCACCCCATGAACCCGGGCACACCTGCTAAGTCACCAAACGAAGCGAACCTCTGTGGGTGACCTATGGAAGAGTTCGATAAATAGTTCCCGGGGCGGCAGTACCCATTCCCGCCTCCAAATGTACAAATACAAAAGAAAGGTACAAATGACACAAAATATACAAATACGACTAGATAACAAGGTATTTTACCAAACGTCAATAATTATTTTAGGTGATTATATTTTTTGTGAATAACTTGTCCTTCTCCAACTCACGGTTGATTGTACATTGTAATATGCATTTTATATTTTTATTTTGTTAAGATTATTTCACTTATGCGAAGTGCAACAAATAAGCAAGTGCAATTGCGGGAAATTGCATCACAGCTAGCTTCGACCTACAAACCGTTTTACTAACCCCTTGTGGTGAAGTTAATAGTTTTTACTATAAAAGAAAAATTCATCATTTAACTTTACATGTGGCTTTATAATTTACAAGGGTTAGAAAAATGTGGAAGTAACGAAATCGGTTCGTGCATTCTCGAATTCCTAAAAAACTATTGTACCGGAAGAGAGTTGATATTTTATGCGGTCAATTGTTTTGGCCAAAATTAAAATAAGTACATAGTGAGTTTATTTATTTATTTATTGTGTCACTGAATTAAATATTCCAAGCATTAGTCTCAAGTTTCTAACACTCAAAATGAGTGATGCGATGCATTCTGTTGTTAAGAAACAAAAAACAGGACACTTAAATTAGGATCAATTTTTATACAACCTCAATGGATTCCTGCTTTTCAATTGGCAAAAAAGAGCACCTGTATGGGGTTAAGTAATAGATTTCAGAAAAATTATTTTACTGAAAAATCTTTCAAACCTGATGGATAAGAATTTAAATATCAATGAAAATAATGAAACTGTTATATGGCGAAATATGAAAAAATTAAAAGTAACTAAGTTAAGCCCATTTATGGTATTTTGTAAAACCATTTTGACGGAGATTACCTAACAATCAACGTTAAGAAACAACACCAAAGAGGTAGACAAGATGCTTTTTTTTATAAAGAAAGACAAACTTTCCCGGGTTACGAATAATCTAAAGATGTTGCTTGTGTTTGGAGGACTTAGCCAGCCAAGAAATCGAACACGGAACGCCTGGGTGATACCCAAACGCGATGCACACTCAACCACTGACCGATCAGTCTTTAATTCTGTCCCCAGCATACCTTCTCCCACCAGTTATTCCTTCAGCTAAAATCAATTACTTAATTTCACTTTGCGAAGCACTCATTCCAAGCCGTTATCATCATTTTTATATAAATTTAAAGGTTTCCACTATTGGTGATGCTAATTTAGTAAAATCTGATGATATTGATAGGATTTTTTTTTATAACCATTGTGTATTGTGTATCCATCATAAATTTTATACAAATCTAACGGTCTCCACTATTGCAGATGCTTAAACAGCGATTTTTTTTCGAACCACTCTGTACTGTGTAAGAGGTAGAAGAATTCTTTTTTAGTTTTTTATGTTTTATTTGTTATTAATGCCTATTAAAACAAAGTTTAAAAATTAAAATGTCTCTGTTTTAAACAAGATTATGACTGATTTATAATGCTGCTTTGGGGCATAAGTTGAAAAATTAAAAATATTTCCGCTAAAATAACGGCACAAAATCGAAATTTGCCTTAAATACCTTCAAAATTGGATAAATATTAAAAACTCGGAAATGCAATGAAATTGTATAACGGTTACCCAAATTTCGTAAAAGAATGTTTTTTTATTTGTTAATAAACTGATTTAATACACTAAAACGAAATATTCAAACTGCTCTCCTGAAAAAAGACGTTTTTTGAGTTGTGCCATTGTATTTCCGGGGGTGCGATTTGTGCAAAAGTATATTTGCATCGTTTCATAGTCATTTTCTCTTTATGGCATAGATATTTGAATTAGATTTCTCTTTGGTGTGCTAATGATATATCTTTTAGATTGGTGTGTTAATGGTTTATCTATAACGCATTAGAACGTTGTGCAAATGGTACATTTGTGACTAATTGTATTAGAAATATTGTGCTAATAGTACTTTTATTTTATTTTTTTATTTTTCTATATTTTTTTTTATTTATTTTTTATTTTTTTATTTTTTATTCTTTATTTGAACACACGCTAAACTGCCAAAGCAGTTTGTCAGCAGGTCAATTTAACAATAATTATTATATAATGATTAAGCACACATATTACAAGAAACCACAATATGCAAAATAAGTACAGAAGAATAACTTATGATATAATAACAATACAAACATCTATAACGTATTAGAACGGTGTGCTTATGGTACATTTATATATAATATTTGTATTAGATCTGTGTTTGGTGTGCTAATGATATATCTATGACGTATTAAAATAGTGTGCTAATGGTACACCAATAACGTATTAGAACGGTGTGCAGATGGTACATTTATGAGTATTTGTATTAGATCTGTGTTTGGTGTGCTAATGATGTATCTACGACGTATTCTAGTGTGCTAATAGTACTTCTATAACGTATTGGAACGGTTATCTGAAGGTACATTTATGACGTATTTGTAGTAGATCTATCTAAGATGTGCTAATGATATATCTATAACGTATTAGAACGGTGTCCTATGATATATTTATGATGTTTTTGCATCAGATCTGAATTTGGTGTGCTAATGGTATATCTGGGACGTATTGGTATTATAACCGAATATAGGACGACCATCGCTGATGCTTTTCTAGAGTGAACAATTATATTATACAAAACAACTGATACGTTTTTAGATTTTCACGGCCAAAAGCATTTTCGTTGTTTGTTTTTGGGGTGTTATGCCGTGTTGTGCTACCTCCTTCTTTAGCCGACGTTTCGGACAGCGTTGCAGTGTCCATCATCAGGGCAGATCCGGCAGATCCGTCGATATGGGATGTCGACGGATCTGCCGGATCTGCCCTGATGATGGACACTGCAACGCTGTCCGAAACGTCGGCTAAAGAAGGAGGTAGCACAACACGGCATAACACCCCAAAAACAAACAACGAAAAAAACAACTGATATTTAGTAATGTACAAGTCTATCGTCTGACTTGTAGTGTACTTTTTAGTTATTTACCAACTTTCAAGTAGTTTATGCACTTATGTGAATAAATATAATCTTTTTATACACCGAGATATCGCATTACCGTATAACTTTCATCATCCTTAACGTACATCTTTCAGCAATCATATTATAAAATCGTGATTAATTTTTGGGATTATATGCCGTCTTGCGTTCTTTCCTTAATCCAGATGTGGCAAGGTGAAGTTATTATTTAAACCCTTTTAAATTAGCCCCGTTATAACCCCATAATGAAAAAGTTGTAAAATGCCAAGGTTATTGTGGCAAGCGAACAACGCAACAATTCGCGAGGCGATTACCTCCTATTGGTTGCTTGTACTCCAATAGTTGACACAGATCTTCTTCAGAACCCGACGATGGGTGCCGCTCTGAATAAGAAGATTCATTCCGTTCCCGATTGCCCCCGATCTAACAGCTCACGAATTACTTCGTGTGCACTCTCCACTTCTCGTTAAATAATGTCGTATAAAATGTAAATTATGGTTGAATAAACCCGGAAGTGAAGAGTCTTGCTTATCTTCATTACAATCGCAACAATACCCATAGTATTAGTATTATTTTTAGGTACGTAAGATCACGTTAATTAAAATTGTAAAAAGAAACTTACCCTCGTTCGTCCTCTTGTGCCGCCCTGGTAACTTCCTTCCGGCCCTCCGCTGTATCCTCCTCGTCCTCCAGGAAACTGTAAGAGAAGAAAAAAATTAAAACGAAATACAAAGTGGTTGAAGGTTTACGCGTCGGATGTACTGAACAACAACGTGGTCTATTCCATTATTTTATCTAACGTAAGTATTTTTCTTGTCCCACTAAAAGGGTTCAAACAGCGACTTTTAAGGAGTATCCGCCAGATTAACAATTTTCCCATGATATTAAACGAAAAATAAAACCAATAGTTTTTTTTTCTTCTTATTTTAATATTTCACTTCAGGTAAAATATTCATCATTTAGCTCTTGGAGTGCCGACGCTAATTTTTCATCGTTGTATTCTTTGAAAGGAACAATAAATAAATACCTATTTAAAAAAATCATAGAAACGAACCCATAGTCATTTTGTTTGTTGAGAAGTGGGAGCATTTATTTTGTAATACCCACATTTATTGTGATTAATCCAAAACACTAATTTCGGTTGTGTCTTAGCCGTGTGCAACTCTGGTTGAATAATCTCTAGAACTCGGATTTTCTTTGAATTTAAGTGCCAATTTCAAAATTGGTTTGAATTAAAAGAGAAAATTATTTTAAAAGCAATTTTTAAAATTGGTACGGCTTTGTTTTAAAAATTAAGGCTATCACGTTATTTTTCATGGGTCCCCGCTAATACCTACCTAATTAATATCATCTTGGGATTGGTTTTGTTATTTAAAAAGAACCAAGGTAAGCTCGTAGTAGGTATGTAATTGAAAACAAATACTTGTCAAAAATAATTGTGAAATTATTTTCTACTTTTGATAAATAAGAGAAAAACATCGGCGGGCGATGTTGCCGAGATTGGTGAAATTTTGAACACTTGACCTTCAAAACAGGAGAAAGGTCACTGTTAACATGAAATTTCTAAAAACCACCTCATATCATTTCCCACTCCTTAAATTAGAATATTCATACTTCTTGATGACATTTTATTCACTTAATGCTCAAAATAATAGGAAAACCACTGTCCACATTATACTTGAGCTAGTAAAATAAATATATTTCCACAAAATCAAATAAATAAACACAACCTTTTGAATTTCAAACAAAATACTTTATTTTTCCAACATCGTTATTTATGCTAACCGAGTCGCTTTTGCGTCCGATAAAGCTTGGTATTTTTGTTAGATGCACCAAATTCAATGGCGTCTATTGCGTTTGTTTCAAAGGCATTGTTTATCCACGTGCATCTGTTCCCGAAACATCTCCGCAGTGCAGCAAGCCTTGAAAAATGAGCTGGTCTCGGCGGCAAAGTAAATTATCACAACCATGATATTTGTTTACAGATGATGGAGCCTCAAAGCCCGGGAAGCCCTCGAACACACAGCAAAGCGAATGTTTATAATTAATCTACATATTTTATTTACCTTGTTGCAGATACCAACGGAATTGCAGTGTTTCCCGAAACACTCGGGAGCTTGCACATAGACGAGGATGCAATAACACGGCTTGTTATTATGATGGGCCTGGTGGATTTCACGGTAGTTCATAGCGCTAGCCTCAATTTTATGGTATTTTGAACCTTAAAAAATGCTTCTAGCGTGCTTAAATATATGTTTTTCGCTTGACAAGGAAAGGTCACTTAATAAAAAAATGTATTTTATCTCTGCGTCGCAAATTACGTTTCCACATTTCATAATTCCGATGTTCTAAAGTCATCGCATTGTATGTAATCACAGGAAAGCCACCAAAGACTCAAATCATCCAAAATTGCTTACAAATTACAGCTTCAGATTCAATTATAATGGACAGTAAATACTAACAACGAAACGAGACAAAATGGTGTTTACTGGAATTGGGTTATAATAGGCACTGCTGAAATCCAGCTACATTCCAGGAGAAATCCTGAATTGCAGCTGAGCAGTGACTTTTCGTCAATAGAACCAATATGTAATCAAAAATGTATATGTATTGTAAAAAAAAAAATCGATTGATGAATAAACGATTTTATTATTATGTGTAGGAAAAACAAGGTATGCAAAGAAAAGTGATGACCAATCACTAACCACTGTATATATGCAAAGGAGCACACGACACAACCACAATATAGTTATTAGTAGTTCCACCGTGATAACTCGAGGTAATTATCGTCACAACATAACGATATTGTGTTCTTCCAAGATAGTTAAATTCCTTTATTTTACTTAAAAACCAGATTGTGTACACGAACAATACCAACAACTTGCTTCTAATATAGTTCCAAATATTTTTCTTGTTTCAAAACAAATGCACTCAAACTTTACTATATTTCTTGCCATTATTTTAAAATTTTAAATACTTTTCAAGTAAAGTGACGATTAGGGAGGGGTAGGAACTGAATAAAAGAAATCCCCGTAGGAAATAAGCATTTTCTCATAGCAAAACCAAACAACCTTACATGACTTATTTTTTTTTATTGTGAAGATTTTAGCTGAAAAATATATTAAAACTCAAGAAGTTTTTTTTCATATCTTCAACATATTATAATGTTTTAGAAACACATCAATTTCTTTAAATATACGTAGCCATCCTGGGGAAACATCGTAATATAGATGAATACATTTTTTTTTTATCTGGCAAGTCAGCAACGTCAACAAAATTATCATTTTGGAAAAAAAACGTGTAAGTTATAACGAAAATAGTGTCAGCCAATATAACTGCGGGCTCCCGTCATTTTACATGGGATTAAAGTGTGCTGCTGAAGGTTAGGTTACCAAGAGCGACATCACAGCTTTCTGTTCCACAAATTATATATTTTTTTTTTTTTTTTTTTTTATTATTTAATCTATACATATATTATAATTACATGTTATTTTTTTCAATGCCTGTCTCACTAGGGTAAACCTGTGTCGAGACAGACGTAGAGTTACATAAATTGTATACAAACATGGTTATTTGAATATGAAGGTTAATTACATTTTAGGTTCAATACAATAAAAGGCAGTTGATTGGAAGTGTGAATTAATTCTCTAAAGAGTTTGATCTTACAAATCACAGGAAAGGTTATTAAACATATATTACATACATATATTAAAATGATATTACAGTAAAATAAATTGGAAATGGAATAAATTGATAGAAATATACATGATATTACATATATATATTAAAATGATATTATAGTAAAATGAATTGGAAATGGAATAAATGGATAGAAATATATATTAAAATGATAATTATGTTAGTTTATTTGACGGGATTCTATTGTTTTTTTATTTTATTTATTTTTTATTAGGTCGTACGTAATTGGGTATTTTTGTCTAAGTGCAATTGGTTTTACATATGTTTGCTATAGTGAAACGTCCTTTACTTGCGAGCCATTTTTTTTTTTCGTTTTTGAATTTGGTCATTGTTTCTGTTTGTCTAATCGTAGCTGGTAGTGTATTGTATAGTTTGCAAGCTATGTATTTAAAATGTCTTTGTCCAAAGGTGGTTTTAGTAAAAGGAGTTTGGAGAATTTCTTTGTTTTTGGTTCGGGTATTGTGTACCGCTTGTGTTGTTTAGTATAGCGTTTTGTCGTTTTTGTGTAAATTAATCAAGATGGATTGTGCAAAGAGCTGTTTTATGTCCATAACGTTGAAAGTATTGAAGATCGTATCAGTGCTGGTAGTGAGAGGGAGTTTAAGAATTATTTTAATGATTAATTTTTGTGCTTTAATAATGGGGTCAAGGGCACTAGAAACAGCATTTCCCCAAGCTAAAATTCCGTATTCTATGTGTGATTGACATAGTGCGTAGTAAACAGATTTTAAAAGATTTAGGTTTAGGAAATTGCGTGTTTGTTTGAAGAAGTATATAGATCTACGAATTTTATTTGTAATGTTATGGATATGTTGTTTCCAATTAAGGTGTGTGTCAAAGGTTAATCCTAAATATTTGATATTGTTAACTTGTTCAAGGCATGGGCAGTCGCAATTACAGTTCGGAGATGAATTTTTACATTCGTGTATTTTTAGTGTTAGGTTTAGGTTTGACTTTAGAATATTAGTGAGACTAAACAGTAAATATTTGGTTTTCGATATATTTAGAGTTAATGAGTTAGAGTCAAGCCAGTGTTTCACCTTTTGAATTTCTATCTCCGCTTTGGCGTATACGGTAGGCCAGTCTTTCGCTTGGAATAGTAGGACTGTCGGCGAAACTGACAATAGTGGCGTCGATATCTAGCTTACACAATTCATTAATATATATTAGGAAGAGCGTTGGGCCTAACACACTGCCTTGCGGAACCCCATAACTAATTGGTAAATTATGACTCTTTGTTGATCTGAGTTTAACACATTGGGATCTGCCAGATAAGAAGCTGGAGAGAAGGTCTATTTCCTTATTCCTAATACCCATGTTGAACATTTTGTGTTTTAATTTGATATGTGAGATTGTGTCAAAAGCTTTGCAGAGGTCAAGAAATACAGATAGACATTTTGAACCTTTGTCTAGGTGGCCATCGTTGGTGCTTTTGTGTTTTCTGAAGCCAAATTGACAAGGCGATAGTAGGTTGTTGGTTTCCAGGTATTCCATCAGACTCTTATTAACGATCTTTTCAAATACTTTGGAAAGGGAATTAAGCAACGTTATAGGGCGATAATTGTTAATGTTAAGTTTGGAGCCTGTTTTAAAGATAGGGATAATAAGACCTTGTTTTAGAATGGTGGGAAAATGGCCATGTCGGATACTAGCATTGAGAAGATGAGTTAAAGGGCGAATTATACCAGGGGCAATTTTTTTAAGAATAGTGTTGGGTATTTCGTCTATGCCCGCAGATGAAGAATTTTTGAGAGAGTTTATTGTTATAGAAACTTCGTTCTCTGTAACCGTTTTAAGTACGAAACGTGTTGGGAATTCATTGTTGGTTGGGCGGTCGCCAGGGCCAAGTGAATAGTTATTTGGTTTTATTTTTTTTGCTAGTTCCGAACCTACATTTGCAAAATAATTGTTGATATGATTGACGATTGTGTTAGGGTTCGATGTGAAATCTACCGTATTATCATTGATATTGAGAGTGTTTAAGACGTCGGTGGCTTTGTGGGAGTTGGTAGCTTCCTTGAGGATTTTCCATATTTTTTTAGGGTCATTGTTGCATTCGGAGATTTTCTTATTATAGTATATATTCTTGGCTTTCCTGATGACTTGCGTACAAATATTTCTGTATCTTTTGTAGAAATTATGGAGTGTAATATCGTATGGATTTGTGGCACATTTTTTATGTATGGAGTTCCGTTTACGAATGCAATTGATAATAGTATGGTTTATCCATGGTTTCAGAGGTTTGATCGCCCTAGGAAAGGTTTTGGTGGTAAAATTGGTGTTCTGGTTAAGGGTGTCTTGTAGGTAGGTAGAGAAGTAGTTCCAAGCATCGTCTGTGTTTGTTATATTGTGGAGTATGTCCCAGGATTTGGAATTAATCATTTTGTTGAGGTTGTCATAGTCAATTGTTTTCTTAGTTATTGCAGTTGAAGCTTTGGTTTGTTCGTTGTGTTTGGAACCCATTGTGAGGGAAGTGGCGTAGTGATCTGTAATTGATGACGTATGGATTTGAGAGGTGTATTGGTTGGTTGATTTTACCATAATATGGTCGATGCACGAGGAGGAGTATTGTGTACATCTTGTTGGTGTATTTATTGTGCTTTCCATACCATGAAACATTACTGTATTTAAGTAGTCTTGGCACTGAGGATGTTCATTGTTTTTAAGAATGTTGATGTTGAGATCTCCAATTAAAACTACGTTTTTTATATTGTTTAGCTCAGTGAGACAGTAGTTTAAGTCGTGCAAAAATGGGGAGATATTTGGTTTAGATGGAGAGCGGTAAAGTGCAATGATACATGTGTTGACGTTGTGGGTAATTAGAAGACAGTTTGAATTATTAATGGTAATTTCTTTGACATTATACGAGTTATGAGCGTCATTTAATGTGTATACTACTATACCGTCGTTTTGTCTGTAGTGTTTTGTGGTTTGGTTGTGGGTGTAATTGAGGATGTATTTGGGGGTATAGGAAGGTGTTAGCCAACATTCTGTCAGGATAATTATGTCGTATTTGATTTTAGTAAGTTCGAGCTGGATGAGGAATTGGTCAAAATTTTTGTTTATTGATCTAATGTTTTGATGGTAGATTGATAGGTTTGATTTGTTAGGTGTCATATTATTGGTTACAAAATTCATTTTTATATGGCAAGTATATTAACCTTTTTGCGTCTGTGAACCATCACAATTGATTGCAATAGAGCAATAAAATTAGATGGTAAAAATAAAAAATAAGTAAATAAATAGATTAAACATTTGGAACAATAAAATTTCATGTTAAAATAAATAAAATTCCTTGAATAATAAAATCCTTTAAAACGATAAAATTTGATGGTTAAATAATTCAAATACTTTGGATAATAAAAACCTTTAAAACAATAAAAATTGATGGTAAAATAATAAAAATAATTTGTATAATAAAAACATTTAGAACAGTAAAATTTGTTGGTAAAATAGTTAAAATAATTTGTATAATAAAAACATTTAGAACAGTAAAATTTGTTGGTAAAATTTGAGTAGAAAATGAATAGTAGTTGGTTAATTGAGAGTAGATCAGCCATGATGTTATGCAAATTCATATATTGTTGTAATGAGGTCTGAGAGCCCTATATTACTTACACCATTTTTTTAAAGTCATTTTCGTGTGCAATTTGTATAATTTTTTCCCCCGGTCCTTTGCGAACAAGTAATTTTCCGTTTTTATACCACACGAATTGGAAATGTTTTTCTTTTGCCGATTTTTTTGTTTTCCAGAGTAGTTCTTTGTAATATGGTGATAGTACCTCACTTATGAAAATGGGAGAGTTTGTATTTAACGTCTTAGCCGCGTTTTTGAGCGATAGAATAGAGTCCCTAGTTTTTAGGCTGTGGAAGGTAGCACGAAGTTTGTCCGGAGTATTCTGTCTACGGTCCTGTGTCCTGGTTACTAGTCTCAGGTCCTGTTGTTGCAGGGGCATTCCCAGGGAGTTGGCTACTCGAAGCACCGCTTCCACAGGTTGTTCTCCCGGCCGCAACTCCACGCCTGCCATCTCTAAACTGTCAGAAAGCGATTCTTGTTCGAGATTTGCCAGACGGCATTCTAGAGATGAAATTTTAATGCTTTTAATTTCGTTCTCCTCACGCAAGAACTTTGTTTCTTTATGGAGATCCTGTATTTTGTTAAAGCTTGCGATTAGATCTTCGTATTGCTTGCAGATAAATTCACTGCTTCTCTTCAGGTCGTTGATTTCATCTGCAAACATTTTTTTGATTTCTGTTATTTTTTCATCAAAGTGTTTCGTAAGACGCTCATAGAGGATATTATTTTCTTCATTCGATTTAGATATGTCATTTGCGCTCAAACTCTGTGGGGTGTCCTTGAACTTAGGTTTGGAAGCAGTTTGTGGTTTGTCATTTTCCTCTGCGTCGCAAGATGTCACTGTTTTTCTTTGTCCTCTCATTTTGTATTAATTTAATTTAGAAATATGGTTTAGTATTTAGATTTCTGGATAGGTGGTGTTGTTGTTATTTCAAATTATTTTAATAAAAGAGAAAAACAAAAAGTGTCTTGGATCCGTCAGGTTTCGAACTGAGGTCGACACAATTAGAGTCAGATGCGCTGACCACTATATATTAAAAGTATCTGGTTTGATATTGACCAAAAAATACTCTATGGATTACATGAGATTTTTATTCATCTCCAGTTCTTCGTCCACAACTGTTTGTGATCACAGTAATATTTATCACCGCAAAATTTGAAACGATATACGTTTGATAAATGTGACGGTTCAAAAATAATTGCGTTTTCCACGGATTTTGGAATAACTGTCGTTGTTTGTTTTAAACCAATTTATTTGCCGATAAATAATATTCAAATCATTTTGTATGTATGCATAATTAATATACACATGAGGATACATGTTTGCCATGTTTTATTATTTTTTTATGTACTGCACAGGCGTCCCAACTGCTTCCGATCGTCAAGAGCCAGTGAGAATGTGGCACCCCCAATAATTGGGGTACATTGTGAGGCTGAACAGATGGGAAGGAGATGGGGAGAGGAAGTTTGGATACCTTCCTCAGATCTCGTCATCAAACACGGCTAAAACAATTTCAAGGAACGTTTCGATTTGAATGGTGGTCTTTCACCATGGTGACACTAAGAGTATCTACCACTCTGGAACGTGCAGCAAATATACACAGTATATTTTATTTTAAATGGATACATTGTGATTTATCGCAAATTAATCAAATCGATTTGTGGAGTTGAACCCGCGACCTCCAGACCCAAGGTAACCGCTCAATATTATTCTATAATAATTTATAATTATTGATCAGTTTATGCAAACTCGAACACTATGGAGACGATTTCATGACAGAAGTTGAACCCACGATAGTTGCCCCGATATGCTTTTTACAATATGCAGTCGGTTTAGGGAAAATACAGTACACCTATCAATACAAAATACACCTAAATGTCTACGAAGGGGTGTGCTTGGAGGATATATCACCGAATAACATATTTTATTTAAATGTTAAATGCATCAAGGAATAAACTATATTTTATTTATTCATTTATTCAACGCCCAGATTACATACATAAAACGTCCCTAGTACACAAATGTTTTACAAAGAACATACATTTAAACACCAATAGTACCAACTACGGAAAGCAATCCATTAGTTACGAGGGGGGCAATTTATATAATTGCCTTCCAGATGATATAAATCCAGTGTGTAAATTAAAAAAAAAAAAATCATTTTTGTTTACAAAAAACAAAATAGTGCATGTGAATAATATCATATGGTAATATAATGTAATGTAATTTAAAGTAATGAAATGTAAAAAAGTATGTAATGTAATGTATGTAAAAAGTATGTAAACTTCTTGTTTTAAATTTAAAAACTCTAGTTAAGTAAGTGAAGATGTTATTTTCTTTTTTTTTCTGGAATGGAAAACTTATTAAAAAAGTGAATCTTGTAAGATGGAGACCAAATTACTGAGTTATATTATATATACTACAGATACCAGCGTTCAAGTTAAAAAAATTGTCACTATAAATAAATTCGTTTGATATTCATACCAACAGATTATTAAAGGTATTTTTTAATCAGATTTTGGATTTGAAATTGATAAATGACATACACAAAATTATAACTTCATATCAATTATAATTTTTGGGTGCCAAGCATCGGGAGATCAAGTGTCGGGTGACCCTTAGATACTAGATATTTTATAAACTGTCAAACTTGCGACTTTGTGAGTTCAGAAGTGGTTGCAGTAATATATTGTGAAAATGTTTATAATCTTAAAGTTTCTGACAAGACACAGTTGGGCGAGGCAACTCCAGAAACTGTGTGAGGAGAGGATGGGTCTGCCATGGACGGGGGCCGAACAATCAGCATAAGACAGGGACGTATGGAGGAGCCTTGTCGATGCAGTGGGTTCCCGACCCGAATAGGACAAGAAGAAGAAGATGATGATGATGATGGTGATCTGATGAACATAGTGTACCTACGCCAAATCAATTTATTATCACGTATTTAAAATTCTGTAATCAAAAGTGGTTATTTACACTAGAGCCAAAACACGAAGTGCTTATTTTCACAGCAGCGAATCTAAAAAGATACTTTGTCATACAGTTGCTTGTTGCCGCATAATGTTATGTTAACATGCACATTATCACTGTTTCGCACTGCAAGTACATTCTGGTTTGTTGGTTCATATTTATTAGGTCCACTTTTCTGTCCACTGCCAATTTGAGCAACATAACAAAGGGGAAGGAGACTTTAAAGTTTATTGGAGTATATTTATTTTACAACATACAAGAATGAAAACATGAACGAACAGAATTTGAAAACATATTTACAATATTCATACTAACATATACTAACATTGCGTATTCATCAATGGAAAAATTAACTAGCTACCATGCCGTTTTTTCCGCAGGGTTAGGCAGATAAGATGGTCCACCAAACAATTCGGTATTGGCATACACTCATTGCTTCATTCACATTCATAATACTTCTCATAATACTTTTATGTTATTCTGATTCTTGATATGGACCGACTCTAATATTTGGTTCCTTTGATCGTGCCATATCTTCCTCGTGCGTCGCTGACTATTCATGAATATTCAGTTTTCATTTGATGTTCTTCCTTTTTTACATTTCACCACACAGGAGGCCATGAGGAAAGCAAAATCTCTCAGGGCTAATATTCTTCTTCTTCTTTCGTATGGTGGGGGGGTCAGAGGGGGACATCTAGGTCTGCGAGCCAGTCCAGGGCCTCAGGCGTCGCCCTGTGGACCTCATCAATCCCGCCGGGGAATGAATGGAGCGGGCATTCGTTGACCACATGTATGGTGGTCTGCACCGCACCGCATTCGCACATCGCCGACTCTTTAAGGCCCCATCTATGCATCATATGGGCACAACGGCTATGGGAGCACCTTATTCTATTGATGGCGGACCAGAGTTTGCGAGGCAATGAGAACCCAGGCTGTCTCTCAGTGGGGTCTTGTACGAGATGGGCATTTTCCACGTTGGCCGATTGCCACTCAAGTTTCCACCTGTCTTCAGGGTTGAGGGGTGATTGGAGGAGTCTTTCTCCTTCCGTCCAGAAGGGTTTTCGGGACTTCAAGCGGCATGCCGGGTGGGAGACGACATCGTCGTGCAAAGGGATTGCGCTTTTTCGCAGCGCCTTCTTGTATTCCCTCAGTGTTGCAATCTCTCGCCTGATGCTTGGCGGGGTTATATTTGCAAGTACGGGGAGCCAAGGGAGAGGAGTAGATTTTAAGGTCCCGCTGATGGTTCGCATTGTGGCATTAAGCTGAACGTCGACCATGGAAGTATGGGCGCTTCTGGCCCATACTGGAGCACAGTATTCAGCTGTTGAGAAAACCAGGGCAATGGATGCCGTTCTGAGCGTATTAGCGTCGCATCCCCAACTAGTTCCAGCTAGCTTACTGACTAATATCATATTTGGGGATGATGTGTGGAGGGTCTTTTAAGAAAAATAAGTTCTCGGAAGGAAAAAGGTATGAAGGGTAGGACTCCATCCTCCATTTAATGCAGTTGCTTCTCGCACTAATTTTATGTACAATCCTTGTTCTCGGAGATTGCATCGTGTGGGGAATGAAACTTGCTATGTCGATATGTTTCATATGAACATTGTTTCCTTTAAAAGGCAAATAAGCACGTAGACTAGACATGCAATACACGGGTTAATATACTTACGCCTCAGGGTACTCATTTCTACAACATTAAGTCTACTTTTATCCTTCCTCTGCCACTTTCACGACTCACTGCAATATGACAGGGTAGATAATCACGCTACATTGTTCAAATTATTAATTAAAATGAAACCAACAGCTGAAAACCCGCTTTCACGGGAAAACTATAATATGAAAACTTCAATAGTTCTATTGGAATCATAAAGATGGCAGCACTTACGTTTGTATATCGTACGTTGAGCGAGTGTGTACCGACAGAATAATGTAGATACTAATGCTTTTCGAAGTATTAAATCTTAAATAATATAGTTTCAATGAAAAAATTGAGAGTATGTACGTGTTCTTTCTTAATATTTTGTAAGATTTATGGTGTGATTTTTTAAAAATATAAATAATATTTCTTGCTTTATTAAAATCTCTCTGCAGAATTCTCCACAATGCAAATTTCTTATGAAAAATCTTGGCACAACTGACTTCACCCGATTCCAAAAGAATAGTGTAATAAATATGCAAATAAATGGAATTCTTTGATAAGCCCCACGCCAAAACCGTTTTCCCACCATAGTACAATATGATGCTACTGGAAATGGTTTAATTCTGTGCCCACTGGAGTGATTTCTTTGCTAATAATATATTCAGAAATAATTATCATCTGCTGAAATACCTACCCAGAAAATATTGTATCTCAATTTTTAGATGTGCAATTTTATATATAATGTTTCTTTTAGAGGACATAGCATTACTGATTCTCAAAAAATTGGCTTTTTTAAATGAATACCGCACAAGAATGTCAACTGCTCCCTTCTGAAGCTTGTGAGACTATGGCATCCCCACTTGAGTTATGTTGTGAGGCTGAAGGTAGTGGAAAGGGAATTGAGATGGTGAAAAGGAAGGTGGGGAACTACCTGGCTTTTCAGATTTGCTCACAAATCACGGCTGAAGCCATTTCAAGCAAAGTTTTAATTCTGGGTGGTGGTCTTACACCAGGGCGATACTGAGAGTACTATGTAATTTTTAATTAATTAATTATGAAATAACACAAATTAATCAAATAAAATTTATTTGCGCATGCCAGATTACAGCCCCCAACCATCGGATTGGGAATCAAGAGCCCTCGACCAGTAATGGGATTAATTTGGGAGAGGAGCATGGGTACCGCCGCCCTGGTAACCATTATGGTAACCGTAGTGAGGGAAATTAAGTCTTGCGTTTCTCTTAAACACACTGACCACCTGATTCCTCATCAATCCACCCTTCATACCTTTTTTCTTCCAAGAACTTTCTCTATATCCTTTCCTTTTAAAGAGAGTGAGTTAGAATCTTATTGCCTTCCTGGGTGACTGTTTGGGCAGATTTTTTTATGTTATTAATTAAAAATACTAAACAACTGCTTTAAGGAATATTTTTCTAATTATTTTCTATTTTCACTAAATTCTTTCGGCAGAAAAGTGTGTTCAATAATAAATGTGAACCGCTGAGAAATGAGAACTGAAAATAGATTAACAAACGAAAACATTACGCTTTAAAGGATTTTAATTTACAACTAATTTAAAAAAAAACATATATTTCATTTCAGTATTGAAGAAACCACCCACGACTTTGCTTTGCGCCTATTACATAAAGGTATTATTTTTTATACCGTGCCTAATTTATTTAGTCATTCAATAGATTTTCAAATATTCGAATGAATGAATAACTAAAAGCTGTGATTTATTTGCGTTTAGATTAAAGCAGCCAGAATCCGTACATTAACGTCTCCATTATTCTTTCAATGGGCATTGGCAAAACATATTGATTTATTACGTCGCCCGGAGCTAACTGTATTTTTCATATTCAAATAATAAATCTCTCGTTTTGCCGTACACCGGAAGTCCCGTCCAAAGATGGCTAACGTGACTTCCGGCCACTTGGCGGGAAAAGGGGAGGACCTGGCGGCAGAAATTTACTTTATTGCATCGAGGAATTCGGTAAACTTGGCCGAACTTTCGGGTGCATTCTTAAATTATGTAACTTCGCAATATTAACGCGGTGTAACTTTTAAACTGGAAGGAAGAAATATGATGTATGTATCTTAGAATGTTACGGTAGACCTTTTTCTGAAGCACGGCGTGAACCTTTACCAGAACCATATTTTCAGAAAGTACGTTCTACATAAATTTCTAAGATACATTAATTTTAAACGCGGTATCCGTAAACTATAATTACTTGATGAAATAATAAAATTTAGTATATCTTTCAGTTAGAAGAAGTTAGGCCCCTTCAAAAATTGTTGTAATTGCCTGGCTTTAAGGCCGTAAAGTGACTTTCAGTATTCAAACTAGACAATGTATTTTTTAAAAAAGCAAAAGGTATGGATATAGAAATTTTTTTTAGAATCGTATGTGACAAATATATTTTTAATAAGATCCGCATAGTTGTACTACTCACCTGTGGTAATTGTTTAAAAATTAAACAAATGGGAAATTATGTAAATTTGTAGTGACGTCAAATGAAAATAAGTTAGCGGTTCACACAGAAGATAATATTACATTATATAATTTCATAAATTAATGAACTATTTGTTTTAAATTTATTTTGATAAATAATATGTGGATTAGGTATTCCTACAAATAATGCTTACGCATAACTAAACACACATTTAATATGAAAATAATTGAAAATAAATATTTCTATTACAGAAATTGTTTGGTTTGAATTCCTATTGAAAAAATAAATATTGTGTTATCTCCCATCAGTGTGTAACCTACACGGTTTTAGTTTAAACCCGATCCAATCGTAATCCTTCGGAACGAATTGTACTTATGTAATTATTTATATGAACGCAGAGTAAGGTGCGACCACCACACCTTACAAATTAATTCCATTTAGGATTGCGGGGGATTTGGTCCTACGGTTTGAACCCGGCTGAGGCTGTGTTTTTCGGGGTTTAGGTTCCTAAATTCTGTATGACAGGTTGAATTATTGAGAAGGGTGGAGCAGGGGGTATTATCGTCTTGTCGTTTCTCGCAGGACGGTCTTATATCGTCTGTTTTACCTCCATTTAACCACTCGAGCGATACTGTCTTAAAAATACTTGTTTCATGTCCACTCGGGCGATCACGCGAAATGAATAAATTTGCCTTGAGCGCTCGCCACGTTTGAAAATTAATTTTTGAAAAATTTCCGCCCACATTAAAAAAATCATTACTCCACATTTGTGTATGTAAACGAATTCACATATATATATATATAAATAATCATCCTAAATTTGTAGTATTTAAATAACAAATTTAAGTGAGTACAAAATCAAAAGTAAAGGAAAGAACAGTAACATCTTTGATTCATTAAATGAAATAGACTTTCAGTACTCAAGCAACGTTTTCTGCAGGACGCGGGAACATTCGAAAAAAAAATTAAAAATGTTGGAAATGGTAAAAAAATGTGGTCCATTTTTGGACCGAAATCAGACCTAGAAAAATTAAATTGGTTCAAAGTTGGACCGAAATCTCTCCAGTTGACATTGAGTGATTGTGATTTCCGAGCTTTCGGTTTTGGGTTCGGCCCTGCTTACTCCAAAAATCATATCATAGATATACGGAAATATATGAATAACCTGATTACTGTGATATGTACATTGAGCAATTGTGATTTCTGAGCTTTCAGTTTTGGGTTCGGCCCCGCTTATTCCAAAAATCATATCATAGAAATACGGAAATATATGAATAACCTGATTACTGTGATATGGACGTTGAGCAATTGTGATTTCTGAGCTTTCGGTTTTGGGTTCGGCCCTGCTTATTCCAAAAATCATATCATAGAATTACGGAAATATATGAATAACCTGATTACTGTGATATGGACATTGAGCACTTGTGATTTCTGAGCTTTCGGTTTTGGGTTCGGCCCTGCTTATTCCAAAAATCATATCATAGAATTACGGAAATATATGAATAACCTGATTACTGTGATATGGACATTGAGCAATTGTGATTTCTGAGCTTTCGGTTTTGGGTTCGGCCCTGCTTATTCCAAAAATCATATCATAGAATTACGGAAATATATGAATAACCTGATTACTGTGATATGGACATTGAGCAATTGTGATTTCTGAGCTTTCGTTTTTGGGTTCGGTCCTGCTTATTCCAAAAATCATACCATAGAATTACGGAAATATATGAATAACCTGATTACTGTGATATGGACATTGAGCAATTGTGATTTCTGAGCTTTCGGTTTTGGGTTCGGCCCTGCTTATTCCAAAAATCATATCATAGAATTACGGAAATATATGAATAACCTGATTACTGTGATATGGACATTGAGCAATTGTGATTTCTGAGCTTTCGGTTTTGGGCTCGGCCCCGCTTATTCCAAAAATCACATCATAGGAATACGGAAATATATGAATAACCTGATTACTTTGATTTAAAGCCAATGAATCCATTTATTTCCATTTTAAAACAGCGTTGAAAATTTATAAACGCTTGAATCCTTTATGTTAGTTACTTTTCATCTGCTTATTTAGGTAAATATATAGGGCCCGTCAGTTACTTGGTTGACATCGTCTAGTTCCCATCCGGGCATCGTGAGGTCAATTCCTCGTCTGATTAAGTCCTCAATCACGAAACTTATTATTTATCTTCTTCAAATTTTGCAAATTCAATTTGTGGCACCATTTTATTAATGACAAATTAAAACACTTTGTTTTTACCACGATAATCTTTATTTTAACAAATCGACATGTTTCGAGAACGATGTTCTCTTCCTCAGGACATTAAATGTACTAAAACTAAATAATCAAATATACAAAGCTATGCGTGGGTAGAAATTAAAGTAGTGGGGGGAGACAGATGGTGAGGGGAGGTGCTTAGAAGATCAACAGGGAAGGGTGGGGAGGGGGAGAGGTGGAAAGGGGAGGTGCTTAGAACGTCAAAGACAAAAAATTACAATGGAAATATGTTTAAAATAGGGTTTTTCACAAAATTGATTTGATTATTATAATAATATTTAAATTTCTATTGACATTTTTTCTAATTTCTAAAAGTTCTAATTGAAAACCACTAACGTTAGTATGTAAAATATAGATATAGATATAAATACTGGTTTTAAAATTTTATAAACTAAAGTTAGTGGTTTTCAATTAGATCTTTTAGAAATTAGAAAAAATGTCAATAGAAATTTAAATATTATTAATAATCAAATCAATTTTGTGAATGACCCTATTTTAAACATATTTCCATATTTTTCAAATGATATATATCCCCAATTATGATATTTTGAGATTGACGGTAAGTGGGGATGGGGAAGAGATGGGGAAGAGAAAGGCAGGAAAGTATCCGGGTGTTGGTTATCCAATAAATGGTTCCCGGGGTGGCGGTAATCACATCCGCTTATTAAATTGTAAGTACAGATAGCGTTTTTCCCTCAACAGACAGCTCATATACGTATTTTATTACGCGACCGTATAGTGTCACCGCATGCTCCTTCGGCACGTGGAATTATCGATAGTAAAAAAATTGTACAGCCGATATCCACTTAAGACATAAGTATTTCGACGTTCTATCCTCTTTGCATATTCATTGTATTTGAAAAAATAATTTACTAAAATAATGTTTGAGGAGATGAACTGTCCGACAACTGACACACCCCAAACAACAAACTTTTCGTACGCCAGGATATTGTGTGTACGTAATATGTGATAACTCTATTAATCATGCAGTCAGCTCTGGTAAGATTTGACTGGTTTATATTACAGGTAAAAATGATTAATAATATGATTTCTCTCATCTTTTTGATAAGAAGATCCAAGTAGAATTACGAACAATGTCCTTAACTTCACATTATCCTGAAAGCTTACAGACGTCATACACTGCTGAGAGATGTCATCGCTGTATTATTAAAATAATAATTGTCACGGCGACTCCTTTGCTGTCTTCTCAAGACCACGGAAAGCAGTGGCGTGGAGTTATTCAGTATTTAGAACGAGACGAAGAAGAAGACATGGTGAAAGAGCTGTCAGAGCACTAACTGACAAGTATTGTTCCGATGGCATTTTGCAAAGCGACAAATGTTCCCGTGATGACATGCAAAGGTTTACTTGCATACCTACAGCATCAGAATTAATAATACAAATCAGAGTTTTTGAATTCTAGCGTCTGAAATGAATGTGAAAAGTTTGAAATATTATGATAAACGTACGTTTCGTACAAAATAAATATTTTCTTCTCCGTAGAATTTTGATTGTATTTTGGATTGAATACTTATATGTTATGAACAATGAACACCTCCATAAATATATTTTTGTTGTTGTTTGGATAAGAATATAGGAAAATTCCATTAAAAAGGCTCTTTTTTCAAATTAGCTCCATACAGAAGACCCTGAGGAAAATATTTTCCTCCAGGGCCAATGTCATCTTTGCTGATGCTGTGAGTAGGGTCTTTTAAATAAAAGGAATGATAGTATGTTCTGGGAAGGAAAAAGGTACGAGGTATGGTTCTGAACCTGAGGGTTAGTGGGTAAAGGAATGACGGACGTATGAATCAATTCATTACGAATACCGGCAGAAGCGCTCACGCGGTGATGTTCTCGCGTATGTGACGCATGTTTGGGGGCGGTGTCTGGAAAGTTTGGGTAAGACCCAAATAGTCGCACTGGACATTTCCAAGGCTTTTGACCGGGTCTGGCACCGAGGACTTGTCAACAAACTACCTTCTTACGAACTTCCCGCATCCTTGTGTATGTGAAATGCCAAATTTTTGAGGGAGAGGTCGATTCAGACGGTTGCTGATGGTTTAACCTCTTCCTCGCATTCGATAAATTCGATTCGGGATCGGTTCTGTCTCTGACTTTGTTATTTTTGCTCATCAATGACCTTTTGACATGTGAACCAATTCATTGTTACGAGGATGACAGTACATTCCATGATAGCTTTTTTTGACAAGCCCCCAAAGGAAGCCCAAATTCCAATGGCTCAAAGGGCTTTGAAGCAAATAATGGACGTTTACCTTGAGAGTGTTTTCTCTTGGGGTAAGAATAATCTCGTCGAATTTTATGTTTTAAGGACCCAATCATGTCTGATCACGTCTAAAAGTCTAGCAGCCTACCGAACAGACCCTCCATTGATATGCTCGGTGTAACTCTAAGTGACCAGCTCAGGTACGGGGGCTCCATCGAAGCCAGAGTAAAGTTAGCCTCTCAGAAACTGGACGTACTGCACAGGGCCCGCAGATACTTTAATAGTGCACAACTGCTAACCATATAGAAATCGCAGGTGCGCCCCATGGTTGAATTCGGCAGCCACCTCTGGTCTGGAGTTCCAAAGTACCTGAAAAAATCCCTCGACTCTGTGCAGAAACGGACGTTCCGTTTGATAGATTTCCCGATTGCAATCTTTAGAGCGCAGGCGTCAGGTGGGAATGCTATCCTTGTTCTACCGGTATTTCAATGAAAGATGCTCCGAGGAACCAGCGTCATTGATCCCCTCGGCACCGGTGCATAGTCGGGAAGTACGCCAAACGCGCGCTCAACATATGTACACGGTTGACATTTTCTACATGAGAACGGGTCGCTTCTACGACTCGTTCACATGTGGAATCGTTCCACAGCTCGGCTGTGGAACGATTGAATAAAATAGATTTAATACTTGCATTTCAAAAACGCAACAATTCTAGTGCGATTTGTTAATCGGGTCAATATGTTTGGAAGCTAATTAAAAAAAACCTATTATTATTTAGCTTCGTTGATGATTCACCGAATTTTGTAAAAATGTTTTATAGCGTAGACATTTAAAACGCCATACATGTTTTAAGATTTTACATGTACTTTCTGAAGTGACGTTCTACACCAAAATATCCGTATATTTCCCAAACGCTCGCCTCGTGCTTGCAATATTTCAGACAGCGAATACATCTCTCCGGAATATTATTCCGACAGATCCGTGTACAGGCGCCCGAAGCAAGCACGGCAATCTACAGCCGCCCGAAGCTGCATCCTGAGAAGATTTCATAAGTCACAAATTCGGCCTCGCAAGCCGTTCTACATTTTATTATTATTCAAGCTTCGCTGGTACGTGAATAAAGTAATTTGGTATGAAACGCCGGAGCGCTTTGCGAAAGCTGTAGCGGGAAGTATACACAATAAACGTAGCGCGAGAAAAGCACACTGTGGCGACTGGTAATATATGTGCGTACAGTACATGTAATAAAATAGTTAGATATAACGTTAAGTTATGTTTATTATTGTTTTTATTACAACCAGAGAATTAAGATATGACATTCGCGCGACAATTATAAGAATATAGATGTAATTATTTACCAATCTCCTAAGGTGTGCCCCAAGGAAGTGATCTAGGTCCGCTCTTATTTCTCATATATATGAACTTATTGAATTTGGAAATTGACGGTAATATAATGTCTTTCGCTGATGACACGGTTATCATATATTACAAGTAAAACATCAATAATGGATGCAAATAACAGTTGTATATGCCTTATGCTTAAACCGTCATATACAATACAGTACCTCGTTAAGAGTCCTTACGTTATCTGATTTTGAGTAGCCAATTGGCGTTAATTAATTTTGAATTAGATCGGTACTGTCGTCGCAAAAAGATATTCGTATATTTTTTTACATAGAAGTTGTGATATTGATTTTTTACGTCGTAAAGATATACTCATTTTGTATTAGGCACGCAATTTATACTCATCCCATAGCTAATTTTATAACAAAATGTATTATACATAGACCTCTTTGTAATATCTATATCCATTCAAAATGTTGTGTTAAATATCTGGAATTCCCCAGAAAAAGAGATATATTTATTTTGGCCAGTCAATGGCTGAGTTCGCATCGTGTCTGGATCCCATCCAGGCCTCACTTAGTCGTGATTTTAATTCCTCGGCTGGCTAAGTCTTCCATCACAATTCAAACAACATTTCCCGATAGTAGTGAGAGATTTTCATCATTGGAAAACATTTTCAGTATTGTCGAGTTTTAACAGTTTGTCTTTATGTGGCCGAACCACAGCAAGAAAATGCCCTCGATAGCCAAAACAGCATAAAATCGTAATGTGACGTCATTATAATGAATTATTATATCGAAAATTCCATTTGGTCTATTCTTAAAGTATGTTATTGCCCTTTTGCAACATAGTGTACTGATAAATATGGCAAATTTTATCAAATGATGTTAGAAAGTCATATTATGAGAAAATTTACTCGGAATTCGACCCCAGAAAGAATTGTTATTTTATCGCCAGTAACAATTTAATGCTTCGTAATACTCAATTTCTACTTGATGTCTGCATTAAAAATGAGAGTTTTATCTCTTCTATCCAAAAACTCATGGTTGCAAAAATTTTGTTTTGGTCATCTACTCAAATACAACACGAGACAAATGCAAAAAGAACGGAGTGACAGAGGCGAAACGAAGACCACCAAGTTGAGAAGATTTTCCCCATATTTCTATACAGTGTGGAAACACGACACTTCCAGCCAGCGAAAGACATCAGAAAGATACTCAGGATTCCATAGACAGAAAGACGCACAAATATGTCCATTGTAGAAGAGCTAGATATCAGCAACAGGCAATTAACGGTATGCATGCAATGTATTTTAAGATACTTTGGACAAGTTACTCCACAAACTGAGGTGGTCAATGGCTAAGTGGAAGGCAAAAGAAGCAGAGCAAGTCACCAAGTATCACTGGCGCTTGTATATCGAGCTCTCCATGCAGCGCAAAACCACGAGGAGTAGAGAAGCCTTGTTCAACATTTAAATCGGAGTAAGGGTCACGATCCTCAGCAATGAGGAATCGACTTAACAAAAACTCGAATATCGTAATTTGCAAACCAAAGCCCTGAACTACCACACAAGTAAACATTTGTTTCTAAAGCACACGTATCAATCAAAGCGTACCACTAATAGCTCTCCTCCTTTCTCATAAACGGCATATACAATAGAAAGAGAGGTTACAATGGTGCTATCAAGAGCAGGACCAGGTAAGTAGTAAACTGTCTCTATGTTATTTCAGTATCCAGCTGTTTCCGCATTTTAATGTGATTTGTAACGCTTCTGGGGAACCATTGCCAAATAAAAGCGCTCCAAAAGTTTAACGTCAACAGCACAATTTAGTTTCCACAAATTTTTGCTCCTTTGCATGCTCGACTAACTAATGTTATATTTATAAGCTCTTATTTCATTTTACTAATAGTTATTTTAGGAAATATTACCTAACTTACTAAATTATGACTCGGACATAATTTCCGAATCGATAAATTGGGATTATATTATCTATCCGATAAAGACCGTCAAATGAACAGTGAATGATTAAATCAAAAGACACAGAAAATCCAATTAGTTATATTTATTTAAATTAAATTACCGACAACCCAGGTGGTTATTGAGATAATGATAATGCAGGTACATCATCCACCTCCATACCACCTCACGAGATTGTGTCTGTTATGAGACGAGTAGTAATACAAAAAATATAATTGTTCAGCTGTTTTCTGAGGTAATCATAGAACGAAAGCGGGTTATTTCTTCCAGGTCAAAACAAAATATCCTCCTTTCATCACTGCACGTTTTAAAATAATTATATTTATATTCGCGATTTATTTTTGGGGTGTTGTGATTTATTTATGCCACATTGCGCTTCCTCTACCTGATATAATCAGGACATGTGATGAAGGCATAAAACCCCCAAAATAATTCATGATAGTCGTGGAAATCTCAATGTCATACGATTTTTTTTTTACATATGATATGTATTAGCTAAATGATTTTTTTTATCAAAAAACATTTATTCATCTTGAAAGATATTCCATGAAGATAATTTTAGGTGGCATATAATATACTAAAACAGGGAAAATTTATGTATACATTTTAACTAAACAAAATAACTAATACAATTCTGTCAGAGTGTTGCATCTTGAATCCTGAGTGAAACATTTACATAAAATAAAGCGCGATGTCGGAATAATTATTCATAGAACATTTATCTTTAGGAAAGGAACATTGTTGGTAGTGTAATTTAACGTGAATTTGAGGCGAAAAATAAATTATAAAACGAAATTATGTATAATTTATTGTTGTGGCGTTCTCGCCCCCGAGTTCATTGAATTTAAAATGTTAAACTGCCAGATGTTTTCGGCACATGATTTTGTGGGAATATAATTTAGTTATTATTTGCTCAAAACGTTTTAGCTTCTTTGCTAGACTCTCCATTCTTTCTCGCTTTTATATTATGAGCATTAGTTTTAGAGCTTTTATCTGGGAGAGTGGCCTTCCATAATTTATCGTACCTACTATAAAACCTTTGGGAAATGGCCTTTAAGTATGAACTGCAGAGTGCATTACCCGTTAATAACTAATAGTCTATTTGAAAAACTAGTTTTGAGGTTAAAACAAAGCACCACATTATTATAATAATTCAAAACCTTTATCTGCTGGAGAGTCCTTTAATAATTTAACAAAATATACATACATATTAATCCCCGTGGGATCTGGTGTTCAGGGAACGAAAAGCAGAGTGCATTGCTTGTAAATAACTAATTGCATCCGTTTTATTTAGAAGTTTTGTTGGAAGCTGCAATACTTTTATAGTACCTACTTGGCATACTTTATTTGAAGTAAAAACTAAACATGAAATTTTGGTTTCCAGGAGAATTTTGATATTTTTTTTCATCTAAAACATTTTTAAAAAATAAGTCGATATTTGACAGATAGGGGCGGGTGATGGTTTTTTAAATTTTATTGTTATATTTTTTTTTTAATTTTCGTTGTTTGTTTTTGGGGTGTTATGCCGTGTTGTGCTACCTCCTTCTTTAGCCTTCTTTAGATTCTTTCACAAAATCATTTTTTTAGCATAAATTTCCTTCTGAAAGTCAATTCACAGTTTTTTATTGAATTGGGCAACATGTTGTAAATCATTGGAACGAGGTATTCTAGAGTTTTTTGACCGTATTTATTTAAGTATCTGGGGTATTACCAGTCCATCGATTGCACTTAGTCTTGTATTATGAACATGTACCACTATTTTATTATATTCAGATTGAGATGTATGCTGTTTAAAGCCACAATATAGCACGGACAGGTCATAAGTTTACAGAGTTGTCTAGTAATGATTTTGGTACGTCATGTCTTTGTTCGTAATTAGTTTGTTTAATAATAGTTTTTACAAAGGAATATTGTAAATTTTGCACTGAAAGAATATTTGTTTTTGTTGAATATCCCCATGTAGTTATTCCATATCTTATTAGGGATTCCGCCAATGACAGATATACTATTCTAAGGGTATGTGGTGGAACTAAAAAAATATGTCTATAAAATTGGCTCACTATAGCTTTAAGCCGTGTTCAAACTTTTTGTATATGTATATCCCATTTAAAATGACAATCAATTGTTAAGCCTAGATATACGTATTTTGAAACGAGTTCATTATTTTTACATGAGCATGGTTGTGTTACAGAATTATGGATGCAATTAAAATAATGAGAAACAATTTTAGGAGTTATTGTGATGTTGGAATGAGGAGATCTGATGTGCATAAGTTTAGTTTTTTTAGTATTAATTATCAAACCTACATCATGTGACCATTTTTGAAGAGTGAGAAAATCAATTTGCAGTTAAGTACTCGCCATTAATAAATCCTCATGTGAAATAGCTAATGCAGTATCGTCAGCATAAACATAATGTTTTACATGGAAGAAAATAATTTTTATTGCAGTAATATATATAATATACAAGGTAAGGCCTAGTATGGACCCTTGTGGTACGCCTGCGAAAAAATATTTTTTTTTTGCTATATATGTATATTAGATTAATTAATAGAGTTAAAACAAGTCCAAAGATCCCAGAAATGTTTTTTGACATCAGACATTCTAATTTTATGAAGGGGAAATGATAAAATGTTTAAGATGCACAGAAGTGCATACTTTTATTTTATAGGGCCATTATTGGTTGTATACTCGGCTGAGTGACCACTGACGATATGTGAAAGATTATGTTTTTTGTTAGATGAAAGTTGTCAAAAATCTTGAAAAAAAAATTGGAAAAAGACCTCTAAAAATTCACATAGACAAATATTTCATGTACATTTTTTAATCCAAATAAAGTAAAGAATCAAGTAAGTCAAGTACTTCCCTCAATACTCTGTGTATGAGAGTGGCCTTTTATAGATGAGCTAACCTCTTGACTCCGCGTCTCGGAGGTCAGAGAATATAATATTTTGTAAGGAGTGCCTATTTTTATGCTACAAAAAATATTTTAAAGTATTTGCAGTTAGAGTAGCACTCTTAAACCTCTAAGATGTTGTTTTGTATCCCATATGAGGCAGACCACAGTTATGCAGAGCATAACTCGTAAATAATACTTAACACGGACATTTTCATGAAAAACGATTTTCTTCAGGTTTGAGCCTATTTTATTTTGAAGCATTGTTAAATATAAGAAATTTTGGTTCAATTTATTTTATGAGGCGCCCAGGACTAAGCGACAGGGCTGAGCCTCAATTGACACTAATTTTGGCGAACGAATGGATTATAGAATTTTTTGCCATACTGGTACAGCGAGCAATTTGGGGAGGGATAATGGAACACGTTTTTTAGTTGAGGTATTAGTATTCTATAAGATGGTCATTATTGTCTCGTTTCTATTTTCCATTTGATATTCCTTAAATTTGATCAGTAGAATTATATATCCGGACAAAAGATAAATTAAATATACATAATGATGTTTAATAACTAGCTGAAAACCCCGGCGTTGCCAGGCTTTACGCAGAGTTTTTCGACATCAGAAGAAATGATTTTCCTCTTATTTTGAACGTCAAGCGTGCAAAAAAAAAGGTTGGAAAAAGAGAATGGGAGCTGTTTTTGGAAATATCATGTCAACAGTCGCCTTTCTCGTGTATTTAGGTCAATTACGCACAATATAATCAACCACAGATTGTACGCCGGCCACAGACACTCTTCTTTGTATAAATTTACTATAGATAATAATTTATTAAATAATCGAAAAATCTCTTCGTAATATCATTTTAATTAAATAAATTAAAAATCGCCGTACATACAATACTTATCTACATAATCAAAATTTTCAACATATTTCGAAACCGACGGTTTCTTTTTCAGAAAAAATGATCAACATTTTTATGAATTATGTGGCATATACAAAGTGATTGTTTTCATTCAATAAATAATAATATCTGTTCAAAACTTTTATTGTACCTATATCTAAATAACCCTTTTTTATTGTATGGACACTTGAAATTGTGACCCGAAAGTTGACCGATATTTTAAAATTACAGTTTTTGTGCATTACTTACCAATTTCAAACCAAAAATCGACGTCATAAAAACCTTTAATAAAAAGTTGGTAACGACAGCCAACGAATTTATTCACGGTGTCGATTTTTTGTTCTTATACGCTTGTATATAAGAAAGTGAAAGATAATATAATACACCCTTCGGGGAGACTTAGTTGTATTTTGTAGGTATACCGTATTTTTTCTAAACCAACTACAAATTGTACATACTTATCTCTGTCGTGGGATCAACTGTCATGGAACCACTTGACATACCTCATGATTTAATTTGTGCCTTAAATTGACAATATAATGCCGTGGATGTCATATAAATTCATTGTTTTAACGACGCTATTCCAGGTTCAAGTATAACATTTTTCAAGTAGAAATTATAGTGTATGGGTACAAATTGAGCTGCAAAGCGATGGCCATTATTTACCGTCATGTTGGAGTGCTATCCAAATTGAAACATGGATGTCCATAATACCCTCGGCAATTACCTTAACGCGGTGGCTCGTTTAGCTCCTGATAGTGGAAATGTATAAAATGTTTAAGATGCACAGAAGTGCATACTTTTATTTTATAGGACCATTATCTGCAACTTGAACCGTGGCGGAGCGAGACGATTCTCTCGGGAATAAAAGATCGCTTGACGTAGCTACGGGAGCTAATCTTTAAAGGATTACATTTTATCTTTATTTCCAAGAATTCAGGCATATAAGATAAGCAAAGATTTTATATTTTTTCTTCAAACTTTGCATATTCTAAAATAAAATGAAAAAATTAACTGGGTTTTCACGACTAAATATTATTCATAAAAATCTACATGATTCGAAACCGATGGTTTCTTCGTCAGGATTATAATATGAATAAAATTAACAAAAGAAAACAATATAAACAAACAAGTATAGACTAATAAGAACGATATATAAAAAAATTAAAGTGAGTGGTGATTAATTATTTGAAAATATCATAAAACAAACAATTATATTAGTCCTAGGGAGAGATCGTATGCACGTCATCACCGATCGTCCTAAAAGCCTTTAAAAAATCTTCTTTCTCACGCATGAAATTGCATTAATTTGCATGAAAACGAAAAAAACGGAAGATGCAATAATGTCGAAAATATTTTATCATACTCCTATAGTCATTTCGCGAACGCGTGTTTCTTTCGAAATTTATAACAATTATAGTATTGCCAATTGCAAAAACGAGACAGACCAATTATTAATGTTCACAGATAGGTATTCAGAAATATAAAATTGAACGTAAACTAGAAAAAAATAACAGAATTAAGCAGAAATTAAAAAAATAAAAATAATACAAATGATAAACCTATAGCAATAAGACTGCGAAAAAGGTATTTGGATTGGGATGGGTAAGGGGAGGAGAGGGTTAAGGTATGTCTGATTAATCAACTGAATGATCGATATATGCAAATATATAAATAAAATTCTTGTACCAACTAGTGGTTTTTTTCTAATTCACACACATTTATATATATATAATCTTTTATATATAATATATATAATTTTTAAATCTTTGCACTCTAGCTCACTGAAAACTCACGGACCGCTACTGACATACATGAATGTATGCACACAAATTAAATGTTAAATATTATCCTTCTTATCATCAATGCAAATCCAACCTAAGTTATTAATATAAATGTGTTTTAATGTAAATGTTTCGTCAATTATAGAAAAATGGTCACCGAATCCTATCAATATGATATGAAGCAAGTTACGATGTACTCGTATACTCCTTTCGAATGCTCCATGATGAATTAAATACGAGATCTGTATGGAATACTTTATATCATTTTTAAAGTTATTTAAAGCCGCTTTCGCCAATAAAACGGATAAATGGTTAACTTTTCATTTTAATATACATTTCGTTTTCAACGTCGTCTAACATGTACTACAGGCAATTAATCATCAAAGATGTTTTTGGGTTCAGAGAGCTTTAGATTAATAATAAGTACTCAACATGGACAGAAAATCTCTGAGGGAATTGGAAGGACTACTAACGGGACATGTAGCTATTGGGAGTGGAAAACACCAATAGATGCAGGAAATGAAGAGGATGAAGATACTCCAATCCACCTATGGTGTCATGTCCCACTCTGATTGCAACAAGGCTCAGATACCTAAGAAGACACATTGTGGAACCAGCAGATGTAGCCAAATATCCAATGACAACCCTGCTGAACATTGTTAACCTTTAATTGGCCGTTTCCCCACCGGTGGCCACCAGTGAAAATTAAAAAAAATTATTAAAAAAAAAAAAACAATATATGTTTTTTTATCACCAGATTTTCAGGAACGGGTTTAGTTTTTCCCATAGGAAAAACTAAACCCTTTCATACACTTTTCCATATAAATGATCATCTAGTAAATCCACGTTATGCAAGTGTATTATATAAGTATAATTAATACAAAACAATACAAGAACAACACGTTAATTTACCAAACTATTAAATGGGAATAAAATAATATTTATTCACCAGATTTACAGGAACGGGTTTAGTTTTTCCCATAGGAAAAACTAAACCCTTTCATACACTTTTCCATATAAATGATCATCTAGTAAATCCACGTTATGCAAGTGTATTATATAAGTATAATTAATACAAAACAATAAAGAACAACACGTTAATCTACCAAACTATTAAATGGGAATATAATTCACCGTCTCCAGATATTTTCATATCAGAGGGTTCGGCCCTGTGGAATTCCTAATTTGACCGATAAATCCTACTGATCCCTCAATATAAATATTTAAAAAATCTTTCGTAATTCTACATGTATTTAAAATGACTAATTTTTGCATTTTTATATACAAATTCTTTGACAAATCTAATATGCCTACATTATTAGTAATTATTAAAAAAATAATATTATTAGTAACAAAAGTTGTATTAACTACCAAAATGTGAAAGAATTGTTACTGTAAACTTATCAAATGTGACACAAAAAAATTCTAAAGTGACGTTTGATTTTTTTTGGAAAAAACCTGGCCCTCGAAAGGGACCGGGATACTGGAAGGAACTATGTGAAATGGGAGATAGCACAATGCGCCCATTGACTGAGTGCTTAGGAGAACTATCAGTATAACGTCTCCGTTTTATTAACATTAAAACAATGATACCTCACCACAGACCCATGAATTTTAATTTTTTTTTTAGAAAACAAAGAGTGTCTTATAACTTTTAACGGGTGAGGTGAGTAGTAAAATGAATTAGCAACAATTTTATTGAAATAACCCGTTTTTATCTTCGCCATTATTTAATGTTTGGAATGCTGAAATGAGAAAGTTGACTTTGGTCTTGAAGAGATTCTTGTTGAAAGATTTCGAGCTGCTAACAGTTAGAAAACGCATAAAAATGTTTTCAAAATGTATATATTAACTCTACTGGCATTTGAAAATATTACTTTTATCTCTGTAAATATACGTTTAAGTGCTAACTGAATAATGAACACACACTAGAAATGCCTTTCATGCAGATTTGATTGGAAACGAATCGCTCTGTCTCTCCTACACTTGCCTGACATTATATATCGTCGTCCCATTAGAATTTGATAATTATGTGTGAAACACAATTTTTATTGAGAATTTAAAGAACTGATTGGCCAGACTTTTGGATCACAAATCACACCCATACCCATAAATCTTTTTCTTGAATTCTTCTTTATTCTATGATCGTAGGTTAATGCTGCATGTAAGAATATAGTACCTCCATAACTTTCAGTAGCACGGTAAAATGTTAAGTTGTTATCCAGTTAATATAATAACACAGGTAATGCAATACAGGTCACTGGATTCACTTAGTTTCTTAGTGCTTCCTGGCACCGAGTATGCGGTGCAAACTGCAGGTAAAAATACAAGCGATGGAAGATTATATTTTAAAAGCAGTGTTTTCAGAATTCATTTTGTCGGTTGCGCATTTTCCCAGCTTTTTGAAGTTACTATTTTTTTATTTTATCTTGACGTAAACGTAGTAAAATGATGTAAACAGTAGATAAATTAATCGTTAAAGAAGAAAATAATCCAAATGCATCTAAACAAGACATGAAACATAAACAGAAAATAAAAAAAGGTAATGGTCGCAACTGGAAATCGAAAATTTCGGTTCATATTGTCTCAGTTTAGGATAAAGAGCAACAAAACGCCCATCTGCAAATCTGTATCTTAATACAGGATGTACCCAATATTGTCTCGAGTAATTCCTTCGAAGAGAAGCCACACACAGGTTGCTGCCTCAACCAAACCGAGCGTTTCTCGCCATTGTGTGTAAGCTCACGTCAAACCTCTCGTTTCCGAAACAGTGCTTTCAAACATCCTGTCTGAAACAGCTCTAAGGGACACCGATCATTCCAATTCAATATTGTGCATTTTTGAAAACTTAATTTAACTTAAAAACTAAAAAAAAAATGTTAATTAAATACTTCGGTAATAATATATTTTACATTTTTTATACCATTTTCCATAGCTTTGCTCTTCTCTCATTGTTTATGTGAATACGTCACAAGAGTCCCAACTGCTCCCGTCTGGAGCCCGTGATAATATAGCATCCCCGATAGGGATATTTTGAGAGGCTGAAGGTAGTGATGAAGGGTTACAATTAGGAAGGAGGAAGGTAGGGAATTACCTGGCTATTCAAATCTGGTCACCGACATGGCTAAAGTCATTTCAAGCAACATTTCAATTCTGATTGATGGTTTTACACCAGGGCGATACTGACAGTATCTTCTACTCTCAAATGCGTGGGAAGTATATCTTATCTTATTTGAAAATATTAAATTGTGAAATAATGCAATGTTTCCTTAAAACTATAAATGTATTTACAAATATTTCCTAGTGTATCATATTAAGAGTGTTTCATTGGTAGAACCTACAGACAGCTTTGTGGGAACCTTATGACAGCTTTGTGGGACTACGACTTTCGATTTGATGGTTGAGAGCCATGGACGCTATGGTTGAGGGGTAAAGCTCTTTAACCAATAACTAATTTATTTTTTATTCCACCCTTGCTTACTCTCAAAAATTAATTATTTTGAGCAAGTAATCAAAACGCGAGTACCCGTATCTTTATCCCCTAATTCATCTCAGATTAAAATGTCATAAAAACAAACCCCTATAATTTCACACACTTAAAACAATGAAGCTCCAAAAACATTACGTAAAATTAAGTGTACGCTGTAAATAAATTACTTTCAGAAATTCTAATTTATTAAAAGTGTACACCTCCTAAGGCAGGGCTTAAGGATTTAATTCCTAATGTGTCGGCACCCTGGATATAACAGCTTTCCTTTGTCTTTGCGAAACCTCACTGGCAAACAAAAGTATGCCAAATAAGATTCCTTTGTAAACCAAGAGCGGCTAGGTTAATTTTCAAAATCACAAAGGTCTCAAAATTTCGGTGAAATTAAATTTTCCTACTTTTCTCTTTTTAGCCTTAGTACAATACAATTTTATACTTCTCGAAACATCGTATAGTTTCTTTTTTAAAAAAAAAAAAAACGTTGAAGCTTCAAAAAAAGCTTTTGGAGAACGTCTTACGTTTTATATTGTTAAGGTTAGAAATTTAATTATTTTTATTTTGCCAAACAAAAATGCCTGAACATCTCACAATTATGCTTTAACGATGGTATACAATTTACGTAAACTTTCGATCGAACTGGCCACGCTTAAGGGGCCGCTCTGCCAATTTCCACCGATTTCTTACATGTTTTCCTTAAACGTTTGAAGTTTTTAAGATCTTAAAAAAATATGTGTTATTTTTTAAGAGAGTCTATACATTCCCCACGCTGAAACGGTAATTATTTTAAATTCCCTCAATAGAAATAAATCGCAAAGTATGCTCCGAAAATTAATATTTACACGTTTGTTTCTGTTATTTTACAAGTTATACGTATGAAAAAAATCCCAATGTTTCTTTAAATGCTACTGGACACAGCCCCCAAGCGATTTTTGCGTCGTCTTTTATTAAACATTTTCTCAATTTTCGCAGGAGTTTTATGGTTTTTAATGTTAGCGCGCTCGCTCTCACGTTCGTATTGTCTATCTTGTTCGTATCTCTCCATCTTCTTCTTTTTTAGGGTAGCGCGGCCTTAATACGAATATTTTTTAGTAAATACCTTTAGATTTACGTTAATTGTTAAAAAATACAACTTTTTGCATTTGGGGCGATGGAAAACAGTGAATTTAAAATTTCAATTGCGTAAAATGAAAATTTACTTTCGCATATGAAACCGCGTTAATTAGCGGCCATTTACAATAGTATCTATCATTTTATGTTGGTATTTATGATACTTTACGAAGAGCTACGATAAGAGCAACTTCACGCAAGGCAAGTATTTTTACAATTAAAATTGTTTTTTATTTTAAAAAAACTAAGGAGTGTCTTAAAACCCAGGGACCGAGCCGTTGTGGATCACATTCAATGTAACGTTAAAATATAGTGCAAGTGATGTTTACGGGATCTTTGTTAAAAAAATCTCGAATACTTATTTTGAACCAGAGTGCTTTTCATTCCATGAGACCTTTTAAATTAAACACGCTAAGTAAACCGAAATAATGATTACGAATTTTTAAAAAATATTCAAGTCGAACCCGTAACATCTTCTCTCTAATTCGAATGCGTAGACTATCGCGATCGACCGACTACATGACATATAATTTCTTCAATCAACCGTCTTCAAGACATATAACTTCTATTGACAAAGCTGAATAGAATCAATATCCGAACGACCAGAAAAGCACGAAGTTCTCTAGAACTATTATTGCTGTCTTTTCTCTGTGAGGTTTTCCAGGAACAATTTACTGGGAAAACTCTACAAGATCTCCGCGGACGTCTGAAGATAATTACTTTCCCAGCAACAACGAGGCTGAGTGACATCTTCAATCATTATGTCTGATGTGTACGGCTACAGCTCAATTGGAAGATATTTGTATTGTAGATTGAAAAAAAAAACTTAAGGTTTGCTCTCGTTGGTACAGATATTACGATTTAGATTAACAATTTAGTAATATTTGTAAATATTACTAATCTAACTGATATTATGAAGGTAATAATTGAATTCTACTTAGATACATTTTGAATCGATAAATTAATTTAACGTATCTCAAAGATAATAATTAGAATAAAACAACTTAATTTGAATAGGTACACTTTATTGTTTATATCTTAAATTATTGTATTATAAAACCAACCGGTTTCAATGCAACCTGAACCTTCAACGTCTACGTCCTAATAATCTAAATTCTAGAAGCTCTTGAAATTACAAAAAACTAAAAAAAAAACTATTAGGTTTATCAACCGCCCCATTTTACACATATTCCCATTCCCTTCACCTGATATTACCCTCTATCCCTCTTTTACCTACCTCCCTCTCGCCCCCACTAAAGTTTATATTCTCTCTCCCTCTTCTGTATTATCTTTAAATATAATGTACCTGTGTAAATAAGTTCATGTATTTTGTTAATTAGATAAAGTTTTTGGAAGGAAAAGGCTATGAAGCTTGGATAGGAATCTTTGGGTCAGTGTGTCCAGGAGTGACGGACTCATGAATCCATCCCTCCCACTATGACGCAGCGCGATGGGTCAAGAGAGACCGGCTGTAGAAGTTAAAGGATCTCCCTTACCGGCCCCCCTTGATCCAGCCCTCCATGCAGACGCTGGGCAGACGCATCCATTACCAAAACCTGGACCAAACTCATCCTATGAACTCAGGCAGTGGTGTGGGGTGGCGGTACATACCACAATTACAGGACAAATTTATCGAAATCTAAAATACGTTGAAGTGAGTGCCAAATTGAATTTATTACTAAAAAAGGTGAAGCCGTTAAAAAAATTGAATTTAAGATGTAAAAATGTGAAAACGATTTGAAGTTCTTACTCGGAAAATAAAATATACTTATCATGAGAAATTTTCGCTTAACCATATAAAAATAAGTTTCTAAGTATTTTATAATATTATATTTCTAAAATAACAACATATTATAAGCCCTCTCTTACTTTTATATTATTTAATGATTATGTAGTTTGTATGTACCTACTTTTGGAAGTAGGCTTTCTATAAAATCCGAGGTGAGTTATTTTCCAAGGTACGTTAAATAAATTCGCAGTAAATCAAATAATATTGACGTCATCTGCCTCAATCAGCGGGCAGGGATGATGGAGTGGGTAGGAATGGTTCCCACCGCGAAGCACGTCAAATAATAGCAATAAATTACTATATAATATAGCCCGCGCCATTTTTATTCCTCGCGCCTCTCGCGGCTGTCATGAACATCATTTTAGGAAATTATGTGGGCCACAGATGGCGCTATTGAAAGGCTCTGCCTGATATTTATGTATGGAAAATCTAGGAAAGCGAACCGGCGCACATGAACAAGAAAGCAGACAAGGGCATGGCCAAAACTAAATTTAAAAAAATAAATTAAGTAGGTACTTATTTTTTTTACTCTGGTAATCCTTGCTTTGTTACGGCAATACCAGGCGCATGCGTAAAGCCATTTTTTTAATGATGATATTTATCTATGGAAAAACTAGAAATACGAGCAGGGACTGAACCGGCGTGCACGAACAAGAAATCAGACAAGGGTATGGCCAAAGCTAACTTAAAATAGAATTAAGTACTTTTTTTGCATACTTGTAAATCTTGCTTGTGTGGCAATTCCGGGCGCGTGCGTGCAGTCATTTCATTTTAAATGTGGATCGTCCAATCAATAATTTTCAATATTTAAAAAAAAATGTATATTTTATTTCCATATAGGAAGCCCTGATGAAAAAATAGTCCCTCAGGACCTGTGTGATTTTTGGGGATGCTGTGTGGTGAGTTTTTTCAGGAAAGTAAGGAGAGGAAGTTCTGGGAAAGAAACGGGTATGAGCGGTAGTATGAATCTGGGTTCACTGTGTTCATGAGTGACCGACCATCCCTTCCACTGCGATGCAAGGAGATGGTTCGAGAGAGTCCGGCTGGAGATATTTAGGTTTCTCAACCAGTCTCTCCCGATAGGGTCCGACACGCAGTAGGTGGGTAAACTCACACGCCGCAAAGACCTAGACCAAATTCATCCCATGAACCCAAGTCTGCTAAGTCACTAAATGTAGCGAACCACTGGGTGTGACGTATGGCAGATGTTGGCAATCCAATAAATGGTTCCCGGGGCAGCGATACACATACCCGCCTCCCAAATCGATAGTATAGATTTTGTGATCACGAAGAATATTAAATTTTAGCAATAGTTCGTTCGTACTTTAGTTCCTCCTTTGGTCGCCTGCAAATTTAAGTGTGTCAAGCTGAAAATAGATTCTTGATTAGTTCTTACATACTCACCTATAACATAAAAATATGTTTCGTAAAAAAAAATAACTAAATACGGTATAACAGTACGTATTATTACTTGAAAATACAAAAAATCACTTTTTTAGTGTTTGGTAAGACAAATGAATCAAATGCATTTGCTTTTATTAAGAGTTTTAATTCGCAGGGGAAATTTTTTCATACATGATATTGTTCTACATATTCAAAGATTCTGAAAAAAAATCAGAAATATTCAATTTCTAAAGTGATGATGAAAAATGAACCCTGAAAGCCATAAAATCCAATTACTTCGCCTCAAAAGCCCAATAAATGGGCTTGAGATATGTGATATTATTGTTCACGCGTCCTGAATGGAGTCAAAAACAGTCAGAAGTCAAAAATGGAGGCTTTATTGAGCTTTTTGATTTATGTCGTAGGGATTTTATTTGTCGGAATCAGGAAAAAGATAATAGACTCGTACAAATCTCAAAACTGGAAGCGATTTTCAACGCTTTTAGATGGATGGTTTATTGCTTATTGCATGAAAAAATCCTTTTCTGATGGCACAACGATACGAATAAATGTCTTCATACTCTTTAAATCTTTGTGGGTTGTTTGAAAAACTGGGTTGAAATCATATTTTCTTGACAAATCTCCCAGCATGGAGGACATTATACTCGTACATATATTCTCTTGTTCAATACAAACATGTCTAATTAAAATTGCTATGCAGATACCTACGGACTCGAAAAAGTAGGTACTCTTTTTGATTGTTTTTGGGGTATTATTCCGTGTTGCGCTACCTCCTTCTTTAGCTGACGTTTCGGACAGCGTTGGAGTGTCCATCATCAGGGCAGATCCGAAACGTCGGCTAAAGAAGGAGGTAGCGCAACACGGCATAACACCCCAAAAACAAACAACGAAATTGCTTTTGGCCGTGAAAATCTAAAAACATAAGTAGGTACTCTATTAAAGAATTGGTTTTGTGAATGATGTTAGTAGTTATTTTATTGTTATCAAGTTTAATTTGTAGAACTCCATTTTTATTTCAATTTTTTTTTATAATATTTTTATTTAATTTATAAAAACAGTTTATTTTTAAACAAGTTCTGCTATGTAATTACTTAGCAGTACTTGTTTAAAAATAAACTGTTTTTATGAATTAAATAATAATATTGTCAAATGCATAAAAAAAGATGTTAGTAGTTGTCACATTCAGAAAAAAAGTAGTTTTTACATTGGCTAACATTTGGTTTTTAAAAACTTGCGCCTAATCCGTAATGTAAAATGTCAAAATATCTAAGTAGGCATTTCAAGTGAAAAGATACTTTGGTACGCTTTAAGTGGTAAGATACTTGGTACGTTTTAAGTGCGTTTCACACATTTCAAGTGGAAAGATACTTTGGTACGTTTTAAGGGGTAAGATACTTTGGTACGTTTTAAGTGGAAAGATACTTTGGTACGTTCTAAGTGTTAAGATATTTTGGTACGTTTCTCACATTTCAAGTGGAAACATACTTTGGTACGTTTTAAGTGGAAAGATACTTTGGTATGTTTCTCACATTTCAAGTGGAAAGATACTTTGGTACGTTTTAAGTGGAAAGATACTTTGGTATGTTTTAAGTGGAAAGATTCTTTGGTACGTTTCACACATTTCAAGTGGAATGATACTTTGGTACGTTTCACACATTTCAAGTGGAAAGATACTTTGGTACGTTTGTCACTAAACTGAGCTTTAGAAAGTGTATCTAATTTATTTTTTTACTTTTGCTCCACACAGGGGGCCCCGAGGAAAATAATTTCCCTGAGGGCCAATGTCATCTTTGGGATGCTGTGTGAAGGGTATTTGAAGGAAAGGCAGGAGTGGAAATTCTGGGAAAGGAAAAAGGTATGAGTTGTGGCTAGGAATCTGGGGTTCAGTGTGTCCAGATTATCCGCCGCCAAAACCCAGACAAACCACACCCCATGAACCCAGGCACCCCTGTTAAGTCACCAAACATAGCGAACCCCCTAGGGTGACCTATGGCAGAGGTGTTGGTTATCCAATAAAATGGTTCCCGGGGCACCGGTAGCCATTCCCGCCTTCCAAATTGATATACTAATATTATCATGTTAACATTTTATTCCTATATGTAGATTAGAAGGATAGTTTTTTTGTAGAATGTAAGTAAGTGCGTTTGTACGTAATATGTATTCCTCTTCAAAAAAAGATTTACCAATGGCGATTTTCATTGAAAGACTATGAAGCAATCTTGCTCAGTATCTTACAAAGTCAATGTCATAGTCGATCGAAAGACACAACTCTTCAGCATCTGAAAAACAGCAATAAAAAGTGATCATCAAGCTGTGGAGGTATTCATTTTTTTGGGTAAAGTTCTTGAACCATAAAATAATAAAAGGGGATAAAAACAGGATACCTCAGTGCTTAGTGCTCTTGAACACGTGCGTTCAATAAATCATACTTCAGCAGGTACTCGGCTGTGTAGCTCAAACATAAATTCTTGCTAAAAATAAGAGTATTGTGACAAAAATCCGTCTTACAAGATATCCACACTTGATCTAAACAGTTCGACGTTCCAAGTATACAAGAAACCATACGCCAAAAATATTCTGGTTCATCACATAAAATTTAAAAATTCAACTACCTCAGAATATCATAAAACCAATAAATACGCTGTATATAATTGTGTAATACTTATTAATTATAATTATTAAATGTAAAATAAAATATAAATTAGACTAACTCCCACATATTAAATATTAAACAAATTAAATCATGTAATCACCACAACATAAACAGAATTGCTTAGTGTTTTAAAAACCAAGAGGAAGGTGGGGAAGTACCTGGCTTTTCAGATCTAGTCACTAAACACGGCTAAAGACATTTCAAGCATCGTTTCAATTCTGAATTGTGGTCTTACACCAGAGCGATACTAAGAGTATTTTCCACTCTGGAACGTGCCGCAAATATACTATATATTATTTTAAATAATTAATTGTGAAATAACACAAATCAATTAAATAACATTTATTTGCGCACGCCGGCTTCGAACCCGCGACCCTCGGAATAGCAGTCCAACGCTCTACCTCTAGACTACGCCTGTAATTTCCATATACCTCAATAGAAGTCGTTAGTACTTGTAGTTTAAGGTATCTCAATAGGTGTCCTTGGTAATATTGCATGATGGAGATAACCCTCAAACGTTCGGGTCTAATACCAGAACAGTTACGAAGATAGCCGACCGTATCTGATCTACTTACGGGCATCTTCAGAGAGCAGTGATTCTGCCGCAGATTAACAGAGAGCAACTCTTAGAGCGGACGTTAAGTCCAGTTAGATATTCATTATAAATATGACACGATAATAAACAAGACTCAGTGATCTCAGACGAAGCGAGGTATTATTAAAAACTCTTGATCATCATAATTGTATCGATAATCAGAGGAATTAACAGTACAGCACAATTACGAAAATCCCTAAAGGACATCATGAACAAAAATAGGTGTATTTTCTAAATAGCGCTATCTCAAATTGCATTTTCTCTTTTCATAATATTTCTGTTCTCTTTAGAATAAATTAATTTCGTATCCATTTGCACATACCTACCTATTTCAAAAATGAACATTTCCTCTGATTCGACAGAATTTAACATGTTTTTATACGCTTTTCTCTAAGAATTCCATTAATCGGAAACGACGTACTCGGGAAATAGTTAAAAACAATCAGAAAACGCCGTCCTTAGAACGGAATCAAGTGAGTAAATAAATTTAGTAATACAGAAACTCATTGTGATCTCTTAGAAAATTATTTGTCTCCGGTTTTTCTAATCAATTCTTTACGAAGAGGCGAGAAGAAAGAAGGAAATGTATTGGTCTCGTTTCAAACACAAGCCACTCTTTATTGGAACCAGTGATTAATGACTGTTGACACAACTCAAAAACGTATTCGATTGGCGCTTCAATATACTGCGAGGAAGTCGGTGGCTTATATATAGGCTTCTCCGCAGAGGCTGTGTGAAAGCTATTTACTTGTTAGGTATCTTCCATCACTCCACACAGACGTATTCTGTATTCTACGTGGAAATCTACAGGGCTTTCACGGAAAACATTTTAGACTGAAGAATTCTTGAAGTAAACAAACCTCCCAATATATGTACTTACCTCTATTCTTTATACTTGGTGATTAAGCAGCATAATATATACTTCGTTTTTTGGTCTCGAAGTAAGTATAAATGAATGAATATCATTTTATATTATCAAAAATGGTTTTCTTGCCTCTACGTATTCAAAGTTGCATCAAATGTTGATACAAATTGTGATCGTTGATATTTATTTATTTATTTGTAAGAGACAAACAGCGCATAATATATAGAGATAAATATTTATATTGTTAAATGACGTCAAGCCAAAAAAGTCTCTTGCAATAAAAATAATAAAAACGTTTATTCATCAACAGATTTTTACAATATTACACATTTTGTACTTTTATCATTAATTCTATTGACGAAAAGGTCACTGCTCAGCTACATTCAGGATTTCTCCTGTAATGCAGCTGGTTTTCAGCAGTGTATAAATGTAATAAAATCCAATGACAATGTTGTTACAGATGGAGTTTTATTATAGCTTACAATTAATTTTAGGCGAGGAGGAAAGGAAAAGTTTTATAAAATAAGGATAGGAGATGCTGCCGATACATTCCACACTCTTGTATTCATTTTCGATCGTAAGCTTATTTGCTAAAATTGTCTATATTGTGAAAAAATGTGTTGTATTAAATACGGGGAATTGGGGATTTTTTTCTAATGTTAGTTCTACATATGAGCAAATGAAATAAATTGGATTGTCATGTTGATCTTGTCGGAATACGATTTTTTATTGAAATGCACCACATATGGCGTACATGTGTCTGCTCTGAAAACAATTAACATTTTCGAAGTTTTTATTATTGCGACATGAAGAATTTGAGCTATGATTCAATCATTTGTGAATTTCGCCCTCGTCGGGTCAACTTGAGAATCCTGATTTGTTTATCACAAAATATTATATTGTAATTGTGTGAGGTGCTATTCATTATGTGGATGCCATCTGGAAGTTTGGAGAGCCGCCTTTGAAGGAAGACGTTCGATAATAGGTTGGTGCCATTCCTATGCAATTACACAATTTCGGATTATCATTTTGTGATATATTTGTCCGTGAGTAAATTCATACATCATTATTTTGAAGGGTAGATCGTCCGCTCAGTTTGGGGCTATTTATACGCCCCATTACACACTTAGGAAAATATTTGTTTCCGTACTTTTTCATATTATTTGTGAATTATTTATATGTGATTCGAATATAATAGGAATATTATTACTATACCTCCCTATTTTCAGAATTATTTATTTTATCCCACAGAATAAAAAAAACACCAGAAAATTAATTTCATTAATCCCCTGCATTTTCAGGGGGTCTGCGTTTGTGTAAATATTAATTTTACTAATTTTTGAAACATTTTGTACACAAAATTTATACGATTCATTAAATCTCAAAGAATATTAAAGTTCTGTGAAAGTTCTATTCCTTTATGAGTCAGTTGTTTCACAATTCTTGATTAGAACTTTCATAGAACTTGAATATTAACTCCGAAATTTTATAAATTGTTCAAGTTTTACGATTTTGATTTCGCCAATATTTCTATACGCTGTGGAAACATGAACACTCAGAACCAGCGAAATAGATAGGCATCCACAATATTTTCACTTGTCTGACTACAACGTATTTTAAGATACTTTGGACACGTTGCTCGCCAAGCTGAGGACTCCAACTTAGAAAAACTCATTGTTACTGGCAAAGTGTTTGGCAGAAGAAACAGAAAAGGTCACCAATGCGTTTGAGTGACCAAGTAACACTAGCGTCAGGTTCGTCGGTGTCTGCAGCTTGCGAGGAGTGAAAACTATGGTGATTGGAGTAGACGTCACGATACTCAGCAATGAAGAACTGACTTAATAAGAATAAGTTCAATGAAATAACTGTATAGCAAGAGTTTAATGCTGTTTCACATAATGTAGCTGTATAACATTTTGTAAAGAAAGTATTTATTTTTGTTCATTTTTATCGCGTGTAAATATTTATTTTTGACACGACCCTAATCATTACGGCGTGTATGTCTATAGGCCTTGTGTTTCAGCGAAGAAAAAGGGCCGCATCGGAGGTATTTCGGTGGTGCGGTGATGCGGTGGTTGTGCGGTGATGGCGCGGTGGTACAGTGTTACAATGGCCAGGCACAAAGGGGCTGGCGGAGGTTGTGGGGGTTGGGGTTCCTTTGTGGAATATGATAACGATTGTTTTATCTCTGGAGGAGTTGCCTCACGAAAGTCTGGATCTCGGACCATTGTAAGTCGATCATCTTTGACGGTCATTGTCTCGAGACGGGTCATGAATTATTAATGATATTGTACTGACAAGATTCGCTAAAAAATTACATTGTCTAATATTTGGATTTCAAAATAAAGCCGCTTTTCAGGTTGTGCAAACTATTTTATCTTTGATTGATTGGAAGAATATTATTTATTGTTGATCAAAATGAAGTACAGTGATCAAATATACATATATATATATATATATATATATATATATAGATTAATAGTACCTACAACTCATGTTAAAATACAATTCTAATTAAAAATAACATGCATAATAAAGTGATTACTTTTAGATTGTTGTTTTTTTTGTTGATTTTTCCCAAGACCCAAAGTAAATAAATTCCGTATCATACAATATAATAGCCCCAGAAAGTCGCACTTCATCGATGATCGTTCTCTTCCTTCCAACACTTCGTGTATGAAAACGAAAAAAGACTTGGACTATGCACCACGTCATGTAAAATTTGGGATCAGGCCGCTAACAATAACACTTCTTATATAGATATATGTAGGTTTTAATTCCCGTTTAACACCAACCGCCGGTTTTGATTAGTTCAAGAAAAAATCATCGCCAAAAAGCGAGTTTTATTTTATTTTGCGCAGTTCAGACACAAAATATTGAAATGTTTTCCGATAATTTTTTAGAGCAGTTATTTGGCATATTATACATAAAAATCATAATCGAAAAAGGAATTGTAAGTAGAAGATTTAGTCTGACACTTAAATTTTTCTTTGCTTATAAAAACTTATTAAAAAATTACTTTCCTAGCAAACCATCTATAAAATGTCTAAGCGATACAATTTTCAAACAACAAATATTTTATTTTGCATTACTTCTCAGTGACCTTTAGTGTAAATTGTTTGTACATATGTACCTCCACACACCAGGCTATACGAGCCTATCAGAGAAATACAGAGGCTGGCAAGAGCTCTTGTACTTAGGACAAGGTATAATTTTGATCAAATTAAGTGAGTTACCTTTTGTGCGCCAACTTCCCTGGTGGAGATGCCCATCTTCTCGTGGTGGCGCAGCTGCACGGGGTATATGATCTGGTAGTAGTGCGCGCCGATGTTGCGCACCAACTCCTGGTTTTGGCGGAACTCGCGCAATAACCGCTCCACCTCTCCTGTTAAACAAAAAAAAACTCTTTTTACTTTGGCTGTCCATTTCTCAAAACAAACTTTTAACATAAAAAATACTAATTTCAATTATTTGTGAATATATTAGATAGTACTGTGTGGATAATCTGGTACTAATCTGGTTCACAAATTTACACAATAAGCCCATGCCGGGGCACAGAAGTTTGCAGGCGAAAAATTTTATAAATATGTATTTAATTAAATTAAAATTAACGTAGAGCAGATTTATTTTTCTTTTTTAATAAATCTTACGTACATCCTATGACTATCAGACCTACATGCCTGGCTTCATCAACATTCAAACATTGTGAAAAATAAAATTTATTTCAAATATATATTTTTTTAAATATCAAATATCAAAAAAAAAATTAATTACAAAAAAATCAAATTTAAAAAAATTATATTAAAAAAAGTTAAATTAGAAATGATCTAAGATTTTAAAAATTACAAAAAAATTGATAACTCTAATTGGTAACTGCTCGGATATTTGTGTGTGAAGAATTCAAAAAGCAAGTACCTATGATATAATGTTAAATTATTTCGAAAATTGAAACACCAGCAAATTCCTGAAAAAAATTCTTGATTCTGAGCAGAATAGCAATCCGTACGTAGGAAACCTTGTGTATTATGAATATATTAAACAATGTTAAACATGACGGAGGCCAAGGATTTGGGATGGACCCGGAATTACTTAGAAATTTAGAACCTGCAAATATTTAAAAAAGTAAATTCCATAAAAATGTTTTGCGTATGTATGCAGTTCTCTGGAGTACGCCTCACAAACCTGGAATCCCTGGTATATTTCACAAATAGAAATGATTTAGAAACTTATTTAACCGCGCTTCACACATCTTTAACATTTTATACAATGAATTCGACGCATTTATCACAGCACACCACATTTTCAAACTTAAAATCCATAAATAAAATTTACCGTACATGTTAGTAATTACACAGAATATATCCCCACTCCTCCCTCCCCCATCCCATCCCCATAGGCTTATAAAATAATGTAAGTCGTGTCTCTTTGTGTTCACTAAATAATAATTAATTATAAGTAGAATAATTTACTCAAATTCATTCTATACAATTAAAAAAATTTTAACTATTGGTTTCCAAATAAAATAAAATAACAAATCGTTTGTCTTTCAACATATTTCATGTTTGCTTGCAATTAGTCTTGGATACTTCTATACCCTTCGGTACGTGGAAGCAACTGATATTATTTTCTCTTCCAGTTTTTAAATGGATTTCAATGACTACATAACGTGCTGGAAAACATGTTTTCTGTACGAGGAACTAATGGGTTTCTTACGAGCTAACAAAGCAAGGAATAATGGAATGTCTGCTCATGTTATTGGGGAAAGCTTTGGTCTAAACTTGAGCTGTTCTTTATTTATTGTGAAAAACAGTATAATCTAATTATATTTCGCAAATTACAGTTTAACATACATTTAATTACATAGGTAAGTACATCAAGAACATATCAGAGGAGATGGAGTCTTATTACCTTTATTAAAAAAAATACTGAAATCTAGGTTTGAGGATAAATTGTTTAAACTATTTTAAAAATGTTTTCCTAGTAAACATAATGTACATAAGGGCCTTACTAATAAACATGTTTAAAAATTACCCAACTGATGGATGAAATGGTTATTTATTAGTTGTGTAAAAATTAAAATTCATTAGTAAGGGGGAAAATGTCTTCAAAAAAAAAAAATTTTTTTGATAGTTTGAGATTTACAGGACTAAATGTATTATCATGATTGATTTTTTGGTTATTATGCCGCGTTGCACAACCTGCTTCTACAGCCATATAACCGACGTTTCGGATATCATTAAAGTGTTCAGATCTAACCTGATGATGGATGCCGCAATACGGCATAAAAACCCAAAAATGAATCGATAATATAATAAAGTGATTTTTTACCTAGTTAGGGACTAACATCAATCTGACAAGACATAACAGCACTTGTACACATTTTATTAAAATAAAATAAGACACATTGTACACAATGTTGAAATCTGTTACATTGGATTTAAAAATTTGAAAGGTTAAAACGTAAATACTTTTGTATATTATAGCCATACTGTCGTCAGATCAGGTTTATAAAATTTCATAAAAAAATTATTCCATTACAGCCTTCTTAGAATTTATATTCTTGATGTATTTCTTGAATTTGAATACCGCACAAGAGTTCCAAGTGCTCCCGTCCGGAGGCAGTGAGACTATGGCATCCCCAATTGGGGTATGTTATGAGGTTGAAAGTAGTGGGGAGGGGAAGGAGATGGAAGAGGAAGGTGGGGATTCAGATCTGATCACCAAACACGGCTAAAGCCATTTCAAGCAACTAATGACTATTTACACCAGGACGATACTTAAGATTATCTTCCACTCTGGAACGTGCCGCAAATATATTATATATTATTTTTAATTGAAAAAAGTAAAATAAAAAAAAAATAAACAAATTTAAATTTAATTGCGCACGCCGGGTCCGAACCCGCGACCTTCGGATTGGAAGAGCCTTACCTCTCGACTACACGGAAGAATGCAGTCAGTAGGTACATACCTATAATTCACTTCTTTAATTTCTATTTATTTATTTTTTTATTATATTAAACATGTCTACACAATTGTTAATAATAAAAATTAAAATAATTATTTAAATCGCGAGTATCCTTATGGGGAGGACATTTTTTGTGTCTTTGACATTTCTCCAATCGCAAGAAAATATTATAATATTCCCTAAATTCACGATTTGTCAATGCACATATGTATTTATAAAATAATAAAAAAAATTGCAAGCATATCATATGTCCTTTTAAATACTTCTCTACTTTGGGATTAAAACAGTGTTACCAAGTCCAATATATATTTATAAAAATATTGAAACGTTCTACCTTTATTAAAATAATAGCCTCCCACTGTCAAATCTTTATCGAATTTATGTTTGCGAGAAGTTGGTGGAAGCAGGGACATATTTTTCACCCCCGCATTCAACTTGCAGAACTTTCTCATGTTCACAAGTCTCAACACGAAGAGTTATGATTTCAAGAAAGGGATTCCACGAGTTATGGTAGTCAAATTTGCTGTTGACTGTTTCACAAGTGAACATTTCTTGTGAATTCAGTAGTATCGCGACAATCTCAAGGAAATGATAAAATATTCAAATACAATTTCTCAACTACGCTCTCCTTCGTCTGAGATTTCAATACCCTTTTTACGAAATTTTTATTGAAGTAATGAAAAATATGCAAAATGATGGCATTTCTTCTTGTTCATCACAGTTAAGATCGATTGACCAGCAGCTAAGAATAAAACCTTCAAAATGCTTGCAACTGAACAGGGAGGTTCCAATGAGAAAGATCTATTATTACCCGTATCAAATTTTGTAAATTAAAAGTTTAATATCGAATTATTTCATTCAAAACTTGCTTTAATATATACCTACATTCAAGTAAGCAATAAAAATGCTCAAAACGCATGATGATAAATTATTAAATATCGTGTACTTTTTGTAAATATTTTTCGATCATAAGTATTTATAATTTTTCAATAATGTCTAAAAAAAATAAGTGTGTAAAAAAAATTGTAATATTTTGGTTTGTAAGACCTTAAATAAATAGAAAAACTGAGGTATTTTTGTCACAAAACACGTTCACGGATTTATTTTTTAATGATTTTAATGTAACTGAAATGAAAATTCTGAAAACTGTGTTGACTAGATTGTGTATTGATTTATTTTTTTGTATAATTATATGATTTGAAATTTGTGTTGTTTAATAGAATCCATTGTTTGAAAATTGAACAAATCTGCCAATGACCAACGGAACCTAAGCATATTAAAAATAAACTTAGTTTTTCAAAATTTTAAAACTGCGTCTACTAAATAAAATAATAATCTTTCAAAATCATTTTGTGTTTTTTTGTAAAGAAGAGTCAGTACCTCTAGAATTTGATTTAAAAAGGACTTAAAGTTCCGGTATTCTCTGGTAATACCCTCTTAACGACTTTCTATAGCTCCATAGCATATAATGGAAAAAAATGATGAGCACAAAAATTCGTATTTACTTCCAGGAAATTTTTATTGTAATCTTTATATAAACTTAATGATGCCTTATCTCGTTTAAGAAATTTATGAATAAAGTTTTCTTTTTATGTGAGTAGGGCATATATTATTCATATCTGGTCACCAAACTAGACTAAAGCCATTTCAAGCAGGATATCAATTCTGAACGGTGGTCCTTCACCAGGACTTCACCTCAGTATCCACCACTCTCGAATGTCACAAATTATTCAAAAAAAGTTGTTTAGCGCGCCGGGATATGAACCCGTGACCTACGGATTTGTAGCCAAGTATCGCAACCCCGTAACCACGAAGGCCTTCAAACTTTTTTTCTGACATCACGACACCCGGAAAACCAACACCAACATTATATTTTTGTTTTGGAAATTGAAAAGTAAATTGTTCACAAATCGTTCACATCCTGTATTATGTTGACTTTGTTCTTTAAAAATACATTAAAATGTTTTTTCATTGTTTAACTTTTTGTAATCTCAAAACAAGGGAGAAATTTCGTTTTATATTAAATGATTTTCAGGAATCTAATTATCCCTTGTTTTCGACGGCTGTACAATAAACCGTAAATAAAATTTCAAAAACAGAAATGAATAAAAGAAAAAAAAAATGGCGCCGAAATGTATCTTAGAAAAAAAAAACATAACAGGAAAGTAAAGGAAACCGTTGGAGATTCGAAGGTAATTGAGCGGTAAATATTTAATCTTTTCTTACTTAACCCCGACTTTACATCAATTGCTACAAATATCAGCAGTTTCGCAAGAATTTAACGAATTCCAGAAAAAACAAACCACGGAAACTGGTCTTTACGTAAATCAAATGAAACCAACAATAATAAACTAGCAAAGCCACTTATCAACGCATTTACCTTATTTAGGGACCTTTTTCTGGTGTTTACTGAGAAAATATATTTAATTCTACTTTATTTTCTGGGTAAACAGAAAACAGCTACAAACAATAATAATACGGGGTTAGGAAATGAGGGAATGCAATACCAATATAGGTACAAATGAGGTTAAACTGAGAATATTTCACAAAATACTGAAATAAATACAAAGCACCATTCTGGCAGCATTCAATTTGATGAAAGTGTGAGTTACAGCTATTTTTTTATTGTGTTTACATCATTTCCTTTGAAACATTGCGAAAGCATAAGTGCCAGAATCAATACACCGGGAAAGGTTAGTTTAAATGCGTATGTATTTCTTGTGAAATTGATATTGCACTTTGCGATACGTATCAGTTCCAAAAATTCTTCACAATATTTAAATTTAGACACCCATCTGGATTTTTTTTGTATGTTAAGGAACGGAATACCTATATTACACATTCAGAATCAAAAACATATAAATAACATAAATTTGGTATCTATTTCAAAGAAATTTGAAACTTTGGGAGATGACTCCGTTTCCTTCTTTCCAAATTTAGAATGTAATCATATTCATATCATATAAGCATGTTATATCAATTCCAAGTAGCAAGCAAGTAACATTTGTTTGTTTTCTTTAATGTATTCTACTGATGGGAGTTTTCAATTCAATTTCACATTTATTTTAATCGTGGAAGAAGAGATAATCAAAATGATTTTCACTGTGACATGACTCACAAGAGCGCCCCTGTCTGTATAGTGTAAAGACAAGGGAACTATGCAATTGCCCGGTGGGGGCATTGGGAAGGGATTTATTAATAAGGGTCTTGAAGAGGCCCGTATAAAGTGAAGGAGGAACAACCAAGCCGTATGCTCGTTTCCCTTACGTTACACAAACGAGTCGGAGAAACGATCCGTTCTCATGAAGCCAAAATCAACGTTGGGTGATAAGCTCATATCCATCGAATTTTATGCATGTGTAAACCGATGTTATTTAACATTAATTTCGTAATGAAATACTCAATGAACATTTACAGGGGTTTATTATAAATTCTCAAATCTTCAAAATAATTTATTTTCGGATAAAAGAAAAGATGGACTTTCGTAAAAAAGCATTTTCAAAGGCCTAAAAGGTAAAAATCTATTCTAGTATACAATACAGCTTTATGTGAATTACACATATCAAGAAGAGGTGATTTAATTTTCTTTTTTTTTTCAGAATAGTCCGAATCCATCTGAATTTTTTTATTTATTTATATTTTTTTATTTAAACGCCCATAGGGCTTTTACATACATAAATCAATACATGTTTTGATTGATTACAGTGAAGAGTTAGAAGTGAATAAAATACAGGTAAATAACAGAAAATATTAAGACACATAATATAGGTTAGATGAAATATGAGTTAACAAAATGTAGGTAATATAGAATATAAATAAAAAAAAAATAAAAAAAAAACCTGCCAATATCCTTTAAATCAACAATAATAGGTATTAATAAAATTGTACAAAATTGGTATTTACAATAGTTTATGAATTAAGTAGAAATAGTTCGCACATATGGCGTTTAAAGTTTGCCAAATTCAAATTATTGTTAAATACATCATCAATATTGTTTAAATATTGGTTACCAAGACTATGTAATCATTGTATTGGGGAATGCAATTTATAGTTAGAATGAGATGTGTGTATATAAAATGTTAATGTTTGTCTAGTAGTTCGTGTAGGTACATGTAGATTTATTAAATGCAAGAGTTCACAGCAATCAAATTTAGCATTTGATATATCTTTTCAACTTAACCATTTTGTCAAACTTCGTCAAAGCCGAAATTTCGATAAAATCGATGTAGTGTTTTTTCAACACAGGATAATATAAGTAACCTTTTTATTTCTAGATTCCAGGATAAGTGGGAAAACAAACAGATTATTTAGGTTGTTTTAGGCACAAAACAAACAAATGTAACACAAATTCGATAAATATAAAATTCATTTTTAAAAATCTATTACCAACGGTGGGATAATGTCATTTCCAGGATTTAAAAAAATGATTTAGCTCAATAATGTTCCATACCAACGGAACACACACAATATTATTATTTATGCCAAATACATTAATTATACCTCTTTCAAATGATGGCAATTATTTTAAACCAAAATCATCAAAGGAATTTTAAACAATCCAGTTCATCTGTCAAAGCAGTGAGTTTGGACCATCATTCTGGTGCAAATAAAGCGTTTTACAGGCAAAATTACATCCACCGGTCCTAGTGCATTTTTCTGGGAATGACGAATTTATTTGCTGCTCGCTCATTGTGGGCATTATTTATGGTAGCTGCGCGCGTGAGGAGAAACGGGATTAATTTTACATCGAAAATGGATTTATTGAAAGCAATATTCTGCAAAATAACAACGGAACGCGATTGAAAAATGATAAGAACGCGGCATTAACATCTCCTGCGAAATTTCAGCCATTTTTCTATCGTTTGTGTTGTTGCAAAGATGTTTTATTTATTGTGAATGCTTTATTATAAATACTGATCTAATGTTAAAATTTTGATATTGATGCCAACTATTTTATAACTGAGCGCGAACTTAAACTAAAGAATTTAAATTTACTCGTGTCATTTTGCGATAAACAACAAAATTATAGTTCTTATTATATTATATACAAGCTTCTGCCCGCGACTTCGTCTGCGCAGGATTAGTACTTCTATTAACATATTTTCTTTTCCTAGGTCCCATCTATGTTTATAACAAAATTTTAACCTATTTATTTAAAATATCTATAATTCTTTATTCGATTCCAAGTATTAGGCGAGTACTTCATATAAATTCACTAATTTAAATATTTTATAAAATAGTATTTTGATTTAACAATCATTGTTTTGCAAAATGTCATTCTCGAATTTTGACATTTTCTGTTAAACAATAGTTATTATTTTCAACATATTGAAAATAAATAGCTAGCTTTATAAATTATAGCCTATATGTTATTCTGATGTATGAACTACATTATTGTACAGTTTGAATAAAATCCATTCAGTAAATTTTGCGTGAAATAGTAACAAACATACATACATCCATACAAACTTTCACGTTCATAATACTAGTAAGACTAATCTAGCCAAATTGTTATAATATGAGTCATATCGAAATGGGATTTTTTTGTTAGCGTATATCTGGAGTCAATTCTATCGAAAATTCAAAACATATTTGATTACTGGTCCCCGACACGCCAGTGAAATAGATTATCCGTTCTAATAAGAATGTGTTTTTGTCAATTTAAGTAACATTTATGTAAGCCAAGTTCAATTATTAGAGACCATAAAAATATTTAATTATGCTGGGAAAATGAAACCCCCGAGTCATCATTTGGGAATAACTGTCTTGATGACCTCAAGTCCAGCTTAAAACAATGCAGTAAGTAGGGAAACTAGGGGTAATAACAATGAATTATTTCCGACTTGTACTCGAAACCAATAAGGACATGGGTAATAAAAATAAAAAGCATTTAGTTTTTCATTGTAAGTACCTACTAATATAGAAGTAATATAAATAATACAATACAAACACAGTTTGATAATGCCTTAAGGTATAAGGGGATACAGCTGTCCCGATTAATAATAATTGGATAATTTTTTTTTTTTCACATGTAGCAAACACTAAATAAATAAAACAAATTTACTTAATAAACAATTAGATTTGTCTAATAACCCCATTTTTTAAATATTCCCGTTACCCCCTCTTTCACGCCACCCTCTTAGCCACCTACCCCATCGCCCCCATCTAAGTTGATGTTCTCTCTCCCTCTTCAAATTTTCTTTTAAATACCATGTATATCTGTATTATGTTCAGTATATTTTTATTCATCCCTGAGGAAGGTTCAGGTTGAACCGAAACCGGTCGGATAAAGAAATAATTAAGTGGAATTAAAACAGTATTATTGTGTTTATTATAATAATTACATAGCTGAGCTTAGCGTCAAGCCAACGGACACGTCCATAACACATTTCACCAGATTTGTATTTTATATTAACTGACGGCCTCTGTGATCGAGTTCCGAGGTCGCGGTTACAAATCCAAAAAAAAAATTGATTGATTTGTGTTTTCACAATTAAATCATTTAAAAAAAAACAGGGCATATTTGCGGCACGTTCCAGAGTAGAAGATACTCTCAGTTCGCCCTGGCGTAAAACCACCACTCAGAATTGAGAAGTTGCTTGAAATGGCTTTAGCCTATTTATTGACTAGATTTGAGTAGTCAGGTACTTCCCCACCTTCCTCTGCCCCATCTCCTTTCGTCCCCACACACCCACCTTCTGCCACACAACATACCCCAATGGGGGATGCCATGGTCTTACTAGCTCCAAACGGGAGAAATTGGAACTCTTGTGAGGTTTGAACTCTTTTAAAAAACTCTATAGCCTCAAAGTTATTTAATTACGAAGTTATTAAAAAAACACACGATTATAATTGCAAGTTTTCTGGAGCAGAAAATATTCTATAATATTATTGATTAACTCGATTAATCACAGTAAACCATGTTTATCCCAGCTCACACAGGTCTCTTAGAAACTGTTGTGTATCCCTTACTATCATAACTAAAATTATAATAAATATAAACGGTGTTGGAAAGAAATTACTCAAATCTTAAAGTTAGCCACAAAATAATTCAAATATTCACAAACATGAATAAAATAATAAAATAAATAAAACAAAATAATGATTTATTAAATAAAAGTTTCGACAGCAATTTAAAAAAAAATAATGAAACTTTGTGATTTTTTTACGACTTATTTTTACATGAAACGACAAAAAAATGAGGTGACTAATGTTTATAATTCAGTTCTCTAAAAATGTATGTATATTTTTTTTTCGTTACAGTAATTTTTATATTTAAAAATATATGTATTTACTTTGAATTATAAAATTTGAAAGCGTGTTTTATTACCTTTCCAAAACAGTTTTTAGTTTTCGGATACGTTCAGAAATATTCGAATTATTTGGATCTTATTGCGAAACGGATTTATTTTTTCGACATAAAATAAATACCGTCGAGGTCTTTCTAAATATTTAACAAACAACTGTTTGATGCTTAAAATACAACAAAAAGTGAACGTCCTGCTTGAAAAACTATCGGAATCAGGTTTAGATAAAATAGATAAAAAGTCCTTTGAAACGCCTTGTGAAAAGGAAACCCTTTTAGCTCTAGAGATACTTTCAAAAGCGCGTGGCTTTTAAGTTTCCAAATGACCTTAACAAGGTAAGTTAGATAGGTATTTACATTGTGTATTTATCTTCCTATCACGTAGCTTTTTTATGCTTTTCTTCCATTTGAAAAATCAATGTTCTAGCCAGTTTGTATTATAGCTATAATTTCCTTAAAGTAGGACTTAGAAAACTTATAATGAAGGCTCATTTTCACCGATAAATTGAATAAAATGGTTATTTCTTGAATTATTATTTTAACTTATTCTTATAATGATTCTTCTAGTAGCAATGCGTTTACTGTTTATGTGACAAATAACACTATCGCGCTGTTGCGGCATACAGATTACAGATTACCTGTATCGTATCATATAAAATTCAACATGATTGTTATTTTAGGAAGGTTGCATGGTATATACAAATGAAGAGGATGGGGTCGATTTAGCTCACTGGCAGAGCAAAGCTCCGGCAAAGCTGAGGTCGTGAGTTCAATTTCCAGATATTCTGATTTTCCTGTATCAAATTTTTTGTTTGTGAGCCGCTAATATCGTCTTCATTGAGGAAAATAATTAAACTAAGGCCTCAGGTTAATTCATTCGCTTTTCGGAACAAGTCATATAGGTCTCATATAAATCTCTGTTTCTCCCTTACTATCCACAGTAAGAAATATTATCCAAACGGTATTGGAAAGAGAAAACACCACGCTATCTATATATTTAAATTTAAAAAATAACCACAAAATATAAACCTTCATGAAACCGAAGTTTCCCACCGTATTTAAAAAAAAATAAACTTTGTGAATTTTTTATTAATTATTTTTATATGAAATGACAAAAAAAATGAGGTAACCATAACGTTTACAATGCAATGAATAAAATACGTGTGAGTTTTTTGTTTGTTTTTGTTACCAATAATTTTTGTTTTATTTTTAAAACTATTTACACTTATGTATAACAGTTAAGAGGCTAGACTTTGAACCACACGCGGAACACCCGCGTCTGTCATTCTGTCCCGCTCACAATAAGTTCACGCCACTTATAATACATGCGAATGCGAAATGTGCGAATGAGACAACGCTCAAATTTACCTACAGAAATCGCTCGAAAAGGGGTTAATGGAGAATACACTTTTATACACCAAAACTTTCACGAAATTGAAATTTTAAACGATATTTATTTTTTAGAAAGACGAAGCTACGTCGGTAGCTTTTTATAATTTTATAATTCTTTATGAGAGTTGAGTTAGCAGCACTTTTTCCTTAAATAATATTTTTCGATAAATCGTACATTTTTGACAGTGAATGTTTACGTTAATACGAAACGTGCCGAAAATTCGAAAACATACCGACATAGTTTTCACCCTTTAGAAGGCAGTATAAAAAAATATATTCATTTTGTGCAATTTTCGATGTAGAAAAGTGTTTTTTCCCGGGCGTCCTTTTTGTATGGGCCGAAAAGCGAAGTCTATCATCTTAAGTCTAAACTATCCAAGGTCTCAAGTACTCTTATATGGTATCCGAATATGTGTATATAAACATACTCGGACACTCGGTGTAAATGTATGCACCTTACATATATCGCACATAATATCAGCTCTTTGATTGCTATTCAAGTATTCCTAATACCACTAACACCCACCCACCGAGTGTCCACGTGCTGAACGTGTTAATACAACACCGAAACACTTGCCGTGTCCGTCAAGCCCTCACATCCTCTGCGCTCCGTTACAGGGATGCAGCTTGCAGCCAAGTTCATGCCTAATGAATGGGCATCGGCTCCACGTCACTTGGCCGAACTGACGTGTGTGGCTGCTTGTGACGTCACCCGGATCCCCACATCCACCGCAATCCACCCCAACCCACAGTACCTTCATACATCATGGACAATAATAACGTACTTACAGTATGGACGCATGGATATTGTATTATTTATAGCTAGTTGGGCCTTTACACAATGCTTAGCTACACTTACGTACATTATCTTATTTATCCACTGGAGCGACAGAGCAATTTAAAACTCTTTTCTCGGATTGATAAAGGAAATTTTTCCACTCACATTAAAAAAAAATACCTCCTAATTTGAATATGGAGACATACAAACTGATTAGTGTTGTAAATTAAAAAAAAAAATTACCGTGAATACCTCACAAGAGTCCCAACAGCTCCCGTCTGGAGCCAGTGAGACTATGGCATCCCCAATTGGGGTATGTTGTAAGGTCGAAGGTAAGTGGGGAAGTGAAGGAGATTATACTTTTTTATTATGAACATTTACAGATTAATAACATTACATGCAGTAAAGGAAACAATAGATTATAATAATTAGGTTTGATACAACCCACATACAAAACATTTTAAAGAATATTATTGTTACAAAACATTTTAAAGAATATTTGCCATATTTTGGCAACAAAGCAATCCGTGGTTTTGGAAATAGCGCCATATGGTGGCAAAAAGCCCACGAGTGGTTATATAATATAAAAATCTCGTGTCAAAATGTTCGTCCGAGGTAAACTCCGAAACTACTTAATTGATTTCGACGAAATTTAGCTTACTGTGTGTAATTTGGTCCAACTCAAAAGATAGGATAGTTTTTATCTCGATTATTGACCTCAATATTTATTATTGCAAATTAAATGTTTTTTATGGGACAATTATTTGAAATTATTGAGTGAGTTAATTTATTGACACAACACTTGGTTATCTAGGTAGGTAACCATCAAGTAGATGGCATTGTTCTTCATTAGATGTACTAGCTAGCTCTTGAACTGTGAAATGACCACAACTGGGCCAGAGATATCGCTAAAGTGTCTTTTTGGTTACAAAATTCAAATAATTGAAATGGTATTGTGTCATGAATAAATCCAAACTTTTATATCATTGAAATTTGAATCATTGTGAATTTTACTATGATGTCTATCAAAAAATATCATTAAATTTTGCTTGGTGTTCCGAACTTGGACTGGGAAACAGCTGAAGTCCTCCCATGCTGCAAAGGTCACTCTATTAGGTTGGTGTATTCTATTTTACATTAAGATCGTATTATCGTACTCGTACTTACAGTATAGAATCTGTAGATATTGTATTTTTAGCGTTGATAAAAATAGCATAGCCTAGAAACTAAACATGGTTTACTATATATGGATATTATTTGTTTTGATTTTCATTGTAGTAAGGCTTGGGCAAGGTAGACTTAGCTTTGTTGGCGAAAAACTTTCCATGTACATTGGAAAGGTCGTAGGTATTCAGAGTTCAGAACTAAAGTAACACCATACAAGCCCTTTCAAGACCCGGGAGAAATCTCAATATTCTGCACCTTTTATTGTGGCATTATTTAATCCAGACGAACGGTTTGATCCGAACTTTTTTACAGAGCCAAAGAAATATATGCAAAAAAACCTATTTAAAGTGTTATTTATAATTTATATCTCTGCACAACAAAACAGATAAATTAATATTAGCTTATTTTACAACGTTTTTATGTAAGGAAAACTATCAAAGCTAACAAACTATATCCCAGAATCCTATACACCCCTCATACCTTTTTCCTTCCTAGAACTCCTTTCCCACGTTTCTCAAAAAGATTCTCCACACATCATCCTAAAAGATGACAAAGGTCCAGAGGGTATTTATTTTCTTCAGGGCCTCTTGTGTGGAGCAAATTAAAAAAAAAGTCATGAAAAAAATTATTTTCCTTAGGGATGGAGTAAATGTTAAAAAATAGGCTGGTTTCTTAAACTGTATAAAAGCACCTATACCGAAAATTATAAATTATATTGACCGGTCAGTGGCTGAGTTGGCAACGCGTTTAGGTTCACCCAGGCGTCGTGTGTTGAATTCCTCGACTGGCTAAGTCCTCCTTCTCAACACAAGCAAAATTTTCTGCTTCGTGTGGTGGTAGTAGGAGATTTTCAAATGTTGTCTGGTTTTTCGTAACGCGGGAATATTTGACTTCTTTAAAAAAAATAAAAATAATATTAACTACAATTACTACAAAATATTATTAATGACGAAAAAACCATTGAAAAAAATTAATTGGCGTTTATAAAAGAACATAAAATTATTATTTAAAATGATTTTAAATGTATTAAATTGGGAGTTTTATTTAATGTACTCGCTTTCTACAAGAGAATTGCATTAAAACTGCAAAGTAAGGCTAACTCAGTAATTCCCAGCATCCGGACCCAAATTGTATCCGGAGTTCATAAATGCTTCGCAGTCCCAATTGTCATTGCGGAATTCACCGTTGTAACGAAACCACGTTCGGTGCCGTAAAGACAAACCCGAGACCAGGGAATAGCGAGCAGCAAGCAGCGAGCAGCGAGTAGTGGGCATAGGAGCGCAGGAGGTGAGGGGTTTAAGAGGGTATTACCAGAGAATACCCGAAATTAGTCCTTTTTAAATCAAATTCTAGACGTAATGACTCTTTTTTACAAAAAAAAAAAATTGATTCTGAAAGATTGTTATTTTATCTGGTTTTTTTTTTCTTAACGCATCTTTTTAATTTTGAAAAACTAAATTTATTTTTAATATACTAAGGTTATACCGTTGATCGTTGGCAGATTTGTTCAATTTTCAAACGACATATTGTATTATACTCGAACAACACAAATTTCAAATTATATAATCGTACAAAAAAATTAATCAATACATAATCTAGTAAACACATTTTTCAGAATTTTAATTTTAGAATTAAAATCATTAAAAAATTAATCCGAGAACGTGTTTTATGACGAAAATACCTCGGTTTCTCTATTTATTTAAGGTATTACAAACTAAAATATTTCTTTTTTTTTTTACACATTTATTTTGTTTAGACTTAAAAAATCATAAATACTTATGATCAAAAAATACTTACAAAAAGTTCACGATATTTAATAATTTATGTGGTGGGCATAGGAGCGCAGGAGGTGAGGGGTTTAAGAGGGTATTACCAGAGAATACCCGAAATTAGTCCTTTTTAAATCAAATTCTAGACGTAATGACTCTTTTTTACAAAAAAAAAAAATTGATTCTGAAAGATTGTTATTTTATCTGGTTTTTTTTTCTTAACGCATTTTTTTAATTTTGAAAAACTAAATTTATTTTTAATATACTAAGGTTATACCGTTGGTCGTTGGCAGATTTGTTCAATTTTCAAACGACATATTGTATTATACTCGAACAACACAAATTTCACATTATATAATCGTACAAAAAAAATAATCAATACATAATCTAGTAAACACATTTTTCAGAATATTAATTTTAGAATTAAAATCATTAAAAAATTAATCCGAGAACGTGTTTTATGACGAAAATACCTCGGTTTCTCTATTTATTTAAGGTATTACAAACTAAAATATTTCTTTTTTTTTTACACATTTATTTTGTTTAGAATTAAAAAATCATAAATACTTATGATCAAAAAATACTTACAAAAAGTTCACGATATTTAATAATTTATCATCATGCATTTTGAGCATTTTTATTGCTTACTTGAATGTAGGTATATATTGAAGCAAGTTTTTAATGAAATAAATCGATATTAAATTTTTATTATTAGAAATTTGATACAAGGAATAATCGATCTTTCTCATCGGAACCTCTTGTACAGTTGCAAGCATTTTAAAACTTTTATTTTCAGCCGCTGGTCAATGGCTCTTAAGTATCAGTGTATGCAGGGTTCTGTCGACCTAGCGCTGAACGCCGACCCCACATTGCCTAGGGCTAATTGAAATAATCGAATCTTGCCGAGTACGAGGTGTCTTCCTAACGAGGACTGTCTGCCGACAGGGAAAATACACTTGCCATGTTGAAATTTTTGTTTCCTTTTTTAATGTTTGATGAGATGTTGAACTTTGAAGAAACATTTTTTATTTTATTTTATTTTATTTATTTGGGAGACCAACAGTATAAATTATTAATAAGGCAAAATTCATTAGGTTACATTAATTGTACCATTTACAGGTTTCCACATGGGTATCATATATAAGTGAAATGATTTTAAAGATGGTATGAAAAATTACAAAGTTAAAAATTACAATAAACAAGTTGATTGAAAGGGATTGGGGAGGGGGTAGGATGGGCCGTGGGGGGGATTGGCGATTTTAGCCAATAAAAGACGTATGTTAGTGTCCTATAGACTCAAAACTACTAAACTGATTTAGACATTCCAGAGTGGAAGATACTGTCAGTATCGCCCTGGTGTAAGACCACCATTCAGAATTGAGACGTTGCTTAATAATGGCTTTAGCCGTGTTTAGTGACTAGATCTGAATAGCCAGGTACTTTCCTACCTTCCTCTTCCCCATCTCCTTCCCTTCCCCACTTTCCTTCAGCCTCACAACATACCCCAATTGGGGATGCCATAGTCTCACTGGCTCCAGACGGGAGCAGTTGGGACTCTTGTGAGGTATTCTCTATAAAAAAAAAAAAAAAAAGACAAATAAAAGCCAGTTTCGTGTATGTATAGACTGCCATATGGACTCTTAATCTAATGTAAATCAACAATAATATGATTATCTACTTGAATTTAAAAAAAAACTACCTGTCTATCCTTTTTCACCAGTTAAAACAAAATGTTGACATTTCACGAAATTTTGCTCGCTTGACGTTCAAAATAAAAAAGAGAATAACTTAACAATTATTACTGCCTACTAAAAAACTTAATTATTAGAAAAACTCTGCTTAAAAATGAGGTCTTCTGCTAGTAAATATATAAATTAAAACCAAAAATAACATTAAAAGTAAATTGTACCCGTGATTATTTCGTAAAGAGAAAAATAAAGTCATTTTATTTTTCATCTACACCGTTTCGATTCCAACCCGAAAGTTAAAATGATGGGATTTATTCACAGAATATGTAAACCTTTCAAAGATCCTCAATCAATTCTAACCCTTTACAATGCCTTAATTAGAAGTAAACTTGTATATGGAAGCACTATTTGGAATCCACATTACTGCAAACATGAAAACATTGTTTATATAATATGAATATGAATCAGTACAAAAAAAATGCTAAGTATGTTATCCTTCAAATGTGGACTATATGACCATCTTAGATCATACGACGCCATCGTGATTACTTCAAGATTGATACACTTAAAAGTAGAAGGCAATTGGCTGATCTAATATGTTTATATACAATTATTAACGGCCATCTTGATACTACATTATGTCTTAGCAATATTGAAATAAATGTCCCCAACTCCCATTGTTTAAGACGCCATAACAGTTTTCACCTGAATACATTTAAAAATAATATCGCCTACTTCAGCCCTCTGACCCGGATGTGTAGACTATATAACAAGATAGAGTGTGCTGAAGTAGATGTTTATGGGGTTAGGTTTGTCCGGGACTTGGAGGCGGATGCATCTGCCGACCATCTGATCGGAAGAGACTGGTTGAGGGAGACCTTTTGATCTCTCCAGCTGGTCCCCTCGACCCATCGCCTTGCACCGCAGGGATGTCTTCACACATCCATCACTCCTGGACATACTTATCCCCAGATTCCTACCCACCCCTCAAACCTTTTTCCGTCCCAGGATGTCCCCTTAAAAAACCCTCCGCACAGCATCTTCAAAGATGACATAGGCCCTGAGGGAAGTTTTAGGGAAGATGTAAAAAAATAATTAAAACGCTTGGTTTTACACAAAAGAACTGTTTTATTTTTACATGACCATAAAACATTAAAATGTTTGTTTTTGGTGTATTAAACACAAAAGAAGTGTTTTATTTTTATTATTTACTAGCTGACTCGGCAAACTTCGTACCGCCTCAGAATCAATAAATGTTGTGTTTAATTTATTAGCTGAAATAAATAGGTACCTACTCTAAGTTCAAAAAATGAAATTGAGCTGTTGACTAAGCACAAAATGTTAGGCACACTACACCATTGACAGTTCGAATTGATTCAAATTATGTCGACCAACGCTCATTATTTGAAAAGCCGTTCCATACAAAATATACGAAAAAATTAATTATCTTCATAATTATTTTTCACGTGATTTTTTCCAACGTTTTAATAGTTATTCTATTAATCGGGACGGAGACAAATCCAACAAATTAAAGATCGTAAAAATCGGTTCAGCCGTTCTTGAGTTAAAAATAGTGTAACTAACCCGACTTTGTTTTATATATTAAGAAGATGACAATACACTAAAAAAATATTTTGATAATCTTTTAGCAGTGTCCACCGTTGATAATTTTTTCATTTTCATTGAAAAAGAATATTTATATCTTGAAAACGAGTAACATTCGCATGCTTTTTAGGCTTGGTAACTAACATTCGCATGCTTTTTAGGCTTGGTAACTAACGAGACATTAATCATTTGATTACCCACCGCATCCCATCCTTCTCGCCGAGTGTTTTCACATCGTTAGTAAAATTGGAACCCTTCAAAAAATGAATAATAAATGAACTCCGCGAACGAATTTGTTCCACCAACGAATGTCTAACAAAAGGTGAACTACTTTATACGTCATTCGAATAACGAAAAGGTATCCTTTTTTCATATTATTTATCGGAAAACCTTTGTGCGCCGCTAATGATACAAGGCCGGAAGATATATCGTCGGAAAAAAACAACACTTGAATGACTGATAGTTTTTTTTCTTTTATCTTCAGAGATATTTTTAATATCGTAAGAACATAAAAATACAAGTTAACTGAAAGTTTCTAGGAGCACGTTAATTTGATCAAGTTTGGATGAGATACAGCTATTTGATAGAAAAATAAAAGTATTTTTTTTTACATTACGCTGCCCTGGTGCTTGTATGTTCAATAGAACATTTGCAAATTTTACAGGGGACGTTTGTTTTTGTTTTTTACAGGCAAATTTTGAATAATTCTCGACTTTAGTCATTTCGTTTTATACATGTCTATTGAATACGGTATAAAACGAAATGACTAAAGTCGAGAATTGTTTAGAATTTGCCTGTAAAAAAACAAAAACAAACGTTCCCTGTAAAATTTGCAAATGGTCTATTGAACATACAAGCACTAGGGCAGCGATTAGCTCCACAGAGGAAAGAAATTCCTTCAGGAAATATTTCGTCTTTAGGGGGGCTGTGTGGAAGGTATTTATGTATAGAAAGGAGAAGAAGTTCTGTGAGGGAAAAGGGTATGACTTATGGTAGAAGTCTGGGGGTCAATGTGTCCAGAAGTGACTACGTATGAATCCATCCCACCCTTTGCGATGCAAGGCAATGCGTCGGGAGAGTCCGGCTGGAGAGGTCAAAACGACTGCCTCAAGTAGTCTCTATGCAGTAGTTGAGCACATCCATCCACCGACCTATACAAACCCATGAACCCAAAATCACAAAACATATCGAAACACTTGGGGTGACCTATAACAGAGGTATATGTTATCCAATAAATGGCTCTCGGAGCGGCGGTAACCATACCCGCCTCCGCATTGAATTATTAGTACTTTATTGAAGTTTCCATTCATTTCTGGGAGCATGTAAATCCACGCATTTTAGTTTTTGCAAATTCCTCATGAAAGTCAATTATATACTCTAATTATATTTCTCATCAAACCCTCCAAGAGTCAAAGTGAGTTTTCTCAGTTTGTATCTGATAGTTTGTTAATTAATTCTTGCGTGAAACTGAAAATTGGTTACGAATTGCAATCAATTAAGCGCGATGCGGTTTTTGATTTACGATGTAATGATACGAGTTACTTAAGGGTTTAATAATTTATCTTCTAAAGTCGGTTTATAAGTGATTTGTTTGGCATTTATTCATGGAATTGTTTTGAAATTGTTTAATGATGGCTTTGAGTCGTAACTCTACAAAAATTGGGCCTATTTTGTCAGAAGATAAAATATTTCCGCTTTGCAATAAAATAAAAAAATGGAATATTTGTAAACGTATCCAAAAACTAAAAAAACCGCTTTCGAAGGGTTATAAAATACGCTTTCAAATTTTAATATTAGAAATAATAATGTAATTTTGTAATATTAAATTTTTTTAACGCCAACTTTAAAAAGTTTTAAAAATCGCTCACCTTACGTGTTTTCTAAGTAAAATTAATGATAACGAAAAAAAAATTAATAACATGTACATTAGGCAAATGTATTATAAACCTTATCGTCAACTCACGTTTTTTGTTGTTTTATATAAATATAATGAACAAAAAATTCTCAAATCTTGGATTCTTTAAGGAGTACATTTTACTTATTTTGCGGTTAATTTTTATATTTGAATATAAGGCGTTGTATTTTTTTTATTTTTAACACCGTTTAGATCATATTTCTAACTATGATAGTAAGAGAGACGTAACGATTTCTATGAGACCTATATGCGTTCCGAAAACCGAATAAATAGAATGATACTTGCATGAACCGTTGTCGATGGAAACGTTAAAATGCAATGAAAACATTATCGTTGCACAGTGCAAGAGTTTCGGCGCCGAGATGAACGACAAAAGATAGAATGTAAAGTTGGTCAACATTGGAAATAAATCAAGCCTCCCGTTCCCACGCCTCCCACTGAACACTGCACAACTTGTCGCCACTTTACTTCAATGAAGTGTGACGACACAGATAATCTCCCCTCTCCCTCCAACCAGCGCACTCAATGCAATTCATAGCTTTCCCGTCTCCCTCGGACACACAGTTAGATGGGGTGATATTGGAAAATTGTAAATATTTTTCTCAGTGTGGAGAAGCATTTTCGTTTCATGCCGCACTCGTCGAGAAGCTTGTATATTATTAATATGAATGTATACAATGTTTGCATGTATGCATGTTGAACTGATTGTTGGAAATTGAAGTTTCGCCGAGTGTGCGATGTTATTTGCCGAAGTTATACACTTTTCGCTCGGAAATTGAATTGTTATTCGAAATAAAGTGTTGGTAGTTTGAGGGAAATTTACAACTCTCTGCCACCTTTTCAGGTGAAATTTTTATTTTTCAAACTGAGATATATTTAAACACAAAGGCGTAGCTATGAGTTTGAAATATAACAGCTTTAAGAAAAACTGTCATTAACACTCGTTACATAAAATTATTTACCTACTTTATATTTTTGGTAGATTACATTATTTGTTTTTAATACTATTATTTTCTATGTCATCTCTTTGGGGATGTTGTAAGGAGGGTCTTTCAAGGATAGGAATGAGTGCACGTTTCTTAAAGAGACCGATGTTGTAAGAGGGAAGATTCACAGAGGCCGGTAAATAGTTTCAAAACCGAGCTGTTGAAATCAAAGAAGAGTCGAAGAAATGACTCATTTGCATGTGAACCATGTACACATTTTGATGTATGAATTTGTGATGCTTGTGCTCTAAAGATTGCAATCCGTGTGTCATGGTGGGAAATTCGAACGGACCGCCCGTTTCTGCACAGAACCAAGGGATTTTCAAGCATTTTAGGGCTCAGATAATAGGAAAATTCAACAATGGGGTGCACTTGCGATTTATACAAGGTCAGCAGTTGTGCACTATTAAATTAAATGAAAGGAAGTGAGATTTTCAAAAGGTAAACGTTGCGTTTTTCAGAGATTCAATGAATCTTTATAACGACCGTTCTATGATGAGTGTAATAGAACCCTGCACTAAATAAAAATAGGACTTAGTGCAGGCTTTGTAGAATTTTCTTTTCTGAATGCTTTACATTGCATCTATGGCGGAATATTTCTATAATAGTAGTTAGTGGTATGATGTACTTTTGTAGCAGCGACAGACATAAACCGGCGGAGAGTGAAGAGCGGAATATTGAGGCGGAAATGTTTATTCGGCGGGGATCAATTTATGACGGACAGTGCGGGTAATAAATGACCAAGTTAGGTTAGGAATATGTAACACTATTATCTCCCAAGTATAGCGGTTAATGAATGCAGATATGTATATAAATGTAGGTGAGTATTGTGTAGATGGCCTAACCACCTTCGAATGCGAAAATCAGAACAACCATAATAAAATATGTTAACAATACCATTATCAAAGCGTAATTAAATATTTTATTTGCTCGGATGAAGCCGCAAGAGGATAATGGTGTTTGGACATAATAGGACACTCCTATAGATAACCCGAAACGTTGGTCAGGGGAAGGGAGAGGGGAGGGGATTAGGTCCCAGTTGCCGGTCAATTCACGTGGGGGATACTACCGATGATCCGAGGGTGGCTGTGTGCACCACTGATGCGAGAAATCGATACATAATTTGGTAATAGTAATCACTTTCCAATTCAGAGGATTATTTTGATTGATGCTGTTTATACTACGTACATACAAGTGCCTACCCGTTAAAGCTAGTCTATGGAAAACAATGCCATAGAAAATTTAATACGACGAGGTACCTGGTCCAATTGAAAACAATGTTTATTGTTAAACAAGGCATACTGTTCCATAACAATTTTGGTAATTCTACTTTAAATGTTAGGCTAACTAGGAATGTGCCAATATAAATGAATATCATTGGATTATACGTAGTGGCTGGCACTTGCTGTGAAGTATTTGAGGAAGCAATAAAGATGACATTTTAAAAACACATCTTAGACGGCCTCAGGGTCTAAAGCATAAGATCGCGGGTTAAAATCCCGGCGTGTGCATACACATTTCGTTTGTTTAAATTAGATAATTTCACAAATCATTAATTAAAAATAATTGAAGATGCTCTCAGTATAGCCCTTGTGTAAGACCACCATTCGGAATTGTAACGTTGCTCTACATGGATTTTTTTTTCCTCACATTCTTCCTTATCCACTCTTTACTCCCACTACTAGCTCCAGTTGGGACCGTTGTGTGGTATTCACATAAAACTCATCTACAATTAAAAAAGCTTGACTAAGAATGTGTTTTCTAATTCTAAACGGTATCTACATTCTACAGGGCGTCCCAACAAGTGCGCCAGATTTAGATTGCGTGCCATTTTTTTTAATTATAAAGATGGTAGCTCTCAAAATTAGTAAAATGTGTACCCGGTCAACCTTGAGATTAGGAAATATGGATGCTACACCAAAGAACAGAGCGTTATTATCGTCAAAACTCGTTATGGAAATGGAGAAAGTTTTCCTGGAGTAGTACATAAACTACGAGGAATTTTCAGTTGAAATAATGGTCCAATGAGGAAACTTCAATATGTACTCTTGTTAGGACACCCCAACAAATTATCTTAAAAGCTAGTCTCTAAAAGATAGAGAAAACGGGTTATATGTTATTAATTGATGAATGTAGTAAAGAAAATTGAAAATCACTTTAAATTTTTTTCAGGTTGTTTTACAAAACTTGAACAATTCATCAAATTTCAAAGTTAAATTTCTTATACCATCAAAGTTTTATCCAAGTTCTGTTATTATGTTATCACGGGTGTTTCTGGGGCAATAACAGAACTGAAATATGATTCACGGAACTTGAATGTTAACTTTGGAATTTGATGAATAATTCATCAAATTATTGTTCTAATTCCAATTCCAAAGGTCAAAAAATAAGTCCCATTAAACTTCTACTCGAATTAGTTCAGTTTGTGAAACAACGGTCCAGTAATGATATAGTATCAGTAATTTGAGAACTTTTACAGTAAATGAAAAATAATTTAAAAAAATGATGAATTATTCAAATTCTGGAACGACTACGGTCGTTTTTCCCAACTTTTCGGTCAATCAATCTGAGTCTTCGATCAGCTAAGTGATTTGTTGTAAGTGTTCTGTTGATCAGAGAGTTGCGTTGGGAAGAGTATATTTGTACATTTGAGGAGCATTGAGCCAAAATGTTGGCTTAACTATTGATCAGAAGGATTAGGGACAACAGTTGTTAGAATTTATTGTTATTCAACTGACATTAGATTTCGAGTATGCCTTCTCTATTACAAAGATTACTTAGAATCGACGTGTGAGTCACCATGTAAACGACACTAGTTTTTAAGTATGCCTTCTCAATTACGAAGATTACTTCGAATAAAGGTTACGAGTCACCCTGTATTAATGTTTCGACATTTCATGAGCTTTTACTGCATACACTGTACAGTCTGTACATTGCTAAATAAAGCTATAATATAGCTGTACTTCTCCCATGAAAATACCGTTAGATGAAAACAAGCTCACAATTAAGATCACCAAAACAAACTACACGTCTGTATAAAACAATACCATTCATGGATTATTTTACGTATTAATGGAAGTATCTCCTATGAGATCACTCAATTATATTTGGAATTTCCATGTCAAATGAACTCGTTGAATAACCCAATATTAACATATTTACATAATTCAATGATGGTGGCGGGACGTAGGTTAACATTTAGAAATTTATGTATTTATTTAGGGTTCCTGTGCCGGGATAATGCTCCTTAATTTCGTCGGAAAATCCGGAATGAATATTCACACAAAAAGCTTAATTTTATGGCGATGGACATACTTTCATGTTACCAAATACCAATCTGAAATAATGAAAAGGTTATAATTACTATGTTAACCCTTTCGATGTTTTGACGCTGGAATCAGGCAGCATTGTCTCGTTAAAATATAATACGGTTCGTAGGCATACACTATACCCTAAGCCTATCAAAGGTAAGAATAGATATAATACATAGGTCGTTTGCACCCACATAAAAGTGACTTTCGTCGAACAAACAATGAAAAACTCAATATGTTTGATAAATTTAAGTGTTAGACGATATATTCAAAAAGGACGCACTATTCTACATTGAAAATTGCACGAAATGATTTTTTTAAATCGCATTTTAAAAGGTGAAAGCCATGTCGGTATGTTTTTTTAATGCAGATTAACTTAAACATTTACTGTCAAACATGTATAATTTGCCGGGAAATATTACTTAAGGAAAAAGTGCTGCTAACTTAATTCTCATAAAGAATTACAAAATTATAAAAACATACCGACATAGCTTCTTCTTTCGAAAACATATTTTTGTTTTTAAATTACGATTTCGTGAAAGTTTGGGTGTAGAAAAGTGTTTTCTCCGGAAACCCTTATGTAAATATGAGCGTTATCCCATTCGCACATTTCGCATTCGCATGTATCGTGAGTGTGTGTGAGCTTAATGTGAGCGGGACAGAATGACGGATGAGTGTGTTCCGCGTGTGAGGCAAACACACAATGTAAAGAAAATATATATTATTAATGTAAAGAAAATATATATTATGGATGTGAGTTTTTTCATGAGACACCTCACAAGAGAACCTGTGTCGATACAGATGTAGAGACAGGAGAACTACGTCACCACAAAGTTGGATAGCGTTTGGAGGCGACTATTGGTTGCTGCCGTAGAAAGGCATTTATCAATGCGGGTCATGCAGTGGCCCGGATTATATGAAGGAGAAAAAACAGATGACGGTAGCTCGTTCCACATTAAACTTGCACAAATGAGTCGAAGAAACGACCCGTTCTTATTAAGCCAACATCAACTTGAATGAGTGTTCGACTTGTGTGACCGGTGAAAAGGTGATCAATGCTGCTAGCTCCTTAGAACAGGCCCCATTAAATGATCTGTAGAATAGTCTCAGCATGCCTACATTGCGTCTGTGCATTAAAGTTCTTATATCATATCATCCTTTCGCATCCTCCTATGCTAAAACTGTACTACAAAAATCGTATTGCAAAAACTCTTGTGAACCACTTCTGCATGCATTGCACAATGCTCATTCATGTCAAATTCCAGACAAAATAAGAATTAAAAAATCGCACCCCGCTAAAAGAATTGTTGTGTGAGTGTGGTTAGAAAATACTTCCTACGAAGCCAGTGAAAGTTTTTTGAACGCTTACTTAAATCAATTAAAAGTTCATTAAAGTAGAGCGTTATGTAGTAACTTCTAATGAATTAATATCACTTTTTCAGTATTCCAAAGTAGTACGGTAGGTTTTAATTAATATTTACTGGAAACCGTATGCGTCCCAAACAATTAAATAATTTTGTTAAAGTTGTTTTAAGTTGGCGGGAGTGCACGCTGCACGCCATGAATACAAATGGCGTCCCGACGCCTGAAGACCAGGCGACGACTATCACGTACAATGCAGATATGATTTATTTCTAAGATTGTTAGATCGTGGGTACCTACTATTGCAAATGTGAATTACATTACTTTTGGGTAGGCAAATGGTGATCTACAACAATGAGCTCTAAAGGTTCAAGATAAAAGAGGTGTGGCTATTAAATATCGAGACAGACGGTGAAAAACATGTTATTTTGATTTCATAAACATTCATTGTCATACATTTCTTTCAATGAATTATAAGTTTCACTGGCGGTTTTTCGAAGTTTCGTGTGAAATTTCATAACAATTCGTTACTCTATTATTAAATTTTTCCAGCAAAACAAAAATCAACTCTAATTCAAACGAAGGCTACGGCTATATGGTTTAATTTAATGAGGGAGATTCTTATTTAGTAATATTGTAACCGCGTTAGTTGAGCAGTTTAGCACTACCACGTTCTTTCGTGTTTTTCACATTAGCGAGGAAACGAATCTAAACATGTATACAAAACAATCTTTGTAAAATAGAAATGTACGTGAATTGTAATACAGTAGGCTTTAATGCTACGAATGTTTGTAAATTATATGCTTCGGGGATTTTATTAAAAACACAAGATTTTATTTTGGAGAAACGTGTTAATTCACCCCAACACACAGAGAACTAAGGCGAAGAGAAGTATTTCTGTCAGAATTAATACCCCCTTTAGAAAATCATCGAGCTGTGATGTAAATTTATCAAAAAGGGTGTTTTTTTAACAGATTCGGATAAATAATTAAACCAGAAAAAAAATTGATACACAAATTCAATGAAAATTTCAGGAATGCCGAATTTTTAACCACGTAATATTTAAAATATTTTTTGCGGAAAACATATTTTGAATATTTTCAAAAACAGTTTTTTCCTATCCAAAATATTTTTGCCACAGCGTTGACTGTAATTCAATTTCGTTTCAATTTTTCCACGTGGAAAACAATTAAATTTGTGCCGTGAAATGAGCCACATTCCCTCAAATTCGAAGAAAGATTTCGGGTAATCGTAATTACTTCTAGAAAAAAACAACGATTGCTACGTTTGTTCACTATTATCATTATTATCTTTCTTCAAACCACAATGTGCTCAGCGAAATAAATGTGTTTAAAAATAACGAATTTGGAATATATTTTGCGACAAAAATATACGTGTGTGTTAGATATCCATTAAACGCTTTGAAATTTAATACCATTAAAATATTTTCCGCTCGTTCAAAAATTAAAAAAAAAACCAAAGGATGTATCTGGCACTAAAACAAATGTCATTAGAATATTAAAAGCGGAAAGACACATTAGGGACCGCGTGTAACGGAATATCTTGTTACAGCAGCTGGTGAAACAGGGTAGGTGGTCGTAGTAGGTAACCACCCACCCTACTTATACAGCATAATTAAATGGCAAAAAAGCTTTTACGGTGACAAGTTCCCAAAGATGAGGATGTCTTGATGAAGAGAATGAACATCAAACACGAAAACTCACTTTAATTAAATTCATGTTTCGGTCTTGTAAATTAATATCGTTGAAAGTGATTGTTGTGTAACATATGTAGTGTAAGCGAATAACGAAGACATCAACGTTTAAAATATACGTAAATTCTGGCTATAGTTGCATATTTTTGGTTGAGCAAAGTCCTGTTTTAACTCATTTAGTCTGTCTGTAAATTTGTTTTACGTTACGTTTTCGGTTAAAGATAATGGCTGATTATTTTTTCAAGTGTGAAATGGTTGTTCTTAGTTGAACTTTCTCATTCGCAGTTTTTCAATATCATGGTATCTACACCTACCTGAAGAAAGTTTTATAAGGTATTGTGACTGCGTTAGTAATGTTTCTTTGGACAGATTTTGTAATTCCGTATTCGCATTATTTAAAAAAATATATATATATATAAATTTTATTTTATTTAATTTTTTATTCCAGCAGGACTAAGAGCACAGTGCCATCCCAGTCTGCCATATTACATAAACAACTATAACACAGAGTAAATTAAAAATGCCAAAAGAAAAGAAGAAATGAAATGAGATTACATGTTAGGTAGGTACCTCATTTAAATATAAGATGAAAATACAATTCATCATATAAATATAGTTAACATTAACGTTATTAAACAAAAATTAACAAAATATAAAATAAATAATTAAATTGATAAAAAATATTATACATGGTTTATAATTAAGTGAATAGCTATTTAAGTATGTACCAACTTACACATATTCTTCAAAGATGACATAGGCCCCGAGGGGAATTATTTTCCTCAGGGCCTCTTGTTTTTTTTTAAATATTATATTAAAAATGTAATATTAAAAAAAATAATAATTAAAAAAAACATTAAGTTTTCCACCCGACTGCGACTGTCCAGACTTCAGTGTTTTTGGCGAGACCATCTTAACTTTCTGCTTCTATTGAGATTTCGTAATTGTGTAGTAATTTAATTTTTGTTGTGCCTTTCGGGAGACCTTAATACTTTTGTACGATATTGCACCAGCAGGTTTATTCATAGTTTTACAGATTGTCCCCATTGAAAAACATTCTCCTTTATTTTTATATTATTTCCATGTATACTAGATTCTGTTATATAAGTAAACCTTTAAGTGTTGTTCTATGAAGTTGTTCTTGCAAATTCAAATATTTACCATCTTTACGGGAATTAATAATTTCCCCGTCCAGCTAAATCTTTTGTCCTGTTGTGTGACTTCGCGAAATGGCTTAAAAAGTTATCCTTGTTAGGAAGAAAGTCACGATAAAGCAAATGTTTCAACAATAAGGAGACAGGACGGTGAAATTCTCAGCGGGAACAAAGGGTAGACCTTTGTCCAAGGGGAAGGGGGTAGCGACCCTCCAAACAACCCTAAAACACAGGATAATTTCAAAGTCGATTACCTGAGAACAGCCACCCTCCATTACCTCATACCATTTTAAGATAAACAATTCATTTTCTTATATTTATAATTCACTTTGAAATTATTTTAATGGTTTTTCAAAACATCGCGTTTAAAACTCTGTTCCTTCCGCTTTACTTCCTGAGAAAAATAGCGCTGAAAATTCGGCAGTTAATTCCGGTTGGTTAAAGAAGTTTCGATGTATTTGTAACGCTTTAAAAATATGCCCTTGGGGAAATCTCCCAAAGGAAATCGTAGCAACAGACGTGATTTAAATATTTATTATACTACCCTGGAATACAAATTGACTCAGTGATTAAAATGTTAACGGTTGAATCAATTTGCACGTGCACGAAATGGGATATTTTATTGAAATACATTTGTTAACTTAATATGCCTTATATTATTTTCAATTAGATGACGCGTCGGTAGCATATTACTCAAAGTTAGGTATATATTAGATTTTTTAGATTTTTTTTGTCTATTTTAAAAAATGTTACTTTTCTTGTATTTTGTTTACGTCTACCTTTAATGTGTTGCACTTCAAAGGTCAATTAGAAATATTTTAGATGTTTTAATTAAATACTACGAGTATAGTCTTTTTATAAACCCAGAAAAAATAAAGTATCTGGCCTGTAAAAACAGCTTTATTGTTTAAAATCTCATATTTATGAACACCTTAGCGTTTATGGTTTTATTTTAAAATTTACAAAATTAAGCGTTGTAGAAAATTGTCATAAAACATTTAATAGTTGTGCCTGAGCTTTGCAAAATAAAATAAAACACGCTTTTTAGCGATCTTTTTGGTGATCTTTTTAGATAAATTTAAAAAAATGGCGGCTGGTTTTGAAGGGGGAATTTAAACCTAATCGCCATCTACATAAAGAGTGTTATTGTTAGCGGCTTGATCGCAAATTTTACATCACAATCATCACCTTTAGTCGAAATTGAAGGTTTCTTTTGAAAAACACACAAAACATAAACATTAAAATTTATGTGGCTCAATTTGTACGACGGCATGTAAAAACTAAAACCCTCGTTTAACCAACAGTAATGCTATACACTTAAACAGCAGTTATATTTAATCATGGTTCAGCTATAGCAGTGAACACTAACCTTCGTTTGAATATAATTGAGTAGAAGTTTATTTTATGCTTTAGAAGTAAAGTATTCCCTAGCGCGTAACGATCGTGAAACTCGCGCCCTATTTTTATAATATTTCGGTAAATAGCTTCCCCGTAGTGTATACCTAATTACAAGTTCCGGCCTCTCGCGACTACAACGAAACTAACTATTAAATGTATTTTATGTTATGTGATATAGTTGTACTCGTATTGTGTAAAGCACAAAGTACACACGCTACACAAAGCCTCAAAATAAGTAATGCAAACAAGGAATCAGAACACATCCTATTAGCCTTCTTCATCAAATACTTACATGATTTAAATAACTTCAAACTCTCAAGAAATGAGAGAAAACTAACACAACAAACAAAAGATGAAAGGATTGTTTGTAGATGTTTCACAAGGTACTTAATTTTCAACTCAAAGGGCTGATTTATATGGAAATATTTTAATACGCATGTGAGTTCTGTTTTACAAAATTTCTACATTATTATTTGATGTGAGAGAACATTTTTTTTGACAAAATGACACGTCTGCGCCTTTTCTTACAAAACTTAAATTATTATTTTATTTGGCATTATAATATAACGAACTTTTTAACTGTTTATTGTTATCAGCTTTTTGGAAACATGAAAAAATAAAATAAAAAAATTACAAAATAAATAAAAAAAAAATAATAAAAAAAACACTTATTTTGTGTACAGTTATGCTTATAATGCGTGATAATAATGTATCGTTTTTTTTCCATTTTATTTGTATTGATGTAAATGCATCCTCACTGTTTGTTATATTTATATCGTGTTGTCTCATTGGTAAGCACACACTATGTATGCCTTGTTTAGTATTAATTTGTACTCTGATGATGCTTGAGCAAAGTGAAACCGGTCGGTAAAATAAATTAATTAAAACTCATGGTTTTACACAAAATAAGTGTTTTATTTTTAATAAATATGTCAAACCGCAATGTGGTTGCTGTCGTGAAATCTTTTATATAAGAGATATATATTATTATTTTCATTTTAAATTGTATCACAAATAACTTGTAACAATCGTGATTTAAAGACTGGAAAATTGATGAAAAGAAAAGAGAAGTTCAATTATTTTAAAAATAATTGTTCTCTAAACGGTAGTCGATCAAAGAAGACTGACACAAAGCTTTGACAGAAAGAATCTTATTTTTCGTGTCTTTATATTTAAAATGTTACTTAAGAAGAATTATTTTTTTGTACTTTTTAAGGCCATTATAATAATTACCCAAGCGCTCAACAACAAATATCTTTATTCCAGACCGAGGAGCGCACGAGGATAAGTAGGCTGAAAAACAAAGAAATGTTTCCCGAGTTTAGAATGAGCTTTTGCTAAGTGCGCATTATTCACACAAGCTTTGGTAACGCCCGCTTTCTCTGTTTGCTGACGCCCAGCGCTTCTCCACTTGAAATCTAGAAGGATACGGATCCATGCGAGCTTGTAATGTAAGAACAATATATTATTATCTTCGTGGATGTTATAGAATCCTGGAATTAACCGAAGAGAAAATAAAATACACCTATTTTATACACTAGACTAGTGCTTATTTCTGGTTTTGCTGGAGTTTATTTTCAAAACCTTTCTTCTCATTAAATATAAATCAAACACAAAGAATTCTTACCTCATTTACTTACAGAAACGTGGATATTTCATAGCTGCACAGCTCTTGATAATAATGGCTTTGTCTACCGAAAATTTACTCAGAAATTCCGCATTCCTAATTAAACAATAATTTCATCGTTTCACTCAGTAACGTATCATAAATCCGGCCTTCCATAGTTATTTTAAATAATAAAGTAAAAGTCTGTGTTATGTTTATAATTTTATTTTATTTAGTAAATCAAAACCAAAATTTTCTTTAAAATTGTAAGATTTGTAGGTACTTAAAAAAAACATACATTTCACATAAAATCTTGGAAGATTTTTGTCCACTTATGGTCGTATTCTATAAAAATTTAATATCAGAGAATTCCGAGAGGCTAGAGTTTTGAAATAAAATGCAACGTCTGGAATTTTATTGGCGCAAGCGATTCTGATCTTGTGCATGTATAGTTTTTTTAAACGTAAGGGTTATAATCGCATTTTACTTTTTAACCTCTCTTCTTTCATCCGGACACCGGTGTCCGAGCGACGGATGAGTGGTAAACATTGCTTGAATTTCTAATAAGGAATTGTAGAATTTCTCCAACGAAACTTCACTATCTCAATCACAACTGTTTTTTCAAGTTTTCGTCAGGCATTCTTTGCAAAATGCGATTATAAATGTCCAAATAAATACGAATATCACAATTTTGAAGATAAAAAACTCATATTGAACAATTAAATCAGCCATTATCTTGAAACGGAAACGACTAAATGCAAAACGGTCGAGTTAAAACAAGCATTCGCTATGCGCAGTCAATTAGCTTTGGGTTTCGTAATGAATTTAGTTAACAGAATTATAATTAGTAAATTAAAACAATACCAGAAATAGTCCCCATAAAACATTTGATTATAAAAAAAATCATCAGCTAATAAATACTTTATTAACACTAACATCGTAAATTTCAAACCATTAATTTCTGAAGTCACGAGGGATTGTTAAAATTCGAATAAAACCATCACGCTTTCGTCCCAGTCGGGTGCGAATTTGGAGGCGAGGCGGGTAGGTACTAGGTACAGGGGATGACTGCTTGGGGAGGGTAGGGTTGGTTGGCACGTGGGTAGGTAAAGTAGGTAGTTGGGTAGAATAGGTACCTAGTTTAGTACTAGGAGCCACCACTGTCGTAGCCAAAAAGCGATAAATGATTGCCCATTCTTCAGCCACACGGAGGCCGAATACAAAGGGACCCCGATAAAAAAATAACATCTTGTGAAGGCCGAACAAGGCGAGGGGCGCGAGTGACGCCTTCACACCCGCAAATTTTAACATATTTCATTGAATTAAGGCCTTTTAGCCGTAAATAATCACTTTACACAAAATAATTTATATTGATCCATAATGGACCCGAAACTTTTTATTGAGATTTATTCCGAATGTATTTTATTTTGTGCGAAACAGTTTGTTGCAAAAAGCTATTTCCGATTTGTTGACCGAAAATCTGTTCATATATTTCGGTTAAACTCAAGGCAAATTGAAAATGTGTGCAGTAATTATACTTAAATTTGATAGAAGGGCGGGCTTACCTGTAGAGAAATACATATTTTGTTTTATGCAGTTAAAATACACAGGGTTAGCTGCCTGTCATCTATGTCACTATTTGTAACATCTCATGTTATATAATATAACCAGCGATTTTCCCTCCCGCGTTCCTCGCTTAACCACAACTCCCCCCTTTCCCGAATCCCCCCCTCCCCATTCCCATTCCTTTCCCTTCGCGCCTTCCCTCCTTGCTACTTTTTCGAACAACTTGCGCGACACCTTTGTACAATTTTTATACAAATTTCATAACGCTAGAGCTCATTATCATACATAGAAATCTTTGCGGACGTGCATAACAAATGACCAAAGTTTTATCGCAATAGGATGAATGGTATCGGAAATGATAAATATAATTGGGATGACTTGTATAGTGCCGTTTTTATGAAAATCACCTCAAGGGCTCTGTAAAGGACAAACAAAGAAACATTCATTTTATATGTACACGTAGATAAAAAAAAATATTTTTATATTTACACGTAGATAAAAAAATTATTTTTATATTTACACGTAGATAAAAAAATTATTTTTATATTTACACGTAGATAAAAAATAGAATCACACAATTTTTGAATATTTTATATCATATTTTTATATTACAACACTTTTATTAGTAACCAAAAATCACAATGCAACATTATTTTGGTAAATTGTATTTGATAGGGCCAGTGAAGTAGTCAGAATAATGCATTAAGTGTAGGTTGATTTGAACTGATGTATGAACGCAGATAAAGCAGCAAATATATATATTCTTATTTTATTTGAGACACTCCTTACAAGTAAACTTGAACATCTATTCAAAGAGAAAGACTTAAAAGCATTTCATCTTCATTATAATTGATTTCAATTTGCGTTATAGATTTCCGAAGATAATATAAATTCCTAATTCGATTAGACGCTATGTCCTCACGATTCCAATTTAAATTAACTTTGTTCCCTAAATTCCAGCAATCAAATTATCAAAATAATAACTTTAGATAATTACGTGGAGCCGACATCTCCTTTTAATGTGCGTGCTTTATTTAAACATCATTAAAAGCAGACTTATTCGTATTGCTTAGCCAGCACTTCCGCGGCAATTGTAGGGGGTCCTCTGAGGCCATCAAGAGAGAACTCATTAGAGAACATTACCAATTTGGTTGCCACCCCAAATTGGTTCTTCCGTAGCTGAACAACGATTCCAAGAAAGGGAAAGACGAGATAAGTCAAATAACAAAAACCACTCACATTATATCCTTGAGAATCATCGGCGGGGAACGTGCAAGATATATTATGAATATCAACAGCCGCCGCGTATAGAATTACTTTGACAATCATACTTTGTCGTATGGTGTTAATTATTTTTTGTAAGACAATTATTTATTGTAAGACGATTAATTAGTTATTTATAGAACAAGATTTCTTGTTGGTGACGTTTGTAACATCTAGGAAATGTACGATATTTTCTGTATATGGACTGGGACACAGCGGCAATTGACTAATTTCCTTCATCTTATAAATTCATTCCTCAAAAATATCCAATTCACGTTAGAGGCAGGCAGTAATTCTTCGATTATTTTTTTTTGATTTAACTCTAACTTCATTAAATAATAATATTGAATTTAACATTTATCGTAAATCGAAATTCACGGATATAACTATACATAACACACTAAACCATCCGGGAACACATACACATTCTGCCTATCATTCAATGGTACACCGGTTAGTAAAAATCCCTCTATCATCTGTTAATTTCACAATTGAACTATCTAAAATCAAACAAATTGTTTTAAATAATGGTTATTCCACACACTTAATTGATAAAATCCTAAATAAGAAACTTAAGCTCTTTCAACTAATAATTTTTTATTTGGTACACCTGAAACTAATAATAAAATCACAAATCCCTTTCAATGGCGTAGGATCTTATATATATCCAATTTTTCTTCACTTAGTACAAAAAAATTGCCTCCCTGTATTAAACCCGCGTTCTATACTGACAACAACTTAGGTAAATTATTAAAAAACACTAAAGATAGAGATCATAAATTAAGCTACTCAGGCATTTACCAACTATGTTGCAATGATTGTCCACCGTTCTACATAGGTAAGACAACCAGAAATGTAAATATTAGTATCACGGAACATTTAAGATGTTTAAATAATAATAATTTTTCGGAGTTTGCCAATCATCTTATTTCCACCAATCATACTTTTAATAAGGGCACAGGGGTTAAAATTCTTCACCGTAATAATAAAAGCAAAAAATTAGATAACTTGGAAGCACTTGAAATTTAAAAAATCCCTAAATAATAACGCTAATATAATAACCAAATTAATTTATCGTTTAGTCCCATTCTAGATATGTTTCCAATAAACCGCTCTATTATTGCTGGAATTCCTGTAATTACCCCCCCTCCCCCTTTGACCTCCCACTCCAGCACCTAAATGTATGGTATATATCTATCAATATTTTGTATCACAGGTTAGTTTTAATATTCTCCTGACGAAGGAAGGGTTTTTCCCAAACCGGTAGAGTGTAATTAAAATTTAAAGAGGTCTAAAACAAATTTATATATTTTATTGTAAATTATGGCGAGCCACAAAGTTAATGCTTATTACGAACATGTAAGTCTTTATCATTGCATAAGCTTCATTTCCGCATATAATGATTGAAATAGAAGGAAGAATATTGTCTAAAATAAGAAAGTGGAGCCAAAACTAAATCTCTTTAATAAATTAATATCTCAAAGAAATATCTCCCCAGTGATATTATAGGTGTTACTCGTGGAAGGTCGCTTTGAAAGTTTATTTATCCTGCATGTTACAATTTAAACGTTACACACATGATTGAGAAATGATTTCAAGGACTTTGACATGTAATTTAGGAGGCGGGTATAGGTACCGGCGCCCTGGGAAATATTTATTGTTTCTTTACATACTAGGTATTACAGTTTACCATACAATTTTTAACCTCACTAGGACAAGCCTTTATTTTTATTTATTAGGTAACCAACATCCTTGCCATAAGTTCCCCAAGCATTTCGCTACGTTTGTTGGTCTAGAAGGGGTGCCCGAGTTCATGGGTTGGGGTTTGTATAGGTTTTGACGGCAAATGTAAGAATGATTTGTTGGTATATGGTTATTACGTATACCAACAAATTATTCTTACATGTTCCCGCCAATAAACATTGAAACCCTGTTAATTTGTTCGTAAGAACTTCAGTCCTGTTTTTAACCGTTTTTACTATTAAAATGATCGTTTTTTCGAATAACATTTTTCTCCGTGTGGATTCATGGAGCGTCAGTGCTGGATACATTGTCACCAGATTTCTACCTTTTCCTTCCCAGAACTTTCCTTTCCCTAAAAGTTCCTCCACACATCCCCAAATATGTGTTTAAAAAGAGGGTTATAACAAAGCGCCCAATCTTTACCTTGGTAACAGCACCTTGTCAAAATGAAAATTACAAAAGCATCTTCTCTTACGCAGTAAAGATGAAGAGATTTTTTGACATTGGAGAGCCTACCTAATAAATAGAATATCTTTGGAATTTTTTATATAAAAGTCACATTTAAATGCTGTAATTTTTTAATAAATGTATATGGGGCATGATATTATACGGAAAAATGGCGGATAATATTTCCGATTACACTATATTGATAACGCTCTACCTCTCTCAATGGAAGTAATAATGATATTCCGATGTTAATATAAACATTGAATTAATGTATCAATTCATTGAACTGGCTCAAATTCGATCATTCAGAAAATTATTCAGAATAAAGCCGGATTTGACGTCAGTTAGCGAAAATCTATTGGGAGGAAAAAGTCAATTATTTTAATTTATGTTGCAAATTCATATCACAGCGTTAAATATATATATACATATATATTTTTTTAAAAGCACTTTTTAGGGATGGTATTCGAATCTCCATGGCTGGACGGTTTGTTTTTTTAAATATGTGACGACCTATCTACCTACGCGCCGTGTCAGGCGCCGAGGTGCAAGCAGGAATAATTATTATTTCGCCACCTATTAGAAAAGTCTAGAGCTACTATCAATAATTCACAGAACGACGCCAAGTCTTCGCAAAAGATCTCGTGTGTAATTTGCTTGCCTTTCCAGAAGCGAATAAACATGTCGGCTATATAAGGCGTGGGCGTTCCCGTGCGAGTCAGTCAGTAACCAACCAGTAACCTACTATTAAGCCCATTCATAACAGTCCGTTGTATGCTCGATTATTTACATTGTAATTTTTATTTATATTATTAACTCCATAATTAACAATCAATTGTTTATCATTTCTTTAAACACGCCAAGATATTGTGAATACAATACCACTAAAAAACATATCAAAACAACAAAAAACGAATATGGAACCCTGACTACATAAAACATTTGTCGTATTTGATTTTTACTCAATTTGGGAGGAGGGTATGGGTACCGCCGCCTTGGGAATTTATTAACCATTTATTGGTTAACCGTCAACCCTGCCAGGCCACCCCAAGTGGTTCGGTTCGCTACATTTGGTGATTTAGCAAGAGTGCCCGGGTTCATGGGGTGGGTTTTGTCTAGGTCTTGGCGGCTAACGCGATTGCTTACCCATTGTGTAGCGGATCGGGTTAGAAGAGACTGGTGGAGGGAGACATAAACCAGACCTCTCCATCCGGGGTCTCTCGACCCATCGGCTTGCAACGCAGTGGGAGAAACTTACTAGATTAGATTAGATTCCTACCCACTCCTCATACCTATTTCATTTCCACAACTTCCTTTCCTTCCTTTGCCTAAAAACATTCTCCACACAGCAATCCCAAAGATGGCATAGGCCCTGATCCCTTTTATACAAATCTACAGTTTTATATTTGAACACTTGTCCTTTCATACTTCAATACTACTTTTCGTTATCTTTGTTCTCTGTATGCAGTAAATCTGTAAACTGTATTAATATGTGCAAAAATGTATAAGCCCATCAGAGCTTTGATGATAAAAAATTATTTATTTAAAAAATAAATAATAAATAAAAAATAAAAAGCCTTTTATTTCTTGCAATTAAGTATTTTAAAGAGTTGTGAAAAGTAAGAAAAAGTGTAATTAATGCTATTTATATAAATGTAATATAGATATCTAAAGTTTTTCATAAGCAAGAACCCTTCTCTCAGCCGAAGGTGAAGGCCTCCTCCAAAAAAATCATTCATCTCTTGTTTTGTTCGTAGGTGTTTGTGTTTGTATGTAAAAAAAACAAGAGGACGGACACTACTGTCTAAGTCCGATTTCGAAAAATTCTGTGTTTGTGAAACTTTTAGTTTTTAATAAACTTGAAATTTTTAATGAACTTGAAAATTTTCTATACACTGCAGGATACCTTTCTAGTTACACTGAAGTTATTTAGTTTTCTATACACTGCAGGATACCTTTCTAGTTACATTGAAGTTACTTGAGACAACTAGAACTGTTTACAGTTAACTTATTTATGTCAATATCAATTTTGTTTTGATCAAGAAAAACTTTTCGTTCTTAAGTTTTGAACAAGTGTCCTTTTGCACCTGTCTAGACGGGATAATTAAATCAAAGAAATTTTAATTTCCTTTGAGATGAAATCGAGTGATTTGACCTCGTCTTCGAAGATAAAATTAAATTCCTACCTGTCTTACACTGATCAATAGCAAACGCAAAATTCCCAGTCTGAAAATTTATAAAAAAATTGTTGTGAATATTTTTTATCCGCCAGGAAATTCTTGTTAAAAACACCGAACTTTCCTATAATGATTAAACCCGGTTCCGGTCCAATATCAATCATAAAATTACAATAGAATTCCATCGAGAATAATTAAAAATAGAATCACCATTTCAAATTTTCAAAAATGATTTCCTCTGCCAGATCATGTTAGTTGTCAAAATCACGATACGGCAAGGATTCGAAATTCACAATTTGGATATTGGCGGCAAAATAAATGTGGAAAATACTGATTTTTAATATATTTTAACAAACAGAACTCAACCAGCAGAACAGACAGGTTTATTCTATATGTTTAACGTTAGCCCAGCGCAGGTTAATTGGTGTTAAATGAGTCGTATGTAACGCACATAACAGGAGTGTTAATACTATCTATTGATGGAAAAAAAGTTGAAGTAATTATTATGTATGTTACACACGTCTGATTTAATACCGATTAACCTTATTCCTCTTTTTATGAAAACAATACAATATGTAATATTACTTCTCCAATAATTTCAAATTCACTTTGTGGCATCATTTTAATTAAATTAAAAGAAGTCATTTTGTACACCACTTAATAATTAAGTTTCGATACCAACGGATTCTCCATCAGGATAAAATAAATATTCACCAATATATTTGTGTATTCAAATTGATTTGCTTTTACATATTCGTAATAATAATAATTTGGGTGGCGGGAATGGGTACCGCCGCCCCGGGAACCATTTATTGGATAACCAACACCTCTGCCATAGGTCACCCCAAGTGGTTCGCTACGTTTGGTGACTTAGCAGGGGTGCCCGGGTTCATGGGGTAAGGTTTATCTAGATCTTGGCGGCGGATGAGCTAGACACACTGAACCCCAGATTCCTACCCAACCCTCATACCTTTTTCCTTCCCAGAACTTCCTCTCCTTCTTTTCCTTAAAAATAACCTCCACACAGCATCCCCAAAGATGACATAGGCCCTGAGGGAAATTATTTTCCTCAGGGCCTCCTGTGTGAACCTAATGTAAAAAAAAAAAAAAATTAACTTTGTGGCTCGCCATAATTTACAATAAAATTATATAAATTTGTTTTAGACCACTTTATATTTGATTTAAATTGATTTGTTTTTGTTTAATGTATAATTTGAATTATAACATGTAGGCAAGCAGATTTTCATGAACGATTCAGGCGATTTTTGTAGGCCAAAAAAACTCAAAATTCAGTTTAAAAAAATGTACAATACAATTTTTAAGTACTTTTCTACTAATTTGGCGGCGTGGGAATTGCATTGTGCACGGGCGACCACCGTAATCTTTCTGTTGGTATTATTATTCTTGTATTCAGAAGTGCAGTGAATCGTACCAACAATCCTTCTTCCTGGCTACGTGGTCTATCCATTCCCAAATATAGTGCCATCCTTGTTGAAATGCATGTGGCGTGAGAATGGGCTGTAAGCCATTTATTTGATTTGTGGGACAGTTAAGTTACACGTACCATACATGTCTCTACAGAAAGTTTAGCACCTACTATAAATACACTTTCTCATAACTAAATCTGACTGAATTTTAAATACCTAAGTTTGAAATATATTTTGCAATTGTGAATAAATTGTTTTTTGTTTAATTCGTAGAACAGCATTCAATTTATTGTAAACAATGTAAATCATATTTAATAATATTAATATTAAGTTCTGTAATATTTTAGCTCTTTATTATTGTGACAGCTGTTTCAGGGTTCAAGGCCATTTTAAAGCTGTAATTAGGCTACTTTGAGACGACTTATTTATATGATTCTATTTACCACCGCCCAATTTTAATTTTTACGGTGCCTAAAGTGATTTATTACTGGATAAGCTTTACTGAAAAAATTATTGTGACAATAGATAGTATATTCTGTGGAATACTTGTAAACGTGTTTTTCCCAAATTTTATGGATGTGTTTAATAATATCGAAGGCTGCTATTGATTTATTTAACCTAGCCAGGGTAACTCGATATTAGCAATAATATCGATAAGTTGCTATCCTTCCCGAGCACGACTGCAGATCGCTAACGTACAAACAACATTTTACGTCGAAAAAATTAAGATCAATTAGTCGTTGTGACTGTTGTTTGTTCGTTAGTGATCTAAAGTCATGCAAGGGAATGATGTCAAGTTACAAATATTATCGATAAAACCTAACCTAACCGAACCTAACCCAACCCGAAGAGGGGTGTACAAAATTTGCAAGATCCACACTATACGCGATATCGCGATAACTCGATAACTAATCGTACAATATCATTTATATTTATTTTTTGTAATTTTTAAGAAAATTCTGAAAAAAATTTACGATCTTTTGTTTTTCAATATTCAAAGGATGTAATATTGAAAAATTATTATATTACATCCTTTGAATATTGAAAAATATTGTTTTTGATAAAAAAATTAATACATATCACGTTTTCTGCTAGTGTACTGCATGCGTTTAGATACCATTCAGCTTAACATAATTAAATTTAAAAATTCCAATTTAGCAATTATTTGACAATTCGTAAAACGTAGAAATGGTTTTTATTACAATAAATTGAAGAGTTCTTCCATTTACGGGACACAGTTAAGTTATTTATACATTGTTCCAAGACAACCGTGTAAACTTTATGCCTTCATTTTGTCTTATTTTATTTTACCCAGCCACTTGTAAAGTTGTACTTTGTTAGGCGAATTTAGTATTATAATTTTATTAGCAAGGTATGGGCCTAATCATTTCATTATGGTGTTAGCGGGTAATTATTCAACTAACTTCATTTCATTGAAAACTTTCAGTCAAGTTCCTTTAGGATCAATCTGAAGTTTTATCTTCCGGTCGTATCCGCCTCTGTACCTTTTTGGACTTCCAAGAAAAATGATTTAAAAAGGTTGGTTTTAAATGAAAATATTCTTAAAAAGTGCCGATGGAAATACAAAAGGTATTTTCAATAACTACTAGCTGATACCAAGCATGAGTTGCAATACCAATTAAATAAATAAATAGTTTCTCCCTTCGTGTCATTTCCCATTCGTCCCCGCTCCCCTTCCGACTCCTCTTCCTCATCCCCTTCCGCGTCCCCTTTCTCTCCTGCGTTCCCTTTTCCCTTTCCTGCGGTCCCCCTCCCCTCTCCCGCTCTCCCCTTTCTCGCGAACACCCCCCTTCAAACATTCCGCTTTTACCTTCTTCACCTTCCCCTCTCCATCGTCCCCACTTCCGCGAAGCCCCCTTCTTAATTCCCCAACCAACCCTTCCGCATACCCCTCCCCACAGACCCACCTTTTTCCCTGCCGCCTAACTTCATAAAATACACAAAATTTTCCAACAACTCGCGTGAACTATTTAATTTTTTCATGCAAATTTCATAATGCCCGATCTCACCAGTATAGATATAGAAGTGTTCACGGGCATGTTCACAACAATTCAAAAAAAAAATAATAGCAATCGGATGAAATTTTAATCGCCATCGTATGAATAGTATAGGAAATAATTTCATAGCGCCAGAGCTCACTATCCTATAACCATCCCGAGTATGCGCACATCATATTTCCAAGTTTCATCGCAATCGGATGAACGTTATAGCCGCGCATAAGGTACGAAGAAACAAACAAACAAACAAACATTATATTATAGATTTATGATTACTGTTAAAAATTGACAATTTCAAGTTTATGATTCTAATTTTGATCACTACACTAAACGTGTGTATTTTTGATATTTTCATTCATAATTATTGACTTTAAAAAAAATGACTTTCCAAAACGGTTCCAACTGGCTACAACGTCATTATGACATAGAAAACGCCTTGCTGGTAAGACGGCTGTCGTCAAAGTTACCCGGCGTGACGTCAATGTCGCCGAATTCACGAATAAAAACGAATTTGTCTTTTTTGGCGGCAAATCAAAAACGGCACATTTTTCGTTATCGAAAATTTATTCGTCGATATAAAAAAAAGTAAATCTTCTTATTAAACGCTTATCATGGAGTCTTAAGTTCAGATTACTTACCAAAGCTAAGAAATTTCAAGCAAAGAATAATGTTTCGGTTATGAAAATGGTAGGGACTCACTGATGGCTAAGGGAATATTTTCCACCCCGAAACAAGGTGCATTTGCAATACGTGTAAGCGGTTTTATTTCAATTCTAAGTACGAAATAACCGATGTACGATAATATTAAAAAAATAGATTGTTTCGAATCCGCGACCATTGCCAGCTACGGAAGCCATTGACATGAACATGAGCGGTTTTATTATATAAAACAATTCTTAGTTATCATCTTAATTTTACAACCAGTCCATTCATCATAATTATTATGTTGAAAATGTATAAAGAAAGCACAAGAAACCAGAACAAATATATAAAAAAGGCGACAACGTTAACTTGAAATTGCTTTTTTGAGTGTTTCAATTTGACATTAATGATGACTTGTATAGAGAAAACGATGACCGATTTTTTAAATCAGTATTCTTAGAATGACGAAAATCTAATTATTTTTATTTTACTTTGCAGATTGAACCAATAAAGTGCAACACGCAATTCAAAAATAATATTGTAATTCTCTGCTGTGTCTTGCTTCTCAATACAGTTTTTTCTACGTCAGAAATAATGTGGAGCACATAAATGGAACATGAAAGTTAATTTCCAATTTAAACTATCCCACTGCTGGTAAGTAATTCTAAACAGAAACTTGATAAGAACCCAGACAGGACTTGTTCGAACTTACAAAGGATAAAAAAACGGCTAAAGAAATAGTAAAGAGTTCACTAAGTAACGCGGTCTAGTTAACACAGACGAAGAACAAACTATTGGGTTGAAGTAAGTTAAAAAGTTGGTGGATTTTTATTTGACTTCGAATTATCTTTTAGAAATGAAAAATGATAAATGTTAATGAATAATACAATCTTTTGCATTTCTATCGAATGACTTTTGACGTTTTGCAGTTGTTTCTATTAAATATCTGAAACAAAGAATACTTTAAGGTGAAGAAGTCGCCGAGCGATTTTTCAATAGTAGCACTGTGCGCTGTGGCACTGTAGCACTGTAATACATTTGGCCGTAAAAAATTCAAATCACATCATTAGCACTAAGAAGTTTGCAGGATAGAGAGAGAGAACTATAAACATCAAATGCAAAAAAAATCAGAAGAATGGGTCGGATGTTGAACAATCCAAATCGAGCCCCTAAGTGGTCGCTTTTGTAATGTTAGCAATCCGATAGCATTTTCCCAGCAAACAGCGCAAATGATTCTAGGGACCACTGATACGTTTCAGATATAATCTTAATCTTAAGATGATAGACTTCGCTTTTCGGCCCATACAAAAAGGATGCCCGGGAAAAAACACTTTTCTACATCGAAAATTGCACAAAATGAATATATTTTATTTATACTGCCGTGTAGAGGGTGAAAACTATGTCGGTATGTTTTCGAATTTTCGATGCGATTCGTATTAACGTAAACATTCACTGTCAAACATGTACGATTTATCAAAAAATATTATTTAAGGAAAAAGTGCTGCTAACTCAACTCTCATAAAGAATTATAAAATTATAAAAAGCTACCGACGTAGCTTTTTCTTTCTAAAAAATACATTTTTTTTAAATTTCAATTTCGTGAAAGTTTCGGTGTAGAAAAGTGTATTCTCCATGAACCCCTTTTCGAGCGATTTCTCTACGTAAATTTGAGCGTTGTCTCATTCGCACATTTCGCATTCGCATGTATTGTAAATGTGCGTGAGCTTATTGTGAGCGGGACAGAATGACAGACGCGGGTGTTCCGCGTGTGGTTCAAAGTCTAGCCTCTTAATATGTAAAACAAAGTCGGGTTAGTTACACCACGTATAACTCAAGAACGGCTGGACCGATTTATATGATCTTTGATTTGTTGGATTTGTGTCCGTCCCGATTAACAGAATAACTATTAAAACATCGGAATAAATCACGGGAAACATAATTATGAAAAAAATAAAAAATTTCATATATTTTGTACGGAACGGCTTTTCAAATAATGTGCGTTGGTCGACATAATTTAAATCAATTCGAACAGGTAATGAATTAAACGCAACATTTATTGATTCTGAGGCGGTACGAAGTTTGCCGGGTCAGCTAGTGGAAAATAAAGTTATATCGAAAATTATAGATTTTTTTAGTATTTCACAGAAATAGATTCAGTTCTCTAATGTAATTAACTTTCGTCTCGTGTGGAGATAGTCAACTACGAATTAGGCTTTACAACTTCATTTTCTTAAGAAAAAATTACACAGATTGTTAATTTCAGGAAGTTTTTAATCCAACCTAAACCATCATAAATCAAAACAAAATAGTTAACCTATTTTTATACATTGACTTTGGCCTGATCCCAGTGATCGCAATTCTACGACTTCTGAATAAATTCTCTTGTATCACCGTTTTGAATATTTTTGTCGTTTTCGAACCTTGCCAAAACTTTTCAGCATTGTCATAAGTGACCCAGTTAGAAAAATCTCATTCAGTATGATCTGTGTACAGTCATTGCTGCTCCTATGATCTCTGTTACGAACCGTAAGACTTTGAAAAAATACCTCGTAAACCAGTTTTTACGACGAAGTTAACGGAATATCTCAACAAGAAACATTTAATATAAAGCCAGTTTCATCTAGGAAGACTTCTAGAGGCAGTGCGGCCACGACTCGGGTTTTTTGTTGTGGAATGGTTTCACGTAGTTCTCCGTCTCTCTTCCTTTGTCAAGATACAATATGGAACATCCCTTGAATGAAGTTTTAGCTCAGCCTCCGTCTCAGCGAAAAGACTCGTCCTGTTTTATTTGTTTGCATTTTCTTTCGAAAACATCCTCGTTTATTGTAAGAGTTGATTAAATTCCAAACAAGATCTGACACTCAATTTAAATTCATATTTCGTCATCTTTTTGTATATGTAGGTTTATGTGTAGGGACCAATTCTGACTGACTATGTTAATGCACTATTATTTGCCGGAAACAAGTAAATAAAGCACGGCCTCCGTGGTCGAGGGGTAAGGCTCTCGAATAGCAATACGGAGCTCGCAGATTCAAATTCCGACAGGCGTCAGTAAATTTTATTTGATTAAATTGTGCTATTTCACAATTTTAAAAATAACATTCAAGTCCCAACGGCTCCCGTGAGCCCATGAGCTCGTGAGCCAGTGAGACTATGGCATCCCGATTGAGGTGTGTTGAGAGGCTGAAGGTAGTGGGGAGGGGAAGGAGATGGGGAAGAGGAAGGTGTGGAAGTACCTGACTATTCAGATCTTGCCACCAAATTCGGCTAAAGCCATTTCAAGCTACGTATCAATAGGTACTTGCCCACCACAACATCCAGCAAAAATAATAGTCTTCGTAATCTTAGATCTCATTCGATGGAGTAAGACTATTTCCATGTTTTACTAAAACCAGCCAAGCTGCTTTCACAAAAAAATCATAGTAATAGCCTTCCGAAATATTTGTTGAGCGCGAAAAAAGCGTTTCAATAATGTGCAAAAAGCGCCCACGGCGTTCAAAACACTTTTTCGACGCAATTTCGCATAACAAAAATGCCATAGTCAACTTGTTGATTTCAGCAATGTATCTAACATTCAAACAGTGATATTTACCTAATCAACGGAAAACGATCGCGGCGCAGAACTTCAACAAACTTTCTGCAGAATTATTATTTCAGATAGTAAGGTCAGACAGTTGATTGCAGAGCCTAAATTCACTTTTACCTATGCTGCAGAAAAAAACTAGAACAAAAAGGACTCGAATATCTCAAAAATCTATACTTAAATAATAATTTTAAAGTTATGAGAAATTAGTATTTGTATATTATTTATAACTTTTATGTAAAAAAACCATTCTAGATTTGATTAATCGAATTTTAGACAAAAGTGCTATTATCTCGGTTTGTTTTTTTTTGTGGCTGACTACGAGTATTTTCTGTTTAACTAAGTTCAATTAAAAATAACACAGCTTCAGTCTCTCAATCGATATGAACGGAGAAATATAAAGTTTCTTCTAACTCCTGAAAATTTAGAAATATAACGCAAATCAATTTTGTTTTCACAAAACTAAACTTGCTACGAAACATCAATTACAAATATAAATCTGATGAAATTGCGGTTTTATAATGTTTTTAAAGAAATTTCATTTCAAAGTTTTCACTGTGAAAATAGTTCCCATACAAACCTTGAAGAAACTGACAAGTTTAAAGTTTCATAATTTCTCATTCGAAGTGTGTATAACAGCGCAATATTTAGTTGGTGCATTTCTGTTTAAAGCTTCTGCAATAGTTCCTCATGAAAGAATAATATTTTCCTGACAAATAAAGCGACAACAAGAAAATAAAATCTCATCATTGCATTTCCACAATGGTGAAGTATACTTTATCGCTGTATTTTTGAAGACTTATACCTTTGAGGGTTGATTTATTTGCTTGTAAAAGCGTGGTCCATTGTATTGCAACGGTCTTGGTGTTACTCGTACTTGGTTCATAGTCTCAGTTTTAACGCAGACATGTTTCATCACAAATGTTGAAAATATTAAAGTCGATGTCAGTTTGCATTAAACGGTTAGGAAAATTTGCAATAAAATACCTTGTTTAAGTAAATCTTCTATTTTTTAGAATTATTTTTTAATGCCTGATTTTGAAACTATATAATTGAATCAATTAACTCCAACGGCAATTGTATGTACAATCAGATAATTTTAAAGTACAAAATATCGTCAAATAACATTCTTTGGGGCAAATTTCACACAATCGGACATCCAATCGCCAAATTTTTGGACCAAATTGGACATTTGTCAAATTGAACTTATTACAATATTAAAAATTATTCTGATGCCTAAAATACCACAAAATTTGTCCATTATCAGCCAATCCACGTGCATGTATCTAATTGTGTATTTTCACCGGTTAGTTTTATAATTTTGAGAAAAAAATATTTCAATCTGTATAATATGCACTCACTAATCTCGAGCATTGTATTTTTCGAGAGTTTGTAAACGAAAAAATAAGTCCAATAATTTGAAAAAAAATTCAAAACAGTTTTCCAGTTTACTGTAAAAAGTAAGGAAAAGCCTGCTACTTATAGTGTTGGGTGTAATAAAAGGAAATTGCACTGTTTTACTCAGTGTCGTGAATTTAAATGATATGGGCTATAAAGACGTTGGCCGCAGTGGATGGAATCGTTCCTGGTCTTAGTCCTACAGCCGAATGGAGCTTTTGCTCTTTACTCGCGTTCAAGTTACTGCAAGTTTGTTACCTTGGCTTCAAAAGGATGAACTTCACTGAACAAAATATTCATGGTGAAGATCATTTCAGCTTCAATAACGCTTTTGAATGATTTGATTAAATAAGGTAATACATCAAAAAAGGAAGAGTAAGCAATGACACAATGATAGATACACCTCAGTATATCTGTCATGACTCTTAAATTTGGTTCAAATGCACAACATCAATATTCTACACATCTATATATATATTAGCATTCGTTCAGGAAAGACTAGTTACTTCCCGTATGGAGACGCAGGCCAACATCTACGATTTTTAACTAGCTAGTCACTTTTTCGTCCGTAGGTAGCGAGTTTTTTCGTGAATCGGTTGGTTCTAGTGCCTTCTGATACTAAGCGAAGATAATTTGACACAGAGCAACGGAAACGTTTGCAAAACTTAAACAGGCCAAGAATTAGTACTTTGTTAAAGGACCAGGTTCTTGAGTGGTATAAGGCATTCTCAGGAAGACTATTGGAGGGCCTTCTTCAGCAATTCCAGATTCTTGAGCGATCTGATTGTTGTCTGATAGAAAAAGAAGAGTCGAATTTGGCTCACACTTTTAAATTTTGACCAATGAATTGGGGATTAGGAAAATCTGCGTCAAAACGGTTCCGATAAAACATTCACAGGATCAAAATTTGTCATGCAGCGATTTAAATAAACGAGATTTTGGCAATTATTAGTCTTCACCAGATTAGTTTTTGTCCACGTGGTTTTTTTTTCCAAAATTGAAGATTTTCCTCAAAGAACACCAAATCGGGACATCCAAGAACACTGAAAAGATTTTTACAGTCCAGTAGAAGGCGATTCCAGTATTTGTTTTCCAGCACTGCTGTGAAGAATGAAAAAAAATCGTCTCCAGCACTGTGTACCTTTCCAAATCAACTACTTTGAAGCAAGCAATGTGAAATATTATTTTAATTGAATAAAGAAATATTATAAACTCAGCTACATTATTCTCGTTGTTTGTTTTTGGGGTGTTATGCCGTGTTGGGCTACCTCCTTCTTTAGCCGACGTTTCGGACAGCGTTGCAGTGTCCATCATCGGGGCAGATCCGGCAGATCCGACGATCGTCGAAGCTGTCCGAAACGTCGGCTAAAGAAGGAGGTAGCCCAACACGGCATAACACCTTAAAAACAAACAACGAAAATGCTTTTGGCCGTGAAAATCTAGAAACGTATCTCAGCTACATTATTTTATATACATCCTTTATATACATCTTCTCACACTCGTCCCATTCGGGTCGGGGACCTTTTTTTACATAATACATAATTTAACTTAATATATATTTGAAAGCAGTCGTATAGTGTAGAATTCGAGACTCTTTGGTTAGGAACAATGAAACTTATCTCCGAGGTCGCCCTCCTAAAAATCTCTTCTTATTTGGAAGAAAATATTATATAAGATTTTTCTTCAAGAGGCGGCTCTCCGAATTTCTAACGATTTCTTACATATTTTCCTTAAACGTTTGAAGGTTTAAAATATATGACATTATTTAAAGTAGTATCAATACATTCCCCGCGCCGAAAATTATTATATATTTTTATTCTGTTATTTTACAAGTTATACCTACGTACGAAAAAAATCACAATGTTTCTTTAAATGCTACTGACCACAGCCCCCACGAGATTCTTGCTCTTTTTCAAACGAGTCGTGTTTTATTAAACATTTTCACAATTTTCGCATGAATTTTATCGTTTTTAATGTTAGCGCGCTCCCTCTAACATTCGTATTGTTGTATCTCTCCTTCTTCTTCTTTTCGAGCGGTTTAGCGCGACCTTAACCGATATCAATCATTTTTCCAAAGTACGCCAGCACATCGAAGACTGATTGATGCCTTTCGAGATTTCGATCACTTCGTAGAAGAATCAATTTGATCAAATACAACATGTTTTTATAAAGTAGATTGTACGAAGGCGACGACAGCAATATTCAAAGAAGATGGATAAAGGTATAGAAGTGAATGTTACGTGGAAAGCCGTTGAAGATTGTTTTCTTTTCAAACAAGATTCCGAAAACACATAATGTAGTTCCGCCTCCCGAACGCGAAGGTTGGAATGTGCTCACTTTGACGGCGTTTCCAAAGGGTCTCTCTGTAAGTAAATCATTGCAATTTAAATGTTTAAAGGTGTTTCCTTGCTCTCGTGGTACAAACTACTACTGCTGCTCGTTCTGCTGAAAGTGCAGCGAAGCCTTTGATGTGGAACTGCAATCGAAGCTGGGATGAGTGCAATGCAGTTTGTGAATTAAAGATGTTATAAATTATAGCGAAGGCGTCGTATTTTCTTGCACGAATAGGACGGCAAAGTGGATTTGAGCAAGCGAGAATTGCCTCTTATAATTAAGTTTGCTAAAATTAGAATTAGGACGTAGATAGAGGATATTTTAGATATAGCTCAGAGGATAATTTTAAATGGTTTACGGAGCATGTTTAATTCACGGTATATATGAGTACATATAACACAAAATGAAGGAAAAACAAGAGATAAACAAACTCAGCCAGAAAAATAAATTCGACTGTAGTTTGGTAAATCCTTTCAAGTCACAAAACGAAAACTTTTCAGAAGACAGCAAAAGCGAATTCATAAAACAAATTCGTAAAACAAATTAAAAAAAACCGAAATTTACAAAGGAGAGCTAATTCTTTTTTTCTAAATTTTGATTTAAAACATTGCAATTTTATTTATAATCACGAAAGATTTGAGGGTTGAGTAATTTCATCCATAGTTTTTTCGAAATAAATTTTAAAAAGTTTTATCGCAAAAATTTAGTTTTTAGTATTAAAAAAACCACCGAAAAAATTTTTCCCACATTGTACTTAGACGACTATTCTAGAAAAAATCATCAAAGAGAAACATTTAAAAAAAAATGTGGCTTGAATGGTTTTTATCAAAGTCAGTCGACATTGCACTTAATACATACATATCCTTTGTGCATAATATATCCAAAGTCCATGTCCACATTATTTGGAATCTGCAACTTATAAATTTGTGTACTAAATTAATACACGTTTCATTAAATAAATGTTTAAAGTCAGAAGTGAAACAATTTTATTACATCTGCAAGTATTTTTTTCCCCATTATTTTCCGGCAGAAACATCTCTTGGTTTTCAATGGATTTGGATTTCGTTTTATCACACCAGCCTCTTCCATTTTCTCAATTCGACTTGAAATGTTTTTTAAACACGCTCCAATAATTGGAAAAAAATAACAAGCTGATAATCAGAAACGACGAGATAAGCAATCGGATCGGCAAACACCAAATATCTGAATTACAAGCAAACATTCTAAACGGCTATCCCAAACCCGCTTTTAAAATTTCATTTCATATGGCAATCGGTAGGCACTAGGCATGGGCATCGTATTTTATTTATTTACGAAATACGTTTGACATTTTATCTACGTAATTCGAATTTTGTTTACTGGCCACACTGATCAGGATTTAAGTTTTTGAATCAGTCATTTCAAATTCGGAATTATGAAGGATTATTGGAGGCATTTAATATATTCTAACGGCCCGTTTGAAATATGTTCCTAAGTTTGAGTCAGATATGGCTGATTTGCAAATAATAAATTTGAATTTATCTGGGAAAGGCGTAAGTTGTAAATAACGCGTTAGCATGGTCACAATGATAACAAGGATTTGTGTTGGATTTTTATTTACATTTCCGAATACCGTTTTGTGAACGTAAATTGTATGGAACCCTCGTCAGCATATTTAATCGAGATACTAACAGAATTGTGGTAACTAAGAAATCATTCTCAAGCCAACAATAAAGTTTCCTAGGAAACTTTTTGATATTCTTACAATATCACCGTTTTTTCACGTTTATTTAAAAAAAATGATTTAAACTAATAAAAAAATCAAATAACTACCTTTACTCGAAATAAATTTTATGTGTATGGCTTTCAATATCGCTTAATTTTGTAATAAATTTGATAATCTACTCAGCTTCGCCTGAGTATCTATATTCCTTTCCCGAAAGATTTTTTTTAAATTAACAAATGAAAAATGGATAAGTCAACAACGATTCTAAGGATAAATGGATATTTCTAATTAAATGACAATAAATAAATTTACTACTACTTATTTGATAAAAAATATCAACATGTTTTAAAACCGAAGATTTCTTCGTCAGGACAAGAATAACATTCATTGTCAACGAAGAAACCTTCGGTTTTGAAGCATGTTGATACTTTTGATTAAATAAGTGGTGTGTGCAAAGTGATTTGTTTTCATTTTATTAATAATGACGCCACAAAGTAAATTTTCGAAGATTGAAGAAGGATATTCCAAAGTTCAAAAGCTCATGGCAAATACGTTGCAGTTACGACAATCTAGGAACTTCACACAGAAAGAAAATGATATTTTCAAGACAATGAAACTAACCGAGAGTTTTTGCTCTTTCCGAACAAAGAACATCAGCTTTATTGTAAACATAAATTTTTGTTTTAGTATCATTTTGATTGAAGAGGACATTGTCCTTCATTGTATCTGTGTAGTAGTATTTTTTCAAGTAAAACTATTTTATCGACGTCCAAACACTTCCCCTTCACCAAGACAAATAATACTGTCTGATTACGACTATTCCATTATCTCTGATGTTGTATTAGAATCTAGAACTATAAACGTGCTTCTCTTTTATCTATTAATCACCAATATAATTTATTGTTCCGAAAATAAACTCGTAGAGAGAACTGAATAAGTTATGATGGGGGACAAACATATTTTCCTTGCGAAAAATGAAGTATGTTATCAAAAATCTATTTGGGCGACCTTTTTCTTCTTTTCGTGTCATCGGCCTATCCACTTCTTTGTCTTCCAAAAGAACTAGGCTACGGAGATGTGGATATGATGCGAAGAAAATTACAACGAAACTGAATGTAGGCAATATAAAAACACATTAGAAATAGGGTTTTCAAATAAAACTTCGAATAACTACTCTACATTGCATTACTTAACGTTCCTCTAAAAACCGCGTGGCTGTAATGGCCGTATCGTTAAATTGATTGGAACGTTATTTATTTAGACCGAGTATAAAGTTTAAACTAAACCGTGCTGTAAGTTTGATACCGATGTAATGAAGGTAATGATGACAAATTACTCACAAAGACAAAATGTTCTAGAACAATTCAGTTTGGTTTTAACTGTCAAATTACTTCTTCATTTCTAAACCGAATTACATATATTATGTTCCTACCAACTGATGCGTAATTAACAAATAAATTAATGTTCGTGGAAAGCCAATACGTTTGTGGTCTGATGTTTTAAATTAAATAAATTAAGCCGGTAAAAGTTTTTAAGCTCACTGTCAAATAATATATTTATTGCTAACTAGATTTCGTCTTTCTAAAGTTGACACGTCATACCATGACTTGGTGAAGGCTTTTGATTAGGTTGATCACTTAGTGCTCCTACGTAGGCTCAAAGAAATTGATTATTCTGAAAACTTACTAAAACTCTTTCGTATATAACTACTTGAACGGATGGGAAAAATTATTGTCCCGCGATGAGTTTAACTTATAGTGCATACCCTATAAACTCTGGTGTGCCATAGGGATCCAATTTAGAACCGTTATTGTTTTTATTTTTTATACAAAATTTAAAGGAGTTAAACAACATTGCAGTTATAAGGCTGCTTTACAATAGCTTAGTGCCTAGTATTCTCGAGAGAAGATCTCAGTTACGGAGGCCAGAGAATACCGTCTATGAACTAATGGTTGAGAAAATACAAAAGATATTTTTACGATTCCTGTACATGAGATTTTTACCCATTTGTTGGGTATTTGCAGCGTTAGTTCTAGGAGGGATGTCGCGTTGCTGCTGATGCCTTATAAGATTCTGAACGGTTTATTATCAATACCTGTCCAGGATATTTTTCACCTGATGCCGAGAACATATACTTTTTTCTCTTCCCAGGTGCAGAACTAACTTATCAATGTCGATATCCTTGGGAAGAATCAAGGGTGAATTAACTGCCTATAAGGAATTTTGGCTATTTTCCAAATGTCCTACAATGAATTTGAGCATGATGTATTGCTCAATCTTTAACTGTGTCTACCTACGTGTAATCTTTTTTTCCCACATGTAACTTTATATAAATTATACATACTAGCTGACCCGGCAAACTTCGTACCGCCTCAGAATCAATATATGTTGTGTTTAATTTATTAGCTGAAATAAATTAAGTTTTTATTAAGTTAAAATAAATAGGTACCTAATCTAAGTTCAAAAAATGAAATTGAGCTGTTGACTAATCACGAAATGTTCGGCACACTACACCATTGACAGTTCGAATTGATTCAAATTATGTCGACCAACGCACATTATTTGAAAAGCCGTTCCATAAAAAAATATATGAGAATTTTTATTTTCTTTATAATTATTTTCCCCGTGATTTTTTCCAATGTTTTAATAGTTATTCTGTTAATCGGGACGGAGACAAATCCAACAAATTAAAGATCATAAAAATCGGTCCAGCCGTTCTTGAGTTATAAATGGTGTAACTAACCCAACTTTGTTTTATATATTAAGATTACGTTATTTTTTAGTTTTGACGGTCTTAAACGGTATGTTATGTTTATAACGGTAGTGTCCTTGAATTACACGTAGTTTCAGTAGTTTTTGAGAGATTCTGGTAGGCATAGAGCTTATGTCAAGTTCCGACAGATTCCCGGCGAGTACATCCGGTCAACGAGATCTCGAGATCTCAAATTCATTTCTTAGACAGTTAAGGTCGTTAGACCCAGAAGTATAATATATTGTGAAAACGTAAATATTAGTAATAATCTAGCGTGTAACAAGGGCCTTTTACTATTGAAGAGCCCAATACAATTACTAATGTCTGCCTATGGATAAGGCAAACAATACAATAACGTTTATATTAAATTATTGCGTTCTAAACCTGCATAATTTATCAACTTAATGTGACTCGTCATCATCTTTCTAGGATGATGAAGGTATTATTTCTTTCCTGGCACGACCCTGTCACAGAGTATTCCGCTCAGACTTATGGCGCAGTTCATCTTATAATTGAATAAAAAGAGAATGAGTGACAAACGGCGGTGCGGGTGAGAGGTGCGGGAGGCAGGGAATAGTGGGTGGCGTGTCACGTGGCACAATGCGAGATGGGAAATGAGCGGGTTACACAAAGGACAGGTTAATAATGATAAAAATCCTTCATTGTGGGACGAACCACGTGTCGGCGATAAATCATATTTATGGTCCAAGTGCCTTAATGCAAGTTTTCGTACGTTCCGCTTAGCAGACTTACGAAAAACACTTCTCGGTTATGATGCCTTAATCTTATCTTCAAGAGATATTCGTTTACGGGAAATTTTTAGTTAAAAGTTATTTGTTCTTTTCGAGAAAATTATTCTACATCTTACACCCTTGAAAACTTTAATCATAACACATATATATATATCAAATATCACACATTCCATAAAAAAAGTGTCGTAAGTCAAAATTTTCTATTTTTATTTTATCTCTGAAAAGTGAATTGATTGTTGTTATCTATGCCCAACTAAAACCGTATTTAAGTGAGATGACTCCATCTCTGCAAGATGTCGCTAGTATCTCTTTTCAACGGAACCGCTTTTTGATCGTTCATTAATTTGTTGTCGCTCCCCTGTAAAATTAACTTACTTGACTCACGATACCTTTCTATGGAATGTGCGATATATGAATCACCTAACATACTAATTTCGGTTGCCTTTGATGATGTGCGTTAGCTATTCCCGCGTGAAATTTTTCAAGTTCAATGAACTCAAATTTTCTATGAATTAATTTGTGTCCTTTTCAAAATTGGAATCAGCTGTGTGAAGAATTGAATAAGCATTTTTCAAACAAGCGTTAAAGTATGTACAAAATACTTTTTTAAATTATAATGTTCTGAAATGAGTATTTCTGTTGTTGAAGGATTTAGTTCATTTGAAATATTAATTTCTGATTGTCTTCTCTCTAATTTATCGTCAAAAGTATAAATATTTTGATTTTATGGGGAACATTTTATAAATACTTTCACCTTCACAAATCCTACAAGCATACTATCCCGTGATTTTTCACGTGCTGCGCTAATATAATTTCTAATTTCAGAAAGAATAGACCTTTATAATATCTAACCCCAATTAAAAGATATTTCATATTCGTAATAAGCATTAACTTTGTGGCTCGCCATACTTTACGATAAAAATATATAAATTTGTTTTAGACCACTTTAAATTTTAATTAAACTCTACCGGTTTCGGAAGAACCCTTCCTTCATCAGGAAAAAAACCTATTATAAAATATTACCAGTTATTATCAAAAAAATTAAGCTTTTGAGTGGGAGGTTAACAAAGAGGGAGTGGTTATTGCGGAAAATAAAAAAATCCCTAAATAATAGCGCTAGTATATTGAATAACCAAATTAATTTATCGTTTAGTCCCATTCCAGATATATTACCAATAAACCACTGTATTATTGCCGTAAATATCTTTTACAATAGAAATATATAAATTTGTTTCAGACCACTTTAAATATAAATAAACTCTATTGGTTTTTAAAAGAACCCTTCCTTCGTCAAGAAAATATTATGATACAAAATTTTTCCAGATATATACAAAGAAATTAGGTTAAATTAAAATTTAAAGTGGTCTAAAACAAATTTATATATTTTTATTGTAAACGATATTTCGTTCGGAATTTTATTAACTAACACTTAAGTGAAGCATCACTCTACTCTAAGTTAACTCGTCATGGAAATCACTTTTCAAAAGTGTGTCCTGTATCACAATATTCATTTAGAGGTAAACCAAATTTTGAGTACTGTTTTGTGGCCTCCTGTAAAATAGGTGAAATGGACATGGGACCATTACTCTCGGGTACAGAATTTATTTCGCCTTTCAAAGGAAATTGACACTTCCTCCAATGTAATATTACCAGCTTCCTTTTTCAAGTTGCCTGCAAAGAAAAGCCTTCATAAAGCTGGGCTTTTATTTATATTAACAATAATGAAACTGTCTTTACGACAGCCGTAAAACAACTTTAAAGGGAATATTATCTAACTTGTTGTCGTAACCAGGAGGACTGCAGATGCATATAAATTGCGTGTTATTTCAAATCACAATGTTTGTAATTTGTCGAAAATAATAATATCAAACATGTTTAATTTTGGGCAGTAACCTGAATATTTTAACTGGCACAGGGATTTTGAGTGCTGTTATTTCGTATTTAATAATAGTATTTGGGGATTTAGGTCAAAGGTTTCTCCCCTTGATTTTTGAGTCCTTTTATTTCTTTGTATGCTAATTTCAAGGGACTAAGCCCTAAATGTAAATAGTACCTAGCGAAGAAAGCCTGCATTATTTGATCTCGTAATTCCAAAGAAGTAGCCTTTTTCTGGGAATATCCGAATTCCTTTGAATGTTCCGCCACTCTTGGGTACTTTTTGAATGGATTTTTTTTTTAAGATTGTCATTTTCCAGATTTTTAACAGCTAAATCTTTTTTTGATAGCAGGTTTTTTGTTTGGTTTTTTTAAACATTTTTCATCATAGTTTCTATCACCTTTTGGAAGGCCGCTATGGGTACCGCCGCCCCAGGAAACATTTATTGGATAACCAACACCCCTGCCATGGGTCACCCTAAGTGGTTCACTACGTTGGTTCATGGGGTGAGGTTTGTCTAGGTCTTAGCGACGGATGCATTTGCCCACCGTCTATGTGGCGGGTTGGATCAGAGGGAGTCCTTTTGAACTCACCGGTCGTAGTCCGTCATATGTCCGTCACTCACACATTTGTCAACCAACTCCAGATTCCTATCCACCCATCAAACTTTTTTTTATTTCCAGAACTTTCTATGCTTCTTTTCTTTAAAAATACCCTCCACATAGCATCCACAAAGATCGGGATGGGGATGGCTGAGATGGATGAGATTTCCACAGGCCCTGAGGGAATTTTTTTAGGGCCTCTAGTGTGTAACTAATTATTTTTTTTAAATCATCGTTCCCTCGAGCATATCAAGCTGTAAGAATAAGTATCCATTATAATAAATAATACATATAAACATTAGGTAGAACGTTGGCTCACTCCGATATACGAGTATAGCAACTATTGGGTTAGCTGTAAAATATAAGATGAGCCTACAAGCGATAACCTTTGTACTTCATGTTTATTTTGTACCTTTAATAAATGTTTTTTGAATTTTGAATATTCGTGGAACTTAATAAATAAATAAATCGAAAAAAACCTTATCTTACGAACAGTGCTTTTGGCAGCTATTAAGAGGGTGCTGAAATACCCCACTATTAAAATGTGGTTACCTACCTAGAATCCCTAATTGGAGTACCAAAATAGAAATTTGGGATAAATTTGAAAGAGCATTGCCTCTGAGTCTATGTATAGATCACGAGTTTAAAACCAGATAACGTGCAGAAAATATCTGAAAACTTATAAGTAACACTAACTTTCGCTCTTCTCTGATGAGTGGACGACACCGAACTTGTTGTCACCCTGATAATAAATCTGCAAAACGTTAGTCAAAATAGGTGTGGTTTAGATTACGTTCACGTTCAGTAACTGGATCTGAATTGCATACAATTGTAACGAGGACTTCCCAGACTTTGATTTCCTTTCACCTCACAATAATGCTTCCCACAGTTTCCCTGGATTGGAACAGTGGGACCTTTGTGCTTTTAATTTTGAGACTTCATCGCGAGCCAGGACATAAAACGGTAGAAGTAACATTAATGTTATATAATATTATTATAATAATTCCTTTGTGACCCAACAATGTCAAAGGGTCAAACACGTTTGACAACGGAATCCCATTTTGCCTGTCACCAATTGTTGTGGAAACAAAGTCACGCGTGTTATTTCACTTGATTTATCGAGTTTGGTTAATGCCTAGTTTAATTAATTTAGAAACACGGATTTATTTATTCACGTACAAAACGTCCTACTCCTTTTATTCCCTGGTAGAATTTAGTCTTATTTGTAATTTATTGTGTAGGTTTTTGCGTACGCAGTAGAATTAAGTGGAAAGTGACACAATCAATAAGCCATAATGAAAAGAAATTTAAATCGCATTACACCTACGAATCGTTTTAAACATTGCGCGTAAATCGCATCTTAAATTATTTTATTTTTATGCCATTCTGTCTCCATACTTAATACCCTTTAAAACATCAACTCGCAAACGTAAAATAAAGAATTCCACGCTTTCCACCCTTTAATTTCCGACTTAAATCTATCAACGCACACAATTGTTTACCGTTCTGCATTTTGTTGGTTAATTGTCCTCGGCATGATTTTTTCAAAATAATTCGAATATGAATCTAGAGTCAATTAATGTTAATCTCGCTAGGTATCTTATTCAATTTAATCACTGTAATACAAAAAAACTCTCAATGAAAATGTAATATAAGCAAATAAACAGAAATAAAATGTAACGTTCGCCACTGGGGCTGAAACCATATAGAAGACTAAAACTTTGGACTAGGGGCTTTCGATTCGTGCCCCAGTTGTGATCGTTACCTTCTTATTTTCAAAGAAAGTAGTAAATGTTATCTTCTTCAATTATTAAACATCTCAATGATATTCATTAGCTTCAAAAACTTATTTTTAATTATTCATACAAACATAGTTATTTAATCAGTTTGTATTATGCATATAAAAATGGATACATTACTTGTCCAAGATACTATCTAGTTTTTAATTAAATTTGCGTAGAATCTTGTAAAGATAACAGCCAAAAATTATGCGATGGTTGGTAGTTCTTATTTGAAGTATGATACAGTTTAATATGCCCGAAGGGGTTATTGTCGTTATGATCAGTATTCAGAGCAAAGCCCCGAGGTCCGGCTTTAAATCCTATATACAACCGAACTTTCTCTGACTTTTCTGTTTTTTTTAGAGAGTTCTTAATCTTCGTTTTAATAATCTTCGATGATTAAATATAATTATGAATATATTTGATGTATCACTTATCAAATCTACTCGTAGCGTGGTAGGCCAGTCAAAAAACGTGAAATGCATCATCAACCGAAACCTCTACCCCTGATAACGTTATTTTCTCAATCTCATTATGTTGTTTTTAATTTTTTTTTAATCATGTTTATCCTTGAACATTAACTTTTGATGTTAAAATGTATTATTTTTATATAAGTACATATTTGAATTTTACATCATCTGTAATATGTGCTTTAATCTGTGTTTTTTTTAAAACTTTTTCTTTGTAAATTTTTATTTTTTCTACCACTCTATTTTTTATTTATTAATCTATGTTTTTCTGTTTATGGTATGAATTTTATACGGAAAGTTCGTTGGTTCACGCAACCATGTAACAATGTAATTACTTTAATAAAATATGTATAAATGTGTGTTTCCCTTATAAACTAAAATTGAAATTTAAAAAAATCTAGGAGAAGTTAAAGAAAATATTTGATAAGAGAATTTGTTTATGTCATGACTTCTATTGGAAAATATTTATACTGTCAAATTTTCAATAATTTACTGGTCTTATTAAAAATCCGTTCAATTGGTATTTTGCTTTATAATTTGAAAGTCGATATCTATTTACATACCATTCATCAAAAAATTGTCATTGTTCATTTGAAACCCTTTCCGTAAGAGCTGTGTTGTAGCTATTACTAGTTTAATCCTAAATACTACTAATAAATAACCCATAGACTTACCGACTGGACTCTCCTCATTCCAAAAGGAGTCGTCAAGGGTGTAGTCGGCCTCTGCAAAAAGCAGAAAGAAAATATGTCATCAACTTTACTCATCGTGATGTATGGAAGTGATCACTACTCTAATGGAAATGATGATGTAATGAGTTGATGAAATGATAATTCACAAAAATAAATATGACGATCGATTAATGTGACTAAAGACTAAAATTGTTGACCTTCACATTATTTTCATTTTTCATTTTGGGAGGCGGGTATGAGTACAGTCGCCCACAGCGGTTTGCTACGTTTAGTGTCTTAACAAAGATGCCCGGGTTCTCGGGGTGAGGTTGGTCTAGGTCTTGGTGGCGGATGTTTTTATTCACCTACTGCGTGGCGGGCCAGATCAGGAGAGACTGGTAGAGGTGAGGGAGACAATTTGACTTCTCCAGCCGGACTCTCTCGTCCCATCGCTTTGCACCGCAGTGGAGGGATGGATTCACACATTGACCCTCATATTCCTACCCACCCCTTACACCTTTTTCCTTCCCAGATTATTTAAAAGCAAATTTATAATTTTTGACTTGCAAACTAAATAAATTATTTGCATTTTTTAATTATATATTGTTATATAATATACACCAAATGACATATATGTGTAACGAATTTCTCTCAATTATCTATGACATTATGTAGTGGTGGGCATACCTTTAATCAATAATGAGTATATCTCGAACGTATAAATGTTTCTTTTAATTACATAAAAAATAGTAGGGGCTTAAATCAATTGAATTTCAAAAAAAAAATGTTGATTAAAGTTTAGGGTGATAGGCCTTGTCGCTCCAAAAATCATTCAATTTGATCTTATGTAACACGTCATTCAAAATCTTAAATCTACCGTACAATTATTAAATTCAATAAAATATGAAGCATACAGTACGTTTAAATCTAGGTTGTAGTGAATGCATGTAAAGACACTCAAATTGTAGTTTCAAGGAATTTGACAATTCGCTTGTACATTTCAAATTTGCTCGTTTTACGTAGCTTTAAAATATTAGATAGTTTTATTTTAACGACCAATATTTTTTTTAAAAGAAAGCTAAATTCATGGCTATGAAGACAATCAATTTCTGTGTTGATCTTTTCAAAATCTACAAAATATTATATTAAACTACATGCAGATATTTTTGTTATTTGTTTTTATTATTTTTTTTGTGGTGTTATTCCATATTGCACTACCTCCTTCTTTAGTCAACGATTCGGACAACGTTGCAGTGTCCATCTTCAGGGCAGATGTGTAATTGATAGTGATGAAAAACTCATAGAGCACGCCTAATAACGGAGGAAATTGAAATTCACAAAAATCCCAATAATATTAATAGAGACGACGGAACTTAGCTCAATAGTTCTTGGTATCCGGTAATTGACGGCTACACCAAAGCTAAACGCAGAAAACCATTTTGAATTATACTGACCAGCTCGTAGAGGAGTGGAGTTGGCAACAGAGTAAGCACAAACTTCATCACTATCAATTAGACATCTACCATGGTGATGGATACTGTGACGTTGTCCGAAACATTGGCTAAAGAAGGAGGTAGCGCAACACGGCATAACACCCCAAAAGTAACTGACCAAAATACTTTTGGCCGTGGAAACCTTAAATCATATCTACATGCAGATAAACTAACTCACCCATTGTTTAAAACTACCAAATTTTTCTCGGGAAATATTTAAACGTTAGTACAAAGTGGTTTTATAATTTATGTCAACCCTTTCAACGCAATCAACAAACTAAAATTTATCGTTTTAGGGTCCGTGATAAACTAGTGTTATTAATTTGATTATGATTTTATTATTTCGGTTTTGTTATTCTAGTAACAGAAATTTGATTTATTTTCCATTGTGTTACGCTATCATACTTCCACTATCTGGAGTCCGAGGGTTACCCATATACTTTACAAAATAAATACTAAATATCACTGGGTAAAAGCATCTAGGCTTAACACAATAATTCATATTATTAGAAATTCTAATAATAATATTTAAAAGTTTTTTTACGATTGTGGACCGATAATTGAAAATCGGTTTTTATTTGTGATATTTTAATTATCTTAACATACAATTTTCACAAATATAACATTAGATTTTTATTTTATTCTCAAAAGATACCTAATACATTTTTGGTGAGAAAAACTAATTGTTTCCTTTTTAACAGTAAAATGTATATTTTAAAGGTACACAGATTATGAGAAAAACGTTGTTGTTGGAAAAAGAATAATGTTGATGTCATTTTAGCTTTCTTAATTAGGTCAAACAGGATTCCCTATAAGAAAATAATTACTCTCAGGGCCTACGTCATCTTTGGGGTGGTTTGTGGGGTATCTTTTCAAAAAAGGAAGGAGAGGTAGTTCTAGGAAGGAAAAAGCTGTGAGGGGTGGGCAGGAATATGTGCCGAGGAGTAACGGACGTATGAATAGAGATCAAATGGTCTCCCTCAACTGGTCAGTCTCTTTCAATCCGGCCTGCCCCGCAGTTGGTGGGAAGACGCATCCTCCGCCAGACCCGGACAAACCTCACCCCATCAACCTGGGCACCCCTGCTAAATCACATCCTAAGTCACCTAAGTCTATGTGTAATCACACTAATGACTTAGGAGGTGTGGTATCCAGCACTTGGTTCCCGGGATGGCGGTACCCATATCCGCATCACAAATGTATTTATATATCCATCTTGTTAGATTTCCCATGTTTTACGGGGGTATTGAAATTCAATTATTTTAATAACATGAAGTTGCCTCTGCATCCACAGAAAACAGTAAAAAATTCCAATTTCTTGAATTTAACCTGTTTGATATTTTTTTCTGTTTTACATTATAACTTACAGCATATTTTATGCTGTCTCGTTCATACTCGGTTATCTCTCTCATACAATCGATACACGTTACTTTACATTGTTGTTAGTTTTTAAAGTGGTTATAGTTTTTTATCAAAACGATTCATAGGTATCTTATTCAATTGGTGTTTTTATTTCGCATGGGAAATATTTAGGTCGCGTGAGCTGTGTAGAAATGACTGAAGTAATTTGGCTAAAGCATTTCCGGTAGCCGATAACTTTTCAATAACAAATTATGACAGCTGCTTGAGTAATCGGCTGTCGGGAGGGAAATCATATACTCCCGCCCCAAATATAGGCTGCTTCCTTGCAGATAATCAACTTTGCGTTTGGTGGGGTATTTTGGTATTTTTTTGGCTTTTCAACGAATTTAAATAAATAGACTTTTGACTTTTTATTAGGGAGTCAAAAAAATATTTGATCTGTGTTGTGTTTGCTTTATCCTTAGGCAGACGTTAATAATTATGTTGGGGCTCTTCAAGATTAATAAAAGGTCCTAGTTACAAACTGGTTTAACACCAATATTACAATATATTTATATGAACTGTCGTTGACCGGGTGCACTGCCCGGGTGAATCTACTCTTACTGCCCGAGATCTGTCGGAACCTGACAGAAGCTTTAAGCCTAACGACATCTATCAAAAACAACCGAAACTACGTGTCATTTAAGGACACTACAATCTGATTTACAGGAGAACTAATGCACATATTAATGAAAATATATTAATATGGGTTATGATAAATATAGTAATATGGGTTACGTATAACCTGGCAATATTAGAAAATCTCCTATAACTATCACAGTAAATGGAAATAAAACTTATGTCGTGATGTAGCTGAGAAACTCACGACGCGTGGGTGGGAACCAGACGCGATGCCGACACAACCCTAATCAGTGAAGTTGAATCTAGTCAGTATGATTTAAAGTTGAAGCTACAGAAAGTAATTAGTTTTGGCTCTTCAGAGAAATACATCATTCGCAAATAAAATAAAGGGAAAATAATGCCTAGAATAATTAGAATTACTATAATAACTCATGACAACGGGTAGGTATTTCAATTTTGGCGAAATGGCCTTCTAACATATCACGCATTACAAAATTTCAATGATGTACATATAATATGCTGCTGGGCTGGAACAATAAGACGAATGTTGAAGTACCGAAATTAATCGACAAATGATCAAGAATTCCTTTTAAAATGCTATGGCTTATATCTGATTTGGTCGTAGTCATCTGACGACTTGTCCAAGATACCACATACCAGAACAGATGTTCTAGCTCAGTATGCCAAGAGGAATGGTGTTATTGATGAAAATTTATAACAGAGTGGTTATATTATGTTTACTTACTCTTTTAATAACCTTACATTTTTTTTGTACATGTGCTTCTTATCTTTCCAATTATTAAGAATATTGAAATAAGAAATCTTGTCTACTGTAACATATAATTTTGAATAAAAAAAGCAAATCAGTTAAAACTCTTCTATCTGATAATTGAAAAAGATAATAATTTATAAATTCAATTTGAATTTTCATTTTAAAATTGATGTACTCAAGGAATCGGTTTTGTACCTTTTCTAATGATTGAGAATGGACTTTGTAGTACGGCGACCATATGGTGGAATTGTACTCTAATCTGCTTCGTACTAACGAGCAATACAGATGTTTTATTGTTGACATACTTTTAAAATTTGTCCCCATTCTCAAAATAAAACCAAGTATTCTCATTGCATCGCTTGTTATTACATCGATAGGTACGTTAAACTGTAGACTTTCGCGGAATAAATACATCAAACAATAAGTTTAATAAAAAAGTTAAAAATACCCCCGATCAACTACTATATCTACTAAACTAAAGCGAGTGAGTGTGACGTCACAAATCATTATCGACCTTTTCTCAAGCTTGTGTAAGTAATGGTTTAGGAGTATTGGGAGATAAAAAACCAAGGCGGGATTTGATTTATTTATTTTGCCATAGTAATAATATGCGTAATGGATTATAGATCTCATTGAAAAAACATCACATATTTTACGGCATTTTTTGCTAAACAGAATATAATATTTCAGAAAAGACATATTTATATTTTATCTTTATAAATTTTATGCAATAATACTTTTTCTCGGGGTTTTCTTAAAAGGCTAATCGATTTTTTTAAATCATTCAGGTCAATTTGTTTGCTGTTGGAAACAGCGCATATAGGTCTCTAAGAAAGCATTGTGTCTCCTTTACTGTGATGATGGTGGGAAACATGATCTAAACGGTGTTAGAAAGAAAAAAAAATACCCCGCTTTATATTCAATCAAAAAATTTAACCATTGAAGAATTGAAATGTCCCTATATATGAAACCAAAGATGCCGTTTTTATTTGTACATGAAACGACAAAAATTGAGGTGACTATAACATTTATAATACATTCGTCTAATAAAATATTATGTGTGTTTTTAGTTTTCTTTTGTAATCAGTAATTTTAGTCTGAAAAGTAAATCAAGCCATTTGAAAAACTTTTTTCATGTTTGCATTCCAAATTTTAATATATCAAAACTGTTACGTTTATTTTTTTAAATTGGGTTTTTAGAGCTTATTTCATTACCTTTTAAAAACAGTTTTTCATTTTCGGATAAGTTCAAAAGTATTCCAGTTATTTGATTTTTATTGCACAACGAAAATTCTTTGACTTAATGATAAATATGCTGGAGGCCTGAGGGGTTAAAGCCAGACACACATTCACGGATTATGAATAACCTGTGTCAAAATATTAAATGATTTAAACCATATGTAAAAATTTCAAAGGCATGCAATACTAATAAGTCCTGCAATTCTAACTCAAGATAAGATAAATAATAAATATACCAACCATTATATAATTTTTTAAAAGATAAGTAACGAAGCACAGATGTTGCGCTGCTTTCGTTAAAAAAATAGTTTGTATTCATTAAAACACAAAATCCAATCTTTTTCGCGACATTCTGAGTCAAACAGAAAAATCTTTCAAACTATCACACTAATGACATGAACCTGACATAATGAGAAACAAAAAACAGACTTTTTCAGTCCCGTGTATAGCGGATGTACCTAACAAATAGAGCCTTCGCCATCTGGTGTTTCTAGGTCTGTGATGTCTGTTCTGACGGTGTGACTCTTATTCAATCAACACTGTTGATCGATCATCTTTCAGAATGAAATAAATAATGCTATATTCAGCACTTAACGAATGAAAGTGTCGACGTTTTATACATATTAGTTTAGACATCTTGTAAGATTAGACATTTAATGAGACATATATGGATTATGGTTTTTTTGTAATCGACAAAATAATGTCTACATCTATGATATATTCAATTTCGTAGCCACCTTTCATCTGGAGCCCCAAAATACGCGAATAAGACTCTCGACTGTGTACAGAAACGGGCGATCCGTTTGTCCGGTCATAGCTTAATAAAAGGATTGCAATCTTTAGAACACAGGCGTCAGGTAGGAATTCTTTCCTTGTTCTATCGGCATTAGAAGATGCCTCGAGGAACCATCGTCATTGATTCCATCGGCACCGGTGCACTGTCAGGAAATACGCCAAATGCGCGCCCAATATTTGTACACAGTTGATATTTGTCACTACTTGTTCTTGAGTTCAACAGCTCGGCTGTGGAACGATTTGCCGGCCTCTATGTTTCCTCCTTCCGCCAACAAGGGTTTCCTCAAGACCTAGGTTCACTCCTTACTGTCCACAAAAACATCCACACAACATCCCCAAAGATGACATAATTCCTGAGGGAAATTATTTTCCTCAGGGCCTCCTGTGTGGAGTTAATGAAAAAAAAAATAGAACCAAAGATTGAAAAAGAAGTCATGGATAGTCTAAGCTTTGACAGTTGGATAATTGAGATCCTCAAGATTGGAGATATTTTCTAGAAGCGGGCAGGTCTTTTATAGGGCTAATTTTGAAAAAAATATGGTTTTTTAAATCAGAAACTGATTTTAAAAACATTCTTAATGAATGTATGATGGACGTCATTAAGGTGAATGTCAAAGGAATTCATGTTCTATCGTAGATTTATTTATTTATTTAATTTCAACGGTATAAACATACCATAAACAATATTTACTTGTCATATTAAAAACCAAAAGAAAATATTGGGAATAACAATTATTGATTGTGACACCTGAGATATGAGCCAGAGATTCAAGTACATTCAAATTTTATAGTATAAATAAGGTAAACTTAATTAAATTAAAGAAATAACTTTGTATCAACCACTATCATATAATCACAATTACCTACATGTTTCAAAACCGATGGTTTCTTTGTCAGGGTAGTAATGACATAGTAATGAATAGTAATGTATTTTGAAACTTGTAGGTAATTGTGATTATATAATAGTGGTTGATTCAAAGTTATTTGTTTAATTTAATTAAAAATGACGCCACAAAGTGATTTTGCGAAGTTTGAAGAAATAAGGTAAACTTAGATTAAATTAATATTGATTAAAAATATATGATAGCATAGCCCTCTTGTACCTACTTTCCGTGCAATAAATATATCCGCCACATCTGCGTATCTATTACTAACTGCATGCAACCTAGGTACAAGCGAGTTTTTGGAATACTCAGTCCTGGTGTTGTTGCATTTAAACAGGACTTTGGAACGTTTTACAAGTTAGGCTTTGAAATATTATGAAAAAATTATTGTTCACGAAAGTACACAAGCAATATGAGTATTAATAAATAGTTTTGTCTATTAAAAAAACCATTTATTAATATTCATATTGCTTGTATTCTTTCGCTAAAAATATTTATTTCTTAATATTTCAAAGCATATCTTGTAAAAAGCATTTAAAAGTAAAAAAAATACTATACGCACCATCTCAGAAATAGTATAATATGAATTATTTTGACAATAATTTAATTTCATAAAATATCTGCTAACACTGACACAATTTATAACCATGTGAAAGGGCAAGCATTTGAACAAACACATTTCATTATATCACCAACGACCATTCTGTTTTCAATGCACTCACGATAGGTAACAGAAACAACACACCGCCATTCCACACGAAACGGAGCTTAATAAATTGGACATGTCTGCCTCAAGCAGATGACAATATTATTATAAAAGATCCAGCGAGCTGGTTGAACGAGAACAGAACAGAAGCAACATGGCTAGATTGTAGATTGCATCGTCAGAGCGGTGCTTAAGAGCTCACGTTATCCAAACATAACTCCTACAGCATTCTGTTCCCTGCATCACGGATAATACTATCCCCTGGGAAACAATAGAAGCCTTCATGTTTTTAGAACCGTAGAGCCACATCGATACCTTTCCGAAGACACCATGAATATCTCCCACTTCGTTGTGTTCTTGTGTGTTCACAGGATTTCAGGAAAACGAGGAGACAAGGATATTCGCTTTGTTTCGTGGGAGATGTAAGAACACCCCCCGTGCTGCGCTCCGGGTAATTAATACCGAGCCACGGGACTTGTAAGAAACCGCGAATCTTAATATTATTATTGCTGCGAGAGAAACATGCCATCTGTAGGCGGGAGCTGGGATTGATGCGATACGGCTTCTGCGACTACAATCACATATTAAACAGATAACGATGACTTTTGACACAGGCTTAGTATGTACGATGGTTAGTGGAGGGTATAATAATCGTGACGTGTTGAAAATTTATGTATTTTATAAATCGAATAATGTGTTGAATTACATAGTTAGTTAGGAAAAAACGTTCATTTATAATCATATATATATTTTTTTTTTTTTTTTTGAAGTGATGACAAAAATAATCTAATTTTTAAAGTATGAAAATGAACAAGACACAGAAAAATATTAAAAGATAATGGTCCCTGAACCTCACGGTAACTCTATCTAGGTAACAAATACATCCTTTGAATACTTGTTTCTAATGAAAAAAGATAGCTGCCATTACAAGATAATATTGTTAATTCTGAAATTTGAAATATGAAGTTGACAAATACGACAGTCTCACAATAGATCGCAATGGCTGCATTGGATAAAGCGTATGTCCCGGTTAGACGTGAGGTTCTGGGTTTGAATCCCAGTTGCGACCATTATCTTTTATTATTATTCTGAGTCTTGTTATGTAGTATAAATATAGATATGTTTTTGTCGACTTCAAGTTTTCAAGGCATACACATAATGAAATACCTAGTGTTGAATAAGTGGGTCAAGATGACCCAACCCCCACGTACTTGTAACCAATTTCCATCCCCCAGTGGTTAATAAAATTTCTATCCCTCATTAGTACTATGAAAAATGGCGAATGATCTAATGATAGTGGAAACAAAAATAATGATTTCATGTCACAAATTTTGCAGCAGTATAAATATTTGATATAAAATTTATCGTTTTATCGAAAAATATATGAATGTTTGTTGAATTTGTTAGTACAGTAAATGCGTTAAGGAGACTTAAAATGCATTTTAATGGCATTATAAAATACAAAATGACTGCATGTCCATTGTCCGTGCACCAAATGTATTTGACCACGCAACCATACTGTTATCATATTCCGATGGAATATTGCTATTTGTGCAGTCGTTAATAATAACGACATGGCCGCTAAATGATTTCCGATAAAATGCGTTTATTTTTAAGCATTTTCTAACATGCAATCTATATTTTATCCGGCACATAGCTTATAAAAAGTTACTGTTGAATTTATGAAAAATCATGGTCTTGCATCATGAAATTTCATTGTTTTACGGACATCAATTTTATTAATTTTTAACGATCTATTTATTTATTTATTTATTTATTTATTTATTTTATAGAAACAAACAGTACATTGATTACAGTGTGATGACAGAGTTTACAGATATTAAGTAATATTTCATGGTGGGTACCTTTGATATGTTTCTTTGTAATGTCTTGAGTGGAATGTATAATTAGTAACTACCGGGTGATGTGCGTAGTGTGTGAGTGTGTGTGTATGTGTGAGAAGTGGTGATCTGTGAAGGGATATGTATGCGCATTAAACAGTTATATCATTGACATGATGCTCCTTTTAAATTTGGGCAGCGAATCTGAGAAAATGTCAATATTAGAGTTTAGGCAAACATTATTGAATGTATGAAGAGCACGGTTAATCGGCGAATTAGTTGCTGCATTTGTTTTGTAATTTAGAGTGTGGAATAGTGCTGTATGGCGTGTACGTCTTACAGGTATATTAAAATTAATTAAGGATAGAAGTTCAGTACAGTCGATTTTGTTATTTAAAATTCTGTGCATAAATGTTAAATCAGCTAGTGCCCGCCTTTGTTGCAAAGTTTGAAATGTAAATTCAAAGTTATTGTTGAATTTGAAAGTAAGATATTTTATAAATTTGTTTTGAATATGTTCTATGCTATCTATGTATATTTTATACTGTGGGTTCCATATTGGCGATGCGTATTCCAGTGTACTTCTGACTAATGCAAAATATAGCATTATTATTGTCTGCGGGTTACTGAAAACTTTACTTATACGAAGAACAAAGCCAAGCATTTTATATGATCTATGAACGATTGAGTCTATATGCTTATTAAATATAAGTTTGCTATCAAGATAAACGCCAAGATCTTTACAATCCGTTTTAGAGATGACAGGTTCGTTGTGAAGTGAATAAGAGTACCTAATTATATGTTTGTTTCTGGTGAAAGTCATAGTGTGACATTTAGAAACATTGATGTCTAAACAGTTAACTTTACAATATTTGCAAAGCCTTTCTAGGTCACTTTGTAAAGCTTCACAGTCAGAGAGAGAATGCACAACTTTGAATATTTTCATGTCGTCAGCGTACAGCTTATATTCGGAATTTTGAAAGCATGAACCAATGTCGTTTATATAAATGTTGAACAAGAGCGGACCTAGGTGGGAACCTTGCGGGACACCAGATATATAAGATAAATGGTCGTTGAAAATCCGACGGTTAGGACTCTTTTAATAACAGTTCTGATCTATGAAATTTATTTATTTACACTGGGTTTTACAGATTTTCGCACTTTCGTGAGAACAATCCGGTTATAAAAACTCAGTTATTATACAATTACAAAAATCTACAATTACATAAATGAAACACAGATACATACAACTAGAAAAACAAAAACATCACAAATAAAAATACAAAATTATATACAAGCTCACTCAAGTAACACATTACAATGAGTGGCAAGAGGCAGAGGCATTCATAGAGAGATAATTGACGTAATATAATTAGTATTTTTTAACAGCACCAGAATTTTTTTTCTGAATCCGTACAAATTATCGACGAAAATATCTACTTATACCTCTGACCCAGATGTATAGGACACATCTGGGTCAGAGGGTTAAAGTAGGCGATATTATTTTTAAATATATTCAGGTGAAAAATGTTATGGCGTCTTAAACAATGGTAATTGGGATATTTATTTCAATATTGCTAACACATAATGTAGTAATCAAAATGGCCGTGAATAATTTTATGTAAACATATTAAATCAGTCAATTGCCTTCTAGTTTTAAGTGTATCAATCTTGAAGTAATCAAGACGTACGTCGTAAGATCTAAGATGGTCATGTAGTCCACATTTGAAGGATAACATTCTTAGCATTTTTTTTTAATGATTCTACAATGTTTTCATATTTGCAGTAATGTGGATTCTAAATAGTGCTTCCATATTCAAGTTTACTTCTAATTAAGGCATTGTAAAGGGTTAGAATTGATTGAGGATATTTGAAAGGTTTACATATTCTGTGAATAAATCCCATCATTTTTAATGATTTGCACTTAACGTTACGTTAACGTGTACATCAAATATGAACATCAAATTAAAGAATTACTTAGTTGGTAACCACGAAATTTATTTATTTGATAACATTTTCAGGTAAAAAAAATATCATAAAAAATATCTACGTTGTGTGAGTTTATAATATACGTGAAGAATGAAACAAAACACCTCATAGAATAAAGTAATAGTGAGAAAGCATGAAATTAAATCTAATATAAGAATTAGAGAGAAAGAGACAAATGTGTAGGAACATAATGGGTTACCATATTATATTATATAAAGAGACAAAAGGACACATGGTTCAATCATCATAGATTTCATGAAAATAGGTACTCGTACCTACCAATCCTTTGCTGGCTTTGAAAGATTTTTTCGGAATCAATTTAAAATCCATAGCCTAAAAAGGTTTTGTATAAAACTATTTTTCCCCAATCAATCACGGCGGATTCACAGGCACTTGACGTTGGGGTTCATCAGCAATTCACGGGGCCCAATCCATCAAAGGGTTCATCAAAAAGGTACCGAAGGGCTGCGAATTTTCATCAAAATTTATTAACCGAATGAGGGATGATTTTAAAAATAAACACGGGTGTCCCCAAATCACAAAAACTCCACGTGCTTCATAATTTCATAAAAAATATATTAAAGTGATTTTAACCCCCCCCCGGGTAAATTTGTTGGCTTTTGGAAAACAATTTATACAGGTTTCAAAGAAATCGTTGTGATTGTATGACCTGAAAGGCCCATATAGGCCTCAAGGAATTCGTCGTGTCTCCCTTACTGTCATGGTGAGATATATGATCCAAACGGTGTTAAAAAGAAAAAAAATACTAAGCTTCATATTAAAATCTAAAAAGTTGACCACAGAATAATTAAAATGTTTATGGAACCACAGTTTCCGACTGAAATTTGAAAAATAATTTTAAAAACTTCTCTGATAATTATTTTTACTTGAATAGATAATTAAGTGAGGCTACGTTTATATTGCATTTGTCTAATAAAATATGTATATGTGTTTTTATTTTTTTCGTTGTCAGTAATTTCAGTTAGAAAAATTGTAAAATGATCCATTTTTAAAACTTTTTAATCTTTGCTTTAAAAAAATATATATTTCAAAATGTATGTGTGTAATTCGAAATAAAAAAAAATAGAAAGCATATTTTATCACCTTTCAAAAACAGTTTTTAGTCTTCAACGAAGTTCTGGAATATTTAATTTATTTGGTTTTATTGAATAGCGGAAATATTTTGACTTTCTGACAAAATATGCCCGAGGCCTGAGGGGAAAACTCCGTATTTTTACCATGTGCTTAATAGTTTATAAGGGATATTATTGCTTACAGCCCCATCGGCATAATCAACAAACGAATGCAAATTTATTTCCAAAATTTCCTTCTGTCGCTTATTTTATTATTTTATCAAACGCAATTTGTATGACTTATCGCTGAAAATTGTTGACAATGTTTAAATTTGAATAAAATTAAAATCTTATGATTTTACCAATTTTGATGGCGTTTGACGCTTTTCATCGTTTTATGATACCAATAAGGCTTAGGATTTCATGATATTTATTATGACACGATTTTATACTTTTGTAGTGATTAATGTTTGGGGTAGAGTCTTTTTTGAACTTACTTTACTTTTATCTGAGAGTTTTTTAGGTCAATTTTATTATTTGCAGTTCCTTTTCATCATATTCGTCAATTATTTTTTTATTATTCCTTAGCACCATACAGAGAAAAAATAATTTTCCTCGGAGCATATGTCGTATTGGGGATGCTGTTTAGTGCAGGGTCTGTTTAGGGAAAGGAAGGAAAGGATCTTCTGGGAATGAAAAGGGAATGAGGAGGAATTTGGGGGTCAATGTGTCCAGAGGCCCTAGCACGCTTGCTCTATATCGATCGGTAGGATAACTATCGGTAACTTCTCATCGTTCCCTAGCATGACTACAGATCGCCAACGAATAAGTGACAGTTCACAATGGCTAAGTGTCCTTAACATATTCGACATCAACTGTTATTTGTACGTTAGCGATGAGCAGTTGTCCTAGGGAACGATGAGAAGTTACCGATAGTTATCCTACCGATCGATATAGAGCAAGCGTGCTAGGGCCTCAGGAGTGACGGACGTATGAATTCATCTCTACCACTGCGGTACAAGAGTGCACTGAGTGAGCCCGACTGGAGTGGTTATAGGTGGGAAAACGCATGTGCCTCTAAGACCTAGACAAATCTCATCCCATGAATTCAACGTCACAGCCATAGGTCATAGGTCATAGACAAAAATGATTCGCTACGTGTGTGAGGTTTGTCAAGTCTTGGGGGCGAATGCGTTAGCCCACCAACTGCTTGGCAGGCCAGATCGGGAAAGACTGGTTGAGGGAGACCTTTTGACTTCTCCAGCAGAACTTTCTCGATCCACCACCTTGCAACGCAGTGAGAGGGATTGATCCATTCTTCGACATTCCTAGATTCACTGACCTCCAGATTCCTACCCATCCCTTATACATATTTCCTTCCCAGTTCACCCTCATACCACACAGCATCCCTAAAAATGACACAAGATAAGAGATTTTTTCCTCAGAGTCTCACATATGGAGCTAATGTAAAAATAAGTTTGACATTGATAACATAAAGCAAATGACTACTCATTAAACAAAAAAATCGTTAATAGTATGTACATGGTGATTTATTTCGAGTGCACAAGCTTGTGTGCAAATATGAAACGTAGAAACCATTTGTAATGCTGTACAGATAAATGTAGATTGTACGAAGCTAGTGGCTAGAGGAATAGAGGTAGAGCGGGGAACAAAGCCACGAGGAAACCACGGCTTGTCCAGTGATGAATTATTAATTCGGATTTCATACTCCAGAGTACTTTACCCTAGTTAAGGGGCGGTACAATAGTGGAAGTATGTGACCGGAATGGGGTAACTCGTTTTTTCCGACGATAAAAACTATCTGGCTAACAAACGGTCGTACTGCAACGGAAGACTAAGAGTATAGTACCAAGATACCCCACGTATCTCTGCCACTGCACACGTTCTTTATTATATCCTCAATCACACGAACCATTATGTTAAAAACAACTGTTGAAATTTTTTGCACCTTGTTAATCCATTGTTACATATGGCATACTTGCTTGGGGAAGTGCAGCAAAACAGCAATAGACCCAATAGAACAAATACAAAGGACAACAATTAAACTCATCTCCTAGTACCTTTCTATACAAACTTGAATGAAATTTGCGAAACACTATACGTCATGACAATAAGACAACTCATGCCAACTTTTTCCAACATAAACTCCACATTCCATTAGAACCTCAAACAGCAATTAAAACCAGAGACTTTTCAAAAAGTATTATATGTGAGGTATGTCATACCTCACACAGGCAGAGAAACTTTAAGTATTAAGCAAACAAACTATATTACTGCATCCCCACTACGCTGAAATGAGTACTAACTATAAATATATCTTCACTTATTCACAAAAAAAATATCACGGGCTAAATCAAAAAACAAAGGTATTCACTTTACTCGGAATTAAATTCATCACTTAATTAATACAAAAGAATATTGATGGGGCAATTATTTATTCCCATGTAAAATTACAAAAAGACGTTAGTAAAAAAATAGATAAATAAATCCATTATTCTGATTCTCTATGTATATATTATATATACTTAGTACAAACTTAGTAGAAAGTTTAAATAAAAAAATAAAAATTATTACAGTATAACTCATTTGGCATTTTCATCAGAATTTGGTTTCTTACAACAGGCAATCATCGTGGCTAGTAGAACTTATATCAACCTGACAAGACATAATAAGACCTTTATCCATTTAATTAACCTAAAATAAAACGCATTGTGCACGATCACAATCACCAGGGCTGGACTCCACTGTAGCGTATAAGGCTTGATGATATCGCTTGAATCTTCTTTTTCATTAAAACCATATTCAGAAATCATGTTACTGAATAAGTTTCGTGCAATTTAGCATTGTTTTATTAAGAGGCTAGTTTTTGCCCACACGCGGAACGTTTAGGTATTTCATTGTCTGTCATTCTGTCCCGCTCAAAATAAGCTCACACATACTTACGTTACATGCGAATGCGAAACGTGCGAATGGGATAACTGCCGTAAACTCCCATATTTACCTACAGAAATCGCTCGAAAAATAGTATCGGGAGAAAACATTTTTCTACACCCAAAATTTCACGAAATTGTAACTAAAAAATAAAAATATGTTCTCGAAAGAAGAAGTTGTGTCGGTATGTTTTTATAATTTTGTAATTCTTTATAAGAATTCAGTTAGCAGCACTTTTTCCTTAAATCATATTTTCCTATAAATTATAACTGTTTGACACTGAATGTTTACGTTAATACGAAACACATCGAAAATTTAAAAAAAATTACCGACATAGCTTTCACCTTCTAGAAGGCAATGTAAAAAAATATTAATTTCGTGCAATTGTCTATCATCTTAAGGTATGATAAATTTGTAGTTCCCTACCATTATCTTCGTTCATTTAAACTTTTTCTCATTGCGTATTATATGTTGTGAACTGTGTTATTACTGGATTAGTTCAAGAACAAACGTTATAAATAAAATATAAAATGCATTATTGCCGTTTATGTCGAAACCATCAACTAACTATAAAAAATTCCCACTAGGTATAAATATTTATTATCTCATGTTTTATGAAAAAAACGTATAACGCTTCTGAAAACAAACGACTGTTTCAACACCATAAATATTAATATTTTTCAACATAGAAATGAACATCATTCGCCCACTCCAGGGAAGGAAATAAACCAACTCTTTAAAAATATCACGTATCATGGATATCAGTGAATAAGCAAACAACATATCTGTGACGCTTCTGCATTTGCAAATCGATCACTCCGTGCACGAGATATATTCTTTGTTTTTCAATTTCATCATGCGTGCGCAAGAGAACTGAACTGAAATCATATTGTGAGAAACGAAACATAAAAGATCTAAAACTTTAACTGTTTTATTAGATATGAAGTTCGTTATTTTTTTTAATAAACTCAGAAAACCGCGTCTTCAACAGCTCGGATATTAAAATCCGTTTAGGTAAATAAATCCCAAGTTATTATCAAATAAAACAGTTTATATCAAGTATATAATTCATAATTTATATTTTGGTTTCTGAACTGAATACCAGCACAGACATCCGACAACGATTATGTTTTATAATTTATTGTGTTTAAAAATACATTCTTGTACACAAACAAATATATAAATACATAAATTGAAAAAGTATCACAAAGCAAATAAATTGTTTTTTGAAAATAAATCACTTTATGGAATATGTTGACGCAACTACATATATATATGCCTGTCTTCATCCTACCTAATTTCAAAACCTAACCTGTCTGACAATATTAAATAAATCCCAGTCTATTAAAGGAACTATTGAGATGATCATCTCCTTATTGATCTCTCGGTTAAATATTGATTCCCTTGACTTGTGCATATGCAGTGTAAACAAGCCAAGTTATCTGTCGACAATAATATAACAAGAACGTGCTGAGGAATGTGATGGCTTCAACACTACGATCGAAAGAAAAAAAAAAAGCATCTTCTTTATCGGAAGAGCTCATACAAATTTTTCCCACCTAAACGAAATTTCAAATCGACTACACTAGCGACCGCTATTGAAAAGGACAGAAAAATCACAATCTGAGAAGGGCTGAGGTAAATAAAGGTGATGACATAATGAAGGGCTCGAAGTTTTCAAATCGATACCACGTTTAAAATTTATCAATATTGAATGTAAGCCGACACTTCAGACCGTCCATAAATTTAAAATCCTAGAGCGTGTCGAAGAGAGTTTGTTTAGTAACAAAAAAAACTTACATGGTTTTGAGGAATAAATGGGGTAATTAAGCCCAAATTACCACTACAGAATACAGACGGAGTATTGATAAAACCAATTAAAATTAACGACGTATACAATCTATGAATTAGTGCTATAGATCGAGATTTTTCGAAAGGTAAACAAAACACTCAGATTAAAAGTAAATAAGATTTTTACTTTTGGATACACAAAAAAATGAAGCCAAACAGGTACGTACTAGACCATAGAGCTATTTGGAACGCATTAAGAAAATGAATTCTGAATTAATAAGGTGATATTAGTTATTACCAGACAAAGTTTTACGAATATTATATCTGATCATGAAAAGGGACGAAGGATAAAAAAATAGTTGTAAACATCTGCAAGGAATGTGGTGAATCAAGTAAATGACAGAAGCAATTTCATGCTACCATGAGAATTAAGCCGGAATACTACTGAATTCAATTTTACCTGCCGCAAATTTTAAACAAAAATAAATGGGAGAGTGCGAGAGTGATAATTATTTCAGATGTAAAGTCACAATTAGCCGAGGAAATTTACCGATTATTAAGGAAAGACCGATTGCAGAATTCTAGAAAAAGTTTAAAGCAAAATTGCATCAAAAGGGTGAGTTACACTTATCGGCGGCCAGATAATGAAATAATTAAAACGGACATATTTAATTTTGGAGAGAGAGAGTCATGAAAAATAACATATCAATGAAAGTTGAAATAGTCTGAACTCTCAATTATAAAACGCCCTAACGAAAGACGAGATGTACGTCCTGAGTCCACACCTGGCGTTTTTTTTAAGAAGATATTCGAAGGGCTGAATACCATGTGGCAGTCGAGTCGTAAGGGGTCTAGGGAGTGCTAGCAGTGATAAGATCGTTCGTACTTAACAAAACAATTGATCAAATATTATAAAAACGAGTGATAAGACATAATCCACCGAAGAATTAAAAAAGTCGTGATAAACAGTGACAAGTGTTTGTTAATGTTGGGAGAAAATATCCATCGTAATATTAAAGAATTTTTAAGGTTGTGACTTCGTGAGAAGCAATAGTTCGTGTACATAAATTAATTATTCGGCTTGTTAAAATACTCTATTGAAAATTAGCTGCAGTGAATGACAGTGCGCCGCGGGTGAATTAATTAAATAATAAAATTAATTTGAATTATCAAAACCAAAATAATAACCAAAGTGAATGAAATACTTAGCTTCTGTGAGTTAATAATAACCTAACTTTGTGTTTTAAAAATAGAAGGGAGTGCATCGCGTGAATTTTGATTTGAAATATAAAATTAGTCTAGTCAATAATAACGTACAAATATCATTTTCAAACTTGTACACACAAAATAATAATATCAAAACAACATCAAAATAAATAACCTACATACAAATGTCACCTTCGATCTTCCGCGAGCATAATAATAATATAAAATAAACTATTGCTTGTTTTGAATCCCCCAATTTGAAATTGTTCAACGATAATAAACAATACCTACGCGCTTGTAGTTTCTTCAATATATCATATAATCAAGATAATACAAATATTCAAAATAATATCAGCAAATACCTACGTATAAATGTCATCTTCGAAAATATTGTTAACAAATAATAATTAATAACCTACGTATTTTCTTAAACTCAAATAAAAGTGTGACATAGGGTCATGGGTGTTACTACTTCTAGGAACTAAATTACCGAACCATAGTGACAGGAAGGTTTTTTACTTTTAATATTTTCCCCACATGTACGTAATCAGGCTTCGTTCAGGTGAGTGAAAGAAACATTTTAATTAAATTACAGGTCGTACATGGTCCCGATACCTGAGAGGATCTGCCAATCTACAAAACCAATGATAAAAGAAGTTATGTTCCAGGATATAATTGTGTTTTAAATATTATTCTCAATGTGTAATTACGAGATTTGTCCCAAATTAAATCTATTATCAATGTGGGTTCAACGAACTTATATTTTTTGCGTGCTAGAAAGGACGAGACGAATGCGTATAAAAAAGGATCCCGGCCATAAATCGTATCCGTGATGTACAGCCGTACGGTCATCCAAATTAGTAGGTTTTTTTGTTCTAAGGTATGCCGAACCAAAGTGAGAATGACGGGAACATCCATGCCATACTGGATATTAGTCCAAAAATGAAATTTGGAGAATTGAATTTAAACATTATAATTGTTTACTAACAACAATATTATCATGTCAAATTTCTTTCAGGCTTCCTTACAAAATATGAAATCAACATTATTTCGGTAATGTTTTCTCAATCAGACCCTTCCAAAATCCCGCTTGACCTGCGAAATATAGACTTCACGATTGGGGAATGCAATAGCGTTCACTGAAATTATATCCCCACAAGATATGAGACAAAGAGGGCTTTTTTTCTTACGCTATCATGCGATAGGGGATGTCAACGTAAACTTAGCATTCACGCGGGGTACTGGAAGTTAATCCCTTTCGCGGGGTCATGCAGAGTGAAAAGGCATGAAAGACAGAATAAAAAGAAAATGCCACTTGGAATGGTAGAGTATGATTCGCTGACGGAGGCGTTTCGACCGAAGGTATCCCAAGTTTTGCGAAGTTATGTGGAGGGGACGTCGGCGTGGTATTCCGTGAGAATAAGTCTGTAGCACTATTGCATACTACCAGTAGTGTCGACCTGAAAGCAAACATAGTTTTTACAAGGTAGAAGTTATGTCAGCTCTTGGAGGCGAGGAACGCAAGCCAATGATTATCCTCGTAGGAGACGAAAGGATCATCTCAAACGGCTCCGTACGCACTCAACGCGAGTAGAGTCATGATAAGGGAAGAAATGGACATACCCCTTCTAGAATCAGTCGAGTTAAAATCAAATCTGGAGGATAGGAAGTCGGGATAATACTGGAAGTGACATGAGGACTCTGCGCGCTTTCATCTGGCGTGAAGGGACCCTTTCGTAGCAATGAAGTTCATGCAAGAGAACAAAATCAGGACTTAAGGACCATCCTAGCAAACGTAATGATTGAGTCTTTGTCCGGAATGTTGGTCACCAGTATCTATTTGGTTAGAGGAGGAGCCGACTTATTCAGGAAACAACATTCCCCAGATCCTCCTATCACCCCTCCTCACCTTCCCCTTCCCCAGTACATGTAGTGTATACTAATAACAATAATAACTTGACCATCTAGGTGCAGTACGACGACATTGAGAGCTTCGCAAGGATCCCGACATGTATTTCATAATACACACTGTTCACGTAATGTAAATATAATACAATGTAAACCTATAGACAGGAAGAAATCGGGTAAGAAAACTACGACTTTGAATTTTATAAACCGGCTGACAATTCACTGTAGGATTAGCGTCAATGACACTCCGTTCAAGTTGAGAAAAGGCGGGTAATACGAGTATAGGTTTGAAAATAAAATAAAACAATCTAAAAAAACGGGGTCAGTTTATCAAACGAGATTCTTTCACACTTTACTCCAAAAGAATCTGAGGTTACCACACACTACATTATTTCCTCTACATGTGTATGTGTATTAATTTACACATTCAAATGTAATTACCGAATCAAAAAATCACACAACGTGGTGAATAGGAATAATGTGCAATAAAATCTTAAATCTTATTTACTGTGAGAAAATCGCAGGGGTTTAAGGAAAAGTTAGGTGTAGCTAGATGCAAGGGTATATTGATCGAAGGCCAAAAGATAAGGGTAGCGTAGCCAGTAGATCCCGACAGCTAGTGTTAAAGGGAAAGAATAGAAAAACCAAGGGTAGACGACTACGGATCATTACAACGGGTGCCGGGTAGCCCCACAGGTACATTACAGGAGGTCCCGAGACCCATAGAAGTTAGTAAGGCCAGGGGTAGGTTCACTACAACTGGTGCCGGGTAGCCCAGGAGGGAGGATCGTCACAAATTAGTATCCGCGGCGGGTAGGGTAAGGACGAGACGGATCACCACAGGAAGTCACGGTGAGTCAGATTCCCTTTTCAAGTCCACTGTTCACATCCCCGTATTGTGACATTGAAACGCCAATTTTTTTTATTCAAATCTAAATTATTGAATACAGTCCATTTTTGATTCGTTATGTATTTGCGAATACAGAAAATGAATTTGAGATTATTGAAGAAATAGTTGAAAATTATTGGAGAAGAAAAATAAAGTTTACAAATATTACACTGTGTGAATTCAGTGGGGATGAATAATTAAATCAAACTGTCTCAACAAATGAACACGAATTCAGAGTGTAGAGTTCTAGAGTATCCTGGAATGCTAAGTGGTATTTGCCCCCTGTTGTGTAGAGTCTTATCCCGCCCTCGTAATGCAGGTACAAAGCCTCAGCATTTCCTGCAGTGCCTGTCCACAATGCTCAACACAGCCTGCAACGGGCGGAAATAGATCGCCAAGAATTAACCAAATAACCGCAGAAGCCTCCACTTCACTAAACATCTCCCTTTCTCACAACAGAGACTTACCACTACCAAATTCCCCACCCATATCACTAAGCCCCTGAGAACATTTCTAACTACAACATCATAAAATACCATGATTGAATAGATTTCGATACTAAAAGAAAAGATACATCTTTTTTTAAGATTTGTAAAGCGAGATTTCTTACTTTCCAATTACTTGCTATTCGATTTTAATAAATACCACACCTAAAAAAACCTTCTATCTAATTATAGTAAATATTTGTTATTAGTTAAATAATATTCTAATATCGATCACGCCAAAAGTCATAATATAAAAAATGCCTAAAACCAAATTTGTCTGCAAGTATCGGTAGATAAGCATTCATTCAATACATTGTTTTTTGTTGATTAAATTACCATGTCAATGATCTTACACTTTTAATTTTAGTATTAATTAATACTAAATTATTTTATTAATTAATTTGTGTACGCATACTTATACTTTTTACTTGTAAATACGTATCAACGGTCCCGAAGAACAATGTCGGGTGTGCGATTTTCTAGTTTTGCAGTAGAGATTTTTAAAGTTTCATTTCTGCATCTTCACTGTTTTTGAGATCATGAAATATAGTGTTGTTTTGGTGTTTTGCAATTCTTTTAAAATTCTGAAAATATAGACTTTCAAATCATCAAAAGAAATTAACATAAGACAACACAGCGATTTTCAATTTTAGCAGATCCGACATTGTTTTTTGAGAGCATCGTTATGTTAATGGTTAACTTGTGCCGAATGTATTAAAATGAATAAATAAATATATCAACGCGTGGGTCTATCCGGCTAAGAATCTATTTTAATCAATACGGTGAGCGATAAAGGAACAAATGAAGTAAACGGAGAAAAAACGTCTTAAAGAGGCAAAAACGCAAAACACAGATTAAACAATTCGTGTAACTCCACAACAGGTGATTATGCGCTTTAAGTATTCCCACGTTTACAAAATTTATTTCCTAAAAAAGCGATAATCCTATCATAATAATGCTCCAGCTCTTTCTTATACGTTAAATAATGGTGAGACAAAATATGAGACACACAATGCACGTATGCCTGTTTGCTCTTAAGGAAAAGTTGTACTTTGGAGGAAACAGACATTCGTACATTGTATCTCGTCTTTTGTTTCATCATTATGTAATGTGTAAGAAAGAGATGTAGCATTATTGTGATATGGAACGTATGTTTATGGCCTTTTTAGTATCATCGCCGTACCGTAGACTATTGGTTGACAAGGAAATCCAATCGCTTCCTCGCTGATGATACAATGTATACGTTATCGAACGAGGGTCCTTTTTGTTCACACGGTGCTTTTTATAGAAGTCAATCAGGCGCGTTGTGACCAATTCATATAATAATTGGTTGTGTAGATTCTCCGCCACCATCCCCTAGTTAAACAACGTGGAAAAGTCCAATATTTTCCTTAATGCGTTCCTTTTTGTCGGTTTTTCAGGACTTAATTAATCACATTAGGATATCTTCTTCCTTTTGTTCTGAAAATTGATTATTTTTCTTTTTCCCTCAAAAAGAAAAGCCGGATAATCCAGTTTGGATCGCCTCTTTGAATAATTACATCCGAAATGTTTTTCATCAAAATAAAATAAATTCAAACAATCTTCCAATTCGTTTCACGCGAAGTGGGGTTAAAACCGGAGGCGTCGGCTTCTTTTTTGTATTTTACAAATCTCATTTAGCCTGTAAAAATATCAAAGTTAGAACGTCTATTTCTCTTTGTAGGCTTACGAGGCTGGGCGTGTATAATTTTTATATACTAGTACATAAAAAAATATTATAAAACAACCTTTCAAAAATAAAATCGAACCTCATGGAAAATATGTTGTGTGGCACGAATAAAGTTATTTTGTCAAAATAAATAATCATCTGTACTTGTGAATGATGTACAATTCTTTAGTGTTTAGAGGTATGGTTAAATTAGTTCTCAATCCACCTTGAAATAATAGGGTAACATTCACATTTTTCGAGAAATAAATGTAATGAAGATTTTCTTTTTTTCACAATGGGTTAAATATCGCATCATATATTTTTTATCCGGTACTTATAGTTAAAACAAAACTAATAGTTAAATATACTTAAACTTTTTTATAGTAAAACCAAAACTAAACACCGAAAACCAGGTAAATTTCACACATTGTTATTCTGATACACTGGTCCGAAGACGATTAAGGCATGCAACACATAAAATTAGTAGTATCACAGAAAATTTTCACAATGCGTCTGTTAATTAGTAATAAAAATACGAACAATTTTAGAATAAGTGCATATTCATTGTCAAAACAGGTGTATCACTTTGTGCTCGATTTCACAATGCTTTTAAATGGGCTGCATGGTCGTATCATTAGTTGGACATTGTGACGACTTCAACATTACTTTCGAAAGAGAAAAAAAAAGCATTTTCTTCATCGGAAAAGCTCATACAATTTTTTTTCCCACCCAAACGAAGTTCAAATCGGACACTATAGCGACACCTGCGATAAATCAACAAACTATTAGAGAGATCTGTAAAACAACAAGATTATGGTGATTTCTCCTTCCATCGAAAGATGTCGATAAATAAAAACGTGATATTTAAACTTTAAGGGTGGAGTCTCACAGAAAAGTTTTATCCAATCAAGAAACAGGAGGCGTGACAATATATGAAAGACCACTTTGAACTTTGGACTTGAGACATAATTCAAGAAACTAATGGATCCAACCTTGAGATTTATTAAAATCGAATAAGGGTTCATGCCCGGAGAAATAAACAAAGTCACACGATCAGTGCATTCGGAACGATGACCCTAGCAAATGTTTACAATACGAGTGCAGTAGAGGGATAATTAACCATTGAAGTACGGGAAGAAACTGCCTCCGAGATGACAAAAAAAGTTCACGTAAAATGATTATGAAAATCAGATGTATAAAATGCGTCAGTACGATAAAGGAAAAGTTACACACAATGATTGAGGTGTTAAAAAACTTACGAACATTGGTGAAAATTGACGTAAAAGGCGAGACAGAACGAGAATTCCGAACTAAGATTTGTATAAATCAGAAAACGGGAAATATACAATTATGAGAGTTGATATGGTATAGTGAGTCGAGAGGAACGGCAAATCGAAAAGAAAATCAAGGAAAATTCGTACTTTATCGACAGATGGCGGATAGCTTAAAACACTGAAAACAGCTTTAATCTTAATGCGAGGGTTATAATATTATTGAAAACCGACAGCCAATTTTGTTGGAAAATAGAAGGAAATGGTTGGACGTACGGAACCATGAAATTTAAAGGAAAAACCAGAGTATAGACATGTGATTTAACAAGGGAGAAACTCGGATATAAAAGGTTATCGGCCGCCGACGAATTCAAAACATAAACACATCAAAATTTGAACATGATTTCTAGCAATTAAGGACCCTTTTATAGCTTTAGAGGTCGTAAAAAAATACATTGGTCTTATGAGATAATCTAAACAGAGGAAACACATTAAAATAATACGTAACGTAAACAGAGATAGCGGAGTCCTGGGATATAAACAAATCGAATGATAAACATAGATATTTAATGGATATTAATGCTTTTCCCAGGGTGAGTGAAACAAAATACTTACGTACTTTGAATAAAACAATTAAAGATGACATTTAAACGGGGTCGAATTGGTGATACGTTTGTAGTGAAGGTGCAAGAAAATGGAAGAAAAAATGCTTTGACAAAATTAAGTTCCCCTTAAATTATTGGAAAGCGTTTGAATACATGGCAAATCACTTTGGAAAGAGGGAAAAATGTTTTATAGAACGGAAACCCTTTTTAAAATCAGAAAATGGTGCCAAAAAATTAAATCACATCGAAATTAGCACGATTCGAGGGTGAATAGAATGCACATAATGACGAATATAGGTATTCTACCGGTTTCAGAAAGAAATTTAATACATACATAGATGGGCATGGCGAAAGCCATTTTTGCTGTAAAATTCAGCGAAAAACGAAGGAAAAATGTGCAACTAAATGATCGATTATAAAGTTGAAAGAGTTTGAAGGTATTTCAGTTAAAATTTGGATCAAAAAATTTGAAAGTGAAGAGAGATGTACTCAATCAACGGGAAAATAGCGTATTTGCACCCAGTGACAGGCTCGCATTGTGTCCGCGATCATGGACATATTCGTTTACAAAATAAATTTTATATGTATAAATAAAATATCCACTTGATCTGTATTCTCAGAAAGGTTGGGCGAATAGTTGATTATATTTACCAGTCCGGATCCGAATTCCGCGAGTGACTGAAATAGCTAGGGGGGTTGCAACTAAAAAATATTTCTTCACGAAACAAAATGACTTAAGTCAAGACAGTCGATAATAATGTGTCCATTTCAAAAAATTACGAGTTGATAGGAATCATTATTTTATGCCAGGACAAGTGGAGTTAAGATGTTCTGGAATTGAGGGAGGTATAAATGCTGATGACGAGCTCAGAATGAGAGTTGATTCGACAACGGAAGGATTATCTACAATAACGCGACATACGTACGGCTAACTTTCAAAGTGAAATTTACAGATCAAAAGTTCTAAGTTCAGTTACATAATTGAAGAGTGTTGTTATAAATTCGTTCAAAATAATTTTCAACACTTAGAGTTTTCTTTAGGATTTGGTTTTATTCTTATCAAGTGAAAGTAAAAGAGATGAATTAAATAATAATTATTAGTGCTAACAATTAAAGTGACTTGCATTTAAACGGAAAAGTTTTAGTGGAAATAATTACCTTATTAATTTAGTTATAAAAATGGTGATAAATAAAAAAATAAAGGGTGTTGTGAGTGTAAACAAAAAGATTATCGTGCCCCAAAATGTTCAACACGTCAGTGAAGTTTATAAAATATATAAAAATTAAAAATTAAATAACAAAAGTGATTAGTTTTATAAATATTAAACAGTGCCTAAAAATAAAGTTTAAAATAAATCCGAGTGTTTAAATTAAAGTGCGTACATCTAAGTGTAGAAAAAGTTTATTTTAAAGTTTAAATAAAATAATAATCAAAGTATTGATAGACAGAGTTCGGTTATTATTGTGAAATAGGAAGGCGTTCGGGAAAATAATAATTATCTAATTTGATAAAATCTATGTGAAAATTAAAAATTATTCGCGGTTATTATTTAAATGTGATTGAAAAGAGAAAAATCCCAAATAATTAAAATAAATCAACAGTAAACATCGGGCATTATTATTGATATAAAAATAAAGGAAGGAGGATTAAGCTCACGAATTAAAGAAATTTAAATAAATATACTACAACGGACTTGAGAGGAAAACGGACTCCATTTTTTGTTCGAAAATTTAAATAAATCCTTCACGTTAGATAACTTTAAATAATGTCATAAAAAGTACGGAAAGGGATATTGCACAATTTAGAAAACTTTAGAATTTGAACATTAAGTACAATGTAATCAAAGGAGGTAGTCACTTAGAAATAGTTATATTTTTCTTAGATCAGGGAGAAATATTGAGAAATTAAATTCACAAATTTTGTAATTTTAAGGTAAGATAAACACAGTGAAATATTGCCAAGCTGTTGTATTCCCAGTGGAAAATTGGTAATTTGGAGAGATCTCGGTAAGTGCTCAATATTAAACATTTTCCAGACCCCGGAGAGCTTTGCAGCAGTTGTACGTGTCTACGATTTTTTTGCGAAATAGCATGATTGACACTAACAAAATGTAACATTTTATAGATCGTTTTTCCACAGGTTAGCGTGATGTATGTTCAGCCGCATCACAAAGTACCTAACTAGAAATTGGGTCAACAAAAATACCTAACTGAGAATATAGGTCATTCACCAAAATACCTATACAGGAAGTAGGTCATTTTGAAATACCTAACCATAGATTTCACCTATCAACGGTACTTACCATCCGGCAGTAGGTCATCCCAAATATACCTAGTACTAAAATCATTTCGTCAATTATGACCTTCACCTTCCAATAAAATGAAAATGCCTAACTGAGAATATAGGTTATCCATCCAATTACCTATACAGAAAGTAGGTCATTCTGAAATATCTAACCATAGAATTTACCTATCAACGGTATTTAACAGCCAGAACTAGGTCATCTCAAGTATACCTAGCACTAACGTCATTTCGTCACCTGTGACCTTCACCTTCCAATAAAACGAAAATGCCTAACTGAGAATATAGGTTATCCATCCAAGTACCTATACAGGAAGTAGGTCATTCTGAAATACCTAACCATAGATTTTACCTATCAACGGTACTTGACAGCCAGAACTAGGTCATCTCAAATACCTAGCACTAACGTCATTTCGTCACCTGTGACCTTCACCTCAATAAATACAATGCAAATATATACGAGTTTCCCTAAAACGGCGCTCTGTAAATCATCTTATTATTGATATTATCACTATCGAGATCCAACATGAATATATTAGAGGTACCTCACCTTGAAATCAGAATCCTCCGATCTAGGGCAGTAGGCCAAACCAAGTGTTTTATAAACAAACAATTAAATGGGCCTTATATAAACATTTCTCGGGTATCACATTCCGCCAGAGGTTAACGAACCAGCATATTCAACTTCGGTTTAGTATTATGATTCCAACAGACATATACTTACCCTCAATCGATTGCGCTATTAATATTATAGAGATTTAAATTTCAATTTTAAAGGATTCCATTGGACCCACAATCATAAGACAGATAGTCTTCAACCTTCAGATTACGCAATTCAACCCTTTTTCCCATTTCATACCTTTCTGAACAGATGGGTAACCTTACCTAATTCCTTACACGAGGGGTCAGTACCTTCAATAAAAAACCACTGCAAACAACAAGATCAGACAGTCCACCAATCCATATTTGCCCTGCGAAATTACACTTCCTCGGTGAGGTACGTAAACATTTTCTGAATTAAACAGCCCACAACTGTTTTTTTTGAGGAGTGATTTTGATTCCTTCGACGGTGTCAAAGATACGAATTGCACGTGAGGAGGAAGGTGTAGTTTGTATTGACTTGACACGCTGGCGCGGCATTCAAACAATCGACCATTTGCGTATTTGTCATCGATGTCGACCTGAAAGCAAACATAGTTTTTACGAGGTAGAAGTTATGTCAGCTCTCAGAGGCGAGGAACGCAAGCCAATGATTATCCTACGAAGGAGACGAAAGGATCATCTCAAACGGCTCCGTACGCACTCAACGCGAGTAGAGTCATGATAAGGGAAGAAATGGACATACCCCTTCTAGAATCAGTCGAGTTAAAATCAAATCTGGAGGAAAGGAAGTCGGAATAATACTGGAAGTAACATGAGGACTCTGCGCTCTTTCATCTGGCGTGAAGGGACCCTTTCGTAGCAATGAAGTTCATGCAAGAGAACAAAATCAGGACTTAAGGACCATCCTAGCAAACGTAATGATTGAGTCTTTGTCTGGAATGTTGGTCACCAGTATCTATTTGGTTAGAGGAGGAGCCGACTTATTCAGGAAACAACATTCCCCAGATCCTCCTATCACCCCTCCTCACCTTCCCCTTCCCCAGTACATGTAGTGTATACTAATAACAATAATAACTTGACCATTTAGGTGCAGTACGACGACATTGAGAGCTTCGCAAGGAACCTAGCATGCATGTCAAAATACACACTGTACACGTAATGTAAAAATAACCCAATGTAAACCTATAGACAGGAAAAAATCGGGTAAGAAAACTACGACTTTGAATTTTATAAACCGGGTGACAATTTACTGTAGAATTAGCGTCAATGACATACTTACCCAAGTTGAGAGAAGGCGGGTAATACGGATAGGTTTGAAAAAAAAACAAAACAATCTAAAAACGGGATTAGTTTATCAAACGGGAGTCTTTCACACTTTCCTTTAAAGAATCTGAGGTTACCACACACTACATTATTTCCTCTACATGTGTATGTGTATTAATTTACACATACAAATGTAAATACTGAAACAACAAATTACACAACGTAGTATATAGGAATAATGTGCAATAAAATCTTAAATCTTATTTACTGTGAGAAAATCGCAGGGGTTTAAGGAAAAGTTAGGTGTAGCTAGATGCAAGGGTATATTGATCGAAGGCCAAAAGATAAGGGTAGCGTAGCCAGTAGATCCCGACAGCTAATGTTAAAGGGAAAGAATAGAAAAACCAAGGATAGACGACTACGGATCATTACAACGGGTGCCGGGTAGCCCCACAGGTACATTACAGGAGGTCCCGAGACCCATAGAAGTTAGTAAAGGCTAGGGGTAGGTTCACTACAGCTGTTGCCGTGACCAAAGGAGAGAGTTTTACAAGTGGAAGATTTTCGAAACTAATAATAAATTGGAAATAATAAGCTTTTCGAAATTAAAATTAAATTGAAATAAATAAATAATAATTTAAAACTAAAATTGAAAAACCGAACCTTAAATGAACACGTATACATAAATACTCGAATGATAACGTTAAATAAACAAACAAATAACCCCATCTTTGAAATAATAAAATATCGTATCTCGGTCGTGTTATTAAATAAACATCGAATACGGAACGATTAAAAAAAATAAATAAACAAATGATGGCTCCTCAAATGTTTTGTAAACATTAGACATGACAGTGCGGATATATGTAAACAATTGCATTACTACTGCGGTTGAAACGTAAACAATGTAAATGATAATAATTTCATAACATCGTGTTACTACGTCGACGTAAAACGAAATAAAAATAATAATAAAATCGTTTAATTAGCAGAAGTTTTAATTGATTAATTGATTGATCTAATTAATTAATTGATTGATTTAAATTGATTTTTGTTTAATTACAAAAAAAAAAATAATAAATAAATTTTTGATTAAATAAACAATAAAATAAATCATTTTTAGAAATCATTTGAAAATAAAATAAAAATCAAGCTTCACCTTCCGTTCAAAATTGTTCATAGAATTTATAGTTAAATTTGTTTGATCACCGCTTTCGAAAACATTTGATTGCACTTAGAAAGGGTTGTTCCTTGTGGGAAAAGGAAATAATATGTATATGTGTATGTGTATGTATGTGTATATATATATATTTATATATATATATGTATATATATATATATGTGTGTATGTGTATGTATATGTATGTTGTACATACATATAACAAAGCGAAATATTCAAGGGCTTGCTAATTTGACAACTTAGTACTATAAAAAAAGTATGCAATGCAATAAATCCCAATACGTAAACAAATGCACGGCTGAATGTTTATCAACAAGACCCATTGGTATTTTGATAAATGACTCGGTACTTTAAACATCAAAAATAGGTCAGGAATTTTAATGTTGTTGAATTAAATGTTTATATAACAAATGCAAGGCCGAGGGTGTTTGAAACATTCTTTTCCGTATCCACGAAAAAAAAATATAAACAGAAAACATTGTTAAGGTTGGAAAAAAAAAATAGATAAACCACAGATAAAAGATCAAACATTAGAAAAAAATTAAAGATAAACAAATCGCTTCAATTCTCGAGAAGAGTGGATACGTCAAGTATAAACAATTGATTGTTTATTTAAAAGAAGCATTAACGTTTTGAGAAAAAAATAAACAAAAGAATTGTATTATTGAATATGGTACACAACTATTTACACAAAATAAAATAACGTGTTACGTGTGTGTATTTAGAGGACAACGTGCGTTTTGTGACCTTTTATTGACAGAATAAAAACAAAAAAAAAATTTTTGAGAGAAAGATTTTATTGAGAATGGATGAACAACAAAAAACGGAAGGAGAAACATTAAAAAATAGTGAGGTGACTATAGGAAAAGATTTGCGAGATATTTTTCAAAATTCTCGTAAGTCCGAGTTACGCGTTGAAGATATGATAGAAGAGGAAGGATGCAGCTCGTTAAGTACAGGAAAAAGTCAATGCGAGATTTTACTTGAAGAAGGAGCCGAAATAACTCGAAAAGAAATTTCGTTACAGGGAAAATCAATGAAAATTAAGAAGAAGAAAAATAAGAAAAAAAAGAAAACACTAAAGAAATAAAAAATAAAAAAATAAAAAACCGAATAAAGAAAAAAAATATAAAGCGAAAAAAAAAAAGAGAGAGATGAAATTTTATATGATTTAAGCCATTTTACAGAGGAAACGTAGAGTTAAAATAGCTTTAAAAGTAGATTAAAAATAATATTATAACAAAAAAAAAAAAAACAAGTGAGTGTGGAAAAGAGAAGAAACGGGAAGACGCAGAGAAAAGGGTTCATTCACTGTCATCGAGTTTAGCGGAGAGAAATAGAAAGATGCCTAGAAATACCAGACAGGACAGGGAGAGAATAGAGTTTGTGGCCGCTGTCGAAAGCACAGCAAGTGGAAGCTCTCAAATGGATGTAGGGCAGATTACCCTCATTATACAGCAGGCTCTAAGTCCTCTAGTCAGCAGGATACAAGAGATGGAAAAACAAAAAGAAACGGTTGTGACGACGGAGACTACGGCAACGAATACGGCGCGAAACGTACTTCAGCTTGTTGAAATGTTACCCACACAAGAAAAACCAACATTTAGCGGGGGAACTCAGAACCCAATCGCATTTTTGGAAGACTTAAAAGATTATACAAGACGTACCAATCGCACTGATATTATGATGGTTGTTAAAGAGAGCTTAAAGGCTGGTGCTAAAAGCTGGATGAAGCTTTATTCTAAACGCTGGAGTAAAATAGAAGATTTTGAAAGAGATTTTATCGCCAACTATTGGGGAGACATATGTCAGAAAAACATGAGGAGGAGATTATCAGACGCGGTATGGGAACCGAAAAAGGATATAACTATGTTGGCGCATTTTGCAAAATACTGGGAGCTCGCCAAGGCATTGAAAATTACTGACACACCTTTAGGGGTGATAAACGAGATAATGAGACATTTTCCGAAAGAAACTCAAGCTTTGTGGTTCTCTCGCGAACAAGGGGATGAATTGGATGCTGCAGAGTTTTTGCGAAAACTAGATAACATGGTTTGCGCCCCGCAGGACAAGAACATAGACAAGAGAAGTAGAGAAGAGAGGAGTGGCCATGAAAATTTTAGAGATCGACGACATGCAGTACGACCGAAGGTGGCAGCCATCGGAGGGGCACCGTAAACGACAGGATGCAGGGCATGCAGTGGATCGGGTGTACCGGTAATCATCAGTGGCGCTACAACCTCGGACCATGGGAAGGAGTTATGCATGATTGAAGTAGCGGGAAACGAGAGCGAGTCGGTCCAAACGCTCTGAGGATTACGACTCCAGAAGAACTAAGGGCAGCGACGCCAAAGCATAACGTAGCTTTAAAAATCATGTTAAAGTATAATTGGGATATAACGAAAGGTTTGGGAAAAAACGGACAGGGAATAACGACTCCAATCAAGGCATGTAAGGCGGTACGTAGAAAAGAGAGTGAATTTGAGAGTGAATCGATTGCAAAAGAGGAAGTGAATGCGTTTGTAAACTCACTACAACAGGTTAGCGATGTATGGAACGAGGTAGAGGTGCGGGAACACGAGGGGGGGAGAGATATAGTGGGATTTAATACGATATTCGAGGACAATGATTACGATGAGGTAGAAAAGGGGAATACATTATCGCAATTACCCGAGGCCAAAGCGTATATAGATGGGATACAAGTAGGTTGTTTAATAGATACAGGCAGTCAAATAACTTGTATTGCACAGGAGTTCTGGGAGTGTCACTTGAGTGATCAGATGAAATACCCAATTCTACCTGTGAATACTATGCAATTAAAAGGGGCAATGGGACAGAAAAGCTTAAAAATATCGAGGTTAGTTTTAATACCTTTGCGTTTCGGAGATTTCCAAATAAATACGTCATGTTTAATAGTGCCAAAATTAATAAGATTTATAATTTTAGGGGTAAACTGGTTGGATAATTATTCTGCGGAGGTAAAATGTGGAGAAAAGCGGGAATTAATAATTTTTACAGAGCAGGGAAGGAGGGAGATTGAACTCATAAATTCCGGAGTAATTTCGAAAGGTAAATCAGCAGAACAGTCGTGCGCGAAAACCATAGATTGCGCAAGTAAGGTAATACATGTAATTGAGCATAGCCACTTGTCAAACCTAGAGGGAGAGGCGGAACAAAGGATAGCGACAATGGTAGCCGGACTAGGACTAGATGACGTCAAGAAAAGTAAATTGAAAATAGTTTTGGATAAACACAGTAGCGTATTCGTAGATCGACCGGGTTTAACAGATAAATATGTACACGAGATTAAGATGGTAGATGAAGCGCCTTTCGTCAAGCGATCTTATCCAGTACCATATGCTTACAGGGACAAGGTTGACAACAAAATAAAAGAATTAGAAGACCTAGGTATAATCAGTCGAATGGCGACTCCTTTCGCGAGTCCTTTGACCTATACTTTGAAGAAAGACGGAGGGGTGCGTATTTTACTCGATGCTAGGTCATTAAACTCTCACATGTCCGGAGACGTCGAACGTCCTCCTCTTACGTCAGAAATATTGCAGCAGTTTCACGGTGTAAAACACGTAACAACTCTGGATTTGAATTCGGCATACTTTCAGATCCCTTTAAGTGAGGAAAGTCGAAAATATACAGGCTTCATTTATAATGGGAAATCTTTCGTTTACAACGTACTACCACAAGGGCTGAAGACGTCGGTAGGAAGTTTTTCACGCGCGATGGATAAAATTCTGGGGGGCGAGATGAAGGATTATTGCACGAACTATTTGGATGATTTAGTCGTATTCACGTGTGGGGACTTTGACGAACATTTAAAACATTTAGACGCAGTTTTAGGAAGATTGCAGGCGGCAAATATGACTTGCAAATTGGAAAAATGTCAATTTTTATTCACGGAAGTAAAGATGTTGGGTCACATAATCACACCATATGGCATACGTATGGACCCTGAGAAAGTTTCAGCTATTAAGAATTTCCCGGCACCAAAAAGGGTGAAGCAAGTAAGAGGTTTTCTGGGATTGTGCAATTACTATCGAAGGTTTGCGGATAAATACGGGGGGTCAACAAAAATATTATGCGACTTATTACAAAAGAATAGACCTTGGAGATGGACCGCCGTAGAGCAGGAGACATTTGACAACGTAAAATCTTTGTTCTTGGAAAGTGTAATGCTAACACACTACGACCCACACAAAACTTATTACTTACAAACTGACAGTTCCGGGTTCGCCATTGGGTCAGAATTATATCAATTAGATGATGACGGAAATCATCATGTGATCGGATTTGTTAGCAAATCACTCACCGGCGCTGAGTTGAAATGGACCGTATCTGAACAGGAGTTATATGCGATAATCTACTCATTACATAAATTTGAAACTTATTTGCGAGGCGCGAGGTTAATAATACGAACAGATCATCAAGCATTATCATTTTTAAAAACTTGGAAGCTATACAGTGCAAGAGTAACACGATGGATATTATACCTAAATCAGTTTAATTTCAAAGTCGAGTACGTGAAAGGCAAAGAAAACATTGGACCCGATATTTTATCACGTTATTCTCAGGATGCGATAAATGTGCAGGAGGAAAAGGTACAATGTCCCGAGGTAGCAGTTTTTGCGGTGGATGGGAAGCGACAGATAAAATCACATTTAGAAAATTTAGATCAACTACAACTTCTAGACGGGTTTCTGGGAGAGCTAATAGCGCACTTAAAAGGGGAACCTAGCAAGACTATCACAAAAAAGGCGTCTAGGTATTTGAAAAATTACGAATTAAAAGGCAGGACATTATATTACAAAACGGTGAAAAATGGGACTGTATTAGCCATACCTAGCGATTTAACTAAAGACCTAATCAAATTTGTACATCAGGAAATCGGTCATGCAGGCGGATTGAAAACGGGTCAAGCTTTGAAGAGTAGATATTTCTGGCCGGGAATGAGTAAACAAATTAAATGGATGGTTAAAACTTGCCGACTTTGTCAATTGGCGAAGCGCGAAATACGTCCGACAGTAGGGCCTGGCAGGTCAATTATAACACAAAAAGTGGGAGAGTTATCAATGGCGGACCTATATGGACCGCTTCCGAAGAGTATAGGGGGAGTGAGATTTATTTTTGTGATTCAGGACTCTTTCAGTAGATTCATCCAGTTAAATAAATTAAAGGTAGCTAACACTGGTACAGTATTAAAGTGCGTAGAACTATTTGTTAAAAAGGTGAGGGTTGAGGCGATATTAACGGACAACGGGTCCCAATTTTCTTCGAAGAGGTGGAACCAGGGTTTGGAGAGGCTAGGTATTAAAGTTATGCACACCTCTGTGCGAAATCCTGGGCCAAACATCACGGAAAGGGTTAACAAAGAGCTAGGACGAAATTTTAGAATATACTGCCATGAAAAACATACCAGGTGGCCTATGTTTCTAAAAGACATTGAGGAAACGTATAATAACACCGTACATTGTACAACTGGCTTTTCACCGAATGAAGTCGTGTTTGGGAAACAACCGGAGTACAGCTTAGACAAATTTATGCGTCAAAGTAACATACCTAAATTAACAGAAGAAGAGGTTAGGAATGCGGTACAAAAAAATTTGGTAAGGAGCGCCGGAAAAAGACAGCAATTTTACAATATAAGGAATAGGTTATTCACTTATGAAGTAGGGACTTTTGTGAAACTTAAGAGGCACACTCAGTCTAGTTTATTGAAAAAGGAAATAAAGAAATTTGCTTTATTGTATGAGGGTCCTTATGTAGTCGCGGCTATACCATATTGTAACACGTACACACTAGTGGATCCGAAAACAAAAGAAATACGGGGCGATTATAGTGCTATACATCTAGCTAGATATTATTTCGATGAAACTGAAAAACAACAGAAGAGGATATAGGTGATAGAAATTGATTGAGGAAAAAAAAGGGGAACAGGAGAAAGTTAAATTTAGGGGATAGTTTATTGCGAAAACTTAGAGTTCTATATAATTATGTAGACAAGAGATATAGGCATATTTAAAAATAGGAAAATAAAGGGTATAAGGAATTTCAAATAGATATAGTTCGTAAATTAACATGTTATGCTGGAAGAATGATAAGATAAAGGGGAGTTTAGCCGTTAAAAGGGAATATTTTTGCTTAGGGGGGGGGGGAGGAGAAATAGAGGTAGATATAGTGGTTATTGGATTTAGATATGTTAGAGTTTAGGTTGCTTATGAAAAAAAAAAATTTTTACGTGTCTTTAACGAAATGGAACAAATATAATGTAGAATTAGGAGGAATGGAAAAAAAAATGTAACTTAGGGTTAGGCAGATTACAAGAAACAAAAAAAAAAAAAACGAAACGTAGGGTTAGAAAATTATTAGATTAAACATGTAACGTAGAATTAGGAAAACAAAAAAAGATTTCATAACGTAGGTTTAGGCCAAGAAGAAAAAAAAATCAAATGTTAAAGTTAGACAAATACAAAATTAAGACTGCGTCATTTGTTCACGAAATTTGGAGTACAACAAAAAAAAAGGGGAGCAACATTCGAATGAAGACGAGTGCAAGGGAAAGAGCGAGAAATGAATAAATCAAGGGAATAAAAAAAAAAAAAATAAAAAATAAAAAAATAAAAAAAATAAAAAAAAAAAAAAAAAAGAAAACCGCGAGATTGAGGAACAATCTTTTGAACTGAACCATTGTACAGGAGTTCCGGGTCAAAATGGATTGAGGAACACTTCTATTGCGCGGGCGCGGGGCGCATTAGTATCTTATAAAAAAAATATTAATTTTAATTGAATTCACAAAAAAAATAAATATATATATATATATATATATTGTATGACTACATTGTCTTATAACTACACATAGAGGTAGAATCAACGCGGAAAAGAAAACAATTGAAAATTATACAAACTTGGTTCAGATTCAGAGGCTGTTAAACAATCAAAGAAAAAAAAAGAGAGAGAGAAGAGGGAGTGAGAACATGGAAGAAAAAAAAAGAGTAGAATGAGAGAAAAGGATACAAAGGAAGGAGGGAGTAGAGTCATAGGGGGGAAGTAGGACAGCAAGAAGGAGAGAAAGATTTGTACAAGTAGGAACGTACGAATAGATCGCCGACGGAAAATGGAACTAGCCTCAATGAATAACACATGAAGAAAATGGAACGGAACCATGCAAGATTTAATAGCGAGGATCAGGGGTACGGAACATCAATAGAAAATTGAAGGAATTAAATGACCTATGGTGAGTTCCAATTCCACCGACTAACACTAGGAGGCGTGTTTACCGCTGGATTTAAAACTCTAGGGGGGCTGTGACGACTTCAACATTACTTTCGAAAGAGAAAAAAAAAGCATTTTCTTCATCGGAAAAGCTCATACAATTTTTTTTCCCACCCAAACGAAGTTCAAATCGGACACTATAGCGACACCTGCGATAAATCAACAAACTATTAGAGAGATCTGTAAAACAACAAGATTATGGTGATTTCTCCTTCCATCGAAAGATGTCGATAAATAAAAACGTGATATTTAAACTTTAAGGGTGGAGTCTCACAGAAAAGTTTTATCCAATCAAGAAACAGGAGGCGTGACAATATATGAAAGACCACTTTGAACTTTGGACTTGAGACATAATTCAAGAAACTAATGGATCCAACCTTGAGATTTATTAAAATCGAATAAGGGTTCATGCCCGGAGAAATAAACAAAGTCACACGATCAGTGCATTCGGAACGATGACCCTAGCAAATGTTTACAATACGAGTGCAGTAGAGGGATAATTAACCATTGAAGTACGGGAAGAAACTGCCTCCGAGATGACAAAAAAAGTTCACGTAAAATGATTATGAAAATCAGATGTATAAAATGCGTCAGTACGATAAAGGAAAAGTTACACACAATGATTGAGGTGTTAAAAAACTTACGAACATTGGTGAAAATTGACGTAAAAGGCGAGACAGAACGAGAATTCCGAACTAAGATTTGTATAAATCAGAAAACGGGAAATATACAATTATGAGAGTTGATATGGTATAGTGAGTCGAGAGGAACGGCAAATCGAAAAGAAAATCAAGGAAAATTCGTACTTTATCGACAGATGGCGGATAGCTTAAAACACTGAAAACAGCTTTAATCTTAATGCGAGGGTTATAATATTATTGAAAACCGACAGCCAATTTTGTTGGAAAATAGAAGGAAATGGTTGGACGTACGGAACCATGAAATTTAAAGGAAAAACCAGAGTATAGACATGTGATTTAACAAGGGAGAAACTCGGATATAAAAGGTTATCGGCCGCCGACGAATTCAAAACATAAACACATCAAAATTTGAACATGATTTCTAGCAATTAAGGACCCTTTTATAGCTTTAGAGGTCGTAAAAAAATACATTGGTCTTATGAGATAATCTAAACAGAGGAAACACATTAAAATAATACGTAACGTAAACAGAGATAGCGGAGTCCTGGGATATAAACAAATCGAATGATAAACATAGATATTTAATGGATATTAATGCTTTTCCCAGGGTGAGTGAAACAAAATACTTACGTACTTTGAATAAAACAATTAAAGATGACATTTAAACGGGGTCGAATTGGTGATACGTTTGTAGTGAAGGTGCAAGAAAATGGAAGAAAAAATGCTTTGACAAAATTAAGTTCCCCTTAAATTATTGGAAAGCGTTTGAATACATGGCAAATCACTTTGGAAAGAGGGAAAAATGTTTTATAGAACGGAAACCCTTTTTAAAATCAGAAAATGGTGCCAAAAAATTAAATCACATCGAAATTAGCACGATTCGAGGGTGAATAGAATGCACATAATGACGAATATAGGTATTCTACCGGTTTCAGAAAGAAATTTAATACATACATAGATGGGCATGGCGAAAGCCATTTTTGCTGTAAAATTCAGCGAAAAACGAAGGAAAAATGTGCAACTAAATGATCGATTATAAAGTTGAAAGAGTTTGAAGGTATTTCAGTTAAAATTTGGATCAAAAAATTTGAAAGTGAAGAGAGATGTACTCAATCAACGGGAAAATAGCGTATTTGCACCCAGTGACAGGCTCGCATTGTGTCCGCGATCATGGACATATTCGTTTACAAAATAAATTTTATATGTATAAATAAAATATCCACTTGATCTGTATTCTCAGAAAGGTTGGGCGAATAGTTGATTATATTTACCAGTCCGGATCCGAATTCCGCGAGTGACTGAAATAGCTAGGGGGGTTGCAACTAAAAAATATTTCTTCACGAAACAAAATGACTTAAGTCAAGACAGTCGATAATAATGTGTCCATTTCAAAAAATTACGAGTTGATAGGAATCATTATTTTATGCCAGGACAAGTGGAGTTAAGATGTTCTGGAATTGAGGGAGGTATAAATGCTGATGACGAGCTCAGAATGAGAGTTGATTCGACAACGGAAGGATTATCTACAATAACGCGACATACGTACGGCTAACTTTCAAAGTGAAATTTACAGATCAAAAGTTCTAAGTTCAGTTACATAATTGAAGAGTGTTGTTATAAATTCGTTCAAAATAATTTTCAACACTTAGAGTTTTCTTTAGGATTTGGTTTTATTCTTATCAAGTGAAAGTAAAAGAGATGAATTAAATAATAATTATTAGTGCTAACAATTAAAGTGACTTGCATTTAAACGGAAAAGTTTTAGTGGAAATAATTACCTTATTAATTTAGTTATAAAAATGGTGATAAATAAAAAAATAAAGGGTGTTGTGAGTGTAAACAAAAAGATTATCGTGCCCCAAAATGTTCAACACGTCAGTGAAGTTTATAAAATATATAAAAATTAAAAATTAAATAACAAAAGTGATTAGTTTTATAAATATTAAACAGTGCCTAAAAATAAAGTTTAAAATAAATCCGAGTGTTTAAATTAAAGTGCGTACATCTAAGTGTAGAAAAAGTTTATTTTAAAGTTTAAATAAAATAATAATCAAAGTATTGATAGACAGAGTTCGGTTATTATTGTGAAATAGGAAGGCGTTCGGGAAAATAATAATTATCTAATTTGATAAAATCTATGTGAAAATTAAAAATTATTCGCGGTTATTATTTAAATGTGATTGAAAAGAGAAAAATCCCAAATAATTAAAATAAATCAACAGTAAACATCGGGCATTATTATTGATATAAAAATAAAGGAAGGAGGATTAAGCTCACGAATTAAAGAAATTTAAATAAATATACTACAACGGACTTGAGAGGAAAACGGACTCCATTTTTTGTTCGAAAATTTAAATAAATCCTTCACGTTAGATAACTTTAAATAATGTCATAAAAAGTACGGAAAGGGATATTGCACAATTTAGAAAACTTTAGAATTTGAACATTAAGTACAATGTAATCAAAGGAGGTAGTCACTTAGAAATAGTTATATTTTTCTTAGATCAGGGAGAAATATTGAGAAATTAAATTCACAAATTTTGTAATTTTAAGGTAAGATAAACACAGTGAAATATTGCCAAGCTGTTGTATTCCCAGTGGAAAATTGGTAATTTGGAGAGATCTCGGTAAGTGCTCAATATTAAACATTTTCCAGACCCCGGAGAGCTTTGCAGCAGTTGTACGTGTCTACGATTTTTTTGCGAAATAGCATGATTGACACTAACAAAATGTAACATTTTATAGATCGTTTTTCCACAGGTTAGCGTGATGTATGTTCAGCCGCATCACAAAGTACCTAACTAGAAATTGGGTCAACAAAAATACCTAACTGAGAATATAGGTCATTCACCAAAATACCTATACAGGAAGTAGGTCATTTTGAAATACCTAACCATAGATTTCACCTATCAACGGTACTTACCATCCGGCAGTAGGTCATCCCAAATATACCTAGTACTAAAATCATTTCGTCAATTATGACCTTCACCTTCCAATAAAATGAAAATGCCTAACTGAGAATATAGGTTATCCATCCAATTACCTATACAGAAAGTAGGTCATTCTGAAATATCTAACCATAGAATTTACCTATCAACGGTATTTAACAGCCAGAACTAGGTCATCTCAAGTATACCTAGCACTAACGTCATTTCGTCACCTGTGACCTTCACCTTCCAATAAAACGAAAATGCCTAACTGAGAATATAGGTTATCCATCCAAGTACCTATACAGGAAGTAGGTCATTCTGAAATACCTAACCATAGATTTTACCTATCAACGGTACTTGACAGCCAGAACTAGGTCATCTCAAATACCTAGCACTAACGTCATTTCGTCACCTGTGACCTTCACCTCAATAAATACAATGCAAATATATACGAGTTTCCCTAAAACGGCGCTCTGTAAATCATCTTATTATTGATATTATCACTATCGAGATCCAACATGAATATATTAGAGGTACCTCACCTTGAAATCAGAATCCTCCGATCTAGGGCAGTAGGCCAAACCAAGTGTTTTATAAACAAACAATTAAATGGGCCTTATATAAACATTTCTCGGGTATCACATTCCGCCAGAGGTTAACGAACCAGCATATTCAACTTCGGTTTAGTATTATGATTCCAACAGACATATACTTACCCTCAATCGATTGCGCTATTAATATTATAGAGATTTAAATTTCAATTTTAAAGGATTCCATTGGACCCACAATCATAAGACAGATAGTCTTCAACCTTCAGATTACGCAATTCAACCCTTTTTCCCATTTCATACCTTTCTGAACAGATGGGTAACCTTACCTAATTCCTTACACGAGGGGTCAGTACCTTCAATAAAAAACCACTGCAAACAACAAGATCAGACAGTCCACCAATCCATATTTGCCCTGCGAAATTACACTTCCTCGGTGAGGTACGTAAACATTTTCTGAATTAAACAGCCCACAACTGTTTTTTTTGAGGAGTGATTTTGATTCCTTCGACGGTGTCAAAGATACGAATTGCACGTGAGGAGGAAGGTGTAGTTTGTATTGACTTGACACGCTGGCGCGGCATTCAAACAATCGACCATTTGCGTATTTGTCATCGATGTCGACCTGAAAGCAAACATAGTTTTTACGAGGTAGAAGTTATGTCAGCTCTCAGAGGCGAGGAACGCAAGCCAATGATTATCCTACGAAGGAGACGAAAGGATCATCTCAAACGGCTCCGTACGCACTCAACGCGAGTAGAGTCATGATAAGGGAAGAAATGGACATACCCCTTCTAGAATCAGTCGAGTTAAAATCAAATCTGGAGGAAAGGAAGTCGGAATAATACTGGAAGTAACATGAGGACTCTGCGCTCTTTCATCTGGCGTGAAGGGACCCTTTCGTAGCAATGAAGTTCATGCAAGAGAACAAAATCAGGACTTAAGGACCATCCTAGCAAACGTAATGATTGAGTCTTTGTCTGGAATGTTGGTCACCAGTATCTATTTGGTTAGAGGAGGAGCCGACTTATTCAGGAAACAACATTCCCCAGATCCTCCTATCACCCCTCCTCACCTTCCCCTTCCCCAGTACATGTAGTGTATACTAATAACAATAATAACTTGACCATTTAGGTGCAGTACGACGACATTGAGAGCTTCGCAAGGAACCTAGCATGCATGTCAAAATACACACTGTACACGTAATGTAAAAATAACCCAATGTAAACCTATAGACAGGAAAAAATCGGGTAAGAAAACTACGACTTTGAATTTTATAAACCGGGTGACAATTTACTGTAGAATTAGCGTCAATGACATACTTACCCAAGTTGAGAGAAGGCGGGTAATACGGATAGGTTTGAAAAAAAAACAAAACAATCTAAAAACGGGATTAGTTTATCAAACGGGAGTCTTTCACACTTTCCTTTAAAGAATCTGAGGTTACCACACACTACATTATTTCCTCTACATGTGTATGTGTATTAATTTACACATACAAATGTAAATACTGAAACAACAAATTACACAACGTAGTATATAGGAATAATGTGCAATAAAATCTTAAATCTTATTTACTGTGAGAAAATCGCAGGGGTTTAAGGAAAAGTTAGGTGTAGCTAGATGCAAGGGTATATTGATCGAAGGCCAAAAGATAAGGGTAGCGTAGCCAGTAGATCCCGACAGCTAATGTTAAAGGGAAAGAATAGAAAAACCAAGGATAGACGACTACGGATCATTACAACGGGTGCCGGGTAGCCCCACAGGTACATTACAGGAGGTCCCGAGACCCATAGAAGTTAGTAAAGGCTAGGGGTAGGTTCACTACAACATCAGACGAATTTATTTACGGAGTTTTTTTTTTTACCAATGCTCTGGTATTTACAGTATATTGACAAGTAGTTTTTCCTTGATGCATTTGAATGAAAGTATTTTGTTATTCGGCGGTACACCCCCTCTGCATACACCTTCGGGGACACTTAATTATATTTTGTGTAAGTAGGTATACCGTATTTTCCCTTTAGCGACTGCATATTGTATATAAGTATGCCAGGAGTGAACTATCGGGGATCAACGGTTATGGAATCATTACTGCTGGAACATTAAAAAAAGTCGATAAAATGGATCAAAAATACGGGTTACGACTTCAGTTTTTTAAACCAGGGTTTATAAGCATTAGTTTCGCATTTGTATTTGAGCCTTTTTCGAACATTGTTCAGTGAGCAAATATTTGCACGTGCCCAAAGATAGGTATATTTGGGTAACGCCGTCCTACGTTCCTGTTTGCGCAATGCTTTGGCAATTTTTGCAAACGTAATACACTTCAATCGGTGAACTGGAATATGAAAAGCCCGGAACGGAAACAAACACAACATGCAAGAAAATGTCGCTCGATTTTTAACGATGCCAAATATGATCAAACCTGAAGAGAGAGCGAGTGTTTTATGGAAGCAATCGTTAAAATGCATTTTTTTGTCGTATTTATTACCCGAAAAATCTCACTCAATGTGAAAATATCTTTTTTTTATATTTCTTGGTCATTAACTACGTAACGATATTTTTTAGACATTTTGTTTTTGAAGAGTTTTATTTCACATGTACATTTGTTACTTAATTTGTATTTATCAGCTACCGGTTTCGACACATCCGGATCATTCACTAGCAACCTTAAAACTTACTTAAAAATTATTAACATTCAAAATCCTTAGAAATAAACAAAACAATTAAACCAAATATTATATGGAAAAATCAAAAATAGCATCCTGTAATTCACCATTATTGACAATGTTCCCCTATTATGTTGACTCCTTCCGTATTCTCTCCATATAAATCAAATACCAAGTCTTGGATCTTCCGCTATAATCCGTGGTGGTAGTAGGAGATTTTCAAATGTTGTTGGGTTATACGTAACCCGGGAATGTTTGTATTTAAAAACAAAAAAAAATTTAGCCAAGAGAGGTCAAACATCAAAGATTTTAGTTAAACCTTTTAAATAAAAATTAAATCAAAACCTTTTATAAATTTTAATGCTTTCGAAAGTCTTGTCCTGTATGATGGGAAGCTTTTAAATATAATCATATTTAAAGCAAAGGACCTCAAAAGCTAATTTGCTTTACCGAAACATTGCCCATACAACTTTCGTTTTATCTAATCCCATAATATTGGCATATAAATAATCACCATACATAACCGTAATACCCGAACAGTAAAACAATAAAGATATGATGGAGCTCTAGGAGGGGCCTTAGGGTAGAATTTATTTGTAAAAGTAAGCACGACACACGAAGCCTTCGCCTGAGATGAATTCTATTCACCTGGGACACGGAGAGGTTGAAAAGGATTTAATCAACTTACGAACGAACACGTGAGAGATATATTAAGGGCAGGTTCCATGAACCGAATCAAAGGGTCAATATACTGTTTGTATTAAATAGGAGGGTACTTTGATATTACTTTATTAGTAAGGAGTTCCATTTGAATTTAGACTGTATAAAACAATGCTGAAAATCTGCGAAAATAAGTTTTATTTTGAAAAAAAATATGATCACCATAAATCATTTTTTTTAAACTAAATTAAAATTTAATTTAATAATGTTATTATTAAGTTCTGCAAGTATTTTAGATTTGTATTGTAGTCACAGGTGTTTCGGCTTACAAGGCCATAAATCATACAATAAATCATATATTACATAAACATTAAATATGGCTATAAAATAACACCAGGATGCGTAATCGTCCGGTACATATTAGTATGAAATTTTTAAATATCCGACTAGTGTCCCAAAACATACAAGTTTTTCTTCATTGTAATTTATGATTATATTAATTATATTAATATATAGATTTGGTGGTGTTTATGAGCATACTGAGAATCGTACTAGATAGACGGTACACTTTTACATACTCAACTCAAAGATCTAATAAAGACTAATCAACATTAACAATTAATCGATGTTAACAACAATTATCTGAGAAATAAAAAAAAAATTAAGTACACTTTTTAAGGGTTACTTACAACGGGTTATTTTTAAGAATCTATTTAATATTTTAAAGCTAACGATTTTTACACATATTTTGTTTTACTATAAAAAAGAAAACGACAAAAAAATTAATATAGAATCAGAAAAAGTACGGAGTACCTACAGGGAAAATTAAAAAAAAATAGATCCTTACAAAAAAACTTTTTCACATAACCATTTTTGCAGCATGCATCCGCTTCCGAAAATATGTTCACCTTTTTTCGTTCGGTAAAATATATTCAATATTAAATTGTGAATATTTTAATGAACAGTAAAAACACTGTTTTAGTTCCTTCGCTTTATCTTCCTATCCTCCCCGACCGTGGTGGATAGTTAGAATCTAAATAATTATATAAAAGCGAGATAATGGTTATATTCCGGCCTCTCCAAAAAGCTATCTATCAACCGCACGCATTCATTCCTTACCGCACAACTTTCTGGGTGGAGGCTCCGGCACTCGGTCTAGAAGAATAATCATGACCCGCCCAGGAATGCCAAACCACATCAGATTACTACCCTTCTGATAAAACTCGCAAGCTTCCGATGATACAAACTATTCCAACAACCATTCATAATATTTAGTAGAAGAAAAAAATATTAATTATAATTTCTACATTCTAAATTAATTGTATTTAACATAGTGTCCTTCGATGAGACGTCGTTGTGATTGTTTTTTCATATAAGCCGTTAGACTTTGAGTTTATGTCAATTTCCGACACATGTCCAGGTGGATCAAGCTCTCAGATTCAGTTCCTAGATAGTTAGAGTCGGTCGTGTAACCCAAACGCAAAATATATTGTAAACACGTAAAAATGATAAAAAATAAACAAGATTGTACAAGGGCCTTATTATTCTTGAAGATCCCCAACACAATTACTGATGTCTGATTGTGAATACGGCAGACACAACAAAAAAGTAAATTCAGTTATTCATTACTAACATGAATACCCAAATAAAGCAGTGACAATTTCCATATTAATATTTTTTATGGAAATAAAATATGGTGTTCAACCCTTCGTACTTAATATAAAGATGTTGGTTATGAAAATGAACCCCGCTCATTATTATGTGATCATATTACATATATCATCAATTCTTTACAAATCTCTGACTATTCAGTAGCTAGATAATAAATCTAATATCTCCAATCCCTGAAATCCATGCGAACGGTAAGCTGACGTGACATTTCTCCATCAAATAATACATAACGAAATAGACTGCCCAGAACTTCTATCCCAAATAAATTTTAACATCCCATTTAAAAGAAGTCACCACACTAAGCTTTTTTACACAACTAGAAATAAAACAAACGCTGCAGCCAACTCTCTCATTCCCCACATCCTTCAAACATTCAACTCAATTCAAACAAGCACAAATACCGATATATGTTTTTATTCCCTCCCTCTATTTAAGAAAAACTTTTCTAGCACACTGAATTCACAGACATAACACACACATCCACAAACACACCAGCAAACACACACACACAAACACTCACACACACGTCTCTCGTTCCATAATATACTAACTAACTTACTTTATTTATTGTTTTTGTGTTCAATTCGTAGAACTCCATTTATTTAAAAAAAAAAAATTAAATTAAATTTGATAATGTTATCATTAAGTTCTGCAAGTATTATAGATTTATATTTTCGTTACAGCTGTTTCGGCTTTGAAGGCCATTTTCAAACTGTGGTTGAAACCACGTTTAGACGACTTATATATGATTTGAAATGTCTATGGCAGAACTTATTAATAACATTATTAAATTTAATTTAAATTAAATAATAAAAAAAACTTCATTTAAGTTAAATGTGTAATATATCATACAAAAACTTATTTATATAAATAACAGCGACGTTTCATTGGTTCCAATTATTTTATTAACTTCTATAACTTCGTGACTACTTTCTTCTATGTAATTTAATTATTTACTGTTTGTTTCTACAAAATAAAATAAAATAAGCTTAACTAAAAACATTTTCAATAATTTCGTAGTCTCTCTCTCTCTCTCTCTCTCTCTCTCTCTCTCTCTTGCATCAGAATTCGTAAGGCTAGAGAAAATTCAGCAAATAAGTATTGTGTTTTTATTATTAATTATTAAGGACTCATTTCACTTTTTCATTGTTGTAGGATTAAGAGGTTATAAAGGTTGCTCTATTTCTGTGCATTTCTATTAAATAATTATTAAAATCTTTAGCATCGCACCGTCGCACAGCGGCTCAAACATTTATGTTAAATAATACCGGCTTATGCACACAAAATTCGCGCAAGTATTAAAAACATGTAACAAAAGCCCCGCCGTACAGTATACCTAGCTATGAGCTTTGGACAAAAAGCTCCCAAACAGCTGACGCCGTTCCTCAGGACTTAACACTTTAGCAAGCTCCGGGTCCTGCAGGCGAGGGTGAGAACGAGAAGGCCTCTCGAGTTCTCACAAAGGGACTTAGCGAAGACAAGACACACCTGGGCGCAGGTGGTAAACTAATAAATGCAAACATCTTGATGGGTTGTTCATATATTTTATATGCGCTGAATAATTCATTGCTTGGTAAACGGTTTCATCCTAAGACTACAACAGTAAAGGAAATAAGGGATTAATAGTAGGCACCTTATTATACCACAGAATTTAACCACTAGAACAAATTTAGGAGACATTTCTCGCAGACATCAAACACGCATAGAGATTTTTGAGAAATATTTCTCCCCGCCCGAAACGGATTCATAAAATTCATGCCATCTCATTTTGATTAAACGAAAACAAAACACTTTGTAAAACACGACTTATTTAGGACCAGTTGTTTCGGAAAATTTCACGTTTGAATTTCCCACAAATCGACATTCACCGAAAAATTGGGTTGTTTCAACCTCCGTCAGAAGAAATTTCATCGAAAATTCCATAGGACCAGTTGTTTCGGAATTCCCTTCAAATTTGAATTTCCTTCAAATTTGAATTTCCTTCAAATCGTCATTCACCGAAAAATTGGGTTGTTTCAACTTCCGTCAGCAGTGAAAATACTATAGAAATGTGATGTGAATGTGATCAGCCGAGTCCGGACGGTTAGCGAAATAATGGGAGGCGCATGCGCAGACGTCAAAATTGTGATTTGGCGGGGAACACTTGAATAAAAATTTCAAATTTATCGAATGTTATTTGTTGCTATTTACTGCTGACGGAAGTTGAAACAACCCAATTTTTCGGTGAATGACGATTTGAAGGAAATTGAAATTAGAAGGAAATTCAAATTTGAAGGGAATTCCAAAACAACTGGTCCTATGGAATTTTCGATGAAATTTCTTCTGACGGAGGTTGAAACAACCCAATTTTTCAGTGAATGTCGATTTGAAGGAAATTCAAACGTGAAATTTTCCGAAACAACTGGTCCTTAATTAAATTAACGACATGTTCCAAAATCAATCGTTTTTTCTCTGGATGATATTAATAAATAATTACTACCCTGACAAAGAAACCATCGGTTTCGAAGCATGTAGGTAATTGTGATTATATAATAGTGGTTTAATACAAGTTATTTGTTTAATTTCATTAATACATTTTTTTTTTTTAAATAAATAAATAATTTGTTTTCATTTAGTTCAAATGACACAACAAGGTTAAATTGCGAATATTGAAGAAGTATCTCGTTTTGTATTACGGTGAGATATAAGTATGATTTAAACAGTTCAGGAAAGAGAGAACACCTCGTTCTGGGTTTGCATACAAAAGTTTCTTTCACTTGTTTTTAAAAACAGTATTTTATGTTGTATTACGATTAAAACAGCGATTTTTTTAATCGAATGTGATAATCCCTTGCCATCAGCATTTTGATAGTTAGCAAAACAAATACATTACAAAATATTAGAGACCCTTGGGGTTAAACCATTAAACCTACAATTAGAAATGCGTGTTTTCTCATTATTAAAAGAAAGTGATCGGTGAATTTATTATAAGTAATATTTCTATGTTTCTCAATTTAATACGTCGACCAATTGGTTTGTCAATCTTGCTTTCAGGGAACTCAAGGTAATCGAAATCAGCACCACAAAAAGTACGTAATCCCTCGACGATAATTTTATTATAATTATCAGACAATCTTCTTGATTAAAACAATTCATTTCCACTTAATAATCTGGTACACTTTTCTGAGTATTAAACATTTATTCTTATTAAACACTAATGACTTTGTGTTTTTTATGTCTCCTACCTAAAGGAATTATTCGGCCTGAACTTGTAGGTTTGTTCCTTAAAGGTGAAATTCACTCCGGGGATATCGATCTATGTTCAGACGTGAGATAAACAGTAAACACTCTTATTTATTCCCCTGAAGGTTTTACTTTAATGAAAAAGCTCGGAATGGAGGCGTTTTCATTAACATTTTTATGTTCAAATCTAGTCCTACACACGTACCGACATACATCACAACGTGTCAACACGTTCACCCTGGGGTCGGAAGAGATAATAAAATACCCCACTAAATGAACTGCAGAATTAACTGTTGAATTATTTAAAAAAAATATATATATGACTGAAGTGTCCTTGAATGACAAGTTGTTACAGTTGATTCTAACTAGGCTATTACGATAGGCATAGAGCTTTTGTCAAGTTCCGACAGATGTCCAGTAGTGAGTGATACACCGCACCAGTACACCCCAGTTCACGATCTCCAACAATCTCAGATTCAATTCGTAGACATTTATAGTCGGTCGTGTGACCCAGAAGCATAGTATATTGTAAACATGTAAAGATAAATAATAAACCAGATTGTACAATGACCTATTTATTCTTGAACAGCCCGAACGCAATTACTAATGTCTGACTGTGGATAAGGCAAGACATAACAATGACGAAACTCATTATTATTATTTTATTTTTTTATATTTTAAGGATGTCTGAAGTTATTATACATACAATCAATATTTATGATTTATTTCAGGAATATAGCTGAATCAAAAGTCTAACAAATTACATGGTGTTCGTACGACAGAGTGTGTTTGTATAGCACAAAATGTGTTTCCTTTTAAATCACCACCGGAATGTTTTTCCTTTCATCAAAGCGTATAAATCAAAATCGAATTTGTTGAATACTAAGAGATAACATCTTGAATTGGGAAAAGTGTAATTTAGAAACGTCGAAATATTTCCCTTTGAAAGGAAGCAGGAGAAATTACTGCTGCGAATCCGACAAAAAATATCAAACAACCCGAATTCAAGTTGAATCCGCTACAACGTTTTGATAACATACCTTTCTGAGGCACGCTTTCATCTCAAAAGTTCTTCTTTTCACATACCGAGCCCACACTTAGAGGTATTTCCTAATGTTAAAGTTTTTCTTAACCTTAATGAAATAACTTCAATGAAAATGGACGAATATCGGGGATATGCCCGAAAAACATCGCTACCTGTTTAAAAAAGAATAAAAAGAAACCATTTATCTATTTTTGAAAGTGAAACTTTGGCACACATTGAAAGTATGCGAAAAAGTAATCAACATCTTGCTTAAGATAAACTACAGAACCTTTGAGAAATTTTCCTTGTTTTTGTTGTCTTCGCATCTGCCAGGAATTAATATGAAAGCTTTTGAAGAGTATGTATAGCTTTTATTAATTGGAAAACTTAAAATTGGAACGATATTTAACCATATTTTAATTTAAGGAAATTTTCAAAAGAGCCCATTTCATCTGCTAATGTCATATTGAAAAAGGTTCAGGAGTTGTTTCTTTGACAGCATTCAATCGATGCTGTAGTCAAAGTATTAGTCATTATATGGGTAAAAACCTCAAACGGTTTAATTATAGTATGATTAAAACCATTTTATTTATTTGACATATTTTTCCCGTTGACACCGTGATACTTCAAACGGGGTTAATCAATTTGTGACAGCGATTTTTTTGTTTGTTTTTCCAACAGGGGAATTTTTACTTCCTGTGGATACACCCGTCAGTCTTTTAAATCAAGTTCGCATAGCATCATATAATTTTACTTTAACCAGTGATTCTTGAAGTTATTTCGAGTAAAACAAAATTATGAATGTTGGTCTCAAACAAAGTTTTTTCTTTCACATGTCATCACTAGTCACTCATTTAAGTAAATGCCCAACCCCAAATATTTAATATTTACAGATTTTGTAATCAGGTGCGTATCTTAACAACCTGTGTTTTACACTTATCAACATACGTATATTTTTTCCTGAGTTCCTAAAGTTCAAGTTAAAAAAAATGGTATGTAATTTTATTTTATTTATTTACTTATATAAGCGCCCATATGGCTTTTACATATAATGCAGTCAGTACGTGTTTTTTTTTTAAATAAAAAATAAAGAAACAAAATACGGGTTACGTAAAATTTAAGAGTTGCGAAAAGTAGATAACATAGAATATACGTTTAGTAAAAATAGATAATCTGCCATATCCTTCAAATCAACAATAATATTAATAAAAAACGAGCACTAACTATAATATTGTATGAAAACTACTATAAATAGATGTTCAATTTGAAAATTAGATATGGCAGCAGTTCCGCTTGTATCTGGTACGTGGAGTGATTATATTTAAAATTTATCTTGTTTAGAAAATAAACAGTTATTTATAAGATAATTACAATTTAGATTCAATGAACGATAAACCAATTAAGTTCCATAAATTATTTATCTAAATATACCAACAAATAAATTATTAATAGGTGCTCATAGATATTTGGTCGATGTATAATACTGTAATGTAAATAAAAACAATATGTAAAAATAATCAACTAAACAAATTAACTGTAAGAACAGTGAACAAAGTAGTAAAAAAAGTTTTTTGTTTTTGTTTTCACATTCAATAATTTTCTAAAACTCTTTATAAAACTTGACAACAATTTAAAGAAAATAAATGAAAATCAAATAACTAAAATAAGTTTTTTAACTTTTTCGATTGATTTTAAACGAATTCAGGTACAGAAATGTCCACATCTCGTAGAGTGGTGGATGTTTTGCAAATGTCTTATTAACCAATTTTGCTCTTACGTATATGTATAATGTCAATCATTCGATCTGGTGTGGCTTTTGACCAGCAGCTGAGAATAAAAGTTTAAAAATGCTTGCAACTGTACAGAGGTTCCAATGAGAAAGATCGACTATTCCCCGTATCAAATTTAGAAAATTAAAAAATTTATATCAATTTATTTCATTCAAAACTTGCTTTAATATATACCTATACATTCAAGTAAGCGATAAAAATGCTCAAAATGCACGATGATAAGTTATTAAATATCGTGTACTTCTTGTAATTATTTTTCGATCATAAGTATTTATTTTCGTTGTTTGTTTTTGGGGTGTTATGCCGTGTTGTGCTACCTCCTTCTTTAGCCGACGTTTCGGACAGCGTTGCAGTGTCCATCATCAGGGCAGATCCGGCAGATCCGTCGATCACATCGACGGATCTGCCGGATCTGCCCTGATGATGGACACTGCAACGCTGTCCGAAACGTCGGCTAAAGAAGGAGGTAGCACAACACGGCATAACACCCCAAAAACAAACAACGAAAATGCTTTTGGCCGTGAAAATCTAAAAACGTATAAGTATTTATGATTTTTCAATAATGTCTAAACAAAATAAATGTGTAAATTTTTTGTTTGGAGACCTTAAATGAATAGAAAAATTGAGGTATTTTTGACACAAAACACGTTCTCGGGTTTATTTTTTCATGATTTTAATTTAACTAAAATTAAAATTCTGAGAACTGTGTTTACTAGATTATGTATTGATTATATGATTTGAAATTTGTGTTGTTTAACAGAATCTATCGTTTGAAAATGGAACAAATCTGCCAACGACCAACGGTATAACCTTAGTATATTAAAAATAAGCTTAGTTTTTCAAAATTGAAAAAATGTGTTTACTAGATAAAATAGTTTTTGAAAACAATCTTTCAAAATCAATTTATGTTTTTTTGTAGAAAAGAGTCAATACGTCTAGAATTTGATTTAAAAGGACTAATTTCCGGTATTCTCTGGTAATATCCTCATAATATATTATTATAAAATATTTTTATTCATACCTTCTAATTGTCTCATCACGACGATCTTTTAGAAACGACACAAAATAAAATGTTCAAAAATTGTGAAGAATTAATTCACTTTAAAAAAGCTGTATTGTTAGTATTTATCAAGCGTTCTTAAATACCTGAAAGAATGTCCACCGAGAGATATCGGATCAGTAATTTCGATGGGATCACCCATTCAAATTTTCACATCGGCCCCAGAATTACACTCTGGCCTTCTCGTCTCCGCGCTTTGGAGAATTTAATTGAACCTACTCTTCCACCCACCCACTTCACCTTCCTATTTACACCACCCGATAACGCAACCCCCGATGGGGTGTAAATTTACGGTTTCTCAACGATCCCTCCCCAACCAACCCCCTAGGCTCAATTCCGTGATACTTTTTCCTAACTTAAAATTGCTGAGATAGCTAGGAGCTAGACACAAGGAATTAAATGAAAAAGGTAAAAATATTAATTTTATTAACAAATTGTTAAAGCCCTACTTATAAAGAACTTAATTGTGAGAGTGTTCTTTAAGCGACCATCTGGCGAGTGCCCGGCAAACAGCTTAATTATTGCATTTTTTTAAATACATTTTCTCTTAAATATTTGTTTTGGACTCGCTGAACCACTATTTCAGATATACCTCCTACTTTAGTTAACCTTTCGGACACCGTTACAGTATCCATCATTAGGGCAGATGTGTGTGATGATGGACTCAACACTCTGAACCCCAAAAATAAATAACGAAAATGCTTTTGGCCGTGAAAATTTAAAATCATATCCATGCAAAATTAAAAATTTTGTCAGGAAAAACGCAATAAATTCATTGTAAAAAAAAACAAAACACGAATAAAGAAGTTATTATAGGAAAAATATAAAAATATTTATTGTACAGTCATTTATTTGAGACGGAAGTTTAATTCAAACATTATTGCAAAGAGTCGAATGCATACCCAATCGGTTGTTTAAATTGCTATTTCGGATTGCAATTCAAAGTTTCAATACGTTGGATGAACAAAGTAGAGATTCGGCGATGTTTCCGCAGAGGGAACAAAATTAGGAGATGAAGCAAATGCTTGTGGTATGGCATAGTTAATGGAAGAAGTTTGGATTCCATCTCCTAAGTGCTGAGTACTTAGAAAATAGCTTTAGGAGAAAAAACCTTCCACACAGAGGGGTCTTTTAGATACAAAATTAAACGAAGTCCTAAGAAGATTATTATGTTTCAATTATAAGGATTTTATAAGATCGAATTTATAATAAAAACCGTGTACATTTTTTGTTTGTTTCTTTTTTGGGGGGTGTTATGGCGTGATGCGCTACCTCCTTCTTTAACCAACATTTCGGACAGCGTTCGGCAGGTATGATGGGCACACATCTGCCCTGATGATGGACACTGTAACGCTGTCCGAAACGTTGTCTAAAGAAGGAGAAAACGTAATACGGCATTACACCCCTTATACAAACAACGAAAATACTTTTGGCCGTGAAAATCTAAAATCATGGTCATATCTATTCGAATTCACTAAAACCTATTTTATCCATATATGTGTCTAAATGGATTCTAGAAAACTTTATTTTATTCAGTTGTGTTTTATTTTATTTTATTTAAACCCCTATATATCTTTTTAATGATATAATTCAGATAACCTTTTGTTATTAAAATGAAAAAAAAAAGAGTTGACAAAATACAGGTAACATAAAATATGAGAAAAATAATATAAGTGAAGTGAAAATAGATAATGTGCTAAAATCCTCCAAATCAACAATACTATTAATAAAAATATTTAAAATTTGTGTTTACAATAGTTTATGAAATAGTTTTAAGACGTTTGAAGTTTGCGAAGTTCAAATTATCGTCATACATGTTGTATTTGTTACCAAAACTATATAAACATTGTATCGGGGAATGCAATCTAATGTTGGAATGAGATGTATATTTATATAATATAAGTTGTTAATGTTTGTCTAGTTGTTCGTGTAGGTTCATGTAGATTTATTAAATGCGAGAGATCCTGATAAAGAGTTTAATAATTTTAATACAAAAGGTTTGTAGTCTTCAAAATATTTATTATAATAATAATAAGCCTCTTATTCTGAACTTCTATTAGGTATTTGAATATTAGACATGTTTTGTTTGTTATAATATATCCCGAAGCTCAGTTTGCCTCTTGGCATAGGCCTCCTCTAATTTCTTATTTAAAGTTGCAATATTGAGTATTTTGTTTCTTCTTGTTGTTAGAGGGTGGTGGTCTATAACTCCTGAGGGGACCAGCCGAATAGGGAGAATTCATTAACGATGAACAATTTTTGAACAGCATGGATTAAGAAAAGGTCGATCTACAGAAACCAATTTATTGGTGTTTACTGATTACGTATCAAAATCGTTGGATGAAGGCCATCAGGTAGATTGTTCATATAATGACTTTTCAAAAGCCTTCGATACTGTTAATAACGACGTCATACTCAATAAACTGGCTGTAATAGGATTCTCCATAAGATTACTCACCTTTTTTGCAAGCTATCTTGCAGACAGGAAACAACTTGTGTCTCATGGACTATTCCAGTCTATTCTAATTTTTGTACGATCGGGAGTACCCCAAGGCTCCAATTTAGGCGCATTCATTTTTTCCATATTTATTAATGATATTTCAGAAGTCATTCTGCATTACAGGATTCTTCTTTTTGCTGACGACCTAAAGCTATTCTTAGAGATACTAACCCTAGTAGACTGCAATCGACTCCAGTCAGATATTGATAGAATTATTGACTGGAATAAAGAAATCGGATTGAGTTCAATTTATCTAAATGTTTAATTTTGTCATTCACTAGGGCGTGTCATAGCTTGTATTACCGGTATACGATAGAAACCGGAAGCTTAAAACGTGTCTCCTCCATGAAGTGCCTTGGAATTGTGTTTGCTAGTAGACTGAAATTTCATGCTCATATTGAGATGGCTTGTAGCACTTCATTGAGAATGCTGAATTTTAGAGATACCCGGGTTCTCATAATTCTATTCAATTCCTTGGCTATTTATTACCCGTGGCCATCTACGACTCAGAACGGATATGCACATTAATGTTTTTAAGAGAACAAATAAATTGAATTGAATTGAATAATAATTATTTAACATTACTATTAATTATCTAAACAAATTCTAGAAAACCTTATGATAATAATTATACTGAAAACCAACATATTAATTAAATGAATCCTAACTAATAAACGACCAGATTTCCTATAAAATCAGAGCGACGGAAACGGTCTCTCCCAATTAATGTAATCCTCTCTCGGGTTCTCGACTCAGTAATTTATTTTTGTATTAATCATTTTTAATTATCTTTATCCACGAGGACTTAGTATCGCAGGGGTCTATTTTATAGGAACAATGGTCAGAAGTGATCCCCTGTGATAGTAAGCCCCTAAATAACACACAAAAATGTAATTAAACGTGATTTTTGTTCTTCCAATTGTTAACATATTATTATTTGAACTTTTAGTCGATCTAGAAACCAACAAATGGTTTCAAATTGTTGGAAAATATACTTTTGATTGTAGCTACAACTGTGCGATTTTCCATTATATTTTTTACAATTTTACAATTAAACCCGCTAAACTACTTATGCAGTTTGTCAGCAGGGACATAGAGACAACATTTTATACAATTACATGATACAATTTAAACGGTATATAAATAAATTAAACAATATTTCTTTGTTAGAACCGCTCGTATAGTTTGTAAACGCCGCCAACCTTATAGTCCTATCTTAGATATGTTCCCTTTCAATGTCCGTTCTGTTTCCTCCTCTCATATTTTATTAATCCCTAATCATGCTCGCACCCCTACCAAAACACTTAGAAATACATTGTACTCACCCACTGTTTTGTAATTGTCATTATATTATGTTTGCCCTGAGGGACGGTCGTTCCGAAACCGGTCGGCGTTTATAAAATATATAAATGGTTTGAACAAAGACATAATGCTTCATTTATGTTGGGAAATAGTTAAGTCTGACTGGACTTCCTTTAGCTGTACGAATATTATACAATTATTACTCATAAGCATTAAAAAATAATCTCAAGTTGCTTCATAAGCAAATACTAAACAATATAAAAATCCATCCATGCGTGGCACAATTAAAATCATGCTTAACCTTAAAAACATTTGAAAACATCATTATTACGTCTCAAGCAAAACCCTTCAAGTAACAGATATCCCGAGGAGCAGATATTTGTAACAATTATTCCCAAGAATGTAATAACGTGATTATTCCGGGCAATACATATTAAGGAACATAATAGAGTGAGAAGATGAGAAGGTATTAGTTATTGAAGCCTCCAGGCGAACCTCTAATTGAATGGTAGTACGCCGGTTCGACGCCAACCGTAATAAATTAATATCAAATATTAGGGAAACGTTTTCTAGGGGTAGGTCAACCAGAAGAAGCCTGATGAGGCACATACCCGACTAATAATTAATTGAGTTGTTGGGAGATCTTCTAACGGACTTGAAATGATTGGGCAGCCGCTGTGGTTGAGTGGCTAACAACTCAGATCTAAACGTGCATAAATATACAACTTCTTTTTATGTAAAAATCTATAACAATAAATTTGTATTTTTAATTTATTCTAAAATACTACTAAACATACTCTTGCACTCCCTAATGCAAAAAATATAATGATATTCGCATTAAGGGGTGAAATTGGAAAATGACAGTGAAGATTACCTTCTTAAGACCGATTGACCAGCGGCTGAAAATTAAAGTTACAAAATTCTTGTAACTGTACAGGGAGGTTCCGATGAGAAAGATCGATTATTCTCCGTGTCACATTTTTTAAACTAAAAATTTGATATCGATTTATTTAATTCAAAACTTGCTTCAAAACCTCCATTCAAGAAAGCAATAAAAATGCTCGAAACTGATAAATGATGATAAATTATTTAATATCGTGTACTTCTTGTAAGTATTTTTTGATCATAAGTATTTATGATTTTTCAATAATGTCTAAACAAAATAAGTGTGTAAAAAACTCTGAAATATTTTAGTTTGTAATACATAAAATCAATAGAAAAACTGAGGTATTTTCGTCACAAAACACGTTCTCGGATTTATTTTTCTATGATTTTAATTTAACTAAATTTTAAATTTTGAAAACTGTGTTGACTAGACTATGTATTGATTTATTTGGTTGTATGATTATATGATTTAAAATTTGTTTTGCTTAATAGAATCTATTGTTTGAAAATTGAACAAACCTGCCAACAACCAACGGTATAACGTTACTATATTAAAAATACACTTAGTTTTTTTAAATCAATAGAAAAACGGAGGTATTTTCGTCACAATACACGTTCTCGGATTTATTTTTTAATGATTTTAATTGAACTTTAACTAAAATTCTGAAAAGTGTGCTTACTAGATTAAGTATTGATTTATTTTGCTGTGATTATATGATTTGAAATTTGTGTTGTATAATACAATATTTCGTTTTAAAATTTAACAAATCTGCCTTCGACCAACGGTATAACCTTAGTATATTAAAAATGAACTTAGTTTTTCAAAATTTAAAAACTTCGTTTACCAGATAAAATGAAAATCTTTCAAAAGCATTTTATTTATTTTTTGTAAAAAAGAGTCAACACGTCTAGAATTTGATTTAAATATAACACATTTCCGGTATTGTCTCGTTATACACACTTAACGATGATTGGCAATAGCATTAAATTGAATTATTCATATCTTGTTTATAATGCTACCTAACCAATAAAATCAACGTAAAAAATACAAATAGATAAATACTAACCGTCCTCTAATGGTGTCCAACAATATATTAAAATTATACGATAAACCCCCTTCCTAGTATATATATGAGTTTTAAATTTTTATCAAACTGATAAACGACTGTTACCATGCATTAATTGATGTTTATCAGTTGTGTTGAACTTAAAATACGTTTATTGGTAACTTCCTGATTGAAAAACAAAAAGCAAGCATGTGAAGTCAAGTGAAAACCAAAACTGTTTTTATAAATTAAATAATAATATTATTGAATATATGTTGTGTCCTCGAATCACACGTAGTTTCAGATGATTTGGATAGATGCCGTTAGCCTTAGAGCTTATGTCAAGTTCCGTCAGATGTCCAGTTATAAGAGATACACCCGAGCAGTACAGCCCGGTCGACAATCGCAATCAAACTCAGATTTAGTTCCAAGACAGAGACCGAGAAGCATAATTTATTTTAAACATGTAAAGATAAATAAAAAGTCAGATTGTACAAGGACCTATTCATTCTTGAAGAGCCCCAACACAGTTACTAATGTCTTACTGGGGATAAGGCAGACATAACAATAATAATATCTAAATACATAAAATAAATAAATAGTTCTATAAATTATGCTTAATAACAATAAATCGATTAATAGCAAAAGTATAATATATACTAAATTAAATAAATATACGTCACGGCCAACTATGTATGAGGGTACAGACAACGAACTATGAACGTCACGCTGTGATCTCTGAGTCCCGCTTTCCCATCTCAGGTGCGTCTCTCAAAGTCATATGAAAAGAAAACACACAAGCCCCGCAATAATAAAGCAGACTTTTTTTCAGAGTTACATAATGCCGAGAGGGCTATATTATGCCTTTTCTGATGACGTCGGATATTTCCGCAAAAAACACATTTCATTCCCACCCCGAGTTCGCGAATTCTCATCATTTCAGCTTTATTTTAAATCCACGTGTTTTTCGGAGATTAGTTTTTACCTGATGCTTTTTAAAAAGCTTTTTATAGCCACGGAGAAAAATAGATCCTTGAATGAAAGTTGACATAATCTTGAGTGTTTATTTATTTACTCCATAAAAAAAGTAATATTAAAAACGTTTTTCAGAGATTATTCCAGTAAATTTATTTTTTCGTCAAAACTTGTCAATGGAATGAGCTACTTTGATTGTAGTATATTTGGAAGGCGGGTTTGGGTACCGCCATCCCTGGAACCATTTATTGAATAACCACCACCTCTGCCATAGGTCACCTCAAGTGGTTCGTTTAGTGACTTAGCAGGGGTGCCCGGCTTCACAGGGGAGGTTAGTCTTGATGGATGGATCAGCCCACCATTTGGAATTATTTTCCTTTGCGCCTCCTGTGTGGGGCTAATGAAAAAAAAAATTATTATAGGTATTTTTGTACGCAGCATTTTTACAAAAAACCGGTTAAGGTAACCGGGAATAATAATGGAAGCAAATTGTAACAGACGTCTGGTCGTTACAAGACTGTAAATGTGTAATAGTTGCTGCCGGCTCTCGTGCACTTCTTTTGCTGATGATGATGATAGTGGTTGCGTAGATTTCTTCGCTGGCCTCCGTGCATCCAGTACTGTGAGAGGTACCGGATGTGCCTAGGTTCCTGGCCGAGCCTGGCGCCTGGCGGTGTCCAAGAGCTGGGCCGACTTTTCTTGAGGAGGTAGGCACCAGGTGGTAGTCAGGCAGGACTTCGGCGAAGGGCAGCGGGCTGATGAGGTTATTTCAAGGGGTTTTGAAATAAAAGACTTGTTTGAAAGCAAGTGGTGAACTGATTTATTATTTTTAAAATCGCTCTTTATATCCTGTTTGTCGGACCGGGGAGCGTTACCGGCCGGTGTACAGGAAAAAGTGGAGGGAAAAGGTCGCCTCGGCACGAGAGTATATAAGCGGACGGAAACTGTTGCCAACTCATTTTGCCAGATCCGTCCACGAAAGTGGTCGATTGAATTGGTTTTCTATAATTAATTCTGTGGGTCACACAGTATACAATTACAAGTAGTTATTTGTGTGATTGATGATATTATACATGAGGCTACAACTAGATTTTTGTTTTTTCACAATAAAAATGGTTTTTAGAAATATTTTGGTTTACGTGATAATTATTTGTCGTAATTTGGCCTTCAGACGGACAGATTACGTTTCAAGGCGTAAATCATATTTTTCCAAGGTCCCCCGTAGGATAGCGTAATAAAATCTGTTTAGTTTATTACCCTACGAGGTCTCTGGATTTTTAAAATCGGAAAAACATAAAAATATTATTGAAAACACATAATTACGTAAATATCAGTTATTTTAACTTCCCAGTAACAGCGTATGCAAAATAGCTTTTATTTTTGCTGTACTGGAAAGATGTACATTTTACACACAAATAATAGTTTACAATTTACATGTAGATATAAATCTAATTAGATTAAAATGAGAAACAATGATTAAAATTATAGATTCCTATGGGAAAATGATTTATCGTCGGCGGCACGGTACTGAAGCATTGATAGGTCAGAAATTCTGGGTGAATTTCTCAGAAATGCCATAAAAAATGATGCAAAAAATGCGATCGGTTGGAGGATGCAGCCGACGATAAAAATATGATAATAAAGAATTCGAGGGTGTGCACACGTCGGTTACACTCCCCCCGTACAGCAGTGCTGTACCTAGTCAGCGAGACGTGTTCGCACACGACGCTGGACAGGTGGTTGAGAAGAGGCTGCGGTGGTAGGCGGGGCCGGCAGGATCACAGCGAGCTTCACCGAAGGTTGCACGTAGACACCGGTGCTCGTCTGGATTCGGGCGGTCTTCACTTGGCCGTCGGCAGCTGTGGTGGCGTCTAGGACTCAACCGCGTGGCCAGCTATTGCGGGGCATTGCGGGGTCCATGATTACTAGGTCATCCTTCTTGATAAGGGCAACGTACTCCCCCCGTTTTACGGGGTGAAATTTGTTGGCTGTAGGGCAGGGTTTGCTTGCTGCGCTGATGAAGAGTACCCCTTCTTTGTAAGTGGCTGATGAGGAGGAACACTGCTTTCTCAGTGGTACTGCTGCGGCGGGGCTGGTTCTCTGCGCCGATGAGGAGGAACACTGCTTTGTCAGTGGCACTGCTGCGGCGGGCTGGCTCTCTGTGCTGATGAGGAGTATCACCTTTTTGTCAGTGGTACTGCTGCGGCGGGCTGGCTCTCTGCGCTGATGAGGAGTACCACCTTTTTGTAAGTGGTACTGCTGGGACAGGGCTGGCTCTCTGCGCCGATGAGGAGGACCACTGCTTTGTCAGTGGTACTGCTGCAGCGGGCTGGCTCTCTGCGCTGTTGTGGAGTACCACTGCTTTGTCAGTGGCACTGCTGCGGTGGGCTGGCTCTCTGCGCCGATGCGGAGGACCACTGCTTTGTCAGTGGTACTGCTGCGGCGGGGCTGGCTCTCTGCGCTGATGAGGAGTACCACTGCTTTGTCAGTGGCACTGCTGCGGCGGGGCCTGGAGAGTGGTTATAGGGAGAAAATCACCTGCCACCTTGCATTGGCAGCTAGGAAAAACATTTCTTTTATATCGGCGGGGAGAGCTATTTTTCTTTCTCAAAATGCATTTTCTTAAGGTGTGCACCTTGGTTTCGAAACCAAGGTGCATACCTCTGGATCCCCAGAGGTAATGGACCTGATGAGCCATGCCACATCCGTTGTTGGACTGGTGTCTCATGCTTTTTCTTGAGGTATGCACCTTGGTTTCGAAACCAAGGTGCTTACCTCTGGATCTCCAGAGGTAATGGGCCTGGTAGCTCCATCCCGCTTTGCGGGAGGCTCTGCAACTGTGGGCCCGTTGGGCCAGGCCGCATCCATTGTTTAACTGGTAGCTCCATCCCGCTTTGCGGGAGGCTCTGCAACTGTGGGCCCGTTGGGCCAGGCCGCATCCATTGTTTAACCGGTAGCTCCATCCCGCTTTGCGGGAGGCTCTGCAACTGTGGGCCATTTGGGCCAGGCCGCATCCCTTGTTGTGGTTGTCCAAACAGGTAGCTCCATCCCGCTTTGCGGGAGGCTCTGCAACTGTGGGCCATTTGGGCCAGGCCGCATCCCTTGTTGTGGTTGTCCAAACAGGTAGCTCCATCCCGCTTTGCGGGAGGCTCTGCAACTGTGGGCCATTTGGGCCAGGCCGCATCCCTTGTTGTGGTTGTCCAAACAGGTAGCTCCATCCCGCTTTGCGGGAGGCACTGCAACTGTGGGCCATTTGGGCCAGGCCGCATCCCTTGTTGTGGTTGTCCAAACAGGTAGCTCCATCCCGCTTTGCGGGAGGCTCTGCAACTGTGGGCCATTTGGGCCAGGCCGCATCCCTTGTTGTGGTTGTCCAAACTGGTAGCTCCATCCCGCTTTGCGGGAGGCTCTGCAACTGTGGGCCATTTGGGCCAGGCCGCATCCCTTGTTGTGGTTGTCCAAACAGGTAGCTCCATCCCGCTTTGCGGGAGGCTCTGCAACTGTGGGCCATTTGGGCCAGGCCGCATCCCTTGTTGTGGTTGTCCAAACAGGTAGCTCCATCCCGCTTTGCGGGAGGCACTGCAACTGTGGGCCATTTGGGCCAGGCCGCATCCCTTGTTGTGGTTGTCCAAACTGGTAGCTCCATCCCGCTTTGCGGGAGGCTCTGCAACTGTGGGCCATTTGGGCCAGGCCGCATCCATTGTTTACCTGGTAGCTCCATGAAGGTACCAAGGTTCTACTTGATTAATACAATAATCTGAGTTACCGGTTAGCTTCAGGACTATCAGCTCCTCTCGGAGTACGGGACCAGTTCGGGCAGGATCTGCTGCTGGTTGAGGGACTGCCATCTATTGTTGTCGTCCGTGACGGCGCCAAGGTTCTCCTTGGCCTGGATCTGAGTGGCCGGCTTGCTTCAGGACTGGCAGCTCCTCCCGTAGTACGGTTGTATTTACGGTTGTATTATAGTTGTGGTTGTCCAAGAAGGTACCAAGGTTCTACTTGATTAATACAATAATCTGAGTTACCGGTTAGCTTCAGGACTATCAGCTCCTCTCGGAGTACGGGACCAGGTCGGGCAGGATCTGCTGCTGGTTGAGGGGCTGCCATCCATTGTTGTCGTCCGTGACGGCGCCAAGGTTCTCCTTGGCCTGGATCTGAGTGGCCGGCTTGCTTCAGGACTGGCAGCTCCTCCCGTAGTACGGGACCAGGTCGGACAGGCTCTGCTGCTGCTGATGGTTGAAGAGCTGCCATCAGCCTCCCAATTTGTCAGCCTTGGCTGCGAAGGTGATTCGTACCTCTGGTACATCAGAGTTACAGGTCCAGTGGGCACATCTCATACGGCATCTCGGTACCTCTGGTCGAGCAGAGGTGCGGGCGGTACGGGGCCAAAGAGTCCGGGGTGCATCAAGGTTGAGCCCCCCTGGTTGGAGGAAGGAACCGATGGCGGCGGGCCTCCTGGACCTAGCTGCGCCAGTGATGCCAAACTCTGGTCCACCAGAGGTACAGCTCCAGCAGGCACATCTTGTACGGCTTGGTACCTCTGGTCAGGCAGAGGTGTGGGCGGTACGGGGCCAAAGGGGGTCCGAGCTGCATCAAGGTTAGGCCCCTTGCATGTAGGAAGGGGCTGATGGCGGCGGGCCGCCTGGCCCTGGCTGCGCCGGTGATGCGTACCTCTGGTCCACTAGGCACCTCTCGTACCGCTTGGTACCTCTGGTCAGGCAGAGGTGTGGTCGGTACGGGGCCAAAGGGTCCGGGCTACATCAAGGTTGGGCCCCCTTGCATGTAGGAAGGGGCCGATAGCGGCGGGCCTCCTGGCCCTGGCTGCGCCGGTGATGCGTACCTCTGGTCCACCAGAGGTACGGGTGCAGCAGGCACATCTCGCACGGCTTGGTACCTCTGGTCAGGCAGAGGTGTGGGCGGTACGGGGCCAAAGGGTCCGGGCTACATCAAGGTTGGGCCCCCTTGCATGTAGGAAGGGGCCGATAGCGGCGGGCCTCCTGGCCCTGGCTGCGCCGGTGATGCGTACCTCTGGTCCACCAGAGGTACGGGTGCAGCAGGCACATCTCGTACGGCTTGGTACCTCTGGTCAGGCAGAGGTGTGGGCGGTACGGGGCCAAGGGGTCCGGGCTGCATCAAGGTTGGGCCCCCTTGCATGTAGGAAGGGGCCGATAGCGGTGGGCCTCCTGGCCCTGGCTGCGCCGGTGATGCGTACGTCTGGTCCACCAGAGGTATGGGTGCAGCAGGCACATCTCGTACGGCTTGGTACCTCTGGTCAGGCAGAGGTGTGGGCGGTACGGGGCCAAGGGGTCCGGGCTGCATCAAGGTTGGGCCCCCTTGCATGTAGGAAGGGGCCGATAGCGGCGGGCCTCCTGGCCCTGGCTGCGCCGGTGATGCGTACCTCTGGTCCACCAGAGGTACGGGTGCAGCAGGCACATCTCGCACGGCTTGGTACCTCTGATCAGGCAGAGGTGTGGGCGGTACGGGGCCAAAGAGTTCGGGCTGCATCAAGGTTGGGCCCCCTTGCATGTAGGAAGGGGCCGATAGCGGCGGGCCTCCTGGCCCTGGCTGCGCCGGTGATGCGTACCTCTGGTTTACCAGATGTACGGGTGCAGCAGGCACATCTCGTACGGCTTGGTACCTCTGGTCAGGTAGAGATGTGGGCGGTACGGGGCCAGAGGGTCCGGGCTGCATCAAGGTTGGGCCCCCTTGCATGTAGGAAGGGGCCGATGGCGGCGGGCCGCCTGGGCCTGGCTGCGCCGGTGATGCGTACCTCTGGTCCACTAGGCACCTCTCGTACCGCTTAGTACCTCTGGTCAGGCCGAGGTGTGGTCGGTACGGGGCCAAAGGGTCCGGGCTACATCAAGGTTGGGCCCCCTTGCATGTAGGAAGGGGCCGATGGCGGCGGGTCTCCTGGCCCTGGCTGCGCCGGTGATGCGTACCTCTGGACCACCAGCTTGATACCTCTGGTCAGGCAGAGGTGTGGGCGGTACGGGGCCAGACGGTCCAGGCTGCATCCATGTTGGCACCTCCCAGGGTGCAGGAGGCGGATGGGAATGCTCTGCAACTGCTGGTGGCTGAAGAGCTGCCATCAGCCTCTTAACTTGGCTGCGAAGCTTCTGTCGCAGCTGCGGCACCGTGTCCTCTGTGAAGGTTGGTGACTGTTCGCCGTGACTCTCTTCTGCAGAGCCCGCCATCTCCGAAGTGGTGCTGGGCGTGGGTGTGACGTCAGACGCGGCTTCAGGTGCGGCGTCAGGCGCAATGATGGCCCGCGATCCAGTATTCGGAGGAGTGGACGGCCCAGCAGTGGTGGCGGTGACCCATCATCTTGGGTAGTTTTCTTCGATCTGATCGAAAGTGGTAACATCCTGGCAGAAGGTGTGCAGCTATCCGGCTCGAAGGACCACTTGTAACAGACGTCTGGTCGTTACAAGACTGTAAATGTGTAATAGTTGCTGCCGGCTCTCGTGCACTTCTTTTGCTGATGATGATGATAGTGGTTGCGTAGATTTCTTCGCTGGCCTCCGTGCATCCAGTACTGTGAGAGGTACCGGATGTGCCTAGGTTCCTGGCCGAGCCTGGCGCCTGGCGGTGTCCAAGAGCTGGGCCGACTTTTCTTGAGGAGGTAGGCACCAGGTGGTAGTCAGGCAGGACTTCGGCGAAGGGCAGCGGGCTGATGAGGTTATTTCAAGGGGTTTTGAAATAAAAGACTTGTTTGAAAGCAAGTGGTGAACTGATTTATTATTTTTAAAATCGCTCTTTATATCCTGTTTGTCGGACCGGGGAGCGTTACCGGCCGGTGTACAGGAAAAAGTGGAGGGAAAAGGTCGCCACGGCACGAGAGTATATAAGCGGACGGAAACTGTTGCCAACTCATTTTGCCAGATCCGTCCACGAAAGTGGTCGATTGAATTGGTTTTCTATAATTAATTCTGTGGGTCACACAGTATACAATTACAAGTAGTTATTTGTGTGATTACACAAATAGATCGATTATTTTTATTCATGATGGTTAAAAGCTACAAAAAAAAAAAAACCTCCCTATATTTATGGTGCTCTTTATGAAATGCCAGTGTTTAGAGATGTTATATTCTACAATGAAAAAATCTCTAATATTAATAAAAATAAATCTCTAACAAAGAATCATTCGAATAAAACTGTAATGAAAAGTGACATGAAACATCGTAAACGCGTTCAATACCCTTGCCATGTCATCAAACGCGACAAGTGAGAGTAACGGCCGATTGCTCCAAACGAAGTGCAGATAGTTCGATCAGCCGGGGCATAAATGTGACTTTTATTGTTCACTCTTTCTGCAATGTCGATTCACAATCCATCTTATGTAGGCAAAGTCGAAGCCAAAAGTATTTCAGCGTTTGTTTTTGGGTTGTTATGCTCTACCTCCTTCTTTAGCCAACGTTTCATCTGACATCTTAATAACGAATTATAACACATTTGAGGTAAAAATTAAGAAAAACGATATATAAAATACTTTGGTCTAGTAAATGTGTGAATGCAGATTGTACTGGACGCTCACGCCAGTAGCATTGACTGTAAAATGCCGGCTTCTTCTTCAAGGTACCTTGGGTAAGGATTTGCAAAATGAAACGCAGACTTCACGAATGTCACAGTCAGTTACATGACTTAGTCAGTTACATCTCTTTTTATTAGCCTAAAAAGTATACAGTGCTACACGTGTTAATATGATAATTATTTCTTATCCAGAAAGGAATGCATGGGATTCTGGATTAAACAATACATGCATTATAGTCCGCAAATTGAACTGATAAGCTCCCACGGTTTGTCGTGAGAGTAATTCAACCTTGCAAAAGCAATATGACACGTGTACAGTCATAAAAATCTTATCAATAAGATTCATCGTAGAAATGGGCGACGGTACATCCATATGCTGTCCGATACACAGATAATGCGTGCTTTTCGTTTTATCGTGAAGGAACTTGTCTGTAACCTGAAGGTGTAACTATGTGTCTTAATTGTGTTAAGTAGTGGAATGATGTGAGTGCGCTTTATTAACTTACTAGTAATGCTCTTCTTAAATGACTTCACACGGAGAAAAATATTATTATAAAATACGATAATTTTATTCGTAAAAACGGTTAAAAACGGGACTGAAGTTCTTACGAACAAATTAACAGTGTTTCAATGTTTATTGGCGGGAAAGTGTAAGAATAAACATTTTATTTTTTTTATTTTTTATTATTTAATAAATTTTTACAAGTTACAGTTTTTGACATTTTTTTAACTACCATACTAGGCTACTGCCCGTGTTGTGGTAGTCATACATAATGAATATATGAACTAAAAATACTTTTTTACAGAAGCAGATAATAAAAACTAGGTAATAAATAATGAGAAATAAGAATGCAGAAAAGAAAAAAAAGATATTTAAAGATAAATAAAAGTAAATACAAATATTAAAATAATAGTGAGCTGAAAAATAAAGAGAGATAAATATTTTAAAGAAAGAAATAGAAATTAAAAATAATAAACATTAAGATTATAAAACAAATAAAATTATATATTATATTGTTTTGAACGCAGGTTAAATTGTGGTAGATATAATCTACAAGACGATTATGTTTATGGTCACATTCAATTTCAGTGATGTGAAACAAGTTGGAATAAAGCTGTGACAGGATAAATTTTATAATTTTTTGTTTTGTTTTTAAAAGTGTTACATTGAAACCCTGTTAATTTGTTCGTAAGAACTTCATTCCCGTTTTTAACAGTTTTTACGAATAAAATTATCGTATTTTAGAATAACATTTTTCTCCGTGCAAGGAGTCAAAAAATATATCGATAGTTGAGTTGGGACAGAGATTACCGAATATTTATCTCTTTTATTGAATACGATTGATAAAATGGCAATGTGTTATAATTCATTTCACAATTGAAAAAAGTGTGACAATATCTCACTGACATTACAGAAAAAATAATTATTCATGAATAGCGTTTTATAGCCTCATTTATTCTTGGAAGTAATCACGAAATACTTATTCTTTGGGTTTTCTTTGGTATGCAGCTGACACTGACAAAGACTTATGGAAAACAATTGCCATAAAATGATACAGCGCACAATGAAAACAGTTTCAGTTTAGCGAGTTCTCCAGAGAAGTCACAATAAATCATCGCGGCGAGAAGGGATTTATAAGCCGTGAGAATGTAGAATGGAAATGTGCGACGTACGATGTATCTACGCGTGCAAAGCCGGGTGGCGTCGGTCTGGTAAATGTGTGAAGGCAGATAATGTGTGCTTTTCGTTTTATCGTGAAGGAACTTGTCTTAGAGATAACACAGTAAGCGGGTCGTAAATTTTAAATATTGTGGTTTTAAGCGGAATATTTCATTCTTAAAATAAAACTATACAATATTTGCGAAATAAGCGAATATTAACTTCTTCTTCTTCTTCTTCCCGTGCCCTGTCCGTTCAACGGAAGTTGTACATCATGTTGGCTATACGGACTTTGTTTACGTCTTTGTCTCAGGTTTTGTCCAGCCACGATGTTCTTCTTCTTCCAGGGCCCCGTCTTCCGACAATCTTGCCCTTCATTATGAGATGCAAGATCTCGTACCTACTTACTTTAAGTATAATATAAAGAAATATATTTAAAAAAACTATTTAAAGTACAGAAAGACACAAGACTGGTTGCTATAGAAATGAAATCACTGAGACGTGTGTGTGGTAAAACCTTATGTGATCGTACGAGAAATGTGGAGATTCTCAAATAATACTAGGCTGATATAAGTGTAATGAGAATAGGTGTTTAGTGTTGAAATAACTTTTGGATATTAATCCATTATACCCATGTTCCTTACCAAATATTCCTTCCTTGTGATTCCCTTCCTTTCACATCAAGGCCCTTACCCAAGAAGCAAAAGAAGATGATTTAAAACACTTGAAAAAAGAACACTTTTGGACTTCCTTGTTTTGAATAAAAACATTCAGTTGTCATCTTGAAAATTTCGACTAAGCTTGTACAAGCATTTCGCAAATCTCGCAAATAACAATAATATAAATATATTATAATTGTCGTGAAGACCATCGGGTCATCATCATTGGAAAGTGATCGTGAAAGAAAAGCTGGGAGCTGTCACCTCATCATCAAGGTAAGGGCCATTCCTATCGTTTCCTTCCCCTCTTGTCGATTTAAAAACACAATCTTATACACTCGTAATTTCGCCACATAATTTAGTTTTACAGTCCACACGGTGTCATCGGACACTTAACAATAGGATTAGATGGTTTGGGCATGTAGAGTAATTTGAACCAAGAAAGTAGAATAAGGAGAATATATAACACAAATGTGAATGGTTGAAAACGTCGGGGACACCCATGGAAGATATGGCACTATCAAGTGAATCAAACACTTGAGACGGGCTATGTCAAGAGTCAGAATAACAAAATAGTATATAGAGACGACGAATGTGTGTATAGAGCTGTTTAGCTGTCAATCTCCTATTCCTACCCTTGCGGGGAAATAACGTGTCGATTAGTACATAAAAAATTAAACTTTAACAAGATTTTTAAACTTGCTGTGTTAGAAATATCAAATCCTTGCTGGGAATCGTGTCTGTCTGTGAATTTGTTAGTTAGGTACGTTTTGGTTCCGGTTGAAGATGGTGACCGTATTGTATACTGTATTTCTATCCAGCAGTTCGCATGATCATGGTATCTACAGCGAGATGTTAAATCCTACCCACCCTTTATACCTTTTTCTACCCAGGACTTCTTCTCCTTCCTTTCCCTAAAAATACCATCCACACATCATTCCCAAGGTCACACAAACGCTGAAGGATTTTTTTAAGCACGGCTTCCTATTGTAACAAAAACCTACTTTAGTATAATAATTATTCTTCTTGTGGTCTCATTAGACTGAATGAAAGTCAATAGCACAGGTCCCAAGGTGGGAAATACCGCCTAATGCGAGAAGTTAGGACCACATCATTTATTGGTGCTGGCTTCGGTCCAATAGAATATACTAGCTGCTTCCTATCTGGCATCTGGTTAGGAGGCATATAAGTCTGAAAAAACTAGGTAGGTGTGTCTTACTACAATCAGCCAACAAACTGTTTTCAAAGTTTATTTTCTGCCTCTAACGGAAGAGGTGAGCTGCTTTTCGTAATGCTTTCGTTTTGATCGCTGATTGAAGATTAAGGGATGGATGTAATTTATTATAGCAAATAACAATTTATATATTATTGAACAGTATGTATTTCTTCTGCTCCACACTTCAGATTATGTGTTTTTTTAACATTAACTTGTTTTTAACAAAATATCTACCAGGAGCACAGACATTCGATTTGGTGTTTTCATATAAGTATTGTTAAACATTTCTTACAGTTTTTTTTAATATGATTTATACGGCCAAAAGCATTATAGAGATTTATTTTTGGGTTATTATGCCGTTGTTGTTCTACCTCCTTCTATATAGTTTTGTGATTGTTAACAAAAAATTATAGTGATTTATTTTTGGATTATTATGCCATGTTTACCCAAAGTATCGGACGGCGTTAGAGTATCCATCATTAAAAATCACAAAACGAGGAAACATTTGGTTTTATTTTATTTTTCTTTCTTTTTTCTCCGGTCTGTGTATATTACAGCAAATTTGTTTCAAACATGAAAAGATGCAGATTACAACCGTTATATAGAATATAACCGTTTCATATGGTGCCTCTTTAAAAAGCATTAACCTTTCCCCCAAAGGACAGGCTTAACCTGTCAACCCTTCAGACTTCTAATCTAGGGTTATGGGAAGAAATGAAAAGTGCAGAATCACCTTGGCTAACTGCAAGTTCACGTGAATTTCATTAATACCTGAGTCTTTCAGGCTGCATTAGTGATTCCCTTTGTCCCTTGACTTCAATGTGAAATGAACATTTCTTCGCATACAGATGGGATATTAAAAGCTCTGTAAAATTGAAAGCCCGACCTCAACTAATGCGGGCACCTTTTCTGGGCAGTTAAAAGCTCAAGTGAGCTTCCTGTATTCTTCAAATTAAATAAAAAAAGCTTTTAAAAAATTTACATATTCAAGCACTTTTTACTGGCTTTATGTTATCTTATGGATTGGGCAAAAACAAACAATATTTTCTGTTTAAATCTAATGTTTAGGTACCTAAACATACTTAGAGGTTCATACAGGCAAGACAATGCAAGCATCTAAGCGTAATTATTCATAGGCACATACATAGGTCTTCGTATGTTGGTCGCAGTGGCGATTTGCGGGATTGAAAAGTGGGAGGCACAAACGGATTTTTAAAGAAAACATTATGTATACCTTCTTCTTCTTCTTCTATGGCGCTACAGCCCATATCGAGTTTTGGCCTCTTACACCTGCCTATATCTAGAAATACAAAACGATGGGGACTATTACCTACCTCAAACTATGATAAAAATAATTTGCAAACACAATATAGACCATTAACTGAAAATTTATTCTAATATATTAATCAAAACAGCCGTTCTCCGTAAGTACCTACTATCGCGTACACTCAATAATCACAAAACCAGCGAGCTAGAGATAATCGTAAATGATTGGTTCTACTTCAAGTGATTGTGTTTTGAGGCGGGCCTCAAACTAAGCAATGCCTGACCGCGCAACGGCCACGGTGCATTTCAATTCCATGTGACTTCCCCACTCCCCTACGCCTACATGAAGTCAGCGGCTCTCGGAGGCGGGCCTTATCTCTGCCTCACTAGCGAATTATTGTACCGTGTTGCACCGGTGTGATGAGTTACATATTGCAAAACAACCAGTCCTAGTGAAATTCGAAAATAAACATAGTAATAATTAAATTTATGTAACTTTAAGGCTTACATAATCTTTAAAATGCTAACTTTTAAATTAAAGTTGTACTAGGTAGATTTTGTATGCTTGGATACTTGAATTTTTCTAATTTTTTGAGAGGCACAGACTCCTTTTTCTTATTGAATAAACCGCCATTGGTAGATTAAGTTTTGGTGGCTTTGAAAAAATATTAAAATAAAGTAAACGATTTAAAAACATATTTTAGTATTTCTATTTGTTGAAATCAATACACCGCCTTGTAAATGAAAACTGTTTTTTAATACCTCGTTCTTTTTAATTACTGGAATCAAAAAAATCCTTCAGTGCTCTGGCATTTTAGTATTTAAAACACCAGAAAACTCACTCACCTGGAAATGAACTCTGTATTTTTCTAAAGCCTTACATTCAGGGTAGAATAATAGAATTCTGATTTGGAAATCGCTGTAGCGATATTTACGAAGGCAGCCAGATGAATGAAGATGCGCTGAATTGTACCAACTTGTTCATACGTGAAGACTGTATCGCTGACCAAGAGATTATTTTCTTCCTAAATATAGCATTTCTTTTCCGGTAGAGTAAGTAGCTAACTAGCGATTCATTTTATCGTTAATTCGTTATTATTATATATGTTACCGGAAATGTATGAAATCTATGAATTGTATACAACTCCTAGGAAATGTATACAATTCCGAAGCTATTTAGGAAATGTATAAAATAATGTTTTAAAAATTAATCAATACATACATATCCCGGGCAATGTATACATTTCCTAGGAATTGTATATAATTCCAATATCGTATTAGGAAATGTATAAAAACAACGCTTTTTGTAATAAAACAAGTTGTTTTATTTGTTATATTCTTATAAAGTTAAACTTTCATTTGGTAAGTAATCAGTCTAATATTTAAGTAATTAACATGGTTTGTGATACAAAAAAGAGCTCACATCAAGGCAAGAAATACATCCAAGTTTTCAAGTAGTTTAGCGGCTATGCTAGGTTTGTGTAACATGTTTTGTGATACAAAAGAAAGTGCCCCTATATAGTTATATTATTCTTAAAAGTTTTACATTTCCGATTGCTATTTAGGAAATGTATAGATTTCCTACAAAATGTGTCTAATAATTTATTTAACACATTTCCGGGTGATTTTAGGAACTATTTACATTTCCTAGGAATTGAATACAATGACGGAGTACATACATTTCCGTTAACATATACATACCAGTGTTGTCATTTACGTAATGGCCGTATTGCATTATTACATTCACTTGTAAAAAAATAAGACAATTTACTGACTGCATTTTTATTAAAAAAAAATCATAATATGCTCCTAACCACTCATTCATTGTCTGAGCAATATTCACATTAAAGTTCCTAATAGATGTAATTTAAGGAGTCATAATGTATTCCATCTTAAAATAATTCATAGCATTATTGAATACTTCAATCCACTGTCTCGAATGTATAGTCTGTACAATATTATCGAATGTGACCGTAAGGATATCTTCGCAAACAATCTCACTACTTTAAAAACCAAAATAACAATTTTCTACCATGATGTCTCATGGAGAACAGTTATATAATTGCTTTATTGATATGTTTTTTCTTTCTTGGAAATATACACTTACTTTGTTTAATATTTCATTTTGATTATTAATATTTCTGTTTTTTTTTTCACTACTAGAATCTCAGCTTTTTAGTAACAACCAAAACTTGATTACGCATGCTGTGAACATTTTTAGTTGGTTATAAAAAGTACATTGTAAAATACGCAACGATTATTGTTAAAACCCCACAAATATTTTCAAACTCAGCTTTCAGGTATCTATACAACCCATTATTTATCAGTACCTACCAGCAGGAGGAACAACTTTTCAGGGGTAGAGGTTTAAGCTCTCTGAACTATCCATTCACGAGACAACAGATACAAAATTTAATTGTTTTCCTATGTCGGCCCTATTTACCCTCCTTGTATTAGATATTGGAAGAGATAAATTTGTACCAAAATACAGGATGATGGAACACATATTTTTAAAAAAATCCGATTTTTTTTTTAGGTGATCAATTATTTTTATCAGGCAAAAAAAAACTTCTCGAATAATTTATTTATTTGTATTTTTTTTAATTAGGTTCTTAGTCGCCTACGTCATAATCATTATATAATCTCATTATCGCCTCGGTGTAAGTCCATCATTTAGAATTGAAAAGTTGCTTGAAATGGCTTTATCCGTGTTGGTGAGTAGATCTGCATAACTAGGTACTTCTCCAGCTATATCTTCCCTATCTCCTTCTCCTCCCCACTTACCTTCTGCCTCACAGCATACCACATTTGGGATGCCATAGTCTAAGTGGCGTCAGGCGGTTGGGAGCAGTTGGTACCCTTTATTCACTTTAAAAAATATTGTTTTTATTTTTTTCTAATTTTATTTCTTTTGGTAATTCGCCAAATATCCGAACTAATCCGTACATCATTGACTTTTCACTCTGATTTATTATTCTTAAGGGGAGTCTTATTTCATATCTTTTCCTCCTCTTAAGTGTGTTTTTATATGTAATTCTATGTGCTCAACCTGAAAAAAACTATCTATATGTGAGCTCTGGCTTCATTGCACAATTACTTTGAAAATAATACTTTTTTTTTGCCTGGAATATCTTGATATCTAATAATATTATTATGTGGCAAAAGGCAAATGCAAATAGATGAAATAAAAAATAATAATTTAATTTCTAGAACACTCTTTTTTATATACCCTGTAAAATGACAAACAAATACGCGTATCTCATAATAACTAAGGGTTTAATATTATATTTAGAGCATTTGCGTTCGATACAGACACACCTTATTTTGTGGCAGCGTTTACCGTTTAATTTCCTCTTCCTTAAGGGATTCTGGGAGAACCGCTGAGAGAGATTTATCTTACCTTGATTGCTAACTTTTATCTTTGATTGGGAAAGGACTTGCCTATTTCAAGGGGGATGAGGATGAATTTGCGGAGTTTTGTTGATCCTTATTGATAAGAGAATACAATAATGTTACTTTGGGGTTTTTTACCTGATTGATTCCGGCCACAAAAGTTGGACTTTGGAAATATAAAATTTCCAGATATGTTTATTTTCACGTAAGAGAATACAGCACATATTCTGAACCAAACATTGAATGAATTAATATATTTTTTTAAATGAAAATAAATCACTCAATAAACACCACTTATTTTATATATGTTTCGAAACCAATGTTTTTTTCGTCAGGATAAAATGTGAATTAACAAAAATAACAATAGGCAAATAGTATAAATGAATAAGTACCGTTAGACAAAGACATCACGGAGAGTAATTAATATACTAATTGTGAATTAACACAATTTAATGAAATAAGATTTGAACCTAAAATCAGTCAGTCAAACATGATAACGACCAACCACGGACGACGTCGAATACAGTTTTTCAGTGTAGGTTGAACTGTGGAGGTTTTGTAGACAAACTTTGTTTTTGTATTTTTTACAAGATACCTTATACACGAACTATAACAATATTGATCAAATAGCGATAGGATATTGAACAAATTTAAGTTAAGTGATCAGATCTGCTTGGGAGCTTCCGGACTTCATAATCACTAACCACTTTGTCCCGTTTACAGTTTTAATTCTAAAAGAAAAACGACAGAAAAAAGCAGTCAGATTGTATATTCCTCAAACGTCAACAAATTCATAGATTGCTATGACTTATATGTGCCTAAAAAAAACAGCGGTAAGCAACACCACGACCTGTTCAAGGTGATACACGGCAGAACAGTTGTTCTATCACAGCATAGGATGGCCAGAGGAATTGTGCTATCGAATGGAAATTTATAAAACAGTAGATATAGACCGGTCAGTGGTTGAGTGGGCATTGCGTTTGGGTCTCACCCAGGCGTTCCATGTTCGATTCCTCGGCTGGCTAAGTCCTCCATCACAACACAAGCAACATCTTCCGCTTAGTATGGTGGTAGTAGGAGATTTTTCAAATGTGGTTGGGTTATTCGTAACCCGGGAATGTTTGTCTTTCTTTAAAAAAAAAAAGAAATATATTAATTTAATCCCATTATTAAGAACTTTAAAACTTTTTTGTACAAGTTCCTAATAATCTACGAAAATAATAGGTGTTCTCCTTGATAATATGAAAGAGGCTGTGCTTCTACTTGTGACGACAGAAACGAGCTTTTAAAAATAAAACATCTCAGCACAGGTTATCTTAGTGATGTGTTTACAAAATATAACTATTTAAATTTTAACAATATACATACTGTTGCTGATTATGTTGCTCTCTTACTACCTACCGTATTTTATACAAGGAACCTTTTTTGTATAACTTGCACCTTTCATCTGTATACTTGTAAACTATATGTGCAAGCATAGCAATAAATAATTTCAAAAAAATTATATACGACTATTTAAAATCGTGTATGAATACGAAAAAAGATTTTTTTACATTAGAATCCTTTTAAATGCTTCGCTTAGTGAATGATTTTATATTATTGTTATTCTAAAAATAAATTTTATAACAAGAAGTTGTGAAGAAGCGAGAATGTTTAAAATAACGCTCGAAGCTTATTTTCTTTTGCGCCACGGAATATAAAATAAAGAAAATTTGTTGTATACATTCTATTATCATTTCAAGAAAATAAAAATGAGACAAAACAGAATAAACAGTCGTATCTTTCATCGCTTTTTGCTGCATTGAATAAATGTCGCAACTTGAAAAATGAATTTAAGTGCTCGGCTGAAACAGATACAAACGATTTGCAGCGTACTTTGGTTAGGAACCTAAGTGCTTTTGTATTTATAGTGGCTACCAAACGTTTAGCTAAATTCGCTGCCGGTAATGACGTTTGTCATGCAAGCAATAACGCCCCACGTGCCAACCCAATTTTAAAGTTATATTGTTCCGGAACACGAGCTTTTGTTGTGCTTTTTGACGCAGTAATGCTATCGGCGGCGGCCAAATATATAAAAATTTAATCAGGTGTACAACACGATTCCCCGCTGTGTTCACGAAACATTATAACACTGTGATACAATCGAAATACCTATAAAGCTATCATTATACGTACAAGGACTACATCCATATGTATTTGTATTCTTTTTTAATTTGGAGAAAACACAGATATAGATCGTACTTAACAAGACATCTCGAATTCCTCGAAATCTAACTATTTCTTAAATATTAACATTAGCAGCAGATGGATAAGCCTTTTCGTTTACCTTTTACTTTTTTAATTATTTTTAATTATTATTATTATACAATACCTCTCTAATTGAGAAAATCTCGTGTTTAGAGAGGGAAACTTATTACATGATACTTTTTACATGAATTTGTCATGTTATGAACAATGGGTGCCAAACAGATTTTATTTATCCAACTTTGTAGGTATACCAAAGGTACCTATGTTGTTTTTGTATCATTACATGATAGAGAAAAAATCTTTGCAAGTTCGGGGGTCACAAGTCAAAATCCTTGCAAATTGCAATAACTACATATATACATAGTAGTTCTGTGAACAGTAAACCTTGGGTTCAAAAAGTATGTTTTTAATTTTCTCGATTTCAAATTGAAAGAATATTTATTCTTTTCCGAAACATAACAAATTTATGGATAAATAATATAAAACGGTTAAGTTAATACTAATAATAATATTTGGGTTTACATGTTTACATAACAAAAACATGTCAAGGGCGAGTTAAAACAGGACATCACTTTGCTTAGTCAGTTATTTACTAATTATTTAAAGACATATAAACTGTGCGTTAATATCTAAATCGCCTAAAGAAAGACCACCTTTTAGTATAGAAACGATATTTCAAATGAATTTATAGAGCTACATTTAATAATTTAAATTCTTCTCCATCACATGACCATCCCAACTTTATTGCATCTGACGACATACTCTAATAATAATAATATTAATTTTAAATTCCTTAATTACAAAATATGTATTCAATGTAAATTACAAAAAATTACATTGAATACATATAAAAAAAACTGATCATAAAGATTTACCGAATTAAAAAGGAAAAAAAATGCAGGTAGTGATGAAAATCGGATGAATGAGGTGATATTTACTGACGCAAAATATGTCTACATTAAAAAAAATCTGGAGCAATGTAGGTATGTCTCCTCACCGAGAGAACCATTGGTTAGTTGGTCCTACAGATAGAAATAATAATCGATGATGACGCTATCTTAGATAATCTTCAGGAACATTGAGACCTACACGTTCAAAAATAGCTGATTTCTGTTTACATTCCCTATATACGAATATACCCTTTTCTTCTAAGCTGCAGGGAGTGAATCTGAGCAAGTCCAAAATAACGTTGGTTGGATATACTAAAACACGTGACTGTAATAATTGTACATTTATGAAATGTAAGCTCTTCGTCCATCCACAAGCAAATGCTTTTAATGGAATATCAGTATAAATTACTAGTCACAAAATTGTATATTGTTATATTAAAACATGTACCATTTTTAAGATTAAAAAAATAAATTAATAAAATAACCACCAACAAGTGCCGCGCTCCATCGCTCCTAGAAACCTAAAAAAAAATCTGAACTCCATCCAACATGAAGAAGCATTAGGATGCTCCTGCGGATAAAGACTAACGTTGAAATAGCCTTATAACTCCGAGCAGCTGATCTCTAGTGTAGTATTCACATAAATATAAAATTTCATAAGAGATAATATTATATGTCAAAGTTTATATTCGTTCCATAAAACAGTGATGCGAGGCATTTTGAAATTAAGTTGTTTATCTCAAAGGGGTAACTACAGGCAACCTCCGAAGGCTGTCGGCAGTTAGTCAGCAGTAGAAGGAGGAAGGTAGCCCACATACGTCATAAGGCACCCGATGACCCGTGTATTTAATAGCTTCCGTACTTTGTCATCGCAGAGACGTTTCATTTTATTTCTTCCATTCAACTTTATTTCTGACATGGGAGCTCATACGAAACCTTTATAATAAGAAGATTGTTTTTATACCGGAATGTTTCTAGTTTTGGTTGGTTTTTTTTAGAAGATAGCCTTCCAACTCGAAATTAATTTTTTTTTTAAGAAAAAAAAAAAAATTTTTTACTATAGTAAATCTTATCGTGATTTATTTTTGGGGTCTACCTCCTTCTTTAGCCAACGTTTCTCACAGTGTTACAGTGCCCATCATCAGATACACATCTGCCCTGTTGATGGACACTGTATAGTTGTCCGAAACGTTAACACGCCATAATACCCCAAAATTAAATCTTGATAATAATTTTGGCGTAATGTCATCAAATTTCAGAGAAATGCGTATGTGTTCACTTGTGTATGCGTGGTTCCTACCAAAATTTAATAATATGCATTGTCATCGACAAGGAGTCCATTTGTCGAGTTTCAATGTGATTGAAAGTCGGGAAGTGGGTTAATTTCCACTTCTAAGATTCCATTTTATTCATTCAAACAAACAAAAGTGAAATTCAGATTTGAATATTTAAAAATGTGCATCGGTAACGAGTTCTATTATTTGAGTAAATTAATATCCCCAATACTAAACGAAAATCATAATAAGTAAATAGTTTTTCAATCGAATCATACATACCTACATAATAGGAAATTTTCACAAACGAGGGATTCGGTTGAAAATGTATGGAATATTTAGAGATCATATTTCTGATTTTAATCATCCTACTAAAAATATTTGTTTTTTATGTTTTCATTAAAATTTATTCATTTTAAAAAGATCACAAACTGACAAAATCAAAACGACCTGTGGTTGGCAAAGACGCTACATACGCAACTCAGCATATAAATCAAGTACTCCTATCAGAATGTTTTCAAAGCTGGTAAACGCTTATGACGTCACACGACCAAAATGTCGTTTTGGCGGTATTACAAAAATAGGAAACTTTGACTCGCTGTAGAAAGTTTATACTCTATTATATTATATATTTTGGTAGGTTTAACGGTTCAGCGTTGTTTAAAAGGAACATTTTTAAACAATGAAAATTCAATAAAGCAACCACATATCTGCTTCCTCCCAAATGATAAATTAGAGCTTTTTATAAAGCTTCCAAAAAATATAACATCAAAAACTACTTTGTCTTCAAGCGTAGACTCGGTACTGCTCATGAAACTATACTTAAATGAAGATGAATAACGATGATGGTGTCCTACTAGGTGATAAATTACATCATTATTATATGTACCTTAGGGTGGATCACTTTTGTATGAAAAAATTTTTTTTTTCGAATTTCGAATTGGAATACCAGGGAAAAGTTGCTTTATGTAATTGTTAATAAAACTCCTCAATTTGGAAGTTCTAGCTCGACAGCTTGAGTTCCCGCCATAGACTTGAAATTTGATTTTTTAAGTTTTAATAGACGTTCTGTATTACACACCCTATAAACAAAATAATAAGTAAATATAATATATTATGCATTAAATGATAAAATAAAAGTAGATTTTAATTAATAAAATTATTTATTTCAACAGATAACACAGGTTTAGAAAGTTATGTTGGTATGAATGACATCATTTTTTATAACAAAAATCCTTTTTCGTCTCAAACTTTGGCATGAGCTTTCGAGATGCTAATTTAGATTTTATGTATCCCTCTCGTCTTTTTTTGTCGCATACACTTAGAGCTGCTTCTGTCACAACTTTTACAGATCTTTCCACAGCCTGGGTGTGGCAAGGCAGTCTCATAAACTCCAACACTGTATCTTCTCCATTTTCAATAAGATCTTGTAACTGCTCATCGGAAATATTCATCAGTATTGGGGGTTCGTATATATTTTGTTGCCAGTCAATCATGTCTATGTAAGAACGTGCATTTACGTCCACTTTTGGCACATCAAACATGCGCGAAACAGAATTTTTATTAATTTGACGAGCCTTTAAAATGCGTCTCGCAGCGAGTTCTCTAATGTGCTTACGTGAATCTGTTATCATACTCAACAACAAGTTTTCTGGATGAGCAAAGTAACTGTTTCGAATTATAACAGGGTCCACTATCGCTAACAACTCGTTGGACAAATATCTAGTGCTGTTAATGAGCTTCCATAAATGATTTGAACCATATTTGCAGGATGAATGTGTTTTGATAGCAAACCAGACAGGAGCGTATGATTTTACGACAAACGTTGCTAAAGTCAGAAGATTTTGTTGTGGATTTTCCGTAGAAATGTACAAACGCAGTATGCGATTAGCTCTTGTCAACCAGCGGGCATGGGATAGTTTACCTGGGCTTCTCTGTAATAAATCAGGAGAGCAGGATCCATTTATGACAGCAGTAGTAATTTCTTGTAAATATTTCTGGTCTGTACTGAGATCTGTGGATATTTGTGGAGGTAGTTCACCTTCTATCTTCTCAAAGTTGGCCAACGGCAGCGTCTCGCATATCTCTAATGCTTTACCAATTTGACCTGCAAATGATTTAGGTCCTGAAGTAGGGCCATCCAAATAGGTAAACAAATGCCTCAATGGTAACTCATTGGCGTGTAAGAGACAAATTATCCATTGCAATGGTCGAGATAGTCTGTTTTCCAAAAGACGAATCACGCCTCCCACTTTCCCTGTGTTTGTGTTTGTTCCATCACAGCCAACAGCCATTACACCCTCTAGTGATATCTTTTCGGTCGTTAAAAAGCTGTGGATAGCTTTTTCAATATTTATTGCACTGCCCGATGTTGGAACCACATACCCAACATAAACAGAACCTGGTTCTTTTATAATCGAAATATGTTCCTCTTGTGCAATCACTCTAAACCTCTTCGATCCTTTTAAAACAGTTTTAGCGGTCTTGTCTTTTCTTCCATCGAAATATAATGCAGAAATTTCGGTTACTCTTTCTTCGGTTAAAATTTGGTCGCGTACTTTCTGCCTTATTCTTCTTAGTTTCATCCTATCTACGACGTTAGTTGGCTGCACCCCAGAGTCGGCATCAGAAGCAGAACATAAAACAGATGATACGATAGCCGCTGCAGCTCGGTCTGATACTCCATATCTATCGCATACAGTCGTCAAACTATGAAGACTGGCATCCGTGAGCTTTATAGACTTATGATTCACTGTGTCAGCGTTGACAAGACCATCTGCGGCCGATGAATAAGAAGGAAGGTCAGCATTAGAACTAACTTCAGATCTATTTAGCCGATATGAAGTAGAGGGAATTTCTTCAATGCGTGTCTTTGAGTTATGTCTGATTTCTTGTTTTAGAGCACGTAATCTTCTATTCAGCAATTTTTTACTCTGGATAAGATCTGTTCTTCCTAAAGCCATTAGTCTGTTAGTACGTTGGTCTTCTAAAAACATTTGTTCCTCTTTTGGCACTTTTTTTTCTCTCAAACAAGTACAGCTTACAAATTCTTTACATTTACATGCAGCTATGTCAAAAAGCTTTCTACTTTGTACTCTGAACTCTTCTAACTTTTCTGCCTTAAGTTTCTTCAAAGACTTTTTCAAATTGTTACACTTTGAGTGATAACTTTTTAGTAACTGTAAGACTCGTTTGTGTGTGACAATTGGTATAGAAGATTTTATCCACAATTCTTCAATTTTCGTTCCAATTATTTCGGCAACTTCCAAAAACGTAGGTTCTTTGGTTGTGTTATTCCTTATTTTTAAGTCTTGCCGAACCCATTCATAGAATTTCATCACATTTTCATACGTAGGCAGGATATTCTCTTTCAACTCTGCACTTTCACCAAATATCGCACATTTTAACTTTCGTCTTGTAGAAGTCATGTTAAAACATTTATCAATAAGTACTCGTGAATATAATTGACGCGCGACCTTTCACCTTGAGGCAATTATCGATACTAGTTTAAACAAAACACTGCATTTCGTAGATTGTCACGTGCCGTCCCCCGCTTCGTCCCGCACTTTGCTCCTCTGTCAAAGCGCCAAAGTATATTAAAATGATGTAGGATTTTGATTGCAACGGCTAGTTAACTATATTTGAATATATTATTAAATAAAATAAACCTATTATAATAATTTCTGTACTATTTTGTAGGCCGCGCAAATAGCCCCTAAACTGTCGTTTTTGTAAATGTTCGATGTCTTGGCGGGGGCTTTTACCTTTGTCTGATATTTTTTATATTTTTTATTGAGATAATTGATGGCAATTGGCAACTTAATACAACTATTCCAAATAAAAAATCGAAAAAAAAAAATTTCGTTCCGCACTAATGTACCTACCTTAGATCTAATATTATATATTATTATGAGGAAACAATCGTTAACTCTGAAGGGATGATTTTAGATAATATGCGTCGAATATTACACGAATTGTACTCGTGATAACCTGTCAGCTTTCTCGTTATGGGTCTGGCTCGCACGTGCCGCCGACATCTTGTCGTGGCGTTCAATTATCTCGCAGAATCCTTTCGGTTATTCTCCTTTTATCCTCTGTTATCCTCGCTTATCCTCGCCGCTCCTGCACTTCACGGTCCTTGCCCGGAACGTTGTGGTAATCACGACGTAGCTCCAGCCGGTTTCAGAATCCAAACGCTTTGCCTGACAGTCATACGGTAAAGCGTAGGAATTCTAAAACCAGCCGAACCCTTGACGTTCTGTTGGTGAAGCTGCGAGGAATAGAATTGCTCGGTTAATCTGAGGCTTCCGACCATGCTGTCTGTCACTTGTACTCGATTGCAGTCGAACGCAAAGCTGCGTGATTGATTTCATTTAGCCTTAGTCATGTAAGCCGACCAGGATAATACTCGGTGAGTTATAATACATATTTGTATTATTTCTCACCGCGTTTACAATGTAATCTTGCGTTTTCATACCTGCTTCAACCACTTATACTTAAATGTAAATACATTGATTGTCTGATTAAGTGATTCAATAATGATTTTGAACTAATCTTACATGATCAGGTGCTCAGTTGAAGAATGGTGATTTTTTCGAACGCTTACCTGAAACAATAAAAACATATAATTAGAATGAGTTTCTTTGATATTTTTTTCAATTTTTGAACAAAATAGTGAGGTAGGTAGTACAATGTAATTATGTTTATAGATTTGAAACAAACAAAAATATGTAAAGTTTAGTCCTGACTCGTGAAAACGGGATGTTATTATAATTCTTATTTTTTCAATTTCGCAAAATTTAAAAAATATTCAGTTGAAATATTATATTATATAATAGGTAAGTACGCTTGTATTAACACAATCAGTTACAATTTAAAAAAACAATTAAATTCAAGGTGTATTTGAGCTTCACGCAAATCTAATACAACCGAAATCAGAATGTTTTATGATGATTTTGGCAGGCAGAACTTTTTAAATACTTGTATCTATATTTACGTCCTTTAATAGTGCAATAAAGGCATGACGTTATATAACAATGCTGGGTCCAGTGCGCTAAAAATAAAAATATCAAATAGTCGATCGCAAAAAAAGTTGTTAAAACAATGATTTGAATAATTTTAAATTCAAACACGCAGTTCAAATTACTTCGCTATATCACGCCATCGTAGCATAGACGTTTGCTCTGAATCTGGTCTATTAGTGTTAGATTCGATTCCTGAAGAAGTTAAAAAAGGACGTTATGTTCTTTTTAAGAGAGAAATTTAAAGAGATCGGAGTGATCTGCATTCCACAAATATTAGCAAAACCTTAGTGGGGAGTTTGTAAATCCGGCATGATAATGATATTAGGAGAAACCAGAGGAGTTCTGAAATCAATATTGGATTGAACACTACACCTTTTCTTAGGAAATGCCTTAAACATCTAGATTTCCATATGTGAGCTATATTAAATAAGCTTTAAGAAAACATCAACATAATTTTCAACCCTTTTTTAGTTGCTACAAGGGGCTTCACGCGTCTTTAGCTAGTGCAATTTCATTGGTCTCGATCTATTGTCAGCCTAGTACATTTTGTACAACTTCTAAATTATCAACTTTGTCTGCTGCTACCATAATGAGGTTGTCTTCTTTTTCATTTTATTTAAACAGTTATTAACAAGAATATTTGTTTTTTCATTATATCCAAAAATGACCTAGTTACGAGCTTTCTAAGTTAACTTTGGTAAAACGTATGCAATGGTATCTCATAAAGTCACACAAGATTCGATTCAGCATTATTCATAATTCAAATGGCAGTATTCGAATTGTGATATCACGAGTTTTACGACCGGTCACAAATATCAATTTTTTGATAGCCTTTATCTGCGGTAGGTACCGTTCGGTATTTTCCAAAAAAACATTAAGTTATGCCCTCAGTATGCTCGAATTAAAATGATACATACGTTTTTGTAAAAAAATATTAAATTTCGTTAAAGGAGACGACCTCACTATTTTCCTCTGTTATATGCCTATAAAATTATGTTAATTTTTGTTGTATTGATGAACTCTCCAGAGAAACTTACATGTCAATCGTCCAGTAAATTAGACAGACATCTCCAAATACAACATTTTGAGATAATGAGGAAAGCAATACATATTTGAATGCTCACCACAAATCTAATATTATAATATGTGACATAAAATAAAATGTGTGCTGTGTTTGCATATTAAATATGCTATAAAATAACGGTCCGATTCATTGGTATGACATTTTGAAATATCCTACTAGAGACCCAGAACACATCAACATTTTGTTTAATTCACAAAAAGTTTTTCTGCATTATAATTAATTTGGTAGTGTTTATGAGTTATCTGAGTATTATATCAGATAGAGGATACACTTTTACATATAACTGCATGCTCATCTAAAATTTCGATTTTTCTGAGTTTTCTGTCTAATCAACTGGACGATCGATTTATTGGCAATTTGGTAGGTTGGTATGGGTACCGCCACCCCGGGAACCATTTATTGGACAACCAACACCTCTGCCACAAGTCGCCCCAAGTGGTTCGCTACGTTTGGTGACTTAGCAGGGGTGCCCGGTTTTATGTGGTTAGGTTTGTCCGGGACTTGTGGTCGGATGCATCTGCCGATTATCTGCGTGGCAGGCCGGATCGGGGGGGGACTGGTAGAGGAAGACCTTTTGATCTTTTCAGTCGGATCCTCTCGACCCATCGCCTTACACCGTAGTGGGAGGGATGGCTTCACAAGTCCATGACTCCTGGATATATTTATCCCCAGATTCCTACCCACCCCTCAAACCTTTTTTCCTTCCCAGGACTTCCTCTCCTTCCTTTCCCTTAAAAAACCCTCCACACAGCATCTTCAAAGATGACATAGGCCCTGAGGGAATTTTTCTCCTTTTTTTCCTGTGTGGAGCTAATGTAAAAAAATAAATAAAAAGTTGGCATTTTAGACTTTAGAATGTAACAACAAGTAAAATTAGATATTCATAAATATGAATGGAAGTATCCATAAAAATACTGAGGTGTTAAGTAAACGTAACCGCAACCATTTTACAGTCTATCTTTCCGGTTTGCAACCGCTTGAAAACTCAACACAATAGTACTTAAACTGGTCGAACCGTTTAACGGCGCAGTGTCCAGTTGTCGTAAAGGTGGCACCGTGTTTGGTATCTTCCTTTATAGCAATGACTTTTATTTTAGAAGTGCTTAGCTTCTAACATTCAGCCAAAGAATCTTCGTGAAAATGGTGCAGAAGTTGAAGAAATTCGCAACGCAAGCGAGTAATAACGAACTGATCTCGGCGATGCTAGATTTTTCCTCATCTGGTGTTAGTGTTACCACTGATTTGGTTCATAAAGATAACAATTGGGAGAAATGTTGGCATTGATTGGTCATAACCTAAAACCTAAAATTCGCACAGTCCGATATAACTGCTCTACTTCAAATAGTAAACATATTATATTTACAACTTATAATTTGTTTACTTAAAACTCTTATTTAGCTCAAAATAAAATATATTTTACGGTTTTCAATAGATACACTTAAAATCTCGCAGTTATTGGGTACTGCTTTAAAACTTTGACCAGTTGTGCTCAGAATACTAATTACGGGTTGTTTCTTGTTTCTTTATATTTTTTATTTTTTGAAGGTCCCTGTTAAATGACGAATCCGTTTCAGCTTTTGAGCAAACTGCGAACAGCAGAAGAACAGCAGCGATCAGGCAACTATTAAGTTCCTAAGAATGTCACTTAATTACAATTTGATAGAAGGCTAAAACGCAGTTATATAGAAGCGAGAATGCGAAAGTAATAAAAAAAGTGCTTTGAATGATAATTTGATAAAATTACATTACCATTTGATAACTATACTACATTTGAACTTCTGCGAAACAACTTGGCCTTAGAATACTAAGGACAGGTTGTCTAACAGAATTTGAAGAGTTCTTCAAATTTCGAAGATGGTTTTCAAGTAATGTTATTCTTTTGGTTCAGCAAAGCCACTGGCCTATATAATACAATAATATAACTTGAATAGAACTTTCGCAGAACTTCAATATCCGTTTCGAAATTGTATGATTTTTTCAAATTCTCTGAAATAACTGGCTCAAAGAGTATCTCTATGTATATTGCCCTAATATAAAAAATATGTCTTTATCGTTAGCCAGCAAAGTAAATAGATATGAGAAAAGATTCTAGTCGATCGATTTTAAACCTTTTATTCCTTCAAGAACCCGTTAGTTTTATGAGTGTTTTTTCAAGGAACAAATATCCTGTATCTAGTTATCCAAAAGACGTTCCGGTAGCGTCCTACGGCTGCTATGGACCATAATGGCATCACATTGTTATTGGCTGCCATTGATTGGCCATTCGGCCGCCACACAGAGCCCTACTTATATTTGTTGATACTATCGCTTCCGCTTAGGGGATGAGGTGGGAAGTTTTAGTACCAACGTTTTTTATCTGCCCATCCTTGTCTCAAGATTGTTTTTATAATGTGTACCTTACTAGGTGATCGCGCGTCCGAGAAACGGTAAAAACAAAGTTTTAATGGAATAAGTACCTACTTTTCTTTTCCTTTTAAGAGATTTTTAAATATCATTGTAAAAAATACTAAATACCCACAATAAGATTAATTATGTTATCAAGCCCCCAAATGTCATAACATTCACATAGATCACCGCAAGTGATTTGCTATTAGCGGGTGCCCGGGTTCATGGGGTAAGGTAGAGACTGGTTGGGAGAGACCTTTTGACCTCTCGCTTCCCATCGCCTTGAACCGCACTAGGAGGAATGGATTCAGACGACCACCACTCCTGGATCCACTGACCCCAGATACCTGCCAACCGCGCATACCTTCCCAGAACTTTCTCTGTGAAATAGCTAATATATAAAAAATATTCATTAATATAAGTATACCACGATTATACGTGAAAATTGGTTAGTTTTGCAAAGTGAAACAAATAAAATAAAATGAATTATGATTGCCTACCTACCCATATTATATACTACTATATACCTACCATACCCATATAAATTATATTCAAATAAAATGAAATTCAAATGACATTATTTTAGATCGAGTAAGTCTTTAGAAAACACAACCTTTCGTATTTCACTCTCTTCTTTTTCAGCAACGTATATTAAACTTCCGCCCATGTCTAGTTCAGACATAAACAGTTAAAAATGTAACAAAATGCCTTGCATGCATTGTGTTCCAAAGAAGTTTGTCTCTCAAATTTGTTTAGTTTTGTGTATGTGTATATAACGTCTCATACGTCTTGCTGTCCGCGTAGACGATTTGGTTACGCTCCAAACTCTAAGAACTACACTAGATGTTGTACATAATATTAGTATTTCCACACCCGACAAAGCCCATAGCTACGACATATCAAGGTATGCTGAATGCATGCTACGCCACCGCTACGGTTCTCGGGGCGTAGCGACGCCGACGCCGGATAGGTCGGTTGGATAGACACGGCGACGTCCTACAGCTAGCTGCCTGCCAGTCGGTTGTGTTTCTATTCATTCCACCGCTGCCTTTGCCACAGGACCGTGCTCAATGTCACCAGCACGTCAGGGCGAGGCAAGGGGATTTGAGACGTGTATTGCAAATCTATGGCGTGCCGAGAGATTCAGAACTCGCAGATAGTGATATCTAAAAGTATAGGTACATGTCCTACTGTAATTTTGACAAGCGTATAATGAATTACAGAATTAACAATTACGCTTTTATTGTTTTAAATATTGACGCCATCGTCTTTATCAATGAGTATTTGTGATACGTATAGTTTGTGTTGGAACAATAAAATCCTTTTTATACCCTTCATTACACGATAGGCAGGCCGGCGTTGCAGCGTGGTCGAGAAGTAAGCCTCTCAACTACCAATCAACTGGCAATAACACAAATTAATCAAATAATTATTTTTTTGATTAATTTGTGTTATTTCACAATTAATTCAAATATAATAATATATAGTATGTTTGTTTTGCGGCACGTTCGATAGTGGAGGATACTTTCAGTATTGCCCTGGTATAAGACCAATATTCAGAATTGAAACATTGCTTGAAATGGCTTTAGCCGTGTTTGGTGACCAAATCTGAAAAGCCAGGTACTTACCTACCTTCCTTTTCCCCATCTCCTTCCCTTCCCCACTAACCTCAGCCACATGCGCATTTATGCATTTGTCAAATGGAATTTATGCACTTCTGTAGACGTAGACCATTTCCAAAGCCAGTTGATAGCTAATTGATAAATTTAGTTTAAATATAAATGATTCACGTACTTATTTATTCATGAGAATCACAAACAAGACGATATAAAAGGTTTTAACCGTGAATAAACAGGTTTGAAAAAAAAATCAATCATTTGCTATCCACAATAAAAAAATTCTCGCGTTCTTTTAATACTTTGATTTCATAATTTAAAATCATCTATTTGATTGTTCTATTTTATTAGTCATACTTTTAACTTATAATACTCGTGTAAAAACGATAAGCTCAAAATAGCATTGAAAATCGAAAAGGATTAGAATTTAAAGTAAATTTGTTATGCAAACAGCAGTAATATAGCGTTATCATTCAGAAAGCATGCAAATATTTCACATCAGCCGAGTGTGTGTGTTTGTGTGTACCTACGTACGGAGCGTGTGTTTTGTTTAGCATCACAAGCACTCTCGTTAAGATGCATATCACGGATTGCCGTTCGCAATAAATCTGGCTTACACCGTCCTTAATCCCCGACGAACGCGGCGCAAATGGTTTTAAATTAATGAATAAACCAACGGACCAATTATTCTAGCAACGAAACGACAAGTGAATACGCGAAGAGATCAAAAATATACGTTACGCGTTGAAGCATACGGTAGCAGTAGTAGTGGCCGACCGAACTGGACTGTCAGCCGAAACCAAAATCGAATTTCGGCTTCTGTTTTAGTCTCGGCCGGAACCAAAACCGTTTTTTTTTTATAAATTAAAAAATACTCTTTACCCGAATAATTTTATTGTGTTACTTAAGAGAGTTCATTAAAGTTATGTATAATGAAATACACAATTAAATAAAATAGTTAATTGAATTACGTTTAGTTTAGTTATGTAATTCCTTAATGTAAACTTTAGGTACATTTACTTTAAAGACATTACAGAAGCACCGAATGCAACATTACTTATAATATGTAAAGTAATCAATCTTGTCTCTAATAATATTGTTTGGATCATTTTTCTATAGCGCCCTTTTCATGAGAAAACCACCTCTTGAGCGCTTTACAACTTAATTTATACATTTATCCTAGGCACTATCACTATTACACTTAGTAGTGGATTATAACTTAGATTGAAAACTAGTGACTTACAACTAAGCCATAAAGTATCTGATTATTATTTAAATTATTAATTTTGACAAAAAAGTATTATTAAAAATAAATATAAATTCTTTACACTTTAAACTTTCAGACAACTGTAATGTACAGCTTCTTTTAAAATAACATTTGAGTTATTTTAGAGGCATACAAAAGTAAAATAGTAAAGTCGAACGTGATTTGACACATCAAAAACGCAGGTTTCAACTGATCTGAAGTTTTGGCAACCGAACCGAACCGAACCGAAACCGCGGCCGAAACTGGCCGAAACCGATACATCGGTAATTCCCTAATAGTCACTGACAATATCTTTGTGGTCACCAATCAGTTCCAAAACTTATCTTTAAAGGTAAGTAATGAAGAGCCATGTACTATCCTTATTCTTCCCCATTTCCTTATCTTTTACCAAATATTAAAATGTGTTAGCCAACGTCCTGGTACAGGGCGGGCGGTTAGGACAATGATTTTCCTTTTTTCTTGCGCGGTAATATGACTTTAAAAAATGTATTAAATCACGTTGAAAATTAATTCATGTGACACACACTCAAGGGAGTCCTTATAGGGTATAAGGTTTAGCTCTCTGCACTCTCACCCGCGTAATAGAAGCCGGCATTTTAAAACCGTTTGGTTGACCATTCCCGTAATTGCACACGGGGAGATAAAGGCTCTACTCGGTCCATGCATTTTGTTTTCCAGCGCGCACTAAAGCCTTTAGCTCTGATAGAACGGTTACGTGGAGAGGATCTTCGAATGGTTGATAAACACCATATCCTGCTTTGCTATAATTAATCGGCTTAAATAGCACGAATTAATTTCAAGTAAATTCCTAAATATAACAGTATTTCAGGTCATTCTGCTTATAATAATAATCTAATAAACTTTTTTTAAAACAATGCCCAGATCTTATTATAATACTCCTCGATAATAGAATGTAAAACCAAAACAAACGTCTCTTTTTAAATACATTTATTTGAATTTCGATTTTGTTTTCCTATAATAATGAATGCAAATTATAGAAATTTAAATTAACCCACTCTCCGACATCTCATCGAGTTTTTTTATAGTGAATACCTCCCAAGAGTCCCGATGCTCCCGTCTGGAGCCAGTGAGACTATGGCATCCCCAATTGGGGTATGTTGTGATGTTGAAGGTAAGCGGGGAAAGGAAAGAGATGGGGAAGAGGAAGGTGGGGAAGTACCTGGCTATTCAGGCTAGTCACTAAACACGTTTCAATTCTGAATGGTGGTCTTACGCCAGGGCGATACTGTTGTAATACCACCTAAAACACAGCAATCGTTGTCGATGACAATGCATTCTACCACCTTTATATTATCCTGATTTTGGTTGCACTCACGCACATTCACGCGGACACACGCATTTTTCTGAAATTGGATGACGTCATATTAAAAAAAAATAAAACACTTAGTATAAGAAATAAATCTCAATAGTATGCAACTAGGATTAGGCTGAAGCGTTGGCGTTGTTCACTCATTGTTGTCAATCCCTATGGGAAAAGTATTTTAATCCTAAACCAAAAATAAAAACAAACAATTTTTTTTTATTTAAAAAGACATTTTAAAAGTTCAAGATTAGCCAGTCGCCGCGGAAAAAGGTACAATCCTCAGTAAAACGCTACAAAAAAAATTGAAATTGGCTACTAGCCGGCCCAATAGATGGTGCAACTAAATTTGATAATAGATATTTTAAGTAAAATATTTTTTTATAAAGTTGATTTTTCTGGAAAATTTTCTTATTCGACATTGAAAATAAATTCATCGAATTTTCGAAGAGTTTAGTGGTTCATATCACAGGTTTTTATATTAGTTATTATAAAACTTATATTCATTTTAACGTAAATATTATAAAAACAGTACCAGGATTTTGTTATTTTTTTGATACATTTATTTTGTCATGGTCATCAATCCAAAATCCGTAAAACGATTCTGTACAAAAGGGGAAAAACCAAAAATCATGTCCCCTTACTGACTGGATACTTTTCCTTCTAACGTCTATATTCAGGGTATGATGTATGGGTCACATTTGAATGCAAATCTCCCCTACCTGGCTCCATTTTGTTTTTGCAGAGTATCAGGTCACCTCGGCCTGGCTTATGTTAATTCTGAAACGTACCTAATAAAACAAGGTTCGGATTTAAAAAAGGTATTTTGTGATATGGACGTGACTTTTGTAATTTGGGAGGCGGCTTGGGTACCGCTGGCCCGGGAACCATTTATTGGATGATTAACACCCCGATTATATGTTGTCTCAAGTTGCTGACTTAGCAGGGGAACCTCGGTTCATGGGGTGAGGTTTATCTAGGTCTTGGCGGCAGATGCGTTTGCCCAAGTTTGCCCGTTCTCGACTCATGGCCTTACACTGTAGTGGGAGGGACTCCTGGAGACACTGACCCCCAGATTACTATCCAACCATTAAACCATTTTTCTCCCAACAACTTCATTACCTTCCTTTCTTCAAAAGACCCCTACACAGCATCCCCAAAGATGACTTATTCCTTGAGGGGTATTATTTTTCTAGTGCCGTTCTCTATTTCGAGGGGTTGATACTCTTAGTATCGCCCTGGTGTAAGACCACCATTCAGAATTGAAACATTGCTTGAAATGTTAATTAAATAATATATTAATAATTAATTAGTTAGTTATTAATATATTATCTTAATTTACTTAATATTGTATTTTAATTTTAATTTGTATTGTCATTAAATAAAAAACAAAATAAATAAAAATGGCTTTGGCCGTGTTTTGTGACCGTTTCTGAATATCTAGATACTTTCCACATCTTCATCTACCCCATCTCATACCACTACCTACTACATTTGGCCTCACAAAATACCCCAATAGGGATGCCATAGTATCACTGTATTCAGACGGGAGAAGTCGTGACTCTTGTGCTGCATTCATAAAAAAATACAAATTTACATCACTAGCGTAGACCCGTGAAAAATCACGGGATTTATATTTTTTGTGTGAATACCACCCCAAGAATTTCAACTGCTCCCAACCGCCTGGGGTGCTAGCATGGTCGGTCGATCTGAAGTTACCGACCGATTGTTGGTAACTTCTCATCGTTCCCTAGGAAAACTGCAGATCACTAACGTACAAACGACAGTTGATATCGAATATATTAAGGACACTTAGTCATTGTGAACTGTCACCTATTCGTTTGCGATCTGCAGTTGTCCTAGAGAACGATAACAAGTTATCGACCGATTGTCGGTAATCATATCGATCGACCTAGCACCCCTGGAGCCAGTGAGGCTGTGGCACGTCAATCGGGATAAGTTGGGAGGCCGAAGGTAGTGGGAGGGGGTGGGGGGAGATGAAGGTAGGGATCTGGCTAATAAGATCTAGTCACTTTTCTCTCCCTATCTTCTTCCACTTTTCACTACCTTCAACCTCACAACATACCCCAACTCGCGATGCCATAGTCTCACTGAATTTATATTGATAGGAGCAGTTGGGACCCTTGTGCAGTTTAACATAATAAATAAGCACCCACGATAATTACACGTTGTGTTAAAACATCAATATTTAATAAGCTCTAGCAAAACCATGTATTAAATACATGATGTATTATTTAGCGATCAAATATTTATGTACACACCACACATAGTGTGTGCTAAGGTCCGACATCGAATGAAATCTAAATATTTGTTTAAAACAAATGATACAGATATATCTGTTAGTTTTGACCCTATACATCACCTGCAAAAAGGTAAAACACCCTTCTAAACCTCGCCAAACTGTTAACCTTGTTTCGGGAATAATAATTCGGCACAGCATAGCTATATAAGCTGTGAGACGAGGAGATGGGGAAGGGGATGGTGATCTATGTTCATCTAAATTCACTGAGGTAAAAACCATCCAATAAAGGTGCGGGAGAGAGGGTGAATAAATAACGATGCTGCGAGGGTTGAGTGCGATTTGTATTTCCAGACTTTTTCGGTACTGAAAGGGTTGGAACATTATTTTTCTAGTGAAATTCCGTTGTTTTTGTTTAATTAGCTAAGGATTTTTTTAAGTAAGGTGGTTACCCGAAATATTAGAAAATAAGAAAGACGCATTGATTAATTTACTAAAACAAACTTTGAAGATTTTGAAATAGCATTTTTAAATTAATAAGTCTATTTAAACGGACCAGACCCTCGACTCTAGACGAACCAGGCAAATGGACGGAAACATCACTTAGGGCACATGTAGGACTACTAATGGGACACTGTCATCTCAGAAGATACGTGAAGTTGTTGGGAGTAGTAAACACCAATAGATGCAGGAAATATGAAGAGGATTAGAAGACTCTAATTCACCTATGGCGCCAATGTTCCGATATTGGTAAAAAGGCTCAGATACCTGAGAAGCCGCAATGTGGAACCAAATACAAACATTATAAAAGGAGCTAGGTTATTGTTAAAGGAAAGAAGTAAAGCAGGAGATAGCACATTTGGCCTATGGCGTAAGTGAAACCATCTCCGATTTCAAATTATAGCATAAAAAAATAAACAATTTTCGGTTATAAAGAAACCATGTAAGCCAACGTAAAATTATATATTAAAAAAAGCTGATCCGGCCACGCGTTACTGTGGATAACGAAACACAACGCCATCTACTGGATAGTTACCAAACCTAGATAACCAAGTGTGGTGTCAATAAATTAACTCACACCGCCATCTGTTAAAAACTTATGAAACTTACAAATAATTACATAGCATTGTCCTATAACGAACATTTAATTCGCATTAATAAATATTGAGGTCAATAATCGAGATAAAAACTATCTTTTAAGTTGGATCAAATTACACACGAAAGCTAATTTTCATAAATTAATCGGTTAAGTAGTATCGGAGTCTATCCCGAACAAACATCGTGACTCGAGATTTTCATACATATAAAGAAAGATAAATTCTTTTTTTTTTATAAGAAAAACTCTCTTTTTAACTTTTGAAGGATATTCCCATAAATGTAAATATCATTGAAGAAGAAGATAAAAATAATAATCAAATTTTTTTAAATATGAAAATGAACAAGACACAGAAAAATAATAAAAGATAATGTTCGCAACTGGGATAATTATTATTATTATTACAATTATCTTTTATAATTTTTCTGTGTCTTGTTCATTTTCATATTTAAAAAAAATTAGATTATTATTGTTATCTTCTTTTTCAATGAAAGATAAATTCTTTTAAAAAGATACTATGTAAATTATTAACTGATTTCATAATTTAAAATGAAGGTATAACATAAGTACGAAACAAATTTACACTGTTAAGAAAAGTGAGTTCATTTTAACATGAATGTATGAATGAAGTTTTGAGTAATTCTGCATTTCCTGGTAATTAGGTTCTCTGCCTCAAACGAGCATAGATTTTCATTATGTGCTAGTTTCACGGTATCAACCCGAAGTAGAGCGGTTAAATATACTACACTTTGTGTTCAAAGGCTGCATATTGCACAAAGTAAGGTAAGCATCGAAGCAACACTTACTTTGACGTCACTTCCTGCGTAAACGAAGCCACTTCTGCCTTGTAATGCATTTTGAATACAATAAAATGGCGGAGAAGTAGGAGGTGGTGGTTCCCACCTTGCTAGCAGCCTCAGGGTTGAGTGGATTATTTTTGTCGGCAGTCAAAGGAAAATAAGGTGTATTCCCCATTAGTAGACCAGCAGTTAATAATAAGCCGTTTCACAAACTAGTCTAGTTTTTCTAAGTTTATTTTTCTCATATTAACTAGGTAAGATATAATTCCTGTCTTGAAATTGAAACGATAGGTAAGAGGAACGTAAAAAATAGTTTTTTTTGTTTTATTTTATTATTATAGCCGCACTCCTGAAGAAATCCTGAGTGCATAGCTGAGCGGTGGTTCATTTGTCAACAGAATCAATCAATGTTAAATAGACGAGATAAATAAATTCGTAAAAATCCACGGTCAACTTAACTTTTTATGATAATTATTAGCTTACGGACTGCAGTTTATTTAGCAAAAGCAACATGTTTTACAAGAATAAGTAACTTTGTTATCAACCATACTTAAAAGCAATAACTTGTACAGTAGAATTTTTAGAAATTAAATAATTCAATATGCCTAAGAATAAAAAAAACCTTAAAAGGTTTCTTCGATATCATTAGGAATGTTTGTAGTAAAATTTGCCATCCTGAAACCATTAATTGGATAACCAACACTCCTTTCACCTCAAGTGGTTCGTTACGTTTGGTGACTTAGCAGGCGTGCCCGAGATCATGGCGTGAGGTTTGTACAGGCCTTTGACCTCTCTAGCCGGACTTTCGACCCATCCCCTTTCACTGGAAGGAATGCATTCATACGTTCTTCACATCGACCCCAAGATTCCCATCCACCCCTCATACCCCTTTTCTTCCCAGAACTTCCTCTTAGTTTTAAAAAAGACTCTCCAAACAATATTCCCAACAATTCCAAATGATAAATTTTTTTCTCCTCCCGACTGGATATAATGCAAAAACATTACGGAAAATTCTACAAATTTAATTAAATAAAAAATGAAACCCGCAAATTAATATCTACAGAATACTTCATATAAATACTACACAAACATAGAAAATAAATGAATGCTTCGCATTCTTTATAGGAGTGAGGTAATATGATCTTACCGAAGGAAAAATATTTTTCTAGAAATGATTGGCTCGTTATTGAGAGCACCGTTATTAATTGGGCGTCGTTCTACAAAATTCGTACTGAAAATTTCCAACAAAACGAAAAAAAACTTTGTGGTGCTCGTTGATGATATCAATTTATTCTTTATCTCATAAAAAACGAACCTCAATGCAGTCAGTAATACATGTTTTTACCAGATTCATTTTAATAATTAATCAAAACGAAAAACATTTAAAAGATGATCAAAATTGGCTTATATCAAATAATCTAATCAGAAAACGGAATTATTTTTCTTTTTACAGAGATCAATCAGTCAGCTCTGATTTTCACATTCAAGTTAATGATTTATATATTATCAAACGAAAATAATTATTATATTTCAGAAGCTTTCGTGGATTACTATTCATTACCATTATTTTACCACAATATCTATTTGAGTTTTGTTATGGATAGTTTTATTCTGTAAAACAACGTTTAGTAATAGTGCTTAATTGTTGGAAACGGACTTTCGAAAAGCGTTCAACTAAACTTCCGATGACCTGTCGGTCTTCCGGCGTCTTTCTTACGGTGTCGTTTCCTGGCGTCGAACGTCCATTTATTGGACAGATGCCGCCACCTTGCGACAATAAAAAAGCGCTAGTTTTATCTGTCGTTACAAGGAATCTATAGATCTGGATGGCAAGAAGGAACTGAAACATTTACGCCACTGACGAGTTATGAAGAACTTTAGTATTCAGCAGTGATCATTTAAGATACTAATAGTTTGGAACATACTGGCATACTTGCTTATCTGAGTGCAGCTTTTTTAATAGGATCGATTTAATTGTAGTAATACTTCTTATCAACAAATATTTGAAATTTTATTTGCTTCTTTCTATTAAAGTGAAAAAATGGATTAGAAATAGATGTGACACAAATCCTCCGACAATGTTATTAAGAGGAATATTTTTTTTAATTTGTTCGGTTAGTTACTTTTTAAAATGATTAGCCAAAAGTAGTCAAAAACAATATTTGTTGCATGCTAACAAAATTTTAGGCTCGTAATAAAACAAGTTTTGTATTTTTGGAAAGTAAAGCTAGCTTATAAAAAACACATTAAAAATTTCTGACCTTACTCTGAAAATTGTTTGCGGTTCCACTTTCAACAAATCTCTCATTTAAATTGAGCATGATTTCATTTTTCCTTGCCCACCGAGACAGGCATTTAATCATTCGCTCGCGTTTAGCGCCGTACGGTCGCAGGGTACAAAGTACAGAGTACAAGTTATATGACAACCAAATTCACAATGTGGCCTCGTTTCTTATTTCCGTCGCCCTTAGAGGCCACACAATAAACTTAATGCGTTCGAAATTCTCGCAAATAAATGTAACAACGGGGGCGGAGGTGGAGAAGTCAACATGAAATGTGGAATTTTTCGGAAATGAAAAAGGTGGAGACAAATCGACTGCTGCGAATTGAACTATGCTAAGGACCAGTTGTTTCGGAAAATTTCACGTTTGAATTTCCCTCAAATCGACATTCACCGAAAAATTGGGTTGTTTCAACCTCAATCAGAAGAAATTTCATCGAAAATTCCATAGGACCAGTTGTTTCGGAATTCCCTTCAAATTTGAATTTCCTTCAAATTTGAATTTCCTTCAAATCGTCATTCACCGAAAAATTGGGTTGTTTCAACTTCCGTCAGCAGTGAAAATACTATAGAAATGTGATGTGAATGTGATCAGCCGAGTCCGGACGGTTAGCGAAATAATGGGAGGCGCATGCGCAGACGTCAAAATTGTGGTTCGGCGGGGAACACTTGAATAAAAATTTCAAATTTATCGAACGTTATTTGTTGCTATTTACTGCTGACGGAAGTTGAAACAACCCAATTTTTCGGTGAATGACGATTTGAAGGAAATTCAAATTTGAAGGAAATTCAAATATGAAGGGAATTCCGAAACAACTGGTCCTATGGAATTTTCGATGAAATTTCTTCTGACGGAGGTTGAAACAACCCAATTTTTCGGTGAATGTCGATTTGAAGGAAATTCAAACGTGAAATTTTCCGAAACAACTGGTCCTAAGGACCAGTTGTTTCGGAAAATTTGACGTTAGATTTTCCTTCAAATCGTCAATCACCGCAAAATTGGGTTGTTTCAACCTCCGTCAGACGAAATTTCAACGAAAATTCCATACAAATGTGATTGGACATCACCTTAATGTGATCAGCCGAGTTCGAACCATTAAGCTTGAATGGCGCATGCGCAGACGTCAATATTGTGATCTGACAGGTCGTGGCGGGAATGTCTGTAATATTTTTAACTAAATATGGCTGGACAATTTTTGTACATAACGTAAAGAATGCACAATGGTTAAAACTTCAGAAGTTAGATATCCTCTCAAAGTAATTCTCTATAAGAAGTTAGATATCCTCTCAAAGTATATAGTTGTCGATAATCGTCAGTTTCAGAGATTGAAAATGACGTAAAAACTGGCGAAAACATTGAACAAAATAAAAGTTTTCTCTTATTGACCGATGGTATCACAATAATTGTCAACTGTAATACTTACATTATGAATCTACAATATATAAGAAACCTCTTTTTTTGATTGACATATCCCCGTCAAATTATTTTACTGATTATTTACCTTGAAACCACGGAGCTGCATGGAGCTATAGGTTCATGTACATGGATACAACTGAGGAACTCCCGATTTCGTACAAGATACGAAATTAATAGTATTTTATAATAAAAATCCTTTTGTGCTCAATATATATCTTTATTCAAATGTTTATTTATACACGTAAAACTTCCTCGTCATAAAAGTTATAAGAATAAGTACACGTATATATAAGTCAGTATTTGTACACAGTTGTATGTGGGTAAAAAAAACTGTTTATTCATTTCACTTGTATGTTTAATTGGCGACTTAAGAACAATGTTAAAATTATCTGTTCGTGATTATTGCTCCTTTGTACCCATATCTTTCGCATGAGATAAGTTGGTTTCTGTTTGGAGATAGCCTTTATCCAAAACACAGACTTGTCATAATTTCAGTTGCAATCCTCCATTATATATTTCTTTCCCATACTGCAATGCTGCTAAAACAAGTATCAATATTATAACATATTTTACTTCATCCGTTGGTACCTGATAAGTAAAACAGACAAACTTAATATTATATCAAATAATAACAATAAATGAGATGTCCGTCATTCATTGTTAATAATGTTAGTTGCAAATATAGTTATACGATTGTAGGATACCAAATAAACTTTAGTAGATACGTAATTATCGGAATTCGGACTTAAAAAAATACTCATTATTAATAATACAAGTAACCTCTAATGTACGACGTTTTATGTTGTTAAACGTAGCTTGTAAATATGGGCACGTTGAATTCATTTTCCATATATTTTTATGTTTTCTTTAGCACTTTTCCCACCTTGCTTTCAGGTTACATCTCTGAAGTGGTCACATTCCGGAAAATTAAATAATATACAAATAATACGATTGAAAGTTACCATATTAACTTTACTATGTATGTAATTGACTGAATACGAATAAAAACAACACTCATTCTCAATCATTTACGTTTTATATCGTAGAAAAATATTACTGACACTGACCGCAACAAAACAAAATAGCGGTAAAATTCTGACGGCCGTGGTCGGCGTGCGCATGCGCATCCATAGAAATTTTATAAGTGTTGCCATCATAAAAATATCTCGGTCTTCGAAATAAATAATTCTGCGGAATAAATGCCTAATTCGGCGGGGAACACTCAGTGAAATTTTCAACGTGGATTGGAGTGTGATCGGAGTTGAAACAACCCATTTGGTATTTGAAATGATGGAAGACGTGATTGCCAATCTAGTTTGAAGTGAATTAAAAGAATATTTTCATTATTTGAAACAACTGCTCCTAAGAGTTACACAACTTTTGAAGAGAGACGGTTATTATGAAATTTTGATTAACTAAAATCAAAAATACGAATGATTATTTTTCTCTTTGTGGATAAGAACTGCCACAGAAGGGACAGCGATTACCTCTCTTCATCTACCATGCATATCTAGAAAAGGCGGGTGCAGACACATTTCAAACCATATAATCATATGGTAAAATAAATCAATAAATTAACCAGTAAAGCTACTTTTCAGAATTTCAATTTTACTTAAAATAAAATCATCAAAAAAATTCAAGTACGGGTTTTGTGACAAAAATGCTTCACTTTATCTATTTATTTACGGTCTTAGAAACTAAAATATTTCAATAAAATATATAAATTTGTTTGAGACCACTTTAATTTTAATTACACTCTACCGGTTTCGGAAGAACCCTTCCTTCGTCAGGAGAATATTAAAACTAACCTATGATACAAAATATTGATAGATATATACCAAACATTTAGGTGCTGGAGTGGGAGGTCAAAGGGGGAGGGGGGTAGTTGCGGGAAATCCAGAAATAACACCTCCCCCTTTTGTATCATAGGTTAGTTTTAATATTCTCCTGACGAAGGAAGGGTTCTTCCGAAACCGGTAGAGTGTAATTAAAATTAAAGTGGTCTAAAACAAATTTATATATTTTATTGTAAATTATGGCGAGCCACAAAGTTAATGTTTATTACGAACACGTAAAATATTTCAGATTTTTTACACACTTCTTTTTCTAAGAAATTATTGAAAAATCATAAATACTTTGAGCTTTTTTATTCCTTACTTGAAAGTAGATTTATATTATAGCACATTTAATGAAATTCAATCGACATTGAGTCATTGGTTAAAAATGCTGGTACGCAGATAATCAATCTTTCTCATCGGAACCTCTCCGTACAGTTGCAAGCATTTTGGAATTAACGCTGGTTAATGGGCCTTAATATCAGCATTTATGCCTGCCTGGCTTGACACATTTTTTAACATTATTTATTTCTTTAATACTTAATTTCATTGTGCAATGAAATTTGTAACTGTGTAATAAGTAACGAAGGCAACTACATTGCGGAATAGTATGCAGATTAATATGATAGTAATATGTTCCCATAAACTAGACATTAAGGATGTGTGAAGTGCTAATAAAGCCACCGCCTTGCGGTCTTGTAAATTACTGGTGATAACTAATTGCTCTGAAGCTTTAATCCCACGGAAACTACGTGCTTTGAGTGACAATATGGTTAACCTATTTAAATATTTTAAACCAAAAAAATTAATTTACACAATTAATCTATTTATGATTTAAGTTAGTTTCTACCAAATGTGCGATAAACAGAGACATTGTATAGACATAATATGATTACAAAGTGTTTCAAAATAATAATAACCATAATTATACTAACCAAAATACGATTGAATGAAAATGTTTGTATATGTGGCTTTACAGTGCTGGAAACATTAATTTGAAGGTAAAATAAAATATTTTTATTTTTATTTTTAACTTTTTAACTTAAAGAGTTAAACCTCAAATTATAATATTTTAATTAATGAAGATAATATTAGCGAAAGTCAATCGAAAATCTGAAACAGAAAAATCAGAAAAAGATACGGATACATCTGGGACTCGAACCCAGGTCCTCCGGCAATCCGGGCCTCCGGCAATCCGGGCAACCTGGGTTCGAGTCCCAGATGTATCCGTATCTTTTTCTGATTTTTCTGTTTCAGATTTTCGATTGACTTTCGCTAATATTATCTTCATTAATTAAAATATTAAAATAAAATACGTGATATAATCTTAGTCACAATATAGATGAATATAATATGTGTATTAAGTTTTAAAGATTATTTAAAACTTAATTAAAACATGGCTGAGAAAACAGAGTGATAATAAAATTGCAAATAATGACACTAATATGTCGCATTACTGGTAAGTTATTTCCCAAACAATACTAGAGTATGTAAGCCACAAACCCCGGGTAATTAGTCTACTGGGAATAACCAAAATAATTAGAAAGTTGGACAGCCAAAGACCACTCAGCAACAAATGTAATAAAACCAATATAATTACTTAAAATCCTTGTAGACAACCCACCTCCCCCCTCCCTAATATTTTGTGTATAAAATCCATAGGTTAAGAATAATTTGTAGCAGTCCGAAGATGGCTTTGACAAGCTGAAACTGGTTACTGTCAATAAATGAAAGTGGATTTTTTTTTTAAATTTGTTTTTATTAAACTATGACATTATGAAGGCAAAAGGTCGTGGGTATTGTTCTTTTTCATATTTCGTTTATGCTGGTTAGTATTTTCTTCTTCTTCAATAATAAAAAACATATAAACTACACGCCGTCTCAGAACAGGAAACGCTAGTGAGAGGAATATGAAAAATTTAAAATTGTTCTTTTGATATAATAATAAAAATAGCATCTGGCTAATTTATATAGCGCCGTTTTCGTGAAAAATCACCTCAAGGGCGCAAATAAACATCATGCCCCTACACACTTTGCCGTAGAAATAAATAAAAAATATACAAACAATAAAAAAAAAATTGTATCCTCGATGGCGCTAAATAAAATGTTTTAGAAAAAAAAAATGGTTAAATTATTTTTTACGTTTATATGTAAAAGCTTTAATTACGTTCCAGTATAATATTAGTTATACAGAGTTCAAAAACATGCATTTCAAACAACTTGTTATAATAAATAATGTTTTTGTTCCCACCAAGGTGTTAAATAGTGATTTCATGTTAGTAATAAATATAAATGTTAATCACTATCACGATTTAATTAGGGTATTAATCACTGAAATGGGTTGGTTAAGAGATTGAGTCGTTTCACGACAACCTCATCATTAAAGCTTCATAATTTACCTAGCGGTTCTAAACAGGCTGTAATAAACGCCTCATCTATTAAAAGTTTTACGTAGAGACATATTTTATCATGTTACTGATTGAGAACTTTAATCGATTTAAAAGGGGTTGCGGTTTCTTGTTATTATAGGTAACATAATACTACAATTATTATAACATTCATAAATACAACTTGTAGTAAATGATAGTTCTAATAATATAATACATTTTTACGGCACGTTCCAGAGTGAAGGATATTCGCAGTATCGCCCTGGTGTAAGACCACATTTCAGAATTAAAACCTTGCTTGAAATGGCTTTTAGTTATGTTTCGTGACTAGATCTAAATAGCCCATTAATTTCCCATCTTCCTTTTCCCAATTTCCTTTCTCTCCATCTATATTCAGCCTCATAGCGTACCCCGATTGTGGATGACACAGTATCGGGCCACAAAAAAGTAGACCATGCGTCCAAAGCAGTATATTTCTAGTATTATTTTATTTAAGAAAACAAAGCCAAAATTTGCTTTGAAATCATTCGATTTCTAAGTTAATATTTTCCTACTTTATGGGGCCAACAGATCTAGCTATAAAAGCTCAAGCGTTATTTGGTTTGGCGTATTTCGGCAAATCGGTTGCCGTACATTCCCAATGGGAATGTATGACGAGCGATATGCTGAAGTGGGCCAAGCCAAATAACGCTTGAGCTTTTATAGCTAGGTCTGTTGGCCCCATTATTGTAAATCATATATGTTATATAACATTTTTTTTGTTTCAAATAACGAATTATCAAATTTATCCAAAGAAACGTCAGTATCTCTATGACAACTCTTTTTCAAAAAAATTTCAGGCAGGTAGACACCATAAAAATTAAAAAAAGGTCCGAATGAGAAACTCAAATATATACGACGATTTCACATCTGAAATTTCATATCTGAAAAAATAATCTTTCGCCCACCACCTTGCAACGGAAACGGATCGTACAAACAAATTTACCGACAAATTAAATGCAGAACAGTCGAGTTTAAACAAGATTTATCTACGCTCAGTCAAAATTTGAAATAATGAACGTAACGAAAACGAGACTTATGTTTTACGCTCTTCGTTTACGCAGCTACTTACAAGCGACTAAATCGCCGCTACCCGCTACCTGTCATACTATTTTGCTAGTGCAGCGCGTGGCGGCGTTTTCAAACACTAATAATAGTATGGAAGGTACAGATGAGCGGCGATCGCGTCGCTTGAAAGAAGCTCCATGGAAGAACGCGAATAAGAAGTTGAACGTTGCAATTCGCATCAAATTGCTTGTTAGTTTTTTATTGTCACTAGAAAAAATTCTATATTTTATTATCGTATCCGATTTAAAAGGGAAATATTGACTATCTAATAGTCGAAAATGTCGGTTCTAATTGGGATCCAATTACATATAAGGTCGTTCAGATGATGACACATAAAAACATGACTAACTAATATTTCACGAAGAAATAAAATAAATTGAAAAAGGATTCGGTGAAATAAGTATTACATGAAATTGTATTTTTGATGTTTAATTTGTTTTATCCTTTTGGTTTTGACATTTTACTAGAAGATGGACCCACATACATATCCACGTAATTTGTTTAATTCTACGAAACTCGAACGAATTAATTTAATTTATTTATTTAGATCAAAGGGTACGGGGTTTGGTTCCAGGGTTTAAAGAGTCCTGTTCCTGGGACGTTACTCTTGACAAATGCTTGTAATATCATTGAAAAGGATTTAAGGTGATTAATTTCGTGACATTTCAAAGCTCGACACGTCACGGCTTTTCAGAGAACCTTACTGAAGGTTTACGTCGTTATCTGTAGATGATATAGGCTTAGAAACAATCCCTAATGGTCCTCGCTTAGTTATCTCGCTTTTATTATCACAGGTAAATAATAATAATATATTATTATAATATATAATAACATTCTATTCGAACTACTCAATACTTAGAAGTGAGGTTTACCTTTTGGATTATATATTGTACAGATTATTGTACAGATCATTGATCACAATATCGTGTTTATCTTTCCCGTTGAGATCCCATCAAAGATTTATAAAGACAAAAAGCCTCCTTTGAAGATTGAATCTTAAGTTGAGTAGGAGTAATTTTGAGATGTCAATTTAATTCATGTATGTAGGATAAAGTTTTATTATCGCCATTGGTGCCATATCAATATGGAATAAAGTTACATTAACAGATTTTTAATTTTGAGAAAAGTCTTCTATCAAACATTACTAATTTCGGTTGTTTATTATGCGAGTTATATATTACCTACCTTATTCAAGTTCAACGATCTCAAAATTGTTTTAAATTTTAGTGTCATTTTCAAAATTGGAACTGAACCTGTATGAAGAATAATTCAGACGGGTGATAAAGTAGGTACCTGCCTACTAATACAATATTTTAACAGAAATTTATTTGTGTTGATGTTATGATGTCCCTGATGCGATCGTAATCTTTTATTTTTCTCTGTCTTGTTCATTTTCATGGTTTCATTTTTAGATTATTAGTGTGTTATCTTTTTCTTCAATGGAATTTTTTTCAATTGTTTTTTTTAAATCGAATTATAATTGAGGCAAACAATCAACGGAATTATAAATTTGATGGCCTCCGTGGTCGAGGAATAAGGCTCTCCACTAGTAATACGGAAGTCACAGGTTCAAATCTTGGCGTTCGTGAGTAAATATTATTTGATGAATTCGTGTCATTTCATAATTTTTTAAATTATTAAGTTTATAGTATACTTGCAGCACGTTCCAGAGAGGAAGATAATATCTGAGTAGCCAGATACTTTTCAATCTTGCTCTTCCCATCTCCGTTCCCTCCCTACTACCTTCAACCTCACAAATTATCCTGATTGGAAATGCCATAATCACTGGCTCACTAGTTTACTGGCTCCACGTGGTTGGGAGTTACTGAGACTCTTTAAAAAATATTGAAATTAAAAATCCTGTGATTTTTCGTGTATTTATGTAATGTATCTTTAAACGCGATGAAATATTTGGTTAATATCTTACCTGTTTTTACCCAAATATCCTTCCATGAAAACGAAATTTCCTAATCTTAAAAATGAAACTTCTGATCAATACTGTAATAAACCTTTATAGTAACAAGGTAATCCAATTTCATTAAAAAATATTGAGATGGATACAATTCCAAATGTTTAATAATTTTTCATATATCTGGTGTTGCCATTCAGAACCATGTAAAAGGAGATGTTTTTAAATAACGTACTTTACATCGATGGCAGGTAAATAGTTTGATAAATAAATGGATAGTAAAATTAATATTTCCTCGACATTGTTCAAACTCGAGACGCTCGAGGATGACTTTGTAATATTATCTCGAATAGTTGCGGCCACTCGAAGCGACTCTTCTGGACCAGCCGAAAGATCTCAGATGCTGCTCGTTCGTGAAGCACTCACGGCATCTCATCTCAACAGCAGTAGATAGGAGAGAGCGATGGACATGAAGAGATGTTGGAGATTCCACTACTACAAGAGACGAGGACGCGCGGCTTAGAAAGCTGCGATCGATATTGGACCATGGAGAAAATATTATAACATAATGTATCATGACCATACAGCTTCGTAAAGTGGAATCTTTTACATGTTGTAAGGATTAAAACTAAAAATCTTTTGCCTTATTTATTTTACCAGGTGGTGTTTATAAATGTTTTGTTTAGTGTATTGAACCTAGTTCTGCAAGACTGGGAAACAAAAACTAGTCGTCTCTTTAATATCGTTCTAAAAAGGTTAAAAGTTAAAATACAAGTTCTGCAAAAACTCTATTATCATTTTAGTTCTGGGAAGCAACTGGCCCATAATGATATAAAAACAGAACTTTCATATAACTTGAAAACTTAATTTGATGAATTGTTAAAATTCTGTAAAATAACTGGCCCTTATTAACTTTCTTTACCCCTCAGACCTCGACAGTATTTTTTCAGAGGGTCGATATATTTCCGTTTTGCATTAAAATTCAAATAAATGGAATATTTCTGAATGTATCCGAAAACTAAAAACTGTTTTGGAAAGGTGATATAATCTTTTAAATATTATAATTCAAAATATACATATAATTTTTGAAGTATAAAATTTTTGCATGCAAACCTAAAAAGTTTTAAAAGTGGCTCACCTTATGTTTTTTCTAATTAAAATTACTGATAATGAAAAAAAAATTATAAAAAAAAGTACATTATTATTAGACAAATATATTATAAACTTTACCGTTATCTACTTCACTTTTTTATCGTTTCGTTTAAAAATAATAAATAAAAAAAATTCTTAAAGATTCAAAATATTTTTTTAAATTTTTTGCCATTAAAAACTTTGGATTTATAAAAGATTCAATTTATTTTGCTGTTAATTTTTAGATTTAAATAAAGTGCACGAATTTTTTCTTTCTAGCACCGTTTAGATCATATTTCTAACCATGAAAGTAATGGAGACATCGATTTCTATGAGATCCATAAGAGTTGTCCTTTAAAAAGGACAAATAGACCTGACGGGTTTCAAAGCACTTCTTTTATCATGAGAATATTAAAACAGTGAATAAAATAGGTTTCCAGGCATATCTGCAAATATTTTTTAAGGGAATTCGTATTCGTTCGTACATTCATATTGTTACATTACTTAATTACACTGGCTTGAATATATTACATACTAACATCATTGTCAAAATTACACACGGACAGAATTAAACAACAAAGAAATTACACAAGGAGAGATTATAAGTTACTTATTACACCTAATCGAATTATCCACATCACAACCAAAATTTAGTTACTTTTTTCAAATATTAAATTTATTTAGCACACTCTCAAAAACTAAAATCATTTAAAACAGTTTATCACGTGTTCATTTTCAGTAGATGTAATTATTTCCTCAGTGTGGAATCGAAATCTTGTGTAAATCTGATAGTGTGATATAGGGGTTATATTTGTGAAATTCACGTCTATGTAATTTCTCCAGTAGTTGTTGAAGCCACTTTACTGAGCACTCTCCAACCTCGTTCTGACTTAACCGTATGCAACGATAATATTTGAGATATTAGAAATTTGTTGAATAACTCAATAATTATCTTCTATACTTGTGCATGATTGATGATGACAAAAACTTTTTATTGCCACTCTAACAAAACTGCATTTGTTCATAAAGGTATCAGAAATTATTATAAATAGTAATAATATTTTTACGCTCCAGACTTTTAGGTCCAGGTTTAGTTTTCCCCATTGGAAAAACTAAACCCTTTCTCACACTTTTCCATAAAAATGATCATCTAGTAAATCCGAGCTATGCAAGTGTATTATATGAGTATAATTAATAGAAAACAATACAAGAACAACATATTAACCTACCATACTATTAAATGGGAAAATATCATATCAGAGGGTTCGGCTCGGTGGAATTCCTAATTTGACCGATAAATCCTACTGATCCCTCAATATAAATATTTAAAAAATCTTTCGTAATCCTACATGTATTTAAAATGACTGATTTTTGCATTTTTATATACACATTCTTTGACAAATCTAATACGCCTAAATTTTTAATGAGAGAGCTAGGTATGATGCCAGTAGCCGAAATAACAAATGGTAATATTTTTATAGTCTGAGAATGCCAAATTCTTTTAATTTCATTTCCTAAATGTACAGTTTTATTTAAGTAATCAATCAAAATCAAATTCAAGTCTCTTATTTAATTACTCCGTTAACTTTGGATTAAGTGCTACACGGTGTCTAGCAAGACGATCGATAAAGGTTTTATCGTTCCCGAGTATGACTGCAATTCCCCAATAAACAAACAACTGATCACAAGGATTAAAAATGTTCTTAATTGGTTTAACATATTATGGCATTGTTGTTTATTAGCGATTTGTATATTTTATCGATCGATTGCGCTTGATACGCAGATCTTATAATATTCAGATAAATGGTTTGGAATAACTGTACCAGTAAAAATATTTTCACAAAACTTTTTTGTATCTGGCAAACATTACGCAATTTTTGTGCATCTTAAAGGGGGTTAAATATCAAAAAGTTTTAACAGCCTTCGAGGAAAATATGGGAGAAAATATCGAAATCGTATCAACGAGCTGTTCATTTTGGCAGTTTGATAAACAGAGCATCAACAAAAAAAAACAAACACAGCTGCTCAAACCAATATTTTAACGATTTTTTCAACCAGACTTTTATGAATAGTCCATTTATAATGAAATATCCCTTTTCCAAAATATCGTTCTACCGGAAATTTAAAAAAAAAAAATAGATTTGGTACTGTATTACTTTATACTGATGACAATGTGGCCAACGGCACAGGTAAGTTTTCAAATTTGTAGAAGTTGAGAAGATGAAAGTATTTATTTTTGAAAAATCTAAGACTATCAGAAATTTACTTTTAATATGGACACCGTTGTTAGTAAGATACTCTCAGTATCGCCAGTATTCAGAATTGAAACTTTAGATAACGGTAAAAATATCACGGCTAAAGTTATTTAATGAAATTAAATAACTTTAGCCGTGTTTGGTGACCTGATTAGCCTGGTACTTCCCCACCTTCTTCTTCCACATCTTCTTACTCACCTTCCTCTTTTACATCTCTTTTCCCTCCACACTATCTTCAGCCCCATAACATACCCCAATTGGGAATGCCATAGTCTCACTGGCTTCATACGGGAGCAGTTGGGTCTCTTGCGCGGTATTCATATAATTCATATAAAAAAAGTAAACTCGAAAGATTACGATATCTATCAAAATTTTAAACAAAAGAAATACATAAATCAAATATAAAATTTAGATAACTATCTATTTTATCGCTTGTCTGAATCATACCCACATCATCTCCAATATTGAAAATCAAAGCAAATCCCAGTTCTAGAACTCATTTATCCAAAGTTACACGAACACAGAAACACAACACCAAAATTATATATTTTTTTATTATATGGCTCAGTATTTCTAAATATCCATTCTTCATATATTAATAGATGAAATGTGAGATGCCTTTAATCAAAATTATTCTCAGAAGCCACACAGAAACTTCGATCCTTTTCATAGTCCAAATCTCATTATCCAGTACCCTACAGCTAAAATTCCATTGTCCGTCACCTATTGAAATCTGGAAGTTTTGATCATCCTCGCATCAACTTGGCTTCGAAAACCAATTTCAAATAATTGTCTTGAGCCACTCGATACGGAGATGAGAACCGAGGAGATTCGGGTATACGTCAGACAATCTAAAGCAGGACTGATTGATCCAAGATAAAGTTTCCACACGTAAAATTAAGGTAAACCTTAAATATTCAGAAAGGTATACATTCGAGTGTCTGTTGTGTTTAAACGTTAGTTTGTAATTAAACTATGAAAATACCTACACTACCTTACCGTAAATGTGAAGATTGGATATTTGGGTTGAACGTGGACGAACGTAGCGATTCACGTCAAGTTAAAATATTATTCAAGGAGGAATTGTTAGAAAAACATCTTATAATAACCACCCTTTAAAGAGATTACTGGACACTTATCCTTCTGATAATCAAACTGTCATAGATAACAAAATCAAAGTAAAAGTGTAAGTTTACGGTATTATATACATATTATATTAAAATTAAAAATACAGATAGTTTGAGGCTAATTACAATTTTAGTTTTTTTTACAAAACTGCTCAACTCAATGGAGAAACTATTTGTCGTCGATTTAGGAGTAACGCAATGGAACTATTGCATGTTAAAAATATTTTTTTATTCTTTCTTTATCCACAGTGTAAAAAACTACGTGTTCCTTGTTCCTCTCTTTTCTTTTGACTATCATGCACTAAGCTATATATTGTGTGCTTGTTGTTTAGGTATTACTTAGCTACATTATATTATTATTTTATTTATTACTAACTGATACCCGGCATGCATTGAATGCCACTTAAATAAATAAATTGTTTCTCCCTTCGTGTCATTTCCCATTCATCCCCGTTCCCCTTCCGCATTTTTTTTCTTTCCCTTCCCGCATCCCCTCCCCCTCCCGCGATCCTTTTTCCCCCTTCCCTTACCCGTTCCCCTTCCCCTCTCCCGTTCATCCCTTTCTCGCGAACCCCCCCACCCCTCTCACACATTCCACCTTCTTTGCCTTCCCCTCTCCCTCGTCGCCCGTTCCCGCGAAAACCCCCTCTTTAATTCCCCATCGGACTCTGCCGCATACCACTCCCCCCTTCACTTAACTCCTTAAAATATACCCATTTTTTTAACAACACGCGTGACCTATGTCATTATTTTATGCAAATTTCATAATGCCAGAACTCTCCAGCATATATATATAGAAATATTCACGGGCATGTTCACAACAATTCAAAAATTTTTTAATAGCAATCGGATGAAATTTTAATCGCAATCGTATGAATAGTATAGGAATTAATTTCATAACGCCAGAGCTCTCTATCCTATAACCATCCCGGGAATGCGCACATCATATTCCCAAAGTTTCACCGCAGTCGGATGATCGGTATAGCCGCGCAAAACATATGAACACACAAACAAACAAACAAACAAACAAACAAACATTATTTTATTTATATTATAGAGGTCCTCAGCAGTTGAATTGTTTTTTCTCTTTATTATGATATATTATATGTACTCAGAAGCAAATTCATACTTTCCACATATGATGACATTTTTTTTGTAATCTAAACCTTTAAAACATCTTTTATTCTTCCTATGCACTACACTATGCAATATATTAAATTGTGTAAATATCAGGGCGTTTATTATTCTGCATTGTGTGGTTTAACATATTACTAGTAAGTGTATATAGTAGATTCTTGCAGTATTGGAAGTCATTACAGCGTCTGCTTGAGGCAAATGCAATTTTATTTTCCAGTGGTTCTGCTGAAACTCGTTACTGGGGATGATGAAGCATTATAAGGCATTATTCCTAGAGCTGCTGGTCTCAATTTCCAGTTAATTAGTGTGGGCGTAAGCACCTACTTGATTGAGTACGGAGTAAACAATGGGAGTAGAGACATGCTTTGAGTTTCAAGCACTATGTTAAAAAATAACCTAAAATGCATTTCCATCAGGTCAAACCAAAATGTGTTTATTTTTTTTTTCTTTAATTTATCTCCATGGATTTATGATAATTATTTCCCCTCCTATGTCTAATTTGGGAATGCTTTGTGGAAGGTCTTTTTTAGGAGAGACAGGGGTGAAAATGGGTCTTGACGATACCGTAGGAGGGTTAAAACGTGTTCTCTCGACATATTAACTGAAGAATATTGATTCCTAAAAGCAAATTCTTTTAAAAAGCTTAATATACATGAAGATATGATATAATCCTTAATTAATTTATTATGATTGAAGATTATTATTACCATTATACAGGGTGGTAAGGAACGTACTTGACTTACTTTAACCAGTGATTCCTGACATTCTTTGGAGTAAAAAATATGTATATGAAATTTTGGTCTCCAGTGACTTTTTACATGTCTTTTTTTTCAAAAACTTTTTATTAAAAATCAAACAAACAAAAAAATTCTTCCACATGTTGTCACTGGTCACTCAGCCGAGTAACCAACCAACCCCTCACCCTGCCCAAAACTCCCAATACCTACTGATTTTGTATGTTTGTGTAGAAAAAACAAAATATTTTCAAAAATGTCACCGGAGACACAAAATTTTATTTGCATTTTTTACTCCAAACAATGTCAAGAATCACAAGTACGTTCCTTAACACCATGAAAACTGTGTTTATTATAATGTTTTTTTTATATAATAAATATTTTTATAAATGTGTATATGTAAAAACCCGACTGACGTAAAAAAAAAAGTTAAATCGTTCCATGGTGAGCTCAAGAACTAGTCGTAGAAACGACCCAATGACAAATGTCAACGATTGGCAAATTTTGGGCTCGCGTTTGGCATTCTTCCAGACTATTGTTAAATTATTTGGATTGCTCGGTTAGATACACATATAAATTATGTTTCACTCTTCGACGTTAATAATTTTGTATCTTATTCAATTTTATTATCTGATTATTTGAGAAAACCAAATATTTAAAATATCGAGTATTAACTAAAAAATAGATATGGATAACTTTCAATTTACTGTAAAGCACTGAATTTTCAATGGAATTCTGTTCGTGTGCAAGAGAAAGGAAAATGGTTAAGCGACTATCTTTCATTATTTTTCAAAGGCAGTCAGTTAGTTACCTAACGAAAATATGTAAATTGGACCATTAACTACCCTTTGTTAATTTTCCCGCAGCTACATTCTTCTACATCCCGTTTCAATTTAAACTTCTTTCCTTCGCAAGTTAACTCATTTGCAAGAGAATATAACTTAATTTTGCTTAATATATCTTTCTTTTAAAACAATGCACATCTTACAAAAAGTCGCTCTCCCGCCTCGCCCATACAATGGCTCATTAAACAATGGAAAAGTTGAATTGCCGCCCTTCGGAACATTGCAAATTGCTTTACTTAAAAAGTGTATTGTCACTGTGGCTCAGTCACTCATTAAGTCGGTGGGGGTTGAGATAATTTCATCTCTTTTGAAGTAACTTTTCAATCCGTAGCCGGTAAACATGCCTTTTTCACGAACGAGGAGCTTTTTAATTTGTAATTAGCAACATTTCTCCCACAATCACTATATATTTGACGACCGTCCGTGGTCGAGTGGTAAGACACTTGACTCTCAATCGGAAGGTCGTGGGTTCGAACCCTGCGTGCGCAAATAAATTTTATTTTATTAATTTGTGTTTTTTCACAATTAATTACTAAAAATAATATATACTATATTTGCGGCACGTTCCAGAGTGGAAGATACTCACAGTATCGCCCTGGTGTAAGACCACCATTCAGAATTGAAACGTTGCCTAATAATGGTTTTAGCCGTGTTTAGTGACTAGATCTGAATAGCCAGGTACTTCCCCACCTTCCTCTTCCCCATCTCCTTCCCTTCCCAACTTACCTTCAGCCTCACAACATACCCCAATTGGGGATGCCAAAGTCTCACTGGCTCCAGACGGGAGCAGTCGGGACTCTTGTGAGGTATTCTCTATAAAAAAAAAAAAATATATTGATTATCATCAAAAATACTCGTTGTGGTTCTGTCTGTGGTTGTAACTCAGATTCAATGAGCTCGGATTTGTTTTGATTTAACGTGTCATTGATACCCATCTTCTTATCCTAATCTAACCTAATCTAATCTAACTATAACTAATTTGGGAGGCGGGTATGGGTACCGCCGCCCCGGGAACCATTTATTGGACGACCAACACCTCAAGATCACCCCAAGTGGTTCGCTACGTTTGGTGACTTGGCAGGGGTGCCCGGGTTCATGGGGTTAGGTTTGTCCAGGACTTGGGGGTGGATGCGTCTGCCGACCATCTGCATGGCAGGCAGGATCGGGAGAGACTGGTTGAGGGAGACCTTTTGATCTCTCCAGCCGGACCTTCTCGACCCATCGCCTTACACCGCAGTGGAAGGGATGGATTCACACGTCCTTCACTCCTGGACATATTTTATCCCCAGATTTCTACCCACCCCCCAAAACCTTTTTCCTTCCCAAGACTTCCTCCTTCCTTTCCCTTCAAAACCCTCCACACAGCATCTTCAAAGATGACATAGGTCCTGAGGGAATTTTTCCCTCAGGGCCTCCTGTGTGGTTCTAATGTAAAAAAAAAAATAATATTATAAATGCGAAAGTGTGTTAGTTTATCTGTCCTTCATTTACGTCGCACGTCGCGATATCGACGTGATATTTTCGCAAGGAGATAGTTGAAATAAGTACTTAAGTATATGGTAGTTGAATAAGTATGTAGTATTTTTTTATCCTTACCTCCAGACAGGTCAACTATGTCACCTTTGGGAATGCTACGTGGAATAACTTTTGAGGAAAGGAACGAGATGACGTTCTGGGAAGGAAAAAGTTATGAAGGGTGGGTAGGAATATGGGGTCAGTGTCTCCATAAATGAAGAAACGTATGATTCCATCCCTCTTAAGCTTGTAGGAGATGTTTCGAGAGAGATCTGCTGGAATGGTTCAAAGGTCCCTCAATCAGTCAGTATTTCCCGATCCAGACTGCCACGCAGCTGGTGAGCAGATGCATACACCACCAGGACCCGGACAAACCTCACCCCTGCTTAGTCCCCAAACTGGGATGTTATAATAAGGAAACCCGATGTGATCATAAGTATAGGAAAATCACTTAACGCTAATGTTTAATTTAATTTTAATTTCATACTCAAAACTCGATGACATTTTTACGACATGGTTACTTAATCAAGAGTATTGAGAAATGTGTCAAAAAAATTTTCACGCAATCCAAAAAATGTAAATTTTAGCATATTCGTTTGGATTCCTCGATTATGTTTAGAAAGTGTAACGGTTTTTTAATTTTAATAAAAAGACAAATAACTTTGTTTATTCCACTTACATATTTATACACAATCTAGGTGTTTCGTGAACAATGTTTACATCATCTGCATTAAATGTAAACTAAAGTTAAAAATTAAATACAGATCACTTATGGGAGGAAGGGGTAGAAGGAAGGGGGAGGGGTAAGAGTGGAGGAAGTTTATTAGAATAAGTTATTTCAAAGTCATTAGAAGGGAAAGACCGGTTAAGTAAGAACATATTTAAAAGAGGGTTTATAAATATTTGTTGTTTATTATTTATGTCTGTCTTGTTATTAACATTTTTTCTTATTTCTAAAATCTCAAAATTATTTATCTTCGATGCCCTATAATCTGTATGAAGTATTTTTAGTCATAAGTTTTTGTAAAAAGTATGATCATTTTCAATAGGTTTTTTAATATTGTGTTACAAGGTTTTTCACAAACACGTGTTTCCGGCGTTAGACTTAATACGCCAGCTAAGTAAGCAATAATGATAAAAACGAACCTAAAAGTACACATATTTTTCTTTTAAGTCGGAATTTTACGCGTGGGATAAGTACGTCAGTATCATTATGCAAATTGTTATTGGTTTAATCTGCAATGATTGAAATTTTGGGTTAAACCTTTTTTTTTAATTTGATAGGTTTCTCGGTCTATGAAGCATGGTTGGGCCTTTATACAATACACACCTATACTTATGTACATACCCACATCTATATATCATGAACCGCTGTACTTTGTAGTAATAGAAATAGTGCTCATCTAGTAATTAATAATTTTTCATGTATACCTACATACTTCTGAATTCGATAGCATTATTTTTATAACATTCTCATGATGGTACGGAGGTACCGAAACCGGTAGACAATGAAGATATATCAGAGAAGTGACTAAAAAACTAAGTGTTTTTTTTTTAATTGATTTATAATAATAGATTACTTACTACTAAGTACAGTGGTTCACGTGTAGGTGTGTATATAAATTAAGGTGTGTTCTGTGTAAAAGGCCCAACCAAAACTTTTTTTTGCAAATATGAAGAGTGTATTTAGCAAATAATAAGGATTTTGGTTGATTTTTTTGGATAGCCGCTCCGCAAATCTACGCCAGATTCAATGCTCTTCGTTTAATCATAAAGCAATACCAAGGCCCGCAAATACTTGAGGCTATTAATTAAAGAAAGCTTCAATGTTAATCAATCAGGATTCCTTTCTATATACTATCTATTCGTACATTTTGTGGAAGATACAAGAGTGATGTTAAATCGACTGATGTGTGTGGGTATACGTGGTATTATAGATAACCACACCGTACAAAGGATTTAGTACAAATACACAGAGATAGAAGGCCTGAAGCTTTGCAATTCCAATTCAGACTAAACCGCAAAACTATTATCAATGTATTTTGGACGAATCATTAACAGAGGACGCATTCACACAGATGTGGTCAAAATCTCATGCCTTTGATGTAAGTAGTCTGAATATACACCTCTATCTATCTAGAATACAATAAAACCACTCTACGTAGTCCATATATTATAATATAAGTATAATGATTTATTTGTTATATTTATTTTTTTTTTTTTATTCACCAGATTTACAGGAACGGGTTTAGTTTTTCCCATAGGAAAAACTAAACCCTTTCATACACTTTTCCATATAAAAGATCATCTAGTAAATCCACGTTATGCAAGTGTATTATATAAGTATAATTAATACAAAACAATACAAGAACAACACGTTAATCTACCAAACTATTAAATGGGAATATAATTCACCGTCTCCAGATATTTTCATATCAGAGGGTTCGGCTCTGTGGAATTCCTAATTTGACTGATAAATCCTACTGATCCCTCAATATAAATATTTAAAAAATCTTTCGTAATTCTACATGTATTCAAAATGACTGATTTTTGCATTTTTATATACAAATTCTTTGACAAATCTAATATGCCTAAATTTTTAATAAGAGAGCTAGGTATAATGCCAGTAGCCGAAATAACAAAAGGTAATATTTTTATAGTCTGAGAATGCCAAATTCTTTTAATTTCATTTCCTAAATCTGTATACTTTCTTATTTTTTCAGAAAAAGATTTTTGAATATTACAGAATTATTATTTTTATAATCTTATAAAGGTATCTAATTATTTTTTTATAATCTTATAAAGGTATCCCTAAATTTTATTTTAATTCAATAGGTAACTCTTTCGAATAAATTTTAAAATTTATACTCTTCTGTGTAATATTTTTTTATTTGATATATTGATAATCTTATAAATGTATCCCTAAATTTTATTTTAATAGGTAACTTTTTCGAATAAATTAAAAAATTATACCCTTCTGTGTAATATTTTATTATTTGATATATTTATACTCTTATAAATGTATCCCTAAATTTTATTTTAATGCAATAGGTAACTTTTTCGAATAAATTTAAAAATTTATACCCTTCTGTATAAATTTTTTTTATTTGATATATTTATAATCTTATAAGAATAAATTTTAAAATTTATGCTCTTCTGTGCAATATTTTATTATTGAAGATTAGTATTAATTTTCTAATAAATCTAAACGACACATGAACCAAAATAAGAAACAAAAAAAATAGTTAGATAACGGCCGCAACGGGAATCAAAAACAGAATGTTTGTCTTCGAGTGGTTAGAGGCATTGTCCCGTTAAGACAGAGATCCTGGGTTTGATTCCCAATTTGGGAAGCGGGTATGGGTACCACCACCCCGAGAACCATTTATTGGATAACCAACACTCTTGACATGATCGTCCTAAGTGGTTCGCTACGTTTGGTGATTTAGGAGGGATACCCGGGTTCACAGGGTGAGGTTTGTCTAGTTCTTGGCGTCGAATGCGTTTGACCACCTACTGAGAGATTGGTTGAGAGAGATCTTGCTTAGAACTCTCCAGCCACACTCTCACGACACATCGGCTTTCACCGCAGTGGGAGGGATGGATTTATGCGCCCGTCACTCCTGGACACATTGACTCGCATATTCCTATCCACCCCTCCCTCAAAACTTTTTCCTTCTCAGAACTTCCTCTCCTACATTTCCTTAAAAAGACTCTCTACATATCATTCCCAAAAATGACGTAGGCCCTGAAGGAATTTCTTTTTCCCAAGGCCTACTGTGTGGAGCTAAATTTTTAAAAAAGTTGCGAACGTTAACTATTTATTTTTATGTATCTTTTTCTGTTTCATGTTTTGTTTAGAAATATTAGTATTATCTTCATTTTCAATGATTCAAGTAAACCAAAATATTTGATTAAACCTTCTCGGAAAGGCTTATACTTTTTTATTTAATATTTAACTGCCCTCAAGGGAACGAAAAATTTTGTCTTTCATAGTGCGCAAAATGTAACTCTGAAAGAGAATGTCTCGAATTTTAAAATATTGCAATTATTTTCTCTAGAAAATTTGCTCGAAGACGCCTCGGAGCGGTCTTACGTATTTGACTTTGTTCGACAAAGTTCAGCTTACTAAAACAAAATTCTGTCACGGCGCTTCGTAATAGAGAATATTAGCTCCAGTTAACAGAAGTAGAAACAGCTGAGGTTTTTATTGCAAATAAGAGAGGTAACTTTTAATGAACAGACTTTTGCTTGAGAAAGATCGGCTTTTTCAAACCGGTAACGCTCGTTTCCAACATTCAAATTTAAATGTTTAAGTCCATATTTTCAGAACTCTCTGTAAAGATTGTTGGAGAAAGTTAAGTTTCGGATCAATATATGTATAATAGAAAACATGATAACAGATTTCAAAATGAATTGTTTATCGAGTTAGTACTTTCTGGACCTAAAAACAAGTTGTATAATTAAAATGACATCATGAAATGTTTATAATTTGGAAGGCGTGTATGGGTAACGTCGTCCCAGGTAACATATATTGGATAATCAATTTCCCTGTCATAGGTGAACCTAAATGGTTCGCTACTTTTGGTGACTTAGCAGTGGTGGCTGAATTCATAGGGTAAGGTTTGTTCCGGTCATGGTGGCGGATACGTCTGCCCACCTACTTCGTGGCGGGCTGGATCAGGATTGACTGATTGAAGGAGACCTTTTGACCTCTCCAGTCGGACTCTCTAAACCCATCGCCTTGTACCGTAGTGGGAGGGATGGATACTAACTCCTGGACACACCGATCTCTAAATTCTTACCCAACCTTCAAACCTTCTTCCTTCTAAGAACTTCCTCTCCTTCCCTTTTTTTTTAAAATGACCCAAAGATAACACGCGTCCTGAAGAATTTTTTTTTCCTCAGGGTCCATGTTTAAAAAAATTAAAAATTAATTAAGCCATAATATTTAAAAAATATATCAATCCCAGATTCCTACCCACCCTTCATACATTTTTATTCCCAGAACTTTCCCTAAAATAATCTTCAAAGATGACATAAGCCCTGAAGGATTTTTTTTCTCTGGGCCTCCTGTGTGGAGATAATGTTAAAAAATATATATATGGAAGATTTTCTAATATATATTTTCAGGGTTAGTATATTTCTATTACCATCAAAACATTTCTGTCTCTCGAAATATTTTTTCAATCGTTTTTTTTTCACGCTTCTTTTGAATTCCGTAAAAGAAAAATCATTACATTTAGATGCCGGTAGGGAGTGATATTGTAGAGTGATATGGACCACGTGCAAAATATATTATTTCCTATATCCGTTAGGTGTCAGTTCCATTTCAGTTCACCTGATTGCCCGAGCAAATCCAAATATTTCTGTTTTCTTTGCTCCCAATGTTTATACGCGTGAAAATCCTATTTTTATTCGAAAATCTAAAAGTAAATTGCAAGCTCACTGGCTCCAGACGGAAGCAGTTGGGACTCTTGTGTAGTATTCAGATAAAAAAGGTCTACTTTAAACAATCCAATAATTGGGGATACAAAGAGTAATAATACCAATAATAATTTCCTACATTTTACTCGGAAATCAATAAGGACAAAGGTAATAAAAATAATCGCAATAAGTTTTTCATGATAAGTATCACTTTAGAAGTAATATAAATATATCATCTATAAGTGGCCTGACCATAGTGTTTTAATGTATTCAGAAGGTGAAACAGCTATTACGCGTAATATGAATTATATAACAGAACTTGTTTATAAATAAACTGTTTTTATAAATTAAATAATAATTTATTCTTGCTTCTTTTTCTACTGAAAAATCGTTACAATGACATGTCACAAACTTTTTGTAAAGCAGTTCCATTTGTACATTTTATTATGTTTTTTTTCTCTTTATTTTGATTTTGACTTGCAAATGAATATACGTAGACGCGTGGATTTCCCAAGGGACTCTTATCAAATTCTCCAGACGAAAAAGAATTTGTTTCATAAATTTTTTGAAACTTGATACGAAAAATTTCATTTTCTGAGTTGCTTTTATTGGGTGTCGGATTTGGTTGAATTCCGACGGAACCAAGTTTTTTACTGGGAAAAGTTGTGATATCGCTATTTACTAAATAAAAATAATAACTTCAACCATGCAAATGCTTTAAAGTAAAAAAAAAATTCCATTCTAACGAAAAAAGAATACTGATAAATTCTTTGTATTTTTCATGTGATCCCCAAATTCCAAAAAATTAAACTCAAAAACAACTTATTTATTTCTAAAATACACGCTCATTGATGTTTTAATAAAGCACATGTTGTTTAATATTTCCTTTCCGAAGCTATCCTTAAGTTATATATTAACTTATCTAACTAACTAACTAACTAACTAACCATCACGCCGTTTCTCCGCAGCGGTAGGCAGAGATGACGGATCGCCAAACAACTCGGTCTCGCCAAACAACACTCCTCGCCTCGTTCACATACAAATATCATTTCACATATTCTCTTCGGTTATTCATGATCCGACTCAAGTATTTGGTTCACTTGATCATACCAAGTCTTCCTCGGCCGTCCCCGACTTCCTCTACCATTCACATACATGTCATATATTATCCTCACTCTCCCTTATTTGCATTAATTCGCTCTTCAAGCCCAAACGACATAAGCTTCCCTACCTTAAATCGAATTACGATTTAAGATAGGGAATCATCAGCCTTGCATTCTTTGCTAATCTCCACATTTGTCAAATAATCACATATGGTTTTACGACACACGCGCCTCAGAGATCTTGAAAAATTGCATCTTGGGTTTCTAGTTCAACTATTTTTACACTGAATACATATACCTAGTACATAAAACCAAAAAATAATATTTTTAAATGTTTTGGTGGTATAACCATATTTTTTTTACATTAAATTGCTCTTCAGGTAAGTTCCGAGGTCATTGAGTACAATTAGTAGATGAACTAGGGTAACCTTTACTAAATACAATATTGATTCTCAATTTCGCGTTAATTTTGTTGAGAACAAAACTTGTGTAGCTTTTGTTAGTCTAACAATAAATACGTCGGGATAAGCAACATATTACATATTCCCGACGGCTGCGAGAAGTTTGTATTATTTGACACGAACAAGCATCGTTATATCTTGTTCTATCTCGCCACGTTTCGGATTAAAATACAGCATGTTGGATAAGCCGGGACAACAGAGTGTACCGAGACGTGTAGTTTAGTGTGGGTTCAGTATAGGTTCAGCGTTCGCATGTAGGTGCTTTACAGTGCACATAGACAGAGAGACTGAGAGAGTTGACTCTACCACCACCTAACAAATAAAGGCCACGGAATTACACCTTGGAATTAGTAGCAGAAGTCTTACTTAAGTGAGATGTTTAAACGTTTTGAAACTGATTTGACACGACAAGTCAACCGCAGGCGTTGCTTTTGAAACCCTTAATTACGAGCTTTTACACGCATATGTTTCCCATAAGGTGTTCTGGAACATCAGGTACCTACCATAAGGAGTTGTTCAACATTTCATTAAGTTTTATGGAAGATTTACGAGTTTATATGTTTCTCCTCAGACTAAGTTTCAAAATTTCCACAATATTTGATGTTTCACTTAAGTACACATTTTCATTAAGTTTCTAGTTGTAAACAGTTTGTCGAATATCATTATGTTGTTGTGGTTAAATGATTGTACGTTTTACAATAAATGTTGTTTGATAATTATTAATAAGTATGTAATGGTTAATTTCCACAGTAGCAAATAAACACGTGTATTTACAAAGTGTTATAAAAATAGGCTTCATTTTCTTAATTTTACGCGAATATCACGCCTTTGAGCTACTTCCCAGAGTCAAAGAAATATAATTAAAGTTGATACAATTTATAATACCTAAGTACCTTTTGTGAGTGGATTCTTACAATCAGGAATGATTGTGTTGAAGGCGGAAAGAAGGGACGATAGTGGAGACCAAAGTCCTCCCCGTCATCTCCCAAAATCTCTGTCTTTCTTGAAACCGCACTGCTCCTTGTACATTCATTGATGCCCACCCTATATACTACCGACTTCTATCGGATATCTCTGTAACTTCGATGATCTATCTACACTAGAGCCATCTATGTATCGTAGCTTGTAGTACTATAGTTCCAGAACAGATTTAATGATTTAAATTACTATAGCAATACCAAGCACTGTGACGTATTGATTCTCAATGGCGTTCTCTCTCAACTGATAATTCATTGTTGAAAAAAGTGTATTTTTTAAAACTTTTATTTCTTTTATATCAAGTTTTTAATCGACAACATCTGAACAACAAGAAATTATCCATTAGGTGATTTCACCAATTATTTTATTTATTATTATACAAGTGGCGCAAAAGTCATCACCCTATCGGAAGATGCCATAATTTTTGCAAATAGCGGCAAATATCAGTTCTGCTTTGACATTTGTGAAGAAAAAAATACAAAATACTCTCCAATAAGACATAAATTGCTATACCCATCAAGAACGCGAAAAAAAATGTTTTTTTGAATGATACCGGCCGGTGCAATTGGTCATTTGCACTAGCCGGAAAGATCGACCGATTTAACCGTTCCAGACTTCTTTTTGTGGGGTTTCTTGAAATCTATGTTAACAAGCCTCAAGCCTCAACAATTGAGTTTATGTCAACAAGCCTCAGATTCTTGTAGCCCTTAAAGAGAATATCCGTCAAGAGTGCGAGAACCCATCGCCTGAGGGGTGAGGGAAAATGACATAAATCAGACCCGTATGGTCACAATTGGCCGATATCATTTTTTCGACCTAATAGAAAAAAAAATATAACATCAAATAAACTCAATCCAAAAGCAGAACCACAATTTTTTATTTAAAAAAAAATTACAGCCAAAGAACATCGGATGACAACTTTTGCGCCACCTGTATTAAAGTCGTCAGATATACACGAACCATGTAGGAAAGAAAAAAATAACAACAGGAATATGAAACAAAACGTCTGAAAACATATTTAACGTTTGCCTATTTCATCAAAAACATAAGCATAATACGATAAAAAAAGAACATTAAAATTTCACACGTAAAATGACAAATTAGGGCTTCCCGCGTTTAAAAATGAACTGCTCTTTTGGCGGGAAACTTTCCCGCGGCAAATCAGGTTAAAAGTTTCCCCGCGGCGTATTTTTTACATCGTGAATTTAAAAAGTTGGAAACAATGTTTAGTGGGACGCTCGGATAGAGTCCTCCGATTAAGGAATCCTGCCTTGCGCAGATAAGGCGCCAAACCAACTTATCCGCGAACATGAGACAGGCGCGGCGGCCGCCTTTTTTGCTTTTTCAAAATTCAAATATCGAATCGAACATGTCGAACGAGGTTGAGAACTTTATTCGGTAATATTACGTATGGAAAAATATCCCATGAATGCTAACTTTTTATGTGATATTTTTCAAACATGCTATATGATATTACTTTATATTACACGTTTGGTGTTACATTTATTCGTCATCGATTATTGGCTTTATAAAATCATTTTTAATCATCATTATTTTTTTCTGCAAAGACTTCTTGTTCGATTTCATACAACTGAATTTAGTAAAGTTTTTCTTAATGGTTTTTTCCCGCTAAATAATTTTTTTTTTTTTTTTATGTCATAAAGGTGTTCTAAACATAAATCTTTTGCGAGAAATCAACACCACGAAATACAAGATTTGACGGCGTACTAAGATTCGTGACGCTTTATTTCGTTATCAACAATTTGGGAGGCGGTTGTGGGTACCGCCGCCTCGGGGAGCGTTTATTGAATGACCAACACCTCTGTCATAAGTCACCGAAAGTGCAGGGAGAAAAATGTTATTCTAAAATACGATAATTTTATTCGTAAAAACGGGAAGTTCTTACGAACAAATTAACAGTGTTTCAATGTTTATTGGCGGGAAAATGTAAGAATAATTTGTTGGTATACGTACGAAATTACGTATACCAACAAATTATTCTTACGTGTTCCCGCCAATAAACATTGAAACCCTGTTAATTTGTTTGTAAGAACTTCAGTCCCGTTTTTAACAATTTTTACGAATAAAATTATCGTTATAATAACATTTTTCTGCGTGTGGTTTGGTATGTTTGGTGACTTGGCAGAGGTGCCGGTGTTTCTGGAGTGAGGTTTGTCCTGATATTAGTGGCGTTTGCGTCTGCCCACCAAATTTGTGGCAGACCGGACCAGGAGAGGCCGGATACATTGAAGGAGACCCTTTGACTCTCCAACATAGAAGTTGGAGGGATAGATTCATACATTCAGTAAAGCTAAAGCTGAAAACTGAAAGCTAGGTTTAGTCTGCCGAGCTATCGGTTTCCTTCCGCACATCACGGAAACTAGAATATGTGAGCCGAAGAGCATGTAGACAAATAAAGTAATGGGAGAACTAATCATAGATTAATTATAAAACATTACCCTTCCTTTAAAAAAGTTACTTCATTCACGATCTTCAAACATGTCAATTACGTCGGGGTCACCAGTATGGTGATCGTTGTCGCTAACTTACTTTAACGGTCTCGATTTTATTAGTTGATCTTGTTTTGAAATAAAAACTTCGATGGTTTAAAAAACTTTAAATTTTATTTTATAACTCAAATATAAAACAGGCAGTAATAAATAATCAGAACGATTGCGGGAATTAGTACCTACTAAGTGTCCTACAACGAGAGCAGCGGAAATCGGAATGAATTGAAAAATTGATAGGCGATGCCGCTGTAAGAATCCAGTGTTGCGATCCGCATTGCATTGCACGTGGTAATAATGTGCATAACTTATTTTTGTTAGTTCTTATTCCCACACACAGGACATATTTAAAATATTAACCTTAGCGCCTCCTATGTGGAGTTAATGTTAAAAAAAATGGTACCTATGTCAATTATTCACCAATATGTGGGCATGAAAAACTCCCCACAAAATACCTGTCATCCACCCTAATTCATTAAATATTCTACCCTTAAAAGCCTTCCAACTTTCTCAGCAAGTGGTTATAACCGCACGAGACTTACATCGGCGAAAAGTTCCGCCTGGAGGCTTCGGCATGGCCTAACTTGAGCCCGGAGAGCCACACTGGGGTAAACCCAAGCCAACACCTGCAGTTCGGCTAATTACTGCCGAGCAATCCTTGCATTAGGTAAGGTAGAAGTTTAACTTTACTATACGGTCTGTGAGACATCACACTTAGTGCACCGAAATATTTTTAATCCAATATAATTCGAGTTAATCTGTGTAGAGTTTAAAATTACGGAGATCTCTTGCACTTACCGTACCACCTTTTTTAGACAAAAATTAATTTGGTTTTTTGGCCAAAATACACAATATTTTTTTAAATCAAAAGGTATGGCAAATATCATATGGATTTTAGAGGCAACTTTGGCAATTATTTTCGAGTTAATAATACTTTTTTTTGTTTTAAGTTTTTTTTTTTTTTAGTGAATACCTTATAAAATACCAATTGCTCCCGTCTGGAGCCAATGAGACTATGGTATCCCCAATCGGAGTATGTTGTGAGGCTGAAGATAAGTGGGGAAGGGAAGGAGATGTGGGAGAGGAAGGTGGGGAGGTACCTGGCCATTCAGATGTAGTCACTAAACGCGGCTAAAGCTATTTCAAGCAACGTTTCAATTCTGAATGGTGGTCTAACACCAGGGCGATACTGAGAAAATCTTCCAAATATAGTATTTTTAATTAATTAATTGTGAAATAACACAAATTAATCTAATAAAATCTATTTGCGCACGCCGGGTTCGAACCCGCAACCTTCGGAATGGTAGTCCAAAGCGTAAATGGTAGACCACGCCGGCCGGTTAACGTACGAAATTACGTTTACCAACAAATTATTCTTAACGTCAAGTAAACATTGAAACCCTGTTAATTTGTTCGTAAGAACTTCAGTCCCGTTTTTAAACGTTTTTACGAATAAAATGATCGTATTTTAGAATAACATTTTTCTCCGTGTAATTACACAAAATTCCCTCCATAGAAAAAAATTAAAAAATGTTATTTTACAATTTATATGTATGAAAAATTCTCAATGTTTCTTTAAATGCTATTTAAAGGGTTAAAGAGAGCTTTTTGCTCTATTGTAAACGAGTCGTGTTTTATTAAACATTTTCCCAATTTTCACTAGAATTTTTCCGTTTTTAATATTAGCGCGCTCGCTCCAACATTCGTATTATAGTATCTCTCCTTCTTATTCTTTTTGGGCGGGTACTGCCGGTCCTTAAGACAATCTGGTTTTACGTAAAAGATCCTTAAGATAGTCAAGGATTTTTAATCATGTTTTCTGTCAAAAATGTGGGTCGGTAGGTTAGCGTGTCATCCTTTAAATCCATCAAAAATAATGAATTTAAAAAAGCCAGTGAAAAATGCGAACAATAACTTGTAAATATTAGCCTTAAAAATTTCAAATTATGGAGGTTGGTTTCAGCATACACCTCATCAATCTTTACCATCCCTTACCTTGTCACTGTGCGTCATAAAAAAATTACAACACTAAAAACAAAATCTTAATTTGCTTCATGTTTATAGGGATATAAATTTATCCTCAAAAAACGTGCGTCGAGGGGAGGTAAGGGGGGAAAGTTGGCAAAAAGTAATCTTATAGTAGGCTGTACCACTGATCTTAGGGGTCGTGTTCCTCACCCCCAACATGGGTGCGTTTAATTAAATTTGGTAGAAGTAATAGGTTCACCCTACACGCAGCAATAACCCCGGATCGTAAAGTCACCTCAGCTACCGACAGCCGGCGCGGCTCCCGTAAGGCTATATTTTTACTAGTGCATTGATAGTTTTTAAGATGACTCTTAACATCTTTCAGTTTGCTTTATTACGGTGTGTACTTCCACGACATTCTAAACTTTAAAGCATGTTTGTAATTCTTTTTATAATGTGAAATCCTTAATAAAGAAGAAATCTATGATAATTTCCACAATTTGTCTTAAAAGTAAAGCTTTCAATTTGGGAGGCGGGTAAGGGTACCGCTGCTCCAGGAACCATTTATTGGAGAACCAACTCCCCTGCTATAGGTTAACTCCCAAAAAGTTTGGTACGTTTGATGACTTAACACAGGGGTGCCTGGGATAATTAGGTGAGGTTTGTCTAGGTTTTGGCGGCGGGTGTAATTGCCCATATATCACATCCGGACCGGGAGATTCTGGTTGAGGGAGACCTTTTGACCTCTCCAGCCAGACTCTCTCAACCCATCGCCTTGTACGCAATGGGAGGGATGGATTCATACTTTCGTCTTTCCTGGACACATTGACCCCGAATTCCAACCAACCTCTCATACTTTTTCCTTTCCAGAACTTCCTCTCCTTAGTTTTAATAGAACGACCCAAATAATAGGTATAATGCGCTTAACAGAAAGGAAAGTTTATTTTAAATGCTACTACTATACTGGAATAACGCGTTCGTAAAATAATAATGATTTTTAATTGAAGATATCATTATTTGATATCTATCTTAATGGCATTTAATCGACTTACGTTATTTATTTAATCTTGAGTTGAGGTCTCTACAATCTGGACAAAGGAGAATGGTATACAAAATGATTAGTTTTTTCAGAATCAGCAATTCATTATTTCTGGTTTTCCAGGAAGGGATTAAGAAGATAAGTGGTGGTTACACCCTTCTGCCTTCTCACAACCGATACAACATGAAAATTACGTAACTGCTTCATAATATTGTTATTCTGATAAAATGGTTTAATGTTCAAACCATGTTGGGTTAAGGGATAAACAAATTTATTGTAATGTGTATTGTATAATAATATAATAATATGTATTATTAAGCCGGGCTTAATTTGCAAGTAAGATTAAGCGTGGGATTAAGGTCGTTCAGACATTATTATACATGACTATTATGGCGGGAGCATCCACCCACTCTCCTCTTCTCCCCACCTTCTTGTGTTTCTAGTCTCCTGGGGCCACTTTGGTTCGTACTACAAGAATACTACCTAAGCTACACTGTCTATAATACATCTCCGGTACCATGTTTTCAAGTGAAGTTTAATAGCACAATAATTTCAATTATTACTCTCGTTTGAAATTGTAATATTTAATCATTAAAGTTAATTAAATTAATTTTAATTAATTTAATTAATCAAAATTTTCTGAGCGCATCCTTTTCTTTTTTTTCTAGTTATTTATTTTTGGGTGTTATGCCGTGTTGCGCTACCTCGTTCTTTAGCCATCGTTTCGGACAGCGTTAGTGTCCATCATCAGGGCAATGTTTAATGATTAAACATTGCCCTAACATACTACGCTTTTTCGAAACGTTAGCTAAAGAAAGAGGTAGCGCCACACGTCTTCACACCCCAAAAATAAATATCAAAAATAATTTTGATCGTAAAGTTTTGATCTAAAAAGCTATTTTTTCGGTTTCAAATTTTTCTTTTGAGAGTCGTTAATGTTGTCTTCAATAATGAAATAAATATTTAACAAAAACTTTTAATTTATTATGATTAACTTATAATATTTAATCATTGAAAAAGTTAATATCAGCAACTGACAATGAAAACATTAAAGCGATAACCGATAGCTACCTGAATTTAGGGAGAGGATTTTTTATAAATGAGAAAAACTGTGCGTATGAAGGATCAAAACCCCCTAAATGGTGAGCTCTGGTATCATGAAATTGTGCGGCTCTTCAACCTGATGGTATTTAGAATAGGTACATATGTAAAGGAAAATATTTTTAGTTTGCAACGCTATTTTTATCATTGAATTACTGTTTATACCAAACATTAGAATGTCCAATAAAAAAATCTCTAGGGTTAGAACTCAATTCAAACTGTATACAATCCTTGTTCTATGACTAATTCCGTGGAATATGCTCCGAGGAACTAGCGTCATTGATCTCCTCGGCACTTTTGCGTAGTCGGGAAACACGCCAAACACGCACCCAAAATAATATGTGCACGGTTGACGATTCTCACATGACAATGGTCCGTTTCTCGAGTTTGGCTGTGGAACGATTTGCCGGCCTCCGTGTTTCCTACATCATCTCTCTATGATATGTCTCTTTAAGACCCATGTTCGCTACTTCCTTTCCTCTTCACGACCCTCCACACAACATTCAAAATGATGACATTGGTCCATTATTTTCCTTATGGCCTCCTGTAAAGATTCAATGTAAAAAAAGCTAGTACGAATCTATGACCTTTCAAAAAATATTTCGTATAAAGAATTTACCTACGTTCAATGATTTCTTTCGTGCCAGTAAAATTTCTGTAAAAATATTTTGTCCCAATTCTCTGATTGATGAATTGACAGCTGAGAGAAATTTTGACATTTATCAAACCTAAACCCATGGTATTTTTTATCCCTTTAGCTTTAATATTATGTCAATTTGGCCCATCAAATCTCCTTTGATGATTGAAAATACTTTCAAATACTTTTAAAAATCGCATAATAAATACCTGTAGACATTTTCCTTCCTACGCTCTTTCTGAAATTACTTTTCTAATTTATTGAAAATTTGGTAAGTATTGAGCAAGCGACATGGTATCTTTTCTTAAATATTGGAGATAAGTTTATTTTAGGGTCAACACACTAACGAAGGTAATCTATAAGTAAAATTAATTATTCCAACGCTCACCATCGAATAACTTTCACTTGGACGTATACAAACAAGAATAACCAAAGGGTATCAAATATTATCTCTTACGTATCCTTATCGCTAAAACAACTTTTGTCCAAAGAAAATTATATATACTTTCCAACAAAGCTATAAAATGCACTTCCACTTGCCATTATACAGAACACATCTTATTTTAAATATAAATCTGACACCAAGTCTTGGATCATTAGAAAATACAGATCCTTATATCAAAAATTTTATCAAAACCAATTTATACGCATGCATTTTCAGTGGTACGGTGATGATTGTCTTTTATTTTAAACGTGGCATTGTGATGTTATTTGCTATAAAAAGATTTTGTTATAAACAGATTTTGTTATAAACTGCCCAACCACTTATAAGTATGCGTTTCTAACGAAACGATGCTGATTGTCTTGTATTTTAAACGTAAAATTGGGTTGTTATTTGCATTTCTGTTATAATATACATATATACATATAATACACAGGAGTTCAAGTTAGACAAGCGTAGCACACCAATTGTAATAGAATTAATAAAGATGAATAAAGAAAAGAAAATAATACACTGCTATAGCAAAGAAAATTCCAGCAACTAAATTCTCTAAAGTACACCTCTCGTATCCTTTATCATATTTTAACACTTGGTCAGCGAAAGTGAAACAAAGTTCCCTTTGTGCGGTGGCTTTCCAAATACATTTTGCGGTCCAAATTTGCACAGTAGTTGCTATAAAAAGCGACTGCAATGCGTTAATACCGTAACAATGATGCTCGAAACCAACATTTCGCGAATTGTTTTACGGCTGCGAAACTTTGATCATTATTATTTCATGGTCTGTTGTTCTATGGTATAAAAAAGGTTTCCTGGTTAAAAATTGTTCCAGGGTTTTATGGCTACTTTCCCGTAGATATACATAATATTACAGTTAGAATTGTATCTTTGCAACAACAAAATGTTTCAGGGCTTTATGACTACTGTCTAGCATAATATATAAAAATATAGTTTGAATTATATCCAAGCAACAACAAATTGTTTCAGGGTTTATGACCACTTTCTCTATACATACAATATGCGGTGGTTCAGTTTGAATTGTTTCTATGCAACAACAAATTGTTTCAGGGTTTTATGATTACTTTCTCTTTAATTCATACTATATATGGTAGTCCAGTTTTAATTGTTTCTATGCAACAACAAAAAAAATTGTAGGGTTTTATGACTACTTTCTCGTCGATACATAATATATACATATAATATGTATCGACTACTGTCTCAGAGATATATTATAATATATGATAGTAAGTTTGAGTGCAACAACAAATTGTTTCAGAATTTTATAACTTCTTTTTCGGTAGATATATAATATTATAAAATACTACAGTTAGAATTGTATCTATGCAACAACAAAATGTTTTAGGGTTTTATGAATGCTTTCTCGTAGAAATATATATTATATCTTCGTTGCATATTTAATATGAACAATGTGACGATTTTGACGAAAATTAGTTAAACATACAGTTATTTTTCTTTTTTTTCTCTATCTTCTACCATATGAGCCATGTAAAAATATTAAATATTTTAGGCGATAGAAAATAAATCATGTGAGTACAATCAAAATAGTACATAATAAAAAAAATAGTCATATTCTCTGCATACCACTACACAATTCAATTGCCTTGATACGTACATATAATACATCATTTTGTGATGCCTAACTGTCAAATTTAAATTAAATATTTTGACATTATTATGGTATTTAAATGATGATGAAAACTGTATATAGATAATGAAGCATGTGAGAAAAACGCTTTAAAATTCAATTTTCTGGCATAAAATAATTAACGTTTGCCATAAATATATTCTTATAATGAACGAATATATTTTTCCCACTTTGTCCGTAAATAGAAATGTTATTCTCCGTTTCGTTATTTTTTTAAACAATTTTTATCGATTTTTTCAGAATGTACTCAATATCACTGTTTCATATTCTATATGAACTGTAACTAACATTTAGAATTTTAACTATGAAACAATAAAATGTTAAAGTGTTTTATGACTGCTTTTTCGCAGAAATGCGTTATATAATAGTACGTTTTAAATTGTATATAAGCAACAACACATTGTTGGTTTCAATTCAATTATCATATTGGATTCATATTTTTATATTGGGTTCTGGGTTCCCACCTTATCTCTTGTAAAATTTATTTGATAGAACGAATGTGGAAGTCCATTCAACTTTGGGTTAGACATGGTCCGTTTTATTTTCATTCTTTCTGTTCTATCAGTTAGGGTCTTAACTTTACGCAATGTTATATGATTATATTGATACTGTTACTAATCTTTTGTAAAATCAGAATTCGTTGCGGCCAATTTCTAAGGCCCACCAACTTTTTTTTATATTCAAATTAATTATCATAATGAAAGGTGATGTGGCTAGAAATAAATAATATATCATAATCAAAGATATAATTATGCATTTCATTAAATTTTAATTAACAGAGTAAAAAGTCATTTCAGTTGCGAGTTCTTTACTGAACTCAAATTTTTGGAGAAAAATAATAAAGCTTTCAACTTGTCAATATATTTCACGATGTTTATTTGTAACGTGTTTCGTTGTAACAACAAAGTCTGTTATTTTGCTCTATGTTTTAAGGCATTTATACAGTTACTCTTTTTATACCTAAAAATATACAAAATTCTTAATTCTCCTATTAACCATAAAATTATAATAAATTCAATATTTTACCCACGCTCAGGCATTTATTTGCCTTTGTGGGATTTTTTTTTTTCATACAATATTATATTTAAGTATGTTATATACCTTTTATTATTTTATGTACCATTGTATCAAAAAATTTTCAATAAAAAAAAAAAAAAAAAATTTATCGGAACTGTAATAAGGTAGTTGGAGCTGAATTAATGTCGTTAAATTGCAGTTTTTTCAGTAACAACGTGAAATATCTCGGAACTCGAATAAGGTTTAATAATATCTCATTATCTTGGAACTGGAATAAGGTAATACAGAGTCTATTTAAAGTAGATAAAGTGCAGTTTTTTCAACAGTAACAGCGCGGAATACTTCAACCGTTTGAGGACACAGGAGACCGCAAAAAACAACAAAAAAAAATTATTTCGAGATCCGTTCTAGTGAATATCTCGATTAGTTCCAACATTGGCATGATATTAATTTATTTAGAAATGTTCTGTGACGTTCCAAACAATCTGTTTACATCTTCAAATTTTGCAAATTCACTTTGTGGCACCATTTTATTAATGACAAAATTAAAACACTTTGTTTTTTCCACGATAATCTTTATTTTAACAATTTACCCTTCAACCCTTCCACACTCTTCCCTGTTGATCTTCTAAGCACCTTCCCTCACCACCTCTTTCCCCCCACTACTTTTATTATTAATTTCTACCCACGCATAGCTTTGTATACTTGATTATTTAGTTTTAGTACATTTTATGTCCTGAGGAAGAGAACATCGTTCTCGAAACATGTCGATTTGTTAAAATAATGATTATCGTGGTAAAAACATACGGCCTCACTAAAAAAAAACACTCCGCGGCCGTTAAACGGTGTTTCTGTAGCACGTTGTGTAAAGTCTGTACATTTCGTTTTTCAAATTCTTACTAAACAAAATATATGGTTTTGATCTGACAACGTCGCCATTTTACCAGCCTTACTAATAAACTTTCTGAAAAATTTGTACAATGGTCAAACAACCATGTATGAAGAATCCTTACTAATTAAGAACTGACAAAAAATTGTTCATGGAAAGATATGTACATTGCTTACACGGCCAAGGAGGGTAGTTTATCTATTGTATATATTTGTTCCATTTGTAATTTTCAACGAATTTCGAATTTTTTTTTAATGTCCTATATATTTATTATTTTTTGAGATGTCGTAAAAACAAATACCATTTTTACCAAAATTTAATTACCTTTAAGATTTTCATATCTAAAATATACTTAAATGTTTAAAAACTGTAGTATTTTAAGATTCAAACATCAAGTTGGAAAAAAAAACTCACTTACCCCAAACACTTTCTATTAAAACATTGAAATATTTGGAAAAATTCAAAATTCAAAAAACACAGTCCTTTTATTTAATGATTTTAAAATAAATCTGTCACCTCACTTTTTACTCCTTCAAACAATAAAAAAATATTCAAAAATCTTGAAATTCGCTTTTCATATCCAAAAATTTACAATAAAAAAACTCACGTTTGAATACGTTGCTTGCACATCTTAAGGCATTAATTTCTTTGATACGTTTACTAAAATATGTATTAGACATTTTAGTCGCCAAAAAACATCACTTTCAAGAATTTATAATAAAATAAAGATCTTAAAATGCAAATTATTTCTGAACATAACCTATGAACCATTTTCTGACAGCTTAATTTAGAACACATGATTTTAGTGCCACAATTTGACTTAAACTTACAAAAAACAACACAAATTAATAGCAAATATATTGAATACATGAATATAAGTGCGAATTAGTCATAAAGATTGAAATAATTAACTAAAATATCATATTAATCAGACAAAAATCCGCGACCGACTTTTTTCCGTAGTGTTAGCGTACGCGGTTATATTTTCGGCAATGCGCAGGCGCATCAATCACACCACCTAGCGGATTATTATGAAAACTCCAATTTACAAGTAAAATTTCCAGCGTTGCCACATGTAAAACACCGTTTAACGGCCGCGGAGTGTTTTTTTTTTAGTAAGGCCGATAGTGTTTTAATTTGTCATTAATCTGTTTATAGTTTAAATTTCTTTAGAAAGTTTGAAAACTTGGAGCTAGTGAAAGAATTTTGTATTTGGTTAGTATGTTTAGCTGACAAGGATATTGAATTATGACCTGGAAGCGAATGAGACGCAAAAGTAAATCAAATACTTAAAAAAAATTCTTAACAATAATATTATCAGCTAGTTTATTATAAAGTACAAAAAATAGTCTAACAATAGAGCGCCAATCGGCCATTCCTTCCCTGCGTGTTTATCCATACATCAGCGGGGATGGATCGAGAATGGTCCAGAGAGCAACTGGATAAACTGCTAAAATCCCCGAAAATCCGTGAAGATTCCGCCGGTCGAAGAAGCGGGAGATTCGGGCGCAGATAATCTTGTGTTGATGTCGGCACATGTTAAAAACGACCCCGCTGTTACGTTCGAGATCTTTCCTATTTGTATCTCTCGGGCCGCATTACAAAACCACTTACGGGCCAGGGGCGCGGTACATATATACGTTTTCACTTGGAATTATATATTATCTTTGAAGTATGTTTGGCATCTTTCAATCATGCTAAATAAACATGGTGTTAGATTTGAAACAGCTTTAAGACTTCAATCCGTTTATCACCAAAGTTATATTCAAAATATTGTCTTTTCTTCTTTTAAATCCCCTCCTCCTTAACGAGGCCCTGCTTGGAAATCTGAAGAAAGAAGAAAACTAGAAAATTGTACCTAACTAACTAACTAACTAACCATCACGCCGTATCCCCGTAGGGGTAGGCAGAGAGGACGGACCGCCAAACAACTCGGTCTTGGCACACACTCCTAAAATTGTATCTACCGTGGGCAATTAAAAATATTAATGTACATTGCTTCGAAATACCTACAATTTTACCAGTTTAAATCTTGTTGCGCTAGCACGTATGGATCTATGGTAAGCTACATTAGAGTTCATCCTCGCATGACGTTAAAGCAACAGATGGAACCTTGTTATTCCAAATGTTCGAAATGTCGCTAGGCTTAGAGCTTATGTCAAGTTCCGACAGATGTCGAGCAGTTAGAGTAGATTCACCCGGGCAGTACACCCAGTCGACGATAGCTCAACCTCTTAGATTCAATTCCTAGACAGGTTATAGTCGGTCGTAAGACCCAGAAGTATATATATATATATATATATTGAAAACACGTAAATGTTAGTAATAAACCAGTTTGTACTAATGACTTAATGACTTATTATCCTTGAAGAGTCCCAACATAAAAACTAATGTCTGTCTGTGGATATGGCAAACATAACTGCTTTGAAAATTATCATCTGCCATATAAATCATCTGGTGCAATCATTCGTCCTCTCGTCATGTCTGTTACCAGATAAATTAATGTTACTTATAAAATAATTAAAAATAACTTTGTGACACCATTTTAATTAAATGTTAATTAATATAATGTTTATTTTAATATAATGTTAATTTTAATATAATGTTAACTAATTTTCTGTTAAAATATAATACTATAGGTAAATATTATAGCGTTTTATTTTTTGGGATTTTATGCTGTGTTGGGGTACCACCCCCTTCTTTAAAAAACCTTTCGGACAGATTTAGAGCATTAGAGTGTCCATCATCAGGACAAATGTGTAATGACAATGACACTGTAATGCTTTACGAAAATTTGACTAAAGAAGGAAATAGGGCAACATGGCATGATAATCCAAAAATAAATCATTAAAGTGCTTTTGGCCGTGACCATCTCAAATCAATATCTATGGGCAAGTATTTTATGGGTTTACAGCATTACAGTGTCCATCAGCAGGGCAGATTTGTAATGACCCTGTAATGCTGTCTAAAACGTTCACTCAAAGAGGTAGCGCAACACGGCACGTTACCCCAAAAATGAATTACTATATTTTTGGTCGAGAAAATCTCAAATCATATCAATGGGTATATATATACTTTATCGCTTGTCTGAATTCTTCACACAATCAGTTGCAATTTTGATAATGACGCCTAAATTCAAACCAAATTGGTACCAAACTAAAAATTAGTATATTTTAGGATGATTTAACATATTTATATATTTAGATAAGCCTAACTTCATAAATCCACCCGCTTTTAGAGTAACCATTGAGCAATTTACTAACGGTACTTGTGTGCGTCACTGACTGGCTGTAGATTTGTCCATCGATAGTTCGCCTCCGAAGGATGTGTCCTGCAGACCGCCATTAGTCTTTTGGTCGTATTCAATTACGTATGACCCTTTTATTACTTTCTTATCCAATGTTTGCTTGTCCGATCTCTTCGACTGACACTAAACAGACATTTGTTATCCAACAATCAATTGATTTCTCTTTTCGGACCCCTTTTTAAATACATAGGTGTCAATGTTTTGCATCACTATATAGGTATCTAATGGATGAAAAATACATATCAAATACTCAGTTTTAAATAATACCAACATTTTTTGGTTAACCAACACCCCTGCCCAGGAAAAAAAAGGATGTGGCCTTGCCTAAATTTGATTATCAAATCATGTATTAGATAGAGATTTTTCTAAAAATAAGCTCTCTAGTGATAATCGAATGCCAGAAAAGCATCGAAAATATGCAATTTACAGGTGTGTTTTTCAGTTTACTCGCAACCCTGGGAAATTCGGAGGTCTGAAGAATATCTCTCCTTATATCTCCATATAAATATTATACAACAGGAAGGGTAGTCGGCACCGTTTTCCAGAATTGCCAAAGAATGCTTTGAGAAGAATTCCTGAAAGGATTCGTCTGGGAATATGGATATTGTGAATGTAATATGGAGCGCGGACATAAAAAATATGAGGTGAAATATAACGTTCCTTTAAGTGATTTACCGAGGGAGGAAATCATACAAATTTCAAGAAATGTTTTTCGAAAAATACTAAAAAATAAGTATTTGCATAATAATTGAGGTTTATAAAAGACAATTATAAATATATAGAAAGGAGAAGTGTAATAATTATGGGTGCCGCCGCCATTTATTGGATAACAACTATTAATTAGATAACCAACATCTCCCAAAGTCACCCCAAGTGATTCGCTACGTTTCGTCACTTCCCCCGCTAAGTCATGGGGTGAGTTTTTTCCCGGTCATGGCGGTGTATGCATCTGCCCGACAGCTGCGTGGCAGGCTGGATCGGGAGAGACTGGTTGAGGGAAACCTTTTGATCTCTTCAGCCGGAATGACTTTCTCTCGACGGTGACGACCGTCCGTGGTCGAGTGGTAAGACTCTTGACTCCCAATCGGAAGGTCGCGGGTTCCAACCCGGCGTGCGCAAATAAATTTTATATTCGTGTTATTTCACATTTAATTATTTTAACCTCGGAGCAATAAAATACATATTATTTTACATAAATACTGTGAAACACATACTACTGTAAAAGGGTTAAAAAAATGGATTATAGAATAGAAAGGCGCACGCTAGACCCAAAATATGAGACAAACAAATTGGTGGATTCTGGCATAATAGAATATACCAAAAAACCACATGACAATTACAGGGTAGACAACCCATGGAAAAATCTCGGCAATCGGTGGCGCCCAACATAAATAGAAAGGGCTCTGGATCGACGGGACAAACCGGGAATATATCGAGAAGGCTAAAAATAGATTGGGAAGGCTTCCTTCCACAAGTCGATAAACAGTTCCTAATGATAATTATCATCATACTGTCACCCTCTAAGACTCCCGGATCTAGGACCCTAGGACTTATCCTGCTCTTGTTGAAATTCATCAGATTTAGTTTTGTAGGTAGTAGGTAGATAAAATAATTGTAACAACATACGGTTAAGTGAACCATGATTGCCCACAATTAGTGAATGCCCACTTTGATTGTCTTTTTCTCTTTAACGCATGTTAATAATATTTTACCGAAATCATAACACAAAATATCTATTAGTTCAATATGATTCTACAAACTTTCATATCGGCAGGAACAGCCACATTGTTGATAAGCGAAATCAGATTTTATGAAGCGTGTCAAACTTTTCAATTTTGCAGGTATATCTTATATTATCTGAATGTTGTACCAATTATTAATAATAATAAAATAAAATAAACTCTTGTTTACCATTTTTAGATTGTTTTGTTAACAATTTTTATCGAATCACTAAAGTGGGCAATCACTGTCATTATTGTGCGAAATACTACGTAAAAGTGGGCAATCATTGTCAGTATTTTGGGATATACTACGTAAAAGTGGGGTAATAACTGTCATTGTTGTGGGAAATACTACGTAAAGTGGGCAATAACTGTCATTATTGAGGGAAATATTACTAAGAGGTGGTATATTTAACGATTTTTTTCTTCTTAAATTTCTGTTCATTTATATGTGGTGTAATATAATCGTTAGTAGAATTTGATACGTAGTAAAATAAGCATAACGCAAATATTAATATTGTTTACGTGGGTAGGACCAAATCTACACCCATTCAAAACTTCCTCAAGCGGGCAATCATTACCTATTTCACCCCTACCAACTGATCAAACTAACATGCGATGAAGACACACTTTATAACAAAATGAAATATTTCATTTGAAACCAGTTAACAATTTCAGATTGAATCAGTTAACAGAATATCAATTTCAGCTCTCACATACGTAAAAGTAAAAATTCGTATGTTTCCGAATATTATTTGTTTCGCAAGAATTCAATAATATTTTCCGCAACGTTAACGCTCCGTTTATTTATGACTGAACCAAAACAAGATTTCGCCTTTGTCGGAGATAAAATCAAGTATCGAACGATTCCATCCATACAACGTCAATCGGTTAAGCAACATACACATATAACATAGTGTATCATATAAAACTGTAACAACCATCTTACTGGGAATAAACTTTTACGAATTGGTATAAAACGTACATTATCAATGTTATTTCCTGCATGTAGCATCGTATATTACGGTCATATTTACAAATAAAATCTAGATACATTGTAGCTCTGATTCCGAAATAGAAGAAAATGTTTTTGGGCTAATTGGTTCGCTTTTGGAAATGATCCATTTAGGTCTCATAGAAATCGTTTCGTCTCTATTACTGTTATGGTGAGAAATATGATCTAAACGGTGTTTGTAGAAAAAACAACATGCTTTATACATTTTCAAATATTCCATTTATTTAGATTTTTTTTCAAAGCGGAAATATTCTGACCTTCTGAAAGAATATGTTCGAGGCCTGAGGGGTAACCTAACATCGTCTGAATATTTATACTAGCATTCCGAAACTTACTACTTTGGCTAGGTACTGGTAGTGATTCGCTTTTTTTAAGAGTGTTACCTGGCAATTAACGTCAATTGTTTTTGTTTTTAATTTATATTTTTACCTTAAGTTATAACGAGTAACAAGTGAAAAGCGTGTACAAGTCAAAATATATGTTCAAATGGATAATATCTATGAAAAACATGTTTTATTTATGAAACCAGAATAAAAATTATTCAAGTAAATTTTTAAAAGTTTCGTTTAAATATTTTATGGTATTCACAATTGAAATAACACTGGAAACCACGTTATTATATTTCATCTATGAAGTTTGACGAATCTGAAGTACTTGGAATTTTTAAAACATTTATAAATTCCATGAATTGTTATCAAAGCTTCATACAAAAAAATTTCCTGGAATGGAAATCGAAACTTTTCGTTTAAAACATATGAATTATACGATACCAGTTAGTGTGAAAAAAGTAAAGTTAGAAGATGTAGTACTGATAGCAGATAATCAGTGTGGCTTACAGAATAGCCTGGAAAGATGGAGAAAGATTCTGGATGATAATGGCCAAAAATACTAAATATTTGAACTTGCCATTTGAAGACACAAATTCTGTAACTCCTTCGATGCAACTGGATGGAGTTACATTAGCCAACTGTGACTAATTTAAATATCTGGGTTCACTCTTCACAGAGAAAGAGGAAGTGCAGCGGATTTCAACAATAGAATAGGTGTGAGATGGAGTAAATTTACATCCGTAACAGGAATCTTGTGTGACACAAAAATGCCTATAACTCTTAAAGGAAAGATATACCTGGCTATTGTTAGACCCGCGATGATGTATGGCTTCGAATACTGTACAACTCCTACTCTAGGCAATTCGAAACAGCAGAAATGCGAATGCTTAGATGGTCGGCAGGAGTATCACCAAATGACATGATTAAAAGTTCACGCTCTGGTGGTAGCCCGAGTGTCACGGACATAAACAGTAAGCTGGAGGAACGACAATTGAGATGGTATGGGCACATAAGACGGAGACCACCAGACCACACAGTGAAGTAGGCAATGTCTATGAAGCTTCATCGACAGTCATCCTGAGGAAGACCAAAGAACTCCTGGATGACTCAATGCTCCAAAATTCTACATAGAAACGGCCTGGATGAAAGCGATACCCAGGACCGAAGAAGGTACAACCTGAGAACGAGAAAAGCTGACCCCCAACAGCATTCCTAGGCAATGCGTTGGGGCAGTGCAAGGAAGAAGAAGTTAGTCTGAAAAAGTGGTTCTTTTCGACGTTACTTATATAAATTGGTTATATTAAATATTTCAGAGAGTAAGCACGATAACAATAAAAAATGTAATAATTGCATTAAACATTAAGCAAACAATATTTATTTGAAATTAAAATATGATAACTTTAGTGAAATTACTGATACAAGCTGAATTAGACTTGAAACCACGCAAACAAATGAAGCCTCTTATTTTACCCAAGCAATCGATTGAATGTGAAACTTTTTAACAAAAGTGTTCAAATAACGAGATGAAAGTTTGAGTGTGAAAAAAGTTGATCAGTATTACTTAATAAGGTCTGGGAGCTACAAAGAAAGACACCAATTAACTGCACGAGTACAATGCTACCAAAATGCAATTAAAATTCTCTTTCATTTACTTAACGGCGTAAATTTCTCGTGATTTTTTTTTCTGTGGGTATTTCGTTAGGATATTTTCTTCAGAGAATATTTGGCGAAACATTGAAATTTACATACACTCTCAAAAGTAAAGAACAACAAGCGTCAATGGAGGGAACGAATTGTTCGAGTTCCATTGTTCGAGGACTGAATGGCGAAGGCATTATATACAAAACGAAAAGAAACAAAAATAATACAATTTCCTCTTTTGATATGCTTTGTTTTGGGGAAACGGTTAGTGGGTTTGGGTATTATTATTCCAATCCTAAAATACACAGTTCCTACAATTAATGTCGTAAATCTCAGGCAGTAAATTAATTTCGTACCTACATATAGCCGAGGTTTGTTTTTCAGCGGTGTTTTAGAAATTTTTTCGGCACAGTGCGGATATGAATAAACAGTCTTCAAAAAACCGACTACGTAATGAGATAAAAAAAAAACACCAAGAAGAAAATTAAGCTTCTATCATTAAAGCACATAAATGTAGCATTTCTTTACGACAAATGTGTTGGAGTGAAAAGGGTATTAATATAGTATTGCTTAACATAAGCAAAGCCAAATAATGCATGGTTATTTAATTCGTGACATCTGCTTCACAGTCATTCAGGGCCATACAAGGTCGTGATGTGATAAAAAATACTAACTATTTTAGTGCTAATCATCATCGTATGAGACCTTCTTAATCCTCACGAAAGACATAAGTACGTAATGTGTAGGTATACTTTATATATATATATATATATATATATATATATATATTTAATATACTAATATACTATAATATGACGTTTAATTTCTTAACGAATCACATGTAGTCAATTTTGCAGGATATGACATTCCGATTTCCGGACTTTTCTGACCCCGATGAAGTGGCGACGGCCATTCGCGTGACCTCACTTTTACTGTACTTGTTAGTGTTGGCGATTGCTGTTTCAACGTTAGCTACAGTAAAAGTTACACTGGCTAGCTTTACACTTGTAAGTTTACGACTTCTGGCCAATGGGCACATTGGATCAAAATGCAATACGCATAAAAATATATCTAAAGCAGAAAATTTGTTAATATAAAATTTGGGAGGCGGGAATATGTACCGCCGCCCCGGGAACCATTTATTGGATAACCAACACCTCTGCCATAGGTCACCCCAAGTGGTTCGCTACGTTTGGTGACTTAGCAAGGGTGCCCGCGTTCATGGGGTAAGGTTTATCTAGGTCTTGGTGGCGGATGATCTAGACACACTGAACCCCAGATTCCTTCTCAACCCTTATACCTTTTTCCTTCCCAGAACTTCCTCTCCTTCCTTTCCTTAAAAATACCCACTACACAGCATCCCCAAATATGACATAGGCCCTGAGGGAAATTATTTTCCTCAGGGCCTCCTGTGTGGACCTAATGTAAAAAAAAAGTATGTTCCATCGAACGGTGAGATCTATCGTACCTACCTTAGACATTCAAGGTGTTTTTTTTTTCTTTCTAGAATTTCATGCAACTACTTTCAGTATACATTATACATAGCAGATTCATTATAAGCTATAGAGATATGGAATATTAATTTTTTGGTCGCCAAAGTGTCGCCAGACTATTCATCCATGCTTTTTAATAGTTCATTAAAATGCAGAATTTAAGTCTGGCCGAAAGACGTATAGTAAAATAACTCTAAAAATAGCCCGGAAAACGTCGTAGAATCTAATTAAATTCAACTAAATAAATCAGTCTGCCTAAGCACGGTATTGAGGAGGACTGAGAAAAAAACATTATTTTTTTTATTTTTTATTGCAAAAATGGCATACAATGGGAATTTATACCCGCTAAGCTAGTGCAAGTAGATTGTCAGCGGGAGATTAGTTACACAGAAAATAATATTACAACAATAAATAATGAAATAATCTACAAACATAGATATTCAAGTTGGAAATAGTCCAGAAATGGACAAACTTATCTACACAATAATGTTCTGTATCTACACAATAATGTTGTTTTATATAGTTGGTAATAAAAATATAGTAAAAATATAATACTTTAATAAAAAACAAAAAAATTCCGGTAATTCGGGAGGCGCCTGTTAGCGTAGCAAGTCTATAAATTCGCAAGGGTCGGAAATAACTAACGCGTAACTGCTATATTATATATCAGCACATCGAAAAACAACCCCCATCATTAAATTGGTCTAGTTATTAACAGTAAATAAAACCTTTTTTTATTATTACGAGTGTGTTTCTTCCGGAGGGTACATTAATAAATCTCTCGGAAGACGTCTGTCGAAAATGAAATGGGAAGAAAAGTAGAGATACATCCATCAACTTTCTGTCACGCGATACAGCGGCATTGTGTGTCTTGTACACGTGTATAACATAGTGACACGTGTACTTGTACTCTGCGCAGGGTGGCTAAGCTATCAGCGCTTTGTCACAAGGCTTCAAATGTATGCTCTTTCATTGTTACACGGGACGAGTAATGATTCGTTTGGTGACACGATGGGAATGTGGAGCGGTGGAAATTAATTTAATTTAATTGAAAAGTTGGAAACGTAGATATTTGGCACTGATTATAAAGAGATAACAATTTAATTATGTCCTACAAAATTAATAGGTGCGATAATGAAATACATTTAATTGTTGTGTGTGCATGAAAAAGGATGAGTGCAAACGAGAAAGAATGCTTGCATGATATATAAAGGTATGCGTGCTTGTTAATAAAAACCTGTACAAATCTAACTATTCGCTTTACGTTCCTATATATTACAAATTGGCGCAGCCGGTAATAATAATGATGAGCATTAGTAATATTTTTTAAAAATAAATATTTTAATTAGATTTATACATAAACTAGAAGCAGTTAATATTTATGTATCTACATACAACATTTTGTTTGAGAGAAACTTGTTTTGATCAGAGCCATGATAAAAACGAGTGAAGTACAAAAAGTGCTTTGATGGTCACAATTTATTTTGTGATCGAAATATTTTTTTGGATTTTTTTTGGATTTTATTGTTACATTATACTAGCACCCGTTCAAAATTACGAGATATTATGATGGTAAATTTAGTTAGTTAGTAAATAACGCTTCCTTGATAACGAAAAAATGGCATATTCAAAAATCACGAAATCTAAATGTTCTTGTCAAGATTAACATTATGAAATTTAAATAAAAGAAATGCACATTTCAAATATTGAATAAAAGTCATTTTCCGATTTAAAAAAAAATATTATACGGAGATAATATTTTTTTTATCCACCTCGGAACAGGCTCAGCCTAGTGAGGTGGCATATACCTAAAAGAATGTACATAACATGTATTTTTTGGTTAATAAATAATAAAAAAAAAAAAAGATAAGTTACCGATTGTCTCAATTCTTGCCACATCGGTTTCAATAGTGATAGAGACAAATTTTTAAAAAAATCTAGTAAAATATCATATTATAGGTAATGTACTTTATTGCATGTAGGTAATTTTGAAAAACGCACCCGAGTTTAAAACAAAACCGAGTTCATTATACAAGAGTTAAGGTAGAAACATACACGGCCACCATAACACGGGCATGTGCCTAGTATGGCGGCCATAAATTCCACAATTATTATATATTTACTATTCAAAGAATAAAGAAACATAAAAAAAAAAAAAAATACCGGGTTGACGTACGTACGCATCGCCACGCCAAAAAATGGATGAAAATGGCCACAGTGATGGCCTATGAAAATAGCCACACGAATCGCTAGTTGCGATACGTATGGCCATGTGATTCTAAAGCATAAATTATCATAGAAAATGTTTTTATTTTATTTTTTTATTAGTTTCAATAGCAAAGTTTGTACATTATGTAGGTATAAAGTACAATATAACTATAAATTTTTTGTCTTCTTTCACAGTCCTCCTCACTAGGGTTTCCTGTTCTGAGGCGGCCTGTAGTTTTTTTTAATTCATTTAGTTTTGAATTGTCTTTACATCGTCTTCGTAATGTTTGTCAGTTGATTATTGCTTTGATATCTCAGCCATGTTTTGACTTTTGTTTTAAATATACTCATTTCCTTTATTTTTTTGGTTTGATTTGGTAGAGCATTGAACAATTTCATGGCATGGAATTTATAATTTCTCTCTCCAAAAGATGCGTTCAAACTGGGAGTAACCAGGATATTTTCGCTTATTGCCCTGGTTGAGTATTTATATTGGGCAGTGGAGTAATCAGATACATTTTTTTTCAGATGAAATAAAATATTCTTTGAATAAAGTTTCTGTACATTGTAGACATGAAAGTTTTTGAATAGTTCTTCTGTCGGAGTTCTAAGCGGAACTTACAGTATTGTCTTTAGTACTCCTTTTTGGGCTATATTGAGCCGCTCTGTGCGAGTGCTCAAGGCAGACCTCCGTCCAGTTATTCTGTATGGTTGCTAGGTAGCCCAGATATTGTTAGGCGTAGCGATGCGTACGTACGTCGACCCAGTGTGTATCTACCATTATAATCGCTCACAGATATACCCACCGCCAATATTAGTGTATAAGATGAGAACGATATATAAGTTATAAGATAACGATTTAGTTGGAATGTGTTAGGAAGTCCAAAGTTTCAAATATGTTATTTCGGTTCTATGATAAATCAGAATCATCTCAACTGAATACCTCTTTATAAAGTCTTAAAATTTAAGAAAAAATATTTTTTTAAAAGTAGCTTGTAACCTTTTATATACTATTTTCATCACATGACTTTACAAAAGAGTTTTTGAGTTGAATTCATGCTAAGTTATCCGGTCACCATATTTTCTTCAATTAAAGGAGAGAGATAAAACAGTAGAGAAAAAGATGAATGCAAGGGGAGAGATTTCTGCTCATTCTTTCGTATGGTGGGAGGACATCTAGGTGTGCTTATAATCAAGTTTGGACAATCAATTAAATGAAATGGTAATTTAATTACAAGAGCCCATAGCAAAACTTGATGAATTACTTAATTTTCACAAAGTCTCAACTATTTCGAATACGGATATCTTACAACATAATTACACTTCTAATTATTTCATCTAAATTAACGAGACTTCAACAAACGGTCGACCATTTTTGTGACTTTTGGAGGGAAAGGTATTCCCAGTTTTAACTCCAGAGGTCGCTGTAGATTTATGTGTTCTTTTTTCAAACCGTCACGCTGGAAATTTTCGGCCGGATTTCCTACAGTTCCTTTTTTAAATTGCCTAATTACGCAGATAGGTAGGCTTTCGTTTATTTTCCACGCGAGCGATAGACTTATATAACGTTAAGGGATAATTATTTTTTATAAATACATTAAATGGAGAACGGTTTATAAATGGGTCAATTAAAAGGTAAATTTAAAGTCGTTTAGATTTAGTATTCAATTATTCCTACGAAAACTACCCGTTGTCTTATTAAATTTTAATTCACAGAAGAATGAACTAAGTTTTCAAGAAAATTTTAAGTATAATAATGACAAGGACAACTTTATTTTAATTTCACATTATAATTATCTCTAATTAACCGGTTTCGGTTTGACCTGAACCTTTATTCGGGGTGAATAAAATATATTAAACAAAATACAGAGTTACGGAGTATTTAAATCAAAAGTAGAAGAGGGAGAGAGAACATCAACTTAGGGGGAGGGCGAAGGAGAGGTACCTAAAAGGGAGGGGTAAAAGTAGGCGTGTGTAGGGAAATATGTTAAAAATGGGGATGTTTGACAAATCTAACTGTGATTAAAACTTAACAAAATTTTATGTGTATATTTGATGCGCACGTTGTTTAGATATTTTGTGTTTTTTTTACAGTCTTACAGAAAAAGAAGAAAATAGCAGTTTTAGATCTTTTAGCAATCTTTGCAAATTAAATGTTCTTCAATAAAAGCTTTTTCCTTTGTCTAAAGCTTTCTTTGTAGAAAATTTTGAAAAGGGACTTAACCATGTTGGGAAATCCATTCGTGTACCTGCCTACCACTGAAACCTTATATTTTTTTGTTTGTTTTTGATTCTTTATTTAGATGTATGCAATTTTTTGGTACATCTAGTAAGAAAAATATAATAAATACACGGAACAGTTACATTTAAGAAAATACATTTAAAAAATCAAAAAATTAATAAAATCAATAATTATTTTTTAATTATACAAAGCACGTGTCCTACGAAAGGTGCTACGGTTTTAGGCTTCCTTTACGGCATGTGGTAGGTTATTATCAAGTTTTTGTCCTTTATAAAACACGCTGTTTTGTGTGCACGAAAGTTTAGTTTTGGGAAGCCTAAAATCTCTGCGTATTCTCGTAGGATAATTGTGAACATTTTCATGGTACATAATTTTACTTTGCAGATAATCTGGCAGCATATTATTTTTGAGCTTATACAACATTGTTAACGTATTATATATTATATGTCGTTTGGTTGTCATCATATTTAAATTTTAACTCTAGTAAAAAAATGTGGATTTTAAAATCATCCCCAACTCCCCCTTTTTTATGACAATAGTTTATATAGTTTAATAGTTTATATATTATATAGTTTATTATTTTTGGCTTCGTTACATAAGAATAAAACACTAGAACAATAATTTAAATGCGGAGTTACAATAGAATTGTAAACAAGACGCGTTGTCTTGAGATCCAAGTTATTTCTGATCCTTTTCAGGAATCCAACTATTTTAGCTATTTGTTATGTATTCTAAGTATTCGTCGAATTTAAAATTATCATCTAATATTAGACCTAGATATTTAATACTAGTTATGAAGTTTATTAATAATAAATGGTAGGTAGAAATATGATAGTTTTAGTTATTTTAGTTGAGAAAATAATAGAATGTAGATTTACCTAAGAAAGCAATTTTAATGAAAATCAGAATAATACAAGTACCCCAAGGGTTAACCCTTATTAACCCAGCGGTAGTTAAACCAACACTTAAATGCAAAGGTAACCTCAAAATTAGCAGCGAGTCTTGTTATAACAAATGTTTTTAAAACATTTCACGCACCGGAAGCGAGGGAAAACCATAAACCTCCAGAAGTCTAGATGTCTAGATATTACAGTCTTTCTCAAAGTGGGCGATAACGCCCCCTGTGGGCGCTGGAGACTTTCAGGGGGAAGTAGAAGGCTCAGATAAAATTAGGGGGCGTTAAGGAAATCTAGAGGAGAGACGGCAGACAAACTCTATCTTTGAAAATCCGACGGAATCTAGATACGACTTGAGATGCGAATTGCTACTCAAATACTTAGGTACCCTTATAGAAGGTTAAATTAGAGTCTATTACGCATGTACTGTCCATGGTTAAGTTAACTTAGTAAATTGTCTGTGGTTTCCAATATTTCTTGTAATACAAAAAATTTTAATCGATCGCGGCGATCCCATCCCTATCAGAAATTATTGAGATGCAATTTAGGCTTGAATGCTTAGAGACCTGTATAGTTAAAAAACTGAGTCGTTTTCGTTTTTGTTATTCTTTGATCTCAGAAATAGAATATGGGTACTAGGTTGGAGTGAAAAAACTTTTTTTCAAATTAACTCCATACAGGAGGTCCTGAAAAAAAACCCAATATAATATATAGGGCCTATGTCATCTTTGAAGATGCTGGGTGGAGCGTCTTTTTGAGGATAGGAAGGAGTGAACAAGGGTTTTGAAGAGACCCATGTTGTAGGAAGGAGGAAACACGGAGGCCGGCAAACCGGCAACCCTGTTAAGTCCACAAAATATCATTAAATTCGTTCTTTATCTTCAGGTGGCGCACTGACCCTCAAGTTCTACAAAAAAGTGTGTTTTTTTCAGATTTTATTAATAAAAAAGCACCTAATGTAAAGAATGATGTTAAAAAAATATGGGGGCACTAGATTTTTTTAAATCTCAAAGTGGGCGGTGGTTAAAATTGAGAAGCTGTGAGAGATCACGTGGCGGGCGGGTTGAGAGGGGGGGGGGGGGGGATGAAGGAGGTTGTATGTAATATAAGGGCGGTCCCACAATATTAAAAACCTCATTCTCATAGCTGGAGGCTGGGAGCTGCTTCGCCAATTTTATGGATCATAACACAAATGACGTCAGAGGAAAACGGTACACCCCCTGCTGACATAAATAATATGAGTCAAGAAACACGAAGATAAACTATTTTGTTTTCAGTGCGATAAACATCTTGGTAGCTTCTTATTGAATATCTCTGCCTTATAGTTTATCGTATTTTTTAGGTATAAATCTATTATTTTTGTATTTCTTGGGCATTAACTATAAAATAATTTCTCGACATTTTGTTTTGATAAGTTTTATTCATAACTAGCTGACCCGGCAAACTTCGTACCGCCTCAGAATCAATGAAAATGTTGATTTTTAATTTATTAGCTGAAATAAATTAAGTTTTTATTAAGTTAAAATAAATAGGTACCTACTCTAAGTTCAAAAAATGAAATTGAGCTGTTGGCTAAGCACAAAATGTTCGGCACACTACACCATTGACAGTTCGAATTGATTCAAATTATATCGACCAACGCACATTATTTGAAAATCCGTTCCATACAAAATATATGAAAAAAAACAACTTTCTTCATAATTATTTTTCCTGTGATTTTTTCCTATGTTTTAATAATTATTCTGTTAATCGAGACGGAGACAAATCCAACAAATCAAAGATCATAAAAATCGGTTCAGCCGTTCTTAAGTTATAAATGGTGTAACTAACACGACTTTGTTTTATATATTAAGAAGATTATCCAAAACAAGAATCAGAGAACATGAACTCTGTTATAGTAAATAGACAGACCCATAGCTTCTATAGAGCTATTTGGTGCTAAATAAAATCACTTATACGGCAAGCTTTGTTGCTGCTATGCATTACGTAGAAATGCTCAGAAATATTTCTCATCATGATGCACGTATGTACTGAAAATCGAAATCGGTATATATATAATTGACTTTTTCATATGTAAACATAAAATCTGAAAAGTTTTTTTTAATAATCGAAAAGTTCTGCTAGCGTATTATTTTTTACATTAGTTTGATGAGGCTTTCAAAGTACGAAGGGGCAAAGATAGAAATAACAACCTAACAGAATTTAATATTGAGACATTTTATTCCAATCAAGCATGAAATAAAGTTTTTGAAAATGACAATTAAACACGTGTTATTATTTTATTCAGTAGCTAAAATAATTTTAAAATACATATAAACTTCTTCTAAAAGTAACTGAGTTGTAGCACGAAATACGAAACTTCTTTGGTAAAAATTATTAATTCTTTTCCTAAAAGAAAACAAACAAACTTCCCACTTTTGGTAAAAGGGTTAATAATACCCCTTTATAACCTAACCTTTTACAAGTATTTATTAAAGATTTAAGACTTTCAGGTTTGGATAACTTGACTGGAAGCTACATTAATTATTATTGGTAAAATTAAATTAATCCATAATCCCACTCATATTATTTACCCTCCCTGCAAAAAGGTTTGTTTTTTTAGAAATAGCCTTTTTAATTAAATAAAAACCGGTTTCCAAAAACAAACAGTCATTAGAGCAATTAAAATGCTCCCAGGTAAAATCGCGTTCATTAAAGATCCTCGCAGCTAAATTTATGAAAAAAAAGTTCAAAGCTTGTCTGCTTCGGAGAACTTTCCTCAAATAGTGTGATGTCACCACCATCGTAGCTTCAGCTTTAATCTACAAACAAATTAAAAGGTGTTTGACTAAAAGCTCTTGGCAAAAGCTTGGCAAAATGGACGAGGGCGTTAATCTCAATGTATACAGGTCGTCATATTTAATCGTTTTTAATCTGCTCGCAAATTATCAGATTTTAACTGATCGTATTTAGGATTTTGAATCAATAAGGATTTTTGATCGGTTAAATTATGAGTAAGCACCAATAAGAAATTTTTGTATTACGGTGCACGTATAAATTTTCTAAAATACGCTATCATCTTTTTTATTACAGAAATACATTTCTAACCAAAATTTTAAATAATGCAAGTAGTATGTTTTGTTCACAGAACCAGTAGTACATACTTGATTATGTTCTACTGTTTCTGTGTATACATAAGTTAGTAAGTATACATAAGTAGTTCTGACATAAATGTCATTGTAAAAACAATGAGAATATTCAAATCTGTATTAGGTATATTAAAATATGAATGATGGTACTTGTGGTTAATAAAAAGACTTACGAAACATTTTATACTTAAAGTGAGTAATTTTAAACGACCGGTCAGGGGCCGAGTTGGCAACGCTTTCTGGTTTCACCCAGGTCTTTAGTGTCCTCCATCACGATACAAGCAACATTTTAAGCTTAATGTGGTGGTAGTAGAAGATTTTCAAACATTGTCAGGTTATTCGTAACCCGGGAATGCTTGTCTTTCTTTTTTTTATTAAAAAAAAAGTGCAAATTGGATTTGGTTCATCATTAAATGGGCAAAATTGATATTTTGCAAAAATGACGACATTTTTATTTTTTTTTTTATGTTAAGGAATAAATTTTCTATAACAATTTAAAGTGTGTCTTTTTGGTTTGTTGCAAAAAAGACATGTTCGTGAATATGGCGATTTTGACGTCATGCCGCCGCGCTGGCCAATTTTGATTCAGCTATCCTACCTGCTAGCAGCGAATTCTACGTCATAAATGGCCCTTAATCCCGTCTATCATTATTATCGATTAACCTTGATTTTGAGATATGAGAACTTGGAGAAGCAGATTTCTTGGAGTGTGCTATTATCCGTCATAGCATCTCCAGATTTGTCTACCAGCACGAGACACCCTAATCCGTTAGCCAGCGATAAATGTATAACTACCCAAGTAATGGAACGGAGATATATTATATATGGAATAATTATTATTTTTGTTTTTATATTGCTAAGCTTAGCAGTAGGGTCCGTGTAAACGGTAAAGTTTTGGAAGAGTTTGAAGAGAAAATCGGCCTCAGACAAGGGTGCCCTATGACGCCAATCCTCTTCACTATATTCATGGACTGAATCAGCCGAAACAGCCAAACACCGGATGCAGCACTGGTAGGCAATACTAGAATCAGCTCCCTACTATTTGCTGACGACATCGCGAGATTCACGACATCACAGGAGGGACAAGAGTGGATCAATCGATCCAGCAAAAAATGCACGGCGGCGGGAATGAAGATGAGTACCTCAAAAACAAAGGTGATGGTTATAGGAAGGGACCAAACTCAGTGCAACATACTCGCTATGGGACTCAGCTGAAACAGGTGGACAGGTTCAAATACCTTGGGTTCGAATTCTCCAGCGACGGTCGGCAAGAAGGAGAAATTAATCGAAGAATAAGTGCGGCAAGCAGCGTGTTACGTCCTCTCTACAGCTCAGCAAGACAAATATGGCAGTGTTCGACGCTCACTTACGGCCACCAGATATGGATGCTAAACGAACAACCATGCTCTAGAGTCCAAGCTGCCGAAATGAGGTCTGGCAGGGCTTACGAAATGGGATGATATAAGAAACTCTACGATCCGAGACCACTATATATACCATATACGATACCACTCTCCATAAAAAAAATCGCAACTGAGGTGGCTTGTGCATGTACAGAATGTCTCATGACCGAATTCCGAGGAAAATACTGAGTGCCATTCTAGAGGGTAGATGTCCAGTGGGCCGCCCCAGATACAGTTTGGCGAGGCAACTCCAAAAACTGTGCCAGGAGAGGATAAGTCTGCCATGGATGGGGGCCGAACGATCGGCGCAAGACACGGATGTATGGAGGAGCCTTGTCGATGCAGTGAGTTTCCGACCCGAATAGGACAAGGGAAAGAAGAAGAAGAAGACGTTTTTATATTGTTATTGTATTATTGTCATTAGGTGTAACATTCTTAATTGTTTTATGTTACCACCATAATAAGGGCATTTTCTAGTTTTTGATATATTTAATAATAAACCAATAAATGACGATGTCGCCAGTTTGGAACAGTTAAAGTGCGTGCATTTTTAGATTAATAATTATAATTAAAAATACAATTAATGATTAAAAATACCACACTTACACATTTAATACGATGATCAGAATCAGAAAAATTATATTTAATTTTCCACTCATTTTTAACACTGTCCAAATTTGTGAAAATACCCCATTATGTAAGTGATATAAACAAAATTATTTTTTTTCTTATTTTTAAAGTCCATTTTCACCGGATAAGTACGAAAAAGCACAACAAGCACCCTCGCGGCAATTAGGATTAGAATCTTCCCTCTAGCTCCTTGTTACCAACAGTTCAGAGACTAGAGCCTCTCTGTAGGGATCATCCCCTCTAGATGGATGAAGCACCGGTTATTGGCCTCTTATCTCGCGGCTGCATCCTGTATTTAACCGATTCCTCAAGCTAAATTATAACGATAGTCGGTAACTAACGAATTACCTACCTGTCTGCCGGGTTTTAATTCCAATTTAGACGCTACACAGTTAATTACATGATCCGGCCCGTGATTTATACTGGTAAAACGACGCCGAGTGGAGCCTTAAATTCCGGCAGAGATTTTCAGATTACTGAAATGATTGCTTTCGAAATGAAATTCATCTATTTGCTGGCCAAAACGGATTAAAAGTTTAATACGAACGATCGAGTTAGTCTAGAATAAAGTTAAAGAATAAAGTTTCTAGCGTTTCTTGCTAATCCATTTTAATGGAAATATTAAAAAAAAACATTTTGCTCTTAATAGATTAACTGATTTAATAAAAATTTTCATCTAAGGTGTTTTTTTCAAATTACGCGAAATCATTTTTACTGTAAATAGCAATACAAACAGTTTCACATGGAAAGTACGCTTATAACTAAGTAAATATATGCACATATTAATATTTGAACAGTGTAATCTTTTGATTTTTTTTGCGTTATAATCTAAATATTGAAAATTGTCGATGAACATAAATTGCTCAGCATTATTGAATAAATTGTAGAGTTATTTAGCTCATTTCTTTTGAGAACACACTAACAAGATTTTGTTTCGCCTTATCCCGGATTCAAAGAAAACGTAGTTTTGGATTTGAGGCTTCAATATACCCAACCAAAATGAAAAATTATTTTAGTAATCGAAAGGTATGCTGAATGCCTAGCGTGGACAGGAGTTACTTTATTTATTTTTGCTTTAAATTATAAAATACATTTTAGATTTTATTATTACTTTAATTTATGATTTTAAAGGCAACTTGGACAATTATTTACGAGTAAATGTAAACATTTAAAAAAAACTGATATCTGATTTCACAATAAGAATAACGGCAAATTGAAAATAGATGGATCATCATATTTAAAAGTTAATTTTTGCCAAAATTAAATAGATTGTATTATACAAAATTATAGGAGGGTTTATAGGGAATTAACACTCGTGGAAAATTCTAAATAAGGCCGCTAACAATAATACTCTTTATGTAGATGGTGAGAAGGATTAAATTCCCACTTAATACCAATCGCCTATTTTGTTTTATGTAAGAAAAGAACATAACCAAAAGCGTGTTTAATTTTATTTTGCGAAGTTCATGCACCAAAACTTATATGTTTTACGATTATTTTCTAAAGCAATTAATTCTATGTTAGTAAGTGGAATATGTTGAACTTTATATAGGCCTGATACTTTATTTTTTCTGTGTTTATTAAAAAAATTGTCCAAAAAATACTCGATAATTTTGTGGCACATCTTGGCCTCTTGTTCTACTCTCAGTATTTAATTAAAGCATCAAATATTTCTAAACGATCAAATTTTCAAACCCAAAAAACATGATTTTGCATTACTTCGTAGTGCATAGCCTTAAGCAGGTTTTTCTAGAGAAAACTCACAATAACAGCTACACAGCTAAACATATCAGAATTTTATCGATTTTCTGGACCATCCTTGCTCGCACATGCGATTACCTACTAACAATCGAATAAAATAACCGTAAATAAAAATTTCCAGAGATTATAAAAAAAATGTTATGCAATCGTTTTTAAGAAAATGATTATGCTATCAAAAATAGAAGAACAAACGTAGAGAGAGCTCAGTAATATACACTAATGCTGGTTATAAAATAGTATTTTATGTAATATAATTCCGTAATAGCAAATGATTTAAAATAACTTTATCATTACACATTTCAACGCCAACTCACTGGATACTTATTTTATGCACTGGCTAAAACCATTCTCATTGGAAGGATGTCAAAAAAAGAGTCAGTAAATTTACTTCTGTGCCTATATTTCAAAAGCGTTTAAAGTTCAATCGACTGAACATAATTTCAATTGCTAATTGGTTAAATGTACAAAGGTTTGAACGGTTCCACATAAAGTGAATAAAAACGGTTAATTTTACGTTTCAGTTTCAATGGACGCATATTTAATGTTTTAATCGAGTTTCATGCTTTGACATTCCGTTTCATCGTACCTTCGACAGTGATATCATATTATCTAGATTGAAATGGTGGAAATATCATAAAATATATCTTACCTACAACTCATAATATTACTACTTGGTTGGGCTTTTAAACAATACACACCTACACTCATATCTCTCCTACGTTATACATCTATACATCATGAACCGCTGTAATCGGTAGTTAGTATTGTTACATTTTCTAACCTATGTAGATCTGTCATTTTTTCATTACCCACAATCAGTCACAAATTGATCTTCACCGCATTAACATCTCCGCATTAATTTTCCGTAATTTGCTCTCAGCTCAACAGAAAAAAGTGTTCTGAAGTAAGTAATTTCTTTACTTTCCTTTACCTGTATGTGCATACTTTCTCCAAGTGCAATAGTATCATAACACACACATCATACAAAAGTCCTTCGATTTCATAAAAAATACACCCCACTACTTTTAATACTTAAAGGAAATAATATCACACTCACCTGACTACATGTAATATAAATTATGCGGTTTCACTTCTTAACGCCACTGGTATCAGATGCAGCAACGAAAATGTAATATAAACCGGTCATTTATATGCCTTAAAAGGTAAGTACAGAAATGAATTCTTTCATTCAAAATTTTCACAAAAAAACGACGGCATTGACAAATAAAATGCCCGGATTCTGAAAGGTCCTGTGTCGTGTTGTCATATTTTTTCGCATAATAGATCTGTCATTTCCACAAGCACTTGTGAGAGAATAATGAAATCTTCCACATTTGAAAAAGTGTTACAAATAAGAATAATTAATTATTAAGGGATGTTATAAGAAGACATTATTAATTCACATTTTTTTAACCATTCTTTTACCCGTAGTTCGGAATTAAATTGCCTCAATTGAGTTCATATTTCGTATATTGGAAAATATTTTAATGTGAACTCTTACACGAAGAACTATGTACCTTTTAAAAAACATAATATATTGTAATGACAATATATTAATATTTTACTTTAAAAAAACAAGTGGTGCGAAAAATTAAAGTTTTTTGTTAATCAGAAACCTCTATAATTATACATATAAAAAAATACTACTTGAGAGGCAATATACTAAAAAAAAATTAAAGACAGATGTAAACAGAACAATAAAAATCCACCATACTAAGACAACTATAGGAATTTAAATATTAGAATATCGAAACACCCCCTGCTGTGGGAGTGCTGTGCGGCCTTTTTCATGCAATACTTTTATTAGGATTTCAGGCCTAAATACCAAAAAAATTTTTTTTATTTATATAGATATATTTTTTTTTTTAATCAAAAATTTCTAGTACAATATCTTCCATTTACTTTATTTGTGTTTTACATTATGAAATACTAGCTGATACCCGGCATGCGTTGAAATGCCAATTAAATAAATAAATTGTTTCTCCCTTCGTGTCATTTCACATTCGTCCCCGTTCTCCTTCCGACTCTTTCCTCAGACCTCCCGCGTTCTCTTTTCACCTTCCCGCGTTATTGTTATACCCTCTTACTTATAATCGTAGTAATCCTAATACGCGTCGTATTACGACGTAACAGTAAACAACTTGACTTATTGTCAATGCGAGTGCATGGTTAAAATGGCATCAAACCACGTTTAGGGCCAACTTTACAAAACCAAGGATGAGTCGGCGGATACCGCAATTATGAGTAAGGGGGTTTGTGTTTAATTCGTAGAATTCCATTTCATTTTTGAAAAATTTAATTCAAACTAAATTTAATAATTTTATTATTAATATTTGCAGAACTTAATAATAACATTATTAAATTTATCATTGAAGAAGAAGATAACAATAATAATGTAATTTTTTTAAATATGAAAATGAACAAGACACAGAAAAATAATAAAAGATAACGGTCGCAACTGGGACTCGAACCCAGAACCTTACGTCTTACCGGGACATACACCTCAACCAATTGGGCTACTGGAACACATATTGACTTTTTTACTTGAAAAGTCAATAGGTGTTCCATAAAAATAAAATTGGATATATTTATCCGAGACACTATCTAGGTAACAAATACATTCTTTGAGTACTTGTTTGTTTTAATAATAAAGGTAGCTGCCAATAATATGGAAAAAAAACATTAGTCGAAGATAATATTGTTAATCGCAGTAGCCCAATTGGTAGAGGTGTATGTCCCGGTAAGACGTAAGGTTATGGGTTCGAGTCCCAGTTGCGACCGTTATCTTTTATTATTTTTTTGTGTCTTGTTCATTTTCATATTTAAAAAAATTAGATTATTATTGTTATCTTCTTATTCAATGATATATTACATTGATGGGAATAACCTTCAAAAGTTAAAAAGAGAGTTTTTCTTATAAAAATATGATTATTAAAATTAACTTAAATAAAAATAAAAAAAGACAATAAAATTCTTAAAATAAGTTTGTTGTACTAATTTACAAAAACAATGTTTATCATTTTAATAATATTCATTTTTAATCAATTAAAAATAGCAACGCTGTGAAATTCTTCCACACAATGCTTGCCTATTTCTTAGAAGATATTTTACAAGAATCAAATGTTTAGTTGGAACCTGAAACTTTAAGTTCTTAAAAAAAATATATATTCAAAATATTTTTTATGAAATACCTGCGTGTGGGATAGCCAGGAACACGCACACCAGAAAAAGAAGCATCATTGGTCGCTTACCTGAAAAGAAAAAAGAAAATCACATTAAAATCATTGCAATTTATTGTAATAAGTAATCTCAACCGATATCGACTTAAACGACACTAAACACAAAAGTACTGTAACTTTAAACATCTTAAGTGGTCTACTATATTTTTATTACTATAAACTGGTTACGAACATATTAATTTTATTTCAGAGTCGTTCCAAGTTAGAGTTTGCAGAGTGAATATTGGTTTTATGAGAACCAACCTGCAAATAAGACAGAACCCAAAGGAAAAGCTGTTATATATTCATTTAAGCTGATACTTTGTAAAGTTCGCCGATTGTTTTAAAACAATGTATGTTTAAAACATAAACTAGCAGGAATGAACGGCTCTGTTATTTACTACATTTTCATCGTTATCTTATGCAAGGAAAGTGATAGATGCACTAAAATCTGCGAGAGTCCAACCGCAGTGAACTCAATGCTTTTGAATATGTAAATATAAAGCAATGTTATTACATCTCCACCGGCAGCTCTAAGACAACACAGCCGTAGACGTACTCTAGAACTCTGGGTATCAGCAGAGAATAGAGAATAGATCTGTCCACTTAGGCAGAATGCACGGCGTCATAGAGAAACAGCCGGCTAAATCAACAATCGGAGCGGCAGATACAGGCGCTAGTGGCACGTTCAATGTCTCCTACGTTCTACGTTCACGTGTAGCTGGGGCGGTGCTCACGGCTAGTTCCGTCCTGACAAATGGGCCACAGAGATTAACATAACATGACTTGTTGAGATTTGAGATGATTTCACTCCTGCGAGCTCTTGATTCAGGATTGGCGATACAATCGTAAAACGAACCGATTTTCCTTATTAGAAAATTAGTAATAAATAACTTTAAGCGCATTCACAATAATCTATGTACATCTGTTCTTCACCGAGTTGGTTCTTTTCTTTTTTTTAACTGGGGGGTCCATTGTTCTTTGATTTAGAGTTATTAAAATATATATCCTTAATCATTGACTATTATTGACTTTCACATATACTTGCAACTAAAACTATCATTATACGCCATCTACGAAGGAAGGAGGCTGAGAGGATGGACTGCCAAACAATGCGGTCTTGGCACACACCCCTTGCTTCGTTAACATTTATAACATTTAAACACCGTCGTATTCTATACCCCTCTCTTATTCACATACCTACATGGTACGACTCAAGTATTTGGTTCATTTCACGCCTTGATTTCCTCGGGCGTCTCCGACTTCTTCTACCATTCACATTTGCATCATACTATAATATCCTTAGTATCCACAAGCCATTACTCTTCAGCACATTATTGGCGAATCTCCACACATAATCATATGTGGTTATACCTTACCTAAACTTGCCTCAGAGATCTCATTTCTACAGTATTCAATTTACTTTCATCAAATCCTCTAATAGTCCTATGCCTTATTTACATATACCAGCACTCCATTGATAGCTTCGGACATTACTTCTTAGGAAATTATTCTTTTTATATATCAATCAGCCTTTCCTTATCTCGTAAACGTGGTTCCCAAATACACAAACTTGCCCACCTGCTCTAAGTATTCATCATTCACACTTAATGTAGTAATACATATACATATATTTATTATTTATCTTAGTCCTTCAAAATTCAAATGAACTATGGTCACCCTACTTTGTTTACATTGTAATGTGCCAAGACTGCCAAGGGCCTTTAGCTTGTCCATTATCTGTGTAACAATATTGTTTTTTGAAGTATCATTTTTATTTTACCTATAGATATTATTTGTGATTTTTGAGGAATTATTGTGTTTTTTGAAGTATTATTTTTGTTTCCTTTTTCCTTGTGTGTTATTTTGTTACTTTGTAAATAATTGTTAACCTCAACACAGGCTTGTCCTAGTGAGGTTAAAAATTGTTTGTAAACTGAAAACTAAAATGTGAAGAAGAAACAATAAACAATAAACAATTATGTAATATTTGTAAAATAAATTATATCTATTTTTAACCTATTTTTTTTTTTTTTTTGGCTTCAAAAAGATAAATTTTGGTTGCGTTGATATAATCAGAAGAAGGTCGCACATCGCTACGCTATTTTTTCGGATGACAAGTCTCCTGGGTCGAATTCCTCATTGTCTGTATAAAGCACGGGCAAATAAAACAGTGAACCCTATATATATATATATATATATATATATATGACGTATCAATATCTCACAGCGGAGAATGAAGTACAGGCGTGAAGAACAACCCCCCTGGAGACTGCCAGTCAGATGTAATAAAAAATATGCGAGGAATGAACACGCGGAGAATTGACAAAATATTCGACAGTAGATGTTGCTCCGCGAATCACGTCGGTGAGATTTGTCAACTTGACGTTTATTTGAAGGCTTCTTTGTTATTCGTGGATTTTACGCGGATTATTTTTTGAAAGTATTACGCTATTTGATGACAGGTAAGATTTTTATTTTTAAGAAAAAGAAGAATAGTTTTTGTAGGCTTTTATAAGACGTTAGGAATCAAAAACGTTAAAACAATACACAATGTAAGCGCATTTAAAAGACGCAAGAAACAACATGTACAGTTATTATTAAGGGTTTCTATTTTAATGTGATAAAATAATTTCGTTTAACTCCGCATAATAAAATAATTCCCTTTAAATCATTACAAACGATCAAAAGTCCTCCAGCAAATCAAATTTAAAACAAAATAACAATAAAGACGCTTAACCGTCGATGAAATTCCACATATTTATTAATTTTTCTTTTAGGTTAAGCTGGGCTTTTATAAATTTTTTTGTTTATTTTTTAAGACAAAGAATACATACCTAAATGTGCACAACAAAATACAAGATGAAAACACCGTAATTAATGATATTTTTTTACAATTGCTCTATACAGGAGGCCGTGAGGAAAATAATTTTCCTCGTGGTCTATGTCATGTATGCAAATGCTGTGTGGAGGGTCTTTTTTGAAAAAGAAGGAATGAACATGGGTATTGACGAGACCCATGTTGTAGGAGGGAGAAAACACAGAGGCCGTAAAATCGTTCCACAGCAGTCGTAGTTAAGAACGTTATGGTATAGGTACGTTTTTAGATTTTCACGGCCAAAAGCATTTTCGTTGTTTGTTTTTGGGGTGTTATGCCGTGTTGTGCTACCTCCTTCTTTAGAAGGAGGTAGCACAACACGGCATAACACCCCAAAAACAAACAACGAAAAAAGTTATGGTATAGATTTAAATTATAGATTTTTTAGGAAGGCAAGATAGAAAGTTCTGGGAAGGAAAAAGGTATGAGAAGTGGGTAGAGATCTGGTGGCCAGTTTGTCCAGGAGTGTCAGACGTATGCATCTATCCCTCCCTATGCGGTTCAAGGCGATGTGTCGAGAGAGTATCGCTGGATATGTAAAAAAATCTCCCACAACCATTTTCTCTCTATCCAGCCTGCCTCGCAGTGACAACCTCACCCCATGAAACTGAGCTCCCCTGCTAAATCACCAAACGAGTGTTGGTTATAAAATAAATAATTCCCGGGACGGCTCTATCCAAACCCTACAAGCACACGAGCATTTTTAAATTATTTTTTTTTATTTCTATATAATATTACAGTGTTCACATAAAGTTATTAATATTTATACATAATAGCTAATAATATAATTTATGAACTTTTTGTTGTGTTGTGTGTAAGGTAGGTTAGTGAATGTGAAACTGTGGTTGGGTAATGTTGTATGTTTCGTGAACACCTCACTTGGAGAAACTGTGCTGAGGTGTTTGCTTTATTATTATTATTATTTTTGAAAACCGATGAGATTATTATTACCATTACGATACATTATTATACCAATAATAATGTATCGTTTCGCATGTGCCACTAATTTATTGATATATTTGTCGCCTGCCCCTTTCCCTTTTGCCTAAACTTTCTCAGACGGTATACATTATTTATCTGTTTGATACTAATGATGTACTGGCAGCCTCTTAAGATATTGGTTAATTGTATTGTTCCCACTTGTTCAATTATCGATTGGAATCTGGTAGTTTGATATGCGCACATGCGCACAGATAACTTAGAGGCAATAAAAATAATTATATCGAAGAAATGTCTTAAGGGTTTTTGGGGAAAAATGGATTACAATACTCTTTGTAAGTAAGTAAGGTGGTAATAACTTATTGCTTTTTCTTTCAAGGGCCCTCGAGCTTTTCAAATGACAAAGGCCACGTCTGGATCTCAAAATTATTTATTTTTAATTCACTCAAACAGAAATAAATGATTATAAAAAAATTACATTTCTTCGAATACCATTGTTTTACCTAACTTTTAAAGTTGGCAAGCTCCTAATTCTTGAGTTGTTGTCATCAGTGTATTTTTATTTTTTGTTCATGTTAAGTCAAAACAGATGCTCTGATGAAAATAATTTCCCTCAGGGCCTACGTCATCTTTGGGGATGCTGTGTGGAGGGTATTTTTGTGTAACGAAATGAGTCAACCTGGGTCTTTTAGATACCTGTGCTGTAGGAGGGAGGAAACACAGAGGCCAGCAAATCTTTCCATAGCTGAGCTGTTGAACTCTAGAATGGGTGGTGGAAACGACCGGATTTCTATCCGACCATAAATGACCGTTATTGTCGTATTTGGCGGACTATGTTTAATTTAAAATTCTGATGGATACTGTAAGTAATAACTTGAATAGAAAGGCTTTTGGAAAACAAATAGACAGTAGAAAAACAATTTAAATGCGCCTTTTAGAAGTAAGTGTTTATGTTTCCATGTTCATATTTCATCCATAGAAATGTAGGTGTATAACTTATGTTAGATATGTATTGAAATTAATTTGTAGTAGAAGGCATAATATCGGCACGAAGGAGTAAAATAACTTGTAATTTATAACATAAATTAAATTTAAAGTAACGAAAATTGACTTACTGTTGACGCACCGAGATGATTAAAAAACTATCCTTACTTATAAAACGAAAAAGTTGAAACTATCAGTCTAAAGTTGCTAGTAGCAGAGTGAAAATACTACGGTCATAAACTATTAACAGGAATAGATTGAATAGCGTTTATAAAAAAAAATATAACCAACTTATTAAGTAAAGAATAATACCTATTAACTTTCTTTCTTTCTTAAAAAGAAAGACAAACATTCCCGGGTTACGAATAACCCAACAACATTTGAAAATCTCCTACTACTATTAACTATTATTTTTTCGAATGACGAAAACTCTCATTTACGCGGATGCGAATAAATGCAGGCTTTGCATATTTATACGAGTATGTATATATGAGAAGTATATAGTTAGGAAATACAATTTTAGATGTTTTGTAACTTAAAATATTGTTCAGAACTTTTGCAAAACCAATTTTCAAATTATGCATCATTAAGACATTTTTTTTTAAATTTCTTTGAAAACTTACATTTTATTTCTTTCGCATGTCGTCTCTAGTAACCGAGTAACGGCCCAACCCACCCCTACCTTAACTCTCCAATATTTACAGATTTTTTTATACAATATTTTTAGTTATACAAACAATGTAGACCAAAATTTTACGAACATTTTTTATTCCTAATCAGTGATTAAAGAATATCAAGATATCTCTTAACACCCTTTTTATAATGTCATTTATTACCGATCAATAAAACGTATTTGAACCACTTACCACAAGCCGTTGTTCCGAACAGCTTCATTAAAATTTGATCAATCATAAATCCATTTTCCGAGATTGAATACAACTTCGTTAATAATAATGAATCGGAGTATTTTATCCGTTCGTCCGCCCCTTAAAGCTCAACTTATTTCTTTCCTTTATTTGCTGAGTTACATCACGTGACTGTTACTTTACAGCCCTCCTTCCCGTTAAGCTCTGCTCAGCAGAACTGCCTCCGTCTTGGACTCAAGCCAGCTTCCATAAGCTTTTCACTTAACACGGACTATATTTCAATTAATGAATATATACTTAGCGCCCCTCACTTATTTAACTAGCTTCTTAATCTCGTTACCGAAGGATATCCTTAAATATAGAGTTGTTGATATGCCCTTAAAACATCAAAAAGATGATTGTTTAGGTATGAACGGGGTAAATGTGTAACTTAATGGATTTAAACGAATGTATGTGAGAGTTTATTTTTAAGTTCAGTCGTGCTTAAGAAAATAGGGGTTAAAATATTTAAAATTTTAAAACAAACATTATCCACAAATGATTATTAAAACCTCCATGTAGACACTATTCAAATCACCAAGAATTTACAAAATTATATAAATACCCCAAAACCATTATTAATTAACCGAGTAAAATCATTATTTATTTATTTTTCATAGACACCATAAAAAGTTGTACACCAATATAATATATTATTACAGAGATTACAAAAATGTAGAATACCGAATGTTAGAATTACATAGAAATGGTAAAAAAATAATGTACAAAAACTTTTAAAAAAAAAAAAGCATTTAAAAATAGTTCAGTTAAGTAAAAAAAAAAGTACCTACTAATTACGGTTGCGCCTCTTTCTGTAACTCGGGTTCAATAAACTCTAAAACATTTAATTTGTATTTTATTTCAACAAACGATAAAGTATGTAGCAAAATAATCCTTTACAAAAAAATTAGTTAATAATTCTAAATTAAAATCGTACATTTATTTTGTTCAAATTTTGATAAATATGTTAATTTTTCAAGTTTGAATCAAATACATATATATATTTTTTAATATCTTCACAAATTCCTCAAATATACAGTGTATCAAAAGATAAACATGCAAGAGGTGAAATTATTCTATCATTTAATGTAATAATAAAACGCAAGGTTCCAATGACTATATATATTTTTTAAATAAATAATCAAATATATTTTTTTTACTTAGAACGTGATAAGCAATTTTCTGGTACCCTGAGAAAAATGTTAATCTAAAATACGATCATATTATTCGTCAAAACGGTTAAAAACAGGACTGAAGCTCTGACGAACAAATTAACAGTGTTTCAATGTTTATTGGCGGGAAAATGTAAGAATAATTTGTTGGTATATGTACGAAATTACATAATTGGTATTAAATTATTCAACAAATTATTCTTACATTTTCCCGCCAATAAACATTGAAACACTGTTAATTTGTTCGTAAGAACTTCAGTCCCGTTTTACGAATAAAATGATCTATTTTAGAATAACATTTTTCTCCGTATATGGTTAGGTAATTTATTATGGATTGACCATCTACGTCAGTATTTTTTTGCTGACGATGCCAAGAAAAGTTTTCGTAAGTACGTTGACGATAAAAGTCAGTAAAACTGTTATTTTTTTAGAAAAAGGTTTTAAAGGAGCGATATTGGTTAGACACATTTATAACAAAAAACCTGCGTCAGCTGGTTATGAATATCGTATCATGAATGAAAAGAGGGATGGTTTTTGGTGATCAGGTTTTTTAAAACTTTTATGAGTAGGTAGGTACCATATTATTTTTCACGAGCGTCAAAGTACCTGCCAGCAAAAACTGATCTTAAAATATGTAGCAATAAAATGACTTAACGAGAAACTGGAGAGTTATGTATCTATGCATCTTCGGCAAATAACTTTTCTCTTTCAATAACGGATAACGTGCTTTTGTCAAGGATTCGTTAGTCTTTCGTTAACTTTCGTTATCACAAAAGCTCTTCGCGAGAGTGCCCTCTCCATTGCAAAGGCGGTATCAACCATTCTGGTTTTGTGAATTTCAGGGGCTCGTATTTTTTAGTGCTCAACGAGACGATTAGTGGACGCTTAATTTTCAATTGTTAAGGATACAGAGATCCTTTAACAGAAAACGCCATACAAAGGGTTGCTGAACAGGAACTTTGCAATGAACGTGAATTTTATGGAGCAAAAACTTTTTAGTTTCGTCCTACGTAATTTTTCACATGAAACAAATTAAAGGTATCTCTGGATTGGAAGGACACGAAACACTATATTCGTTTTTCCACTTAAAGATTTAGTGGATAGTATTGTCTAGAAATGTGGCCACCGGATGACGTATATTAATGATACTTTTATTTTTATTTTATTTTATTAAGAACATTTACAGAATAATAAGATTATATGCATTAAAGAAAACAATAGATTATAATAATTAGGTTACAACCCAATAACAAATGTTCACATCGTGCCCAAATAATAAATAAAAAAGTCAATAATTATTAAATCAATATACATTACATTAAAACCTGTTAATTTGTTCGTAAGAACGGAAATCCCGTTTTTAACCGTTTTACGAATAAAATGATCGTATTTTAGAATAAATTCGCAGAACATGTTTCTCCGTGTATGTGTATACGTAACTTCAAGAACAAGAACTGACTGCCGTGGATGAAAACACGAATATGTTTGTGTTCTGCATTGTTGGGACTGTTAGAATCACTTAATAGTAGTTTCGTTAAAAAAAGTATGTATAGTCTTCACCTGAAAACCAGAAGACGGTTCCATTTAGTCCTTAAAATGATTCTGGAAAGTGGTGGGTATCCTAGAAAGTTCATCGTGCTGTTGTTCAGTACGCACCATAAAACATTTAAAAATTGCAAAGCCCATTTCATGCAAGTAGTATATTGATTAAATCCTGTATAATTAGGAGTGGCATGTCACGCGATCAAAAAATTCAATCATTTTTCGTAATTAATCTGACCCATTTTTTTAGATCACCCTCCCAAAAGCACCCTCGAACGCGTCGACATTTTAATTGCCTGCTGCAAGATGAATTGCATGTTAATATCGAGCCTTTACATTTTTTGTAACAGGGTGGTGTATTCTCATTCAAATCTGTTCTATCATCCCGAGATGTATTTACCCCGCGTCATTAGCGATATTGGAATGCTTTTTACCCGGAGCTGGCATCTCTCCAAAGGACCAAGAATGGCTGACGGGTCATCCATTTTAGTCACGATATGCCGATCTATCCATCGGTCAAACAGAGAATTCTGGAAGATATTGTTTTCAAATAATGGCAAGTGACTTGACATTTTTGCAAAATCAGAGATGTGATCCAAAACGAAATAGAAAGGCGGTTCAATATTACTTTGCAGTTATGGAGAGGCACTGTTGGTTCTACATTTTAAATAAGGCTTCGTTATTTGTGATGTAACGAAATATGAATTTATTTTTTCCAGCATTTTTCTCAAGTTTACAATCAGCACTTACTACCTACTTACTTCAATTTTATTTCAAAACGTTTAAAAAATATTTAATATTATTGTACCAACTTTGAAGGTTATGGGTATCCATCATTGTAATATTAAGCATGGAATGAGAAGATAATACTAATAAATCTAAATTAAACATGAAATAGATCAAGACACATTAAAGGGTCGAACCCAGGATATCTGTCTCACTGGGACAATGCATCTATCAACTCGTACATTGTAAGCTAATTTTTTAACGTCATTTTGATGACATATCGACCCTTTGGAATAACAAAGTTCAATCTGTTGCGAAACGTCACGCGGTTATGGGATCTATGGTAAGCTACCTTAGAGTTCATTATCGCATGATGTTAAAGCAACAGATGGAACCTTGTTATTCCAAAGGGTCGATATTTCAAATTAAAACAGAGATCCTGTGTTCAATTCCCAGTTACGACCGTAACCATTTTATTTTCTATTTATTTTTAATTTAAATTTTATACATATTTTTAGAATTCTTATTTTGTAATGATATCGTTTAAAAATGATTGAATCGCCTGCGTAATGTAAAAATTGTATCAAAATATCCCATAAAAAAAATATTTTACTATCAAACTATTTATGGTCGTACATATATATCACATCGATAGCAGAAAATTAAATGCTGTGAAGGACAATAAATCTTAAAATGAGTGAAATATGAATTTTTTCCGTTTTTTTTTTATTTTTTGGATCTGTATTGTCGAAATATTTCTAGGAAAATAAGTGTAAAATATTAAAGAAAAAAAGTGAATTAAATTTACAATTAAGTATTCTGAAAGATTTAGTCAATGTTATTTTATAATAAAAAATCATAATTATTGGGTCCATCAAAACAGGAGCTATATATTTTTTTTTTAAATAATAAAAGAACCTTTTTCAGGTTCTCTCGAATGCTTTTACTGTACTCATTTTCACAACTATTAATAGCTTCTTCAAAATTAATTATAATCATTTTTAACACCGAAAAGGCATTTTTTGTATATTTGATTACTTACGTAAGAGTGAGCGTAGCAAGCGTGCAAATTTATTTCTTAAAATGTAGCTATACGCCTAATTATCATTTAAATTATGAATATGGAAAAATATGCTATGGATACATTGAAACTATTCCTACCATCTCTATTTATTGGAATTAAAATACAATTATTAATTACGTTACAAAAAATAAAAGCAATAATTACTAAAATAAATTGTTTTTTCATTACGTGAATATGAAGTTATATTAGAAACAACTTTTAAAAAATACCCCTTTATTGCTAAGATTATTTTTGAGAGGATCCATTAATTCATTTTTTTTCATTCTTGTAAAATTATTAATAAAAAAATAAAACAACTTTGGCGCTACTTTACTCGTGCAGATTATACCAAAAAACAGGCGGAGTTTTAAAGGGGTAAGAAGTCTAATATCTCTGAGGCCCTAGCACGCTCGCTCTATAACGATCGAACAACTGCACATCGCTAACGTACAACCAACAGTTGATGTCGAATATGTTAAGGACACTTAGTCATTGTGAACTGTCACTTATTCGTTGGCGATCTGTAGTCATGCTAGGGAACGATGAGAAGTTACCGATAGTTATCCTATATATCGATCGTTATAGAGCGAGCGGGCTAGGGCCTCTGGAGTATATATTCTTCTTAAGATCTTTAAATACATCATTGTCAGATCCCCAGAGATGCCAGGGGAAATATGCCTGAAGGGGTAGGGAATATGCACTGTAGGGATGGTATCTAATTATTGTAGTTAATGGATCAATCCGTTATTATGTAAACTGCGCTGTATTTCGTCGGGGGATGAACTGGAAATAGAAACCCAGATGCTGTTTGTTCCTACAATAATAATCTGCGATTGATATTGTGGTTAATTAGAAGCATTAACCATGTACAAAACATGACTTATACATCCTCTTAAAGATTTAAGTATCGTCTTTGGTGTGATATTATTAAATTATTAGGTTAATCAAGCATTTGTATAAAAATTCTATCTGCTCAACAAATACTTAAGCATAGTTTTCTCAAATTTATAATGATAGTACGGGATAACTTGCTTGTTATCTGAAAATGTCCTTTATCCCAATTAAAGATAACTTTTACACTTTTTTTATTTTTTTTATAGAGAATACCTCACAAGAGTCCCAACTGCTCCCGTCTGGAGCCAGTGAGACTATGGCAACCCCAATTGGGGTATGTTGTGAGGCTGAAGGTAAGTTGGGAAGGGAAGGAGATGGGAAAGAGGAAGGTGGGAAAGTACCTTGCTATTCAGATCTAGTCACTAAACACGGCTAAATCCATTATTAAGCAACGTTTCAATTCTGAATGGTCTTACACCAGGGCGATACTGAGAGTATCTTCCACTCTGGAACGTGCCGCAAATATAGTATATATTATTTTTATTAATTAATTGTGAAATAACACAAATTAATCAAATAAAATTTATTTGAGCACGAATTTACTCGAAAAAAGGTAAGGCGGCACATGCGTTCAGCCACCTGCTGCATGGCGGGCCAGATCGGGAGAAACTGGTTTATGAGGGAGACCTTTCGACTCACCAGTCGGACTCTCTCGACCAATCGCCTTGTACCGCAGTGAGAGAGATGGATTCTTACGTTCGTCACTTCTGGACACATTGACCCACACCCTTCATACCTTTTCCTTCCTAGAACTTCCTCTCCTTCCTTTCCCAAAAAAAAACTCCACGCAGTATCCCCAAAGACGACATAGGCCCTGCTGGGAATTATTTTCCTCACGGCCTCCTGTAAAGAGAGAGTATAGAGAAAAAAAGTCAAATAACTTCATAAGCTTCAAATATCCATTTAATTTTCTTTCAACAAAAAATATTGATTCATTACAAAAATATTCTGTTTCTTGTGCCCATGAAAAACATTATGTGTATATGCTATACTTTATTATAATCTTCGAATCATTCTCTAATAAAATATTTTTATCTTTATTACGAATAACGCCTATTAAAACGAGTTCGTTAAAGATAATCTAGGCTATATGCTATAAGGAAATCAATTATTCTGTAACATGATTTCCATATATTCCAAAACGGTAAGTGAGTGCTAAATATCGTACGCAAAAGTAACCATTCTTGTAATATGACGCAAACAGTATCATAAAAAGTCACTGCGCCAAGTTTATACGCCATAAACATAACGGTAAGTATTTTGAATAAAGTAGCGCTGCCGATTACCAACGGAATATAAGTCCCTTGATTTGGTAATCAAGAATATTGAAATTCAACCCTTCTGTAGTCAAAATAATGTTATCATCGTGAATATTATTATATCATGAGATGCTAGAATAATATCTTGTCGACGATATCATATTCGTCGTAATGTATTATAGATATGCTTAATAAAAGTAGCTTGTGGGGTGGCATGATAAATATATTTTGCAAATTGGATATGTCCATTCCGAAAATTATAAATAAATACGGGCAACGGAAATTCACTTATCTTGTGCCCCTCATATTTAATAAGACACCAATGCACATATAAAACGAATCAAATTGCACCACTGATCCAAAAAATTAAATTAAAAAATGGTTCAAAGATCTACATTTTTTTTTGATATTGTTTGTAATATTATGTATAAATATGACTATGAGTAATTTGCCTATATATGAGATATATATATATATATATATATATATATATATATATATATATATGTATATATTTTTTTTTCTGTATTTCTTTTCTGTATTATAGTGTCTTGATACATGTGGGCTTATGTGTTATATTATTATAAATGGAACTTCTTGTTTATATTATATTTAATATTTTATGTTCAATGATTTTTTATACAACTATATGTTTTCTAAATAAACTTAAATAAAATAAAAAATATTGTTACATTGACCTGCTGACAAACTGCTTTGACAGTTTTTCAAGTGCATAAATTGATCTATGGAGGGCCAGGTTTTTTTTTTTTAATAATCAACGTCACTTCAGAATTTTTTTGTGTCGCATTTTATAAGTTTACAGTAACAATTCTTTCAGATTTTGGTAGTTTATTCAACTGTTGTTACTATTAATATTACTTTGTAACAAAAACAAATAATGCTAAAAAATATAATATAATTATTCATTACGACTTTAAAAAATTGACATTTCTTAATAACTCAATTTTTATAAAATTTCTTGTGATATATTACAAAAATTACATCAACATAATTTAGATAAAACGAACTTCCTAATAAATCCTAATAATTACTCAAATCTACGCTTTCCACGATGGATTTATATAAAAAAAAACAATGAAAAAATATATACTTCAAATACGACCATATCAAGCGGCAGCCATTTTATCTGCCATCTTTGATGCTCGGCGCATCATTGTGAATTAATTTGAATTATGTGGAGTGGCTAAACGCTATCCAGTGTTTCGTTTTGTCGAGAACGAGAATGGCCCAAGCGATTCTGACCTTGTTCTTCGTAGAATTTATTTATACATAAGAGACAAAATCGCTTCAATTTTTTTTTAATTCACCTGTGGCCGCCGGAGGACAAACGGCCAATTAGAGGTTGAAGAATTAAAAAAATTACCTTTACGTGTTCCAATAATTATTATTCGTTTGTCTCATATAACTTAACTTTGTTTATTTTTTTTTTTTATTTATTGATGCAATATTTTTTACATTTTATAATAAAGTTCAATAATGTTAGCCTCACTAGGTGGTGTACCCGTGCTGAGGCCTCCATTTTTTATTTGGTTTACTTTTAGATCACACTTATAAACCATACGTGCACTAGTATTACTGCACAAAAATGGAATAGACTTAGACGGGACAATTTAGAGGCATTTGATATAAGGAAAGTCAAAAACACAAACCCCTCTTTCCTACAACAATAGTTGTTACCAAACAAAATAACCTAAATTAAAGTCCGATAATAAAGTTGTTCCTTATTGATTCACGTCATATTCCTCTACCTACTTCCTCCCCTGGGGCTCAGTCTATTTTTTTTATACCCCACTGTAAACTCCTACTGATTTTTGTCGAGATTACTGCCCTAAAGATGCTACAGTAGTATCGGCAATCGATATAATTAATCGAAGTGTTGTACACAAAGTTATTGTTTTATTTTAAATTATAATGTCACATCACAAAATATCTGCTTCACAGGAAAATATATTATTCCTCTCCTCGGTAGTTTCACTAGGGAAAACACCGAGAGAAAAGTCACGGATTTTTATGTGATAAAAAAATGTCCACTAATAACCAAGATAGCAGCAATAAACAAATATTGGAAAAAAGTAATTCTTATTGAAGATTAGTTTAAAAACTATGTTTGTGGCATAAAAAAATCCTATGGTTCTTGAGCCTAGCTACACCAATAGGCGAAAGTTTTAAAAGTTTTGCATAAAGAATATATTATAATATATAGTTTCACGTGATACATTTATCACGTAAATACTCATACTTACAAAATGTTGTTCATTTTAATAAAAGTAATCCAAATAAGATATACTCAATTCAATTTTGACTATGAAAAGCATAACCTACTTCATTTTACACTAGGTATACAGAAATGTGATGTAATAAGCAAGTCATAAAATTGCCCCTAATAATAACGATATTAAATAAGGTCATTTTTCCTCCAGAATTCGTGTGTTACGTTCAAGTCATAAGATGTTTCATTTTTAATGCCCTAATGACACAATTTTCTTATATTATTATGTTCCCATTCTTCCGCATTACCTTCGTATATTTTAGTAATTGCCCCAACAACGAGTCTCAGCCATCTAGATACGGTCTCCCTTTACCCTTTACGATTCTAATACAGATTTTATATCGTATCAAAAGTACACTTACATTTGAGTCCTTAAATTTAAAATGAACATTTTGCATGAACAAAGAATTTAGAGCAAATTGTTGGATTGTTAAAGTGATTTTGTAAATTGAGAAATAAATGTTTTAAGCTATTTTCTGTTGTCTGGTAATAAGGCTAAAGTAAAACAAAGAAAATTCCCCGAGGTACTCATTACAGCCCCAATTTTGGGAGAGATTATGGGATTAGGGTGGAATTTGTATTAATTAACCTCAATCCTCGAGAGATATAATAATTATTAACAAAATCAAACGAGAACATAAGTTCATCAATTCATTAACTTTTCTAGAAAGATTAATAATATTAATTCATTAATTAGCAGGAAATTTTCACTTTATGGTTGTTATCCCGCATTAAGATTAATAAGATATTAGCCGCGTATCAAAACCAACATCTCATTATGAAAATGGTTGAACATTATTCACGCAATATGTATGAGATTGGTAGATATGCATTCGCAGAAACCTAGTGAATAGGAAATGTCAATATAAAATCCTGCAATCGTCCCAAATTTAAAATACTTTATACAAAAAATCGACGATGTAAATAATTTCGTTTGATATCATTTATTGTTTTCGAAAAAAAATTATATTTTTATTATTAAATTTTGGAAGTATTTTAGTTCGTTTGATATCCATATCAACTTATTATGAAAGGTATTTTTGAAGTCGATTTTCGGTTTAAATTTGGAAAATAACGTACAAGAAATTATATGTAAAACAAAAATATGTTTTCATTTATTAAAGTTTCTTGTCGGCCTCTACGGATCCACGTAAAATAAAATGCCAATAAGTATTTTTTTTTACAGATGAAATTATAAAATGTTCACATAATTAGCGTATACACTGCATAGAACTTATTACACGAGTTTTTAATCGATTGCATCTAAAGTCCTATTCCTAGGTCTATTAAATTAATTCTAAGCGTTTAAACTTGTCTGGCGGTAGTATGCGCTCAAACATTCGCTCCGAATGAGTACAAAAAAAATAAATCCGTGACTTTTCTCTTGGTGTTTTCCCTAGTGAAACTATCGAGGAAAGGAATAATATATTTTCCTGTGAAGCAGATATTTTGTGATGTGACATTATAATTTAAAATAAAACAATAACTTTGTGTACAACACTTCGATTTATTATACCGATTGCCGATACTACTGTAGCTTCTTTAGGGCAGTAACCTCGGCAAAAATCAGTAGGAGTTTACAGTGGGGTATAAAAAAAATAGACTGAGCCCCAGGGGAGGAAGTAGGTAGAGGAATATGACGTGAATCAATAAGGAACAACTTTATTATCGGACTTTAATGCGTGGTGTTTTGCCTATATACCTAACATTTTAGAATGTTTGATGGCACCGAATGGTTCTATAAAATATGCATTTATTATCTAATGTTATTTTAACAAGCGATAATCAATCAAATTATAAAAGTGACAGCTGTTGTTGAACCTGAAGTTAGGTGAATACTTTGCCTTAAGCTAACTTCACTGTTCAGAATTTTGTAGCCACCTTTTCAAAAGTCGATACGCAAATCTCTGAGCTACGATTTCCTAGTGTATAGTGATGTCGGATACCGTACAAAATCAGACTTTATCCGGCTAATAGATTACTTACGCGAAAAACGTACCTAGTTCTTCCAGAGTCAGGGTTCAGATATCTAAGGTAGGTAATCCTAAACGTTCAAATTGACTTGATTTTACGTACTTTTATTTATTAATTTTTCGAAGATAACTTCTTCTGAAAGGTGATGAAACTTTGTGGTGGCATTATTTATTTTAATAAAAATACAAATAACTTTATTTACATCATTTTCAGATGTAAACAAAGTTATTTATGTTTTTATTAAAACATTTTTATTGGCCTTAGGTAATATCAATTAACAACTTATTACGTCAGAACTTAGATATCTATACACTAGAAAAATTTCTAGAGCAATATAAAACTTTAGAAATTTACGCTTCTGAACACATTTTTTCCTAGGTGTATATTTAAAGATAAAGTATTCAAATAACTGTTAACACCTCAGGCCTCAGGGCTATTTTGCCAGATTGCCGAAATATTTCCGATTTACAATAAAATCCAAATAAACGGAATATTTCTGAATGCATTCGAAAACTAAAATCAAATTTTTTTAAGGTAATAAAATACGCTTTCAAATTTTATAATTCGAAATAAATATATCATTTTTGAAATACAATAATTTTGAATGCAAACATATATTTTTTTTTTTTAATTGCTCACCTTACTTTTATTCTAACTAAAATTACTGAGCTTAATTTTTATTAAGCAAATGTATCGTACACCTTATTGTAAACTAATTTTTTTGTAGTTTTATGCAAAAATAATTCATAAATATTTTCATAATATTTTTTTACATTGCAGTCGGAAACTTTGGTTTTGGTGCACATTTGAATTATTTAGTGCTTAAATTTTAGATTTGACTATTTTTTTTTTTACTTTGTTTTCTCTTTCTAATACCTTTTAGATCATATTTCGTAGCATGATAGTAAGGGAGACACGATTTCTATTAGCCAAAAAACAAAAACAAATTCGCCTAAAAATTAATCAAGTTACCATCACGTTTTTCCTGTATTTTATAAATAAAAATTTTAATCTTGGTAGAAGCTGGTTAAAAAACAATTAAGTTTAACCATTATTTGCAAGAGATAATAGTTATATTTAAACAAATAAATCCAAATATGTTAGGAAATAGCCAGCAAGCAAATGAGAGATAATAAATTCACTCTGCCCCATTTATGTCTGCCTCTGCATAACATAACTTAATCCAAAACAAATGGTCTCATGCAGCTCAGAGTACTGGTACTGTTCTGCTGGTAGTTGGTGTCTCCTCGTTAATCCATTCCAAATATCCAGAGCACTTATTAATTCTTGGCACGAAGCGAACGAAGATAAATCCGTTCCTCAAAACGGACAATGCTCACTAATGGAACAAGCCCCAAACCAGACGAAGGAGCCGACCCTTTGTTAGAAATTGATAATTTATTTTCAGCGAATGGTTTAAACTTTTAACAATGTTTATTCAACGTAAATGGATAAGAGATGTTTCAAGTTCGTAGAGTTGCGTTTAAATCGAATTACTTTGATGTACAGGTTGGCGCAAAAAATTTCACTCGATGTTTTTTGGTTGTAATTTTTCTTATAAATAAAAAATTGTTTTTTTTTGGATTGTGTTTATTTGATGTCTTAATTTTTTTCCATTAAATTAAGAAAATGATATCGGTCAAATTCCGCCAGAATTTATGACCATGCTGGCCCGATTTATGGCATTCTCCATCACCCTTTCCAGAACTCTTTCTTTGGGGGCTTAAAGAATCTTAGGATTGTTGACGTATACTCATGACTTCAAGAAACCCCACAAAAATATGTCTGGAACGGTTAAACCGGCCAGTACAAATCACCAAAACGAGAGATTAAGCGATCCGGAAATGCGTTTTTTCAAAAATTCCGATAGGGTGATGACTTTTGCGCCACTTTGTATTTGTGAATTTCTTTAATGGCCATGTCAAGAGTCAGAAAAATAGAAGAGTATGTATGAGACGATGTATGAATGTGAATGAGGCAAAGAGTGTGTGCCAAGACCGAAGTGTTTGGCGGTCCGTCCTCTCTGCCTACCCCTGCGGGGAAATATACAAAGATTTTAAAATTAGGAAGAATAATGATTATTTGTTTCGATTGTGGTTTTTTAATTTATATGAAGAATACTTTAGATTAGATTTAAGTTCTATACAGTCAAAGCAGGAATTTTATATTTATAAAGGCATGTTATTTAAGAGCAAAGGTTAGGCAGCTTTTTTCATACAAAACTTAAATTTGAATTTAAGGTCAAAATTTTTAATCAAACTGAAGTATGCTTTTTATCAAAAGGTTTAGTAAATATCTAATACGAATACTTGTTACTTTAGTTTTTTGTTTTTCAAATTATATAGACATTGATTTTTCACGATTTTAGAAGCCACTTTGAAAATTATTTGGAGATAATTATAATTATTCTTTATTAAACACAAAAAATAAAAATATATGATTACTTAAAAATCAGAAAATTAAATGAAATAATTTTTATATTTTATTTTATAATATTTTTTAGGTAGGTTTGTCAAGATTATTTTTTAATTGCCATTAACTTACAAAAAATTCTCAAAGTCAACTCTAAAATTATGAAAATTTGAATACTTTATTGGCCAATATTTTATAATTTAAAACACAAATAAATAAATTAGCACTTTATAGTGGTTTATTTTTGGGGCATAATGCTGTGTTTCGTACCTCCCTCTTTAACCAACGTTTTGGAGAGAATTACATTGTACATCGGGCATAATCCGCCATAAATAAATCAGTATAATACTGTTGGTCGTAAAAATCTCAAAACAATATCCAAAACAATCGTATTTTACATTTGCTACACCTTTTGATTTAAAATTAATTATTCAGTACGTCAAGTAACTGTCTCTAACCTCAAATCCTTTTGCAGTGACGTAGGTAGACAGAGATGACATATTTCATTGGAAAGAAAAATTAGTAGAATATAATTTACTTATTATAAATACGATATTAGTTTAAAAATATTGAAAAGAAAGAACCAAGAAAACTGAAACGAAAATAGTAATTTGTGGCAGGACGGCTATTTATTCAGATTAAAGACACTATTTTATGGTTTTTTTACCCACCTTACACTATCAGAGATAAGTAATGGTTCACTATAAAACGTGTTCCAAATTATCGGAGAGAAAATGGAGAAAAAAAGACGCAAACGAAAGAATGATAAGAAATAAATTTCAAGAACTAAAAGACCGTTTATTCTAACAAATGAAAGTTTCTTGTTTCATATAAAAAACTCATCAAAAAGGCTATGTAGGTTTGCTCTTCGAAATAAAAACGTATGTGATGTATGTAATCTAATTCGAACAAAAATATATCACTAGTACATAGTTGCAATGATAAAACAATAAAACATTAAACGTAAGAAGCAATAACGATTTTCCTACAATACACCAAACTAAATCTAGATGATCTACCAGAATACTCAATAATAAAGAAGTGTTGATATAGCTAGTAATTTCAACATCTTTGACCAATAAGCAAAATAAATACAAATTTCAAATAACCCCTTTCGGGAGGTATTGGTTTTGAAAAATTCTTAAAATAATAATCTTTTTTTTAGAACGTAACCGGTGCGCCGATAGAAATTGCGGGAGATGCTTATGAAGTATAATACCCTTATGCACACGTATTTTAGCCAGTAAGTCGCCTATCCCCATAGGATTATAAAATAAATATGAGCTTTGCTTGTATTATATTATTTAATTATTAAAAATAAACTGGGTACCTACTTTATCGCTTGTATGAATTGTTCACAGGATCAGTTCGAATTTTTAAAATTACATCGTATTTGAACGCTTTGAACGCCAAGAAATTAGTATGTGTGATAATGTATCTGCTAAAATTGTGTCATACAAATGCGAAATTTAATCGTGTGTAATATACGAAGTACTGAAAACCTTTGGTTAGGTATTTGATTAGTGTAAAAATCACGTTTTTCGGATTGAATGGATTTTTGGGCTTCTTCTTTAAGTGACCCATCTTTCGGTGGCTATATCCAGAGTAACATTTCAGACATACGCACGTACGCTATTGCAAAAGCCTCCTTCGGGGTTCATTGAAAGCCTTTACCTTAAGGAGGGACGTGATTTCTTTTTTTCATTTTGGAAAAGCGAGAGGCTCTGGGGGAAAGGGGGGACATGATTCGTTCTCCACCTTTACGGGTTATCGCCATCTATTTGTCCCTGGCTTCCGCACTTGCCGTGTGGAAATCGTCCCAGTGAAATACTCCTAGCTTTATGTAGACTCGTCAAAACATGTATGCGGCTCTGAAAGTGTTAAACAAGCAAGCTGGTTTCGTTAATAACATTTTTAAAGGCTTGGATTCGGTGCAACACAAATTAACAATACAATATATAATAATATATGTGTTTATTATCGAAGAAACCAATCACTCTGTGGCTTGAAATTTATTTATTTAAGTAAAATAATGTAGGTTTTACAATTTATTATGTTAATGACGGTTTCACTGGGTGGCTTCCCAGTGCTAGGGCCCTCATTTTATTTTACAAAAATCATTAAGTTATACATTAAAGTAATACAAAATTAATAAAATAGAGTAAAGAAATTAATTTTAATCTTTATATAAAAATTTATTATTATAAAAATCTCGCATCACAATATGCGTCAGAGGTAAACTCCGAAACTACTTAACCGATTGTGATTTGAAATTTGGTTAACTCCGAAACTACTTAACCGATTTGAAATTTAGCTTACTGTGTGTAATTTGGTCCAGCTTAAAATATAGGATAGTTATTATCTCGATTATTGGCCTCAATATTTATTATTGCGAATTAAATCTTTTTTACGGAACAATTATTTGAAAATATTTGTAAGTTTCATGATATAATATGGCAATGTGAGTTAATTTATTGAGACAATACACAATACTTGGTTATCTAGGTTAGGTAACCATACAGTAGATGGCGTTGTGTTTCGTTAACCACAGCAACGAAGTTGACCTCACAGAATGCAACATTCAATCAAAATAAACGAATTAGTAATACTGTGTATTATTTTTTACGCTCATCATAAAGTTTATTTTAGTCGTTCATTCTCATGAAGGTAGCTACCATCAACTCACTTTTTGGATTATCTTTCCACGCAGTAGAGTTGACAATAGTCTACAAACACGCGAACATGTCATCAACGCTTCATTCGGTGATAACGCGAACAATTAAAAGATTTTTCTTTTAATATGAATATCAAACCACTTTTTAGCAGTAGTTTCAATGCCCTATAGAATGATTTATTTGTGTAATTTCGGGTCACATTTCAACACGACAGTCGTAGTAAAACACATATTTAAAAAAAAGTTGATCAAATCTAATAATGTTATTAAGTTCTGAAAGTTTTTTATTATTGTGACATCTGTTTTGGCTTTCAAGGCCATTTTTAATCTGTGGTGAGAGTGGTTAGGTCACTTTGATACGACTTATTTATATGATTCAATTTACTCCCGCAAATTAAAATTTGTATGGTACCAAAAGTGATTTATTACCGATACCGATTTACTAAGAAAATAATTGAGGCAATAGATTATCTATTCTAAGGGGTACTTTAAGATTTGTTTTCCCCACATTAAATTTTAATGTTTTCTTAATTGTCTAATAATGGCGTAACTGCTATTGACTTAATTGAATGTGTTGAAAACGGTATTGAAAACTTAAAAACTGTCTTAATAATTTTTTTTTTTTATTGGCAAAATTTTTTGATACATACATTTACAAGTAGATACATACATAATAACATAAATGAAAAGGTAACAAAAAAAATCCCACAAAGGCGAAGCCTGTGCGTGGGCATTATAATATGTGGGTATAAAAGAGTGGTGGTTAACATAAAAAGATTATGAATTAAAAATATAGTACATATATGTGCAGAGGTAATTGATGTTGCAGGAATTTCTGTGATTGTATTTTTATATTTAGATGTGGATATATATATATATATATATATATACATATATATATATATATGTACACACATGTACATACACATATACACATGTATACATACTCATACTCATACATATATACACATGTATACATACTCACATACATGTATACATACTCACACACATGTATACATACACATACACGCAATTTTATATATATATATATTTTTTAAATCTAACGATTCGGAAAGACATGGCATATTTTAGTTATTTAAAATGTAAACAGTACAAAATTATAGGAAAAAATTATTTACTTCCTTATTTTTTAACCAACTTTTAGTATATTTTTTATATAAGTTCAAGTTTTGGCATGTGTTGATGGAATTGGGTAAGGAATTGAACAATTTTGGGGCAATACAGTTAATGTGCCTTTGGGCCAGCCTGGTTTTGCAATGAGGCACTGTGTACATGCAAGTGGTGAGTCTTTGACTAGAGCGATTTGGGTTTTTATCGAAATTGTTAGGACGAGTAAATATAAATTTGAGACATTGTAAACAGTAGATCTGCAATTAAATAATATTATAGTAATTAAAAAAATAACTAAAATACATGCAAAACTTAAAAACATTATAAAATTTTATTTAAAAAAAAAAATGGATTACTACGAAATAAATACAAAACAATTAATAAATTAAATAAAGATAGTTCTGAATATAAAATACGTATGTCCCGCAGGTTTAGAAGCTGTTTGTTTGGAAGTAAATCTCAACCCCCCACCCACACCCTGCCGTAACTACCCAGCGGTGCGTGGAAGCCTTCTTTGATACAACTTCCTCCATTCTGTGCTACAGGAAAAGCGTTTCCTTCCTTCTCAACCACCATCTTCAAAATTCACTCCAAGAATGCCGTTCCATTGGTCCAACGTTTTGTAAATAAGTATTTCCACTTGGAGAATATAAAGAAATAGGTATAAAGGAGCCTTAGAAAGTTTATATCTAAAAATATAAAGATGTACCTGCTATTATTTACGTTTAATTAATTATTTACTTTTCTTTTCATGGCACGATTCTTTCAATTGCCATATCATGCAATATTAGTTTTTTTTTTTAAACACGTACCTATTGAAACAAGATTTCAATAAGATTCATATAATGTAATTGAAATCCTTATTAACTACCCATGTTAACCCCCTCCCTCAAATGTTATATATGTATATCATAGCTTAAGGAATAATTGTACCAGTTTTAATAGGCTGAAACCGGTTACGGTCAGCAATAAAATAAAGGTAAGAAAAGTTTTAATATAATTATAATGGAATTTCATCACGAATTATTATCTATCAGTACCAAAAATAGAAATATTAAAGAGAATTTCTTTGGTTATTCAAATTTCTCTGTTTTGGTTATAAAAAGGTGTTTATAAACAATTTTTTAGACGTTTCAGGATTGGGGTAAGAAAGAATTCGGAAAATAAAACATTTTTATTTCTTCACCAGGGAAGGAAAATATCGAATGAAACACAAAAGTTTGCAATGCTAATTTTACAATGAAGTGTTGCAGGATTCAATATAAATGGATATAGAGTACTGGCGAAAACATCCGAACGTTTCAGGTTATTATGTGTGATAATATCATATGATGAAAAATTAATTTCAACTTGTGTAAATAACCTTTTGTGGTGATATGCTGTACACTACTAAATAATGGACAATAAATTTGACAAATGTTACTTTAATAACACTGCTGCTATAACCTAACAAATTTCGAGCGGCCCTATTAAAAGAACCTTTAGTACTTACAACCAAAAACATCTACGAAATGCCTAAATAGGTTCCCACACATTTGGTATTTTGGTAAGGGCGCAGGGTGAGTATATCTGGAATAACTGGTTCACAGGAATTCCCCATTTCGGTTTGTTGTCCACATGACAACAGGCGATGCCACGGAGCTACACGGAGCGCAGAGGTACACAGGTTAACATAGATACCTTAACCGCAGCTATGAGCAGCGACATAACAAAACATTGTGTAGTGTATTCTCCTCCGATGCACTTCGCCCACCTCAAATTGTTAGCCATTTACTGCTGGCTTCCTGGCACGTCCAGTATTTGCCACTGAATTGTGAAAGCCAGAATTACAGCGCCGCATGACCTGGATGTATTCTACTAAATGTTTTCCCAGCGAATGTCAGCGCTTCGATTATAATCAAATTTAATTTGAATGTTTATATTCTTCAACTCACAGTTTAATTAATTTTTTTTTTGTTACATACTTTAAGAAGTTATTTTTGCTTTTTCTAATTACTTCTTAAGTTTTTTTCAAAATATCTTGTATATGTGTACCCGTTGTGTATTTTTCATCTAACTTAATCAATTTTCCACTTGTATTTTTCTCATTTATATTTTTAATTATTACATTTTTCTTAGCATTGGATATTCTGTATCCATATTTCAAATTATTGTAATTCCTAAATCTGTAAAAGATGTTAATTTGCGTTAATTAATAATAAATATTAAATATTATTTAAAAACTATAATGGTTCATATAAACATAATTTTGACCTCACACATTGTGTTTAATAGTGATATTGAAGAAAAGGTGGGTTTTATGTTATGACACACGAAGGAATCACCTCATTATTTTTTCATCGTGTTCCGATAAGAAGTATTTATCACAGTAGCAAAAGAAATTTGTCGTCGGATCACAGTTTTGTACCTTCATATTATTTTCTGACATTCTACTTAGTAAGCGATAAAGTAGCAACCGTCTCTAATACGCGATATTTTCTCTCACTTTGCTGGGTTTGAGTGAAAAGCTTTTGTGAGAAAGCTTTCTGGGAGAGAAGGGAGCTTTACTTGACTCTAGATCCACGGCTCTTTAAGAAACCCGGTAAAATATTATACGTTGACGTTTTCTTACAAATTTAAGAATGTCTTTGACACATCTCATTAATGTATAACCGCTCAAAGAAGACTTTAAAATAAACTCGTTTCTCGATAATAAAGAGCTCAACTCAATGTTCTTTATCGCGTTTAATATGTTTTCGCTTGATTAAACATAGCGAGAAATTTTATCAGCACTAAATTTTAACCAAGTGAAGCTATTTAGAAATCATTTATTGTGAAAAAAAATCCTTTGTACCGTTATGCTCTTCATAAAATCGTGAAAAGGGTATTGGTAAAGTTGTTTAGCGAAAATAAATATGATTGCAATCGCAGAATAATGTGGTGTCATTGAATGACACGTAGTTTCAGTTAATTTAGATATATGCGATTAGGCTTAGACCTTATGGCAAGTTCAGACAGTACATGTCCAGTAGTAAGAGTAGATACATCCGGGCAGTACAGCCGGTCGACGATCGTGATCAAGCTCTCAGATTCGATTCCTAGACAATCATAGTCGGTCGTGAGACCCAGAAGTATAATACATTGCAAACACGTAAATAAATTTAATAAACCAATTTGATATTATTCTTCAAGAGCCTTAACACAAATACTATCTGACTGCAGATAAGGCAGACATCAAATAAAAAAGTTTAAGAATGATATTTTAATAACAAGTATTTCGCTGAATATTTATGTCAACGAAAATCATCTGTAAAGGACTTAGTCATTAGTTCCAACATTCAATTATTACTTATCATTAAGTAAACAATAGGTCAGCTTTTTTGTAGTACCCGTCTAAAAAGAATAAGAAGGAGAGATACATATATTTTAAAAACGAAAAAATTCTAGCGAAAATTGGGAAAATATTTAATAAAACACGACTCGTTTACAATAGAGCAAAAATCTCTCTTCAACACCTTAAGTAGCATATATAGAAACACTGGATTTTTTCATACAAATAGCTTGTAAAATAACAGAAACAAACGTGTAAATAATAATTTTTGGAGCATACTTTGCGATTTTTTTCTATCGAGGGAATTTTTTGTAATTAACGTTTCCGCTTTACAAATCTTCAGATATTATTTAAAAAATTACATATATTTTTTTAAGAACTTAGAAACTTAAAGTGTTCAAGGGGCATACGTTATAAATCGGTAGAAAATCGGAATTCCGGCCCTTAAATGAAATTGATGCTTTCCCAAAGCTTTTTATGGATTCAATTTATGCCCACCATCTCTTTGCACAAATACGAAAAAGATAGTGGCCGAGCATCAATAAACTTCTCGTAGACTCGGCATTATACTCCCTTTACTATGAACCACAAGGGCATAGAGACCATATAACAAAATCTATAGATGAAGTACTCATGCAGCAAGTGATGGCCAATGTATGAATCACAAAAATAATGATAGAATCAGTTCAAAACAGACTACCTCAGGCAATATCCTATAGAACAGGATTGTCCACACTGTTTTCTGACTATATGAAAGGCCAGAACATTAACAATAATAATCGTTAAAGGAACGCGTTGTTAAGAAAGTGACATCAACATGCTTTTAAAATATTTAAACGGCCATGTAAGACACTCCCTCTTGCCAACAATCCCAATCAATATCAATATACCCGGGAACTTTCCATATAACCAAATTTACCTTCTCCCAACCTCTTGTGCAAATGTGTCACCTTAAATATCCACCGCAGCGGCAAGATTCTGGATATACTCGTTTGCAACGATCGCCCAAAGAACTTTACAAAATGTATCTAATCTCTTGTTTTAACTGGACTCCACTTGACCCAAAATGTATTGTCTCTTTTGTTGTTGTTTTTGTTATGTTACAAACTCGCCCCGCCCCCCCGTACAAATAGACGTGTTTTAAATTTGACTCTTTTTTGGTAAAGTAAATGGTTGTTTATCAGTTGTGTAATTATTCCATCATAATATTGTTGTACAAAATGTACATCATTATTGGATGGCTGAAAATTATCTTCATTGGTTAGTTTATTTTTTTTTTAAGATTTGGTACTCTTTGTCTGTTCCAATTTACTAAAATAAGCCAAGAATTATATCCAGATACTTATTTTTCTTCTTCGGCTTCTTATTGCAAAACTAACTCGGCACTCTTTTACAAACCCGTTACCACTCATTCACTCGATACAAAATTATACCATCAATCTTAGCCTGTTTATCAGTAAAATAAAATGGGTGTAATTTGTCTCACTTCCTGATAAGATCTTATGTTAAGTTATTAAAGATCAATGCCATAGTCGATTTATATAATAAAAGTTTATGTCATATGGATAAATGGGGTGAGTTGTGTATTTCAAATTTTCGGGCCACTTTAAAAAATTAAACGGTCTACAAAAAGTCTTAATTTATTCTACTTGAAAAAGAACCAAACAGCATCGGCGAGTAAACAAGCTTAGAAAATCTGCTCAAAAATATTTTGTTTTCAATTTTATTTCTTGAGTACCGAATAAGAGTGCCACCTGCTCCCAGTTGGAACCAGTGAGACTATGGTTTCTTCCATTGGGACAAGGTATGAGGTCGAATGTAGTGACGAGGGATAAATGATAAAGAGGAAGGTGGAGAGGAGGATGCAATTGGCTCTTCAGTTCTGGTCACGATCACTCGACTAAACTCGACCAAAGTCATTTCAAGCAACGTTTAGATTCTGAATGGCGGTTTTCACCAGGGCGATGCTAAAAGTATATTCTACTCTAAATCAATCAATCATATTTTACACTTTCAAGTTTGAAAATCCTATTTTCGTCAGGAAATATTGTTATAAATATAACTTATTCGTCATTTTACAATTTATTAACATTTTCAATAAATTCAGTGGTAATTACTTGGACTCACGTTGCACGTCCATTCAAACGCAAAACAATCACCCTCCTAATGAATTTACCTTCTTCTATATTTTCGGAATTCTGTTATGGAATAGGCAGTGCCTTGAGCTGAGAAAGCCACCGGGCGCATGTAGCCTGAACCTCAGTAGGAAGGTAACTACAGAACGAGGTCAACAGGGGCGCATCTGGTTTTGAAAGTTCTAAAGCTTTGGAATATCCTTCTTTAGTCCGCTCGTCGGTTTTTTAAAGCATTTTGTTTGGTAAAATTTGAAAGAAAAATTGACGCTGAAAAATCGTGTAGCCTGTCTGTATTTTCGTGAATTATGTTCAAACTTTGGGGGATTCTTCCTTTAGAGGTTTTAAGTTGGATCTTATTTAAACAGCCCTTTTAAATAAGCAAATCAAATGCTTTTTAAAACTTATTCTCACCGCATAAATATTTATTTTTCTTATAGAAATATGGGGTAGTAAGGAATAATTGCTTAAGTTTAGAAAACAAATAAAGAGACTATATATTTGCCAGATTTTACTATGCTTCTAGTAATAGAAATGATAGGTGGTGAGAAAAAAATAGTTAACCGTCTCTAAGAAAGAATTAAATTTTTCAATAATGCTGAAAAGCTGGTTAATATTATGAAACAAACAAGATTTAGTGTGTAGATTCAGCGTATCAAAAAGAACCATAGCCTCCTGAACCCACTAAATCAAGTTGTTAAGCAGTAAAAAAAAGAATCTTTATTTCATTTTGAAAGGTTAAATTAAAAATTATACTGCAGTACGGTATGAAAAATAACAAACAATGTCATATTATCAATATAATTGAAATTCAATTGTGGACTGAGTGAGCTGATTGTTTTCTGTTTTATAACTGAGTTTTAGACTGATTTTAAAACTGGATTGTTCTTGTTCTTCTCGCGTAAGTGAGAACATCTATAAGTATAAATAACAAATGAAAAAAATCGAATCATACGATAAACTTTTCATATGGTAAACTTTTGAATACAAAGAGGAAGCTTGGCGTTCTTTCTTTCTAAATCGGTTTATATTATAATATTGTGTCGGACTATGAAACGAGTTTTATGAGATCGTTTCATTATTTGGTGACAGATATAGAACTGTTCAGTGGTTCAGTATTTGTTTATAATTAATATTGATAATCATATAATGCTTGAATAAATTTTTGAACCCAATCTCTCTTCGTATTAAATTATTATTGTCGTCAAGTCTTAGTAGTAATTAATTATTTTCCTTCTCCGTACCTTTCATCACGAATTAAACAATATTTAATATTAATAATATCATCATTCCTCGGAGGGGATGCCTGGACAGAAAAACCACAACACATCTCTCATCATCAGTGTGCCAAATGAACCATTCTACCGTGAAGTGATTATTCCGAATATACAAGGAATATCCCTTGAGGAATTCGAATAATATATTCCAGGAATTTTACTCAAATATTACGCCATCATTTGTTGGGTGAAAGAATCCTGTCCTAAATGTCTGTGGTTATTATATATGTAATGCGTATCTAAGAGTGTAAATATTTTTCACTTGTTTCAAATTCTTAAATCGGAAATAACACATTATTTGATGCACATCACTCTGCCCAGACGCATTGTTAGTTAATATTAATTAATTAATAGTGGGATATTTTAATTATTGTAGGATTTGTGAAGCTGAGAATATTTATTTTAAATATTTGCTCCAGGATCGCCGCGTATTAAAAAATTATTAGACAGCCGATTACCTTGAATGAACACCTTTAATAATAATAATAATAATAATAAGCCCTTTATTCTGGACTTCGGTTAGGTACATGAATTTAGACATTTTTTGTTTTTTATAATATGTTTGTTATAATATGTCCCGAAGCTCAGTTTGCCTCTTGGCATAGGCCTCCTCTAACATTTTCCATTGGGACCTGTCACGCGCTACTCTTCTCCATTGATGTCCAGCCGTGAGTTTTAGGTCGTCTTCCCATCTTATGTGTTGACGTCCTCTACTTCTCTTGCCATCTCTGGGATACCAGTCAGTGACATTTTTGCACCATTTCTCTTGTGGATCGCGGATCATGTGACCTGTCCATCTCCACTTTTGTTGGTCTATTCGGGTAACTATATCGGCAACTTTAGTTTTCTCCCTTATTATGTTACATCTCACCCTGTCCTGTTTCCTTATTCCTGTCAAACTTCTCTCCATGGCTCTCTGGCAGCGTTCCAACTTTTCTCTGTGGCGTTTGGTGAGTGCCCAAGTTTCACATCCATAGGTTATGACTGGAAGTACACACGTGTTGAAAACTTTCCTTTTTATTTGCATGCTTAGTTCTTTGGATTTCAAGACTTCTTTCAAAGACCAGTATTTCTTCCATCCTTTAGTAAATATTAAAAATCATTAGCGATTCTGATCTCATTATCATTATTTATTCGTTCATCCGCTCTACACGTCCAAACAATGTATGCGTCTCTTTCTAATCTTATTTGTTTCGCTTACATCAGCCTTTCTTTCTTCGCGGATCTTCACATTTTTCACACTGTCCATGTGTTTACCACACATATGCCTCAGCGACCGCATTCCTGCGTGAAGTCTACTTTCTTCCTTTTCATGCCAGTTCTATACCTTGCTTAAAAATATTAGGGTTGGTAACAGTACTCCATTGCGGACCGCTAGTTTCGCCTCTTTGGATATTGTTTCGTTGGTGCCTTGGAATTTCCTGCATTTAGCGTTGAAATAACATACGATTTTTCGTAATGTTTCAATAACTTTACGTTAGTATTTTTCAAACATACAATAATGTATACATTTTCAAAGAGAATAACCGCACAAAAGTCCTAATTGCTCCAAACCGCCTGGAGCCAGGAAGACTATGGTATCCCCAATGTATGTTGTTAGGCCGATAATAGTAGGAGGAGAAGATGGACAAGGGGAAGGTGGGGAAGTATCTGGCTATTAAGATCTGGTCACAATCATTATCATGGTTGGCAGAAAGGTAGGTAGTGCGTACACACACGTGAGCCGAACCTGCGAGCTTTTGTTCCCTTTCCGCAATTAGTGGCTCGGCTCGCGCTTGTGATCGAAACTCTATACGAAACACAACAAAATTACCCGGAGGCTGAATATGTCTGTTATTCGGAAACCAAAATGACAACTGCTATTACCGCCCGGACATGACAAGCAATATAATATACCGTTAATAATTTGTAATGAACGAAGTAATTATAACTATTATGTGAATCATTAATAACGGTATAATGAAGCAGAATCATCTGTTTATGGTTAAGACATAAATTATACGACATTATTGCGAATGATTCTTCAATCTGAAAAAGTCAAGTGAATAATTTTTGTAAAAACATATTGAAATATTTGTATTAATAATTCTTACAATAGTTTTTTATTGTTACCATTCATTACTATTATTATATAATGAGCATATATATATCTGATTTCACAATAAGTTTAACAGTAATTGAGTGGATTTAAGAGTAAAAATACTTAATAATCCATTATTTTCTTCAAATATAGGAATCCCAAGGACGACCTCCATTTTTTTATAATTTTTTTATAGAGAAACCTCACAAGAGTCCCAACTGCTCCCTTCTGGAGCCAGTGAGACTATGGCATCTCCAATTGGAGTATGTTATGAGGCTGAAGGTAAGTGGGGAAGGAAAGGAGATGGGGAAGAGGAACGTGGGAAAGTACCTGGCTATTCAGATCTAGTCACTAAACACGGCTAGAGCCATTATTAAGCAACGTTTCAATTCTGAATGGTGGTCTTATACCAGGGCGATACTGAGAGTATCTTCCACTCTGGAACGTGCCGCAAATATAGTATATATTATTTTTATTAATTAATTGTGAAATAACACAAATTAATCACATAAAATTTATTTGCGCACGCCGGGTTCGAACCCGCAACCTTCCGATTGGGAGTCAATTGTCTTACCACTCGACCACGGACGGTCGTCAAATGGTCCATGGTCGAGGGGCAACGCTTTCGATTAGCTATCCAAAGGTTGCGGGTTCAAATTTCGGCATGCCCAGATAAGTTTTATTTGATTGATTTGTGTTTACACAATTTCATTTTATTAATTAATACAAAATTTTGTATAAAGGTATATTTGCGGCAATTCGAGTGTGGAAGATACTCTCAGTGTGGCCCTGGTGTAAGACTACCATTCAGAATTGAAATTCTGCTTGAAATGGCGTTAGCCGTGTTTGGTGACCAGATCTGAATAGAAAGGTACTTTTCCACCCTCATTTCTTTGCCCTCCCCACTTATCTTTAGCCTCACAACATGTATGGCGGTCTATCCTATTTTTTTATGAATTGAAAGCAACAAAAAAGTATATTCACGAACTAATTGTCGTTTTTAATATAAAACTTTCATCAAAATATACAAATTTGAAAAAAATATTTTTTCTTTCAAATTTCATTTGTTTGTCGAAAATCAGTTTTTTGTGGATTTTCTCATATTTCTGACTCAAGTGTATTAAATTTCTCACTTTATCAAATCAACAAAAAATATGTTATATCTATTGAAAAATTCTACGAATTGGCAATAATATTCCTCCGAAACCCCTAAAATGCAACGTATCTACATACCTATATAGTATTTTAGTTTAATATTCGCAGTATTTTTCCTCCGATTCGGTCTCAGAGACAAATCCGTCTCTATTGTTCTAGATATCAAAGCATCCACTAGAAACGTCGAACAAAAAATATCAAAGTCTTCGAGGGCCCTTCAATATTTATTGCATATTTTTCCTGTGATCTCCAAAAGGGATTCCTAGTAAACGTACTCAGTGCCGTTACATATTAATGCCTTTCTTTGACGTCTTTGTAAATACTTTCCTTTGCCTGCTGATCAGAGGTAGGAATTCAAAATGAAATAATAATACTCAACCGAAACACAAGTTCAATTTTATTTATAGAAGCAATCTCTGATATTTTGTTTTTACAGAAGGCAATTACATCGACAAGTATTTATTACTAAATGAAACAAACACTTTGTTTAAAACAACTAATATTATTTATTTAACTAACCGGTTTAGCATGGCTAAAACTAAAGCTAGTTAATACTATATTTGGTATTTTATATCCCCATTTATATCCTCCTAAAATTACACCAACTCTTAATCCCCTCTTTCCTTGACCGTCTTGTCTCTTTCTTTTTGTATGTGTTAACACATTCTGTTATATTGTAAGATTATCTCTGTCTAACTATTTCACTGTTTTATTTTTTATTCTGTCTGTACCTATATATATAGCCAACACTACGTGTTTTTGTTTAGTTTAAATTGTCACCCTGATTAAGCTTAAATCATGTGTTAATTTCAAGAGATCCCCCGGGTTAGAATGGTCCTGTATATTTTTGCCTGTACAGAGTGTTAATAAAACAATTTACATTTGTACATTTTTACGCAGCATCGCGTTCATAAATGTATAAATTGTACATATAGCATTTTATAGTGATTGATGAAATTATTTTCATATAAGAAAGTTTAAAATTTTTTTTTTTTTTTTGGTAATTGTGATTATATTAGTGGTTTAATACAAAGTTATTTGTTTTAATTTAAGTTTAAACATCTTGCGGACTGACAAAAATGCTTGCATACTCCATACTCCAACGCTGACAAAATACCATAAAATTTCTTATATTAAATTTTTCCAGATTATCTGCGGTTTAATATAATGTAATATTATTTTTTTCAATGCAATAAATTGTAACCCTTCAATAATTTGGCGTATTTTGTCAGAGGCTAAAGATATTTCCGCTTTGCAATAAAATCCAAATAAATGGAATATTTCTTAAGGTATCCAAAAACTAAAAACTGTTTTCGAAAGGTGATGAAATAGGCTTTCTATTTTTATTATTATAAATAACTATGTAATTTTTTAAATATAAAAATTTTGGATAAAAACTTTAAACAGTTTTAAAAATGGCTCACTTTACGTTTTTTTATAACTAATATTACTGATAATAAATAACATAAAAACACCCACATATTTCATTAGACAAATGAATTTTAAACGTTACTGTAACCTCACTTTTTTGTCGTTTCACGTAAAAAAAAAATCTTAAAAAATTCACAAAGTGTCATTTCTTTTTTCAAATTGCGATCGACAACTTTGGTTTCAAAAAGGTGTAAAATTTTTTTTTGTGGTTTACTTTTAGATTTGAATATATAGCGTCATGTATTCTCTTTCCAATACCATTTAGATCATACTCCTCACAACGATAGTAAGGGAGACACGATAGATTTTTATTTATTTATTTATTTATACGCCTATTAGGCTTTTACATACATAGTTATAAAAAATATTCATAAGATTGTAAGTTCACAGTTACAGTAGTAATACATAGTATAATCTATCTATTTAACATATTTTTACAGCAAGTAACTAGTAATGCATACGATGATTATTTGTAGGTATAAACTTGTTTTACAAAAATAAGAATTTGCCTACTCCTAAGGTTAACAAACGTAATTTAGTTATAAAGAAATGTAAAGTTTATATGTACATAGTAGACAGTGAGAGCAGTAACATGGTATAATACGACATAATAATATAGTGTTTAATATGAGGCCTTTGAATTAGAGAGTTTACGAAATTATTGTTGGCGGTATTGTTAACATAATATATCTAGATCGTTTGACCAGTTATCGTGGCCCGTTAAATCCAGGGCGTTCGCTCTGCCATTTTACATAGTTTTTAAAAAATAATATACACAAAGATTATAAGTATAGAATAGTAAGAGCAATAATTTAACCTTAACCGTTTGACACATAAAAGCAAGTAAAAAGCAAATGAAAACATGATAGTTTGTAGGTGTAAACCTGTCGTAAGAAAATAAGAATATGCCTACTTCTAAGGTATAAAAACCAAAAATTTCTTATAAAAATGAAGTTTATATGTACATATTAGGTAGTAGTAGTATTAACATAATATCTATGCGACACATAAAAGCTAGTGTATATATTAATTTATTCTTCACTAATCTATTCACGAACTAGCGGGCTCCAAAAGCCAACCAGTTTGTAAATTGATAAATAATTAAAAATAAAATAACATTTTTACTAAATGGTTACAGTAATTACATGTGAAAAAATAATGGAGTTGTAGTAATTGCAAGAAGTTTACATTTATTATTGTGTCAAACATGAGGAAATATTTCGATCAGAGGTGCAATAGCTAAATGTTTATTATTTTATTATAAAAGTTCTAATATACTGGTTTTAAATTTGGAAACCGATTGAAAACGATAGACATCAATTGAACTATATGTGTTTCCAAGTGTATGAAGCCTTTGAATTGGAGAGTTTATGAAGTAATTATTGGCAGATTTGGTAACAAAATATAGAGCGTTTAAACGAGTATTGCGGGTAGGTATACGTAAATTAATTAAGCTCGTTAAATCGAGGGCGTCCAGGCTGCCATTTGATATATTGAAAAGGCAAACTAAGTCACTCACTGTGCGTCTTGTAGTTAAATCACTTAGGTTTAGTAATTCCATTAAACATGTATAATTAAGTTCTTCAATTGGTATTCCAAGTTTGTAATTAATGAACCTAAGAAACTTATGTTGTACTCTTTCGATTTTTTGCTGATGAGTCTTATAAAATGGAGCCCAGATTATTGAGTTGTACTCCAAATTACTTCTTACCAATCCAGTGTAAAGCAATTTAAAGGAATTAATTGTTTTAAATTCTTTTATCGTCCTCAGAATGTACCCCAGGCATTTCATGGCCTTGTTGGTTATTTCATTTATATGAGGAACAAAAGTTAATTTACTGTCAAATATTATGCCAAGGTCCTTAATTTGTTTAACTCTTTTTAGGAAATTGTTGTTGATGCTATATTGATATTTAATGGGATTTTTGATTCGAGTAAAAGTTATTGATTGACATTTTTCAATGTTGAGAAAGAGTTCATTAAGGGTGCACCACTCTTGTAGCCTCACAAGATTTGATTGCAATACGCTACAGTCATTATAATTAGTAATTGTTTTGTAAATTTTTAAATCGTCCGCAAATAAAAGTATCATAACTCCATCAAAGATGGAAGTTATGTCGTTTATAAACAAGGAAAATAACACTGGGCCCAGATGTGACCCCTGTGGGACTCCGGTAAAGATTTCAAACTGATGTGAAAAATGTGAATTAATTTTGACTGATATTTTTCTTTTGTGAAGGTAGCTTTCGAACCATCTTAAAATATGCCCCCTTATACCTAGGGATCTTAGTTTGTTTATAAGAATTTTATGTGAGACTTTGTCGAAAGCCTTACTAAAGTCTGTATACACTACGTCTGTTTGAAGACGATTGTTCATAGAATTAGTTATATATTCCTGATATATCATTAAATTTGTTAGAGTTGATCTTTTTGCTATGAAGCCATGTTGTCGATGTGAAATTACTTTATTGATTTCGGGCGAGAGTTTAGAGAGCAGAGCAGATTCAAGTATTTTCGGGATTGACGACTGGATACATATAGGTCTGTAATTAGATATATCAGATTTATCACCTTTCTTGAATATTGGAGACAGAAAGCTTGTTTTCCATTTTATCGGAAAAATGCCAGTTTTTATGGACAAATTAAAAAGTTTAGTTAGAGGATAAGTCAAGACTGATGAGCATTTCGATAGGAAGATTGGTGGAATATTATCAGGACCGGCCGATTTGTTAAGGTCAAGGGATTTTAATTTAGTTTTTATATCATTTTCTTCGAATATGCATTGATTGAAATCAATGTTATTTTTATTTGGTGTTGTGGCGTCGGACATTGGTGAGTTGTTTGTAAAAGCATAGATTTTACTGAAAAATTCAGCAAATAGATTAACAACTTCTTGTGGATTATCAGCCGTTTTATTATCTAAATACATGTTGGGGGGAATACCGGAGTCGTTGTTGTTAAGCAATTTTGAGAATTTAAAGATGTTTTGGGGGTTGGCAAGAGCCAATTTTTCACAGTTGTCAATACACTTTTGGTAACATAACTTAGACATTTTTTTGGTGGCATTTCTGAGTTCGTTAAATTTTGCGTAATCAACTGGATCGCGTGTTGATTTGTATATTTTATGGGCTATTTTTTTTTCTCTAATTATTTTAATAAGATCGCTACTGAACCACTTTGGATAGTTACGTACGTACATTTTTGAAACGGGTACAAGTGAATCAATAGATTTATTTAGAATTGAGTAAAATTTATCTACCATATCATTTATGTTTTCTTCAGAGTCCAAAAAGTTCCAGTCAGTTGAAGATAAATGATTAGTGATTTGATCATAATCTGCTTTGAAGAAGTTCAATTTTATTGATACTGATGGATTTATTTTTTTTATTGAACTGTTGCATTCGATCAGTAGAGGGGGGTGATATTTGTCGATTGGGAGGATAGATTCTGTAGATGCGGATACTTTAACAAATAAAGAATTTGAGAAAACTAGGTCAAGAAGACGGGAATTAATGTTGAATGCATAGTTTAACTGTAGTAGATTTAGAAAATTTGACATCTCGATTATCTCATGAGAACCATGGTTGATGCTGTCCGTGGTAGAAGTTTTATTGTTATCTATGTCCCATATGACATTTGGCAGATTGTAGTCTCCTGTCATAATCATGGTGGCGCCAGGAAATTTTCTTATGATTGTTTCGATTTCGAAGTAGTGGTCCTTGTATACTTGGGCGTCAGAAGATGGGGGAATGTAGATACAGCCAATGATAATTTTTTCACTTTTGGTGGACACCATGATGAATAATTGTTCAAGATGTGTATGTATGCACTTGAGTTTTCTTGATTTGAGTCTATTGTTTATGGATAACAATACACCTCCTCCTTTGGTTTTATTGCTTACGCTTCTGTCTTTTCTGTATACTGTGTGATTAAAGAAGCCCAGTTCGAAAGTGTCAATGTTTTTATTAAGCCATGTTTCAGTGAAGGCGTAAGAGTCGTAGTTCAAAGTTGGTAAGTTTGATTTCAGGTCTTGTAATTTTGTTCGAAGTCCTCGTACATTTTGATAATATAATGAAATTTTGGTGTTTAGTTTTTTGGGATCGTTTTAACGATTGTAGGATTGTTATTCATGTATTTTATTGTGATATCCGTTTCGCCTGAAGACTTCCTTTTTTCTAGTTCTTCTCTTAAATCTGTTAAATGTTTACGTTGTAGGAAAGACTGGTCTTGATACATTCGGATATGATTTTTCAGAGTGTCTTTCTTTTTTAGTAGAATTTTCGGCCATTTATGAGACCTATGTGAGCTGGGACAAATATGGTCTCCTGTGATTAAACGGGAAACTAGCTTCATTGATCCCTTGAAACATGCCAAACGCACTCCCAACGTTTGTACACGTTTGACATTTGTTACATCAGAACATTTCTACGACTCGTTCTTGAGCTGAGTAGTAATTTTAATTTTCGTCATTTTGGCATTGAAATTAAATCTAACCAGAAAATACCTCTGAGCTGCCAACTCTTACAAACATTTTTAATAATAATTGGATAATTTGTAGAGTGCTGTTTTTGTGAGAAATCACCTCAAGGGCGCTGTACAATTTATAATGAATTTTTAGGCTCTATCTAGATTTATTATTTACAAATATATATAAAAATCACCTCAAGGGCGCCTTACAACTCATAATGAATTCTTATGCTCTATCTCGATTTATTATTTACAAATAGATAGGTACAGAAAACATTCTCACCTGGCGCTCACTGGACTCATTTCTGCGAATGTTTGTTTATTCATCAGTCAAAAATTATCCAAAAATACTTTTCATTGAATGTTAAAATCAAGCCACATTAGTAATAAAAGTGTTTTAAATTTTTAATAATCAACTTATAAACAATCATTTACCATACAGTGAAGGCTGTTTATCAGTTGCGTAAAATTTAAACCACGTTTTTTAGTAATTCCCAAAAAGTTTCAATTTCTTTATTTTGCAATATTTGTGTGACTATTTGAAATGGATGGCTTGGGAGAGTAGCCCAAATTATTGTGCCTCTACTCTCTACTCCTTCAAACCCACACATTGTAGCTACACCTATAGAAACACCTTCGTCTGCTAACTCATCGTGACACGATGCCTGCCATCGTTAACCTCGGTTTGATTTGCAGGAGCATTCTCTGCCGCCTCCTCTGCTAACGACCAGATGTGAGAGGAATAATTCCTGTTTATAGTAAGATTTGTAAGTTTCCAAGTCAGGCTGGCTGTTAATACGCTTAGTTTCGCTTAATTTGGCACAAGTTATTCGCTCAAAAGATACCAGAACTGTCTTGCTACTGGCTGTGGTTCTAATGGCCGTTTTCCATTATGCTGTTAGCGTTTACAGGAAACAAGTTCACGGCACGGCTGAAAGAAGGGTAATTAATTTTGGTTTTCAATAGAGCCGTCGCAAAACCTTTAAAAAGTTTGTTATTGGTGTCTGGCGTTACCGATCGTTCCGACATGATGTGCTCTATTGCTTTTTGGTGGGCAAGACTTGTTAAAAAGGCTACTGACTTCTTATCTACTTTTTATATATTTTTATTTTACTTTGGTTTTCTTTTTTTATTTTGGTTACAGCTGTTTCGGCTTACAAGGCCATTTTTAGACACAGTTTGAAAATGGCCTAAAAATGGCCTTGTAAGCTGAAACAGCTGTAAGCAAAATAAAAATAAAAACCGAAATACTTGCAGAACTTAATAACAAACATTTATTTAAAATTAAATTTTAATAAAAAAATTAAATGGAGTTCTACGAATTAAACACAAAAACAATAAATACATTTTACAATGTTTTTATTACTAAGGCCGTGTTATTTGAATGATCGTCACATTTGGCATCGTCACAAATCGTCGATAAGTACCGTTTAGATTGTTTTAATTGAACGTCTTCTGTTATAGTCATCTATTACGCTGTCAAACATAATGGTCATCAAAAATTAATAAAACCGTGACGGGCGGTAAATCGGCGGTCCACTATTATAAAATCCAAACTATTCAAAATGGCGCTTATCTCAGATTTATGACGAAGTCAAATGTGCCAAAATCAAATATGACGATGTCAAATGTGAAGATGTCAAATGTAACGATGGCAAATGTAAAGATGTCAAATGTAACGATGTCAAAATGACGTTTTCAAATGTGACGATGTCAAATGTGACGATGTCAAATGTGACGATGTCAAATGTGACGATGACAATTGTGACGATGTCATATGAAAAAATAAATAAAATGGAGTCTTCTTTATCGAATTGAAAAATTGATTAGCCCAAAAGTACTAAATATTTTAAGATTTGATTCCGGTCTATGGTGGAATCTATCATTCGTACATATCACGATAGATTCGTTTTAATGCGTTAGGTATTAAATATTTAATAATCACTTTCTGGAATAAATATATACTTAAGAACGATTGACCAGCGGCTGAGATTAAATGTTTAAAAATGCTTGCAACTCTACAGGGAGGTTTCAATGGAAAAGATCGATCATTTCCCCTATCAAATTTTTTAAATTAAAAATTTAATCTCGATTTATTTCATTCAAAACTTACTTTAATATATACCTGCATTCAAGAAAGCAATAAAAATGCTCAAAACGCACAATGATAAATTATTAAATATAGTGTACTTCTTGCAAGTATTTTTTTATCATAAGTATTTATGATTTTTTAATAATGTCTAAACAAAATAAGAGTGTAAATTTTTTTTTTAATATTTTAGTTTGTAAGACCTTAAATAAATAGAAAAACTGAGGTATTTTTGTCAAAAAACACGTTCTCGGATTTATTTTTGAATGATTTTAATTTAATTAAAATTAAAATTCTTAAAACTGTGTTGAATAGAGGGATTGATTTATTTTGTTGTATTATTATGATTTGAAATTTGTGTTGTTTAATAGAATCTATCGTTTGAAAATTGAACAAATTTGCCAACGACCAAGGGTATAACCTTAGTATATTAAAAATACACTTAGTTTTTCAAAATTTTAAAACTGCGTATACCAGATAAAATAACAATCTTTCAAAATCAATTTATGTATTTTTGTAAAAAAGGGTCAATAATAATTTGATTTAAAAACGACTAATTTCCGGTATTCTGTGGTAATACCCTCTTAAGAGTTAAATGTAACACTCCAGATTTCGATTTTGCCCGACTTCTGGGCAAATGATTCTTGCCCCGCGTTTTCAGATTTGTAATTACTTTGACAATCATATTCAGATGGCATTAATTGTTATCAAGTCTGTTTCGTATTCCTCTGCAATGTATATTGAAATAAGCAAGATTCGCATTTAATTAAAATATCAGCGAGAATATTTCTCGTCTCTTTAAAGGAGAAAAGCAAACTTCTAAATTAAAACACGGTGCGAATTAAATTTCTCCGAATTATTCGTCGAGTAAACAAACTTGTCAAATATAAGACTTTTTAAAAGCTCACAATAAGATTTTTATTTTTATGTACAATATTTCTTGGAATTGTGTTTATAATTTTTAATTCATTATGTTAACCTAAACGATATTTAGAATGGGAACATACATTCAATTTAATAATGATATTATATCTTCTATGACTATAGTTTTCATAATAATTGCAAACAACTTTAAAATTATAAGTAAAATTTTGTCACACATTTCATAACGCTAGAGCTCACCACTACATATAGGAACCTTCGCGGGCACGCGCACACCAAATCGCTTTAGTTTCACTGCGATTGGATGAATGGTATAGCAAATAATTTAATAATGCCGGAGCTTACAGTTATGTATGGAAACCTTCCCGAGCGTGTGCACAGCAACTCACCAAGGTTTCATCGCAACTGTATTAAAGGTTTAGGAGAGTAAACGGTACAAACAAAGAAACATTGATTTTTATATTATAAAGATTGTGCGCTTTTACAAACCGTGACTATCCACGATTATGGCACAAAAAGGCACTAAACATAATAATTTCCTTATCACATAGTGCGAGTGAATTTCAAAAATTCAAAAACGTCAATGCGGTGATGGTTTTGCTTTTATTCTTAAATATATAATGCTCCAGCTATTTCTTATATGTTAAATAACAATAGTCAAAAATGAGACAAACGGTGAAGCTATGTCTGCACCACCCCAAAGGGAACATACAATCATAATCATACATCTCCCTCACACCTACAAAGAAATGCCACCCGTCGCCGTTGCTAACCCGCAATAAGATATATCTGTTTCCTACAAAGGAAAATAAGTAGTACTTTGGAGGAAACAGACACAAGTCCGTTGTGTTACTCATCTTTTGTTTCACCATTATTTAATGTCAAAGAAAGAGCTGCAGCATTATTAGGATAAATAACGTATGTCTTATGTTTTTTTGTGCCTGCACTGTACCGTAATCGTAACACGGTAATAATAAAATAGCTCATTATTATTTAAATTTATTAGATTAATGTAAAATGTATTCTTTTCAGTGGGTAAAGGATGGTTTCAACGTGCTAAAGCAATTGCCCAAATAAGTTTATTGATCTGTAAAACTTACCTAGGAAGTTGTTCGAGTAACTAAATTAAGCAAGACACAATCAATTATCCAAACATTGAATAATAAATGGGCCGTTTTGCGGGTCGGTCTATTTTCTCCCTTAACAGACGCCGATGCTAAAGTTTTGCCAGCGCCAACACCCAACCCTTATTTACCAGACTGACGTGCAAACCACACAATTGAAACTTTTTACTCGGGAAACCGACGCGCGGCGCCCCGGGGCCGAATTGATTTCCCTTCTTTACACTGTGCCACAAAGTGTACTGCAAATAGCTTAATTTTGTCAGAATTGTCGGCGCAAATAGACGAGTTTATTCGACGTTTTAATAATATATTATGCAATTAGGTTATTTTAAACATCTGGTTACAACTGGCTTTTTATTTGACCGCAAAGTCAATCTATTGTAGTATATTTATCTACAGAGAGTAGCTCTACCTTTATGAAAATACATGACCCAGGCATCACCTGATAAGTATTTCCCATATATGCGTTCACAAAAGTGTTAGTGTGATTCGAGTATAGGCAATCCTCTACTTTGGATTGTATGTCGTAGGATGTATGTATGTACAGACAGACCCACAACCGAAATGAGTTTGTTTGATAATAATGCATTCAATGATAATCGTCGATAGCGAAGGTCACCATATAATTTTATAGATAAATCAGTCTCAGCGAGAGATCATACTTTATTTTATTTTATTTGGGAGACCAACAGTTAACATTAATTTCAAAGCATAATATATAGCGCATCCAAGTCAAATTAATTGTACCATTTTAAAGTTTGACGGACGTGACGTCAAAGTTCTAGTATCATCTGTCTTTTTCGTTTTCAACCAAAATACGTAAGATGGAGGAAGACAAACGCCGGTCACGTCCGCTCGACGAGTTCTTTACTTCAAAAATGTAAAAGTTAAAAAGAGAGTTTTTCTTATAAAAAAAACTCAGAACAATATAAACCTATTATGTAAACCTTGTGTTTCTCTTAATTTTTTTTATTTTTAATATGCATACCGCACAAGAGTCCCAACTGCTCCCAGCCGCCTGTAGGCAGTGAGATTACAGCATCCCCAATTGGGGTATGTTGTGAGGCTCAAGATAAGTGGATAGGGGAAGGAGACAGGGAGAAGGAACGTGGCCGAAACCTTTTCAGCAACGTTTAAGACGATAGACTTCGCTTTTCGGCCCATACAAAAAGGACGCCCGGGAAAAAACACTTTTCTACATCGAAAATTGCACAAAATGAATATATTTTTTTTATACTGCCTTCTAGAGGGTGAAAACTATGTCGGTATGTTATTGAATTTTTGATGCGTTTCGTATTAACGTTAACATTCACTGTCAAACATGTACGATTTATCAAAAAATATTATTTAAGGAAAAAGTGCTGCTAACTCAACTCTCGTAAAGAATTATAAAATTATAAAAAGCTACCGACGTAGCTTCTTCTTTCTGAAAAATATATATTTTTTAAAATTTCAATTTCGTGTAAGTTTCGGTGTAGAAAAGTGTATTCTCCATAAACCCCTTTTCGAGCGATTTCTGTAGGTAAATTTAAGCGTTGTCTCATTCGCACATTTCGCATTCGCATGTATTGTAAGTGTGCGTGAGCTTATTGTGAGCGGGACAGAATGACGGACGCGGGTGTTCCGTGTGTCGTTCAAAGTCTAGCCTCTTAAGTTCTGAATGACGGTCTTACGCCAGGGCTATATTAAAGGTACCTTCCACAATGGTATTGGCAGCCTTAAAACCTTACATTATTTTAAATAATTAAATTATAAAAAAACAAAAACAACCCAATAAAATTTATTTGCGAACGCCGTCATTTGAACCCGCGACCACCGGATCCTTAGAGTCTTGCCCCTCGACCACGGAGGCCATCAGATATAACATGATATAGATAAAACAACATAATACAATATAACATAATACAGTCATTATCCAAACAAGCCAGCGTCCATAAATAGCAACATAACAATTTCCGTTTTGAAAAGAAAGGAATGAAAGATAATGTACGAGTATTGCAGACCTTTGTTTGCTCTATTGAATGTGTTCGCCAGTTTGTGAAATCAGCAAATACGGTGGAAAATAAGTTTTCTTTCCTCGTGTTGAGATGTCTCTTTGCCCGAGAAGGAACACGAGACAGATTGCCCTAGAGAAATAGACCAACTCCGTTGTAGTGTCGTTTTTTTTATAACTCACATTCCGGTAAACTGTTGATATGGTAGGCTTAGTTCTGATTGACAATGTTATATATTATGAGAGAATATTATATTGCTTGTTGTTAGTGGTTATTTATTCTTGAGGTGTTGTTTACTGTGTTCTGCTTCCGGATTTCTATTGTTCGTACATTTCTTATGGTGATGATATCTGTTCCGCAACATTCAATTAAGTATTATGTATGTTTTATTTATTGTAAGCTTTCGTTGCCTATTTGTTTATTTATGTTAGGAATGATTTTCTAGGTCAAGGTACCAACAAATCTTAATATATAAAACAAAGTCGGGTTAGTTACACCATTTATAACTCAAGAACGGCTGAACCGATTTTTATAATCTTTGATTTGTTGGATTTGTCTCTATCACGATTAACAGAATAACTGTTAAAACATCGGAAAAAATTACGGCAAAAATAATTTTGAAGAAAATGAATTTTTTCATATATTTTGTATGGAACGGCTTTTCAAATAATGTGCGTTGGTCGACATAATTTGAATCAATTCAAACTGTCAATGGTGTAGTGTGCCGAACATTTCATGCTAAGTCAACAGTTCAATTTCATATTTTGAACTTAGAGTAGGTACCTTTTTATTTTAACTTAATAAATTTTAATTTATTTCAGCTAATAAATTAAACACAACATATTGATTCTGAGGCTGTACGAAGTTTGCCGGGTCAGCTAGAAAATAATAAAATAAACTTGAATTGCGATGTTGGTTTTGTGTCTTGATTCAAAAGTCTGACCATTCTTCGTTTAAATTTTGAAGTCTGGAATTTGATCTCTCAATGTAAATTGAAAATTTATCATGTGTACGTGAATACAAAGTCAGGCAGAGTAAGAGGCTACACATTGTTATTAATCAAAATGTACTCTGAAGTTGTGTGTACTACCTGTTCTGTATAAGGTACTGACTTACAAGAATAGTTTGTACATTTGTACAATTTATTAATATTATAAATACAATCAGATTATTATGTACCATAGATTACAGTAGCAACAGGATTCAATGCAGAAAATAAAGTACCTATATAACACTAGAATAGCTTTCCAATCAATGGAATCAAATTATCCATTTAGCCCAAACTATTTTTTTATGGAAATATAGGTTTTAGTTAGGCCTATGTTTGGATTATAAAACACATTCCCATGTTTGAACACAAAGCACTTCTTGTATTAATATTTAATCTACGATTCAATGTCGTATGCGTAATTCGTCTTGTATGCTAAACAGCTAATGTTACATTGACTATTCACGTTCTTTAAAAATGTCACATAAATTATAAACCCCGTAATATGTTAACGTGATCCTTAATAATCAAACTAACAGAAAAAAAAATCTACCTCACCTTCACAAGAATAAAAACATAAATTCGTTCTTATCTCTCAAAACAACACCCTTAAACTTAATTTCCACCCCTCCGTGAGAAAAACGTGAAAACCGTATCGAGTGCTTCTCGTTGAGTTTTCGTTTTGTAAATTTGACAGCGTAATTTGGTATTGTTATAAAATCTGACGATGGAAACATGACTCGCTACATCTCCACTCGCCACCTCGCTACATCGTAACCCGTCATCGCCATTCGCTACATCTCATCGCCACTTGCTACATCAGACTTCTGCTCAGCGCGACCTCGATACCTCACCGTTTCGCCACTTTGCTTGACACCCTAACGAAGTGCCCTCTTAGCTCTAATCCATTAGCGACCGTCCGTAAATTCGTGGGTCCTATCCCCATAACATGCCCATCCCATTAGGCGAGCTTTTTACAACGCCTGTTAAAAAATCGACAGCTGTGTTGTCATTTTTGTGGTTGGACAAAGCCAAAGTGTATTTTTAGGCTTCTGGTTTTGGTGATAATTTTTGTAATTGAATTACATACAAACAGTCCTAATGTAATCATTATTTATGTAGATCTTCAAATATTTTAGTAGTCATGGTACATAACGCTTTGGCTCAATTCCTGATGATGATGAAATTTAATCAAACCAACCCAAATTTACAGTGAAAAATCATATATTTTTTCAATATGTAATGTATTCCAATTATATTCCTGACGAAGTAAATCTGTTTCGAAACAGGTAGATTTTTATTAATAATTTATTAATAAGTGGTGAAAATAGAGTTATTTGTAACTGTATTAGTTAAAGTAAAGTGAATACGCAAAGTTTGATGAAATATTTGTTGAGTTTTTCAGATAGTTTGATAAGTAATTATTTTATTTTTTCAAGTGGAGATATATTATAGTCTAAGGAGAGGAAGGTATTGCAGGTGGGAGGAAGCAGAGAATTTACAATCATACTTTTTTGAAAACACTCTTTCTGAACATATTAAAAAGGCGACATATAAAAAAAAATCACTCCCAAGTCAAAGTTTTAACATTAGCAAAAGTACAAAGAATAAATACCAACCGTCTAATAATAATGTGCAACAATATGTAAGAATAAAAGTTTATGAAACAAGAACAACAAAAATATTAGAAACAATCAAATTAAGTCAAGTAAAAACCAGAGATTCGTGAAATTTTGTAAAGTTTAGGGAGCTCTCGCTAAAATTCGTATGTCCGGAGGTTTGCCACTACAATGGATGGTAGTCGACACGTTCGCACAAGATGTTAGAAGGTTATGTTGGTTCTTTGGAAAGGATTATGGAAAGTTTTGGATTTTGATTGTGACTAGAAGGGAAGATTCTACGTGGTTATTATATATATTTAAAACAAAAAAATTGGTTTCATTGTCAAACCAACATAATTAATTCACGCCCATAGCCATGGGTGTTCAGTAAAGTTAAATACCAAACAGCATTATCATTAGTTGTTGTAGATTCTGTATTTTTAAATCGAGAAGGCATCCATCATAGATAATTTGTGGGGCTTAAATGCAAAAACGCCACTCTCCATAAATGACGAAATTGAGTTGTAAATGTCAATCTATGCGCAATGTCCGTAGCTACAAGATGGTTTTTGAGATCCTTAGAAAAATCGACCACAAATCATGGAAAAATTGAAATGAAATGGTTTGGATGAAAATCACCACTCTCCACAGCGATTAACAATCAAAATAACCACTCTCCATAAAAGCCAATCAAAAGCAAGAATTCAAAATAAATTTAACATGACTAATGAACACATGGTTACAACATTTTTTATTATAATATTTCACTTTGAATTATACTTTTTAAGATTTTACTAAAAAATCACACAAAAAATGCGAAGCATTCTTTGATCGGTCTTTTGTCATTTACAGAAAACAGTACATTTGGAGAGTGGCGTTTTTGCATCTAAGGCCCTCATTTATAAGAATACAATGTGATACGATCTTTCTATTTCCAAACATCGCATATTGTATCATTACCTTGAAAGCTTTTTTCGGTCGTATTGTTTATTTGTTCATCCAATAATTTTACCACAGTACAAATGAAATTAATGGACCTAACCAAATCCACTGTTGTGTTGGATCACTATCTAAAGATATAATAAACATCTCTACAATCCAGTTAGCTTGAATGGTCAAATAAATCTGCAGAATACTTACCAAGATAAATGATGGACTTGGGTCGTTCCACTAATGAAAAGGGTAATTTTAATACTCATATCAAGTCACGTGAAACGTCTTTTGGAGCGTCAAGTAAAACTGACTGTAGCCTGGCAAGACGGAACGATGCTCTTGCACAGAACTAAGCTTCCTTCGCCCAACCTCGTGACCCGTTGGCTCTTTCCGCCCGGCTGCCAAAGCCATTCGCTGGTAAGGCCGATTCGTATGAGGTGCGACGGAACGACGCGTATATTATTCGGTATCCTCCCTACGCTTTCGATGTTTCAATGCGTCAATTTTTTTAAATGTTTTAATGGGAACCCGCTTGCACAGCGCGGGTGTAAACTGTGCGACCTAAAAGTTTAAGTTTAGACTTACGGAATTCAATACTTCGTTTGTGTGAAAGCACTATGAAACCAATTTCTGTTGTAACTTTTTTTTATTTATTTCTAACAAAACATTTAACAAAATACATATTTCAGATAATAAATAGGTATCCCCGATTGTCTGCCTTAATTTAAGGGAAAGTATTCAATTTGCATTTTAAGGATTACTTCAATGGAAGATGGGCTAGCCATATCGAGCATTAATTATTTTATTTCTAAACTTTTCTGGGTGTTTTTTTTTTAAAGTTTCCTCAACAAACCTTATAAATTTTCCCCCGTTTAGAAGTTTAATAGTATATTCGAGGGTTTAGTTCGGTTTAAAATAATCTGTAGATTTTTATGTCGTTAGCACATCCCAAAACTGTCAATTGTATTTTTACGTATTTAATTTTTTTTTGAGAATTAACGCTTTTAATTATATTGTTATTTAAGATTAAGATTTTTACGCTATTTTTGATCAAATAATGGATTGGACCTACCATTACTAGATACACTATTTTTCTCATTAAGATACTACACAAATATAAAAGGTTATTAACAAAAAGAAATATTCGAATCAGCCCGTGTATTTTTAATGCGGTGGTAATCGATTGAACATTTTTAACGGGGACGCGAATTTACGGGTTGCTTGAGGCGTGCAGATCGAGTATTTGCGCCTAATCCTCGTACTATCCGGCTTATATCTCACGGCTGATGAACACAGAACGTATTATGAAGTAGGGACGGGCAGGAAATCTCACGCTCGGGCGGACAACTTAACGAATCGATATCAACAGGAAACAAGTTACGTATATGGCTATCTTCCGTTCTTGGCTACCGGCGGCTCGTCTAGCTCATTTTATATACCTGCCCACAATGGCTCTGTGGAAAAATAAGTCAGAAAATAAACAAATAAGGCAACTGAGTTGTCGACTTATCACGTAAATATCAGATTCAATTTATAAAAACATATTTATTAGGATATTAAAATTAATGTAAATTTCTACCATCTCGGAACAGACTTAGCTTAGTGGTTAGTAAATAATAAAATTTAATCGATAATATCATTGATTTGAAAAATGTATTGTCTACTTCAATATTTGATTTCAAAGCAATGGTTAAATGCGTAATAAAATAACGATTTTTTTTTTTTGTAAAATGTTTTATTTTTTATTTTTATGTGTTTACCACGGCATCTAAAAGCAAACAATAAATGATTACTAGCGGTTCTGTAAATAGTAGACCTCGCATCCAAAATATAACTGTTTAAATTTTTTCGTGTTTAATAATTAAAAAACAAAATTGCATTTGAAAATATAAGATTTGTAAGTAGGTACTTAAATGTGACGATTTGACGGTAGATCACATTTGAAAAATTATTATTTACAGAACCATTAAAACGGCCACCATCTTTAACCGGAGCCGGAAAGAGCAAATAAATTTACAGAAATACGAAATGTAAAACGCATGAGAAATCCGAGTTATAATTAAACCTAGAATATAACTATCTAAAAATTTTCAATCTATAATTTTGAAGGCTACATAACTATCTTTAGCTCGGATTGATACTGAACTCATAATTATGAGATAACGAGCTCAGTATCTTCCATTAAATATTAAAATAAAACTTAGGCGTTACATTGTCTGTTAATTAATTAAAAATAATAAAATAATAGAAACTTTCCTAAAAAGAGTGCAGAAATTGGGCAAAACCGGATAATAACTTCTAGTAAATTATGAAAGTGTAAGAAAAATTTTATGATATTTTTTTTAAATTACATATTTTAAACTCCCAAGACAGTGAGATTTGTGGCAAAAATTGTTATGATAAATTATTATTTGCAAAACGGATCGTTTTTCTATGATGAAGATATAATATATTCCCCAACCATATCCATTTATTTGCTCCATTTCCTTGGACACAGATCGTTGTACTATTATAATATCGCCACAGAGTCAAGGCTGCGAGGGAGATGTATGGGGAGAATGTTTTATTTTATATGGCCAGGCCAAATAGCGAGAGGGATGTGACTTGACAAGGTAGATATTTATTAGGTTGTAGAACTACCTACCCATGCGGAAATTCTTTATGTGCATCGATGAGAACACAAAAATATTTCAGATATACGATGTATCTTGTAAAATAATGAACTGGGGTAGTTATGTTATGTTTCTTTTATATGAAAAACGATGGTTATAGAAGTTTGCGTGTCAAATCACGTCGGGGTCACCAGATATGAGATCATGATGTTGACGGATGATGGATTTTGTATAAATCAAATAAGTAATTGTTTCACTCACAGGTTAATTTAAACACAATTGTACATCCGATAAAACTCCCGTCCCAATTAAATATTGTAATGATAAGTAATCAAGTAGTGGCAAGAGTATGAAGTGCACAGTGTTATCGGTCCTGTAATCTAGATCAGAATGGTTTGAGTATTTGTTCCGCGTTAGAACGATGGGTAATTTGAATTGAAGGCTCTTATTGGCTGCGATGGTCCAATAGGAGATCTGCGCTTCATTTGCTTCGCCACAGAGATGTAATAAGTATGTTAAATATGGTTATACGTAGGTTTCATACGGTTATAAGTAGGTTACTTTTGGTTATAAGCAGGTTACATTCGGTTATAAGCAGGTTACCTACGGTTAGAAGTAGATTACCCACGCTAGACAGAAAATATTTCTAACGTTGCTGGCTTTGTGTTTCCTCCCTCCAACAACATGACCCAGGTTCATTCTTTCCTTTTCAAAAAAACCCTCCAAACAGCATCCCAAGAGAGGACATAGGCTAATTATTTACATCAGGGCCTCCTGTGTGGAGTTCATCTAAATAATCAAATAAAACTACTTGTGAAAGATTTTAGCAGTATTCAAGAATTCTTTTCAGATTGATACACTTTTTCCTTAAACTGTGAAATACTAGCCGAAGTTCCCGGCATTGCCCGAGTTTTATAATTTTTTTTGGAATCAGATATCGACTGTAATTTTGCTTTTATTATAGGACTCAAATGTGCAAAATTTCGTCAAGCATCAACATTATAATAAGGGGGCGTAGTTTCATGTAAACAGTGACCTTCCTCTCGTTTTGATCGCAAGTGTGCAAAATTTCACCAAACTGTAGATTGAAAAAAAAAAAAAACCACCCCCATAATCTTTTTTGGTACAAATAGACATACACATTTTGGGGTATTAGAGATTGCAATCAATTATTTTATTTCAATTATATTTATAAATATTGCTTTTATTTATTTATTATACCCTAATTTTACATAAAAATATGATTTTTTGTTTGTTTAAGTGATATTTTCCTGAATCTTAGTGTTATGTTTATTTTGAGAGTCGGTAGCCAAAATAACAAGAGAAATATTATGAGGATGTGAAATTTATTCTAAGGCAAAATATTCATTCGAGTGTTGTACAAAAGATACAAAAACAATGTTATTTTCGAGAAAAACCAGCTACTTTTCAGCAAAAGAGGTCGAAGGGTTCAGATACAGGCTGGCTACCATGAATCAAGAAAAAAAATGGACTTGTCTATGTTGGACGGGCTGGACAAAATGGACTGTGTGGAAGATAGGATAAAGAGATTTATTTAATTACGCACATTATTACATCAAAACCAACTTTAGGAAAATAGAAATCTAATTAGCGGATATTTTCTGCATAAATTCATAAATGAATTTTTTGGTGTCAATGCATATTGAATGAGTTAAAAGAAATGGCTATAGTTTACCTGCGGATTGCAGTGATACTGATACGTATGACAACAGCTATCCTACGAAAAGCTGCAAAGATTTTAGGCTTCCTTTGATAAATTGATCAAGAACACAAAAGTATATTTTTTATTAAAAAGGTTTTTAATTTTTCAATGAATATAATTTATAAGCTAAATCATGTAGATGATTGCCGAAAGTATCACAGAGTTAGTATAGAGAGCACTTTCAGTCCGCCAGCTGGCAGCGGCAGAACTACTTCTAGTCTAGTCAAGTGCACTTTATTTATTCATTTTATGTAATCAACTAGTAATCACACGAACGTTGCCCAATAATATATCTAAAGTTGTATTAATCATTGGAAATCAACAGATACAATAATGAATTCCCTTTAAATGTTAGGGAAGCTAAAAGTCTTGCAGTTTTTCATATGTTATGTATCAATGTGGTGAAGTCTAAATTTGAATACGTAGGTAATAGAAAATCATTAGAGTATTAGTATTATTAGACGATTTAAACATTTTATGGCCAAAAAATAATTTTAAAAAAAATACCAAACATAATAAAAAAATTCAATTAGCGAAGTGTTGGAAATTAAGTGATGACATTTAACAGTTCACTAGATTGCTAAACTGATCTTTTTTTTCTTCTTCTAGAATGTACCATTATGAGATATTATAGAGTCTCCCGGGAACCATTGAAATATTGGGCGTGGCCGTACATATTTATATATACATACAAAATGTTTTGCTTTCAGTAGCCGATTGCAAACAAATGTTCTGTTTAATTTTTCCAATGCTTTGAAAACATTTTATGATAGAATACCTGCCTTGAGAAAGTAAGACTTACTTACTTAGAAAGTAAGAATGGTGATGGTTTTCCACGGTAATGAGAAGAATGAGAAGTGAGAATGAGTAGCTATTTAGAATGTCATGTTTTATCTGTACTCGCGACCTCCTCGGTAGTGTTCTAAACCCAGTGCGTCCGCCAACCGCATCAATAAATATGTAAAGCAGCCTTCTTAGTCTGTTTTCCGTTATAAATCATAACTGACTGCTTAAAAAAGGGGAAAACTTCAACGGAAAATGAACAGAATTATTATTAAACGGCTCTTGGTGGAACATTACATTCGCTTTGGCAGTTGGTTTGGTCGGAACACTTTCAAACAATATGTGGTTTAAAATGTATTTTCTGGAAAAAACTTTACCCATTTCCTAGAATAAGCGCATTGGATATGCCAATGGAAAACATACGTCAGAAGGCAGAACTTTCCTTACTATAATTCACTTTTTTTACGTGAGTACTTTGTTCAATATATTTCATATACGTAATGCTAATTAATGCGTAATTTACATTAGGAAATGGGTATTTTCAGGACTTTGTCAATGCTTAAAAATAACTTGTAAAACAGGGAGATATCTGAAAACATTTTTTCATGAAATAATAAAATAAATTATTCAACAACAACTACAAATTTCTACTGGATTTTATGAAACTTTGGTTCATTCTTTCGTTTTTAAGACTATAGCATAATACACAAGGTGTTGAGACGTACTTGACTTACTTTAACCGGTGATTTCTTACATAAATTGAAGTAGAAACCGTAAATGAAATTTTGTTTCTCCGGTGACTATTTTTAAAGGTTTTTTTTTCAAAACTAACAAAATAAAATTTCTTCCGTATGACTCTAATACTAGTCACTCAAACGAGTAACTAAGTAAAACCTTTCACCCAAACCTCCAACTTCACCCCCTCTGTCCAACAACTACTGATTTTTTAATGTTTTTAGTTGGAAAACAAACTTAAATGTCAGGAAACACTAATAGTTAGTTGATTCGAGAATACGTTTTCGAGTAATTTTTTAAGTCTTAAAAAAAAGATTTTTAGAGGTTAATAATAACTGTTTAATGTCTAAAATCCGTTTCCAAAATTTTTTAAACCTTTTAATTATACATCGTTAAATAGTTTTTAAACCTTTTAGGAAAAAAATAAAGAAACTAAAACGATAAAATTAAAATGCTCTTAACAAAAAAAATGTTTTTTTGGTTCTCATCACATCGTAATGTTGTATAGCCAGTTCCCGCTTATACTACCGGAGTTTCCTGACTACGTATATATATATATCCTAATACTGACCTTTATGACATGGTACACTTATCAGGAATTTACTATGTAAAGCTCAACAAAGATAATACAATAATTTTTTTTAAATGTTTTTGATTTCATGATTCCAAAAAACAATGTACATACAGAAAGAAGACTTTTAAAAAAATTACTGTTTCAACAGAGTTTACTAACGATTTTGTAATGCCGTGTACATTTACGTAGCACGAATTTCTGAATTTGTATTCACTGGAATTAATTCTACGTATGAAAAGGTTGAACGCAAATGAGGCGACTTGTAATGATTCAAAGGAGCAGCAAATAAGTTAGTATTTCCGGTTTTGGCTTTCCAGGCTCTTTTCCTCGCTTTTTTCTCGATATGAATTACATTACACGGGAAATCATCGCAGAAGTAGGCTTTACAGCATCGGGGAAAATATAAAATATCTCTTTTTTTATTATTTACTTTATTTTCTGGAAGCCTTTGCTTCTTATTATTTAACGAGCTTTCGTAAATCTAAAAACATGCGAAGGTACTTATGAAAAATTTAAAAATCATTTTAAGCGATGTGCTTACTAATCGTCCATTTACTGCCAAATTATGAATAAAAAATTATTTGCATTGATTTTTGTGTTTGTTAAGATTTTATTTATTGAAAATTTCGTTACCAAGAAATTACGTTCACATGCTGAAACGTTTGTGATTTCATATTAGTTTTATTTTATGTATTTGATGATTGAAAATATTAAGATGGAATCAGTTTAACCATTAATTAGGCGCATTAAGAAAATAACACAATTAGTCACACGAAGTCTCTTACTACTTACCCCAAAGAAATTTATGAAAATGGAGTGCAAGAAATAAATAAAACAAAGTACGTTTTATCAAAAATATTAAAATACTTTATTATATATCATTGAAGAAGAAGACAACAATAATAATCTAAATTAAAAAATTAAAATCAACGCGACACAGAAAAAAAATAAAACATAATGGTCGCAACTGAAAAAAGAGATTATTATTATAAAATAAAAATTTCTTTATTATAATAACAATCAAGAAACAAAAACATAACACTAGCATTAAACAACTAAAAGATCAACTTTAAAACAAAAATTATTCGGACTCATATTATTTCTGCATCCAATGCAGTAAACCCTGAAGTGTTGCTGACAAATAAATTTACCACACTTTTGGAATTTTGTTTTGTTATTTGGTACTTTGTTAATCGCATGGGGTCATGGTTTTGATACTACGTGGGTGCGCGTTGGCTTTCTGCCCGCGACTGATTTTCATACCGCGCGGGAAGTTAGAAAGAAAACACTCTAACATATTTTGTTCTTAATTTGAAATGGTCTTGACCCCATGTTCATGGGGTCAAGACCATTTAAGGGTTAAAGGAAATTTACTCAGGTATCATCCTACAGAATTAGACACACTAATAGATTAGATAAATGAACGTCATGACGAAAATTACATCAAGTTACTACTAAGAATCCCTGAAACTTTCCATATTCCTTTCCATAAAATAAATTTAACCTCCTCCTCTCCTCCGGTCAGCGGCTGATTGGCATGGCGTCTGGCTCCCACCAAGGCGTCATGAATTCAATTCCTCTGCTGGCTAAGTCCTCCACTTTACTTTGGAGTTGTAGGAGATTTTCAAATATTCTTAGGTTATTCATAACCCGGGAATATTAGTCTTACTTTAAAAAAAAAAAATTACATTTCATGTGGCAAGATAAGAGATATGTTTAGCTAATCTAAACTTCTCGAATCTCTTGTAATCTAGTATTTCTATCTCTCTATTCACTTCACTCACTCAGAAAGCCTTAATTATTGTTTCGTTTTCACTTGACCAACACTATATTTTCATTTGCATACATTAATGGAAGTTTGGTATGTTATTTCTTCGTATTTTTGTCAACAACTGTTCTGTACAATGTAAAAAAAAGTCTGATATGAACGTGATCTGCTTTATAGTTTTAATTGGTATAATATAATTGCTGCTTCGTAGATCTTGGTTGGGCCTTTACACAATACACAGTATTACACTCAGCTATACTTATCTCTCACCTACATTATACACCATGAAACACCGTATTTAGTAGTTAGTATTGTTGCATTTCCTAACTTACCATCCTTCTGTAGACCTGTCATTTTTTCATTACCCACATTCAGTCATAAAGTGATCCTAACCGCATACACATATTCGCATCAATATTCCGTGATTCGCTCTCTGCTGGTGTAAATTCGCCGCTGCTAAAGAAAGTACCGCTACTGTTATACAAATATTTCACTAAAAACTTCAAATCAAAATTTACCCGTTATGTGCATATTTTCTCCAAGTGCAATGGTTTCATCGTCCAAAAGGTCCTTCGATTTCAAAATTACACCCCAGATCTGCTCTAAAGAAAGGTCCGTTGAAACCTTTCATTGATTTTTGTATTTTAAGAGCCACTCAAAGTTTTACTTTAAATATATCCGAAAGAATATTTTTATACTCGAATATTCATCACTTCAGATTACTCAGCTTTGATTGTAGCGTAAAATGTTCATATTATTTATTAATTGCTCTGAAAATTAGCTTAATTAAAAAGCTAAACCCTTTTCATGAAACATTTTTCCGCAACGTTTTTAAATTACTTTTTTAAAGGGTTCTTAAAAATAAATGATCTATTAGAAAAATAAAACACCAATTCAGACTAAAATGAACCTCTCGAAAAGTTTTATCTCAGCCCTAGTCGGTCGGGAAAAACTCAGTTCAAAACGATTTATAAAATAACAATACCCATCGTGCTCTCCTTACCACATTACCCCTTTTCATTTCGTCTACACGGGTATTTCCTAATTTCGAAAATATCTTAATAAGTAGTTTAATATCTCTCTGTAATGGATTATGCCTCCCTACCTACTAAGAACATTTAAAATAAAACTATGATGATACAAAATTCAATGCAATGACAAACTCCAAATGAGTGACAACCAAATGGGATCATTTTTAACATTTCAATCCCATCGGGAACCAGCAGCATAGCCCATAGGCCATCACAAAATATTGTAATCGTTTTGGAAAGCAGATGATAGTAAAAATACCAAATTTTATATTAGCATGGGTTTTTTTTCAAACGTAGGCACAACTTTGACAAAAATCACCCCTGGCCACATACTATGAAGCCAGGCTTACTTTTAAAGTATAAATTTATTGCTCCGTTTTAGTATCCTCAAAAGCTGTATTGTTCATGTTTTATGTTTGTCACAATAATTGCTCTTTAAATTGACAAAATCCAAATCCTCTTTATGTGAAAACACACACGAGGTAAACGTTATTTTATTTCTCAGTCTCCCCTTGTTTATGGTGCTGCTGAGACACGAGCGGAAGTTTTCCCACGGTTTAACTATAAATCCCTAAAAACCGGGAACTGTCGCAATAAATAATCAACTTTTGCTAGCATGGAAAGATGCATTTAACCACCGAACAAAGCCGTGTCGACTCATTTCACAGTTTCTTCCGCACACGCGTGTTCGGATAACACACTTTCACGTATTCACATTTTTTGCGGAAAGTTTCAGAATGTATGACCGTAAGTTTCGAAAGCGACTTCCTATCTGTTTGGCAGCGTTGACTGTTAAAGTTGTCCTATTTTTTTGTCTCTCTGATGCTAAAGCGATACATATTAAGCAAGTTATGTTTGGTTCAGCACCATTTTAGGCTTGCAAAATAATACAAAGTTATAATTTTATAGAAGAGGACATACTCGTAATACGGGTTTGCAAAATTGAGAACGGTATGAATTATGAAGGGTGTTATTTTCGCGCCTTGTAATATGAACATAAAACGATACTTATTTTTTGAGGAAATAATATTTTTTAGCTCTTGATCAAGGTTGTTTAAAATATAAGTCAAACATTTAAAAAATACTTTTATATTTTTTAAATAATAGTGAATACCACGTAAAAGTCCAACAAAAAGTAACAACTGCTCCCGTCTGGATCCAGTGAGACTGTGGCATCCTTATTTGGGGTATTTTGTGGGGCTAAAGGTCGTGGGGAAGGGGATGGGGAACAGGAAGGTGGGGAAGTTCCTGGTTATTCAACTCTGGTCACGAAATTCGACTAAAGCCATTTCAAGCAACGTTTCAATTCTGCATGGTTGTCTTATACCAGGGCATTACTGAGAATATCTTCCACCCTGAAACGTGCCGCAAATATACTACTTATATATTATTTTGCTAATTAAGTAGTTGTGAAATAATATAAATTAATCAACTAAAATTTATTTGCGTACATTCGGGTTCGGATTGGGAGTCGAGAGCCTTACCCCTCGACCACTATATCATGAACAAATAAAGCTAACAGCTACCTTGACAAGTCGTCGGTAAATTAAACTTTTAAAAATATCTCACAAGGACTCTTGGGTGTTTGTACCATATTATTGTGAAGACGACAAAAAAATGCAAATTCTAATTATATCGGACGTGCTGGATCAGTTATGCTTTGTCACATTAAGAGATAACAAGATCTCAAATTTTTACCACCCTTTGATAAAATCATTATCACATATGTGTACTTTAAATATGAAATTATAATATCAATTTACACCATCACTCTTTATCACGCATCCTGAAATGTGATATTGGCGTAATTATTAATAATGAATTTTCAGTGTTGTCAGACATTTAAGAATAATATTATGATATTAAAACAATTACCCCCAGTGAACTCACTGGAATTTTAGTGTACAATTTTAACTCAATAAATAAGAAGTAACTGGTACAATCAGACACGCTTTAGTCCTTATTCTATAGTATTCGGAAAAAGTAATATGCTATATTATTTCATTGACAATATTCCCCCTGCTCCTAAAAAGCTTTCGCCGCTTTTACAAGCTAGATTCTACCTGAAAAACTCAGGGATCAAGGTGTCCGTGTGTTCCGGCTTCCTATTGAATTTACAGTATTTGTGCGGGCTCTATTATGTTGTTCCATACACTAATAATTATATCACCTTGTGATTTAGAAACATTGCTAGATAGACAAGTAAGAGATCGTAAGAGAGGATATTTTTAAATGTGGATAGGAAACAAGTTCAAATTGTTCATTCCACAAAAATATAATTTTAACAAAAAAAACGAGTACGAGTAACAGTAAGATATTATTCTGTCAACGCCAACTATAAACTAGTTAATAATAGGATTTTATCGAATAATATTTTCTTTAAATACAGTAATAATTATCTTGAAAATATGAGAGTATTACAGGATTAAATAAAAAAAGTATTGGGTATTTCAAGTACTTATTTAGAAATGACTTTTTTATATATGTTTCAAAAGCAGGCGTAAGGAAAAAGGATTGCAACCTCTATTGATAAGACAAATGACCTTTGCTTTGAGGTTAGGTTTAGGGGTGAGTGGAGCCTTTCAGGAAGATCGAAGGTAGGCCTAAATGGATTTACAGGTGTTTCCCTTACTAATAAAGTTTACTTTCCAAGTTAAATATATATTTTCATGTTTTTGGGATGAATTATTCAAAAGATTCAGAGTACCGGAGTGCGGTAGAATTTTAAGCTGTACTTAATTCTAACTTGTTTTTGCAAGTTGTTTTCATCCGCAATTACCAGTTCTAAAATAATAGCAATAATAAATAATTTTTAAGCCTCGTGAAAAGTTAATTAGTGAACCAATACAATTTTTAGTAAAAAGCAACTTTACGCTCGTTGAAATTTTGATTCGTATCAATGACATGAAGAAAAGTAGCATTAACAATATTCTACATCGTCGAAGTTTCTCCGTTTTGAAAATTCATTTTTCATTTTGATTGAAAAGAAACAATAAGGAGTTTGATACGTTTATAAATTTTCACGGCCAAAAGCATTTTCGTTGTTTGTTTTTGGGGTGTTATGCCGTGTTGCTAAAGAAGGAGGTAGCGCAATATGGCATAACACCCCAAAAACAAACAACGAAAATAAGGAGTTTGATCTTATTCTTTACATTGAAATATTTAAAGTTCCGTAGCTGTAAATAAATGTTTTTAGTTTTTCCACAGTTGTAAATAAGTATTTTTTGTTGTTCCATAGTTGCAAATAAGTGTTTTTTGTTGTTCCATAGTTGCAAATAAGTGTTTTTTTTTGTTCCACAGTTGCAAATAAGTGTTTTTGGTTGTTCCATAGTTTTAAATAAGTGTTTTTTGTTGTTCCATAGTTGCAAATAAGTGTTTTTGGTTGTTCCATAGTTTTAAATAAGGGTTTTTTGTTGTTCCATAGTTGCAAATAAGTGTTTTTGTTGTTCCACAGTTGCAAATAAGTATTTTATTGTTCCATAGTTGCAAATACATGTTTTTTAATGCTTTTCGCCGGGAGGCCTTGAGGATAATAATTTCCCTCGGGGTCAATGTCATCTTTGGAATTTCTGGGTGTAGGATCTTTTAGATCTATGAGAGGGAGTGAACACGGGTCTTGATACTCGTGTTGTAGGATAAAGGAAACCCAGAGACTGGCAAATCGTTCCACAGCCAAGCTATTGAAATCAAGCTGTCACTGAACTCAATCACGTGACAAATGTCAACAGTATATATCTATATCTTCCATTTAAACCGTAGAACAAGGGCAGCACTCCCACCTTTCGCCTGTGCGATAAAGATTGCTGCGATTTGGTAAGATAGGGAAATTTATCAAACGGATCGTTTAACCATCTACTTCCAGACGATAAACCTGTACTTACCTACAAAATTCTTGACACCAGGGCTTCCTGTTCGGGAGTTTTCACTATCTCGCCACTCGCCGCACACATTTTCTGATTTATTGTTAAGATTTGTCACCAAAAGTTATCATCATTTACACTTTACACGACTGTAAAACACTCATTTTTAGAACAACTAGTTGGTTTAAAAGAAGAGCTTACTTGATTAATTTAAAACAAGATATCCAAATAAAACCAAAGATTCCTTCGAGTTCATATAAACTCCATTAAATCATGTTACCCTTACACATATTTTCATGCTCGAAAAAACGCGAAATTTTTCACATTGTCTTTAAAATCTAGTCTGGTACATCAGTATATGAAGATCAAAGAAAACGACGGTTATCGCATCAAAGGAATTTTTCCGAAGAAAACGGGAAAAGCACGGGGTACAATTTTCCTCAGATCACTGAATCAAAACGCCATACGCATGATTACTTTTTGTCCCATTTTTATAAAGTACCGTCTGTATTTTTTTCTTGGTTTGGAGACAGTTGAGCACCTTAAATGAATTTTCTTGGGCGTAATAATTTGTCTGTCATGTTAGAAAGGTTTCTCGGTTGGATGGGGGTCTAGGTACCTACTATAAATGTCACACAGACTGGCAAATCTCTCTCAAAAAATGTTTTCAAACATGATTATATAAGAGCATTACAACAATGTTACATTCCTACATGATATTTACATATTACCATGACAAAGCATTTAAATTTTTATTTGATTATGACTATGGCGCTCACAATAATACTCTTCTGTCTTGAGGTTTTTTGAACGTTTGTATTCCCCTTTTTGTATGTGGCTTACTTAAGACTCATCCGAATTATTATTAAAACTAATTTTGTATCACTACGTTTAACCTAGTTTTTGTTTGTTTTAATATTCTCCTGATGAAGGAAGGGCACTTCCGAAACCGGTAGAGCAATATATAAAAAGAAAGTGTGTATTGTAATTTTGACAAGCCACAACCTAAAAAATTGCGTTTTTCAAATACATAAAAAAAATTGCCAAAAATATTGCCCAATGAAAAATACAAGTACCTACACTTGATTAGGTTCCCAGGGTACAAATATAATTGACCTTCACTTGAACAGAAGCTGATTTTTTGATCATTTTCATAAAAGGAAAAAAAAAAGTTTTAATAATATTTTTGACAAAAACTTGCCTTCTAACTGAAAGAAATCCCTGTCAAAATCTCCAATTATAAAGTTTTCCTGAAATTTCCGTTTATCAAACGCAAATTCATATGTGGAGAAAGAGTGCTCAATGATTCAAGGCGGGTCATTAATCATTATGACGCGCCAAACCAAACTGACGACAAGTTCATTGAGTAAAATATATTTATGAAGAAATCACACCGCAACTTTACAACTTGACACTGACACGAATACGACAACACGATGCGCTGCGGCGGGACTTATTATGATTAATGCCGCTGGATGTAAATTTCGAGAAAGCCTTGTTACGAAAAAAGAAGGAAAATAAATCGTATTTAATTTTTTGCACGTCAGTATTCTCTTGCATGACAAAAACGCCTTGAGTAAACCAAGAAAATATGGAGTGACAGTGACCAAGATGAGACTTCTCCGGGCATTGATTTTCCTCTTTATGCGGAAATATTTACACTTGGAGACAGCGAAAGAATACGAAGACACCCTCAAAATGTGGTACTGGAAAAAATGCTGTGGATTCCATGGACAGCCAGACGCACAAATTGGTCCATCCTGAAAGAGCTAGGCATCCATAATAGGCGTTTAACTATCTGCCTATAACGTTCGAAATCTTAAAACACTTTGGACACGTTGCTTGCCAAACTGAGGACTCTAAGTTGGAGAAACTCATAGTCATTGGCAAAGTGGAAGGCAGAAGAAGAAGGAAAAGGTCATCAATGCGCTGGTGTCCTCAGCTCTCTAGGCAGCGCAAGACTGCGAGGAGTGGAGGGGCCTTGTCCTACATGGAAATTGGAGTACGTGTCACTATCCTCAGTAATGTAGAACCTATTCAATTTTGGAGGTGGGTATGGGTACCCGTATGCGCCCCAGGAACTATGTATTGGATAACCATCACACCCCAGGTGGTTCGCTACATGCGTCACCCCAGATGGTTTGCTACATTTGGTGATTTAAAAGGAGCGCCCGGGTTCATGAGGTGGGGTTTGTCTAGGTATTGGGAGAGATTGGTTGAGGGAGACCTTTTGACCTCTGCAGCAGCTTCCACTACCTTGGAACCTCGCCTTGAACCGCAGTGAGTGGAATAGATTCATTTGTCCATCACTGGTGGACACACTGACCCCTAGATTCCTACTCACTTCAGATATATATTTCCTTCCCAGAACTTCCTCTCCTTCCTTTTCTAAAAATACTTTCATACAGCGTACCCAAAGATGACATAGACCCCGAGGGGAATTATTTCCCTCAGCACCCCCGGTGTGGAGCTAATGTAAAAAATGTATATATTTTTTTTATAGTGAACACCTCACAAGAGTCCCAACTTTTCCCAATTACCAAAATAAATTATTCTTAACATCATCCAAAGCAAAACCTACTCCTAACACCGTAGTTATTCTCTTTAATAATAATGTATTTACCAAAACAATCTGCCTTGCATCAAATCTCAAAAAATTGTCAAAAATATACTGAGAATAACCCACTTTTCTTTAGTACTCAATTTGATAAGAAATACTTTATAATATTGACATTGTTCAATCTCATAAAGCTCTTAAACCAATGTGGGAATTGATTGTTTTTAAGCCATACATTAACGCCATAAATATAATCTTTAATACAAACAGATTTTTTATTGCAAAAATAACATTGTCGAGTAACAAACGCGTAGCCTGCAAAAGGCTGCGAAAGAAATCTAATTAAAAATATGTCAGATTCAGCGGAATTTAAACACGTTTTTTGCGAACGATTTTAATATGAGTTATTATGCTTAAATAGTTTCTGCTTGTATATTTTCCACATAATTACACAATTATTACGCCTACTAATTATAACCCTCCGTGAAATAATTTGACTCCGTTTGTTAAGCTTCAGACTCATTTGTAGATTTCATTACAGGTAACAAGGTAATACTTAAAGCCAGCGTAGTTAAACTGGTTAACAATATGAAATTGCGAAGCAAACTTTAATGTGAATTTTCTTTCCAAATTTTCATTTTAAAATTGAGTTATAATATCCTTAATTGCTTTTAAAGATATTTAAGAGAAAGCTACAAGCCAAAATGTGTGTATTCTCAGTGTGCCACGAATATAGGTAAAAATCTAAAAATCGCTAAGTAATCGTAAGTCAAGAGATCACGATTTCATTCCCAAAAATGCTTTTCATTTATTTTGTAAATAATTTTATAAGAAAAAAAAAGTCATTAAATTGACTATTAAAAAAAGTGGTTTCGTACATGCGTTTGCATTTCTAATAAAAAAATTTTTTGTAGTAAACGCTTATATTTATTACAACGTAATTAACAATTTCATTTTACATAGTTCTAATCAGTGGAAACGGTAAGAAAATTTTCATTTTATAAGAAGTACACTTTTTATATTTATTCATATTGCAAACCGATGAAATTAAAATAGTGATTTAACTGAAAGCTTTGAATTAAACGTTGATGATATTTATTTTTGAACAAATAAAACTACACCTTTATTTCTTCTAAGAGCCTAATCTTCTTATTTATTTACATTTTTTTATGCAAATACCGCACAAGAGTCCCAACTGCTGCCATCTGGAGTCAGCGAGAACATGACATCCCCAATAGGAAAGTTGAGTGAAAAATATTTAGAGTTATAAAAAATATGTTCATGTAGATAGACATGCAAACTTAAATACCAGTATTTTTTTTTATTTTTTTAAAAGTTCGTTTTCATAATTAAATTAATTCTACAAGTTTGAATTTTATTAAAGCCCGCGAAAACGGCGGCAAGAGCATAATACTGTGCGGCAGAGTTCGTGACGTAACCCGGTCCTTGATTGTGTGAAATATAAGGGAAAATATTTACAAAAGCGGGACACGCTTAATGACGAAAAGATAAATTTAAAAAGTTGTAGTAGTTAGATATTTACTAGTACTAATCAATTCAGTTACCGGAATTTCGAAAAAAGTGCATTTTAATGGTTTTTTTTTTAAACTTAAAAATACGAAATGTCATTTTTCACCGACCGCTATATTAGGAATTGTTGCAAGTTTCGTTGAAAAATGACATTTCGTGTTTTTAAATTTAAAAAATAACCATTAAAATGCATTTTTTTGAAATTCCGAGAACTGAATTGATTAGTACTAGTAAATATCTAACTACTACAACTTTTTTAATTTATTTTTTTCGTTCATATTAAGCGTGTCCCGGTTTTGTAAATATTTTCCCTTATATTTCACACAATCAAGGACCCCAAGGAACTCTACCGCACGGTATTATTGGTCTTGCCGCCGTTTTCGCGGGCTAAATAAAATTCAAAGCTCTAAGTTCCATATAATACGACACAAAATAAATATAAGAAGCTTCACACAGACAAAATAAAAAGGAATGATTTGGTTGTTTAATCAGTAAAATTCTGTCACGAGTTGGAAATAAGGTATTTGAATTGGCAGAATTCAGAAATAAACTAGTGAAGAAATAGACGACATCGCTTCCCGGGGCTTTTTTGCCAAAATAAGCGAAAGCTTTCAATCCGAGGAGATGTTTATTAGATTTTTATTTGTATTGCGCTCTCAAAAGATAATATTGCACTCGAGGAGACGTGGAATTAAAATTCCTTGAATTTCCGATTTCGATCAGAAATTTCCAAGCATGGGATTAAATACTGAGCTTCATTTAAAATGATGGATTATTTTATTTATATTGAAAGTCTACGTAATTTCAACTACTATTTTTACCAGAGAGGGATACATACATTCAATATTCAATAAATTAATATGTAGTGTTTTTATAACGATTTATAAAATGATCCTGTTAATTAAATGCTACAAGACTGTTAAATTGACTAGACGTTTCATGTTTCTTGTGGTTGTACACAGATTTAATCTACAAACGAGACAGGATACTAAGCAAGTCAAGAGATGCAAATAGTTGCGTCACCATATATCAATTTATACAACCATTAATATGGGGTAAATAAGCAAGGCAATTGAGAACTTTTACTATTAATAGTTAATATGATATTTATCTCACTTTTTTTTACTTGCGACCCTTCATAAAAACAACTAAGCACATGTCTTGTTTGACATAGACATTCTGCTTATTTATTTTACCACCCTATTTTGAAATTTCTTTCCTAAACACAATTATTGAGAAAGATCCCCTAGTTCGACCAGATTAAGGCTTTCGTGTAACCCACAAACTTTACACTTGGCTTTTTTAAAGTGTTTTTCTTAAACAGGATTTCCCTCTAGGCAGTTTTTAGGCCATTCATTCTGAAGCCACACCCACCCAGAAAAATGGCTTTTGTCTCGTTTCCAAGCTCCCTAGTATTTGTGTGTGAGTATGTTCCTCATATAATGCAGATTATCACGTCAATGACTGTTTCCGTGTGTTGGTGAATTTCTTATGTCACGCTCCATTTAACAATATCTTTTTTAGGCACACTGTATTCAATAATGTTAACTATCTTTCCCAGGAATGCCAATAATGGCTCCTGCCTGTGAACATGGTATAATTTATAGGCGGTTTCATCACAATCTTGTTACTATTTCGATATATCGGGAAACCTAAATATAATTTATCAAGGTAGCGTTTTAACGGTAAAACTTACAAATATTTACATTTTTTTACTTTACTTACCCACATTTCTGAAACTTAGTAAAATAATTTTTGAGAAAAACTGATTTATAATATAAATCACGCAAGATCTTCTCTTCACTTACCTGTTCTTAACAAATTTATTAAGACCTTATCGATCACGGGAATTTGAAATGCTGTAAGGGACAAAATGTTAATTGTTCAGGAGAACGAAAAGAAAGATTTTTATTTTTTCATAAAATTACATTTTCTGTTTTTGTTGACCAATAAAATTAAAATTTTTATTATAAATTAATATTAAATATATCAGAATATTTAACATTTTCGTATTTTTTTTTAATAACAGTACCTATTTAATTAATTTTATTTTTTCTATAAAATGCATGTCGTAAAAAACTGACTTATTTTTCTAGATATATTTGGACGACGCAGGTCGAAAGAGAAAAATAAAACGGAGAAAAAATACTATAATAAAAATATTGAGTGAAGGGTTGAGGGAGACCTTTCCTAGACCTCTCCAGTAGGCCTCTCTCGACCCTTCCCCTTGCACCATAGTGGGAGGGATGGATTCATACGTTCGTCACTCTTGGACATACACTCCAGATACCCACCTACCCACCCCTAATACCTTTTTCCTTCCCAGAACAATGTCTCCTTCCATTCCTTAAAAAGATCTTATAAAAACTAAAATACTTGCAGAATTTAATGATAAAATTATTAAAAAGGGTTGCAATGGCTTAACAAAATAAAATGTTTTCAAGCAGCACAAAAATATCTCCGATCCTTCACCAAGTGCACGAAAAGATAAATGTTATTAAATTGATACAGAGAAGCAAAAAAAAATGCCTAAGTTGTATTAAAAGGGTCAAATATTTTGTCATTGTGCCACTGAAAATATTATTTCTTTTAGATTAAGACAACTGTTTGAAAACAATATAATTGTTATTATAATAATTTTATAACTGAGCCTTATCTCAGACAAAATGCATAAAATAAAATATAAGTCCTTCCTCTTAGAACCCGGTTCTGTGTTTACCTATCTTTTCGGGCAATTCTCTTTTACCGACACTTTATCAAAGCGGTAAGCCACAGGAGGATCTAGATAAATCTAGCCGAAGGATTAAACGATCTCCGTTGGCACGTTCACTTTTTATTTCAACGAGAGATTACGGTTTAACCAGCGGAAGGTTTAACCACTCGGAAGCAATAAGATTACCGCCGCTGCAGTTTAAACCGACTTTTTAGGGGCGGTTTATGACTAACTTGCGGTTTGGTTTTGTGATTTCACATTGACCTATCGGATACAAGTAGGCATAAATACAAACATATTTTAACTACCTGAACCTCCATCCAGCCTGGCGTCCAGCATGGTTGATCGATAAAGGTTTTATCGATAATGTCGGTAAATTCTGTCATCCTTTCTAAGCATTTACGCAGATTGCCAGCAACAAACAGCAATTCACAAGTACTTAGAAAGGGTTGTTTCATTTTTCAAATTTGAACAATTGATCAAATATTTGAAGTTAATTTTCAAGATCTGTGTAAGTTTTATTTGAGTTATGTTATTATATCATTATTGGCCAGTTGCATCATAAAACTGAATAATCACAGAAATTGAATAGAACTTGCACAGAACGTGAAAATGAACATAAAATATTTTTTAAATTTTCATTTTTTTATAAGAAAAACTCTTTTTTTAACTTTTCAAGGCTTTCCCCATCAATGTAATATATAATTGTTTTTTTTTTTGGTTTGACAAATTTTTTGATACATACATTTACCGGTAGGTACATATATAATAACATAAATGAAGAGAGTAACAAAAAAATCCCACAAAGGCGAAGCTTGTGCGTGGGCATTATAATAACTGGATATTAAACAGTGTTGGTTAAAATAAATAAATTTAAGAATATAGTACAATTGTGTAGAGGTGATTGATTTTACAGGAATTTCTGTGAATTTTTTTTTTAAATTAGAAAAAATTTATGTTTTCTTATATATATATATATATATTTTTTTTTTCTTATATATATATATATATATTTTAAATTAAAGATTCAGAAAGACATGGCATATTTTAGTTGTTTAAAATGTAGATAGTACAAATTATAGGAAAAATTTATTCATTTCCATATTTTTTATTCAACTTTTAATATTTTTTTTATATAAGTTCAAGTTTTGGCATGTGTTGATGGAATTGGGTAAGGAATTGAACAATTTTGGGGCAATACAGTTAATGTGTCTTTGGGCCAGCCTGGTTTTGCAATGAGGCACTGTGGACATGAAAGTGGTGAGTCTTTGACTAGAGCGATTTGTGTTTTTACTGAAATTGTTAGGATGAGTAAATATAAATTTAAGACACTGGAAACAGTAGATCCCCCTTAGTTCCATAATTTCAGTTTCCTGAAATAACTGATTAGTGGGATAATTATTCTTCTGGTATATTATTTTAATGATGGACTTCTGGGCAGTTTTTAGAGATTTCACACGGTTATTATATGTTCCTCCCCAGGCGATTATTCCATAGGTGATGGATGAAAGCACCAATTAAGAAGAAGATAACAATAATAATCTAAATTAAAATTTGAAAATGAAAATGACGCAAAAAATAATAAAAGATAAATTAATTAAATTAAATAATTAGTTTTAAAATTTGAAATGTGACTTTGACAATTACGGCGGTTTTATAATAGGTGGTAAAGGCTGAATTGGTAGAGCGTACGTCCCGGTAAGACGAGAGATCTGGGTTTGAGTCCCAGTTGCTACAGTTTATTATTTTTCTGTGTCTTTTTCATTTTCATGTTTTAATTTAGATTATTATTATTATCTTCTTCTTCAATTATATTTTATGAATTGTTCATTTTTTTAAACAACCCATTTTAAGTGTTCTTAATTTGTTCGATGTAAATTGTTGTTTGTACATTTGCGATTTGCAGTCGTGTTAGGGAACGATAACAAAAATCTTGATATTATCGATAAATCGTTTATCGGTGGACCGTGCTAGATACCCTGGTACTTTTAAATAAATTAATCTTGTCTTTCGAATGACAAGCCATTTAACCTCATTATGAAGGATCTGATTTATTGGAGGCTGGAATGGGTATAAACAATTTATTGGATAATCAACACCTCTTCACTTTTGCCACCCCAAGTGGTTCGCTACATTTAGTGACTTAGTACATTTTTTCCTTCCTAGACATTCTATACAGTTTGAAAAATTTAATTAATTTTGCAGTAAATTATATGATTTGTGGACTGTAGACTTCATATACTCCGGTGTCAGGTTAATGTCAGATGTACTGTTGTTAAATAAGTTTTATGAACCTTGCCTGAACGTTTAAAAAATTTGAAATAAGGTCCGTAAACTTCAGTCGTAAAGAACATAGTAAAACGATAATATGAATTTAAACAGTCGATTCAAGGTAAATTTTTGTTTATCGGTCACGACAAATTCGTTCAATTTTCAGGAATTTAAAAATCTTTTAACTTTTGATTTAATTTTATTTTTAAATTTAGTTTACTTCAACTGGTTCAAAATTCTTTCCAACCCGTTGTAACGTCGGGTTTGTGTCACAAAGTCTTTCAATAAAACTCCGGGGTCAACTTTGGACTTTATTTGTGATAGATAACAATGAGCCCTGATGGCTTATTTTAGCAGGCGAGAGTAATTACTCTGGACCCCCTCCAAGGTTCCAATGGTATTAATGAAGTCTCAATCCCTGCATTATCGACAACTGTTTGCCATCTGTGAATATCCTGTTAAGCTATATCTAAATATGCTATATGCCACCTATGAGTAAGTTCTTAAACTATATCTAGGATAGCTATATGCCATCTATGGGTAAGCTCTTAAACTAATATCTAGGATATCACCCAACCTATTTATGTTTGTAAAATGCTTTTGTTTTAACCTATCTGAACAACTAACTATGGAAATTTGCCATCTCAATACAAGCGTTTCACATCAAGTAGGATGAGAAATACGTCTGTGTTTAAAAATGATATTTTTGAATTGGTGCAGACGACGACAACGCAGACGTTCAATTTAAATTATTTTTCTATAGGTAGTACATATTTCATAAAAATTCTCTAGTCCTTGAGAGTCCTTAATTCTTCGGTCTTTCAAAATAAATATTGGCACTAATCTTTTCACAATCCTAGGCTGAGATGGGAGGACGAAGTCAGGAAGGATGCCAGAAGACTACTCCATGTTGCAGATTGGAAGCCGACGGCCGAGGACGGAGGACGGTGGAGGCTCATGTTAAAGGAGGACAATGCTCGAAATGGTCTGTAGCTCCATTGAAGAAGATAAAGAATTTTGGTGATGGGAATAGCAAATATAAAATCATGCAATGTCCAGTGTTTTAAATATAGTGTCCTCCGCGTGCAAAGTCGTTTCTTCTCTAAGAATAAACTATCTAATCAAAGTGTTTATCGGAATTAACCAACCAGTAAGTAAGTTTTCTGTATTTTTTTTGTAAATAATTACATTAGATAGAGCCTAAAGAATCAAACAAATTGTACAACGCCCTTTAGTTGATTTTTTGCAAAACGGCGCTCTACAAACTCTCCAATTATTATTATTATTTGTATCATCCTACAAAATATATAATATAAAGATCGCATTTTTGTAACAATTCGGAGATTTCTTCAATTCATTAATTAAGAACTGTTATAAAAAAGTAAAAAATAGTAGTGTTAAACATTTCTGTTGGAATTAATGATAATGAATAATGTATCACACTTCACGGTACCAAGCCTGGAAAGAATGACCTAAATTCTCCCCCAAAACATTCCGCAAAATGGATTTCCACATTGGAAATTGTATCCGCTTTGTTAGAATTGTAACGCATTAGCCAAATGCGTTAACCCGATTTGGATAAAATTAATTTCACCCTTCCGAATCGATAATTCCCGGCAAGGGAAAAACGAGGATATAAAAACTATGAAAGATTCGTTAGAAAAAACTTTAAAACTCTGTTCAAAATTTGTGAACTTTTTATGTATTAGCTCCGCCCTGAGGAATATAATTTCCCTCAAGGCCAATGCCATCTTTAGGGATGATGTGTGGAGGGTTTTTTTAAGGGAAATGAAGGAGAGGAATTTCTGGGAATATATAGCGTGTTATATTATCATTCCAATACCGTTTAGATCACACTTCTTATTATGATAGTAAGGGAGCCACAACGATTTCTATGAGACCTATGTGAGCTGGGACATATATGATCTCCTGTGATGAAACCGGTTAAAATACCAATGAGTTAGACCGTAATAATACGCCAAATTGTAGGAAATCGTATGAATAAATTTTTAACAAAATATCTACGAAATTAGGTATTACTTACAGTGCTGTTAGGGTGTGGGCACATTATTTTTGCCCGGACGTTGAAATATTTCGGAAATTGCTTTTATCCCTGCAGAATCTTCTACCTTTCTTTAATCTAACAGGAAATCATCATATTATTAACGGTAGATATAAATAAATGCATTCATCCTGACTAGATTTATTAACGACTGATGACTGAGCGAAGTCAGTGCCAAGAATATACTTCATCGTTCCGGTGATATAACAACCTGTTAAGGTACGTACTTGACTTACTTTAACCAGTGGTTCCTGACATTATTTGGAGTAAAAATGTAAATAAAATTTTAAGTGACATTTTTTTTTTCTACAAAATCATAAAAAATATTAGTTGTTGGACAGTTGGGGGCAGGGTATGTGGTGGGGAAGTTACTCGGCTGAGTGACCGGTTGAAGAAAAAAAATTGAATAATAAATAAAAAAGTCACCGGAGACCAAGATTTCATTTACATTTTTTACTCCAAATAATGTCAGGAATCACTGGTTAAAGTAACTCAAGTACATACCTTAACATCCTGTACAGCATAAATGGAAATTGAGCGATAAGTTATATGTGACTCATTCTCATGCATTAATCTTATCGCATGATCTAATGCTTTGCTCGACAAAGCTAAAGATATTAAACAATAGCATCTGGAAATAGGATGTCCCGATTTATTTGAATAAGAAGTTAGTTATTGTAATTTATTTGTAAGTTATTGGTCCTATATTGCGCTACCTCCTTCAGCCAACGTTTCAGACATCAATATTATTATTGTATACTAGCTTCTGTAGGATTAGTACTTCGAGTAATCTTTTTTTCTTTTCCTAGGTCACATCTACGTTTATACCAAAATTCTTAACCTATTTATTTAAAATATCTATAATTATTCTTGATGCGATTCAAAGTATTGGGCGAGTACTTCAAATAAATACACTAATTTAAATATTTTCTAAAATAGAATCATTATTTTGCAAAATGTCATTCTAAAAATTTTCACATTTTAATTTCAATGTATTGAAAATAAATAGATAGCTTTATAAATTAAATCCTATATTTTATTCTGATGTATGCGATACATTATTGTAAAGTTTCATTAAAATCCACTCAGTAAATTTTGCGTGAAAGAGTTACAAACACACATACATCCATACAAATTTTCGCGTTTATAATATTAGTAAGATAAGATAAGATAGAAAAGAAAAAGTTATTAAAAAAAACAACACTTATGTATTAATACTACTGAAGCTGAACAACGAATTTCACTATAAATGTTTATAAAATACGCTTATATTCAGGTTCTCAAAAAAAACATTTTAGGTAAATATAAAATTATTTATAAACTGCTCAACAGTTGGGGGAAACTTAATTATTTTAGAAAAAAACGAGTTTAGCATGTTGTGCATTAAAACACAATGATGAATTATTTATTTGTGCCCATAATATATGAACATGAATAAGCTTAATTGTTTTTCCCGTATATAAATTGAATATTTTTAAGAAATGCATACAAATATAATACTTATTGTATCGGTGATTCAATCCAATATTGTATTCGTGTGCCTTTCTTAAAGTAATTGAATTTTTATGTACGTACAAAACTATTTATTCATATTTATATTGCACGGCGCAAACAAATAATTCATCTAACTATATTAAAGAATATTAAAAAAAAGTGTTTTGTTCATAAAATAATTAAATTATCTGTATCTATGAAAAAGCAGATAACGAATTATTTTGATGTAACTTTATTATTAAAGATATATTTAAAAAATATTTAGTTATTTTTAGTTTAAACTAAAAATAAGTTTAATTTTTAATCAACACCCATCATCATCATCATCACAATTGGCTCTACAACCCGTGGTGGGTCTTGGCCTCCTCAAGAGTCTTCCTCCACTCATCTCTGTTTTATACTAGTTCTCTCCAGTTTGGAGGCTCCAAGGTACGTACGTCTTTGAGGACGTTGTCGTTCAATCTTAATTTAGGTCTTCCCAGGCTCCTTCCCCTACAGGTCTAGATTTTAGCAGAGACTTTGGTGCTTGATGCTTTGTCATTCTTTCCACATGACCCAGCCACCGAAGTCTTCCCAACTTTATAAATTGTGGTTTTTAAACATTTGGTTCCTTAAACAGAGTGTAGAGCTCATCGTTGTAACGTCTACGCCAAAATCCATCTTCTAGAATCGGTCCAAAGATACGCCTTAAAATTTTTCTTTAAAAAATGTCCAGTGCTCGTCCATTCCTCGTAATTCAACACAATATCGTAAAAAATATTAGGTGTCTAATAATATAATTGTCTCAAATTAATTAACTATCCTTAATATGAATCAGCCGGATTCAAATTAAATACATATAACTACCTACTTGGGGTTTCTTCTAAAGCTGTCAAAAACTTTACGACAGAGTACTTACCGGGGGATTTTCTACCGATTCGTGGTTTTGATGAACAATTAATTTCGTAGCGGATAGCGCCGACGAGAAGTAAATAAATACAATGTTAATGTACAAGTGATTCAGTAAGGGATAATTGTTCCTCCCTAAAACATCCCTATTTTATTCGTATAAATAGAACCCAAATCTATAAATTCACCTAAATGTTGAAATCTTAAAACCTTTTTGAAATTTTTCTCTATTTACCCGATATATTTGTACATCCTTTCTTTTATTGAATAAATATTCGATATTCCAAGGATTTGTTTTTCCTCCAAATAAATATGTTTTACATACGGAAAGCTGACGTAAATATTCGAACTAGCTGAAAACTTGGCCCTTTTTTCGGGAAATTCAGGAACCCAAGCAAATTTTTGGGCTTAACTTATTTATGTGGAGATTTCCAACGTCAAAATTAGGTAAAAAGAAATTGCTGGAGTGAAACTAGAGATGTTATAAATTTTGTGGTTAAAAATATTGATGCAAAATCAATTGCGTTTATGGCACGTAAAAATATGTTTTTGATCCGTAATAGAAACCTTCAGACTATAGCTATTGAGTGCATAGTATGGACGATCTTGACCATATATGGTCAGTTATAAATATTTGCGATCACGTTCAACAATTGGCAAGGAATATCCCGACCAACAATTAATAACCTTCAGTCCGGCCTACATAGTACCACATAAGTTTCGGTTAACTATCAATATACAGTTAATTTTTTAATTATGTCGTTCGTTGTGCAAAATTACTTTCTTATTTAATGAACGTATTGAACTAATGAAGCTCCTAGAAATGAAAGAAGTCATATCCATTGACCTAAATAATGCATCGAAGAGAAATAAATTTAATCCGTTCGACTTTTGAGGAATGTAAATTGTTGAAATATGAATTAAGACCTCATTCACCACTTAACTCCCGTTTAGTGTTGTGATGGCTTCAACACTACGTTCGAAAGAAAAAAAAAAGCATCTTCTTTATCGGAAGAGCTCATACAAAATTTTTCCCACCTAAACGAAATTTCAAATCGACTAAACTAGCGACCGCTATTGAAAAGGACAGAAAAATCACAATCTGAGAAGGGCTGAGGTAGATAAAGGTGATGACATAATGGAGAGCTCGAAGTTTTCAAATCGATACCACGTTTAAAATTTATCAATATTGAATGTAAGCCGACACTTCAGACCGTCCATAAATTTAAAATCCTAGAGCGTGTCGAAGAAAGTTTGTTTAGTAACAAAAAAACTTACATGGTTTTGAGGAATAAATGGGGTAATTAAGCCCAAATTACCACTACAGAATACAGACGGAGTATTGATAAAACCAATTAAAATTAACGACGTACACAATCTATGCATTAGTGCTATAGACCGAGATTTTTCGAAAGGTAAACAAAACACTCAGATTAAAAGTAAATAAGATTTTACTTTTGAGTACACAAAAAAATGAAGTCAAACAGGTACGTACTAGACCATAGAGCTATTTGGAACGCATTAAGAAAATGAATTCTGAATTAATAAGGTGATATTAGTTATTACCAGACAAAGTTTTACGAATATTATATCTGATCATGAAAAGGGACGAAAGATAAAAAAAATAGTTGTAAACATCTACGGACGCGGAAAATGAATTATTTGCACGAAACTGCAAGGAATGTGGTGAATCAAGTAAATGACAGAAACAATTTCATGTCACCATGAGAATTAAGCCGAAATACTACTGAATTCAATTTTACCTGCCGCAAATTTTAAACAAAAATAAATGGGAGAGTGCGAGAGTGATAATTATTTCAGATGTAAAGTCACAATTAGCCGAGATAATTTACCGATTATTAAGGAAAGACCGATTGCAGAATTCTAGAAAAAGTTTAAAGCAAAATCGCATCAAAAGGGTGAGTTACACTTATCGGCGGCCAGACAAAGAAATAATTAAAATGGACATATTTAATTTTGGAGAGAGAGAGTCATGAAAAATAACATATCAATGAAAGTTGAAATAGTCTGAACTCTCAATTATAAAACGCCCTAACGAAAGACGAGATGTACGTCCTGAGTCCACGCCTGGCACCTTTTTTTGGACAAGATATTCGAAGGGCTGGATACCATGTGGCGGTAGGGAGTAAGAGTCGAGGGTCGAGGATCGAAGGAAGACGAGGCTATAGAGTGCTAGCAGTGATAAGATCGTTCGTATTTAACAAAACAATTGATCAAATATTATAAAAACGAGTGATAAGACATAATCCACCGAAGAATTAAAAAGTCGTGATAAACAGTGACAAGTGTTTGTTAATGTTGGGAGAAAATATCCATCGTAATATTAAAGAATTTTTAAGGTTGTGACTTCGTGAGAAGCAATAGTTCGTGTACATAAATTAATTATTCGGCTTGTTAAAATACTCTATTGAAAATTAGCTGCAGTGAATGACAGTGCGCCGCGGGTGAATTAATTAAGTAATAAAATTAATTTGAATTATCAAAACCAAAATAATAATCAAAGTGAATGAAATACTTAACTTCAGTGAGTTAATAATAACATAACTTTGTGTTTTAAAAATAGAAGGGGTGTGCATCGCGCGAATTTTGATTTGAAATATAAAATTAGCGGAGCCAATAAAATTACGTACTAATGTCATCTTCAATCTTGTACACACAAAATAATAATATCAAAACAACATCAAAATAAATAACCTACATACAAATGTCACCTTCGATCTTCCGCGAGCATAATAATAATATAAAATAAACTATTGCTTGTTTTGAATCCCCCAATTTGAAATTGTTCAACGATAATAAACAATACCTACGCGCTTGTAGTTTCTTCAATATATCATATAATCAAGATAATACAAATATTCAAAATAATATCAACAAATACCTACGTATAAATGTCATCTTCGATAATATTGTTAACAAATAATAATAATTAATAACCTACGTATTTTCTTAAACTCAAATAAAAGTGTGACATAGAGTCATGGGTGTTACTACTTCTGAGGACTAAATTACCGAATCATAGTGACAGGAAGGTTCTTTCCTTATTATTTTTCCTCCACAGGTATTTAGTGCACTTAATCAGGCTTCGTTCAGGTGAGTGAAAAAACATTTTAATTAATTACAGGTCGTACATGGTCCCGATACCTGAGAGGATCTGCCCATCTACAAAACCAATGATAAAAGAAGTTATGTTCCAGGATATAATTGTGTTTTAAATATTATTCTCAATGTGTAATTACGAGATTTGTCCCAAATTAAATCTATTATCAATGTGGGTTCAACGAACTTATATTTTTTGCGTGCTAGAAAGGACGAGACGAATGCGTATAAAAAAGGATCCCGGCCATAAATCGTAGCCACGTTGAACATCGTACGGTCATCCAAATTAGTAGGGGTTTTTTTGTTCTAAGGTATGCCAAACCAAAGTGAGAATGACGGCAACATCCATGCCATACTGGATATTAGTTCAAAAATGAAATTTGGAGAATTGAATTTAAACATTATAATTGTTTACTAACAACAATATTATCATGTCAAATTTCTTTCAGGCTTCCTTACAAAATATGAAATCAACATTATTTCGGTAATGTTTTCTCAATCAGACCCTTCCAAAATCCCGCTTGACCTGCGAAATATAGACTTCACGATTGGGGAATGCAATAGCGTTCACTGAAATTATATCCCCACAAGATATGAGACAAAGAGGGCTTTTTTTCTTACGCTATCATGCGATAGGGGATGTCAACGTAAACTTAGCATTCACGCGGGGTACTGGAAGTTAATCCCTTTCGCGGGGTCATGCAGAGTGAAAAGGCATGAAAGACAGAATAAAAAGAAAATGCCACTTGGAATGGTAGGGTATGATTCGCTGACGGAGGCGTTTCGACCGAAGGTATCCCAAGTTTTGCGAAGTTATGTGGAGGGGACGTCGGCGTGGTATTCCGTGAGAATAAGTCTGTAGCACTATTGCATACTACCAGTAGTGTCGACCTGAAAGCAAACATAGTTTTTACAAGGTAGAAGTTATGTCAGCTCTTGGAGGCGAGGAACGCAAGCCAATGATTATCCTCGTAGGAGACGAAAGGATCATCTCAAACGGCTCCGTACGCACTCAACGCGAGTAGAGTCATGATAAGGGAAGAAATGGACATACCCCTTCTAGAATCAGTCGAGTTAAAATCAAATCTGGAGGATAGGAAGTCGGGATAATACTGGAAGTGACATGAGGACTCTGCGCGCTTTCATCTGGCGTGAAGGGACCCTTTCGTAGCAATGAAGTTCATGCAAGAGAACAAAATCAGGACTTAAGGACCATCCTAGCAAACGTAATGATTGAGTCTTTGTCCGGAATGTTGGTCACCAGTATCTATTTGGTTAGAGGAGGAGCCGACTTATTCAGGAAACAACATTCCCCAGATCCTCCTATCACCCCTCCTCACCTTCCCCTTCCCCAGTACATGTAGTGTATACTAATAACAATAATAACTTGACCATCTAGGTGCAGTACGACGACATTGAGAGCTTCGCAAGGATCCCGACATGTATTTCATAATACACACTGTTCACGTAATGTAAATATAACCCAATGTAAACCTATAGACAGGAAAAAATCGGGTAAGAAAACTACGACTTTGAATTTTATAAACCGGCTGACAATTCACTGTAGGATTAGCGTCAATGACACTCCGTTCAAGTTGAGAAAAGGCGGGTAATACGAGTATAGGTTTGAAAATAAAATAAAACAATCTAAAAAACGGGGTCAGTTTATCAAACGAGATTCTTTCACACTTTACTCCAAAAGAATTTGAGGTTACCACACACACTACATTATTTCCTCTACATGTGTATGTGTATTAATTTACACATTCAAATGTAATTACCGAATCAAAAAATCACACAACGTGGTGAATAGGAATAATGTACAATAAAATCTTAAATCTTATTTACTGTGAGAAAATCGCAGGGGTTTAAGGAAAAGTTAGGTGTAGCTAGATACAAGGGTATATTGATCGAAGGCCAAAAAGATAAGGGTAGCGTAGCCAGTAGATCCCGACAGCTAATGTTAAAGGGAAAGAATAGAAAAACCAAGGATAGACGACTACGGATCAGTACAACGGGTGCCGGGTAGCCCCACAGGTACATTACAGGAGGTCCCGAGACCCATAGAAGTTAGTAAGGCCAGGGGTAGGTTCACTACAACTGGTGCCGGGTAGCCCAGGAGGGTGGATCGTCACAAATTAGTATCCGCGGCGGGTAGGGTGTCGAGACGGATCACTACAGTGTCAAATAGTAAAATAATAAATGCGGGCTGCTAATGTATATTTAGATTAGTATTTCATTCAACATTGCCAAAATATGAATGTTTTTACATAATTGATTCGTTTTACGTTTTGGAATATGAATTAGTACACAGATCCGCCAGTGTTGCCAGCGTATATCGATTTCTTATATAATCCCTTCCAATATCTATTCAGCTATCAACATTGCAACTGAGCTATGGATATCGATATAAAATCATCGGAAGTTTAGCCTATCGATACGATATTCTAAAGTTATCGATGTCATTGTGCTGGCCCCTGAGATTTAACTGAATTTTTCAACAAGTTCGATAACGTAATAGTCTAACAAACAAACTTCGATGGAATCCATTAATCTATCCGAGCTCAGAAGTATTTTTATAAATACATATATTTTTTATCTCCATCATAACCCGGTTTCCTTACAGTGGCCCTACCATTCTTTCATTTTCCAGTCACCAATTGACAGATGTTCGGTTATCTGCGTCAATTTTTCCCATTTTGTGTCGGGAGACCCCTGACAGTTCTCATTAGGCCAACCCTCGGGGCAGGGTGAATTGTTAAAGGTTATTCCGTACGCTGAGGGGAGGAACGAATGTGGGGGGGAGGGAAGTAGGGTCACGTGGGATCACCGCCTGATAAGGGATGATGAACGAAAACAGGAAGCGGATATCTATGACCAATTTGGAGGCAGGATACTTTTATGACAGGGAAAATCTCGGATGTTTTCAGTTATGTATGTAGTTTACCCTGATTGATTTGAGGAAGTACGGGTTTCAGATATTAACCCTTCTTTGCCGGTGCTGTGAACTGATTTGACATGTCTGTAATAATTTCCAAATACTAATCACAGAGTTTATATTTTAGATGTTCATCAGCAATGCTTTAATGCATTGGATAAAATATATAAATATTTATCGAACGCAATTGAAGATTTTTTTTTCGAAAAATCCCCGCTTAATAAGTTGTCGAGTTATGCTATAATGGACGTTTATTATGCGTGCCCGATGTTTTTTCCTCGTTTTCAGCATCAATATATAGAATTTTTAGTTTGTCTGTCCTTAGTGTAGGTGTAAAATGAATTACATAAGAAATAATTTCACTTTCACCCAACTTGAAAATTACAAAATTCTATGTGTGTACCTTGCATTCCGAAAACACACCCCTGACTTAGGAGATTTTCTAGAACCTTAAGGGAAGGTTTAAATGAACGTCTGGGCAGTCTTTTTCATACAAAACTACATTTTGGTTTCGAGACCAAAATACCCAATTAAACCGAATAACATTTTTTTATCAAAAGGTACAGAAAATATCTATTACGGCTATAGGCTAAATTTAAATTATTATTTTTTTTTTTTTTACATTGTTTTATAGGAAAATTTGAAATTTTCGAGAGAAAGTTTGAGAGTTAATTAAAATTGTTTAAAAAATATTCTTGCCCAATCTACTTTGCAAATATTAAGACATATCAAATAAAAAGTAAAACATTCTTAAAAAAAGCATTTTGTGTCGAGATTTAGAATTTATATTCGATAAATTTGAACTTAAATTTAAGCCCATCAAAGTGATTTTTAATAACTTAATTTTTTTGTTGTATATTTAATTATATTTTAAACGTTAGTATTTTATATTTTTGAAATTAGCAGTATTAGTTAGTATTTTAATTTTAAATGTATTAGTATTTTAAATGTATATTTTCTTACTAGGTTTTTGCTACACTTTGATTAAAAAATAATAATTGAAGAAAAAAATAATCATTCAGTTTTGCCAAGTATTTTGGACTGAAATACAAATTTATGTTTTATATAAAAAAGGCCGCCCAACTCTTCCTCATTTGAGGATATTTTATTTTTCATCTTATTTCATTAATATTAATTTATCGTGAATAATAAAGAAATTTTTGATCATTAAATTTGATACACCTACAATTATGCTCAACAAACTAAAAAAAATCAATACCTACCATAAAACTCAAATTGGCAGCACCTATACCTATATTACCTATATAAAACTACTCATAAAAAATAATCGATTGCTGCAGGAATCTTCATTATTTTAACTATATTAATCTTATGAAATATTTTTTACATTTAAGTTATTCGCGTTCTTGAACGCTAGAAAGAAAAAAAATCTACGCAGTCCGTGGTGTTAGTTATTCTGTAGACCAAATAACCTAAGTATGGGTTGCTAGCTATTGACGATAAGGCTAGGCAATGAAATTGGTAGATCTTCCCTTAAAAAACTTTTTAAATCCGACTGTTAAAATTCACAACTGAGTAAAAAAGTCTTAATAAATTTTAGAAGGAAAAAATCTTTGCTCGGGATGTAGCACAACCTTTTGTCAGTTGGCCCGGTTCTGAAATTTTGAGATTTTCTTTAAGTAAACGTATTAAGAAGGAAAATGAGATCATGGGAGATAGAAAGCGTTTCGGTGAACGTGATTTGGTGGACGAAGCAGTCGGAACAAACATTGCCTCCATAAACAGGCAATAAGGGATTTCACAGATTTTTATACTGTTCCGTCTACGCCTTTAGATCTGGACCTCTGACTATCCGATACGGATAGTGAATCCTCAAGTATTTCCAACACGGGAAGCCGAAATTGGTTTGTAAAAACCCGTATATATTTCAGGGATAGTCACATTGAAACAAAACTTGCCAAAGTTGCAAGAAAATTGAGCAATGTATAGTTTTTACTTATAATAAAATTTAAAAAAACTGTTTATATAGTAATCCACAATTAATAAATTATTGTCACGCGTTACTGTATCGCCCACAATTCATTATCTAACTGCGACTCTGCGTACAAAACATATTTACTTAAATTAAATAGCTTTTTAAAACCAACTATCACGTCGCTTCGTGGCGGGAGTAGGCAAATAGGATAGGCCACCATGAAACTCTGTCTCACCACACACTCCTTGTTTCATTCACATTCATATATGGCCTCATACTTATTCGTCTGTTACTCTGCCTCAGTATCATTAATATCAGTATTACAATGTTTCATTCACTTGATAGTGCCACGTCTTCCTCCATCAATAACTTCAACGTCATATACTCTTCGTGAACTCATTTCTTCGTTTCAACATAAGCAAACCATAAAATGCAAAACAGATTAACTTGATTGTCAAGCCACAAAGTGATTACTTTTTTTGATAATTCAAAACAGATTTATTTGATTGATTTGAATAATATTACTTAGACACTTACTATTCGAGCCATAAGATGCTAGGGAATGATGAGAAGTTACCGAAAGTTATCCTATTATCGATCGACTGTGCTAAGATAGAATATCCAAATGGAATGCTTATATTTACGTGACTGTACAGAGTAAATGAATAAACAATGTACATTATCAAACGCATGGATTCAAGATGGACGCAACACTCACAACTCAAAAGTTATACAATTCAAAAGTCATACAAGAAGATTTTTTTAACATTAATTCTGCAGGACATGCGAATTTCGGGATGCTTATATTCACGTGACTGTACAGAGTAAACGAACAAATAATGTATATCACCAAACGCATTTATCACCTTGCTTGACGATACACTCACAACTTAAAGTCACACAATCCAGGCATCACAACATTAAAACGTTTGTAGCAAAGATAGAATATCCAAAGAAAGAGGATTTTCATAATAATAATTCTACAGGAAAGGCGAATTTTGGAATGCTTATATGTACATTACTGAGCAGAGTAAACGAACAAACAATGTATACCACCAAACGCATATATTACCTGGCTTCACGATGGACGCAACACTCCCAACTCAAAGTATTACAATTTATATATGACAACATTACAACGTTTGTAGCAAAGAAAGAATATCCAAAACCGAAAGCAGATTTTTACAATGACAATTCTGAAGGACAGTCAAATTTCGGAATGCTTATATTTACATAACTGTACAGAGTAAATAAACAAACAATGGAACGCATCTATCACCTGGCTTCACAATGGATGCAACACTCACAACTCAAAGTCATACAATCCATACATCACAACATTATAACGTTTGTGGCAAAGATAGAATATCTAAAACGAAACAAGATTTTTGTAACGATGATTCTGCAGGACAGGCCTATTTCAGAATGCTTATACTTACAGAGTAAATGAACAAACAATGTATATCACCAAACGCATCTGTCACCTGGCTTCACAATGGATGCAACACTCACAACTCAAAGTCATACAATCCATACATCATAACATTATAACGTTTGTGGCAAAGATAGAATATCAAAAACGAAACAAGATTTTTATAACAATGATTCTGCAGGACAGGCCTATTTCGGATTGCGTATACTTACAGAGTAAATGAACAAACAATGTATATCACCAAACGTATCTGTCACTTGGCTTCACGATGGGTGCAACACTCACAACTCAAAGTCATACAATCCATGCATCACAACATTGTAACGTACTACATTGAACAAGCCCCATAATAATGATGTATTGTTTGTTGTTCCCGGTATGTCCTATTTTAGTAACACCATTGTATACTATTATCCTGGATTGTATCTCTGAATTAGGGACTCTAATCATTAACCGCCAACTTCTGAACGCGGCTCTGACATTATCAACGTCCATTGTTCCCGCTAACACAGTTAATTAATTTAGTCCCCAAAATGTAAATGAGTGGAGTGAATCGTAAATCCGAAGCCGGAATCGTGTACTAAATTACGTCATATAATGGAAATAAAGAAATGAAATATATGGGGAAAGAACAAAGACTTTATTATACCATTGAATAAAATTCAATTCGAACTTACATTAGTTTGAAAATTGAACAAAATTTGACTGGAATTTTAAAGATGAATAAATGTTGTTAATTCTTCTCTATGTCATGCAACTAACTGTTCACAATTTCTGAACTTCATTATCTGTTGGTACAAGCACGTGAACTCGTCGACCAGTAGATTAAGGTTTTTTCTTCTCATCGCCTACGTCATCTTTGCGGATGATGTGTGGATGGTATTTTAAGGAGAGGAAGAATACGAAGTTCTGTAAAGGAAATAGGTATGTGTGATGGTAGGAATTTGAGGTTCAGTGTCTCCAGGAGTGACGGACGTATGAATCCATCCCTCCCACTGCGGTGTAAGGCAATGTTACGCGAGAGTCGTACAGGAGAGAATAAAAATCTCTCTCTTTCCGGCCTGCCACACTGGTGGGCAGACCAAGACTCGGACAAACCTCACCCGGTGAACTCAGGCAATACTGCTAAGTCACCACACACAGCGAACCATTTGAGATGACCTTTATAAATAAATGGTTAAAATTAAGTTATAAACGGTTTCGTTATATTTTTTTTATTTATTTATTTATTTATTCACACCCTAATGGGCCTTTACATGAAAATTTTATACATTGGTTACAGTAATTAAGTATAAAAATGCAGTCTTAATAATTAAAAAAAAAAATAAATGATATGTGTTTATTGTTGTGTTCAGTTTGGTATTGGTTGCTTTAACTAGATGTTAACTATTGTACTTATTTCAACTAATTAACGATCAAAGAACATTAGTTCATCTTAGCGTAGGTACAGGATCGCATTAAATAATGAAAATTTACTTTACACGCTTTTGGGAAAGTGGGTTATAACCTTTCACTGCTTTTTATACATACATACTTTAAAGTTAGTAAGTAGACTCAACGAGAAAACACTTATGAGATTTCTAATAATAAACATACTTATTTCTTTTTCTATATTTGAGTCAAATAATTCAACACCTCCTGTTTGTTATTCACATTCAATAGGCACTTTCTAAAAATACGTTCAAGGTGTCTTTAATTTCCGAACCCCTCGCATATGCCAAAACAAATTTGGCGAATTATTTCATCCCCACCATTCGTTAAGTATTTCACTTAGGCAAATTCAATTTATCACAACATCCCGTAAAAACCAAAATGAGAATTTTTATTTTTAGCCCATAAGCACAGCTTTAGTTTTTACTTCAAGTGGCATTCAAGTAAACGCTCTCCCGTTTCGAAAATATATCTGTTTTGCTTGCGCAATTTTTACTTGACTTATTATTTCTGTATTTAAAATTTGAAGAAGGTTATTTATTATCTTGGAAAATAATAATAATCACCTTCAAGAAATATTTGCGATGCTTTGAAATAAAATCCTTTATTCTTTGTGAATGTTATGTTTTTAGATATGTGAACTTTTATCACTTTTAACAACCAATTATTTGGTTGAATTGCCTAGATCCTACATTGACACTTGATTTTATGTTTTAATATAAGTACCGCAAAAGAGTCTCAACATCCCTCAACCGTTTGGAGTCAATGACACTATGATATACTAAATTTGTGAGGCTGAAAGTAGTCTGAAGGGGAATTCGTGAGGCTGAATGTAGTCTGAAAGGGAATTTGGAGGGAAACAGAAGTGTGGGGAAGTAACTGCTATTCATATATGGTTACCAATTAGGGCTAAAGCCATTTCAAGCAAAGTTTCGATTTTGAATGGTGGTCTTTCTCCAGGGCGATTCTGAAATTATCTACCTCTCTAGAGAGTGCCGCAAATACTATATTATATTATTTTTAATTAATGCATTGTTAAATAACTCATCATAAACATATAAAATATACTTGCGCACACAGCGATTCGAACACGTGACCTCCAGATTGATCGTAACCACTGCAGACATTTTTAAAATTACAAGAAATTTTCCTTAGACGTCACTGCATTTGAGCAACTCGGTTCAATGTTACCATCCGGAAAATACCTATTATCTAATTATAGAGTAATTGCCTACTATAATTCAGAAAATGACACTGAATTTATGAGGGATGGGCAGGATTCTGGGGGTCAATATTTCCAGAATTGGGGGACGTATGAATCCATTCCTCCCAAGACGATGGGTCGAGAGAGTCCGGCTGGAGAGTTCAAAAGGTCTCCCAGTCTCTTCCGATCCGGCCCACCGCAAGCTTATCCGCCACCAAGACCTCGACAAACAAACCTCACCCCAAGAACCCCGTGATGTGACAATTAATAATATTTCCTACCTACTTTTTATTCCTTGAAGCTAAATTGTTAAAAAGTTAATCATATTATTATTTCAACTAAAATTTCATGACTATATGCATCAGTTGATCACTAAGACAACCACAGTCTCTATCCCAAATTTAATTGATACACACATGGGTTACCAAATTAATTATCCTATTAATCTGCATAGCATCTCTTCCTTCCCCTGCAATCCTCTCTCCATCCCCCCACCTTATTGTCATTAATAATCCTGTTACAGGTCAATGACGCACAAATACGTAATAATCACTAAACACCACTGGTACTGCTACCTAACTAACTACGTGCAGCTGCACTGGATCCACACAACTAATTCAATTGAATTGAACAGGACTTAACGAACAGGTGGGTTGTGTAACTGTAGCATGTATTCAAGTAAAAGGATTGGAATTTACCATGATGCAGTTATTCAATTTGGGAGGCAGATAAGGGTATCATTTATTTGGTAATCACTGTAATAGGAAACCCCCTAGTTGTTCTATAAATTTTATTTCTTAGATGATGAGCCTGGGTTCTTAGGATGATGTTCGTCCAGGTTTTGGCGGTGAATGCACTTACCAACCAAATGTGTGACGGGTCGGAGCGAGATAGATCATCTCTCCAGCCGGTTTCTCGACCTACTCAGCCTTGGACCGCAGTGAGTGCATACACTAATCTCCAGGTTACTACTACCAACCTTCACGGAACTTTCATTTCCTTAAATATACCCTCGACACCACATTCCCAAAGATGAACAAGGCTGCATGAGTGGAGTTAATGTAGAATAAATCCAAAATTTGCCGGGTTACAGGTCAATACGTTGATTAAAAAATAATGATTTCTTTTTCGAAAATTTTTGTAAAAGTCAAGCGTCAATATTTATACACCGTACTTTCAGTGAAATGTTAATTAATATTTAAAATAAGCATTGGTTATTCAAATATTTTTCGATAGTCATATTATAATTCTAAATTAATTCGTAATTGTAACCTTTTACGAGTGTTTCTAAACCGCCTGGTGAACGGAAGTTGTTAATCTTTTGACAAATAACGTCTAAGTGCATCCCCTAGATTACTTTTCGAGTTAACATCGGGATTATGCTGGAATTATCAAGGATTATCTCTAAGAACCATTAGTTTGCTTGGAGTGCAGTTCGAGGGAAAGGTTATCCAGTCTACAATTACCCACCGACAAACTACAACAGAATGTGCCCATACTGGTTTTGTGGCCGAAAACCTACCCGAAATATAATATTAATTGAAATTAAAACAGTAGCTTATGACGTCGTAAAACTCCTTTTATTTATTTTTTGCCTAATAACTACCAGATTCTGCTACAAACCGTAACTTCGGGCACTTTCTTAATGTCATTTTTATAGTTACTAAAATCCTCTACAAACATAATTTGTTATATATCTATTATGCTTTTACTGTGAGTGAGCAAAAAATTGGCTGAGCCCAGGTGGAAGAGGCAGATGAAGGATTGGGATGACAGTGCTCTTGATCAGAAGGGAACAACTTTAGTATCGGACTTTTATTTAGGTTTATTTGTCTATTAATTTTTTTTTTTTTTTTTTTATATGTTTATTCAGTTTTAATTTTACAATATTTTATTTTACAAATCTTACGAAACTGATCAATCAGTTTGATTGTATTTGACTTTGCTCTTAATGTGTTTTTGGCTTTACTCATCACTGAAGCTTCTAGGTGGTTTATTCTGAGCCCTATCCCATTGTATGCAGTAAATTGATGATTTTTGAATAATATTATCACATCACAAAGCATCTAATTCATATGAAAAAAAAGTTATTAAAATTTTGCCCTGGTAATCTTTACCATTTAGCTATACCACATCCATGCTTATGCTTCAAGTGCCTGCAAACTACGATCTATTCTTGGCCTTCTTTTTTTGCTCCACGTGTACATTTATAAATTCTTTCTTCTCATAAACATACAAAGTCACGTACGGACCACCCTGCTACATATATCTAAAACTTGCACCCTAATATTGATGTAATATATAGGTACAGATTTTAACTATTCGAGATATACGGATCCAAGGAAAAACCTTGGAATTAATTGAGATTCCTTCGCAACCAAAAAATTTCCCCAAGTCGACTAAACACAGGGTCTAATAACACACATTGTGAGACGTCAGTCCGTCTTATTCGGACATCTGCAAAGGAGTGACCAGTTTGAATTTTCCCGGATTATTCCTGGAGGGAAAAATCAATTGTATATAAGAACGCCAAAGAAAACAATTTAGATATTGATAGGAAGGAAACCTAATGAGGTGTCTCCTACAGGATTTTTTTTAACCAATGTATCATAATAATAGAGCATGTTTAGATTTTTTTTACAAAATACCGAATGGTATCAAAGACATAAGACGTAAAACTATTGATATTTGAGGCGGCTGAAATTTGTACTGAATTGTTATACCATTGTAAATGTTTCCCCCAATCATTTCGAATGCCCATAACTTCGTCATCTTTGGATACACTAAAAAACTAAGGTTACTATCGTTATTAACTGTAATGCATCATAATCGTCTATGATCTAAAACCTATTTTAACATGGTCTATGGGCTCTTTGGTTGTCACACGGTCTCGTTGCCGAGTTGTGCCGAAGGTAGGTTTACGAAGTCATTAGGTTTGAAGAGCTCTCTAGATCAGAAATAACCTTCAGCCTGAAAGGACGTATTATTGTCCTCAGAAGTATTATTATATTAATAAAACATCAATAAACAGTTTTTATATCCTAAAGAAGTCATTCAGTAAGCATACTTATCCAACTACTGGAGAATACAGGAAAAATTTGTTTAAAAAAATCAGAAAAAAGTAGGTCACTGCCTATTCTGTTATATAATATTTTTAACGCAAAATTATTTAACGATTTCAGACTATCCCGTAATTTTTCTCGGGTTTGTGCTAGTCAAACACCCAACTTTAGGTTATCTGTACTGTACGTCAGTTCGTTCTGACTTGAAATATGGTTCACAAATTTGATATTTTGCTGTGGTTTTCACAAATTTGATCGTGGCATTTCAAATTTGAAATTAGTTACGTGAAGAAATCCTACTTGTGATAAATTAGGTCCCTAACAGTTCATCTATTCTATTTTAAGAACTACCTCTGTGCCAGTCAAACATATACATTTAGGTTCTCAGTACCGTACGTTAGTTATTCCTGATGTGAAATCTGGTTCACAAATTTGCCATGAATTTAAGTCTCCTTTTGAAATTTAAGAATTAGTTGTATGAAGAATTCAGATAAGCGATGAAGTACTTACCTATATCTTAAAATTTTATTTAAACTGATTTGTCAAGATTCAAGAATTCTGACTGTTCGGAGATTATTCATGGGTAAAAAGCTGGCGCTAGTAAAAAAGTATGTTCGATTTTCGGAAAATTAAACAATATTAATGCCAATCTTCTTGAAGGGTCTTAATGGCAGAACGATCAAATCACACTCATTTCGACTGACGGATTATTATTTGCTCACCAGTAATAATTCCGACTGCCATTTCAATCCAATACATTTTGCAACAGGGCTTGACACTCAGCAGACACAAAATCAATAAACAATTAACATCATCGAGTGAACACAAAAAAGTGGCGTCAAATTTTCGACGAATTCGGAACGAACGTAAAATCGATCTGTCGGATTGCTTGATTGACAGTCACGACCAGTTCGCACTGATTGTGTGGCGCGCCGAATTAGCTATAACAAAGTAAAATACCGAACCCGAGTAACAAGCAAGAACCATAACGTGGAACCTTATCTGGCAGTTCGGTGTGAAACGAAACGTTTCGCCAGCTTGCCTATTGGCTCGACTCCGCAAGAGGAGGGAACGTGATTGGAAAGAGTTAAGTCAATTTGGTGCACACGGAAAAAGCAGGGAGGAAAATAATTAACAAGTGGTGAAAAATTAAATGCTTGGTGATTTCAATTACTTCAGTGCTTGCTTCTTAATTTATTTTTTGGAAATTACAACTTTGATTTAAGATTGATTACTTTTTTTTAAGTAAAACTTCTTTAGGCGCGATATGACGAGTAATTCTGATCTTTTTCGGACGGAAATAACGTTTTTAAAAGGAAATGACGTTCGGATATCGGAACAATTACTGCCATCTATGTTTTTGTTTTTATTTTCAAAGGGTTCTCGTTTTCGCCAGACTATTTTTATTTTTTTGCGATTTCATTGTGCTAGAGCTCCAGAAACATTAAAAATTGCAAAAAAGGGACATGAGATAAGTCATAATGTTTTTTATCGATGTGTATTTGGTACGGCCCAAAAGATTTAAATAGACAGCTTCGAAAGATATATGCTCTTATGTACAATATTAATTAGTTGTGGAATTAAGAACATTTTTTTTTTTAAATCTGCGACACCTAACGATTTGTAATGCTAGGATCATTTCTAACTGGTAATGAATGAATGACCTTCTCCTATGTTGTTGGGATAGATTATATCTACTCTCTACCTGAGTCACTAGGGATGGGCGGGTTTGACAAATATAGGTTTAAAATCATGAGATAGACTGGAATTATGTCCTCATGGTCCCACTGTTAGCGTAAACAAGATCTATATGATATGCAAAAGAGGCGCTAATTTGGTAGATAGTCAAAGAGTTATTTGATTATATAGGAACCTACAACGGTTATGACATAACTTGTAATGCTTTTATGCAACATTCAAGTCCACAACTAACTAATTAAAAAAAGGAAGGGCTGATGTGATGGAACGCTAAAAACTCGGTCTTAAGCACACATTCCTTGCACACTCCCTTTCATTAATGATTCACTTGATCGTGTCATGTCGTTATGTTACATTGGTAGTACATGCACGATGCCTTCCACATTTGTAGCATATAGCATAGGGGGGTTCGTTTGATAGATTCCCTTATCCCAATAAACGGATTACAATTAAAGATGCTCCGAGGAACTATCGTCACCGATCCCTTCGGCACCGATGCATAATCGGGAAACGTTTGTGTACGGTTAACATTTGTCATTTAATAAATGGGTCGTTTCTACTATTTGTTCTTGAGTTCGACAGGTCGGTTGTGGAACGATTTATCGGTTTACATGTTTTCTCCCTCCTACAACATGAGTATCTTCAAGACCCTCTATCACTCCTCCCTCTCCTCAAAAAAACCCTCCATTCAGAATCCTAAAAGATGACATAGGCCCTGAGGGAAACCTCTTTCCTCTTTGCCCCCTTTGCACACGTTATATATCTTTCTCCGTCATTTCGCTCCACATAACAATCCATTGTAACATTTAATTTTTTCTATTAAAGAAGAAGATAACAATAATAATCTAAATTAAAATATGAAAATGAACAAGACACAGAAAAATAAAAAAAGATAGCGGTTGCAAAAAAATTAGACGAAGATAATATTGATAATTCTGAAAATTGAAATATGAGTTTGACAAATATGACAGTTTTATAATTGGTGGCAATGGCTGAATTTGTTAAAGCGCCGTCCCGGTAAGACGAGAGGTTTCAGAACCTCGTGTGCCAGTTGCGACCGCTATCTTTTATTTTGCTGTGTCTTGTTCATTTTAAAATTTTAATTTTAGATTATTATTATAGTTTTATTCTTCATTATTCAATAATGAATTAATAATTTATTTTAAATTACTTATACTTACACAAACATTCTAAAATTTTACATTTTAATGTCTTTTTAAAATACATCACAAATAGGTGGTCGGTATACAAACTATACTAGCATTAATACAATAAAAAGTGAAAAAAAACTATTTAAAATTTAAAAAAAAACTCTCGTTGTATTTTTACAGATAAGCAACAGATTGACTTATTTTTTATCGATGATTTTCAGATATATTCCGTATTCTGTTGCTAATATTTTGTTGATATTCCATTGCTATAATATATGTATTTTTCTCATTGTACAATATTTTTTAATATCTTACAGTATTTTTGAAAGTATTTTATTTCCATTTTGTAACTATACATATTATCTATAAGCAGTTCTAAATGTATAACATAAGTACATAGACTAGCTCCCCAGTTAGACCCGAGAATATTTCTCTACTAATTGGGTAACTAAAAAATTGATGAATTATATGTAATGAAATGATATTATATGTTACAAATAAAAAAGAAAAAAAATAAATAAAAATAAATTATATAGCTTGCCTTTTAAAGGCAGCTTCACTAAAGTTAAATGTGACGATATCCGAATTAATTCTGTTCAACAGCAAGATTGCTCTCCCGACCGACATGACCATCGTCAAGTTAGTCCTGCAGGCCGGGAGATAGAACAGTCTATTCTGTCTGTGGCGAAGCGAGAACATAGAAATGAACGCTCTCCATGATAGCCGAGTTTTTAAACCATCCGCGAATCAATCTGAAGAAATGCGTAGCATTGTGTACATCCCATCTGACCCGTAGATAATTTATTCCGAACATACTGAAAAGAAAGTCCCTCGTGAAGAGAAATCTCAGAAATTATCTGTATAACTACATTCGCAAAAATACCCTTACACTATAACAGTGCTATACTAAGTCACAAACGAAACATTGAAAAAATAAATAAAAATAAATTATATAGCTTGCCTTTTAAAGGCAGCTTCACTAAAGTTAAATGTGACGATATCCGAATTAATTCTGTTCAACAGCAAGATTGCTCTCCCGACCGACATGACCATCGTCAAGTTAGTCCTGCAGGCCGGGAGATAGAACAGTCTATTCTGTCTGTGGCGAAGCGAGAACATAGAAATGAACGCTCTCCATGATAGCCGAGTTTTTAAACCATCCGCGAATCAATCTGAAGAAATGCGTAGCATTGTGTACATCCCATCTGACCCGTAGATAATTTATTCCGAACATACTGAAAAGAAAGTCCCTCGTGAAGAGAAATCTCAGAAATTATCTGTATAACTACATTCGCAAAAATACCCTTACACTATAACAGTGCTATACTAAGTCACAAACGAAACATTGACCCACATATTAGTCAAAACAATTAAATATTCAAAAGGTAGTGTTTCATCTTCCCCAAATAATACGTACAACACACAGTAGTGAGATTCATGTTGATCTTACCATCATGGAATATATATACATAGATATCAATTATTTAACAAGTCATTCAAGTACTCGCCAGTGTTTGACCCGATCTGAATTTTGTAATGATAAGGCGTATCCTTATTTTTTATCTCCTCGCAATCCCATAAAATATTCACGGCTGAAGGACCGGCAGGAAGTAGGAAGTCCCTGTTAAATGTATCGGTGATATCAGTTTTAATTAAGGTGACCGGGCAGAATGCTTTTAGCTCCCTAATGGCCATTTTAATATTAAAGTGGACGATAAATTTCAGTGTCCTGTCGCGAACTAAAGGACTTTAGTGATGGGGAAGAGAGTTCATGATACAGGGATCACCGTAAATAATTCATTGTGTTTTAGCCTACTTCGGTTTGTTTAAATTGTTTCAGAGACTTATCGATACTGTTGATGTTTCAAGTTTTAATACTGGAAAATATGATAAACTGTTTTTACAACTATATCTTTACACGGTGCCCCATTTTGGGCCCTAAGGAAAACAATTTTCCTCAGGTTCTACGCCATCTTTGGGGATGCTGTGTGGGGAGCCTTTTTTTAGGGAATTGAAGGAAAGTAAGTTATGGAAAATAAAAATATATGAGGGTTGTGTAGGAATCTGGGGTTCAGTGTTGCCAAGAGGGCAAATGTATGAATCTATTCCTTACACTGTGGTATAAGGCGATGGACAGAAAAATCCGGCTGGAGAGATCAAATAATGGTGCGGTCAAATCCGGCTCGCCGCGAAGTAGGTGGACACGTAGCATATACAAATCTCACCCCTTTGTACCCAGGTACTAAGTCACAAAACGTGTGAATAAATGGTTTCTGAAAAGGCACTCCCAAGAAGTTTGCATAAAAACTTCTTTCGTTTTATGTTATGAGGCTGAAGGTAAGTGGGGAAGGGAAGGAAACGAGGAAGAGGAAGGTGGGGAACTACCTGGCTATTCAGATCTCATCACTAAATACGGCTATAGCCATTTCAAGCAACGTGTCAATTCTGAATGGTGGTCTTACACCAGGGCGATACTAAGAGTATCTTACACTCTGGAACGTGCCGCAAAAATACTATATATTATTTTAATTAATTAATTGTGAAATAACACAAATCAATTAAATAAAATTTATTTGCGCACGCCGGGTTCGAACTTGCGACCTTCGGAATGGAAGTCCAACGCCCTACCGCTGGACTACGCCGGCCGGCCGTGCCGCCGAGTTGATTTGCGTATAAATTTTCCAGTTGAACCTAATAAAAATGATGCGCTTTTGTCATAATAAACATATACCGAAAATCCTTTTTACAAATCCTTCGAACTGAATTTATTTGTAAATTTCTCTAAGCTTCCCAGAGCTCGCTATTTTGAATATCCCCTGTGTTAAGTAGAATCACGTATGCCTATTTCATTGTATAGCCTTCCGTCTGAAATTGCCGAAGGTAAAATATGTCGGGCCATTTCTTACGTTCTCTGGATAGAAAGGAAATGTTTAGATGGATGGATAATTATTTCCGATACGTCAAGTGCGAAACCCTTTTAGGGTAGCTTTTACATTAATATCGGTAGTCAAGAAGGCAGAAAGAAATAACACACATTTGCTACATTTTACTGGAGACGTAAAAAAGCCTTAACGTTTTCATCATTTGTTAAAAATGTAATATTTACATTTACTTTAAAGGGAATATTGATTGTTATCATTTTTGTGTTCATTTCTTCTATTGAAATTTTTACTTATAAACTGTGTACGCAAAACTGCTTCTGTTGTAGTTTACTTACTGTCTCATCTAACACTGCTATTGAGTATTTGCTTCAGATGCACCTGTAAAATGGTCTGTAAATACTAAAAACAAATACCAGACGAAATGGCGTTTGACTGGAATTGGGTGATAATATGTGTAGGTAAAAAGGGTATTCAAGGAAAAGGGATAACCGATCATTTACTATCATATCTCTGCGAAGGAACATACAATACAACCACGAAATAGCTATATACAAAACCATATAATGTCATTCCAAGATGGTCAAATTCCATATTTTTAATTAAAAACGAGATGGTGTACACGAAAACGCTAATAACTTGCTTTCAAGTAAGTTCAAAATCTTCTTCGGCTTTCAAAACAAATGCGCTCAAATTTTCACTATTTTTCTTATTTATATGTTGTTTTAAATTCCAAATATTATTCCAGCAAAGAAGATGTAGGAACTGGATAGATGACATCCCGGTACGAACTAAGCATATTCTTATTTTAAAATCACTTATCGTCTATCTTCAGAGAAGATAAAAATGTAAAAACATCAGTCAACAAATGTTTCACTGCGTAAAAAGTTTGACGTATTTCTTTTATTGAAATTTTGTTGTAAGTAAGTTTTGTTGTTTAAAATGTGTTAATTTAACGTTGATCTATGTCCCATGAACAAACTAACCGCCATTAGGTTATTGTCTGACATAACTATGTTATCGTGATTTCTTTTGGGATATCATGCCGTGTTGCGTTTTCTTCTAGTCAACTTTTCGGACAGGGATACAGTGTTCAGCGTCCGAAACATTGGCTAAAAAAGGAGGAAGTGCAACTCGGCATAATATCCCAAAAATAAATCACGATAGTACTTTTGGCCGTGAAAATATCAAGATTCAACAGAAAATATTATTTGATTTAATTTATTTTTTTAAAACATTTTAGATAATTTTTCTAACCCCACTGCCAGTTCTTTTGTGAAGTTTTACAATCCATATAAAAACGAAACTGATTAAAAAATACTTAATTCCATAAAATGGAATGTTAAAATAATATTACCTTTACTAAAATTGCTAAAAATTTATTTACATTCCTAAAACCAAACGAAATGCTAATATCATGTGGGTTTAAAATTACCACTGACATTTTCGTTTCCTAATTTCCTGAACCAACCGCAAAACTAATTTTGAGGATTTCTCGAAATTCATTGCGGGTAAAAAGTAGAGTAAATATTATAGGATGGAGTAGGCACCAAAAGAGATCAAAGGTCACATTTAAAGGTTATAACTTGAATGGCGCCCTAAGTAGAAGTTGGCACAACCCTAAAAACGGAGTGAGGCATGGCACGGATTAAAAGTTAGAAAGGGCCCCTTTTGTCGATCGTTATTGGAGTATTGATTACATTTGTGTAGGGTTGCCAAAAATATGTCAAAATAAATTATTATTATAAATACCAACCAAAAATGTTAAGTATATTTATTAACGTATAAAGTATATTATTATTTTTTTAAATAAAAATTCGGAATAATTTCTTCAATCTTCGCAAATTAATTTTTAATTAAATAAAAACAAATAGCTTTGTGCACCACTTATAAAATCACAATTATGGACATGCAAAAAATATATTTCCTTTTCTCAAAGCATACAAAGCTTTATATTTTGTACGGACTTCGTTCAGATATACATATTTATGCCCCTGGCCTATAGATCAACTTTCCAAAATTCTAACTTTCTTATCACCGCACAGGTTAGGCTAAATATTTGGGTTTCTTAGTCATTAAAAATAAAAATAAATTATGACTTGAGGGAGTATGGCAATTACCCGTAACTATCCTACAAACTTTCTTTTGGTATGCTTGGAATGTACACATTGCCACGAATTTCTTCAGATTGATCCGTGGATGATTTTAAAACTCGGCTATCATTTATTTATTTATTTATTATCAAATAACGCCGATTGAAGACTTCTACATGGGGATTACAAATATTTGAAACAAAATATACATTTCATGGAGAGCATTCGTTTCTATATTATATTATATGATTGTCTTCGTCACCGACAGCGTAGACTTTGTATCTCCTGGCCTGCAGGACTAACTTGCCAATGGTCATGCCGGTCGGTATAGTAAATCTTGCTGTTGTTGTATGTTGAACAGAGTTTATTGGGATATCGATATATTTAGTGTTAGTAAAGCTGCCTTTAAAATGCAAGCTCTATTAATGATTATATAGATTGTATCCTTACCTATTATGTTTAATTATGTACACTCTTACAAGTACAATAAAAGTGTATTTTAAAAACTTTGTAATGTTTTTGAGAGAACAAATAAATTGATTTAAATAACAATGCATTTCTTCAAATTCTAACAACTCATTTTCTTAAAATAAGGGTTTCATCACGACTAAAATAATTCATTATTTTATAAACAACTCACTGAAAAAAAAAACATTGAAATCAAAAAAATTCTACTATAATACATTTATTTTTAAATGTCTAAAACCTTCGTATAGTATAATAAATAATTCAAGCCAATTGGCTCAGTTGTAGGAGAAGGTGTTCTTAACAACATAATAAAAGTACCGAGGGAGGGTGGGTGGAACTCAGGGTGGGGGGGTCTCTAGATTAATTAGGGGGGTCTAAGATTCTTTTTAGTTTTAGTTTTTCGTTAATAGCATACTACTGCATCTAGAGAAAAAATATCTACATCTACATAGTAAATTATCTACAAAAATGGTTCATTATTTATTTATACGATACAAACATTACAAACGATTTACAAACAATATGATACAAAATGATCCTTTGTCTGTCCAACTGGGAAGGATTTCGAAAGGAAGACAGCCAAATTGTGTATTTAGTACAAAATATTCTTACAATGGAATGGCGATTCTGTCGGTACAACTTTTGAGAACATTAGAGATTGCATTCGTAGTGACGTTCTATACACTTTTTTGCTAGGATCGTTGCCTAAGGAGATATAGAGGGAGGAAGATTTAAAATTTAAAAAAACAAACAGTTTTTATTGTTAAAAATTAAATCTATCTGCACGTCATTGGAGGATTTCTCTGAAGTGGTTTTCGGAAGTGTTGATCAGCACGTGGATTTCCGGGTATCACGGCAAACGAGAGATTGGGACAAACAATTTGTCTTCTTCGTGAATTATTTCCGCTATTTCGTAAATTTTGGTCTTCGCTGCCTGGACTATTACCCAGGAACTGGAATCATTCACGCTACCAACTGAGCTAAATCCCGATTTTATAAGATCGACATTTATTTCGTTTAGTAATATCACAGAGAAATGTGTATATGTCCGCGCGTGTGTGCTTGATTGCCACCAAAAGTTGGTAGAATTAATTGTAATCGACAACAAGTCTATCTATCGAGTATCAGCTCGATTGAATGTCGGAAAGTGGATTAATTTCCACTTCCAAGATTTCACTTCTTGCATTCATGCAGTCAAGAAAACAAAAATGAAATTCAAACGGATCTTTTGAAAAATGTGTTTTTGGTTGAAAAATACCAAAAGTCAGTAATAATGAATATTGTAAAAAACGGATAAGGAAAAAAGAATCTTAAAAAAAATATTCGTTAATCCAGAAATTTTGCAAATTTAATATGCCCTTAAAAGCATATTCAAAACATTACAAAGCACATGAAATAACATTACTCCGGCCTTATTTTTTCATTAGCATTGTTAAAAAAACTTTCAAAAGTATTCTGGCATTTCCTCAGAAATTTTAGTGAATTGTTGATATTTGGCAGAACCGTGAAATAAGGCTATTCTTGACCAATGGGTGGTGCTATATAAAGGGGTAGAATTCCTAACGATAAGGGTCAACCCTCATAAACTCCGGATGATTTCGTTTACAAATTAACCGCGTTGGAATTATAGCAAATTTCCAAATGATATTTTGGACCCATGAATGGGTAATATTGTTTTTAAGTTTCGGGTTATGACCACAGAAAGTGATAGAGAGATTAGACTTAATAAATTATTACAGAAAACTTACAATAAACTTTCGGAATTATTATAATTGTGAAAGTTTTAGACTACGTATAATTTTTTTTAAATTCTCTTTGTAATGGTTAATTAAGAAAAACTTGAAGCTTTTTGTTCAATTTATTATATATATTTTTTTACATTAGCTCTATAAGCCTCCCTCCCTGAGGAAAAAAACTCCCCCAGGGCCTACGTCATCTTTGGGGATGCAGTGTGGATGGTCTTTTTAGTGATAGGAAGGATCGGAAGTCCTGGAAGTTCGGAAAACTGGGGGTCAATGTATCCAAGAGTGAAGGGCATATGAATCAATCCCTCTCATTGCGGTGCAAGGCGGTCGGTTGAGAGAGTCCGGAGTAGAGTAGTAGTCCGGAGTAGCCAAAAGGTCTCCATCGACCAGTTTCTCCCTATTTCATAAGATCGACATTTATTTCGTTTAGTAATGTCACAGAGAAATGTGTATAGGTCCGCGCGTATGTGCGCGATTGCCACAAAAAGTTGAAAGAATTCATTGTAATCGACAACTATCTGTCTAATCTATCTGCCGAGTATCGGGTCGGTAATGTCGGGATCGATCCGGCCCGCCACACTGGTAGGTAAACGCATCCACTGCCAAGTCCTAGGCAAACCTCACCCCATGAACCCGGGCACTCCTGCTAAGTCACCAAACGAAGCGAACCACTTAGTTATCCAAAAAGTGGTTCCCGGGGCGGCGGTTCCCATAACCGCCTTCCTAATTACAAATGGATTCATTTAAATTAATCCAAAGATTAACAATCCCTTAATTAAGTGTCCCTTCTCAATATTCTCGTATTATCACATCTTTCCTTCTTTTTCTTCTTTTCTTCTTTATACCGAGCCTTAATTTATTTGTTTATTTATACTGGGTTTTTACAGATGTTCGCACTTACATGAGAACAATCCAGTTATAAAAACTGAGTTATTGTACAAATAGGGACATACAATTACAAAAAATCTACAATTACATACAATTAAATACAGATACATACACTTAATAAATTACAAATACGATGTGTGGATTCGTTGCGGTGCAAACCACCGAATGTATGTGGTAAACGGCCGGTGTGGTACAGGGGTAAGGCTTTAGACTCCCATTCCGAAGGTCGCGGGCTCAAACCCGGCGTGCGCAAATAAATTGTATTTGATTAATTTTTTCACAATTAATTAATTAAAAATAATATATAGTATATTTGCGGCACGTTCCAGAGGGGAAGATACTCTCAGTATCGCTCTGATGGAAGACCACCATTCAGAATTGCATCGTTGCAATAATGGTTTTAGCCGTTTTTAGTGAATAAATCTGAATAACCAGGTACTTTTCAACATTCCTCTTTCAACTCTCCTCTCCCTCCCCACTTACCTTCACCCTCACAACATACCCCAATTGGGGATGGCATAGTTTCACTGGCTTCAGACGGGAGCAGTTGGGACTCTTGTGAGGTATTCACATAACAAAAAAAATGCCCGATCCGATTGATGAGGTCCACATGGCGATGTCTGAAGTCCTAGACTGGCTCGCAGACCTATATAGATGTCCCCCTCCGATCATAGGAAAGAAGAAGGAGAAGTATTACAAAAACTATTAGATTCCTTCGACGCGCATCGGTTCTTTCAGTGACCCCCTAGTAAAATTCCATAAAATTAAAAATATATAAAAAAATTTAACCATCGTCATAAATTGTGTTTCCTTATACTCAACGAACGAACTAACAGGCAGAAAAATCAATTTTCCGGCAAATGGGAAAAAATATATTTAGAATAATGATAAAGTCGGTGTATTTCTTCAATATATATCACATCAAAATATCTGAACAGTTTTCTGAAAAGCCGGTGAAAATACAAGATTGAAAACAGAGTATTTTTGTTAGGCACGCCTCCGTTGAGCGAGGAGTGAAAAGAATTTTGCAATATTGATGGATTAGAAATGGATTTCTGGATTTTGGGCAAATATTTGATACAGGCAGGAGGGAATCTTTTTCTTATTATTCGGTCATCTGTGTAAAGGGTAAATTGAAAAACCATGGAAAAGATATTTTTGCATTAAGACCGACATTTATTTTTTTATAAAATTCTAACAAGGATCTTATAAAGGAAACATTATTTGTTATTTTCAAATATTTACATAACGCGTTGGTTTTTAACAGTACCACGCCTACTAAACTGTGTTCCCGTGTTAATTATAACAGCTGATCGGAGTTAATCAGGCAATACAGGTAATCAACGTTAAGAGGAATGCCTTGGCTAAAATTTGTGTATTCTTAGTGTACCTTATATGACCACGAATATAGGTGATATACATTAAAAATCGTTTGGCAAACGGCGTCTAGAAACGGTAAATTTTGGGGCAAAAGGGATTTTTTATTATTTTGTGAATTTTGGTTATTTGTTTTTGGGGTGTTATGTCGTCCTTTTTTAGCGAACGTTTTGGACAACGTTACAGTGTCCATCATCGACATCATTTACACATCTACCCCGAGGTATCGCAACACGGCATAACACCTCAAAAACATAAATAACCAAAATACTTTTGGCCGTGAAAATCTTAAATCATACCTATTTTATGAATAGTTTTATAAGAAATAAAAATGTTAATCAAGGAAAATTGTCACAGATAGTTTTAGCTAAAGAAGTTTATTTAAAAAAAAAAATTCTTATTGTATTCGTACAGTTCTAACAAAAAAATTATTATATTTTTTATAAAGTAATTAATAAATTTATTTTAATTCTACTCAAGCGAAACGATAGAAACAACATCAATTTAATTAAACCAATTTTTTTTGGTATTCATAATATAAATCAATTCGTAGTAAAGATTAACCTTAAATAGTCATTTCACGGTTAGTCTCTAGTTATTATTTGAAAATATTTTTTTTCCGCCTTCTTACATTAGTGAGGACTTAATACCGCTATTTCCATTCGAGACTCATCAGAGATCACATAAAAAAATTGCATCATTATATCGTAAGTAGTAACTTTTATTAATTCATCAAAAGTTTTACTTGCGTTCTCAAATTACAACTGATCCGATTCGTCATTTGTGCGTGATGTGTTTATTTGATGTAATAATCCCAAATCATTCCAAATGCGAGGTTTCGGTCGTGTCACGGAAACCCGAATGATGAAATATGGGAGTTGACAGGTGAAACATTAAATGATAGACTGCTGCATTGGATTGAGTTTGTGAAATATAGGTCCACAGTTCGGATGATCGAGTGGAATTATTTTAGGTGTGACCAGTTCATCCGAAATGAAAATGCACTTGATTGGCTATTTGCTGCTGAACGTTTCGGATTTGTTTTGGGTGAACCATATTTCTGTAGTTTTAAAATATTTTCGTGTTTAGCAAAAAATCAGATTGATAGTCTTTAATTTACGATTCAATCAAAGCAAAACGTGACTTTTTTCTCATACATCATTAGCGAAAATAAGGTTTGATATTAAATTGTGTTATTTCTCTTATTCTATCTTGCACTTCTCAACACGATGCTATTTTTTTTTCTTTATTTTAACAAATGTTTGTATACGGGAGAACTTGTTTGGGTTTAAACCCGCTATCTTCAGGCCAAAGCTAAAGATATTACTTCTTAAATAATCTCAAATTCACTAGCGTCATTTTGATTTAATGAAAACAAATCACGTTGTAAAAAACCACTCGTTTAATCAAAATTATCAACATGTTTCAAAACCAATGGTTTTTTCGTCAGGATAAAATAAAAATTAATAAAAGTAACAATAGATAAACAAGTTAAAAAATCAAGTAAATGTGTGTACAGAGCGATTTGTTTCATGGTAGTACCTATAATGGTAGTAGGCGTTCAAAAAGGAGAAGAAAGGAAGGTATGTAAATACAAATGTAAGAGGGAGCGCGATAAAAGTGAAAATATTTAATAAAACTCAACTCGTAAAAAATAGAGCAAAAATCTCTCGATAAATGCTTAAAAGTTACATTTAAAGATTCACTGTGAAATTTTTCATTGCTGTAACTTGTTAAATTACAGAACAAAGTCTGTTTTAATAATATTCGCAGCATTCTTCACGATTTTTTTAAAAACTTGAATATAAATTAAATTTAAAAATGTTATTATTAGTTAAAATTAATTTTAAAAAAATAAATGGAGTTCTACGAACTAAACACAAAAACAATAAATACTTCACGATATTTATCAATCGCGTGAATTTCATATAATTACCGTTTCGGCTCCACAGTGTGCAGATATTATCTTAAAAATAACATATATTTTTTTAGGAACTTAAAAACTGAAAGTGGTCAAGAGAAATTTGGTAAAAAAAGGTAGAAATGCGGAATACTTAAAGATTTCGGGACGTTTCCTTGCAATGTACCATCCCCTGATCTTCTTCAACAAACCATTCTATCCATAGCGTTCACTATCCAAATCCCTTTTTCTATGTAGATGTTATTTAATTTCTATGTAGTTTTCATTATTGGGGATAGCGAGATATAAATCCCAACTATCGCAAACATTACACAATTTTTCAGATCACCTTCAATCCGTCCGACCACCATTAACGCTGTTTTTAATTGGACAATAGTTATATTAAATGACAAAGGATAAGTATCTGAAAAAGCTCTTTAAAATGATTACGTGAAGATACATCCAATGCAGCAATAACGTTAAAAAAATATTGTTCAATGCATTTTGTACTATCCAACATACGTGTGAACACGGTGTATGAACGACTCCGGATCCAATAATACCGCCTGCAGAAATATATTTGGAAACGGAAGGTACGGATAAGTTTTCGGAACTAGGACTGAATGGACTTGCCGCCCTGATAAGATACCGGGTCACTGGAGCCAGGATGCCGCTAATGCCCTCCGACAACACGGTGCAAACGGAGCCTTCCAGCACCAAGCGCCACTCTTGACAAATCGCTGGACCCGACAAGACAATGCCCCGCATAATTGATTATTTATAATTGTTTATATTTTTCTTTCTATTTGTTTCTTTTCTTAAAATTTACTGTACTCACGTCTTTGACGCAAGTATATATACAGGGTGTATCGGTACGTACCCGACAAACTTTAACCATAGATACCTATTTAGAGTATCGCTAGTTAATGTTTGTCGGTTACGTGCCGAAACACCCTGTATGTATATATCACAGTGCCCTTGAGGTGAATTCTTACAAAAACGGCGCTCTACAAATTATCAAATTATTATTATTCTACCCACTATCCATTTACCTATCCTATCTGACAATGTGCGGCCAATGTACCTAAGTGTGACATTTGCAACAATAACACATGGAACCATCAGTCTTTTAAAGGAACTGCAATGAACAACTCCCTCAGTGAATTTATTATCGACTTAATTACGAAATCTTGGCAGTGGCTAGCTGGTACTCCCTCAGTGGTATAAGAAATCTCTTAGGTGTGGTTGGGCATCCATGTGGTTGGGCATCCATGTGGTGAGCATCCCTCAAGGCCTTAAGATATTCTTATCAACAAGGGAACAACAATTAGGAAATAAAGCAGAACTAACTACAAGTACAGCGGTTTATGATATATATATAGTTATAATGTATTTAAGTGTAGCTGTGTATTGGGTAAAGGCTCATCTACTCATGTTACCATGTAAATATGTATAACTACGTGAAAACTACCTAGGACCTGTGGGATTCCACTACTCTCCCAATATCCTAGAATAAAAATATATTATTATTATTAATAATTTCTAATTGTCCGATAGGGTAGTAGATAGGGAGGTAGCGGGTGTGATCATCAACCCTTACTCTCTGCTCGTGAACGCTCAGCTACCCTTTCAGCTTTTATTCGGGGATGGTTTCCGCACAGCTGCGCTTGACATGTTTATAATTTATTTTAGCGGTACGTGAATCAAATATTTGAAATTGTTACGCAAATTGTTCTTTGGCATTAAGCTTTTTACTGACTAAAGGACGCTGAAGAAACAATGCAAGGGATGGTGAGTGCCCAGTGGGTCCTGATGGGTTCAAATGCTAAACGTTATTCTGTCCAAAAACATAAAGCAATTCGTTATTTAATTCCGAAATAGCATTTTTTTATAATCAGACAGAAGGTTTGTACGCCGTAATTGCGACAATTTTCAATTTTGTGTATTTTTCTTTTGTTATAAATTTGATTAATTCTTTATTTTCTGTTATAAGGCAAAGCGGTAAAAGTTTTGGCTACGTGCCAGGAGGTTGCGACTACCGAACGTGGTGAAGTGAATATATCATAATTTTATAACTTTTCCACACATTTTTTTCAGATTTTGAATACAATAAGATGTTAAATGAAAACAAACTATCAACATGTTTCGAAACAATGGTTTCTTCATCAAGATAAAATTAAACATTTAATTTTACAAGAAACCAACGGTTTCGAAACATGGTGACCATTTTAATTAAACAAGTGATGTATAAACAAATTGATTTGTTTTCATTTCATTAAAATGACGCCACCAACTAAATTTGAGATTATTGATTATTTATACTGGATTCTAACTGTTGTTCTCACTGGCTTGTGAACAATCCAGTTATAAAAACTCAGTCAGTTTACAAATTGATAAGTAAAATTACAAAAAGCTATTCAATTAAATAATACAAATAGTATTTACATAAAATTACAAAATTAGATTAAAACTCACTCAAATAGAAAGATACCCAAGACACAGAGAGAAAGGCAAGTGACTAATTATAATGTAAAATTAGCTCAATAAGTTATTTCTTTATTTGAGCGTATAATATGAAGGATTAAAATATATGTTTGATTTAAAATCCGTGTTGATACCTAGGTACTTGAAATAAGAATAACTTTGCTTTATTTGCTATTTTGTATGTATCTTGTGGCCAGCGAACAACGCCACAATTCGTGACGCGATTACCTCCTATTGGCTGATTGTACTCCAATAGTGGATATGAACCTTATTCAACACCCAGCGACGACGGGTGCCGCACTAAAAAAGAAGATTCATCCTGTTCCCGATTGCCGCCGATCTAACAAATCGTCGAAATAATCTTGTATAAAAATGAAAATTCTGGTATTTTTAAAGTACGGATAAACGATTATTTGATTTACATACACAATCGACATTAATAACCCCATATTATCTCATTATTCTTAGTATGATTGCATTTTTAAATATATATATTTATTTATATATTTACTTCAAAATGGTTTGTTTAAAAAACTATCTCCGTCAAAAACAATCTACCGTTTTGCAGCTTTAACGTAAAGTATCACACGTGCCTCTTAGAATATAATAACTTTCAAATATAAATTGCTTTGCAAATTGTACCTAAAATGGATGAAATATTCCCTTACTTGTGATATAATAATGTTCCTTATGAAGACGGCCTCTCACAATTCACCGAGGCAGATTATTGGATAATCTCTTGGTACATGGATGTGATTTTGCGGTTGAAGGAATACCATTATCCAGGAGAGGCGAATTTGCATGGTCTTCTGTGCTAATACGTCGAACTGCAAACTAACTCCCAGTTCGGGGTATAATGCACCTGCGATCGATGAATCCTCCCCCGAAACTGCACCGCCAGACTTAGACAAGATCGTTACGATTAGCACTGCCATTAATGTTTCCATACAAACACCATGACCAGGAAATTCAAACAATAATGGTATTGACGTATAACGTTTATCTAATACAAAATCAAATAATACCAGTTCGCTCAACTCGACAACTAAGTGCTTGCAATATCTCTAGAAATCTGTTATTAGATATCTTGACTTTTAATTGCACGCCACACAAATTTTTTAATTGTTTCTGAATACATACACATTCTACAGCCAAAACGATAAAAATCCCATTAAAATTATTATAGACTAGCTTCTGCCCGCGACTTCATCTGCGTAGGATTAGTACTTCGAGTAATCTATTTTCTTTTCCTAGGTCCAATCTACGTTTATACCAAAATTCTTAACGTATTTATTTAAAATATGTATAATTCTTGATTCGATTCAAAGTATTAGGCGAGTATTTCAAATAAATTCACTAATTTAAATATTTTCTAAAATATAATTTTGATTTAACAATCATTGTTTTGCAAAATGTCATTCTCAAATTTTGACATTTTCTATTAAACAATAATTATCATTTTCAATTTATTGAAAATAAATAGCTAGCTTTATAAATTATAGCGTATATATTATTCTGATCCATGAGATATATTACTGTAAAGTTTCCTTAAAATCCGTTCAGTAAATTTTGCATGAAAGAGTAACAAACACATATACGTCCATACAAACTTTAGCCTTTATAATATTAGTAAGATTAAGTCCTAGAATTATCTGTACTCCATTATCATCCATGATTGGATAACGCCAAAGACATTTGTGATGATCGCATTTTGCCAGCATTACATTTCTAGCGAATTTTCCCCTGCATTGTAAGGTAAATTCTGAAAAAAAGGTATTCTTTATGTAATGTAGATGTATATGTTACAGTTAAAACCCCTTCTTAGATACATCGCGTTTTCTCTAGTATAAACAGTTAGTAAAAACTAGTTTTAACTAAGGAAAACGCGTTATAACTAAAAACGAGTTTTAACTGTAACATATATATGGATAGTGGAAATTTTAAATGCTGTAAAGGACAATAAATCCAAAAATTATTATGAATATGTCATTGTTCTTCTTTTGTTTTTCTTTCGATCTGCGTCGTCAAAATATATGTATATTATTGTTTCAAGATGATTTTTATTTTATGAAACAAATTACTACATTACAAAATGTTGGGAAGATTGAAAATTATTTTTTTTATTAAAATTAATTTAAATTTTGCTTTTAAACAAATTTAAAAAAAAAGTTAAGCATTCTGAAAGATCTCTTCAATGTCATTTTATAATAAAAGTTCATAATTGCAGGTATACGAAAACAGGAGAAATGATTTTATGAAAAAATAAAAAACTTTCTTTATGCTCGCACTTTAACTTTAACTTTAACCTTTTGAATGCCAGGTGTTTTTGGAAAAAATCGCGCGAAATTATCTTCCCGGCTTTTGCTCAAATATCGTATAAAAACAAAGGAATTGTTTTTTTTTTGTGATTGTTTTCTGTTTGCCAGATAATGTACCTTATTATTCATATATATTTCATGATATTATCGTTACAAGTTTTCCCAGAATAGCTATTTTTAACAAAAAAATGTGAAAATATTTCCCATTCGACAAAAAAATGTAAATAAAATATATTCATACGAAAATGATATTTTTTTTTATTTCTCTACAAACCTGAATAGACACCCTACATGAAAAAAACCAATTCAAAGGTGTTTTCGACGAAGTAATGACATAAATACTTGTGTGAAAATGAAATGACAGTTGAAAACCGTTTGTAAAAGTGACGCCAAGTTGACCATAGATATTTATTATAAATTATTCAGATGGGTTGGCGCTATGCGGATTTTTGCTATGTCAAGACCGAGAACGGCGCAAGCGATTCTGACCTTGTTCTTCATACAACTTCTTTATACATAAGGAACAAAATCGCTTCAAAAAAAAAAATTTAAATTTCGACCCGCGGCCACCGGTGGGCGAACGGCAGTCGAGAGGAAGGGTGAATATACAAAAGTTGGTCAACTTTTGGCCCTATTTTGGACATATAGTTTTTAAACATAATTTATATATTTTTTGTTTTGACGACATGGTTTAACCCTTTCAATATACTATTTTATGTCAGGCCAGTCACTTTTTTTTACGAGTTCTTTGTAATCTTATGTAATTTAAAATTTAAGACAACGGACTGACGATAGAGTGCCGACGAATAGGACATTAATTTGAGGTTTTACTTGAAATTTATATTTTTATCTTATTTTTAATTATCAGAATGATATATTTTTGCTACTCACATGTAATCATGCATAAATTAAAACAAAACACAGGCAATATACGAAACAAAAACTCGCCAGAGTACTGAAAATTTGACTGGATCAGCACACGCAGACACGCTAACAGCGACGCTAGCACTGGTCTGGGTAATGGCTGCCGTCAATATGATGCTCTCTGCATCTAACTTCGCCACCAAAATTCAAAACTACAAACGAGTTAATCATAATTCGGCAATATTTTGCGGGAATTTCAAATTTTAACTTGACACAAAGGACTGATGAGTAAAAGTGATGACAAAGTTTGTTTAATTTTTTTATAACAGATTTTTACAGATTCTGTGAATAAATCTGTGAAATATGTTATTAAATATATTACAGACTATATAAAAATAATAAGATAAAATTTTTATACGGAATATTTTATTAAACAACCACTTCATTAAGCGTTTTTATGATTGTGACATGCCAGGGAACTGATGTTTTGAGGATTTAATTTAGTTATTTTACAAATTCGCCTTTGGAGTATGTAATTCGAATTGAGTGGACACATAGAGAGAAATTAGGAATTTCATAATATATTATCAATAACAAAGTGCAAAAAAAATTTCATATTTATTGTATGATGACAGCGAGTTGGCCCACTTTTGTATTTTCACCCATAAACAATTAATATTTTGACCATTACAGCATTTCAAATGTCTGTGGTCGATATGTTGCCTCAGCTCCCCAGATTTGACTTTATAATAATTACATTTTCCTTAATTACGAATAATGTTGCCATGATCTAAATATAAGAAACTTAAATATAACATAACATGTGACGAAAGTATCTGTACTTTCTATAAAAAAACTGTTGCTTTTTCAAAGTCCACCTCCTAATCGAAAAAAGAGTAATGAAATATGTAGAATCTGGCCAATGGTAAATGAAGTTAGAGATTTATATCGTTGAAGCAAAGCATTTTACTACAAGTATAATTATTCTTACACTCTCATTATGATCACATATTATACTCCCATCAAAATTATACTCCCATTTTTGTTCCCTTCACAAGATTGAGAAAATTTTGGAAGTGCCTGATTTGAAAAATACAATTTTCAGACCACTAAATCGAAATATCCGAGAAATCATAATTGGTTGTATCAACGATATTAATTAAGAAGACAGATTTGTTTAAATTTCTTCTTGATAATATTTGACTTCGTAATATAGTGAGTAGGTACAATATAATGGAGATTGATGTATCAATCTACTGTTGGAAGCGTATAATGTGCCTTAATCGATGAATTTGAAGAGATACTTAGCACGCTCTCAAATTTGTTATTAGCTAAGTAGGAAATAAATTTTGAACGGCTTAATTATTTTGCATGAGGGGCTGCCGGTGAAATGTGTTACTACAATATAACCGTAGCGACTGGAAAACGGTAAAAGGGAACCACCATCCCGAAGAAAAGTGTCGTAAGTCAAAAAGTTAATTTTACAGGAGAGAGAAAACAAATTAATGAATAATGAACTAGCGGTCCCGTCGAAAAGAGATACTAGTGACATATTTCGGAGACGGAGTGATCTAACTTAAATACGGCTTTCGTGGGGTACGGATAATCACAATAACTTTAATTTTCAGAGATTAAACGTAAAAGAGAAAATTTTGATTTAATGACACTTTTCTATGGGATGTGCAATATATTTTTGGTTTATTCCTTTACTCCGATACAATTTACACATATGTACAAACGGCATCTAATTTTTCTCCTTCACATAAGCCGGGTCTCTTCAAGACCCACACTAATAAATCCCTTCCTTCAAGGTCCTACTTTAACTCGAATTTCAAATGTTATCGTTTTAACATTTGAAATCCATAAAAAACTTTTTAAGATTGATAGTTTTTGGTATCCGATACATGACGGCTACATAAAAAGTAAACGCCGAAAATTACATTGATTTAATTAATTGCGATATATTATACAGAAATACCGCCCCCAATACTATATCACTTCTAAATACAGAAACACACTTTACCACAATTCACATATGTGTTCCGAAGGTGGACACCGTAAAGCTGTCTGAAACGTTGGCTAAAGAAGGATGATGCGCAACAAGGCATAATGACCCATAAATTAATCATGACTCTCAAACTAGACCCATGTCCTTCACTGCAATGCGGAAGGAGAAATACAACGTTTCATACACAGCTGTCAAACGGAATTATAGTCGGCCGGTGACCAAACATTCAGAATTATCGCTTTTAGTATTCCCCCGTTTACAGAACGGTGACGATACAAAAAAGTAATAAACGTACGTTCCTTATTACAATAATACTGCAGCTCTTTCTTAATATTAAATAATGGTGAGACAAAAGGCGAGACACACAGTCTAGGTACCTCTGTTTTCTCCAAAGGATAAAAGTAATACTTTAGATGAAACAGACAAAACGTTTTAGTTTTTGTTCAATCTCCATTTTAAAATTAAAAATATCAAAGTATCCAAAACCATAATCAATCACTTTATTAAGAATTATTTAAACTAATGAGACCTTTACATTTACGGAAATACTTCATCTTAAACACCTATCATAATGTTTCATTGAAATAATGAAAGAAAACCTCCTCCTCCTGTAACATTTATGAATGGTCGTTAAGACAGTAGTTAAGAACTAAGTCGACGAAACGTACATTGCGTGTCTCATTTTTTGTCAAACCATTATCAAATGTGTAAGAAAGAGCTGCGGCATTATTGTGAAAAGGAACGTATGTTTATTGCCTTTTTATAATTGTTTTGTTACTAATAGTTGTTCATAATTGTTAAATTTTTGTAATTATTTTTTTTAAATTATGTAACTCCGAAAATTAAACTCTGAATAAAACATTCACGGTTTATAATCGTGTCATGCGAAGTTTTCGAGTCGTGCGTTGTTTCCTTCTACCTTTTCATAGTCGATATACCGAATGAAACGAAATTATCAAAGTATTGTATTATGGAGTTGGCAGCTTACCCAAAAATGGTTCGAGCTTAGCAACAGTAGGGCAGCTACTGGCAAGGATTACTTAGTATAATTAAAATACATTCAGAATACTGCAGATTAAACAAGGAATAAAACGCTAATACGAGATTCATTCCGTGTAAAGACTTCTTAGTATAAGCCAGGCGATATAGGTACTCTTTTCGGTAACAATGGGTATTGTTGGCAATTCTTTAATCTCAGAGAAACTGTTTTCATTGGAACTTTGTGGGTTTGGAAATGGAAGTGATTTGTTCGAATATTTTTGTGTTCGTATTTTTTTGACAAATTGCTTTTCACAATGGGTTATTTTAGGAAACAGTTTTTGGAATAAACGTTTTGTTTAATTTCATCAGTTTTCGAATTTTGGCATGCGATTATAAGGTATTTTAAAAAACGTAGTTTTTAAATCATTACAACTTTGAAAATTAATACGTAGGACATCTTTTCAAATTTAAATATTATATCTGTACTCATTATGAATCCACCATTACACATTTTAATGTACCTCATTATACATTTTACCTAATGATAAGTATGTAAACATATTTATATATCTCTGCAATATTATATTCTTTACAGGATCTTATTGTTTGCTTTGTTATTTACACGTTTTCTTAACACTTTTATTTGATACTCTTTGTTGTTTCACCTAATGTTACTTACAATTAATTTTTTAAATATAAGTATACATATTTAAATTTTATGCAAAAAATCTGCAAATTCCCACGCTTCTTACCAGAAACTTAAATATTACGATGCCTAATTGAAAAGATAATAGAGAATTATGAGTCCACCAACCATACTTCAAATACCTTTCCAACTCACGGATCCTGTTTTATTGATCTGAATTTTGGAAACAATTATGCTCTTACAATCGCTAGATCCTCCATTGGGAACTATGTTCGATTCATAACTTCAGAAGCGGCAATCTGCACAGCCTGCAATCGTACTTCGTTAAACCTTGATTACTAATGTATTCTATTTTGCTTAATAGGAATATTGAACACAGTACTGTTTCTATTTTAAGACCCTGGAATGGTAACGATATTGTTCCACCTGTTTTAGCAGCAAATTGTGGTTCATTAGAATTTTCGCATACACAGACCCTTATTTACTAACTAGAAACCCTTTAGTATTAACATAATGATCTTTAGATCCTAAAATGAATCCTATAATGGTTGTGTCCAACATGCAGCTTGAGGAAAATAAGCAGTCCACTCATGCTCCATCAACTTTTAAGAATAAAGAACAGCATTACTAAAATGAATCAATTTCTCTGGTCCAATAATAGGAATGGAGTGTGTTGGATCCTATCTTCTGATCGGGACATCGGCGTAACCTGCTAATCATGCACTGAACTTGTTTACTTTAGTAGTATAATGATTCTGAGATCCTATAATTGGGACCGTTTCGTCGGTTAATGCCTTCAGCCATGGCGTGTGCATTAACCTTTTCTGGATCAATTGTCATCAACCCTGCTTTACCTGTAGAAACATATTGACTTGCGTGTGTATGTTTGCATTTGCGATTATTAATCCTAGATAGGATTTGGTTTACAGATAATAAATACCAGGGCTGTAAACTAGGCTGCGTGTGTCGGATATTTATCAATAAAACACTTAAGTAAAACAAGTCAGGTATATTTACGGATAGTGTTGTAATGATCCTGAGATCCTACAATGGGGACGGTGTGTTGGGTCTGACCTGATATGCATTAACCTTTCTGCATGCATCAACTATGCTTTTCTTTATTTACCTGTAGGAACAAGATCCTAATAGTACTATAATGATTCTAAGATCCTATAATGGGGAGGGTTTGTTGGTTCATACCTTCAGCCAGGACGTATTTATCAACCTTTTCCTCATGCGTCAACCCTGATTTACCTCTAGGAATAGGAAACCTAATGGTACTATAATGATCCAGAGATCCTATAATGGGGACGGTGTGTTGTGTCCTACCTCCAGCCAGGGCGATCTGCGCAGCCGCGAGGTACAGAAGCAGCCGCATCGCGCAGCCGGCTCCTGCATCTGTCCCCATGCGCAACCTTCCTGCACTCACAGATCCTGCCTTACCTGCGAAACAAGGAAAACACACACGTTTAGTTACAATTTTAAAAAGTGATCAACTGGTTGGTAGGTATCGAACCAGAATTTTTTTAAAAAATAAAATAAACAGTTAGACATGTCAAACAGCCCCACTTTTAACATAATCTCCCTCTTAGGTACCTCTCCCTCACCCCCACTTAAGTTGATGTTCTATCTCCTTATTCTACTTTTCATTTAAATACTCTGTAAAATGCCTATAAAACATAAAGGAAAGATATACCAGACTATTAGACCCGTGCTCGTGAAGCAGGCAATGTCTATGGAGCTTCGTCGACAGATATCCAGAGGAAGATCAAAGAACTTCTGGATGACTCAATGCTCCAAAATACTACAGAGAAACGGCCTGGATGAAAGCGATACCCAGAACCGAAGAAGTTATAACCATGAGAACGAGCAGATCCGACCCCAACAGTCTACCCAGGCAATGAGTTCGGACAGTGCAAGGAAGAAGAAGAAGACTCTGTAACTCTGTATTTTGTTTAATATATCTTATACACCCCATGTATAAGATATATTAAACAACGGTGTAGGTTCAGGTCGAACCGAAACCGTTAGGTTAAAGATATATAATAAAGTGGAATTAGAATAAGGTAATTTTATTGTATAATATTTTAATTAATGAAGATAATATTAGCGAAAGTCAATCGAAAATCTGAAACAGAAAAATCAGAAAAAGATACGGATACATCTGGGACTCGAACCCAGGTCCTCCGGCAATCCGGGCCGACGCGCTAACCAACTGCGCCAACGTATCCCTATCCGATTCGGTCATTTTTTTTAACTGTATCATACTTCGACTGAGAACCACCAACATTATTTTCATTTTTCTTATCGCATATTTTTATTGGCTGCTACCTTTATGTGTGATTGCAAGATTCAACTCGAACTAAATGCCCTCTAGATAGTGTCAGGATAAATTTTATCACTTTTTATTAATATGCGACATCTATTGACTTTATCTGCAAGTCTAGGATGAAATATTTTTATTTTTTATTTTTAACTTTTTAACTTAAAGAGTTACCTCAAATTATATAATATTTTAATTAATGAAGATAATATTAGCGAAAGTCAATCGAAAATCTGAAACAGAAAAATCAGAAAAAGATACGGATACATCTGGGACTCGAACCCAGGTCCTCCGGCAATCCGGGCCGACGCGCTAACCAACTGCGCCAACGTATCCCTATCCGATTCGGTCATTTTTTTTAACTGTATCATACTTCGACTGAGAACCACCAACATTATTTTCATTTTTCTTATCGCATATTTTTATTGGCTGCTACCTTTATGTGTGATTGCAAGTTTTTGTTTCAGATTTTCGATTGACTTTCGCTAATATTATCTTCATTAATTAAAATATTATATAATTTGAGGTTTAACTCTTTAAGTTAAAAAGTTAAAAATAAAAAATAAAAATATTTCATCCTAGACTTGCAGATAAAGTCAATAGATGTCGCATATTAATAAAAAGTGATAAAATTTATCCTGACACTATCTAGAGGGCATTTAGTTCGAGTTGAATCTTGCAATCACACATAAAGGTAGCAGCCAATAAAAATATGCGATAAGAAAAATGAAAATAATGTTGGTGGTTCTCAGTCGAAGTATGATACAGTTAAAAAAAATGACCGAATCGGATAGGGATACGTTGGCGCAGTTGGTTAGCGCGTCGGCCCGGATTGCCGGAGGACCTGGGTTCGAGTCCCAGATGTATCCGTATCTTTTTCTGATTTTTCTGTTTCAGATTTTCGATTGACTTTCGCTAATATTATCTTCATTAATTAAAATATTATATAATTTGAGGTTTAACTCTTTAAGTTAAAAAGTTAAAAATAAAAAATAAAAATAATTTTATTGTCATTATTATAAATAATAAATGTATACGACTTTTAATTTTGAGTTGTGGGTCTGTCTGTGATTGTAACTCTGATTCAATGAACACGTCATGATCAAAATAATCCCTATTAACCCGAGCCCAGTTCGTAGAACTACAGGGTTCACTGTTCCGATCTTAACTTTATAGCTGATCGCCGCTCACTTAATATGTTTTCCTGTTATTCAGTGAGGTATGAATAATGTACCAACATGGTCATTCAGAGGTCCAAATACTTCAAAACCCTTATTTCATTTCTAAACCAATGATTCGTTTGAATGTATAATATATTTTTGATACATAATATTATGTAGAATGAGACATCAAATATTTCCGAATTCTATTTTATCAGTTGACTTATTTCAAAGTTCGTGAAGTTTCTGTGACAGGGTTCTCATTTCAAAAGGTAATTCCGAGAAATCAAAGGTTAAATTATTGATCTCGCATATGTCAAAATAGCAATAGCGTAAACTCAAATGTTCGTAGACTGATATTAATTAGATGTCAAAATTTTGTATTGTTGTATATACTTTTGATTTGTGTAATGAATTTTAAAGGATCTACAGTATCATAACGTTTAAATGAAACTATTCACATATAAATACCTATTTATAAAGTGAAAAATAATTTGGTAACCTATTTTAATAAAGCAAACTGATAGAAAGCAAATATTTTTTTACATCAGCTCCACACAGGAGGCCCCGAGGAAAATAATTTCCGTTAAGGCATATGCCATCTTGGGAAAGCTATGTGGAGAGATTTTTTTTTTAAATGAAGGAGAGGAAGATCTGGGAAACACAAAGGTAAGTCAGTGTGTCCAGAAGTGACAGACGGATGAATTCATCCCTTCCACTGCGGTGCAAGGTCGAGAGAATCCTGCTGGAGAGGTAGAAAGGTCCATCTCAACCGGTACCTCCAAATCCGCCCCACCACGCAATAGGTGGGCTGACACATCCGTGGCAAAGACAATCATCAATCTATGAACCCAGGCACCCATGCTAAGTCACCAAACGTAGAGAATTTTCCAAATTATTTGATGGCCCCAGCAGAATCTTTCAACAATCAACTTTTATGAGAAACGAAAATTTAAAGGAAATCTTATTTTTCTTAAATCTTAATTTTCTTAAATGTTAATATTTTTTAATAATATAAAGTCTTCCTACTAAATAACCTCTTTTGACCTATTTTCATATGTTGTCTGCTTAATACATTTTTTTTTAAAATTCCCCTTAATAACCCAGTGGGTACATACTCGTAGATAGTAGTAATAGGAAATACATCTTGCGTTGAAAAAAGAGAAAAAAGTATGTAATTATTGTAGAAAGCAATAACTTTGTGGTTTGTTAATAAAAATAATACACTTATTTTGTATAAAACCACGAGATTTAATTTATTTATTTTACCTATTATAGGTTATTAATTCATTTATTTTACCGACCAAACTCGTGGATTTACTCAAAATAGTGTTTTATTTATTGATAAAAATAAGTGTTTTATTTTTATTAAATAAAATGTCAAACCATAAAGTGATTGCTTTCTACAATAATATAATTATTGAATTAAGGCCTATTCACACTGCACACTTGATGTGTATGCAGGTAGATACATAGGCTATCAATGTAGGTATGTCGTACGTAGATAGTGACACACTGTATCAAGTGAACGGAAAGTTTTCCAATATTGAGTGTACCTTGGCAAGGGGAGGCCAATTGTTATTGGTTTCATTTGTCAGCCGGTCCATTCCTCGGAGCGACGTTCCACAGAACTGGCGTGAAATACTACCCGAGATAGCGGCCCGGGAAAGATGGAAGGTGGAAGATAGAAACTGGGATAAAGAACGTAGATGGGATAGAAGACGAAGGATATCTGTGGCTATTCCTGACAATTGTTTGTGGAGCTTATATTGCCGTCTTGGACCAATTAATGGCCGGTCAGAAATGCGCTGCGATGGGCGGTCAGGAGACAAAACGGATAAAAAATGAATGGTTTATTGGCGATCGAGACTAATGATTGGGTTTAAAGGGCGACCGACGGAAGTGCGAGGTTTAGTAGCAAATAGACGAATGCCTACGTTTGCGTTGTTGGATAATATTCCTTTATCAAGGGGAAAGTAAGAAAAAAAGAAAAAGATAGGGGTTGGATTAGTTTTGAAAATAATACAGTTTTGTTAATTTTGGTCAAGGGGTCTTATAATTTTGTGAAAACCCGGAACAAATGAGATTTTTGTAAGGTTGAATGAGGTAACATGGAAAACGAGTTGGAAGTTAAGATCTGTGGATCTAGCAAAGGTCTAGACGACGATTGTGATCCATCAATATGAATCGGAGTGCTATCCTACGCGTTCAATATTTGTATTGATCCGTCAATATGGATCGGGGTGCTATCCTAAATGATCAATATTTATTGTGATCCGTTAATATAGATCGGAGTGCTATCCTAAATGATCAATATTTATTGTGATCCGTCAATATGGATCGGATTGCTTTCCTACATAATATTGAATATTTATTTTGATCCGTCAATATGGATGGGAGTGCTATCCTAAATGTTCAATATTTATTGTGATCCGTCAATATGGATTGGAGTATACTACATGTTCAATATTTGTTGTGATCCGTCAATATGGATCGGAGTGCTATCCTACATGTTTAATATTTATAGTGATCCGTCATTATTTAAATCATTATTTGAAAAGTAGAATCCAAAAATAAAATAGAAGTAGATCTGTTAATATTTAAAAAGCATTTGATTTATTTATTTGGCTTTCACGATATTTAAAAAGTAGAAGATGTTCTAGATTTCCTCAGGTGTAGTGCCTTATCCACCTGCAGACATTACTAATTGTATTGGGTATCTTCAAGAGTAAATAGATCCTTGTGCAACCCGGTTTATTACTTATCTTTACGTGTTTACAATATATTATACTTCTGGGTCACACTACCGACTGTACTGTCTAGGAATTGAATATGAGCTTGATAGCGATCGTCGACCGGGCTGTACTGCTGGGGTGTACTACTCTTACTACTGGACATCCGTCGGAACTTGACATAGTTCTAAGCCTGACGGCATCTATTAAAATCAACGGAAACTACACGTCATTCAAGGACATTACAGATAGCGAGATAAATATTAATTGTTTTACGATTCCAAAACTAGCGGGAATTGTCTATGGACTGACATTCCTAAACAGACTGTTAAGAGGAATATAATATAAAACTAATAATAACATCAGATGATAATGACGATAATAATAAATAAACAATAATAAGACCAGAAATATATGATTTCTTACCCTTTTAGCATTCCGCGTGTTTTTGGTATTATTTGCACGAGGAAAGTTGCGCCAAAGTTGTTTTTATTTTTTTATGAATAATTTTACAAGAATAAAAAAAGATAGTGAACGGAAATAGACAAAAATAATCATATCTATAAAGGTGTATTTTTTTAAAGTTGTTTTTTTTTATATAACTTCATACATTTTAATGAAAAAGCAAATTATTTAATACTTTACGCTTACATTTTTACAATAATATTTACAATAATGTTATAACAAACACAATAATCCTTTTTGTTTTAATTCCACTGCATTATTTATTTATCCAACCGGTTTCGGTTCAACCTGAACCTTCCTCACGAATGAATAAAAATAAATCCAATAAATTTTTATTCATCCCTGAGGAAGGTTCTAAACCGGTTGAATAAAGAAATAATAAAGTGGAATTAAAACAAAGTATTATTGTGTCTATTATAATTATATATTCCCACAAAGTGTTTGCTACATGTGAAAATTTAATAATTTTATTTTAATTTTAATAAATAGAGAAGGTAGGAACAAATTTAATGTATCAATAGCATATTTTTTTATACTCGTAATGTTAAACGATTTGTAGTAAAGATAAATCTAGATAGTAATTTGGCGTACAGCTTCATCTTGAGGGTATTACCAGAGAGTACCGGAAATTAGTCCTTTTTAAATCAAATTCTATGCGTATTGACTCGATTTTACAAAAAAATATAAATTGATTTTGAAAGATTGTTATTTTATCTGGTACACGCAGTTTTAAAATTTTGTAAAACTAAGTGTATTTTTAATAATATACTATAATTTATAATTTTAATAATTATATTGTAATAATTTTTTTTAACATAATATTTTTTTAACACACTTATTTTGTTTAGACATTATTGAAAAAGTATAAATACTTATGATCAAAAAATACTTACAAGAAGTACACGATATTTAATAATTTATCATCATGCGTTTTGAGCATTTGTATTGCTTACTTGATTGTAGGTATATATTAATGCATGTTTTGAATGAAATAATTCTATATTAAATTTTTAATTTAAAAAATTTGAAACGGGGGTAATCGATCTTTCTCATTGGCACCTCCCTGTACAGTTGCAAGCATTTTTAAACTTTTATTCTCAGCCGCTGGTTAATCGCTCTTAAGTAGGTTTATGAGATATCTTGGGGCTCAGCACAGAAGTGGCTCCCATATTCAATTGCTGAACATACTTGAGATTTGTTCATGGTTAGCAGCAGGTCACCTTTAAAGAATTTGCCTTTGTTAAAAATTAGAAGATATTCCAGATTTCCTTGGAAGTCAAAATAAAAATAAATCTAAATAGGCATTCAAATAGCTACAACCAAGTCACGGTCCGTGGCTATTGGTCCAGGGCCGCTGAAGCGGTTTGTTCCGCGCAACCGCTCCTCGCTTCTCGCTTCCCCTGCCCTCCCCCACTGAGTCTCGGGTACCAGAAAAGAGAGATTAACTTTTAAATGTTACTTCCGAGGTAAAAATCCTAATTGAGGCCGATCACGACAATAGTTAGACATGCCCCGAGGTTATTAATTATTCGGGGTAATCTATCTTCGTTATAAGCGTTATTGAATTAAGGAAGAAAGCGAAACGGCTCTTTGTTCCTTTCACAGATGAAAGAAGTTAGAGTGATTTAATTTAAGTCACTTTAACAGTCAAATAGCAAGAATTCTCAAGAATTTAGGACACTTTAAATATATTTTTTAACTGAAATGAAAGTATCCACGAGTAGCTACATTAATATTCAAGGTTTCGTTCTCATTTAGTTTTCAATTTTGACACGTGACAGAATCTAAACTATCCGAAGCAAAACCGACTACGGTACCGTGACTAAATGCCACAGGATCAAGGCAGTGTCATCGAGCAATTGTGGTTTTTTATACTTATTGTTACTGATGATTTTGTGTTATTTTACCGCATGCATATAAAATTAACAGAGTGAGTAAATTATTTTTAACGGTGAAATTACTTAGACTCATCACTGACTTCGCAATTTGGCGGCAAAGTCCTTAGTCCTTTACTTTAATCGACTTTGTCAAGAGAGTAATTCATTAATATATTTCTTAACTCTGAACATGGTATAAGAGTCAATAATCGAAGGGATTGCCCAATAATTTGCATGGGAGAAGTAATTTAAATTTTACTATCAAATACGAGAAGACTAAGATTTTTTTTCGAAAACTCACAAAAATCCACTGGACCCTAAAAATTCAAGGGAACTATGTATATCGATCGTCGAATTGACTAGTCAGACATCTCCAAATATTATATTTTGAAATAAATCAAATAAAATGTTATCCCATTTGCGACCGTTATCTTTTATTTTTCTGTATCTTGTTCTTCTTCATATTTTCGTTTAGATTATTAATCTTCTTCTTCAATTACATTGATGGGAAGCTTATCAGTCCAGTACATTAGTATGACATTTTGAAATTTCCTTCTTGTAACCCAGAAAACATATTTTTTTGTTTATTTCGCTTCAAGTTTTCTGCATTATAATTGATTTGGTGGTGTTTATGTGTATTTTGAATATTTTTTATTTTTATTTTAATAAAATTACTCGAGTCTTGTATTAGATAGAGGGTACACGTTTACATATAACTGCAGTCAACTTACATTGTTTCGAATTTTCGGACATATCTGACTAATCAACTTTAGCACGATCGATATTTAGCCGTTTTTTTTTTTACGTTTTTTTTTTTACAGTGAATATCTCACAAGAGTCCCAAGTGATCCCGTCTGGAGCCAGTGAAACTATGGCATCCCCAATTGGGGTATGTTATGAGGCTGAAGGTATGTGGGGAAGGGAAGGAGACGAGAAGGAGGAAGGTGGGGAAGTACCTGGCTATTCAGATCTAGTCACTAAACACGCTAAAGCCATTTTAAGCTTTCAATTCTGAATGGTGGTCTTACACCAGGGCGTTACTAAGAGTATCTTCCGATCTGGCCGCAAATATACTATATATTATTTTAAATAATTAATTGTGAAATAACACAAATCAATTAAATAAAATTTATTTGCGTACGCCGGGTTCGAACCCGCGGCCTTCGGAATGGAAGTTCAAGGCCCTACCGCTGGACTACGCCGGCCGTCAAAAAATTGAGTGTAAAAATGGCATTCAAATGAATATAGCAAAATTATTGGCGGAAGTAAATTCAGTTAAATTGAAATCCAACTTCATTGACGTTACATAATACGCTACTATGTGTTGGTTCCGCGCAGAGTAATTAAACAGAACCGGTAGCAAAGTGTCGACAACAATGAAAACGGAAGCGTCAATATAAAAATCCCCACGATGTATGACAAATGTATTTGACGCTTCACGACCGAAGGATCGATAGACGATGACACTCGACAGTAGATGGCAGCGGCAGAGGGTTAGCCAAGTTAGCAGATTCAGGGATAAAAATATCCCGGCTTTATTGCTATTCTTCGTCCGTACGCACCATTAAACCTACATTTGAATGGAAACACAAGGACGTGCCTGTACGTCGTGCGACTCCTCGGCAGTGAACTTCGGCGTGGCGCTTTTATTCGTAAGTGAAAGCATTATTTACGCCTTCTATGCGAGAAAGTTAAATTTGTCCTCGTGTGATTGTGCTTTAACCCCTCAGACATCGGGTATATTTTTTCAGAAGGTCAAAATATTTCCGGCTTACAATAAAATCTAAATAAATTGCACATTTCTGAACAGTTGAAGAAAAAACTATTTTTGAAAGATGATAAAATAAGCTTTCTTATTTTGTAAATCTAAATAAACGTTAAATTTTTCAAATACATATTTTTATATTGCAAACATAAATCGTATTAAAAAATTAAATTTTATAGGAGAGCGAAAACAAAGGATGATTGATGAAACAAGCGGTCTCGTCGAAGAGAGACACTAAAGACTAATTATAATATACGACCTAGACTAATATAATCTCACATCAATGCAGTTTTCGTGAGCCGTAAATAATCACAATCATATTACTATTCAGACATAAAAATTAAATTTTATAAAACATTTAATTTTGATTTACGACTTTTTTCTGTGGGATGTGCGAAATAAGTTATAAAAATGTCTCACCTTGCGTTTTTTCTAAGTAGAATTACTGTTAATATACAACAAATAATAATTAAGTTAAAAATATGTTATAAACGTTATCGTCGCATCACTTTTTTGGCGTTTCAATTAAAAACAATTAATAAAAAACTCACAAAGTTTCATTATTGTTTTTTTAAATTGCTGTTGGAAACTTTTGTTTCGCGAAGGTGAACATTTTAATTATTTTATTAGTAACTTTTAGATTTGAATATAAAGTGTTGAGTTTTCTCTCACTACCACCGTTTATATCACATTTCTCACTATAGAAGCCACTTTAGCGATTTAGGTCCAAATTTGGAACGCTTTTATGTTTCTGCCTTTGATATCGTTTCAAATTTGGACTACATTTAACGAACCTACGAAATGTAGGTGAATTCATTAGCTTTAAACCGCAGTAAAGAGTTTATATGTTTCCATATTAATATTTTGAGGAATGAAATTAATTTAATCGAATGGCCAAATCAAAAACTGAACACCAATCACTCGAGTGGGTAGTAGGGGAGGTACAAAGATTTCTACGAGATCTATATGAATTGTTCCCAAAAGCGAACAAATTCGCTTGAGGGGTTGGCAAAATTGCCGATTCGAACGCCGAATTCAAAGCACGCGGGAAACGCTCAGCAAGAAGTTCGTCTTCCCGCAATAATATTAAGCTCCTAAGTTTTTTGATAGCTTTTTGCAATGGAGGACTTCTGTATTAACACAGCTTTGTTATTTTTGTTTCTGTTTTCTTGGCATTGCCTAGGAAATTTTATTTCTAAATATTCAAGATTCCCATAATATTGAATGACTTTCTTATCTCGACAATAGTGCCAAGGAAAATAAAAAAAAATATGTATTTAATGGGGAAGATTACGAGCACTGTGATCGTGCCTAGATTTTCATGTGATCTCGAATTTGATGTGGAAGTGTCAGGAAATATTGTTGGTGTTCTACGACACATAGAATTCCATTTACAGAATGAAATTGTAGCTTCCAGAAGTAATTTTACGAAACAATGTTTATTTGTAAAATACATGGTAAATATGTCAATCGTCTGGTTGATTAGTCAGGCATCTACGAAAAATTGAAATTTGAGTTGAGCACGTGTGCAGTTATATTATATTTGTTGGCACGGTGCCTATTATAGTCCCCGAGAGAGGTCGTAAGTTGTCGTTCTATTATCTTCGGTCTTTTTATTTTTTATTTAAGATGTGTGATAAAGAAGACTTTTCGTCGATGACGTACGAGCTTTTTCTGGACAACTACTATACTATCTATTTTATTACAATATCACTATTATAATATTTATATTACTTATCCGAATATATATCGCAATTTTAATGTTTAAAAATAAAACCTTACTGTGCGGGTAAAAATATAGGTACTTTAAAAGCGCTGTTTAAAGCAAGAAAATATGTTTTAAAGTTGTAATTCGAAGAAACCTAAAAAAATGATCAAACAATAAGCGATTTTATTGTAATGTTAACAAAAGTCGTTGGCTGTGGAAGAAATGAGATGTGTGGAACAAACCGTTACGAATTACCAAATTAACAAGGCAAGAAAGATCCAACTTTGGATTGCACAAAAGCAATAACAGATGAAATTAACAAAATTATCCAACGTTTTGTTTGAATATCTTATTTACTCGAAAATATTTCTGTTTAACTAGAAAAGCGAAAACACTCCACAAGGCAAATTACCCATGGCACCGTAAAAACGATATAATTTCTCGAGGTGTTGAGACAAGTTCAAAGGTAAACGGGAGTCTGAGCACAACTGGTCCAACTTTCAAATTGCCGTCGATACTTTTTTAGTAGATTAGCCAAGTTGGCGGAAGTTCGCGCTGTGAGCTTTAGGCCTGAGAGACAAGCGGCGTTTATTGTTTCAAACGACTCTGCCACGTATTAACTGCCGAGATATTGTGTTAACCGAGTAATTACTGCCAAGCCGTGACGTTTCTTTTCGATTTTACCAATTTTCTAGAACGAAAAGTTTTCGGTTTGTAGTTTTAGGCCCCGAATGAAATTTTGTTTTGTGGGAGAATACAAACGGGAAAATAGGAGAAGAAAGGTAATCTTCTTCGTGAAATGGGAAATAGAAATATTCTGACAAACAGTTTGTTTTGTACAATCTTATAACTCAACCTAATATCAATTACGTGTTTATTTTATTTATCAGCAAGATTATGAAAAGAGATCGGCCCTTCTAACACGACTACTGCCATACATAGGTTTGCACGGAGGTTCGTACACAGGCACACGTAGCCGACACTCAACTCATCGGCGACGCCAGTCTCCTGCGACCAATCGGGCGAGATTGTCGCCACTCACGTCGACGAGACATGAAATATGAAAGCACTTGTGTCATTTTGTAACAATGCGTGTGCTATAGATCAATGTTATAAACATTCTTGGGAGGTGTCAAAAAAAACAAAAACCAAAGCACATAACAACAGTACAGTAACCATGAGAACAGAAGGATATAAAAAATGACAGCTACAGGAACTTAACTTGTGAGTGGAGTTACGAAAAAATGCTATTTTTAAAGTTTCAGAATTCAACAATGCTTGGTGGCGACGTTTATCATTTATCACTCATTTATTTAATACTATTAGAAAAATGAGAGCCATTCCCATCACCATTCGATTTCCGCGTCAAGACTATCCGTGACAAGTTGTTTGCGACCCGAATTCACAACACGAGTGTGAGATACTGCTTATTATCCTTGTGGAAGAACGGCATTAGTATCAGAATATTGACGGAAATTCATTAAGAACTATCTGCTAAATCCTTTTTTACCTACCAACATTTCACATTAATGAATATTTAATTTGGTAAGATATGATAAAGTTAACAACCAACATCATTACTCTCAGACCAGTTAAGACCGTAAATTGATAGTATGTATTTATACAACCCTAGTGAAGATTCAGTCTGAACCAAAACCAATTGGTTTATGTAGTGTTTTGCTAATTCATGTACTTTCAACTTCCTTCAATAGATGCCTATAGCATAGTTAGTAATACGAAGTTCCGCTATATCTAAACGGATGGCAGTTGAGTATGATATCAGAAAAGTACCATCCATCATCGTTCGTGTCTTAGGTACACACGGTTACGATGATGGCCGAAGGAATCGGTGATATTGGGCTGGCTCCTACAGTCTGCTCGCAGCAGCGGCAGAACTGCTCAGAGCCTTAGTCTGGTAAGAATCTCTGTCCAGTTTAATATTCATTGTAACTTAATACATCAACTAGTAATCACACGAACCTATAACTTATATGGAAAATTAAGAGATATAAAAGTATATTTGCCCAAAATAGTGATGTTCTAAAAAAAAGCTTTTAATCAATTTATAAAACACTTAAATTTCATCGTCCATTCATGAAGTTCAATTATTTATTCATCGCAAGTTTTTTAATTACACAGTTATGTTTTTCTTCTTCCTCTTAATTGATTTGCCAAACACTAATTAAAAAAACAACAGGGATGAAAAATATTCCAAATGCTTTTCAGAAAAGGTTTTGTTTAATGAAACCGAGAATTATGATTGATGGTTTTACGAAAATCTGTTTTGTTTAAAAATGAAGAAAAGAATTTCTGATTTATGGGATTATGCCGTTAAAATTTATTCCGTTGTTTCTTTAATAAGTTTCTAAATTTGGAGACGGGTATGGGTACCGTCGCTTCGGGAACCATTTGTTAGAAAACCAACACCTCTGCCAGGTCACTCCAAGTGGTTTGTCGTTATTGAGGTGAGGTTTGTTTAGGAATGGCTGCGGATGCGTCTGCACATCTACTGCGCAGGGGGTCGAATCGAGAGAGATTAGTTGAGGGAGGATTTATATATCCGTCACTCCTACACACACTGACCCCCACATTCTTACCCACCTGTCATACCCTTTTCCTTCCCAGAAGTTCCTCTCCGTCCTTTTCTTAGAAATACCCTTCACTTAGCATCCCTAAGACGAAATAAGCGCTGAGGGAAGTTATTTTCCTCGGGACCTCCTGTGTGGAGCTAATTTAAAAAAATATATATATATCCGGAAATTTTCTTCTTGTTTTTTTTTCTAAAGATAGGCTAACATCAATGGTTGACTAACTAACTAACTAACTAACTAACTAACTAACTAACTAACCATCACGCCGTTTCTCCGCAGGGGTAGGCAGAGATGACGGACCGCCAAACAACTCGGTCTCGGCCTTGCCTCATTCACATTCATACATCTTCTCATACATACTATTTTATTATTCCGACTCTTGACATGGCCCGACTCAAGTATCTGATTCACTGGATCGTGCCACGTCTTCCTTGGGCGTCCTCGACTTCCTTTACCATTCACATTCGCGTCATAAATTCTCTTTACACTCCTTTCTTCATTCATTCGCTCAACTTGCCCAAACCATCTAAGCGTCCCTTTCTTAATCTTACTTAATACGCACACATCAGCCTTGCATTATTTTCGGATCTCCACATTCCTCACACGATCAACACGGTTTACGATCACACGATCAACACAACGATATTGCACATGGTTTTCGTACACTCTCTTTCAAACACCATGACTTTAGACATACTTACTGGTTAACAATATTTGAAAATCTCCTACTACCATAACAGTAAGCGGAAAGAGATTGCTTTTACTGTGATGGAGGACTTAGCCAGCCAAGGAATTAGACACGTGACGCCTGGGTGGGATCCAAACGCGATTCCAACTCGGCCACCGCTAATTTAATTTTATACTTATTCTTTATTCTTTTTAATTTTATTTTTTTCGGTTTTCTGTTTTCTATATTTATATTTTCAATTTTTATTATAATCTTTCATACTTTTAACATGTATAAATACTTAATTCATATGTTAAGACTAGACCTCACATATTAACTATATTCCATTGGTCACCATGAAACAGGCAGTCGCCTAGTGTGGTATTTTAATGTATCATATGTATTAAAATGTCTTAATATACTATCATGTATTCTATAAATAAATAAAATACTTACTTACTATATTACTTTTCTATAGTTATAATTCCGTTGCTTTAAGTTGGACATCTCAATAGACAGTAAGCTTAAATTATCCCCGTAAAAGAATTCACTAAAAATGTCTTTGCAGGGGATTCTAAGAAAAAAATAATAGTTTTGTGACCTCCTATTCCTTCACTTCCCCCTCCACACCCCTTCCTGACCCGCACTTTCTCTTCTTCTGACAAAAGAAAGGTCCTTGAGGATCACTTTCAAAACTCGATATTTTTCCACCTTGATTTTACCTTTTCAAGTAGCACATACCTATTTTTTCATACTTCTACATTTATTTCCTTCCCAAATAAATCCTTTCCTGCTTCCTTTCATCCTTACCTAATATTCTTTCTTCTCTTTTCTCGCTTTGCCTGTTAGTAGACGTGACCCATAGGATTGTGTAATAATACTAGATTAATCCATCACCAAAAAGCAAAAGTCTAACACCCTTACCAATAAACGTGTTTTAAAACTTACACAACTGAAAAACAACCATTTATCCTACACTATACATTAATTATTGTATATCAGATGTGTAAAATATAAAAAAAAGAAAGGTCCATACTGTTTTTCCTTGTCGGGTCCAAAAACCGGAAATATAATAATAACCTTACATATTTAAAAAACATATTTTTGGCTTTAAAAGAATTTGTATTCAACTTTTAGGATTGTAGGAAAAAACACTATTTGCAAGTTATGCTTTAAAATATAAAGATGAATTATTTGTTTGGGCCATAAATATGAACAAATAGTTAATAAATAGTAACAAACCCAATTCTTCCGATAAAGGTAGGTATATAAATACAATATTGGGATTGAAGCACCAATAAAATAATGTATATGTGTGGCTTTCGTGAAAAAATTGAGTATGTGTGTGAAAATAAAACTATTTATTCGTATTCGTATTGCGTATGTACGGGCGCAAACAAATAGTTGATTCTAATGTTTAAAAGCAAAACTTGCATAATGGGTTTTTACAAATTGACAGAATGCAAGAAATTCAAAATTGTTTACGAGATAACTTTCAAACATAAACAACAAAATAATAAGTTACTGCCAGGGGACTTTGTGAGTTAAACGTATTAATATTTTATTAAAATTTGCCAGGGGACTTTGTCAGTTAAAAGTATTAATAATTTATTAAAACATATAAGAGTGAAATAGAACATCAAACCATAATAGTTTTATCACTATAAACTATTTATTTTTGGCATTATAATAATATATTATTAATAGTAAAGAAAAAAAACAAATAAATAAAAGTCCGATTATTAGGTTGTTCCTATTGACAAAGAGCACTCTTTTCCCGACTCTCCACCTACCCCTACCTCCTCCACTGGAGCTACATATGTATATGGTTGACATTTGTCACATGAGAACGGGTCGCTTCTACGACTCGTTCTTAAGTTCAACAGCTCGGCTGTGGAATGATCGGACCCTGCATTTCCTCCTCCCTACAATATTGGTATTTTCACTCCTTCTTCTCCTCAAAAGGCCCCCACACAGCATCTTAAAAGATAGGCCCTGAGGGAAACTATTTTCTTGAGGGCCTTCTATGTAAGAGAATGTATAAAAAAGCTCAGTCCATTTTTTTCTTTGACTGTTGTGGCTTGTGGCAGGTATTACTAAAACGGTACAATTAATGCCATTCACGTTTACAGATGAATCATACATAGCTACACTACCGCCTGTTGAGTTTAGTCGCTTGTATTGAAAAAAAAGCAATTAAAATTATGATTATAGATTCGCTCTTGATTTTTAATCCAAATTTTGGAAAATAATTAAAATATTCTAGCAAAAGCAAGAACCCTTTAATCCACCCGAAATACATCTGAATTACTTGTCATATCGCGCCCAAAAAAGTTTTACTTCAAAAATTGAAGTGGTGTTTACCAAGTTATTGTTTAATTTAAAAATAAATATAATTTACTTCAAATTTTTCAAGATTTTCGAAGAAGCCAGTGTAATTTATCTTTCATCATTGCCTTTTCTATTTCTCGACGACCTGTATCGATTTGAATGTTCATATTGAAAGGCGGAAGGAAACCATATCCTGCGTCATCTCTGGCGTCCGAAAGCAAGTGACAATTTGTCACTTCGCAAATGGATTTGTTATCTGTCTTTGTGTTTATCCAGTCAACAGGGAATCAGTCCATTTTTATTATTGGGTATTTTTCACTACTGCGACTATTGTTGTCCCTCTGCAATGAAATATCGCTGTGAGATCATGAAATAAACTACTGATGTGAATTTATTCGCGTTCGCCAATATTTGATTTTCAAACACGAAAATATATTTTTCAACTTGTACAAATCTATCGTCATTAAATTGACAATTTATGTTATATGTTTTTATGCTGACACGACCTAAACTTGTTTTTGAATAATTTAGATGGGAAGTAATAAATTTGCATAAATAAATTCTGTTGTTTCAACAGGTCAAGGAAAACAGCAAAAAAACGAGGTAAAAGATGAGAGAGGAAAAAGAGGAAAAGAAGATGGATACTGAAAAGGGTTAAAAAAGACAATACTAATGAAACTAAAAGAAATATAAAAAAGAACAAGACAAAGTAAAATAAACAGGCAACGGTTGCAACTTGCAATCGAACCCAAGATCTCTTGTCTTACCGGGATAAAATTTATTTTTCGGTCTCTTGTTCTATTTCATATTTCGTTTAGATTTCTAAGTGTTACCTATCTTCTTTTTCAGTGACATTATTACGTTGATGTGTATAACCTACATCTATAATATAAAAAATAATGTTTGTTTGTTCGTACCTTATGCGCGGCCATACCGTTCATCCGAATGCAATGAAACTTTGGGAATACGTTGTGCGGGATGGTTATAGGATAGTGAGCTGTGGCGTTATGAAATTATTTCCTATACTATTTATACGATTGACATTAAAATTTCATCCGATTACTATTATTTCTTTTAAAATTGTTGTGAACATGCCCGTGAATACTTCTATATCTATACTGGTAAGCTCTGGCATTATGAAATTTGCATTAAAAAAAAATTGGTTCACGCGAGTTGTTGTAAAAATGGGTGTATTTCATGGAGTTAGGCGGCAGGGAAAAAAGGCTGGGGGAAGGGGTCGGTTGGGGAATTAAAGAGGGGGCTTCGCGGGAAGGGGTAAGAGGAAGAGGGGAAGGCGAAGAAGGTGGAAGCGGAATGCGTGAGGGAGGGGGGGGGTCGTGAGAAAGGGGAGAGCGGGAGAGGGGAGGGGGAACGCGAGAAGGGGAAAAGGGAACGTGAGAGGGGAAGGGGACGCGGGAGGGGAAGAGGAAGAGGAATCGGAAGGGGAACGGGGACGATTGGGAAATGACACGAAGGGAGAAACAATGCATTTATTTAATTAGCATTTCAACGCGTGCCGGCCATCAGCTAGTATATAATAAAAAGTTATTCCAATAAAATGAAAATCGGTACAAAATCACTAATTATGAAATATAAAAATTATCTTCTTATAAAAAATATTATAATAATATGTTTTAAAACTTTTTTCCACATATTTTATTTTTGACCGTTACCGATTTCAGTCTATTGAGACCATCTTCAGGCTGGTACAATTATTCTTTAAACTATGGTGATTACACAAAACATTTGAGGGGGGGGGGAGTTAACAGGGGTGTTATTAAAATAATATGGATTTTTCATCTTTCGTTGCTTTGTCGTGTTTCGCAATTTTTTCGGGTATACGCCATGTTGCGCTACCTCTAACAGCGTAGCTATTATATATAATATTATATCGATTTTAAAACGAATTAAATTCGTGACTAGTTTTAAACGTTTCAATTAAATTTACAAACCCTTTGTAAAAGAAAGGTTTTTCGAAAAACATCCAAATTTATATGAAAATATATAGGTTTTGTGAAAGTGAATTATGATACCTAGTGCTGCGTTGATGCATTGCGTGATTTCACGCTGAAATTTTTCCTTTGTTGCCGTTCCATTTCATAATTAAATTACTTCATACGGCTGAAAATCACATGCGTTTTTTAACAGTTAACGTTATTACATTTTTTATCAGCAGGCACATGCACAATAGGTGATTGTACATCACTATGGACGAAATGAGTAGTAGATATGGAAAACCGTCTATTCGAATATAAATCATATTATGCGAAATAGCACAAATTGATGACGAATTTTCGTAAATTCGTACCTCATATTATTAATATCAACAATAATTTCCATCATACATACACTTAGAAATTCTTTTAATACGATAGACTTCCTTTTCGGCCCATGCAAAAAGGACGACCGGGAAAAAACTTTTCTACATCGAAAATTGCAGGAAATGAATTTATATTTTTTACAATAAAATATATAAATTTGTTTTAGACCACTTTAATTTTAATTACACTCTACCGGTTTCGGAAGAACCCTTCCTTCGTCAGGAGAATATTAAAACTAACCTATGATACAAAATATTGATAGATATATACCAAACATTTAGGTGCTGGAGTGGGAGGTCAAAGGGGGAGGGGGGTAGTTGCGGGAAATCCAGCAATAACAGAGCGGTTTATTGGAAACATATCTAGGATGGGACTAAACGATATAATTAAAATTAAAGTGTTCTAAAACAAATTTATATATTTTATTGTAAATTATGGCGAGCCACAAAGTTAATGCTTATTACGAACATATATTTTTTACTTCTTCAAATTTTGCAAATTCACTTTGTGGCACCATTTTATTAATGACAAATTAAAACACTTTGTTTTTACCACGATAATCTTTATTTTAACAAATCGACATGTTTCGAGAACGATGTTCTCTTCCTCAGGACATAAAATGGAATATACATGAGTATACATACAATGGACATACAATGGAGTATACAGGAGTATACATTTGTTCCTGATGAGGTGAACATCGTTCACGAAACATGTAGATTGTGTATAAATAAAAAGTGATGAAAACAGAGTTATTTTGTCTTTTAATTAAAATTAATTAACATAAAATGTACTAAAACTAAATATTCAAGAATACAAAGCTATGCGTGGGTAGAAGGCAGATAAACAGATGTATTCATAGGATGACCATACCGATAGCGACAAGAGAGGTGGTATGAATAATAAATTATTAATAAAAAATAAATAAATTGTAATGGATATTTGTTTGTTGTTAGTAAGACGAAATTTTTGATAAATTTGGGACGTGGTGAAAATTTACGAACAAGTAATTTAATTACGAATAAGTAAATCTAAAATACAAATTATACAAATCATCCATCCGTATCCTCCGAGGAACTAGAGAGTCAGTCAGTTTGTGTGTTTGTTTCCTTCGCAAATATGGGTAATGAATGTTACCTCTGCAATAATACAATCTGAGCATTCCACTCTTATTACTATGCTGGCGTTCACATCCGAAGCGTGAATGTGAGAAGGAGGGTGTCTAACACTCGCAGCGCATTCTCGAGACACCGAGTCGTGTGCGGTCGTGGTTACGAATGCACTTTTACATATTGCGATGTTAGTATTTTGAGTTGAAGATATTTACACAATAAATTTGGATTAACTGTCCCCATCAAAGGATCATCAATGCGCATACATTTCACCTCCATAACAGACCACCACTTTTCACATGTACAGACAAACACAAACACAGACACTTACGGCCTTACTAAAAAAAAACACTCCGCGGCCGTTAAACGGTGTTTCTGTAGCACGTTGTGTAAAGTCTGTACATTTCGTTTTTCAAATTCTTACTAAACAAAATATATGGTTTTGATCTGACAACGTCGCCATTTTACCAGCCTTACTAATAAACTTTCTGAAAAATTTGTACAATGGTCAAACAACCATGTATGAAGAATCCTTACTAATTAACTGACAAAAAATTGTTCATGGAAAGATATGTACATTGCTTACACGGCCAAGGAGGGTAGTTTATCTGTTGTATATATTTGTTCCATTTCTAATTTTCAACGAATTTCGATTTTTTTTTTTAATGTCCTATATATTTATTATTTTTTGAGATGTCGTAAAAACAAATACCATTTTAGAACCAAAATTTAATTACCTTTAAGATTTTCATATCTAAAATATACTTAAATGTTTAAAAACTGTAGTATTTTAAGATTCAAACATCAAGTTGGAAAAAAAACTCACTTACCCCAAACACTTTCTATTAAAACATTGAAATATTTGGAAAAATTAAAAATTCAAAAAACGCAGTCCTTTTATTTAATGATTTTAAAATAAACCTGTCACCTCACTTTTTACTCCTTCAAACAATAAAAAAATATAAAAAAATCTTGAAATTCGCTTTTCATATCCAAAAATGTACAATAAAAAAACTCACGTTTGAATACGTTGCTTGCACATCTTAAGGCATTAATTTCTTTGATACGTTTACTAAAATATGTATTAGACATTTTAGTCACCAAAAAATATCACTTTCAAGAATTTATAATAAAATAAAGATCTTAAAATGCAAATTATTTCTGAACATAACCTATGAACCATTTTCTGACAGCTTAATTTAGAACACGTGATTTTAGTGCCACAATTTGACTTAAACTAACAAAAAACATCACAAATTAATAGCAAATATATTGAATACATGAATATAAGTGCGAATTAGTCATAAAGATTGAAATCATTAACTAAAAGATCATATTAATCAGACAAAAATCCGCGACCGACTTTTTTCCGTAGTGTTAGCGTACGCGGTTATATTTTCGGCAATGCGCAGGCGCATCAATCACACCACCTAGCGGATTATTATGAAAACTCCAATTTACAAGTAAAATTTCCAGCGTTGCCACATGTAAAACACCGTTTAACGGCCGCGGAGTGTTTTTTTTTTAGTAAGGCCGTTAATGTACAATGTACCTACTACAAATAACACATTACAAGGAAACATAATCATAAATACCCACTACGAAATATTTAATATCTGTAAATTGTGTCATAAATGAAACTTGTAGTCGCAAATATATTACGAATCAATTAGGCCTGTAATCAATAATTTAGAATTTAATATAAAAATATGGCGTTTCAATGACACAACTATGGTGATATGAACAATGGACTTGAAAAGAGAATCTGAATCACTTTGAATTCCTGAGCACGTTCTTGTTAAACTATTATCGATAGAACACTTGGTCACACTGCACCTGCACAAGTCTCCGCGGGAATCGATAAACCAAAAAAGCCGAGAAATCAATAAGGATCATTGCACTAGTTCCTTTAATAGATTGCTTGTACCTTGGGATTTACTGTTCCACAGGTAGGTAATACTGGCACAGGTAATATTGTCAGCGAGGATGGGTTTTGAAAGTAGGTAGGATATACATGTACATAGTTGCGTCAACAGTAACCAATGTTTTATGTAAAATATATACATACATTTATTGTAAGTGATATTCATAATTTTTAGGTATAGCGTAAAATAAGGATTTGTTTATTTTTTACCATTATTATTAATAACACAAAATTGAACTTCAAGATTCGTAATTCTTCTTAAAAATAAATTATTTTAGTTTTAGTTTGTAACAGAATTCATTTTGATCAATAAAGATTTGATTTTCGAATTGGATCTTGATTTTTATAACATGTAGGTACAAATCTAGCAAATTTCTTTTAAAACAATAAAAAAGAGTCTAAAATCATCTCATTTCCAGAAGGGTTCAAATTTCCGGTCCTATTAATAAACGCAAAATACATAGATAACAAACACACTTAAAATACGAAAATCTATAAACAATAATTCTACTGGGTATATTGAATGACCAATGATATTTATCTTATAGTCCTATTCTGGACACATTCCCAGTAAACTGCTCTGTTCTCCCCGTAATCCCCTAATTACCACTTCCCATTTGCTGACCTCTTCTCTAACACCTAAATATATTTTTGTATTTTTCTTTTTTACGTTAGTGTAATATATCGGAATATTAGTTATGATCAGTTCTATTATTGTTTCTGTTGTTTATGCTACGCTCGGGACACCACGTGACGACCACGGTCACGACGTGTGCCGACCATAGGCGATCTGAGTCAGTCAAGTCATTCCTTTCGCGAGAGCTCGCAGGACAAAATCTAGCTGGCTACTTATAAGGACGTATGTCCTCTTAAACCATATTTGTATTGTGATTTCTGATTTGACACTGTGATTTCAAAGAACCAAAAGTATTTTAGTCAAACATGATAGTACTAAGAAATGGTCCAGTAGTAATACTAAAGACAATAATATCTCTGTAAAAGATTACAGAGAAAGATACATTTCAGTTTGTTTTAATATTCTCCTAAAGAAGGAAGAGCACCTTTGAAACCAGTTAAAGTAAAGTGGTTTAAATCAAATATATGTGTTTGTCTTTTTAATCGAAAAAATCGTTTGATATCAGTAAGTCCCTCAGTGCCCATAGCCTCATCTTCCAGAGCGACTTAATTCCAGCCAACAACAAAACATGGTATTATCTCCATCAGGCCGGGTACTGCACTGCTCAGACTGCTGTGAATTTAATCGAAGAACCCCGAGGAAAGGCGACTTAGAGTAAATAACGATGTAAGAACTAACGGATGCGTGGAGTTGAGAATTAGAATGGTAATAAAGCCAGACATCATCTCAAGCAAAACCACATATTTCGTTCGTGAGATAAACGAATAGTAATATTATAATAGTACAATATACACACGTATACATAGACATTCTGGCTAAAATATGATTCTATATCCCGGATAATTTCAAGTGATGCCGCCAACACAGGCTTCTGATTCTTCCCAGGTACAGAACTAACTAACTTATGGTAATTCCCCGCCCTAGGAAGAAATTTTGATATCTTCCACATCGATCATGGATATTTATTTCAATTGTTGTAAACGACAATAAATCCAAAAATGGGTTAAATGTGTCATTATTCCCATTTTTTTCTCTTTCGATCTGCGTCATCGAAATTTTCCCAGAAAAATGAGTGCGTCTTTTACGACGTAGATTTTAAGATATTTTTTTCTGAGAAATTAAAAATAAATAAAACTGTTATAAAAGAAATTTACAAAAATTATTCTTAAAGACGTATTCAATATTATTTTATAATGAAAATTCATAATTATTATGGGTCTGCAAAAACAGAAGATATGATTTACTGAAAAAATATAAAATAAAACTTTCTTTTCGCTCTTATGAACAATTAACATTTTGTCCTTTACAGCATTTCAAATTTCCATAAACGACATGTGTTCTACAACTAATTTAATCACGAAGTATCATCATTTATAATTTATCTGTTGATTTTTCTTTTTCTCTATAGATAATGTACACTTAATATGTTTTATATTTCATTTGATTATTACTATTTTTCACTAGAATCTCCATTACAGAGAAAAATAGGAAAGAAAGAAAAACATAATATTTAAGAAATTACACATCTGTTCTCCATGACATCATGGCAGAAGATTGTTAATTTCATTTGGTATGCGAGATCGTTTGCGAAGTTCGCTATCTATATGATCACATTCAATAGTATTGCACCTACAGACGACACATTCGAGACATTGGAATGAAGTGTTAAGAGAAATGATGGGTTAAATTAAAAATATAGTTTATTTAAATGTAAATTGGGTATCCACACTTCTTCATCCTCCACAACTGTACGCACGAAGCTCTCAAAGGAGTCGAACCCCTTTCATTCTCAGTAACGGCGTTTTCCACTTGCCATCAGCTGACAACGTCATTACTCTTGCGAGGCAAGCCAGAACAATCCCGCCGCTACATCTGGCGCACAGAATGGAGTATTGCCGAGACGTTAATTCGGTTCCGCGGGGAATATGGGACTCCCAGATTAATGTAATTGGTGGCTGCTGAATATTAACTCTAGACATCTCTATCATATCGTCGCGAGTCGTCTGCTACAAGAGTATCAGGTAGTGATGCTACCTTGGTCGATTTACTGTGTACTTTTTATTTGAATATTTCAATGGATGAAAGAAGGAGCGCCATGAAGTCGCTATGAGCTTAATGTAGGTATTTATTTAGGAAGGTATATTATAGGTATGCCCCCTTACTTATAATTGCGGCATCGGCCTACTCACCCTTGGTTTTGTAAAGTTGGCCTTAAACTTGGTTTAAAGCCGTTTTAACCACACACACTATGTGTCGACGCATATTAGTTATACTACGATTATAAGTAAGGGGGATGGTATATTATAAGCAACCCGGAGATCGCTGGTTCATAATAAATTTCATTTTAACGAAAAAAATAAATTTGTATAAACCACCATATAATCACATGTTATAATATCTACATGTTTCAAAACCGATGGTTTCTTCGTCAGGAGAATAACATGAATATGTAAGTTGTTTCATTTAATTAAAATGATACCACCAAGTAATTTTGCGATGATTGACCGAAAATTTTTATTTGATTTTTTTTTTTTTATAGTGAATACCTCACAAGAGTCCCAACTGCTCCCGTCTGGAGCCAGTGAGACTATGGCATCCCCAATTGGGGTATGTTGTGAGGCTAAAGGTAAGCGGGGAAGGGAAGGAGATGGGGGAGAGGGAGGTGGGGAAGTACCTGGCTATTCAGATCTAGTCACTAAACACGGCTAAAGCCATTTCAAGCAACGTTTCAATTCTGAGTGGTGGTCTTACACCAGGGCGATACTTAGAGTATCTTCCACTCTGGAACGCGCCGCAAATATACTATATATTGTTTTAAATAATTATTTGTGAAATAACACAAATTAATTAAATAAAATTTATTTGCGCACGCCGGGTTCGAACCCGCGACCTTCGGAATGGCAATCCATTATTAGGGCACTATCCAGAGCCAAAGATACTCTCAGTATCGTTCTGGTGTAAGACCACCATTTAGAATTAAAACGTCAAACGTCGCCTCACAACATTCCTCAATTGGGGATGCCATAGTCTCATTGGTTTCAGACGATAGCAGTTGGGATTTTAGTCCGGTATTTACACAAAAAAATAAGTAGAAATATAATTTCTAAACGTTATTCAATATTTAGATGAATTACAATGATTTCGTTAAAACTCCAGTCAAACTGGCATGACTATTTTTTTTAGAATGCGTAATGTAAACACAATTGTTTGATTTTATTATTTATGCTTTTATAAATAATAAAAAATAACAACAAACAATTCAATTGCGTTTTGTCGAGGGTTTACAATAACGATTTTTGTAATATTTATGTCAATTCAATCAAGATTTTAAAGTATCGTGAACAGAAATAGATTTTTTTTATGATCATTAATTCAACGTTAAACCCTGGTAGTCAGAGACGTTCTTTAGATCAAAACTTTATTCTCGGCTCTAAATTTGAATCAGTCTTCACATAGATCACGACTGATTGCACAGCGCTGTAATGGGGGAGATAGGCAAACAGAATTTAGCATTGTCAAAGAGAAGTTTATCGTACTCGCCGGGAGCATTTAAATGCGAATATGTCAAATTTAGAAGAACTCTTGTTCTTATTTTTCATAGGTAAATTTCTAGACCCGAATTCTGAGCTAAAACTCTGCATTGATTTCATAGTACTATAAAAATTCAGCGATGGCTACAACCAAACATTCAATGACATGAACAAAATTGTTGTGAAACCGACATTTTCCAAGCTAAAATTATTTTTTTTCTGTTACAATCCATTTCGTTCCAAAACTGTTAACAGATTTCCTCGAAGTCTTTCAGGTCTCGGCTAAAAAAAACGTTCGCTGTTTCGCTACAGCATCGGTTGCACGCCGCCGTTACGGAGCAACAGACGATATGATAACTGACGTTGCTGACGCTACCGACGAAACAGAGGCAGTGCGGTTTGTGTAGTCAGTGGCGTCCCGACGCTAAGGTTAGCCGTGGTAATTAAAACGTCAAACGAAATTTGTCTGGTAATAAAAATTGAAGACTAACGATCTTACAAGTTGCCGGTTTAATGTCGGTTTACTTACTGAAATTTAATAGTTTGGTAAGAAGATATAATTAATGATTTAAATTACAAATGCATCTCGTTATATCCCAGTCAATTTGGGAGGCGGAAAACCAATACTTTTGCCATAGGGTACCAAGAGTTATTCGCTACGTTTAGTGACTTAGTCCCTGGTTCAAGAGGTGAGGTTTGTCCGGATCTTGCGGGCAGACTGGTTGAGGAGACCGTTTGATCTTGAACCGCGGTGGGAGGAATAACTATTCCTAGACACACTGACCCCCAGATTCGTACCCATCCCTCATACATTTTTCCTATCCAGAACTTCCTCTTCTTCCTTTCTAAAGGAGACCATCCACATACATTCCCAAAGGTAAAAAGGCCCTGAAGGGAATTAATTTCCTCAGCGTTTCTGTATTGAGCTAATGTTTTTTATTTTATTTTGGGTATTGCTTTTTTGTTTATCATTTCTATAATAAAGCCATTATGAAACTGAGGTTTTACCACATTGAGCCGACTTATTTACATTATTTAATTTACCACTATCGTATTTTTATTAGTATGATGTATGTGGGGTGTGTGATGATAATCTCAATGTGGCGTAAAATCAGTTTGATTACGACTTTGAACACCGAAACAGCTTTCAAATAATAAAAGTAAATAACATCATAAAATTTTATATAACAACAATAAACACAATATACAACAACAAATAGAAGCAAAGCCATTGAAGATATTGTCAACAATGATAATAAAAATTTATTCGAATCCATTTACTGCAAGCTGAAAAATCCGTCAGCAAAGAGAGTTAATACAAAAAAGGCTGCAAATGCTAAAAAGCACAAAATTTTAATCAATCTATAGATTTTCACGTAAAAAGTTTGCCGAACCTCCGTAAAAATTTATGTGAACCCCCCAGAGTTGAATAAACACGAAAAGCCTCGCACGTGAAATGTGGAAGATTTCCCCAAAATACTGTAACGCTTCTGGTCCATCGATCATTTGTCTATTCCCCGATCGTTTGTCTATGGGTGAGGAAAGCGTGGAGAAACGTTTGCCGCATTTTTCACCGCGTGGCTTCACTCTACCGAAAGACAGAACCTTCAGAGGATATAAGTATTGGTATTGCAAAATACTTCAAAGTTTCAAAAGAGCATTTGAAAATTGATGAAATGCTTTGACGTCACGGTTTCTAACAAATATGTACTAGTCCCAGGGAGAGCTCGTACAATTCTTTCTCCCGCGCCTTCGATGAAAATAAAAGCTACAAAAGATTTTTTATTTATTTTTTATATGAATACCGCACAAGAGTCCCAACTGCTTCCGTCTGAAGCCAATGAGACTATAGTATCCCCAATTGAGGTATGTTGTGAGGCTGGAGGTAATGGGGAGGAAAAGGAGATGGAGAAGTACCTGGCTATTTAGATCTGGTCATCAAATACGGCTAAAGTCATTTCAAGCAAAATTTCAATTCTGAATGGTGGGCTTACACCAAGGCGATACTGAGAGTATTTTCCACTTTTGAACGTGACGCAATTATACTATATATTATTTTTAATTAATTTTCTGAAATAACAGGAATTAATTAAATAAAATTTGTTTGCGCACGCCGGGTTCGAACCCGCGACCTTCGAATTGGGAGTCCAAATCCTTACCCTTTGTATGGTTATATTTTGTATAAGTACTTTTACCATATTTTACCTAAACTGACTACATATTGTATGTAAGTATGCCGGGGGATCAACTTTCGTGGAATGGTTATTTGAATAAAAAACATTCTGACAAAGATCAATATGTAGACAAGGTACATAAGTGTAATAAACATTTAAATATCAAAATACCAAACAAAAAGTCAAAATGTTGCCATGGTAAAACATTTTCTACTCAGCATTTAGCCAACTTTAATTTTTATTTTTTATCAATGCCAGAAACTGTTTTTCATTTCATTCGATCAGAATGAAAAACAAAGCAAATCAGTAACTGAATCTATTTCGTTGTTCATTGCAACTGTTCTTTGAACAATGAATACTTTATTTTGTATTGCTGCCATTGAAATTTTTTATCCGCGTTTAAAACAATGAGGGGGCTTTTACGATCATTTTCAACGTATTAATTTTTAAAAAACTTTTAGCGGTCGTAAAAATGACGACAGTTCAAATAGGAAACATCGCTGCATTAACCGTAGACATTTACGTCACTTACAGACTCTTTAGCAACTACTTTTTGATGTATGTCAAAATAGTAAAACTGCCCCATTAGAATTTTTATTCTTGTGCTTTATTTTTTTTCTGTCAACCCTTTATAGTTCTACCAACTAACATAACACAATAAAATCAAATCTTGCAAGTGTATTTGATATTGTGTCTTTGGTATTATTATTCATTGCATCTTTTTTTGGCAGCCACCTTAGTTCTGTAGCCACACAATCAAATCAAAAAATCAAACCCTTGAGTTTGTGCAGAAACAGGCGGAGCCTTTGATAGATTAACATATTTTAAGACCCATTGACCAGCGGCTGAGAATTAAAGATTAAAAATGTTTGCAACTGTATAGGGAAGTTCCGATGAGAAAGATCGATTATTCCATGTGTCAAATGTTTTCAATTAAAAATTTAATATCGACTTATTTCATGCAAAACTTGCTTTAATATATACCTAAATTCAAGTAAGCAATAAAAATGCTCGAAACGCATGATGATAAATTATTAAATATCGTGTACTTCTTGTAAGTATTTTTTGATCATAAGTATTTATGATTTTTCAATAATGTCTAAACAAAATAAGTGTGTAAATAAAAAAAACGGAAATATTTAGGTTTGTAAGACTTTAAATAAATAGAAAAACTTAGGAATTTTCGTCCCGAAACACTTTCTTGGATTTATTTTTTAATGATTTTAATTGAACTAAAATTAAAATTCTGAAAAGTGTCTTTACTAGAAAATGTATTGATTTATTTTGCTGTATGATAATATGATTTGAAATTTGAGTTGAATAATCAAATATTTCGTTTGAAAATTTAACAAATCTGCCAACGACCAACGGTATAATCTTAGAATATTAAAAATAAACTTAGTTTTTCAAAATTTAAAGTGCCTTTTCCAGATAAAATAATATCTTCTAAACTTTCAATATAATTTTTTTTTTTGTAAAAAAGAGTTAATACGTCTAGACTTTGGTTTAAAACGGACAAATTTCCGGTATTGTTGGTTATACCCTCTTAATAAACGGATTGCAATCTTTGGAGCACAGACGTTCGGTAGATGGAAGATGCTTTGAGAAACTAGCGTCGTTAATTCCTTCGGCACTGGTGCACAGTCGGGAAACAAGCCAAACGCGTGCCCAACATTAATATGCAGTGGAAATTTGTCACATGATAACGAGTCATTTCCTCTGAAATTCATAAATTCAACAGCTCCGCTGTGGAACGATTTGCTAGCAACTGTGTTTCCTTCCACCTACAACACGAGTCTCTTCAAGACTCCTTCCTTTTCACAAAGGACCCTGCACACATCATCCCCAAATGATGAGTTTTTTTTAATAGTTAATACCTCACAAGAGTCCCAACTGCTCCCGTCTGGAGCCAATGAGAGTATGACATCCCCAATTAAGGTATGTTTTGAGGCTGAAGGTAAGTAGGGAAGGTAAGGAGACAAGGAAGAGGAAGGTGGGGAAGTACCTGTCTATTCAGATCTAGTCACTAAACACGGCTAAAGCCATTTCAAGCAACGTTTCAATTCTGAATGGTAGTCTTACACCAGAGCGATACTAATATTGTGAAATAACACAAATCAATTAAATAAAATTTATATGCGCACGCCGGGTTCGAACCCGCGACCTTCGGAATGGAAGTCCAACGCCCTACCGCTGGACTACGCCGGCCGTCTTAAACTTAAACCGTGAAGCAAATTATTTTCCTCGCGGCCTCCCACGCGGAATCTACTCTTAAATATATCGTTGTACAACTGATTTATGGAGTTTATGAAAAATAAATAATGAAATTTTCACCAAATTGTGATGGAATAGGTTCACCAGCTCCAGGCAGGCCTCCACTGCGGTCTGACATAAGATAAAAACATCGTAAGCAAAACGGTTCCGAACTGCCCAAAACGGGTGAATTTTTTCGTGCTCTATTTCAACGGTTGTTATGTTTTTTACTTAGAGGCGGAGGGTAAAGTGCTGCAGGATAAATAACGCAATCTCACCCCCTTCCCAGAAGGAATTTGGGAGGCTTCGTGGGTCCATAAATAACACAGGACTCGATTGTCCGCCCAGAGGCCGACCCCCGCCCAGAGGGAGGAGAGGATGTCAAAACTCAAATCTGAGGTATAAACATATCTAGATCCCAGAAAGAATTTCAATTCTACCATTTGTCACTCGACCATCCTGCATATTGTTTTATTTTCCCGCCGAATATTCATGAATTTTCCTTATAATTCTTGACAGTGAATTTCGTATTTTTTTGTTTTATTTTGCTCCCTATGCAAAGAATAGGTACTTGTAAAAAAATATTTAAAATATTGTATTATATCCTTTGTTTATAGAACTCGTGTGATTTTTCGTCTGCTTTAATTTTTATCTGAGATACAATAAATTATGTCATTTTTTCAATTTAACAGTTTTTTGAGCAAAGTTTACCATTAGTAACACAGAAAACACAATTTGTTTGTAGAATTCAGATAAAGTAATGCTGCTAATGTATTTATCTTAAAAATTACATAAAAATGTTCTTTCAAAATTGCAAATAATAATAAACACTTCGTTCGAAATACTTGCAATCCATAGCGAGAATCGAAATAAAGCAAACATTAATTTGAGTACCGCTTTCGATAAAACTTTTCGCGAGTACCTACCTACCATTTTCAAGTAAATAATCTCTCTCGAGTTCCACCCAAGGGGAGTTGCTATTTCATTTTGATTTTCGATTGAAGATCAAATATCTCAATTAACCATGAATTTCAAACTTCAAAATATTCACGTTACTACAAATATTATGCGAATTAAAACAAGTCCGTTTTCACATACTAACAAAGAGCCTATTAAAAATCATAACCGACATCAGAGAATTTTCAAATAGGCAGAACAGTAACGACTTAGTACTGACAAGCAGTAAACATGTTCAGATCCTAAGCAATACTTACATTTAGAAAAACGTCAGTTGATAAAGACCGAGTAGACATTTAACCAGAGCCATCGCAGGATGAGAATCCTTTAATCTTTAACGCGCCAGAGAGAATAATTCCTCCAGGCTAACTTTAGACATTGACACTCCATACAGCTCCCGGAGTTGTTTCAATTCCGGTCAGCTCTCGATCTATTGAAGCGAGCTACGGAAAACGTTCCGGGCGCCCAGATGTTCCGACCAACCCCAGAGTCCTACCTTCTCTTCCAGCAGAGACAGTGGTAGGAAACAAATTCTCTTTTTATTTATTATTTAGTAAATATTCTGTTTAATTTTATCAGGTCACAAATAGTAAAGACACTCCGTTCCAAACAACTATTCTGATATATTTTCACAAATCACGCTTTCAGATGTCTTTGGAAATTTCAAATCTACACAGTTAAAATACACGGCTCGGTCCCTCTGAATTTTTGTAGGAAATGCTTAATTAGCTTAGAAGAATTAGAAGAATTCCATTGAAAATGGTTTAAATTGCATTTTATTTTTTAACCTCTCATCTGTCATCCGGACACCGGTGACCGAGCGACAGATGTGTGGTTAATAGTGAATATAAAATAAAGCAGTTAAGTTCCATTTACATTTAATATGTTTTTTCATTGTTACAAATTAGGATGAGGGTAGATATTAAAAGTTATAATATAACCTGATATAAGTAAAACAATCAACCCGTTAAAAGTTTTTTGTAGTATAATACATCCACTGTCAAACGTTTTTAAAAAAATTCAAATATGGTTGGCCTTTCTACTAAATGCTCGCAATCAACCGCGTTACCAACTGGATCAAATCCCAAGTTCGTAAGACCGACATTTATTTCGCATATTAAGTGCTGTAATGTCATCGAATTTCAAAGAAATACATGACCCGAAATTAATGAGTACCTTTTTTTACATGAAATACCGCACAAGAGTCCCAACTGCTCCCGTCTGGAGCCAGTGAGCCTATGGCATCCCTAATTGGGGTAAGGCAGAGGTAGTGGGGAGGGAAGGAGACGGGGAAGAGGAAGTTGGGGAAGTACCTAGCTATTCAGACCTGGTCACGAAATACGGCTAAAGAAATTTCAAACAACTTTTCGATTCTAAATGGTGGTCTTACACCAGGGCGATATTGAGAGTATCTTCTGAGAGTATCTGGAACGTGTCGCGAATAAACTACATATTATTTTTGATTAATTATCATTCAAATAAAATATATTTGCGCACGCCGGGTTCGAACCCGTAACCTTCGGATTGAAAGTCGAGATTCTTATTCCTCGACCACAGCCACCCTCAAGCTACTGCTATTAAAAAATAAATTAAAAAATAAAAAAAGATTTTTTTCCCTCCCCTGATCCCTCCCATATAGAGTATAGGCTGCAATCTCCGGCACGGGTGGGGGGTATTGTGGGTGGGGGGGTGGAGGGCGGTCAGAGGGTCGTACGAAGCTCAGTCAGGTATCCAGACAGAGCTTCCAGCTTCCCAGCAGTCATGTTGTGTTCAATGCGGCAGAATCTAACGGACATTATTAAAAATCTCTAATCGAAAGACCATGGAAGCTAGCAAACTTTTTGAAGCGAAAACAGGATTTCAATAATAGATTCCACGTACAGTGTGCTTCGAATTTAAAGAAAAAAATTATATTTATTTATATGCCCATTAGACTTTTATATTCGGTTCATAAGGTTAACAATTTTGTACAGAAGGGTTAGAATAAAAAAAAGGATGCAAAAACTAATTTATTATATTACAGTGGTTTGCAAGTGGATAAAATAAATAATAAAAAGTAGGTAGGTGGGCAAACGTATGTGCCGCCAAAATCTAAACAAATCTCACCCAATGAACCCGGACAGCCTTGCTAATTGACCAAACCAATTAAATAAAATTAACAAAATAAATATATGAGTAGATAGCAGTAAAGGGGTCCTACGATTCACAAATTATTATTTTTTAATTACATTAATTAGACTAGTTAATTAATAATTAGTTAATTTAGACTAAATCGATAAAAGCCAGGAGAAAGAAATTCCTAAGAATGTTAATGTTTTCTTGTTAATACGTGCTGGAATCCTGATACAAATGTGTAATGTAGATTTGAAGATGGTCGTATCAGTGTGTACTGAAACTCATTTTTTAAACATAAAAACTTTATTTTTGGAATTAGCACCCAGAATTACACGTGATTTATTATGCTTTAAGGGGTGAGAAAAAGGGATGGGGGTGGTTTTTAGAAATCTCACGTAAACAGCACCTTCATCTTCTTTTCAAGATCAAGTGTGCAAAATGTAATCATATTGGGAAATAAACTGTTTATTTGTAAGAAAAATCAAAAACATTTTTTTTAATATAGTTTTTAATATAAGGATAGATGGATTATTTATATAACTATGATGATAAATTTCCTTTAAAATTACAAATATTACGACGTGTAAAACAAAATATGATGTATTTATAACCGTATATCTGCCTGTGTTTTGACGAGGATGAAAATGTTCTAATTTGTATGTTCGTTAAATTATCTCTCAAGTATTGAACCAATCACAGTTAAATTGTGCAAAACTCTGCTACCTTTGAAAATGTGCGACAGCCTAAAAATAAAAGAAAGCATCATCTGTGAATTTAAAATAATATTTACGTGCTTTTTTAATAGAGTCCTATATATAGGCTCATTATTTGTTACTCCTCGTCTGGAAATTTTTAATGGATACAGCCAAAGTAAGCATTTCTGATAAAATTTTGAATTTTTCAGGCGTTGGGTCTTTTTATCAAAGAAGTATTTTTGTTGTGCAAATATAGGCATATTATAAACATTTCCGAAATATTTTATTTTAACCTAAGTACATATTTACATTCTCAATATTTAAACGCATGTGGTAAAATGAAAATTATTTTAAAACATAAATTGTTTTCATGAATAATGATTTGAGAACACATTCGGTTAAGATTTTACTAACAATATAATTCGTAGGTCTTTTCGGTGTGCGTGTAGGCAAAATTTTGACATTTTAAAAGTATGTATTCTTAAAGACCAATAAACATTTAATTAAAGCAAAGTGGGTGTTGAATTAATAGTAGAGCGGGATATTAAAAGAAAGTTTAAACTCATAAGGCTGATTTGTAAATGCTTTTAACGCAAACTTAATGGAAATGAAGAAAACTATTTAAGTTTGGTAACACTTTTGCATGGCAACAAACAAATATATATATTTTACAAAAACGTGCAGTTTTTTGTCAGGAGTGAGTAATAACAGTAAGAGGCCATTACGATTACAGAAATCAATTTTTCGGTTATCATGCCGTTTTGCGCTTAATCGTTCTTTAGCCAAGTTTTCGGGGCAAATGTGTAGATTATGTTAAAGTCTGTGTTTAAGTATATGTAGAAGTGGTACCAGGTTACGCGCATCGATCTCAGATGGACGGAATTTCAGTATAATAATAAATTAAATTAATGTTTTCGACGTTTAGTTTTGTGTAGCCATCAAGTAAACCGAGAACTATTAAGCTTAGCCCGTTTTCTCTATTAACATTAATGTGAATTTCGAGGATATCAATTTCCTCCATAATTAGGCTGATGCGTTTCAGGTCTTCCTAGTACTTCAGCAACAATTTCAAGGAATGCCGGTTCCAAATAAGTGCTCTAATTTTATCCACATATCTTTGAATCCTGATCAGATTCATACATCCGTCACTCGTGGATACACTGACCCCCTAGACTACTACCCACCCCTTTTACCTTTTGCCAAAGACGACATCAGGAATTATTTTCCTAGTGGCCTCTTAAATAGAGCTAATGGGAAAAAAATGTGAAACGTGTTGAAGTTAATTATATCAGATCAATTTTAGTGGCTTTAAAGTGTATTTATCAAATGCCAGTGGCGTTTGGATTCACACACGGTTTGACACGGGGCGGGGTGCTTGGTGAGGGGGTAGGCTGAAGGAAGGAGAGAGAGGGAACCTACCCCCGTCAAAGGCCACCTCTAAATATTCCTACCCATAAGTGACGCTGGATTGCGTGGCGTACTACTAATTTTAATAGGGAATTGTGGTTTTAATTTAAATCATTTTCAAACCGCAGATAACCTCCATGAAACAATATTAATATTCTACACTGTGAACGCCGTAAAACTAAGCTCGGCAAAGAGCAAAAAAATGTTTTAATAATTTTGTGATATTTCTCACATCCTAAATAAATATAGGATTTTACATTTTCACGGCCAAAAACATCATCGTGGTTAATTTTTCGCATATTATGCCGTGTTGTGCTTATTCCTTATTTGGCCAACGTTTTGGATAGCGTTACAGTGTTCATTATTAGGGCAGATGTGTAGAATATAGTAAAATGTGTGTGTACCTATGTAGAAGTTAATCCTCTTAGGTATATCAGTTTAATAATTAATTGTGAAAATATGCGGTTAGTTTTAGCGTAACCGTCAAAGTGATCTTAATAAGGAAGTTGAGTGAAAAATATTTTGACTTCTAAAAAATATGTTCCTGTAGATGACATGCAAACTTTAATACCAGAATTTTTTAAAGTTCGTTTTCATAATTAAATTAATTCTACAAGTTTGAATTTTATTAAAGGCCGCCAAAACGCCTGGTAAGAGGCGGAAGAGTGTGTGACATCGTCTCACGTCATCTGTTCGCTTGTTTGTGTTAAAAATAAGAGAACATATTTACAAAACCGGGACATGCTTAATATGGACAAAAAAAAATACATTTACAAAGTTGTAGTAGTTAGATATTATATAAATAACACATATATATATATAACTCAAATTGCGATCGGAAACTTTGGTTTCAAAAAGGGGTACATTTTGATTTTTTTGTGGTTAATTTTAGGATTTGAATAAATAGCGTGCTATGTTTTCTTTCCAATACCGTTTAGATCATACTTCTCACTACAATAGTAAAAGAGATACAACGATACGTTTTTAGATTTTCACGGCCAAAAGCATTTTCGTTGTTTGTTTTTGGGGTGTTATGCCGTGTTGTGCTACCTCCTCCGACACTGCAACGCTGTCCGAAACGTCGGCTAAAGAAGGAGGTAGCACAACACGGTATAACACCCTAAAAACAAACAACGAAAAAGAGATACAACGATTTCTATGAGACCCATGTGAGCTGGGACAAATATGGTCTCCTGTGATTAAACGGGACTTTATTTCGGTATATTTTCAATAAATAATGTCCTAATTCATATAAATGTATTTTTTACTTTTTTAATCGGTTTAATTGTAAAATGTATGATGTATCTATTAGCTACACCCTTCTTACTTCATATTTTATTTGTAGGTACTATAATGATTTTTCGAATAAGCATTCAAATGCCAAGCATTAAATTAATAGTATACCACCATACATGCTAGGCTCTCTTTAAAATGATTATTCTAGAAACGAAATAGAAGCTGCAACTGGGATCGTAGTATTAAGTCGTACGGTATTAAGTGGTACAGTATTAAGTTAATGCTGCACAACTTAATACCATTAAGCTAATATCCATAAACTAGTCACCGCAGTCTTCTACCAAGTACTCGTTGAATGTGTGAGTATTATATTACTTCTCTTTTAGTGGCAAATAATGGCAATACCATTTATATAAAACACCTAGTTTATATTTTGTTATTAATACCTATTCAAATATAAAAGCACTAAGAGATAAATTTATAAATAAACAATGATTTTTTTTGGTTCTGGCTGCATGAAAAAAATAGTCGTATTACAAAAGAAAGGTCTTTAATAGTAAATGACGCGTATCTAAGCGTTAAAATTTTGGCTTACTCTTTGTCCGGACTTAAAACTGTCAAAGAAGAAGAAATATAACTGCAAATCCTTTGAACTTGGAATGAATTTTAAATTAAAGCTATAAATATCCCTTTGGAGTGTCAACATTTATCACCTTTATTCAAAATTAAATTTGAAACGAGCCGTTCTTGAAAGTTGGCAAGAAGAAATGAGAATAGTTGTACGATTTCCTGTCGAACAGGAAACGCCTCACCGCCCGCCACTTCCGGTGCTTGGTGACACTTGGAGGTGGCCTCCTGGTAATAGGGAGATACCCTACATCCTGTTCCTACCTGCAGGCTCTATCTCTACAACCCTTACTCACACCGGCCCTATGGCCAGGTGTCGGAAAAGCTCTTCTTGTCATGCTAGCCCTCTTGTTTAAGCGGAAAAACTCGAGCACTACACATATAAACGGATACAAGGTACATAAGGACTCATATTTCTTTTGTGTTAAATAATGGATTTAGAAACGTTTAGTAGTAGTCGACTATGCAAAATAGGGTTGGTATTTATAAGTATTTTTCAATTAATGCTTGAAATGGGTAATTGTCTTTGCAAAGGGATATCGCACAATAATAAATAACTGAGGTATTGTATACACGTTTTGTACTGAATATATTACCGACTATTGTATTATATATACACATTTTGGACACACTGTTAAGACAATTTTAAATTATAAGCTTACAAATATAAAATAAATCTTATATAATTATATTACCCACGCACAGCCGCCCTTAAATGGGTTCCCATGATTCATATTACTTCAATGTATGTATACATCGATGTAAAAATTGGGAAAAAATACAGGAATAAAAATATATTATCCAAATAGTAATAATAAAGTTCTTGTCTGAAATTACTCTTGAAACCTTCGAGGGTTATGTTGAAGATGTCAAGAGACCTGGAAATATCATTTAGCAGCACCATACCTCTTGTCATGCCATGCTGGACCAGAACGTCCGTTCTGCCATGTGGAATACATAGCAAGTCGTGGTCGAGACCCTGGCGGTAGTTGTTTGGTACATACTCCAATTAGGCATACTATCGTCTCACTGGCTCTAGACTGGAGCAGTGGAGACTCTTATGCGGTATGTGCACAAATTTAAAAAAATAACATATAAAATATTACCTAAAATTAGTCTTATAAATTTACGGTTAAGTGGAATTAAAAATAATGCATTTTAATTCTGAGACAATTGGTATTTATTTGATATATTTTCTTATTTGTGAGTTTTAAAAATAACATTTAACGTAAACATCGTGGAGTTATTAAAGCAAGTTTATTTAGGTGTCCAATTTTTTAATCATGGTAAATCTTTTTTGTTTTTTTACTCTTGCTAAAAAAGTATATCGTTGGGTCCATTTCTATACGAATATTTAACTACTAGCGTGTTGAAATAATTCAATTTCAAATTTTTGAGAAGGCCAAATTTATAGCTCGCTATGCCGAACCAACCGCGACCGTAATATAAAACAAAATCATAAAGTTTCTAAAAGCACTTGCTGGTTCTATGCAAATTACTTACTGATTTATTTCCATGATCTATATTCATTTTTTAAGCTATTAAAGTTTTCAATTCTGTTACAGAAAAAAGTATCTCTGCTAGAATATTTAAAAAAGAAGAATTCTTTAAATTACTAAACGTAATGTAATAATAATAAACGTAATGTACGATAACAGAAGTGATTACAATATAGACGGTTAAAATCGAATTATATTTTTATCTCCACCGGTGGAGAGAAATTTAAAAGGCTCTTTTATAAGTAATTTTCTAAATGAAGGCATCAGATAGGTATGCTGTCTTAGTTCTACTGGTATTACTATGGAATATTCTCCGAGAAACTAGCATCATTGCTCCCTTCGGCACCGATGCATAATCGGGAAACACGCAGAACGGTCGCTTCCACCACTCATTATTGAATTCAACAGCTCAGCTGTGGAACGTTTTCTGGCCTCTAAGTTTCCTCCTTTCCACAAAGTGGGTCTCTTTAAGACTCTTCATCACTCCTCCTTCTTCTCTAAAAGACCCCCCATGATCAAAATGATAATTAATTATTTTAATGATAAATTAATGTAAGAAAATAAAAACTAATTTTTACGTTTGGATAATTAATAACTTTCTCAAATTATTACAAAAAAATGTATCTTTATTTTTTACGTAAATAGCGCACAATAATCCCAACTGCTCCCAACCGTCTGGATCCATTAGGACTGGCAAACGCAAATGGGATATGTTGTGAGGTCGAAGGTAGTTAAGAGTGAAAGGAGATGTGAAAGAGGGAGAAAGGGAAATACCTGCTATTCAAATAAGGCCTATATCAGGCTATACCAAGCTTTTTTCGATTCTAAATGGTGGTCTTACACCAGGACGATACTGACAGAATCTTCCATTATTAAACATGCTACAATAATACCATAAATTATTTAAAATGATTAAATTGAGAAAGAACACGAATATATATTTAATTAAATAAATTTTTTTTTGGGCACGCCGGAATTCGAACCGGCCATCTCCGGATTGCTACTTTATCCCTCGACCACGGTAGCCGTCACAGTTTATTAAACCTTTTTGAAATTCACGTATTTGTGACAACTATTCATCATGTGAATTTATTCCTCTTGTTAATGACCAATTAATTTTTCAAATAAGCCGTAAATATTATGAATGGCTTTTTCAAATAATTTATTTGTGGATTAAGGCAGTAATTATATATAATACTTGTATTATTTCATGAACGACCTATTGAATTTTTGTTCCATCAGTAGTCAGAATTGAAACTGCTAATGAATTATAATTAGTCAATATTTAGTTTTCACGTTACTTAGTTGTCTATGGGCACTTCGGGTCACATGGTCTCATTTTCGAGATGTGCCGAAGGTAGATGTGCAGAATCATTATAATTCTAGAGCTACGCAGACAAAACCCAGCCTTTAGTCAGAAAACGTTGGTCCTCCGAATTATAATTATCATTATAAACTTAATCACGATACGTCAATAAACAGTCACTGCGGTTTAAAGTATGTAAGACTTTTAATATGTACAGTACTTACAAATACCCAATTTTTTTGTAAAGAACATTAGAGATATTTCATTCGCATTTAATTCTAGAACCATTATAAGTGTTAAATTGGAGTCTCGTCGGTGAAATACGTCAAATAAAAACTAATTAAATTCATATAACATGTGTTGGCACTAAATCAAATGCGTAAGAGAACCCAAAAAATAAAATATGCCTACGGTACTCGGATAAGAGAAGGAACACAATGCCATCTGTCTTGACGATGGGGTAGATAGTAGATACCTGCTGCCTACCCTAGTGAACGCGATGTATTATAACGGAGCTTCGAGAAATTCAAGGGGTTTGAAAATCATAAAATCTCGTTCGGTATAGATCCCTGGCGGCATCCAATATACGTCAAACCAGATGACGGAAAATGATCGGATTCCCGCACATTTTCCAACCAAACCGCAAAAATATTCCCGATAATGTACTGAAAGCGAATCAAGCGCGCCGCCTTGATTCCCTTATTGGATCAAATAATTCGAATGAGCCACCCTGTGATTGGAAGGACCACATATATTTTCCTCGCATATTTTTGGCATAAAATTTTTGCGGTTCTGATCGAATAAAGCCTGCTGAAATATTTTTTAAAGGTTTCTAAAAATGTATTCTCGGTTGAAGAGAACACACGTGTACAAATACGAATTTCTATTATTTTTCTTTAAAAATTATGCATATATTTATAATATTAAAAACTAATAATGATTTTCAGGCAATTATTTATTTATTTATTATTAATTTTCAACGCCCTGATGGGCTTTTACATAATAAGTATATAATACAGTGATATATATGTAATGTATATATAATACAGTGATAATAATGTTTAAATAAGAAATATAAACTTATAGCAATTAACATTATAAAAATGGTAGGTATAAAAGTAAATAAAAAATATTATATTATAATAAAAGAGAAAAAGTAAAAATAAATTAAACTGGAACCAGTTTTTAAATTGCAGATGGCATAAAAATCGTAATATATAGTGTAAGTTAATATTAGAAATGTACAGATGAGTAATACAAGAAAAAGTTTACAATACAGAAAAACAAAAGAGAGTAACAAGTTTTTACATTATAGATAAATAGAAATAATACAAAAATATGTGCAACAGCTCCTACATTATAAGAATATGCTACATCAAAATATTATGGAATCTTTTAAATAATAGTAACTAATATTAAACACGTCTGATTTCACATTCTGACATGAATGATTTAATAATTTCATGTTTGTATTGTATCAGCGACACATTCCATACATCTACGTGCGAATACATATTTCCCAAGTTTTGAATTCTCTGTAGTGGTATATTGAATTGGGCCCTGGTCGCAGTATTACTACAATAAAATGGTAGTACTGACCTTGTATTTCTGGCTGGCACATTAAGATTTATAAGCGATAAGAATTCAGGGCTATCAATTATATTATGCAAGATTTTAAATACAAATATTAGATCAAAAACAATTCTCCTGTCACTCAAATTTAGTAGATTAGATAATCGTAGTAGAAAAGGGTAGTTTTTTTGTTCTTTCGGTATTTTTAGTTTATAATTTAAAAAGCTTAGGATTTTTTTTTGTACTCTTTCTATTGTTTGTGAATGCACGTTATAGTGGGGAGACCATACAGTTGAATTATATTCAACCTGACTCCTCACTAGTGATGTGTACAGAAGTTTTAATGTTTTAATGTTGGTATTGGTAAGTCAATACTTTGTTAATGTAAAGTATTTTAAACATGGCAACACGCAATTTACTTGCACATTCTCTATATTTGATTAATGAAAATATATTAAATAAACGCTAACATAATTGCGTGGAGAGTTTATGTATATTTCGCTTTGTAGCGTCGCGCATCGGTACTAATGCAAACTTTAATTTTATTTAATTAATTTGAAAAAAAATAGCGTACTACATCATGCTGTAAAGGACAATAAATCCAAAAGTAAGTGAAATACGTAATTTGTTCCGTTTTTACGGGGAATAATCGATCCTTCTCATCGAAACCTCCCTGTACAGCTGCAAGCATTTAAACATTTATTCTCAGCCGCTGGTCAATGGCTCTTAACTGCTAGCTAACCTCGATTCTGAACTGGAGGGGCGAACCCATATATTACAGACATCTAGTATCATACTAGAGACATCTTTTGGAAAAATCTGCAATGTCTATGAACTACTAGCACTAGAGCCATTTATGCCACGTAACTCATACTATCACACATTATACATTTTATTTTAAAGAAAACATCATTTTTCAAGGTACAATGCGATAACGACTCGGAAAGTATTTGCAAATTACCTTTGTCCGATATATTCCCGCTCCAAAGCGAATAACATACTTTTTCAGGTGAATGAACCAGAACCGAAGCAAATTCGGACGCTTTAAGTAGTATAAAAAAATTACAGCGTTTAACGGTAATAGCATCGCTCATCAGTGGAAAAAAATGGTCGTGCATGTTTTTGTCGACGACCCAGCCAATGTATTTCCAATATCCCATAAAATTATGATACGGGATTTCAAAGCTTTTTGAAAATACTGGTTGGAAGAGAGTTTTATTTTCATATCGGTTACTCTTTTTTACCTACAACATAAATAAAGAATTCCATAAAGGGACGATATTCGGACGTGACATATTAGGTATGAAAGGTATTTTTTTTACATTAGCTATACACGAAAGTCCCTGAGAAAAATAATATATACTTAATGTCATCTTCAGGGATGCTGTATAGAGAGTATTTTATGGAAAGAAACAAAATAACGTTCTGAGAAGGAAAAGGGTATAAGGAGTGGTTAGAAATCTGGGAGTCATTATGCCCAGGATTGAGAGACGTGTGAATCCGTTTCTCCAACTGCAATGCAAGGCGGGTCGAGAGACTTCGACTGGAGAGGTCAAAAACCCTCCCTCAACCAGTTTCTCTCGGTCCACCACGCACTCGGTGGGCAGTTGGATCCCGCGCCAAGACACCGACAAACCTCACCTCATCAACCCGGGCATCCCATTCCCCAAACGTAGCGAACCACATAATGTTTTATCTAAAATATCAAATTATCATATGGATATCCTTGTATATGTAATATTTTCAAATCTTTCATATTATTATACTGGTCATTTAGTAAAGTGCAAAAATCAGGGTGGAAGATACTTTTAAAACTACTACGTTGCTTACTTACTCAATGACTAAAAAGTAAAAACTTGTGAAATAACACCAATTATTATACGCACGCTGGGATTTGAACCCATGATCTCCAGATTTCTAGTCGAAAGTCTTATCCCTCGACCACGTAGATAATTTTCAATCTTCTTTCTATCACGGGAAATTCTCTTTCATTCATTGGGGTTATCATAGTCGGGTATATTGACTTTAAAACATTATCATCACACAAAAAAGGTACAAGCCATCAAAACCTTACGCGCAAATACCGATTGAACTTTAAATCATTTGAAATTTCTAAGAAAAACACTTTATTAAATCCAAACTGCCAAAAACAGTCATGAAATTGATGTCTTGCTTGCTGGGAATCTGTTTAGCCCGGCTGGTCCGCTGTGGATCCCGAAGTATTAAAAGATCACTGCAATAAACCTACATTTATCCCGCCGCGTATGTTAATATCAACCCTTGCGTCCCGCATCGTAAAATGTGAATAATGTACATTTATTTTTTGTATATCCCACGAGGCTGGGAAGAACGACTTCATCATTCCCGTTCCGGTTCGCCCATCTCGCTTTTCTTCGTGGCTGTGAAACTGTGCAAGGAAATATATTACAGTGAGATGTAAAATCAAGTCACTAAAATACTATTTTCAAATTTGCATCCAGTTACATGAAGTTATATAAGTTTTTTTATTTTTAAGATTAAGGCTTTTAAAAAACATAACATAGTATAAGGCATAAACTATAACATGATAAATCAGAATTGCGTAAGTAACAAAGAGACGTGAGCGTGTAAAACAGCAAATGATAGTAAATAGAAGTTAGGTACGTGTGTAAATAATAAAGCAAAATGAATTTCTGTTTAAGTTATACAATATTGGAATGCCTGTAGAATGATATATGTAAGTATCTGAAGATGTAGATGAAGTACACAGTAAATGCGTAAAAGTAGGCTAATAATGAATAAAGTTTATTTGAAGTTAAAAAGATATCTAAATGAGTATTGTGTACCTTAAGACAGTTCTTAGGAGTTTTAAAACTGCAAACAATAAAAATATAAAATAAGAACATGTATTAATAACAAAGCAAACAATATGATCCTGAAATCCAACGATAAAAAAAAGTTAATATAATAAATGAGTATGTGTAACTAACTTGACTTAGATAAGGTACTTTGAAAGTTAGCCTGAAACACTAATCCATATTGAAAAAACCTCCCGAGAAAAGATACACGAGACACGAACCCCTGCCCTTCTGATTGCCGGTCAGGTGCTCTAATCCACTGAGCTACGGCGGCTTATCTCTTACCCGCCAAATGATTCAATATATACTAGTGTTTCATTCAACAATTACCGCTTATCACATTTTTCACCTGCAAACAACCAACTTTATGTTTATATGAGAAAGGCATTGTAAGTGCTAAATTTCGTAAATGTGAGACATATATGATGTCTACATTTAATGGTGAAATACTTTTAACTCGACAAATATTAATTATTATTTTTCTAATTGATAAACTAATGTTTTTAAGACAAGATTTTTTATGCATAGCACAAAGGGTAACATTTTTTTTCATCTTAACATTATACCTGCAAAGCTAATGCAAGTAGCTTGCCTGCAGTTATTATATACTATTAACAATTATTATAAGCAATAATTATTAGCCTGAAACATATTGAAAAAACCTCCCGATAAAATATACAAGTATCTTATCAAAAATCTTTTACTTAAAACATTAGTTTACTAATTTAAAAAATAATAATTACGTTGAAAGTGTTTAATGCTTGATAGGCATATATATATACTCGTACATATACTAAGAATACAGTTGTAAGTTTGTGGAAGACTCAAAGGTAATTTTTCTGATTTGGGACATCAAACTAAAAATGTGTAATTTTAAAAAGTCTTTTCAATCATGATAATAATTAAACGTAAATCAGGACAGTAGTCGAGGAGAAAAAAAAATAAAACGGAATAATCACACTTCTTTACGGATAAAAATATAGTACATATTAGCCATTACTCTCAACAGCCATGATTTTAGTTATAAAACCTCCCAACGATCCTCTGCCCCCTTTTCGTACACCGATAATTTCTTAAATCTTACCGCCTCACAACATTCCCAAATTGGTGCAAAAGTCCTACCGAAATGATCCGTGAAACTCTTTTGTTATGTTAACATGAAAAATAATGCTTTGGGCGTGTTTTGTTCCCATTCACAGAAATCATTTCCCTTATAACATACAGGATGTAACAGCACGTACCCGAAGGATTTTAACCATGGATTCCTAAGCATATTATTTAGAATACAATTTTTTTTCTATTAAAAATAAAAAATACATTTCTCAATCACATGTCACCATTGATCACATTACCACGGGTCGCGACGGAGTCACGTGATAAGCGCGCTGTTTCGTGTGTTACCGTGCTGCTAGAACGAGACGGAGTGCTTGTCAAGTGACCCGTTTGGCTACACCCAACTTTTTTACTCCAAATGTGCCCAGGTAAGCGTTCAAAAAGACGAAAAAAGTGATATATGTAAATACGAATATAAGAGGGAGCGCGCTAATATTAAAAAATATTGTAATCAAGCAAAAATAGTGAAAATATTTAATTAAAAACAACTCGTTTAAAATAGAACAAAAATCTCTGGACAATTGCTTAAGTTGCATTAAAAGATACACTGTGATTTTTTCACAGCTTTATAACATGTTAAATAAAATTAAAAAAAAAGTGTTTTTATAATTTTCGGAGCATAGTTCGCGATGAATTATTTAGTTTATTTCGGATTTTAAAATTTTGTTGGATTCCACCAGGAAGTCCGTCATCATATAATTTTCGTTACACAGTATAAATTGTATGTTATAGTTGTAATTTATTATTTCAGTTAAACTGGTGACTTTCTGTAAAATGATTTACAAAAATTTGCAAGTTGGCGGGAATTTTTGAACTGATCTCAAAAAAATAACATACATTCTTTAAGAAACTTAATATCTGAAAAATTTCTAAAGAAATAAATAAAAAGTTATAAATGCGGAATACAGGGCTTAAAATCCTTCGGTTACGTGCTGTTACACCCTGTACATGAATTTGTATAACGATGCAAACTTAAACATATTGTAGCAGCAGAGAAAGATGATATTATCCTCTTACGTATATTAAATTTTGTTTGTTTCTCTTTTCTACATCCGTATAATTAGCAGCCAGCATCTGTAGTAATTGAAATAGATTCAGCATCCTGCTACGAGGCTTTAATTCTGTTCTGGAGGTATATATCATTCGGTTAGCTGGGATAAAATAAATTACCTTAATATATTATGTATTAAGCGGGTACATCACTTTAATGTGTTGTTGATACGGGTACGAGTCACCGTTGTCGAAATTCATAATGTTTTATGGCGCGTGTTTCCTACACACGAGTAGTAAATTCCGCATACCAACAAATTTTATGAATTTACAATGAAAAGGGACGATTTTTTGATGTATGGGGATTGCTTAGATTTTTATTACTTTCCTATAAATAATTATTAATAACTTGGGAAGGGAAGATTGAATACGTTAAATTATTATCCTCCCTTAAATAAATCATTTTCTTCGGTTTTTATCCGGATTTGAAGGATTAAATAGGAAATCCTTTGGAAATCTAACAATTCTGCTTCATTATTCAAGCATATTTTCGTACAAAATAAAACTCAAACCAAAATATTTCAATATCATAAAAAATAGAAACACGTGAATAAAATGATTTTTGTATTTTTTCATCAACTATGTACTCGTTCTAATTATTATACTCGGAAAGTCAAACTTATATACTCGAAAATATTATACTATACAAATTATTATACTCGAAAGTAATGCAAACAGAAAAATTGTAAATCTAGATCACAGACGGCCTCCAATCCGAAGGTCGCGGATCAAATCCCGGCGTGCACAAATAAATTGTATTTGATTAATTTAGTTCACAGTTAATTAATTAATAATAATATATACTTCCAGAGTGGAAGATACTATCAGTATCGCTCTGGTGTAATTGAAACGTTGCTTGAAATGGCTTCAGAAATGTTTGGCGATGACAATTGAATAGACAGGTACATCTCCACCTTCGTCCGCCCCATTTCCTGCCCCTCCCTACTACCTTTAGCCACAAAACATACCCTAATTGGGGATTCCATAGTCTCACTGGCTCCAGACGGGAACAGTTGGGACTCTTTTGTGTGGTATTCACATTAAGAATCGAAGATATATACCTTTTTTGATTTAAGCTTTTGTTTCTAAATTGAGTCAAAAATTGAAAATATTATGGTAAAATTTGAAAAACTCGGTAAATATCAACTATTTTATGACATTGAAAATTCGTCAAAGCGTAGACCCTGGATTCAATTTTTAAAACCACTTTTTCAAAACAAAAAAATTGGGTACTCCGTGGCCTGATGTGTGGTATAGATTCACAACATTCCCGCATGAACCACTAATTTCTGGACTCCTTGTATATTTCAACCTCATTAAAAGCAGGTTTCAAAAGATTTTATCTCAAAGTAAACATTTCTCTGTTTCTTATAAAAAATAATTCTGTAATTCATACTTCTCTTCTTAGCATTCACTAGAATTTATTTTACTCGGACGAGAAGGGTATGAGTTTGAGTAATCACCTTAAAACTTCAAACATAAACATTATTAATAAAAGTAGTAGGGGACAAAACCCAAACGCTCACAAACTTGTGCCAACACGAAAGGTCGTAATAGAAGTTCTCACGTATTTTTGAATACAATATGAGAAAGATATTAATTCAACGTCTGTGAGAAAACATACTTTACTTTGTTCGTACAAAGAAAACGTATAATTTTGTTCATAGCCAACAACATTCTATAAAAAGTTTTAAAAACACCCATTCCAACATTTCAACAACAACATCGAAGTTGTGTCTGAATTCAGTTCGCAAATTCAATTGAACTATAAACTCTTGATTCTGGTATCACATATCCTTTAGACGTATTACTGTCGATCCTCGAATCAGTGCTGTCAAAGCTAATAAGGGATATGTGAGAAATTCGCAAGAAATCAGAAGCAAATACGGGTTGAAACAAAGTTAACTCTCTCTAAGATCTGAATAAAGCTTTCATTATGATGACAAATTCAAAATGAGTATTTTGTTCAAAGCACAATTATATTCATGTCCTATTTACTCTTTTCCAAACTCTCCCAGATTCACAACATGTAATGATGTTTCAAATTACTATTTAAATTCAACAAACAAGGTTACAATCCGCCGTCACGCGCGTCAGAATACATCCTCCGCTCTCTCTATAGAGAACCCCTTTCAAACACATGCAAATATTCATAATAGCCCTTGTGTATGGGGCATATAATTATTGTTGTTACTCCCACACGTTCAGCGTGTTCTTTTCATTCACTCACACACCCACAGACGTGCCTGGAAAATACGTACAACCGTACATGAAGGATATACTCGGCTGAATATGGATAGTGGATATACACGAGAATGTGTACACGGATGTACGTGGATATACGAGTACATGGACGGCGTATGAAGTGCGCTGCGGTCGCAGTCGAGTGTGAGTGAATGCATTCAACGTGAACGGAAGGGAAAGAGTACCACAGGGTTGTGCGTTGTCCCATTTTGAATGGTTTTGTAAATAATAATGAGAATATCCCACATTCGACAATGTTTGTAACGTTCGTTAAACTTAACAATCAAATGACAAAGTTCCGTCTCCTAAAACCTGCGAGTCCAATTTTACACCAATTAGAGGCAAAGTTGAATTTTAGAATTTGTGCATAAGTTTACCTTTTTATTGTGATAAACAACTGCCCGGAGCCAGAGAGAATACGATTTAATATGTTTTGCAGCTGAAGGTAGTGTGAGTTGAAAAAACAGAAATAAATCAATTTCAAGCAACCTTATTTTTCTTAATTATGGAATCACTGTAGTGATAATGTGTAGAAGTACCTACTTCCGTTCTGGTACGAAGGTGCCCTTGGTATATGTAGTGGAACGGTCATTGGCTGAGTGGGCATCGCGTTTGGGTCCCATCTAGGCGTCCCGTGTTCGATTTATCGGTTGGCTAAGTCCTCCATCACAACAAAAGCAACATCTTCTGCTTAGTGTGGTGGTAGTAGGAGATTTTTAAATGTTGTCAGGTTATTCGTAACCCGGGAATGTTTGTCATTCTTTTTTTAATAAAAAAATTAAAAAATGTATCATAATAGTATATGATCTACTATATACTTTACCATATAATTCTATGGGCTCTTCGGGTCACATGGTATTGTTGCCGTGTTGTGCCGAAAATGACCGAAGGTACGAAATCTTTCAGGAGCTCCCCAGATCAAACTAGTCCAGAAATATTATTATAATTACAATTCGGCAATAAACAGTAAATGTGTTGTCACTAATAACCTGCCTCTCAATCAAGCATCCCGTAGTCAATAAGGATAATAAGTATTGGATAATACAGATCCTGGTACTCAACACAAGAAGTTATTTTCTGGAGAGAGTATAAAAGACATTACAGTATATTTTTAATAATAAATTCTGTATTCGAACAAACCTAAGTACTTTTTAAAGCAATATTTATTTTCTTAAAATAATTTTTTAAACAACAACACCCGGAGCCAGATTCAAAGGTCCTACCATTCGGCCAAAGTAATTATATAAAAGAAGCCTAAGCAGTTATTGAACGGACTCCACAATATTATTTCGTAAAATCTAATAACGCAAGATAGATCATTAATCATTTTATAAAACCAAGCACCATCGCCATAGTAAACCCCTTTCTTCCAATAAAAAAAACTTATCCACTTAACGTCCATCATAAAAATGCTTCCTGATTTTATTAAACCCACCTTGCCGAATTTCTTGTCTATTTACAAAAAGTCCAATATGAGACAGAATACACAAAAAAGGTTGGCTTTACAATGTCAAAGAAAAAATAGGACAAAAAGGGATCTAACCCATTAAAGCAAAGCCAGGGACAACTCTAGTGCAAGGGATCTCTTTGGCAAAAGCCGAAGACGGTGAACCACCCTTCTAATAAATATACAGCGCCTTAACCTAAACCTGGTCGCTAGATGACGATCTTTCGCAAAGGACTGGAGATTGGTATTTTAGTATAGAAATAACTTCGATACAGAAATTTATTTCGGATTTGTAACATCAATGAGATGAAGCTTCGTCCGTCAATTGGATTTTTGTCAATAAATTATTATTATTTGTATAAAATGTATTCTTGTATGACAGTTTAAAGCTGAAACAATTTAAGTAGTCAAGGATCCTTATTTTGCTAAGGATTTTTTTATTGAACATTTATGAAATTTAATTTATTGATGAAAATGAAAATTTATCTTTCTTACAGTTCAAAGGATATTTTAAGTACGGGTATTTTGAATACCTTAAATATAGTATTGGAGAGTCGTTGTGAGTTGAAATTTTACGACAACTGAAAGAAACGACCAAAAAATAAATATTTAGGCTAGTTCTTAGTCATATCATACCAGCAGAAATTAGTAAAAGAAATAATAAATTAGATTTATTTAACATTAATTTACTACGCTTAAAAATATTTAAATATTAACTTATTATTTATTTCTATCTCTGATTTCTCACAGTCTCACTGTTTACTATAAAATATCTTTTAGAGAGAAATAGCTCATTACCTTTACAACATGAGTTTTTTCTCAAAAGGGCATAGTTTAAATAAAAACTACTATCCGATTCCCTTTTCTTTCTACCAATAAATTATCTTCAGGTATTGTAATCCTAGTTCTTTCCTTGCCAATCCTTCTTCCTTTAAAAAAATCACACACATTTGCTTCTCTAGGGAAATTATTTACTCTGTGCTAAAGTGCAATTTCAGTATTCTGATTCAAATTCCCGTACTTCGCTTTGAATTTAATAGATTATGTTGTGCAATTTATTTATTTTATTCATGTTTTCAATTAAAATGTTCTCAATCAAAAATAAGGGTAACATACGCATTATGTGACAGTCCAAAGGACGGCTGGACGCCCGGTCAACCGCATGAGATGTATAAAATTTGCTTTTCTCTATGCTGTATTATGCGGCTAGCCGCCAGCCGCGTCGATGAGTAAGGGAGATGCACTTGCACACGTCCTCCGGTTTCCGCTCCGCATGCTCCTACGCATTGCGTGGTCAGTCGATAACCAGTTGCCTTCAAGTTCACACTATTATGCTGTGTGTGATCACACAATTTGACTTTATGACTTTGAATGATTTTAGACTCACAACTAGCATATACATAAAATTTATCTCCTTATTTCTTTAACTCCTAAAAATATGCGGAAAATTTTTGTCGTTTTTCAGGACGTGATTGCAGTAATGGGTGAATCTAATATTCCCTTAATATTTACTTGGTTAATTTTAAAAATTATATTATATTTTAAAAATTATATATCGTTTTAAAAATATAAATTTGGAGCTCGACGGTTGCGAACTCCTGAATCTAGTCAATTTAAGAGTACCTACTCGACTCGCTCGGCAAGGACCTCTTTTAATGTCATCATTCACGAACTATGTATCAATCTGGTCCAACTAAACTACGACCGGTCAGTAGTTGAGTGGGCATCGCGTTTGGGTCCCACCCAGGCGTTCCGTGTTCGATTCCCCGGCTGGCTAAGTCCTCCATCACAACACAAGCAACATCTTCCGCTTAGTGTGGTGGTAGTAGGAGATTTTCAAATGTTGTTGGGTTATTCGTAACCTGGGAATGTTTGTCTTTCTTTTTTAAAAAAAAAAAAAAAAATTCATCGCCTACACAGTTTAGCAAACAGATACCAATAATATTGGCGTTTTTAAATGTAACAAATTCGATATTTAAAACATACTTAAACAATTTTTTATGTCAAAATATTATGTCTGATAATATCAGATTACTCTTGTTACTTTATTTTTATCCAATTGTAAAACATTGTAATTTAAGAAATTAATTTTCAACCCATTGTTTATTACTAACCCTGGTGGAAAAATCTGTAAACATTATGTACCCAACGTAAATGAGCGATGAATGCAGATGATGAGGCAATATCCGTGATGGAGGATCTTATAATATATATATATAAATATATTTTTTATTAACTTAATTTTTATTTTTAATTTTTATTTTACTTATTTATTTTATGAATTTTATTTTCATTTTATGTTTTAATTAGGTACCTACCTAATATGTAATGTCATTTTATATCTTCTTTTCTTTAAGAATTTTTAAATTACTCTGTGTCATAGTTGTTTATGTAATATGGCAGACTGGGATTGCACTATCCACCCAGTCCAGCTGGAATAAAAACATAAATAAATTAAAATAAAATGTAATATTTTGCGAAGTTTGAAGAAAAAAAATAAAATGGGCTTATAACATGATTAAAAAATAAATAATTAAAAATTATAATGGTTCCCTTGTTTCTTCATTATATCCTTGCGTCACTACTCGCAGAATATTACATAAAAAAACATAATAAAATGTAAAACATAAAAATAATGAAGACGAAATTCTGTAAGAAAAGTCTTCAGTTTGATAAAATGTATTCGATTTTTTGTGGCGAGGGAGGTGTCTTTTGTATTTTATTTCCACGGCGAGGAATAATATAAACTTTAGAGTTTTCTCCGGAGGATTTATAAGCAACTTCGTGATTTGTATTTATGACATGCATATCTCTCGTCGTAATACATTCGTTCGGGTTTCAGGGTAGGATATGTTATTTTATAAGGGAAGCAGTGTAAAGTTCCCTATCTTTGATACCGCACGTGTAAGCTCGTAGTGTACTTTTTACGTGACTAATGCGATATGAATGTACAGCTTATTTGTTTCAAGAAACAAATTTATCTATTTTACTTCATACATTTCTACGACTTGCATGGCTGGGATAAAATCCCGTGCAAACGACTACGGGTATTATTTTGTTAAAATTATTATAAAACTTTAAAATTTAATATCGTTGATTTTGCGCGTGACACTTTGTAGTGTGGATATCCATAACAAATATGACCACGTCACACAATGTCAGAGTTTGTTTATTATTATTGTATGTTTAAAAAAAATCATGAACATTTTATTACATGATAGATGATAGACTTTTTGTAGTATTAGCTCCAAACAGGAGGAAAATAACCCTCCATACAACATCTTTGGGGATGTTGTATGGAGGGTTTTTTTAGAAAAGGAAGAAAGGAAAATTCTGGGAAGAAAATAGGAATGAGGGGTGGATAGGAATCTGGAGGGTCAGTGGGTCCGGGAGTGACGTATGAATGATTCCGTAACTCGCACTACGGTGCAAGGTGATGTTCCGAGAAAGCCCTGCTAGATATGTCAAAAGGTCTCCCTCAACCAGTCTCTCCCAATCTGGCCTGCCACGCAATTAGTGGGCAGACGCATTTACCACCAAGACCTGGACAAACCTTACTCCATGAACCCGGGCACTCCTGATAAATTATCTAAGTAGCGAATCACTTGGTGTGTCCTATGGCAGAGGTGTTGGTTATCCAATAAATGGTTCCTGGGGCGGCGGTACCCATACTTGCCTACCGAATTGAATATTTGATTGATAAAAAAACTAAGTAAAAAAACAAGCAAATAAACAGGCAAATAAATAATATATTAAAAAAACAATTATGAAATTATAAAGATTATCATTTAATAATAATTAATACAATCGAATTTTTAATTATAGGCTTCATCACAATATCAGCTTTAAATGATTGAAGATAAAAAACATTTTTTTAGTTTTTAAATGGATCATTAAAAATGTCTATTTCGTTATTAGTGCAGTGTAGTATTATAATGTCTTAATATTCGCGGTACAGGGGAGGAATATCCCGTGTTTGTGCGGTAGGCTTTAATATAGAAAATGTCTTGCGTCCTCCTGGTTGAATTTCTTGATGGTGTGTTGATGTTAATTTGGGATAAAATGTTTGGTGTATCAAATGATGCATGCATAATTTTGTGTAGAAGCAATAAATCTGAAAGTTTACGTCTATCTGTCAAGGAGTGTAGTTTATAGTGCTAAATTCGGTCATTATACGTTCCAAATTGATCAGATAAACCTTCGCGATAAGCAATTAAACGGGTTAATTTTCTTTGTATGGATTCGTTTCTATAATTGTGAATCTCAAAATTGGGAGACCAACTAGTGGATCCGTATTCGAGAATACTTCGCACAATTGATTCACATAATGTTAAAGTTAATTATGCATTTCTAAAAGAATTTGTGAGTCTTAACGTTAATCCTAATATTTGTGACGTACTTTTTCAAATTGTATGCATATTTATTGTAAATTTTATCGTATTAGCAAAATTATCAGTAAGTTTTCCTTTCAGCAGTATGTTGATTTGTATCGGACTGTTTATTGAGTAATTCTAGTGATAGCTGACTTTCAGGTGAGGAGTTTGAAGCATATCCGTTCATTTATTTTTCCTAACATTTTTACTTCTTCGCCACAAAACTCATCCTTAGCTCCATTTTGAAGTCCGTATAAAACATACAATTTAACAATTTCCCCGTTATAGTTCCTTCTCTAAATGCACAGTGCTCCAAAGCTACGCTGAAATGACTCGGATGCCGCCCCGAGCTGTCTCTACTCTCTTCTCTACAGCTACATAACAGTCTATTCTCTACTCTCGTACTCTCTACCCTCTACTCTTTCCTTCTCGCCGTGGATGTGGCAGGAATCTTTCTTAAATAAATATTTGAGTTGATATCAGAAATTCTAGACTTTTATTTCACCGCTTACATTTACTGCATTATAAATGAAAAGTTACCTCAATTATCTGGTGAATTTAAAGTTTCATTTTCTCTCTATGAATGTTCATCAAACAAATCGCTTAGCATTACTCGCTTAACATTATCTGCACCTACCAACGAGATACGCGTTAAAATATTTTGATTATAACATCCATATTTTTCAACATGTTTTTCAAAAATTATATTTTTTCAGTTATTGAGCTAATAATTAAATAATTCTTAATACCAAGTGGAAAGGATGGACATACATGGATATATTCTATGAGAATTCTTGCATTTTTCATTCGTTTTTTTACAGTTTTCAGTGATCCGGCTTTTTTATTGCGAATACCGTTCATGAATGAGCCCCAACGGTTCCCAAATGCCTGTGAGAATATGGCATCTTCAATTGAGATGCGTTGTGACTCTGAAGAGGAGAGGGGAAGGAGATGGGGAAGTACCTGGGTATTCAGATCTAACTAATCTAACACCAAACACGGCTAAATCCATTTTAAGCAACTTTTCAATTCTCAATGGTGGTCTTTTACCAGGGCGATTCTGAGAGTATCTTCCACTCTGGAACTTGCCGCAAATATACCTGATATTATTTTTAAATGATTAAATTGTGAAAAACACAAATCAATCAAATAAACTTGAAACACGCTGGGTTCGAACACGTGACTTTCAGATTGCGAGTCGAGAGTCTTACCCCTCAATCACGGAGTGCCTAATAAAAGTGTGGCGGTTAGTGGAATATTTACAACTATTTATAACAATGGATTCAAACAAAGGTAGGTACTCTTTGAGGGATTTTAAATTTGCACTGATATGAGGAAATATTTAACTTTTATAAAAATAAATTATTACACTTCGAATATTTCCTTTCTATTCTAAAAAATAAGCTCTGTTAAAAACCTCACTTTAAAGCCTTAATGAAAGACGACAGCATTTAATAAATAATTAAACAGACACATGTCTAGACGCGCATTTATAAATCAGGGCTGCCACAAACGTGATGCATCCCTGTCCCACTAAGAGCAGTATTATTATTTCACAAGTGAGACGTGCCACCCCGCCGGTGTGCCCCGCCCCTTGTGACTTATTCACGATTGGAACGTAAGTAAAGCGAAACGTAAGCTCTGTTGACACACGCCCGCGGTCGGAGGTGATAATATGGATTCTGCGGTGAGTACATATCAGTACATACCTACATATAATATAGGCCGCCACCATAGAATGGAGTATAACTCTACAAAAACGATATGGGTGTGTTCCGTGATCCGAAAGTCTGATCATTTTTCGCCTGAATTTTAAATAAATACATAAATTTTCATTTCATTTCGATCAAATTTATTGAAGATATTCGATGTCAGGCAGTGGTTTTCATACATACATATATATATATGTATAAGTAATATTTTTTTTGTTTCACACAGAAGGTAAAGATGAACATAATTTCTCTCAGGGCCTATGTCATCTTTGGGGTTGCTGTGTGGAGGATCTTTAAAATAAAATAAGGAAAAGAAGTTCTGGGACGGAAAAAAGGTATGAATGGTTGTTTGAATCTAGGAGTCAGCGGGTCAAAGAGTGTTGGACGTATGAATCCATCCCTACCACTGCGGTGCAAGGCGATGGGTCGAGAGAGTCCTGCTGGAGAGGCCAAATGATCTCCCTTAACCAGTATCTCCCTATCCGGCCCACCACGCAGTAAATGCATCTATCCACTGCCAAGACCTAGATAGACCTCACCCCATAAACCTGAGTAACCCTGCTAAGCTGAGGTGTTGATTTTCCGAGAAATGGTTCGCCGGGCAGCGGTACCCATACCCGCCTCTAAAATTAAATGTATACTTGAAAAGCATTTCTAGTGCTTATTGTATATTCAGTGGCTGCAACCAAACCACCTAACCCAAACCAATTATTGATACAATTACTTGCTTCTAAGGAGTTTCGATCAAAATTCATCAAAATCGTTATTGACTTATCCTTCGCCGTAATATAAACATTTAATTGACTTATTATTAATGGTCGCTCGTTCTTGAAAAATTTCCGACAGTACTACTTTGTTTGTTTGATGACGTGCGTACGAAGCGATGTTGGCAATCATGGGCAGTTTTGGTCTCGTTGGTTTTTAAGCGTTCTTAAAATGAATAAATTCGAATGAAAACGTAAAAAACAAACATTTTAGTACGATGATTAAAATCAGAAAAAAACCTTTAAATAATCAATACATTTTCAACAGAATCCCTCGTTTGTGAAAATACCCTATTGAGCCAATATTTTAGGGACATAGGAGCGGATGGATGTTGTGAAAAATTTATTAACTAATATCACTGCACGCGCCCCACATGAGCTGCCGTGCCGAATTCAAGACGCAAATTCATTGGATCGCGACAGCTGCCTAACATGTGGATGAAAGAATTATCCAAGACCACCAACAAAGCGTTCGAGTTCAACAGAGGGCGATGGAATTTGCAGGCGAATCACTTCAGGCGCTGAACCGAACACGAGAAGCCAACGACCGTATATGTCTCATTTATTGAATTTACTGGGATGATGACTGACCGACTGCTGCCTGGATGGTGGAATTTCCAAGACTGCCGAGGAAGTTGACGAGTTCAACAGAGGGCGATGGAATTTGCAGGCGCACCACTTCAGGCGCTGAACCGAACACGAGAAGCCAACGTCCGTATATGTCTCATTTATCGAATTTACTGGGATGATGACTGACCGACTGCTGCCTGGATGGTGGAATTTCATAAGACTGCCGAGGAAACTGATGAGTTCAACAGAGGGCGACGGAACTTTGAAAAAATTCTTTTTTACACAATCTTAGCGGGGAATCTTAAAAAAGACCAACCTCATCGATCTGACTCTTACAATGTTATAAGAAGGTTGAAGCAGTTGTTCGATGTTAAAGCCAAAATATGAAAACTTTCAAGATTCCATTAGAAATTTATATTCACTGAGAAAGTTTGGATATGAATATTTATCATTTTACTACAAGTATGACTCATTAAAGTGATCTACTATTTGTCAACAAAATAGTACACAAAGTTATTCTGAAGGTAGTTTCAGTTTACAAATCAAATTGTGGTAGCATTCACGACTGGGGTCGTAAGTCAAATTATTAGTTCTTGGTAGAAGAGTGTAAACGTCAACCGTAGTTGTTAGTTTAGTTAAACAGTGTCAAGTAAATAGAACAACTGGGATTCCGACCCGCAAACTTTGACCCCTTCTCAAGAAAGCTCTTACCGTTGAACAACTATTCCATCAACTTTCTCACCTGTCAAACAACCTACATTCCCAGACCTGAACTTCTTGCTGTACATTATGAAACATTGCTAAACAATTGTTCATAAGTCACTAATTTGAGACGATGCTAATTTTAGTATGCTCATTTAACACACTTTTTTATTTCTCAGAAAAACTAATTACGGTCGTTGTTCCCAACTTTTTGATCGATCAATCTGAGGCTCCGATCAGCTGTTAAGTATCGCTTAGTATCGCTCGATTCGCCTGTTGGTAGGAGAGTTGCGTTGGGAAGAGCGTATGTCTGCGTTTTAATATTGAGAAAAAAAATCATCTCAACAGTTGATCAACAGGATTGGGAACAACGGCCCTAAGTCTTATTCTTTTGTTAACCTATTTTTTTTATTTGTAAGAAACAAACAGATTTTATAAAACACACAAAGATATGATGTTAAAGTAGGTTAAGCCAAACTGTTTCTTATGATAATGTGTTTTAGAAATATCAGTTTTTTGCACTGAAACTAATATGAATATAATACACAACTACTAACCCTGTACAAATCGCAAGTGCGCCCCACGGTTGAATTTGGAGGCCACCTCTGATCAGGAGCCCCAAAGTACTTGTTCTACCGGTATTTCAATGGTAGATGCTCCGAGGAAATGGCGTCACTGATCCCCTCGGCACGGGTGCATAGTCGGAAAACACGTCAAACGGATCGCTTCCATGACTCGTTCTTGAGTTCAACAGCTCGGGTGTGGAACGATTTGCCGGCCTCTGTGTTTCCTTCTTTCTACAACATGGGTCTCTTCAAGACCCATGTTCACTCCTTCCTCTCCTCAAAAAGACCCTCCACAAAGCATCTTCAAATATGACACAGGCCCTGAGGGAAATTATTTTCCTCAAGGCCTCCTGTGTGGAGTTAATGGTAAAAAAAAATGGAGATAAAGATGTGAGAAAGAGGAATTTAGAATAAGATTGTCGATGCACTCGACACATTATACACACACATACACTAATGCATTAGTTTCTGATCGTACGTATAAAATGGATATTTCTGTAGGTTAGTTGAGTTCAAAATGTGGATATTATGATTTTTTTATTATACTGCGCACGTACACGGGGAATCATGTAAAAAAACCGTGAATATATGCAGGTGTAACGGGCGTTAAAAAGAAAGATAAAGCCCCTGACTAAAATAGATAACAAATTTTCTTACATTTCGGTTCGTTCAAATTACAGAAATTTCAGAAAATAGCTGTGAAATTCTACCCTTTTGAGAGGTAATTTGTTGTTGATTACAAGCAATTTTATAGAAAATTGAGTCAATTTTTTGACACCAAAAGTTTAATTAGTTTAAAATATTACTATCTGCAGATATTTTATCGATTCCTCGAGAAATTCTCCACTCGCTTTAAGACATGTTTTTCATTTTGACACAAGGAATACCAATAAAAAAACATACTTAAATGAAAGAAAATTTTAAATTTTTTAAATTTTTATTTTAAAACTTAAATTAAAGACACACTTTAATTTTGCAAGTATTGAAGAAATAAAAAGACATACGTTTGGTTCGCCATCACTCAACAAAGATTTGTCTGTGGATCTATGTTCCCAAATACGTTTACATCCTAAATTAGCTCCATGTACTACCATGTACGTGTTACACCCTGTATATCACATTTCGTGTTTCTCTTCGCTAAGAGATGAACAATTAAAATATCAGATTTTTCCGACTTGGAGTGAAAATCTCACCTATTTGTCAAATCGAAAAAGGCTAATAAGCGAAGTTTTTACAAGTTGTTCCTAACTACACTAGGGCTCCAACACTCGCGTTGTTAAACCAATTCGTTTTTATTACCCGAAACGAAAATGTTAATCTCTTGATACAAAGTACATGTACGTGATTTTAATCCATTTCGACCCCTAACGTTTTCAGAGATGTATCATGATTTTTTTTCTTGTTTCAATTTATAATACACATATAGATAATCCCACGAATAAATTATACATATAGTTGCATTTTTTAAGATTAGCCTTCCTAGAAATCGTTAAAACCAAAAGTTTTCAAACAAACATAAGTAAACTATGCCTCCAATGATATTATTAACTTGAGTCACAATTCACTAAATGACACCTCTTCATAAAAATCGTTCTTTATCCTTTTATACAAGATGTCCGGGGGTAAAGTGCATTAACTTCTGGAGGTGATCCTACATGATGGTAGGAGAAACAACATTAAATTTTTTTTTCCGAAATTCCAATTTTTTTTCCCATACAAAAAACGTGCCAATTAAAAATCTTTAATATTTTTTCTTAAACATACTTTTTAAGTTGGATGGTTGTGATTGAATATAACGATGGAAAATAATGTTGTTGGCCGCACACGCCTGAATTATTTCATCTTTTTACAAAAAAAATATTCCTAAATGTTGGAATTTCTAGAAATGTTTGTTTTTTAATATCATGTAAAATCACCTCCCAAAGTTAATGCACTTTATACCCGGACACCCTGTATAATACTATAGACCGTTAATATAAACAAATTTAGAAAGAGAGAACACCAAACTTTCTTTTTGCTTTTAAACATGAAGGAATAATAATATCTCATATTTAAAGTTTTAATGTTCTCCCGACGAAACCGGTAGAGTTTAATTAAAATTTAAAGTGGGGTAAAACAAATTTATATACTTTTATTGTGAATAATAATATCAATTAAACATTTAAAAATTTGATATATTTCTAAAAAAAACCCAAACCGTTCACCCAGTCAAGGTTTGTCGTTTTTTTAAATAATTATTTTTACATAGAATTAAAAAGAAAGTGTGGAGACAATAACCATTATAAGACGTTTGTACAACTCAAGGTGTTTTTTTTTAGTTTCGTACAAAGTAATAAACAAAGTTTTTAACCACTCGAGCGCTTTTTGCCACATTATGGCACTATTTCCAAAACCTCGGATTGCTCTGTTGCCAAAATGTGGCAAATGTTCAACTTTTTTTTTATTAAAACGACTAAATAATATATTGTACATTCAAAATATAACAAAATAAATATTCTCTAGATTCTTTAAAATGTTTTAAGGTTAAAGATTTAATTATATTTTTTTTATAAATCCTACAAATATGTGATAATCGACAAAAAATAAGGGAATTCATTGGCTACATAGAACTATAATCAGTTTGTATATTTCCATATTCAAATTCGGAGGTATGTTTTTTGTATGTGGGCGGAAAAATTTACTTCAGCAATCCGAGATAAAATTATGTTAATTGCTCTGTCGCTCCAGTGGATGAAATTTTATAAAAAATAAAATAATAAAATTTATTTTTTGAGAGAATCTTTCATGCAGAAATAGGGTACAAGATATTATTTAACCGTTTTTTCTGTCTTAATTTTTTTGGAAACTCAAAAATAATCATTGATCCAGTAGTTACAAATTCCAATTCCATTCCAAATGATTTAAAACTTCACAACAATATACACGAACACTTCAATTTATACTTCAATTTTCTTTGCAACGAAAGAGTTCACGAAACTCATCTTATAAATTACATCGTCAAAGATACTAAAGTCGGTTATGCTTTCCTTCATAACTCTGTTTCAATGAATTCTACAACTTGGATTTGTTTTGAATTTAAGTGTAATTTAAAAAATTGGAACTTTTTACATGAAAAATTCAGAATAGTGATAAAGTACCTACCTAAATTATCATCTTAAAAATGTTTAGCTGATTTGTCAAGGGTTCAAACTTTTTCGTAATTTTTTACGGATCTGCAAGTATTATACTAAAACTTGCCCTCCCCAAACTGTAGATTGTACATCCATCCCTTCTAAACAAACCCATACGCAGAACCAGCACACACACGAGTCTAGGGGTAGGTAAAACCTACCCCGTCATCCGTCTCCGTGGTAACGCTCCCATCAAGGCTGATCATTCATAGTAGGAGAATAACGCTGGCAATTTGCCGTGAATGATGCCAGCTCCGTGGCAGAAACATTCCGCATAAATCCCCAAATAATATTTACGCCCTTCTGTTTACGCCCATACATCTTTAAGACACGCGCAAGGTAAACTGAGGCTTTTCGTTCAGAATTTTTCCGGCTTATTTCAAACAAAATTCGATTTGAAAACCGACACTTTCAGCGTTCGATTCAGATTTACTGCCTAATAAAATCATAGATTTTTTTATTGCTTTCAGATCAGATTTTTCACTGCTTCCTGTATTATTTTTAAACATGCTGCCTTATGCTTGTGACCCGACAGTTGACCCCCGATATTATAATTATAAATTATAATTTTTGTGCATTATTTACCAATGTCAAACCTAAAATCGACTTCAAAAATATCTTTAATAATAATTTCATATAGATTTCAAAACGAATTTATTTACATTGTCTTTTTTGTACTCATATTCTGGTATGTAAAGTACATAGACAAGTAATTTTCCTTGATGCATTTGAATGAAAATATGTTTTATACTTTTGTTACTTACTGGGGGAACTGTCATGCACCGAACCCTTATGCCACCCGGTTGCATTTTATAGGATATTTTGTATGTAAAACACAGACTGTTGTAAATAATATTTGATTTATGGTGAGTATTCGAATATTCCTTTTCTCATTATCTCAAAACATAGTATTTGGAGATCTCTTACTAATCAATTGAACGACCGATATTTAGATAATTGATACTTCTATCAGAATCCTACAAACAGGTTCAATAGAAACACACAATTTCCACAAAGAGAAAGGCAAATAAGATGGGACGATATAAATCTTGACATCATCTTACTCAAGTGTTTGTTTCACCTGATCATTCCTTGTCTTTCTGGAAACTCGACTCGCCCCAGACATCTTATTCCAGCCACTTGCGCGATTCTACTCCTGATACTAATTTCACCGTTCACTCGCTTCACAAATTTCTTCTATCTAAACGTCCCTTTCATGATCTTATTTATCATCAGCTTGACATTCTTATAAAATCTTATTTGCATCACGATCAAACAAAATTTTTCTTCCCTTCTTTCGAGGGATCTCATAGATCTTCTCTAGAGGTCTATTCTTTCGACATTTGTCTGTCAAATATACGTAGAGTATTCAGGAATGTACATACTTTAACCAGTGATTACTGACAGTATTCGAAGGAAAAAATGCAATTTTTTTGTTTTCTTCCACATATCGTCACTGGTCACACAGCCGAGTATCCCTATACTCCTCACCATGACCATACTTGTTCAATACGTGATGATTGTTTACGTTTATACTAAAAAAACGTCCAAAATGTCACCGGTGGCCAAAATTTCTATTTGAAAAAAATGTCAGGAATCACTGGTCAAAGTATTGAAATAGAATAGAAATGTATTGAAATTTGTACAGCGCCCTTGAGGTGATTCTTCACAAAAACGGCGCTATACAAGTCATCCAAATATTATTATTATTATTAAAGCAATTCAGGTATGTCCCTTCACCCTGTACACATTACTTACCAACATATTGGCTCGGTGTCTTAATTCCTTTATCGACTGGTATCCTAGTTTCCGTTGTCATATGTTATGTTCAATTAATATAATTACTTAAATTCAATCTATTTTTACTTTTTTAATGCATAATTAGTCGTGGTGCTTATTTGGTAAACAAACAGGGTCGCAAGGCTTTTGAAATGTGTGAATGTGAACTAATACAAAATATAGAACCGTAGAGGAATGTTCACTGAACCAATTTCTCGGATGCACAACAGTGTTTAAATACATTTGCTACAACGAAAAGCCACCAATTAGAACTAAAATTTCTCAGCGTTGGGAATGCACTTAAGTTAAAATTGAATATGACCAAAAGGACTCTGTGAACATTGGGGATGTACGACCAAATCTATATACAAAAAAAGAAACGGGACTTCATAAAATTAACACAAAATAAATATGAAAATACAAAAGTATGTGAATTTAGAGTAAAAAGGGGGACAAGAGTATATGAAATATCTCAAAAAAAGAAAATAAAATATCTCGAATTATTAGAATTTGTTAGAAAGTTAAAATAAGTACAATACATTGTAATCATGGTACATACATAATTTCATAAAAACAAATATTTTGCCTGACATCATTAAATTAAGTTAATTTGCTTTATTATTCAGTTTTGCATTAAAATTTTGTTAACAAAAAAAAACTTTTAATAATTAATTAATTCATCTTTATTTTCATTATTTCAACAAGAAAAGTCATTTATTTATTTGCCCATTTATATTTATTTTATCTTATTAAAATCAAAGAAGGAATGCTTGTTCCAAAATATAATAATAACTACGTACAGCGAACTCCGGAATATAATGTGTCCAAAATATTTATCATGTTACCAGTAATATAAAAAATCGCGGCTCACCAAATAACATGGTTACTAAATAGAGATGCTTTATACTAAGTCTAATTGTGACAATAGGTATAGTTATATTATAATTAGTAATAATATTATGTATATATATTTAAAATGTTAATAAATACATAAAATTACGTAAAAAAATTAACAGTGGTAAAAAGACAAAATATATACCAATAAAAGAAGAAGAAAAAAAGTTTAAAATTTATGAGAATTAGGCATTTATAAAATAATCGGTCGACACATCATCGCTTTTCTGAATTATTCTCCCAACCATTTCGAATTGTGAAAATGTTACTTAAATTCACATTAAATTTGAGATCATTGATCCAGAGTTACGCAGGATACACGCAAAACCGAAATTAGGATTTTTGATGAAAATAAAACTTATAATTCGTAAAAAATCCAGCAATCCATAGAACGCGAGCAAATAGATTGTAAATTAATATTCTGGATCCAAAATTGGTTTAAAAAATTCGTACTATTTTAACCCAATTCTATTTTGGAGGTCCGCATGGGTAATTTGGACGATGGTAGAAAAACTCTGCCAGTCAATTTACGTGCGGGTTGCGACACTTGGCTTTGACCGTAACATATATTATTTTGTATCGTAATGGGGTTTTTCGTTTCAGACGCAGTCCCGGAGCACGTTTTCCATTATAAAACGGGCATTCGATGACATGAAATATGGAACGGCGATTTAAAAACACGATATGAGATATCCATTATCTAACGGTTTTATGGACATTGTACTGTACAATTTATATATATATATTGGAATTTCGGTGGTTAGAGAAGATATTACTGTTTAACACTGTTTGGTCCGATCAGATGGTTTTAAGGAAACACTGTTTGGATTAGAAATATTATTTAGCTACGTATATTTTGTGAATTTGTGCTTGTTTATTTAAAAAAAAAAAAAACTATTGGACGAAATCGGCTTTGATGGTGTAGTTAGTACCTAAGTACTAAATTATGTCATTTTTGTTTGAAAAATTCTCTTTTCAATACTTTTGAAAATTATTCCCATCGGTTTAATCGGTTTATTGAAAATGAAGATAACATAATAACCTCTGGGACTCGAACCCAGAACCGCCCGTCATACCGTGACGAACACCTAAAATTAAAACCGAATTGGTAAAGGCGTACGTCCCAGTAAGACAAGAGGTTCTGGGTTCGAGTCCCAGTTGCAACCTTCTTCTTCAATGATACCAAATTATTGAATTAATTAATAATTCTGTATTTAATACATTCATTTCTTTTGATTATTTCATTAATAGATGTTTTAATTTTTAAAGTTAAACTTATCTTCTGGGGTAAGAAGTAATCGAAGGAGCCTCTCTCCTTCTATCGAGGAGGGTTTTCGGGACTTTAAGCGGCATGCCGGGTGAGAGAAGACATCCTCGTGCAAAAAATATTGCGCTTCACTGCAGCGCCTTCTTGTATTCCCTCAGTGTTGAAATTCGCTTGATGTTTGGCTGGATTATGTTTCACGGGGAGCCAAGGGAGATGGTAGATTTTAGAGTCCCGCTGATGGTTTGCATCGTGGCATTAAGCTGATCGTCAACCATGGAAGTGTAGGCGTTTCTAGCCCTTACTGGAGTAAAGTATTCAGCCGTTGGGAAACTGAGCGTGTTAGCGTCGCACCCCGGCTGGTTCCAGCTATCGTATTGACTAAGTTTAGCCTACTTCTATTTTTTTGCCCACTGTTTGCAATATTTCCCAGTTAAATAATGATAATAGTTATCACGCGTGATAACAGTTACAATCATAGATAGATCTTCCTTTTAAATGCAGTAGTAAAACTACTCAATATTTTAAGTGTGACACCAATTATAGATAATTATAATTTGTAATTTTATTAATTTTAAGTTTCAATGATAATCCTGCAAAATGATAACAATAACCAAAAATAAATCTAAATTCAATATAGATTTTTTTTTCTTGAATGAATGCAAATCTTGCAAGTGGAAAAGAACCCACTTCCCGACATCTGATCTAGTCAAAACTTGGCAGATAGATGCGTTATCGATGACAATTCATTTCATCAATTTTTAGTGACACTCATGGATTTCTTTGAAGTTGGCTACTAGCCTGCCCACGGTATAGCGCAACTTTTTTTATTTTTCTTTATTTTTTTTCCATTTATACGGATTTCAGTAAAGCTTTTGATAAGGTTTGCATTAAAATTCTTCTAAATAAATTGTCTAAACTAGGAATTAGTGGTAAATTATTATGCTGGATTAAGAATTATTTATCAAAACGTGTATTAACTGTATCTATTAAAGGACACTTGTCTTACGAATTTGAAGCCACTAGTGGCGTGCCTCAGGGTTCGCACCTTGGTCCAATACTGTTTTTATTATTTATAAATGATGTCACTTTCATATTCTCCGATGTTAACATATTATTATTTGCTGATGACATGAAAATATTTAAAATCATCAAAAATATATACGACTGCTTGTCCCTACAGTCCAATTTTTTTAAATTCGCAGAATGGTGTACCATCAACAAACTTACACTTAACATTAAAAAATGTCAAATCATGAGTTTCTTCAGAATAAAAAACCCTATCAAATATTGTTACTCACTTAACAACCACAGTTTATTGTCAGTACCTGTAATAAGGGACCTCGGAATAACCTTCGATACTAAACTCCTATTTACTAATCACATTGATATCATTACTAATAAAGCAATGAAAATGCTGGCCTTCATTATAAGAATATGTAAAGATTTCAAAAATATCCAAACATTTAAAATACTATATACAACTTTAGTTAGAAGTCATTTGGAATATAATTCCCCCATATGGAACCCTGTCTACAAAAGCCATGCAAATTCCATTGAAAGAATCCAACACAAATTTCTCAGATCAATTAATTTCAAATTAGGAATTCCCGCGGATGACATAAACTATGATTCTCTATTACAAAAAATGCGACTCTTATCGTTAAAAGATAGAAGAATACTTAATGATCTAATTTTTTTATTTAAAATAAATAACAACTGGTTTGACTCCCCTGAATTGGTTTCACTGGTGAATTATCACGTGCCTTTTAGACCTACTCGACTCCAAACACCTTTTCATTGTAATACCTCTGGGACCACCGCAGAACAAAATGCAACAATAAATCGCTTACATACTTTTGGCAATAAATATGCTAATATCGATCACGCCGGTAATCTGGCCTCATACAAAAGATGCATTAAACAAAATTTGTCTTCTAGTACCATGTAAACATAATAATCATGTAAACATAATATGCTTACCAGAACTTGCAAAACATTAATTCATTAGAAATCATAGGTACTTGTAAAATTTATCATATCGGTTAATATTTGTAATCTATAATATCTACCTATTAAATATTTTATTTGTATTTTTCTTTGCTCCTGTGAGGACTTCTTACTTTTTATATTTTATATTTAAATCTTTGTTCCTTTTAAAGACATCTTACATTTCTACATTTAACTTTTTTTATTATTATTATTTTATTCTCACTTTTAACTTTTAACTATTTTATCTTTGCTTAATAATTTAAAGCTTGTACTTTATACTTATACTTTGTACCATATTTTTCACTTTACATTTATATTTTACCCTTTTCCTACTACTTATTACCTTACTACTTACTTTTAACATTTTTTTTCCTTATATATAACTTACATTTATACTGTTAGTTATTCTTCATGTTGTTGTACTATTTATATGTTATGTCAATTATGTTAATGGCACATGTTGTGCCGTATATGTGTAAATAAATAAATAAATAAATAAATCTTTGTTCATAAAATATTTTTGTATACAGTTCTTTTACATGCTTTCAGACTATCACACAGACACATGCCCGTATTATGGTAGTAGAAAGGTGTTTATCATTCATATTATGAAAATTGAAAATATATAGTATTATTTTTTTATTAACGCCCTATTGGGCTTTTACATATCGTTACATTTTACATATTTTACAAATTTCATTTAAAACAACTGCATAACATGAATAAAAAAGATTACAAATTACATAAATAAAGCTTATACGCAATATTATAAAAAAGAATATATGTAATGCTAAATACAGTTGGATGGCTTTAGAGAACTCGTAGGTATAATTCATATACCTACGGGCAAAAAAAAATCAAAACACATTAATTTTTACTTTTTGTAAACAATGAGAGTTGAAATGAGGACACCAAATGCTTGAATTGTATTCAACCTGACTTCTAACCAGAGACGTGTATAGTAATTTTAGGATTTTTATGTTATTAAAGTCTTTAGTGGATTTATAGTGAAAAAAACTTTTTTTTAACCGTGCGGGCAGATCGAACACATTCTAACGCCGACATGAAGTGAGACTTAGTTTAAAAATATACTATTTCAAAGCTTACCTTATGCCGAGGTGTAAAAATAAATCGAGGATGAGATCGATACGAAATCTACTATTTATTGCAACTTACGCTCGGCATAAATTCTCAATAAATAAATACGCCTTGCGGAGGGTCTAAAGAAGTCGTATCTCAGTCGTATTCCCGAGGTGTCTGGTCGATTTCTCTCGCTGAGATCAGCACTTTAAGTTAAGCAGCTTAGCGATAGATACCACGTGCGATTCACACTTTATGTAGGTGAGACCAGAAGAGAAATTGCATCTTCACTGGTGCACAGAGCTGATGTGACGATTAAATGTCGGACCGGGCAGAGTTTACCTCGTAAAGTTGACTTTATGTGAATTTAATCTTGCTCGTTTTTCTCTGAAATTTACGAGTGAGGAAAACATTAGCGAGGTATGATCAAGTCGTGAACATTATACCATGCTCCGAGGAATGCTTCAAATGTCTGCTCTCGTAGAAGCGCCTTGCACGAACTTAAGTACTTCACCACATTTTTATTGGGTGATTTCTATGTTCATTATACATATGTTTTATTTCTCGGCTGGGTTGAAATTTTATGCGGAGTCTAAACGATGGACGGTAAAAAAAAACGTTGGAGATATAATTTAACCAAGAGATTTATTTTAAGTTTATGTGAGGTTTGATCCGCTGAGTTTTTAAAGGCTCTTAATATACACAGTAGCTAAGTACATTTTAGCAGGATTTATTTTTTATTTTTTATTATTATTGAGTTAGTTTATACTACATGAATATAAACTAATAAGCACAATGTAACATTTCATTTGATAAATTTAAATATTTTTACAGTAATCATAACATTTATTTTTAAATAAATTCATTCTTTCTTCATTCTTCATAGTTTCAGGCATTTCATCATACATCTTTAGTCCTCTGTACATTATGCAGTTCTGTGATTTTGATTTCTTCATTTGTGGCAATCGAATTCTGTTTATATTTCTTGTTTCATAGTTATGAACGTCTCTATTAAAAACAATTTCATCCTTAAAGTATTTTGGCATTTGGTTTTTCATAATTTTATGCACAAAAATTAATACATTATTAATACATGCCTAAACACGAAACATGGGAGTAATTAAAAAAATAATTATGTTAACATTTTTGTTTTTTTATTTGAGTTAAAGAAACTTTACATTTAAAAAAATATATTTAGAATTCTCAGGTAGGTACTGATAGTAAATTAACAAGATAATATAAAACATCAACTAGCCCCTCAATCCTCGGGTATATTTTGGTGGAATGTCAAAATATTTCCAATAAAATCCTTGTTTTCCGATAGAATCCAAATAATGCAATATTTCTAAGCGTGTCCGAAAAACTGTTTTCAAAAGATGAAAATATTCGGTGATACCATTTAAAAATTTACAATTCGAAACAAATATACTCGTATATGAAATATAAAATTTTTGATTGCACACATAATTTTTTTTTCAAAATGGCTCAACTTAAATTTATCCTAACTCAAATTATTGGTAACTAATAAAAATTAAAAATACATACATATTTTATTAAAAAATGTATTAAAACACGTCACCGCCACTCTACTTTTCTGTCGTTTCATGTGAAAATAATTAATAAAAAATCCCAAAGTTTCATAATTATTTTTTAAATTGCAATCGGATATTTTGGTAGTTTTAGATTTTAATTTAAAGAGTGTTGCTTTCTCTTTCTAATACCGTTAAGATCATACTTCTTACTACAATAATAATAATTAATCATTATTGGGCAATCTCAGACTATAAAAATATGACCAATTATTATTTCGGCTACTGGCATTATACTAGCTCTCTCATTAAAAATTTAGGCGTATTAGATTTGTCAAAGAATTTATATATAAAAATGCAAAAGTCATTTTAAATACATGTAGGATTACGAAAGATTTTTTAAATATTTAGGGATCAGTTGGATTTATCGGTCCAATTAGGAATTCCACCGAGCCGAACTCTCTGATATGAAAATATCTGGAGTCGGTGAATTATTTTCCCATTTGGTACTCTGGAAGGTTAACATGTTGTTCTTGTATTATTTTGTATTAATTATACTTATATAGTACACTTGCATAACGTGGATTTATTAGATGATCATTTGTGGAAAAGTGTGCGGAAGGGATTAGTTTTTCCTGTGGGGAAGATTTAATCCGGACATAAAATCTGGTGACAATTATTGGACAATTTGTAGAGTGCCGTTTTTGTGAGAAATCACCTCAAGGGCGCTAAACCACGATAGCAAGGAAGACACAACAATTTTTAGTTGTTCCAAAAGCGAATAAATTTGTCTGCGGGACTAGAAAACTCGCCTGAATCCTAACTACGAGTATTTCCCATAGATTAAAATTGGCAAAATACAAATAATTTTATACATAAATTGAACTTATTTTTTAAAAATTATGTTTTTTACTTATTTCTACTTTTATTAGAGGCCGATAGTCCGGTGAACAGGAAAATCTGTTAGCAATGGACAGATGCAGTTCAATACTTAAATCGAGTACCAACATTTACAACCAACACAAGTTAATAAGCGAAATCAATAAAGAAAGTAGAAAATCTTTATGTAGATGAAACATATTTTTTGCCTCCTTTTTTTAAATAATTAAAACATGATTATGATAATGTAAAAGATGAACGAAGCACTAAAATATAAATATTTTGCATATTCATTTTCACTATTATAACTTGGTTGCTTTTTATTAGCATTATTTACCTTCATAAACAGTCACTTTAGAACGAAAAACTGTCCATGATCTATATTAAAAGAGGTTTCTAAAGAATTTCCTGTAATTGACATTTTAAAAAGGGAATAAAAGAAAAATTGTCAGATCGACGTCAGATATGTTGAGGATTGAGATCTCAGAAACTTGTTAACAGATTTTAGATTCAACATTTTGAGAAATCGCCTGTTTCTTATGGAGTATTCCGAAGTTTGCTAACCAATTTGCTCGGCAGATTTGATGCCAGTGACTGACAGGAAGTTTTCTGTTAAATTAACTTCAATAAATTTACCGAATTCTGTGAATGGAGTTACCATCAAAGACCTTAACATTTCATTAATTTGAATCGAATAGAAACCAAAAAGTGGGACATTTTCTCATTGTTAACAATTATTATTCAGAAATGCCTTTATTAACTATGTTATAGTCGATTTTTGTTTCTGCTTAAAGTTTTCAATGCATGCTTTCCCTCTATTCTATTCCATTATAACTATTTATTCTATTTGCCTAAATACAATAACACGAATTTGTCGATCATCGAATATAATCGATTTATCTTTCTCCTTGACTATCTACTTTTATCTTATAACAATTTATTAAGCTTAAACTTATTTTTTGTAATATTTTTCAGAACTTACCACTGACAGCGCGGGCAGTAATTATAGCAAAATGTGTTCATAATGTAAATAAGTATGTTAGTCGTAAATATCTAATTTTTAGGCTAGCTTAATACTTGTAAGTTTTTTCGTAAGTTTACGACTTCTGGCCAATGGGCATATTGGATAATCAAAATGCAAAATACATTTTGTAAATCCAATGTGCTAATTGGTCAGAAGTCGCAAACTTACGAAAAAACTTACAAGTGTAAAGCTAGCCTTAAGATACTACTACACTATGTCTTAGCAATATTGAAATAAATGTCCCCAATTCCTATTGTTTAAGACGCCATAACACTTTTCACCTGAATACATTTAAAAATAATATAGCCTACTTTAGCCCTCTGACCCAGATGTATCGACTATATAACCAGATAGAGTGTGCTGAAGTAGATATTTTCGTCGATAATGTGTACGGATTCAGAAAAAAAGTTCTGGCGCTGTTAAAAAATATGTTTAACTAATTATATTGTGTCAATTGTCTCTCTTTGCATGCCATCGTGATTCCAATGTCTCTTGCCCTTCATTGTAATATATGTTACTTGAGGAGCTTGTATAAAATTTTGTATTTTTAATTTTTTTTTTTTAAATTTTTTCTTTTATTTGTGATTTTTCTGTTTGTATAATTGTATGTATCTATATTTAATTGTATGTATCTGTATTTAATTGTTTATATCTGTATTTAATTGTATGTAATTGTAGATTTTTTGTAATTGTATGTCTCTATTTGTACAATAACTGAGTTTTTATAATTGGATGTTCTCACTTAAGTGCGAACATCTGTAAAAACCCAGTATAAATAAATAAATAAAGTAATACGAGTAAAGCTTTTAGTAAATACTTACTCGGTCATAAAAATAAGTATTGTTTGAGGTCGCGAGTCTTAGTTTCAAGTCACTAGTTGTAAGTCTTAGACATAAGTCACTAGTCATAAGTCTTAGTTTTAAGTCACTAGTTATACCTCTTAAGTATAAGTCACTAAACATAAGTCTTAGTTTTAAGTCACTAGTTATAAGTCTCAGATATAAGGAACTAGTCATAAGACTTAGTTTCTTAAGTCTCTAGTTATGAGTCTCAGATATAAGTCACTAGTTATCAATCTTGGTTATAAGCCACTGGAAATAAATCGAAATCAAAAGTCAAAGTGTTAGTGTATAGGTTAAATATATATATTAAGTTCCAAAGCGCCCGTGAGGTGATTTTCTATATATGATTTTCTATATATTTCTAGTTATGAGTCTCAGATATAAGTCACTAGTTATCAATCTTGGTTATAAGCCACTGGAAATAAATCGAAATCAAAAGTCAAAGTGTTAGTGTATAGGTTAAATATATATATTAAGTTCAAAAGCGCCCGTGAGGTGATTTTCTCATGAAAAAGGTGCTTTATAAATTATCCGAACATAATAATAATAAATACACAGGAGAAAAGTCGGTATGGTGTATGGCGTAAAACGAGTAGTGTCTACCTAATCGTAACACAGAAGGGTCTTTGCAAAATTCGTTATCCACATAAACCGTAATTATTGGAATACATCTATATTATTAATAAGCTAGCTTCTGTCGTACACACGCTCCACGTACTAGGTACAAACGGAAGTGATGCCATCTGTAGTATTCAAATAGAACTAACTATTGGAGTTTTCACTCTGTAGTTTTCCCGCGGAAGCGGGTTTTTACTTGCTAGTAACAATTTGTTTTTCTACATTTTAAGTTTTACGAAATAATCTCCATTGATTTATTATACATGCAGGATTGTTTGTATTATGTATTTAATGTAAATTGGTTACCTGCCCATTAAAAAGAATTGAAATGTTAATTAATATGGCTTTGTTTATTCCTTGTTACCTGTTCTGGGAACAGCGGCTGAAAACGGAGCGGGAATAAATGCCAAAACTTTTTGAATACAAATTTTCAAGACTTTTTCTACTTTTCTCAAGAAGAAAAGAATGTCTGTAAATGTGGCGTAATTATTTCTGTTCTGCCAAGGACTTTTGAATAAAAGATATGCCGGATTCTGGTCTCGTAATAAGACATTTACAGATAAATACAAAAATGTACTTTCACAGTATTTGTCGTTTTTTTATGATCGAAAGGGAAAAATGTATTTCCTTATTATTCTTGCTCTTGAGAAATACCGCAACTCTTACAAGTTCTTTGACTTCTTCTTTGGAGAAAAGTTATTTTGCAAGTTCACTATCTTCTGACAGATTTCAAATATCCTAAGTGCCCTCCAAGAATTGTTTTGGGAGAAGAAGAAAAAGGTTGCCATATTAATATTATATTTTAGATCAAATGTCTTTACCATCATATATGATTTTTTATTGCGATATCGTACAGGTACATGTGTGAGATGATGTCTATAGCTCTTAGCAAATTTAATTATGTGGTCAATTTTATAATTTAAAAATAATACATGTTGACTTATTTATCTGCAATTTTCTAAGGAATGGAAGAAACATAAATAAAAATGGGTTAAAATATAAAATATCACTGGAAAAAAAGATAATACCAATAAATATAAATCAAAATATGAAATTGAACAAGACACTGAAAAATAAAAAGGTGACTGTCGTAACTGGGACACGAACCCAGGATATGTTGTCTTATCGGGACAAGTGACTTAACCAACTAGGCCATTGAGACTCTAATTTTAAAGTTATTTTGTCTCTCTCATTTTTCAAATTCATAATTAAGATCTTTATTTTCGACAATTTTTTTTTTTAATACATACTTGTATTCATTTAAAAAGCTGTATAGACGAATTCGATTGATCCTTAAAATAATAATATTTATTTGTAGGTAATCTTCAAAAAAATTATGGTTTGTGGTAATTTGTATTGATGAAACAAAGTTGCTGAATAAATCTGAGCATTTTTGCCACAGTTTTGAACAGAATCTCGGTTTTGATTTCCAAGCATTTTTTAAACGTGTTAAGTATTGAGTCCAGACATTTTAAGGATGTCTATTATAAAAAACGAACACCAGAACCCATCACATTATGGAAAAAAAATGGTAAAAAGAGGACTTGCTGTAAGGTAATGGTTATTTTTGTGTATAATCCTGTGAAAATGAGATCCATGAGGTGAATGTATGGAAAAGTGTATGATCGTGTGAGAAATATGTAGATACGCAAAGAGTTCAAAGCTGATGCTCGCGTCATGAGAAATATTAAGAAAGGGGCGCTCAAGTGGTTTGGGCATGTAGATCAAAAAGGAGTGTAAGGAGAATATATGAGACAAATGTGAATGGTAGAATGTGAAGACTGGGACACCCGGGGAAGACAGGTCACAAGAAGGTGAATCAGTCACAGGAATAGAAGAGTATGTATGAGACAATGTTTGAATGTGAATGAGGCAATGAGTGTGTGCCAAGACCGAGTTGTTTGGCGGTCAGTCCTCTCATGATGGTTAGTTATTTAGTTATATTATAATTATTTTAATACTATGTACTGCATATGAACTAAACTAGGTCATTTAAAGCTTCATGAGCAATTACCCTCTCACGTGGAGAGGCAGAGAGACGAGAATTTCTGAGACCCAAGTTCTGTAGAGTTTCGATGGTTGTACGTATATTGTACACATACATTGTACAATATCTAAAGGCTTGTAGAACTATATACTTTTTGGCTGTAGGAATACAATTAAATTCTATAATATTTGGATACGTTTTTATTGTTTGTTTTTGTAATATTTGTTGCATTGGTATACGCTCAACGCAAAGTCATTTGTTTAAGCAGACTACATGCCAATATGAGGGGTATGCATTTCCAGTAATTTTTAACAGAAATAATTTTAACCACACACTGAAGCAACCAAACTCCTCAAACGGTATCGTCTCCTTGGTTGAATAGGGTTCTAACTTTGCCTTAAGGTTGCGGTATCTGTCACCGTGATAATTAAAAAAAATTCTATAAAACCAGCGCAAACCTGTAGAAATCAGGGGATAATATAATTGTAAGATTTATGAAGTTGTAAGTACAAGAAAAAATATTCACGAGAATGTATCAATTCATATTCTTCATCCAATCTTAAATGACAAATGAAATAATTTTCAAATAAAATAATAAAGTCTATTAAAAAAACTGGCCACATTTTTCAATTCAAATCTGGACGAGAACTGATATTTTTTTAATTAAATGAAACAATTTATCTTAGTTACAACAACTGATTTATTTAGTTACACGCCGACCGGTTTCGGAACAACCATTCCTTCTTCAGGGCAAACATATAATGATGACAATTACAAAATAGTGGGTGGGTACAATTTATCAGTAGGTGTTGTGGTAGGGAAAATGGATAACCACAAAGGGATAGCTAATTTCAAAAGTATGATATTTTTTTGATAAATCTTAATATTTTTATTTTAATGTTAAGTCTTTAGACTTCTTTTGCTATTTTTAATTATGTACCACTAATAATGTGTTAATTGCTAAGACTTACTTCATCTGCATAACGACATCGCTGGTAGCGATCTACCTCGGTGGCCAATCGCCACCCAGAAGCCCAGTGGCGTATCCACCATCCGGTGCTGGCCCCTACTTTAGTCCAGTGTAACTCACAATCACCGTACATAGAGCCTGCCCCACAGACACCCAGTCAATCCAATCAATCGCCCAGTTCAATCGCGCACGAATCAATCAAAAGCGGAACAGATAAGCAAACAATTAATAGTTTATACAGCCAGATTCAACGATCAAAAAAGATTTGGTATTAATATTGATTTTTAATTAAATTTGTGATAGACGAACATTGATTTCGATCTAACTTCATTTTAGCACAAGAATCAATTTTCAGTTTCACGTTTAAATTTCCAAAAAAATGCAGTCAGTTTAAAATTTCAGTTGTTAACCTACGAGTACATCGCTATTCATCATTTCTCAATCTATTATTGAATTTTAATCGTACATTAAATGTATTACTTAAACATGCTGTACGTTCAAAACTGAATGTAGAATGTGAATGTGAAATTTATCACTAACACAATATTGAATAATGTTCTCGTACACAATTAAACACAGTTTTGGCAGTTTATCCTCTAAATTTAAACCGAGTAAAAACAATAATTACACTTTACGATCCGATGTTTTAAAACTGATTATATCTTTTTGGAAAGCACACAATTTTTATTGATTGGAATACAAATTTAATTTAATTTGATAATCATCAATGTTTGACCATTGCAATTAATTTAAATCGTGGCACTAATTTTGAGCACTGAATTATGTTCAATATTTATCACCGTTGCATTTCGGCATTCAAACTTTTAAGATCGTTGTATCCGGGCATGAAGTCCACAGTAATAACTCTTGTACGGCAGGTAACTTCACACACAATCCGTATACCCGTATACACCGTACACCGTACAGTCCCAACACTCGTGACCGGCGGGTAGTGGGGTGTGGGGTGTGTCGGTCGGTCGGGGGCGCGTCACATCTCCCGGGGGGAGGCGTGCGGGGCTGCAGGACGTCGGGACGCTACCAGCCTCGACGGAGATCGCGCGCTCACTGCCTTCCAAGCGTCGCCCGCGCGCAAAACACCCCCTGCGCGTGCGCGGGCTCACACCCCACTGGACCCGATCCCCACCCCTCCCGCACCATCCCAACCAAACCGACAACCAACCCGTGGAAGGTTTTCCTCCACAGCCTCCTTTCCCACCCCCAACCTCCTCAATCCACCCCACCCCACATTGGATGCTGCCTGGAACACCGGTTCTTCAATATTTGATCTCGAACATTCATTAAATATACTTTCATGACGAGCAATATACGGATTGGCGATAATGTCGGTGTTATCGAGCGCCGTTTTTAGTAGCGTTAACATACACGTGTGGTGGCATTATTATTAGTTCTAAAACTGGTCACAATTATCGTTTGTCATTTTTTTGCTAATATATCGGACGGGTGAGGTGTTTTGTATTCGGGGAAATATTTAAAGGAAAATTGAAACAATTTGGTATTATAAATGAAAATTGAAGCTTCACAGACCACATACTATATAAAAAAAGGATGAACAATACAAAGTTGCCACCGTAAGCAAAGTACATAATTAGAAAGATGACGATTATGAATGTTTTTTGTTTGTTTTTAATTGATTTGCTTTCTACGGGGTGTATGATTGATGAGCTTATTATAAAATAAGAAAATATTAAAAAGATAATGAATAGTTTACATTACCATTATTGAAATAGACTAATACTGGATTTGGCATTTTAAATATTAAAGACTGCTTTTGTATTTACTGCAATCACTTGGCATTGGTAAGTATAAACACAGTAAAACATTAAACTGCTTTTTTAATTACCACGTACACTTCAGCCACACTTTGAAACAGTTATTATTATTTTTTTCAAACTTTTTTTAATGATATAATATACGTCAGTAATGCCCAGGTGTAATGCGACCATTCGTATTTGAAACGTTGCTTGAAATGGCTTTAGCCGTCTTTTGTGACAAGATCTGAATAGCCATCCCCACCTTCCTCTTCGTCTCCTTCCCCCCCCCCATTTTACCCTCAACTTATATACAACACACCCAATTGGGTACGCCGTAGTCTCACTGGCTCCAGGCAGTTGGGAGCGTTTGAGACTCTTGTGCGGTATTTACAAATAAAATAACGATAATATAGAATAAGTATCTACAAGCATTTTTTGTATAAAATCAGCAGGCGCATTAGGCCAATGTTAAACAAAACTGTAAAAACTCTAACCTTCATTCTGGAGAATGCCTTTTAAGGTAATTACTGTGTTCTTACTTACGACGGCAGAACAGGTGAAATAATTCCCAAAAGGTATTAGAGATAATACATTACCGAGCAAGTACTTACCTCATTATAATTATGGAAGAAGTACCTACCAATCTCAAAAACATTTTCAGACTTAACATTACTTAAGGAATCACTTATTATTTTGTCAAAAGCACATTAAGTTACTCGTTATTGTCATTTTTCGAGAGTAATGAGCGTATTTTTGTAATATAATGATTGCTTTGACAATAATTATTCCAAACATGTCCTTTATTTTGGTTTCCAGCAGGATATTGTTTCATGTAGCGTTGTATCTTGCTCGTTAAAAGTTAGTTCGATTCTTGTATTTGTGATCTTACTTTTGACGAAAAACGTTTTAACTTAAGCAAAACTTATTTTAAATTGGCGATAACCTTTAAAAAAAGATCCTTTTACGTTAACAAGATGTTAACAATGTTGTTCAAAGGATGTTGTGTGCTTGTGATTAGGTTATTCAAGGACTCACATCATCATTGTTATAATTGGCCCCAGTTTTGTAACTATATTTATTTCCACAATAATTCTTAAAAAACCGACCCCATATCTATATAATATAATATTAACATATACTTCTACCCGGGTTCATGGGGTGAGGTTTTTAATGATCTTGGCGGCGATGAAAGGATGCGTCTGCCCACCTTCTGCGTGTCGGATCGAGAGAAACTGATTGAGATGGCTCTCTCCACCCATCCTCTTGCACCACAGTTGTAGGGATGGTTCATACGTCCGACATTTCTGGATACACTGACCCCCCAATTCCTCCCAACGTAATATGTGCAATTTCCTGAAGGAATAAAAACTATTCGGTATTCTCTGATGGCATAAATTTTTCTAGATCATCGCAACAACGTCAGTATTACGTCCGTTTTTTTTTTAAATTTCTTTAAAATTTGATGAAAGTCAATTACAATTCGTGATTAAAATTCGATTTCAAATTTTCTCTTTATCTCTACACACACTTTATTCCTTTATTACTATTATTACTCATTTATTGATTAGTTAAGATTAAGAACCATTCCCATCCCAGGAAAAAATAATAAGATATTGCTTTGACATTCGCAACAGATATTTTAACCATGTACGAATTTAATGTAACCTTTTACTTATCTTGTAACCTAATGCACTGTGTATATCTGAATGAACAAAATAAAACATGTATCATTTTAATCGTTGGATTTGAACCCGTAACCCTTCGCTCTGCCATGAAGTTGGACGTTGGATTTATTTTTGACGTATTTTAGCACATAAATCGTAGCAAAGCAAAGAAGTGCGATTCACAGAAAAGCGGGAATATTTCATTAGCCTTTTCGCAGTTGATTTGTATTTGATTCGTATGCGTCAGCGAACTGAATTAATTCATTTGATCTTTTCTACCTAATATTCAAAGCCTATTTCACTTTTCTTATTCTGGCTATTCGGAGCTTTTTCAACCGTCGCCATTCAATTTATAAAGCAATCGGAAAATTAACCCCTCAGGTCTATATACTATAGGTCTCACAGATATCGTCATGTCTCCCTTACTATTATGGTTAGAAATATTATATATTTGGTATTAGAAAGAAAAAAATACCGCACTTTATATTCAAATATAAAAAAAACAACCGCAAAATAATTATATATTATATGACCCAAATATTCCGACCGCAATTAAAAAAAAAAACCCCTATGAAACTTTCAATTTTTTATTTTTTTTTTTACGTGAAAAAACAAAAAGATTAATTGAAGATAATGTTTTTTTTTTTGTATAAGGCAATTCACCCTAAGAAGAGTGCTATGTGGACGATAGTGTTTATAGTCTGTTTATAATACATTTGCTTAATAAATTATTTTATATTTGAATAATTATTATAAATTTGGTTTATAAAATTTGATAGTATATTTCATCACCTTTCCAAAACGGTTTTTAGTTTTAGGATACATATAGAAATATTCCATTTACTTGTTTTTTTTTTGCAAAACGCAAATATTTTGACCCTCTGATAAAATACGTAGAGGCTTGAGGGTTAAAGGATCTCTCTATTGCTTTAGAATACGTGATCTTTAAACATTAGCCATGCCTTGTGACCTAATCAAATGTATAATTATCAACAGTCCGGTGTTTAACTCGGTTCTCAAATATTCCAATTAAGCTGATCGGGGTGTTAATTTACTAACACTACAGCCGAATGAAAAGTTGGAACTAATCCAGATACTAAAGCATTTCACCCGTGATCTAAAACTACCCGCTTAGGTAAATACGTATGAGTGCAGATTAAGCAAGTCGATCCAATTAGCAAAGTTAGTCAGCCACATTTGGTCAGCCCCCGGATTACTGCTCTCGGACTGTTTCGTTTGGGGGATGTTTGTTAGTTTTGACGCCGTGAAATGATTATTTCTAATATCGTTATTTCGTACCTGGTTTACTTTACTCCCTGAATAAATATCTTTTAACGGGGTCACACGCAGTCGGAAGGCCGAAAAAAAAGTTTTTAATTTCATTTTCGTAATTTACTTATATTTAAGAATATACACAGAAAAATTCATGTCAATCCGACAAAAATTCTAAAAGCTACATGAATATTTGTAAAGACATCTTGGAGCTTTAGTGTTTTTGAAAGTTAGAACGCGTTTTTCTCAAACTGTGTTTTTAAAGTCAGTGAGTCAGTTATTTTAAATAATTCAATTATGAAAACACTTGCGAACGTCAGGATTTGAACCCGCAAGTTCCGGATCGCTAATTGAGAGCCTTGCTCCTCGGCCACGGAGGCTGTTTATAGAACTACTAGTATCATGTTGAAAAAACTACTTTTTGTGTTTATTGGGATAGCAAGCAAGGCTAGACTAAAGGTTTGCCTTGGTAGGCTCAATAGATTACAGCATTCGCCTTGTTAAAGGAAGGTGGCAGTGTTTAAGTCCCGGTAGCGTTATTAACCTTCACCTTCTTGTTATTTTGCCTATATTATAATTTAACAATAATCTTTCGTAACAATCCGGGAAAAATTACCCAAGCAAAAATTTTGAAGACTTTAAATCCCAAAATTTTACATGGTATAGGTATATTCGGTAATTTTATCAGCTTAAAACCTTTGGACAGTCCGACCTACAACAAAATCCCTTAAGAAGAACGCAGAAATGATGGAGTATGTGTATTCAATCATGGCATAATCCTTGAGCTTATCAAACTTATAATCTCAGAAAGATCTCTGGTGTGTCCCAACGGGCTTTGATATTTATGTTAGTTATTTTCTTAACTTTGCTCTGACTACCTAAGCAGATGAATTTGGGAGGGTATGAGTACTGCCGCCCCGGAAACCAACTATTTGGTAACTAACACCCCTTCCATGAGGCAATGAAAGTGATTTGCTACGTTTAGTGACATATCAGGGGTGTCAGGGTTTTCTGCACAAAAAGAACAAGCAAACAAGCGACTCAGTCTTTTCACGAAATCTGAATTCTCGGCAGCTTGTTAATGTGCCTTAAAGTGGACTACGCAGTGCAAGGGCTTTTATTGTTAACACTTTGCTCTCTCCACCGAGTGTTTGAATATGAGGTAATAATTACGAGATGGTGATGCACGCTGCACTATCATTCAATTTCAGATTGCCTAAGACCAGTTAAAACTTTAACTGCATCGAATATACGCAACATTTCAATTTTATTGATAAATGATTTCTAGTCTTACTGTTTATCACTGTCTCTGACATCAATAAGTATCACATATATTTTTTTTTGATTCTGTAGTATCCTTAAATGGCATATAGTTTCAGTGGCTTTTGATAGATGTCCGTAGGCAGTTAGCGACAAGTGTCGGGGGGTATAGGAGTAGTACCTTCCCAGCGAATATAGCCGAATAAAGAGAGCCCTGCTGAGCATATTAATTTCCTAGACAGTGGAAGCTGGTCACAAGACACAAAAGTATAATTATTGTAAACACATATTATTTTAAATAAAGCAATATTGTTCAAGGACGTATTGTGTTTCTTCAATTATAATTGAAGAAACACAATGTCTGCTTGTGGATATTACGTGTTCACGGGAAGATTATTTTTTTCCAAATAATATAAAACATAATTATAATGTTAATTTAAAAAATGTAGGTGTTTTAGATTTGTCAAAGAATTTATATATAAAACTAGCTGACCCGGCAAACTTCGTACGGCCTCAGAATCAATAAATGTTGTATATCATTGAAGAAGAAGATAACAATAATAATGTAATTTTTTTTTTTTTTAATATGAAAATAAACAAGACACAGAAAAACAATAAAAGATAACGGTCGCAACTGGGACCGTTACCTTTTATTATTTTTCTGTGTCTTGTTTATTTTCATATTTAAAAAAATTAGATTATTATTGTTATCTTCTTCTTTATCGATATATTACATTTAGTTAAAAAGTTAAAAAGAGAGTTTTTCTTATAAAAATATGAATAAATGTTGTATTTAATTTATTAGCTGAAATAAATTAAGTTAAAATAAATACTCTATGTTCAAAAAATGAAATTGAGCTGTTGACTAAGCACGAAATGTTCGGCACACTACACCATTGACAGTTCGAATTGATTCAAATTATGTCGACCAACGCACATTATTTGAAAAGCCGTTCCATACAAAATATATGACAAAAATTATTTTCTTCATAATTATTTTTCCCGTGATTTTTTTCCGACGTTATAATAGTTATTCTGTTAATCGGGACGGAGACAAATCCAACAAATCAAAGAGCATAAAAATCGGTTCAGCCGTTCTTTAGTTATAAATGGTGTAACTAACCCAACTTTGTTTTATATATTAAGATTGCAAAAATCACTCATTTTAAATACATGTAGGATTACGAAAGATTTTTTAAATATTTATATTGAGGGATCAGTAGGATTTATCGGTCAAATTAGGAATTCCACCGAGCCGAACCCTCTGATATGAAAATATCTGAAGTCGGTTAATTATTTTCCCATTTAATAGTCTGGTAGGTTAACACGTTATTCTTGTATTGTTTTGTACTAATTACACTTATATAATACACTTGCATAGCGTGGATTTACTAGATGATCATTTTTATGGAAAAGTGTGTGAAAGGGACCTACAAGTCTGGTGCATTACAAATGAGTTAAAACTCATGTAGTTAATAATGATTATATTGATTATAGTGGTTAATACAAAGTTATTTGTTTCATTTAATTTATTTAAAACTCAATTTGCAATATTTTAATTGATGAAGACAATATTAGAGAAACTCAATCGTATTTTATGATGTACCTAAAGAAAACCCAGTTTAAAAGAATCGTTATTTCCTCTAGGATTAACAAGTGACCTACCGCTGTCAATCTTAGCAAATGTGAGTAATATTTCAGCCAATATGTAATTTATGGGGGACTGTTTTCAGATTATTTATTTTAATTCAATGGGTGTATTTTTCGTCAACCATTTTAGGTTTTTAAATAAAGGGTGCGGCCAGAGCGAATAAAACACCCTAGTCAATTTAAATTACAGCACTCGTTTTTACCAACAATCAGGGTGTACCGGCCCGACGAAAAAAACCTTTCGTATTTATTTTTGTATTGTATCCATCACACAAACCGTCGCCACTTAATTGGGCTAATCGAGCTTATAAACCACAAATGCGGAGATCGAAACCCATGGAGGGTACGTATGGACGAAAAATCAATCAGAGTCTGACTTTTATGTAAAATGTGATAGTGAGTGTGATTTTTATTTAAATTATCTGGTTTTTGTATGAAATATCTTTCTTTCTTCTAAATTTTCAGACTTCTGTGTAAATTGTCTGACACTGAGGTAAATTGTAACGCTTCTGTATGAACTGTTGGATTAATATTTTCTGTTTTTACATTACCTTCATACAGAAGGCCCTGAAGAAAATTTTCCTCACAGCTTGCGCCATCTTGGGAGATGCTGTGTGGAGGGTCTTTTTATGGATAGGAAGGAGTGGAAGGTATGAGGAGTGGTTATGCGTCTGGGGGTGAATTTTTTTATTTATTTTTTTGTATTAACTCCACCCAGGAAGCCATGAGGAAAATAATTTCCCTCAGGGCCTATGTCATCTTTGAAGATGCTGGGTGAAGGTTCTTTTTGAGGAGAGGAAGGAGTCAACATGGGTCTTGAAGAGACCCATGTTGTAGGAAGGAGGAAACACAGATGTCAGCAAATCTTGAACTCGTTGAACTCAAAAACGAATAGTAGAAGCGACCCGTTCTCATGTGACAAATGTCAACCGTGTATATATATTGCGTTTAGCTTGTTTCCCAACTATTCACCGGTGCAGAGGGGATCAATGACGCTAGTTCCTCGGAGCATCTTCCATTGAAATACCTGTAGAACAAGGATAGCATTAGCCGGTGCTCTAAAGATTGCAATCCGTTTTTTTAATACGAGAGAATTTGTCAAACGGACCGCCCGTTTCTGCACAGAGTCGAGGGTGTTTTTCAGATGCTTTGGAGTAATGTGTCCAGAAATGATGGACGTATGAATTCATCCCTCACATTGTGGTGCAAGGTGATATTCCCAGAGAATCCTGCTGGAGAGATCAAAAGGTCTCCCTGGACCAATCTCTCCCGATCCAGGCTTCCACGCAGGCAGTTGGTAGGGAACCTCTTGGGGGTAAACTGTGGCAGAACTGTTGGTAATCCGATAAATAGTACCCATACCAAAATGTGGACAAGTTCATCGCAAAAGAATGTCCCCTTCATAACACATATCTCTGCTTGCCCTGAAACGACAATTTCCACTACGTTATACAAATTCGATCCTCCTACTAATCACTAACCGTCCTACCTGTTATCGATCGACTCTCTCGAATTTGAAAGGAATTTTATTTTCTCTCAGGCGTAAATAGCTTGATACAAATTTATAAATACACGACGATTATGCACATAATAAAATAAGATTTTGTAAATGTCAATAGAATGTCACTCTAAAAAACTGAAATATTTGCTCAGAACTCTCGTTTATTTCATCAAAGAATTTCACAAAATTTCAAAGACAAATTGCTAAGCTGTTCGTCAAGGATAAATATAAATAGATTTTTATATTCAATATTTTTTCCCAATGCTAAGCTAACACATAAATCATACAAATATCTTTTCTTAGTTCTTAGAAATATATGTATAAAGAAATATTTGACCAAAATCAAATTATAGCATCTTTAGTTCTGTGTTTATATAGAAGAACTATGTAATCATATTTTAAATTTTTGTAGTATACTATGTACGTAGATACGTATATTTTTATTATCACGAAATTAATATATTTTCTTTATAAACCTATATTGATAAAGTTATTGATATCTTTACAGCTACAGATTTTAAATTTGTTTCCAATGTCTTTTCATAAGACAAAGGCACGCAAAACTGTTGATTTTAAAGATATAAAATATTTTAGTCTACAATTTGGGAGTATCGGGTATGGGTACCACCGCCCCGGGAACCATTTATTGGAAAACCAACACCCCTGCCATAGGTCACCCTAAGTGCTACGTTCGATTATTTAGCAGGGGTGCCCGGGTTCATAGGTGAGGTTTGTCTAGGCGACGCGACTGCGTGTCAGGCCGAATCGAGAGAAACTGGTTGCGGGAGACCCTTTGTCCTCTCCAGCCGGACTCTTTCGACCCATCGGTTTGCACCGCAGTGGGAGGCTGGATTTATACGTCCGTCACTCCTGGACAAACCCCAGATTCCTACCCACCACTCATACCTTTTTCTTTCTCAGAGCTTACTTTCCCTAAAATGAACCTCCGCAGCATCCCTAAAGATGGCGCAGGCTCCGAGGTAAATAATTTTCATCGGGACCTCCTGTGTGGAACTACTGTAAAAAGTATTATTAATAATGCGCTGCCGAAAACCATAAAAAGTACACCAATTAATAATTTCAAAGCAGAATGTAAGAACCACGTTAAGCAACAACAAAAAAATTATAATGTAAGTTATTATAATTAGTAGTTTAGATTTTAATTTATCCTCAGAAAAAAGAAACCTTTGGTTTTGAAAAATGTAGATAATTTTGATTTTATGAGTGGTGTATACGAAGTGATTTGTTTTCATTGAATTATCGAAGATTGAAGAAGTAACGTAGGTATAAGCTTAAATATACAAATAACACAAATCAATTATATATATAAATTTATAAAAATGCAAATTAAACTTAAACTTGTTAATTACAAAGTTTTCCTACTAAAAACTCTTGAGTAATATATAATTCACTTGGTATTTCATGCTTTGAATTGTTATTGTAGCAAATATTGGCTAAAAGTTATAATCAATAAATACATTAGTTTATCGAAAATGTGTTCAGCAAGTTTTAAGTAAGTATCTAAATAGTAAATATAGACACTTAGTTATCTTTGTATACTCTTCATCTTTGTTTTGTTGAAACTTAAAGATATCCGTTAACTTTCATCAATAAAATTACCGTTAATTTCTTCCTAAATATGATATAAGGCAATGGTAATAGAATATCAAAACAATATGAAACCATGTTTTTTTTTTAAATGTTTTCATTAATGATTCCCAGGAGAAAATAATTTAAATAAATGAAAAGAAAATACTTTGTTTTAAGTCATTTTATTTTTATTTAACGTCTACCGGTTTCGGTACCTCCGTAGCATCATCAGGACTGTTACAAAAATAATGTCTAAAAATAAAGAAGTACACATATATATACATAATGTTGTGAAAGAAAGGGACAGTATACTAGAGTGGGACAAAGCGTCAGTTGTTGGAGGGAGGAGGGGAATGGGGGATAAGTGAAGACATGGGGAACATACTTAAAATTGGGCTGAAGGTTAAATTTAGTTGATTATTAATGATTTCTTCCTTTGAATTTACAGATTTTTTTATTTCTAAAGTTTCCTTCTTTTTGTTACAGTCCTGATGATGGTTTTATTTAACGTCTACCGAAACCGGTAGACGTTACATAAAATTAAAGTGACTTATGACAAAGTATTTTCTTTTCATTTATTTAAAATGTCAAGTCACAATGTGTTTGCTTCTTTTGAAAAATTTTGAAAAAAAAAATTATAATAATACTAATTTCTTTCAGGGCTGTGTTGTGGAAACTGTGTAAAGGGTCTTTTAAGGAAATGAAGGAGAGGTATGAGGGTTGGGTAGGAATTTAGGACTCAGTATTTCCCAGACGTTTGTATCCATCCCTCTCGCTTTGGTGTAAGACGATGGGTCAAGAGAGACCAGCTGGAGAGAACAAAGGGTCTCCCCAAATCGGCCTCTCCCGATCTGGACAAAAACTGTACCAACCTCGCAACGGCCGGCGTGGTCGAGTGCAAGGGCTCTTGACTCCCAATCCGAAGGTCATGGGTTCGAACCCGGCGTGTGCAAATAAAATGTATTTGATTAATTTGTATTATTTCTCAATTAATTCATTAAAATAATATATAGTGTATTTGCAGCACGTTCCAGAGTGGAAGATACTCTCAGCATCCCCCTGGTGTAAGACCACCATTAATTATTAAAAAGTTGCTTAAAATGGCTTTAGCCGTGTTTGTTTGGTGACCAGATCCGAATAGCCCGCCTTCCTCTTCCCCATCTCCTTCCCCTCCCCACTACCTTCTGCCTCACAATATACCCCAATTGGGAACGCCATAGTCTCACTAACTCCAGACGGGAGCAGTTGGGACTCTTGTGCGGTATTCATATAAAAATAATAAAAAAACATCTCCTGTTGAAGCCGGGCACCCCTACAATGTCACCAAAGGTAGAGAATCTGTTGAGGTGACCTTTGGCAGAAGTGTCAGTCATCCAATGAATTGTTCCCGGGGAGGCGGAACCCATACCCGCCTCCCAAATGTAATAACAATACATACTTTTTTTTCAATACGTGGATCATATGTGAATTGTTTCACCACATTTTGACAAAATAATATGAAATTCACTAAATTGTTCTCTCATTAAAACGGCGGATATTAAAGGCAGCCCCATATAAAGCTAAATATTTCCCGACCTGCCCATCCATGTCGCATGTTTCAATTTATCGTTTCACCACAAATCAATTAGGGAACCCACCTTCCTGAAAATAAACAAAGCCTCTCCAAAACACGTGACAAATTGTATAAACATAGAGTGAGTACCTGTTTCAAAAATGGTCGGTTGTCGCACAAATGAATGCGTCTCGTTATTGAAAGTGGTGTATTTTCACAAAGGTTTCCGATGTTTTACCATATTGTTTTTATCGCAATTTAATTATTTGCATTAACATTCATCTCCATATTTTTGACGTAAGTCTTCTTTCGGAGCAATACGATAATTAACTCAAATCTTTTTTGAACAGAAGTAACAATTTAAATCGAAAATGATGTTCGATCTATATTTCATCATATTAATTATTATTATGGCAACAGTGAGTACAAAACCTAGCAACGAATAACAAAACGTCAATGCGCACTCAAACGTCAGACGTCACCGGTTAATTTTTGTTTACTAATGTATAATAGTTTTTTCGTTATGTTTTGCTGATTATTTTTTGATTTAACTAAAGATTTTAGTTGAAACTTTTGATTTGTATTATTTTTTACGATGAATATTAACCTTTCTTCCCTCCGATTCTTATGAATTCTGAGTATTGAAGTAAAATGTGGCAATATTGTGACACTAAAATTAGTGTTGTTTAGAATTCAAATGGCTGAACTGCAAGGAAATTTTACCCCCTCGTCTATAAATAATTATAAACGAAAAAATCAACAACCTAATCATTTTCCACCGCCTAAAAATGTTATTATTTAGTTTTTAGTGAAAGAAGTCTCACTTCAACCGCGCGTAAAGGTTAGACACACTCAATTTTTTTGGTTTTATTCTGTGCTCCTCATATTCAATAAATCCACTTCACGTAGTATCCTTTTCTTTTAACTACATTGTAACTTTGTCTATATACTATTAGAATGTACTTTAACTACTACTGATCTAATAAATATACAAGAACACTTTATCTGAAACATTCAATAATTTGGGAGGCAGGTGTGTATACTGCCGCCCCGGGAACCATTTAATCAACTCTGTCACAGGTCATCATACCAAGTGATTCGCTACGCTTGGTGACTTAGCGGGTTGTCCAGGCTTATCGGATGAGGTTTGTCCGAATCTTGGCGGATGATGCGTTGTTTGTGAAGAATTTTATGAGGAATTGCATTAGTAAACATGACCCACAATGCCTTGAACCACCGGAGTTTCGGTGTTACAAACACACTAATGTTTTACAAGCAAGTCACAATCTATATTTTTCAAAACTCAAGTCGCCTATTTAAAAGCATAATGTAAGTGAGTGAAATTGTAACAAAAAAAAAGAAAAAGTTATGAGATAAAAGAAATAACTTTATTTTAATAATGATCCCAAGTTAAGACGGATGCCAATTTTATTTTCCGTAATGTGGACTTAGTTCTCCCCAGAAACAAAATTCATAAAAATTGTTTCAAGATCCCAAAGATAAGCTCTTTCATTTTTTTGTGTCGTAATTCCGGGTATATTTTTACAAAGAAATAAATTTCAATAAGCTATTGGGAACGAGCGTTGCTAAAAGATTACTTGTCACCATATCGAAAACATAATGCTTTTGTGTTTTATCGCTTTCTTAAAGAATATCATGCAACATTGTGTTGACATCGGAAAAATATTAATTTCAGAAATAATATTCCTATGTAACCATGTGCAGGTAAAACTTATAATAAAGTAAAAATTTTATTTTTTATGATTTTTAGCTTCTTAACAGACAGAGGGATAACATAAAATGTAGAGAAAAATAACAAAGAATACACACCAACCATCCAATAACGGTGCACATCAATATGTAAATATAAAACAACAATAATTTATTTTTATTTATTTATTTAATTTGGGTAATAAACAGTCTTTATACATTCATATATAATGGTGATATGTATTTTTATGTCATTGACCAATAAAATAACGACATTGAAATTCAAGATCATCATAAAAATACATAACAATATACCAAATAAATTTCTGATAAAGTGCATCGTCATTTTACATTAAATTTTAACGGATATCAATAATATCTTTGAGGAAGTGATCTTAATCAAATACAAACAAAAAAGTGAAAGAAGAAATGATGAACCATTAAAAAAATCAATATAATATTAAGTTTACTGTAGTGTCCTTGAATAACACGTAGTTTGGGTTGTTTTTTATAGATACCGTTAGGCTTAGAGCTTCTGTCAAGTTCCGATAGATGTCTAGCAGTTAGAGAAGACACCCAGTCGACGATAGCTCAAGCTCTAAGATTCAATTCCTAGACACTTACAGCCTTAAGATCCAGAAGTCAGTATAATATATTGTAAACAAGTAAGTATAATTTTTAAAAACTAGTTTGTAACAAGGACCTATTTTACTTGAAGAGCCCCAACACAATTAATAATGTCTGACTATGGATATGGTAAACATAACACATACATAATTTTTCTCAGGGCTTATGTCATCTAAGGGGATACCTTAATGATCTAGAAGGGGTGAAATTTCTAGAAAGGAATAGGGTTTTAGAGATGGGTAGGAATCTGGGGGTCCGTTTGTACAGGAGTGACGGACGTATGAATCCATCCCTCCAACGGTGTAAGCCGATGGGTCGATAGAGTTCTGTCGGAGAGGTCAAAAGTTCTCCCTTAACCAGTATCTCTCTTACGCAAATGTGGATAGATGCATCCACCGTAAAGACCTAGAAAAACCTCACTCCACGAACCTGGGCACCCCTTCTAAGTCATCAGACAAGCAGATGTGTCATTCATGGACACGAAAACCGGCATCAGCGAAACTGTGCCTCCTTCATTGCAGATGTAAAAATATATTTGGCTAACTGTGGAAAATCAATGAACTAATCATCACCAAACCCAAAAATTAGAATAATTCTGTCATTGTAATTTTTTTCACATTTCTCATAGTTTGACAAAGTTGAAAAGACCCCCATCACTGACGATTATGGTACCAATTTTTCCGAAGTTTACGTAATTTTACTGCGAACCGCATATTTCTCGTTGCCATAAATGTTGATATTGTTGATTGATCATTTTTTGTGCAATCTGGCGAAGAGAGAATAGATATTGTTGTAGCGCCGATACCGAATAAAAATACCAAAAACCTATGTTTTCTAATAATATTTGGAAATAGTTCTAAACTTATTATCTTGCGTCAAACAAAGTTATTTTTTGATTTATTTAATTATTGCAAGATTCTACTACAACTAAATGCTACTTAGATAAGGTCAGGATAAATTTATCAATATATATTTAGTATGCGACATCTATTGGCTTTTTAAAATAATAATAATAATTTGGTTTATACTCAATGGGGTATTTTCACAAACGAGGGATTCTGTTGAAAATGTATGGAATATTTAAAGATCATTTTTCTGATTTTAATCGTCCCACTAAAAATGTTTGTTTTTATGTTTTCATCATTTTTTAATCAAGTTTATTCATTTAAAAACGCTTCAATACAAAAACTAAAGTACTAATGTCAGAAAATTTTCAAAGCCGGGCAACGCTTATGACGTCCATGACCCAAAATATCGTTTTTGTGGTATTACAAAAATAAGAAAATTAGGCTCGCTGTAGAAAATTTTACGTCAACATAAAAATAAAATAAAAATGCCATAATAATTGTAATTTTTTTAAGTAATAAAGAAAACGTGTATATACCCTATTGGGTTATCTGAAAGTACGAGTATGTTGCCGGTTGTATGCTAATGACGCGGTATTGATTTCTAACAGTATGGAAGATCTACAGTCTCTCGTGTCTGAAGAATGAGTTAACGATGAATGCAAGTAAAGCCAGGGACACACACGACGTTATAAGCGCTAGCGTTATTTAGCTTGGCGTATTTCAGCATATTCCTCGCCATGCATTCCAATCGCAAATGTATGGCGAGCGAAATATAACGCCGGCGCTTTTAACGCTGTGTGTGTCCCTGGCTTAAGTCTAAAGGCATGGGTTTGAAAGAGAGAGTACAAAAAACCAGTGTGCAATATAATTGAATACTTGGAGCAGGTGTATGAGTTTGTGTATCTGGGTAGTATGTTTACGAGCGATGGGAAGACTGATAAACAGAGTGTTAAGCATGGTACTTGACTTACTTTAACCAGTGATTCCAGAAATTATTTGAAGTAAAAAATGTAAATAAAATTTTGGTCTCCGGTGATATTTTTAAAGTTTTTTTTTCTGTTTTTCTACAAAAACATAAAAATCAGTAGGTATTGGGAAGTTAGGGGCGGGTGAGGGGTTGGTTGGTTACTTGGCTTAGAGACCAGGGACGACATGTGGAAGTTTTTTTTTTCTTTGATTTTGAAAAAAAGTTTTTGAAAAAAAAAATGACATCTAAAAAGTCACCGGAGGCCAAAAACTTCATTTACATTTTTTACTCCAAATGTCAGGAATCACTGGTTAATGTAAGTCAAGTACGATGCTTAACACCCTGTATATTAAAAGAAAGGTAAATGCAGGTAACTCCACTTACATCTTCCATTAAATCTTATTATTATCGAAAATAGTCATGTCTTTTTGCTTAAATTGAAAAATTACCTGAAACTAGTATAAGAGTCCGTACATCTATTATTATTTTATCTTTTTAAAAGCGATTGACCACCGGCTGAGAATAACAGTTTTAAAATGCTTGCAACTGTACAGGGAGGTTCCAATGAGGAAGATCGATTATTCCCCGTATCAAGTTTTTTAAATTAAAAATTTAATATCCATTTATTTCATTCAAAACTTGCTTTAATATATACCTACATTCAAGTAAATAATTGTGTACCTACTTCTTATAAGTATTTTTTGAATCACAAGACACGTTCTTGGATTTTTTTTTAATGATTTGAATTTAACTAAAATTATTTTTTTTTAAACTGTGTTGACTGATTGAATTTAACTAAAATTTATTTTTTTAAAACTGTGTTGACTGATTATAGTATTTGAAATTTGTGTTGTTTAATAGAATCTATCGTTTGAAAATTGAACAAATCTGTCAACGACCAACGTATAACCTGTAATAAAAATACACTTAGTTTTTCAAAATTTTAAAACTGTGTGTACCAGATAAAATAACAATCTTTCAAAATCGATTTATGTTTTTTAGTAAAAAAAGGGTCAATACTAATTTCCGGTATTCTCTGGTAATTTACTCTTAATCTTGAAATCTATTATTTATAAATCTTGTTTTTTTTTTGTTAATATTGCAATATTATTTTTTTACCTAATTCCTTCATCCTTCATCAAACACAAACGCCTCGTCTCTTTATGGTGAGGAAAGGTTATTTTTATTTTCCTTTAAAACACTACATCATGGAAAAAATATACAAATATTAAATAAATAATCTTGTATAATATACACACGTCTGTCCAAATCAAATTTCCTAAATATTTCAAGGATTACAATAACTGAATTTAACAGTCAAAGCAACCAAACAAACATTTTTTCTATATTTTATCCACCAAAAGTATCACAAGACTTCGACAACAAATCAAAATCATTTCTGTTTCCAATTTTTCGATCAGCGCCACATACTTCGACCGTTTTTTCCAATATTATTTTAATGCCTTATTACATTTATTTGTGATTACGTTTCTAAAGCTCGTCATTTTTCTTGGCGATATTCTATACACGCACTTGAGCCGCTTTCAAAGAGATGCGAGACGTGGCGTCACCGGCCGACGAAATTACGCTGACCAATGGCGTGGTGGAAATAAATTGAACGATCTACACGGAGTGCGGTTTAATCCGGGAATAGGCGCAGTCTAAACTATATTGGGTTTATACCTACGTGATCAGTGTGACCACGGAAAGAAAACACATATAAATAACTAGCTTGTTGTGATCGTGGGAAAATCACAAAAAACTTGGTTTTGTAGTATTTTAGGAGCAATTTGGTGCAATTTCATTGTAGATTTTAAGTAAATGTTGATTTTAACAACGTAATCTGTAATTAATTAAGACAAAACTCCTAAAAAATTAAAAAAAAAAAAATTGTTGAAATGTTATTTTTTTTTATTTTAACCATTCGTGTGTAGTCCTGCTCGACATTTAATTTCAAATGCAATCGATGCTTTTAAAATGAAATACTATTTTTCAAAGCGGATGAAATACTTTTTTAGATTTTAATATTACATGGAGAAAAAATTTATTCGAAAAAACGATCATTTTAATAGTAAAAACGATACTGAACTTCTTACGAACAACTTTACAGTGTTTCAATGTTTATTGGCGGGAAAATGTTCCCGCCGATAAATATTGAAACCCTGTTAATTTGTTCGTAAGAACTTCAGTCTCGTTTTTAATCGTTTTAACTATTAAAATGATCGTTTTTTCGAATAACATGTCTCTCCGTGTACAAACGGAAATATTGAGAAAATAAAAATGTTTAATTTGAGAATTTCACGACCAAAAATAGTATCGTGATATATTTTTGGGTTATTATGAAGTATTACGCAACCTCCTTCTATAGCGAACGTTTTCGACAGCATTACTGTGTCCATGGCCACCCCAGGCATAATAACCCAAAACTAAAACACGACAAATTAAGAATGTTTTCTTTCGTTAAAATCGCTTACCGATACTTTTTTATTTCATTTACCACAATACTTCACTTCAATTATTTTTAAAAATTGGCAAAAGTTAACGGGCGAACTGTTCGGAGGTTTTCTGATTTATAGAATTATTTAAAATTTATACTGGAGAATCTAAGATAAACTTTTATATGCAAAGAAAATGCATGGTGTTCTCTCTTTTCAAATTTATGTAATATACCCAATTGAAATAGAAAACGAGCTATATGTAATCATTTTGTGATATATCATTATAGTGCTAAGTAACCCGATATAAAAACCACAACTAACCATAAGACATGTCAGCTCATACCTACTGATTTTGCTTTTGTTATACATAAGACACATTGAGATTATTTCATTAGACAAAAGGTATACCAAGGACAATAGACACAAAAGGGTCGCTATATTTTAAAAACCCCTTCATATTTAATCTTACTAATAATATCACTAGCTCACTATCTCATAGAATTATGAAGATAATATGCCATAATAATACATTATTACAGGATGATTTTCCAGTTCACCAAGACAAACAAAACGTTCCGACTGACACGTGAAAAGATGAATTGCCAAAACGTCACGGAAAGACGTGAATTGAACATGTGTACCGAAATACCGGAGAAGCGGCGCAGCCTTAAACACAGCTTGAAACACGGCCTTAACCCTTCAGATTTTGGGCATATTCACTCAGATATTTGAAGAAAATTCCGCTTTGCAATAAAATCCAAATAAATAGAATATTTCTGAATGTATTCGAAAACTAAAAACTGTTTTTAAAATGTGATATAATATATTATCAAACGTTATTATTAGAAATAAATATATAATATACGAAACGAAGTATTTAAAATGGCACACCTTACGTTTTTTCTATCTAAATTACTGATAATGAAAAAAATAAATAAAAACACGCTCATATTTTATTAGGCAAGTGTATTAATAAGGTTATTATCACCTCACGTTTTGCTGTTTGTTCGCACATTCAAAATGTTCTCTTGTTAAATTTTAGATTTGAATATAGAGGGAGAAATTTTATCTTTCTAACACTTTTTAGATCGTAATTCTAAGTATGATAGTAAGGGAGAGACAAACATTTATATGAGACCTATGTGAGCTGGGACAAATTGGGTCTCCTGTGATTAAACGGGTTAAACACGGCCTGAAACACAGTCTGAAACAGAGCCTGGTACACGGCCTCCAGCCCCCAGCCTCAAAGCCTCCCGCATGTTGCTTGCTACAGGCTACACGCTGTAAGTGGTAGGTAGAAGGTTCTGCTTCAGCTTTATTGCCATCCCGGAAAGCCTCGTCAATGTCTCTTGCATGCGCGACCCCCGTAAACATTTTAATCGCAAAGTTTAAGGTAGAAAAATTAAGTTTAAGTAATCATTAGTACCTTTATTAGACGACCGACCGCGACGTGTTATAGGGGTGAAAACTCTGATCCTCGACTATTGGTCAATGGATAAAGATAAAAAATGATGAACATACGTTTTTAATGTTCTCAATATAATTTGAGCTTTGAAATTTTAGTATGTACTCAATTTACTTACAATTACAAAATTGTTTATTATTCTTTACTCATAATTATATAATATATTATCTTGTTTTTTTTTTTTTTATCACCAGATTTTCATACACTTTTCCATATAAATGATCATCTAGTAAATCCACATTATGCAAGTGTATTATATAAGTATAATTAATACAAAACAATACAAGAACAACACGTTAATCTACCAAACTATTAAATGGGAATATAATTCACCGTCTCCAGATATTTTCATATCAGAGGGTTCGGCTCTGTGGAATTCCTAATTTGACCGATAAATCCTACTGATCCCTCAATATAAATATTTAAAAAATCTTTCGTAATTCTACATGTATTTAAAATGACTGATTTTTGCATTTTTATATACAAATTCTTTGACAAATCTAATATGCCTAAATTTTTAATAAGAGAGCTAGGTATAATGCCAAAAGGTAATATTTTTATAGTCTGAGAATGCCAAATTCTTTTAATTTCATTTCCTAAATCTGTATACTTTCTTATTTTTTCAGAAACAGATTTTTGAATATTACAGGAATTTGGAATAGCTACATCAATAATATAAGTTATTTTTTTAATTTTGTCATGTAAAACTATATCAGGTCTATTATGACCAATTGGTCTATCTGTTAGTATAGTTTTATCATAGTAAATTTTAAAGAAATTATTTTCTAAAAATGAATTTGGTTCGTATTCATAATATGGTACTATATTATGACAGTCAATCAAGTTATGTTTAATTACCAAACTTTGGTGAATTATTTTTAAAACCTGATTGTGCCTAAATGTATACTCAGACGGCGCTAATATAGAACATCCTGATATAATGTGTTCTAGTTTCCGGAAAAGCCATACATTTTCTACATAAATCTTAATTTACTTACTATTATATCATTGATTAGTATTAATTATACTTACCTGTTATTAATTACTTAATTGATTTAGATAATTTGTATTAATAATTTATTATTCATACTATCCCTGTTGTCACTGTCGGTATGTACACTTTCAATATCGCCCTGGTGAGATAGCCACAATCAGAATCGAAAAGCTGATTTATTTTTATTTTTATGTGAATACCTCACAAGAGTCCCAACTGCTCCCGTCTCGAACATCCCCAATTGGGGTATGTTGTGAGGCTGAAGGTAAGTGGGGAAGGAAATGAGATAGGAAATAGGTAGGAGGGGAAATACTTGGCTGTTGATATCTAGTCACCAAACACGGCTAAAGCCATTTCTAGCGTCATTTCAATTCTGAATGGTGGTCTTACACCTGGGCCCCTAGCATAATCGATCGATAATGATTGACAAGATAACTTTCGGTAACTTCTCATCGTTTCCTAGCATGACTGCAGATCGCGAACGAATAAGTGATAATCAATGACTAAGTGTCCTTAATATATTCGATATCAACTGTTGATTGTACGTTAGCCATCGGCAGTTGTCCAGAACGATGAGAAGTTACCTTATCGATCTTGAGTGCTAGGGGGCCTGAGCCATAATGAAGGTATCTTCCACTCTGGAAAGATCCACAAATATACCATATATTGTTTTAAATGATTCAATTGTGAAAACAAACATTATTCAAATAATATTTATCAGCGCACTCCGAGATTTAAACCCGCGACCCCCGGATGGGTAGTTGAGAGCGTTGCTCCTCAACCAGGTCGATTTAAATGTTCTTTTCCGTGTTCGGTAACTAGATCTTAATAGCGAAGTACTGCCATAATTTCCTTACCCCACCCCCTACCTATTACCATCAATTTTACAACATTCCACAATTGGAGATGTGTTAGTCTGACCAGCTCCTGGCGGTTGGAAGCAATTGTGCGGTATCTGCTCAAATTTACAAAAAAAATGACGACATTGGTTTCCATTCGAGTATCTATTGGGTGTCATGAAAATGTATAAAATTCTGTAGAAAATATTTAAAGAGCAGCAAACTTATTAGTTAATGGTAGTTCTGTTTAAAGTCCAGTCTCCTGTCTAATTCGTGTCGTCACAATCACGTGGTGTAGTGGAACGTGGAACGGACGTAATTCCACCCCCCCCCCTTCCCCCGCTGATCCCCTGGGGGCAATTTATAATGAGAGGACAATTTTCCAGTTGAGATGAAACACGAGTCACCTTGAGTTAGGATCTGTTTTCCCAGAAATACAACAGTTTGAAGTATATTTATCATACTAATAACGCCGTGGAGGAAAAACTCTGAGATGTTAAATGTGTTTACCGACGAATTTTGCTTCGAACTCTTGAAATTTCAACCAATTTTTGGTCAACAGTCACAGTTTAATAAAAGATATGTTTTTAGTTTAAATTCCCAACACTTTTTGACATAATACCAGAGCCTGGATTCGAAACAACGTTGCGGTGGTAGCTGCAACGGCCAGTTATTTAACTGAATGTAAACAATTTACCAAATTACATAGTTAATCTTCCAGTTACTTGGAAGTTCTATTCAAGTTCTATGAAACACACAGAACTTAATTTCGTTAATTTGTCAAATTCCATGACACAACTGGCCCTTTGAGTAACTTTTGTTTATGTAAAATCATTTACTTGACATCATTCACTTTATTTTATGAAAGAGTTCGGAAGATAAATTTTGATAGCAGTCTAATGCAGTCCATAGGTTAGTTTAGCTTAGCTTCGGTTATGTTTACTTATTTTTTATGTTAGCTCCAAACAGGAGGCCCCGAGGAAAACAAACCCTCAAGGCCTAAATCACCTTTGGGGATGCTGCGTTAAGAGTTTTTTTATGGAAAGGAAGGAGAGGAAGTTCTGGGAAGCAAAAGATAGGATGAGTGGATAGGAATCTGGGGGGTAAATGTATCCAGGAGTGATGGTCGCATGAATCCTCCCACACAGGTGTTGGTCGAAAGAATTCGGCTGGAGGGGTGTATCAATTATTTCAACTTTTGAATTCAGAAACACCTGGGGTCTCAAAAGTTGCGTCTTACGAATAAAATGAGAACTGCGTATAAATTTATTTAAAAAATGGTTATTAGCCTGCTAAAATGAATTGAAAATCAGAAAAAAAACCTAAACACGAATTTTTAAATTGTGGTTAATAATATTTTTTTCACAATAACTGTTGTCAAAACATGTTATCATTAAATTTTGAGCTTCCATTATTTTTTATTCGTCGTATTTTGTTCAAAATTTTGGTGTTGTTATTGTTTAGTATCTTGATTTTATCCAGAAAAAGTCTCATGTTTCAAAAAATTTTCACTTTTTATATTTTTAACAAACACATCACATTTTTAGATTTTCACGGCCAAAAGCATTTTCGTTGTTTGTTTTTGGGTTGTTATGCCGTGTTGCGCTACCTCATTCTTTAGCCGTCGTTTCGGACAGCGTTGCAGTGTCCATCGTCAGGGCAGGTCTGGCAGATCGTCGGATCTGCCGGATCTGAACACCGAAAACACATCACATGTTTCAAAAAAAAAAAATTTTGCATTTTTTGGACTACATTAATGGAATAAAAATTAAGTTTCCTACAAAATATGGACCCTTCTTTTTATTTTTTTCTCTCTATGGAGAGCGACACACGCTACTGGAAGGGTTATAAAACCCTCAAAATTTTTTAGAATAGTTCATCACATATTTGTATGCAAGGCTCAATCGCACAAACTTTCCAAACACCGATAATATATTTTTTTAAGTCTAAAAAAACGTAAAAATTCCAAATATTTTCAGACTAAATGAAAATGGTGCATCTAAGTCTGGAGGGCTGTGGTATTGTGATCACTCTTTGTTAACCCCACAAGACTACAACTGTTTCAAATGTCGTATAATTAATTGCCGGGGAGGGGCGCCAAATAAGAACTTTGAGATTTGGAGGCCAAAAATTCGGGATACCAGACGTGAATTACAATTCACGTGGCACTGTTTGCCTTTCGGTGGTGAAGGATTCTCTTAGGAATGTCGCTAATTGGTGGGTTTGTAATTACGTACTTAGATGTGGAAATGCATTACATATTGTTTAAATGGTATTTGGTAACGTAAAACAAGGGACTAAATATTTTTTATTGCTTTCGTTCCGAATATTTTTTTTTTCAGACATTTAAATAAATCGAAAATATTACTTAGCTTCCAAACCCAAATTGTTATGGGGTGCTTAAAACGTGTTAGAATGTTTATTAAAGCATTTTAACAATTTTGAATTAAACGTTTCGTCAATTAAAGAACAATTTCATCACGCGGTTTAATTAGTATTGGTGTGTTGACAATGAGTCGCGATAACATTAAAAAGGCATTAGCTACCGGTCAGTGGCTAAATTGACAAAGCGTTTGGTTCCCCCGTCCAGGAGTCGTGAGTTCAATTCCTCAGTTTTTTTAGTTCTCCATCGCGATATAAATAACCTTTTCAGCTTACTTTGATGTTAAAAGGAGGTTTTAAAATATTGTCAGGTTCTTTGTAATCGGGAAAATCTTATAGAAAATTTTAAAAGCAAGAAAAAGTTAAAGTATAAAGAACACTACTTCAAACACAGCAAACTTATTTTGTGGGACCATTTTATTCCAAAATTCTTAAAATACTTGATTTTAACCACTTTTTTTTTTTTAGAAAAAATCAACATGTTTCGTAATCAATGATTACTTTTTTCATCAGGGTTTATTAGGTTATAATAAAAATAAGTTATTTATATATAGTCTTTCTAATTTCTAAGATTTCAAATTTGTATAAACAATACAGTTTAGCAACACTATTCCATTATTAAAATCAGAAGTATGGTTGATCAATATAAATATTAGCAATCAATTATTAGCAAAATCCTATAAAACATTACTGTTATAACTCTTCATTTGCTCCTTTATTGCAAGGATACCCATATAAAAAATCCACAGTCTTCACAATAAAATTTGTAGACTTCAGATTTTTTTTCATTTTTAAGTCTCTGTGCTTATTTTTTATAATATGATTTTTTTGTATTTTTTTTTGTATTTAAAATTGTCAGAATTTTGTTTGTTTTTTATCTAATAAAAGTGGTTAAAACTAAGTATTTTATTAATTTTAAACAAAAAGAAATCTTACCTCATTTAAATCAAAACTTGTAAATAAAAACAAGCAAAAGGTTCAACATCCCTGGGATCTATAGCCATGTTCTTGAATTCATTGTGAAACTTTACATTTCCTCCGAATGGTAACTACGCAAGGAAAACAAAAAACTTTTTAACTTCGTAAAATGTTTTCAAAAAGCCTACGATATTTTTCCAGGAAAAGTTCCTTCCCGAACTTACGTTTCCCTACTCACAAATTAACTTAAACTACTTCAGATTGCATAAACACAAACAAATTATTTGATAAATTAGATTGCCTGGGCTAACTTCTTCAAGTTATTCATCGAAACGTGTATTCTGTAAACTACATCTAATATTAAGGCTTCTTTAAAAATATTATCTCAGGGGCTTCCTTTAAAATCTACTCAACATTATTATGAGAATGTTTGTTGTGAAAATAACTAGTTACAAGTGTGGTCTAGGGTTTATAAATAACATCTAAAGAATATAAAACATCTTTTTTGGTCATAAATTATAATTTTTTTCGAGAAGTGCTGAATTTAACCAGTGATTCCTGATATTATTTAGAGTAAAAAATGTACATAAAATTTTTGTCTGCGGTGGCTTTTTTATGGTTTTTTTAATTATTTATTTTTTCGTCTTTAAAACCAAAAAAGTCAAAGGTAAAAGTTAATCAAGTAGGTCCCTTAACAGCCTGTTTGGACCTTACTACGTTTTATACCTGTTCTAAGGTCTCCACATTAAAATTATTATTTCAAATTATTCTTAGGTGATTTGAACCTGTAATATATAAAAAAAATAGTAAGCCCTACTGGGTTTCTTCTTTTAGTTGTATTGTGTTTATGGTTCGTGTATTTGTCATTCTTTACTTTCTGTTTTCTGTTTCTTTATTAAATCTCTTCCCGTTGACTTGATCTAGTTTTTTTTATTGATGTTTAAAAGCTATATTGTTTATTGTGTGGTTTTATTTACGACCGGAATAGTAATATACAATTTTGATCCTGTGTAGGTGCTGTGTCCTTTTTCCAAAAGAACTATTATTTGCGGGTAATTCATATGCTGTGTGAGTAGATATGTAGTTATTGTTCTATTTGTTATTGTGGAATTATTATGACATTTGCCAACATCTCTTCCGTTCCCTCTGTTATTTTTACTTAACAACGTGCAACGTCACCCCATATCGCAATATTGTCTTCTTTGCAGCTCACATTTGCAATGTTTACAAGAAACAATATAATATATTGCATCTTCTTTATAGTCATACAAAAATATAGGTGGAGACGAAGCTGATCCTTGCGGGACGCCAGTTTTAATTGAATCTGGCAATCTAGCAGTACGCTAATAGCTCCGTTGTAAATTATCCCTCCTTCTCATGAAATATATATATCAGATGGAGATTTTACGCAGGAGCTCTCAGCACCGGATCCACACATTATTTTGTTTATTAATATTGACCCTGTTCAAGTCACGATAGTTCACAAATCAGATGGCGTGTTCTAATTAGTAAAATAAAATACCTGATTTAAAACTATGACTTAAACCACCAATATCATGCATGTTAAGAACTGTGGTTTAAAGTTAGAGATTAACAACTAATATATTTAAATTTAATAATACATTTTTTGAGTTTTGCCAGACTTATCGATGAAAATATCAAAACGCAAAACAAAACTTTGCAGGAAGTAAAACCGTATTCATTACTTGAAATTCTAAGTCATTTGGAGAAAATGAAAAACATACATTCCAGTTAATTTTGACTATACAGTTATATAAATATTAATTTTAATACTAATCAAATATTCGTTTTCATAACGGTTTTCGTGAAATAAAAAAAAATGAAAATTGAAATATCCTACAATTAACCACAAAATAATACATAAGAGAGCTTTTTATCAAAAGCATTAACCATGTTGTGAGTTTTTCAGTTGTGCTTCCATAAAAAGGACCGAATATGGAAAGATGTTTCAACTACCGAAACGCTTAACTCGTTGACCGTTTGAATCAAGGGATCCCAGAGGAGAAGCATATTACATTATATATATATACCATTTTTAAAATGTATACAATTAGGTAGGTACCTATTCAGATTCTCTATTACGGCACTATATTATATTTATGGTGCGGCTAAAAAATATTTTCGTCCCATAGTGGTCGATGAACCATCAAGAATAATACGTAAATTGCCAGTCTAGGACTTGGGCATTTTGACCATCAATTTTTGGGCGGTTTACGGTAAGCTTGAGGTACGACCGTATAATATAATATTCAATTGTATACACTGAATCGCAATCACACAAACCCAGGTAACTATGTTTTTGTCTTAACCACATAATTAAGTTCCCTCGGAGTAGTGTATTTTTCTTGTTACTAAATCATTACAACTATGTAATATTATAGCATGTTTTAAACGCTACTTACCCAATTTGCAATACTGCAGCCATGGGTGGGATCTACAGTATCCTTTTTGATAATATAATCTCAAGGACGGTGCTGTGTTTTTACTTATGGCGGCACGATAATACTTTATCTAAAGCGCAGGTTCACATAGTGAAGTATTTACAAAACTACTACTTCCTAATCCTAACTCGCACATATACTAATTATCAACCATTTTTGGATAACCAGTAATTACTGCATGTACGAAAATAGAAAATTTTAAAAAACAAGCAAAACAATTTTTTTTTTTTCAGTAATTTATAGGAAGTTACTGTGTATACACCATTTATTTAATCAAAATTATCAATATGTTTCGAAACCAAGAATAGAATACGACAATTAACAATAGAGAAACCATTAGTTTAATAGAAGAAGCATTTGGTTTAGAAACACGTTGATTATTTTCTTTAAATAAGTGGTATACAAAAACTAATCTGTTTTATTTAATTATAACAAAACTTGGTTAAATCGCGTGTTAATAGTAGAAATTATGACGAATTGAAACGGTCTTGAAATAATTTGACATGCGTTTTGATTATTATAACAAAGTGTTTGAATGTTTTGACGAACAGACTATGTCGGAAAAGTGGCGCAGTTTCGAAAATTCAACGTTTCACTTAATAAACTCGGTCCGTTATTGTCTGCCGTCCCTGGAACGAAACAATCCAGGCTTCCAGCGTCGAAACGACGACACGACGCCCGCCGCCGCGACGACGTAACAGAAAATGGAGCGTTCTCATGCGCCGTGCGACTTCCGCTTCACGTCCGACCATTTAATTCCACGGAGGAAATTCAAAAAAGTCGGGAAACTCGCGAAAATGGGCTCAACAAAGCGAGAATACTTTACTTCTGTATTTTACAAGTGTTCTGTTAATTCCGACCTGTATCTGGGGTCGATTGGGGGGAACGAGTCCCAAAGCTAGAATGAATAAATAATTTAAATACCAACTCGTTAAGAACAAGAGTCAAAACGCTTTATGTAAACCAGTGAAACAAATTAAATTTATACTTTCTTATAATTAATTAATTAGGTATCAATCTGCTTTGAGATGTGAAATTACAATTTTTTAAAGAACTTTTAATTTTTATTGGAAGAACTTTTAACTGGTATACCAATGTAATATATCATTGAGAAAGAAAAAGATAATACTTATAAATCTAAAAAAAAACATGAAACAGAACGAGTGACGGAAAAATAGAAGGTAACGGTCGCAACATGTATTCGATATTTTTTTTTGTCTTTTTTGTCAAGTTAGTTAAGTCGCTGTGTCCTGGTAAGAAAGGAGATATTGGGTTAGAATCCCAGTTGCAAATGTTACGTTTTTAAATTTATGTGTCCTGTTTTGTTTAATGTTTCGTTTAGATTTATTATATCTACATCTTTTTATTCTTTAATCATCAAATTACTTAATTTTTTATACTTATTTCCGACCAAATTTCTATATTACTGTACCTTCTTCGGGATAGTATAATGCATATATAAGAGATTATACGTGTTCTAGTTTACCGAAGGGACATTGACTGTGAAAGTATATACTAACAGACTTTAAAGCGAATGTTGATATAAAAGATGCTACGATAGTGGCGAAAACTTGTATATCAATGTGTAAACAAAGTTATCGTATTATTTAAAACGTTATCTTTACATCATATAGTTAACTCGTTATAAGAAAAGAAGTAGATGATTTATCTACTTCTTATTTATTAAACGTTATATCCACTCAGCCACCGGTCATTGGCTGAGTGGGCATCGCGTTTGGGTCCCACCCCGGCGTCGCGTGTTCGATTCCTCGGCTGGCTAAGTCCTCCATCACCACAACTTCTTCCGCTTACCGTTATTATTGTAGAAGATTTTCCAACATTGTCAGGTTATTTGTAACCTGGCAATTTTTGTCTTTCTTTTTAAAAAAAATAATAAATAAATTTCTTTAGGGTCGGTTTTGTAACCATCTGTTCGTTATAAAAATATTCGGTCTACCGCCAAAACGAATATTATTAAAAATGGTATCCAGGGTAACGAATGGATGGTTATAAAATCGGCCCTTAGACTACATTACGTTTAAGTTCATATAAAAATAGCACTTTATGAACATCTTCCTAATTTTTTTATTAATAATATTCACTCACTTGCAATATATGTCATATTCAGTTTCAGCAATCTTCTTAGGTAGGACTGACGTCAGAGTAGTTAGGGTGGTTTCAATTAGCTTACCTGAAATAAAGAAAAAGGTAAATTAGAATTTCAATAATTTTTCATACATTATAAATCATGTTGTATTTAATGAGGCTATATCGATAACCAATATTTTAGACTTTAAAACCAGCTGGGCCACCAAATAATAATAATAATGGTTGGATAATTTGTAGGGCGCCGTTTATGTAAAAATCACCTAAAGGGCATAGTGTCACCAAATGAAATGTATTTATAAAACTTACTCTAACTCATTTCTATTACGGCCAGACAATTAATATGTTTTTGAAGAGAGAACACGATGGACGGGTTCTATCATACAAACTAAACAATACATCAAATTTTTAAAGTTAACTTTCAAGTTCTGTGAAAACAGCGAATCAATTTGAAATTGATCGTCGAGTGGAAATATTTGATGAAATGATATTATTTTGTATAGGCTTGATGATTAAACCGGCGTACTCTGCTATCCGCTCTTCTGAGGTTGTCTAAGAAATACATTTTATCGGCACATTTTAGTACTCACGGTTGCGCGGCATATTGAGAAAGAAACTATCCTATATACAGTTTGCTAACAAGTGCATTACGTTTTATTTGCACAAGCTCTTTCCAGAATTATAAATTGAATATTATGTCGGTTCAGTTTGGCAGTTGAATCAGATTTAGGAAAACGCTCGTGTTGCCAAGTGAATGTCTAAATTTACATCCGTTTGCTTGTAATAATTTCATAAAGTTAAGAGTGGGATAATATCAGTTCTTTTGATTTTACTGGAAACCCTGAGTTAAAAAAAATTGGTGTGTAGAAAGTTTTTTAGAGAAAGGATGGAGAGGAAGTTTTAGGAAAGAACAATTTATGAGGAGTGGATTAGATTCTGGAGGTCATTGTATCTAGGAGTGACAGACGTATAAATCCATCCCTCCCATTGCGGTGCAAGGCATCGAGAGAGTTTGGCTAGAGAGGTCTAAGTTAGATCTCCCTCAACCAGATTCTCTCGATCCGACCCGCTAACGACCGCGAACGAGTAGGTGGACAAACGCATTCGCCGACAAAACCTAGATTCAAAACACACTCAATGAACCTGGGCACCTTTGCTAAGTCACCAAACGAAGCGAACCACTTAAGGTGGCCTATGACCCGCCTCCCAAATTGAATGATCCGAGATCTTTCAAAAACTTTAACCCTTGACCCAAAATTAATAACCGTATTTTTCCACCCACAACCACATGTGAAATAACAAATTTAATTCATCTAACAAAATTGTTTATTTTCTGCTACTAAAAAAATAGCAGACAAATTTACCGTAGTTAACAGTAAAATAAAATAATAAATTAATACAAAGCAAATTATAGCAAAACAATAAAAAAATAAATAAAAATGTTATTGTAGCTTATTGTTCTGTAGAGATACTAAGCTTTGTGAAGCTTTTTAATGATGTTCACGACCCATTTGACATGGCTATAAAAAGAAACAATATCCGGCTTTTTCCATCCAGTCAGTGCGTCAGATTAAGTATCCTCGTGCACTGTTGACAGGAATCAAACGGGTTATTGATTTTTGTAACGATTTTGTACGATCTATCCATTGCCCATTGCACCGTTTACGTTTAAAGGCTCCAAAGCTTTGTAAAAAGCCTCTCTGAAAGCGAAACAAGGAAAACAGTAGGGAAAAAAATCTTTGCTGCAAAAATAATGTTCTAATTTTATATATTTAACATAAACAAATTTATTAAGTAATGTTTTATGATGGGTACCAACGAAACCTATGGGTACCTACGTTTTTTTGTAATGTCTTTTTTTTATGGTATGTATATTTAGTAATGATTTGCGTAGTGTGTAGGTGTGTGTGCATGTGTGAATACGTTTATGAACGTGAGAAGTGGTGATATGTGAAGAGATATGTATGTGCATTAAACAGATTATATTATTGACATGATGCTCCTTTTAAATTTGGGCAGCGAATCCGAGAAAATTTTGATGTTAAAGTTTAGGCAAATATTATTGAATTAGTTGCTGCATTTTTTTTGTAATTAAGCATATGCAATAGTACTGTATGGCGTGTACGTCTTAATGGTATTTGAAATTAATTAAGGTTAGAAGTCCGGTACAGTCGATTTTATTATTTGAAATGAAAAATCGATAAAACTTTAATCATTAAAAATGTTAATTTCAGTTGTGTGTCTGTGATGGCAACCCTGGTTTAATGAACTTGGATTTTCTTTGAATTTAAGTAACATATTCAAAATTGGAACCGGTTATATGAATAATTCAGACAAGCAACGACGTTTTCACGTGCTGGTTTTTTATTTTTTCATTTATTAAGTTAAAAGAAATATACAAATTTCGCTTTGTAAACTTATGTATACATTGATAAAAATAATATTAATAATGATGATTTACTACCTAACACCAAGTAACACATTTTTTTAAGTAAGAACATTTTGGTTTTGCTCATTAATCTTGAGAGCAAACAGTTTTTTTTTAAATATATTCATTTTATTTTCGGTTATCGATGTTTCGATTATATATGTTTTTTTTCCCTCAGAGCCTATGTTTCTTTTGCCACACTCTGTCTTTGTTGAATTTGTGTCTAATTTATTACGTTATCTTGTGTGGTGTTCATGTACTTGTGATGTTTTCATAAATGTAGTATTTGTGTGTATAAAGCCATTTTGAATTTTGTAGATTAATAAGCATGTGTTGTATTCGTACAGTGTTCTGATCTTCATTAAGTTAGTTTCTTAGTATACTCTTTTGGTGGGGGTATCTGGTCTATAGTTAAAAAAAAATTTATGACTTTATTCTGTATTATTTAAATTTCGTTTAAGTATGTGATATTTGTGTTTCCCCATATTTCTATGAGATAATTAAGATGGGAATGAATTAAACTAAAGTATAATCCCCTCTTTACTTGTATTGGTAGAAGATGGGATATTCTACCAAATACACCAATTAGTGGGATTTTTTTTGTGTTTATCGATATAAAGTCCCAGGTATTTTTCACTATCTGAAATTTGTAGGTTTATTCCTTCTATTTGCAAAGGTTTATGTGACGGCGTTTTTCTTTTTTGTGAACTTAAGATCATGTAATTAGTTTTTTTGGTGTTAATTAGCCAGTCATTTAATTTATTAAGTTCCAGTTGAGCTGTAAGTAAGTTTTTGACAAAGTAAAATATAGTAGTATCATCTGCATATAAAAAAATTCCCCATTTAGGTTTAATTGACAGATATCGTTAATATATATTTGAAATAATAGAGGCCCTACTATGGATCCTTGAGGAACTCCATAGTTTATATTATTGTGTTGACTGTTTTTGTTATCTAAGCTGACATATTGCATTCTGTTATTTAAATACGATTTAATGAGTTGGATAGCAGGGCCGATTACACCTATTTTTTAATTTTTTTTAGTAGTATCTCAGGACTTACGGTATCGAATGCTTTTTGGAGGTCTACGAGGATTGCTATAGCATAATTTCCATTATCTATGCTGGTTCTAAGTTTGTTTATTAGATCGTTAGTTGCCGAAAGAGTATTTGATTTTTTTCTGAAACCGTATTGTTTTTTATATAGCAGTGATTTATTTAAAAGAAAATTGTTTAGTATTTCATAAATTACATGTTCGAAAATTTTTGATGGAATGGGTAAAGTTGAAATAGGCCGAGAGTTTGAGGTGTCCGTTTTTGATCCAGATTTATAAATTGGTATTACCTACGCAATTTTAAAACAATCTGGAAAAGTCCCCTTTGTAATGCATTGGTTAATTAGTTTTGAAATTTGGGGAGCAAAAATTAAAATAAAAAAAATCGGTTAAAATAACATAATCAAGAACACGTAGACCTAAAGACAAATTAGCATATATGATACAATAAACGATAGTTATAGTATTTGAAGCGGCTTCATACATTGTGAAATGTTTATATTTAGTAACTTTTCCTCTGTATACCAAGTGCAGGAACCAACATAAATCGTTTTTATGTAAAACACAACAAAGGCAGATAGACACATTAAATTATATACGTCATGAATACGGTAAACGTTAGACCAAGGCCTACATATTTTCTTTTGTAAACAGATATTAAATAAAGCAAAGATTTTAATAAGGGACGGAGATCCGGGTACAGGTCTCCCTATATTAAACCTTACACATTCTTTTGTGTACTTAAGCACTCGTATATTTAGCGGAAAGGTTCCTTCATATTTGCGTTGATATAAGCAATAAACAAAGACGATGTACTGCGGAAGTTCTAACTAATGTTCTGTCCCTGTCCCAAAATGTTAATAGGATCTCGTTTTAACGCAGGGTGCGGACACTACTTACATAATAACTTTTGTATAATATTTTCCTTGTTCTTACATATATTTTATTTCATCTTTGTTTTTCTCCACCAGCTGCGCCAATGTTTAAGGTATTTTAATATAATACTTCTGTTATTCTCTTGTATGTAGTATAATGATTGACAATAGGACGAAGAAGCTTTGACGGTGATCTGGGTAGAAAGAGGCCAGGTGGTCTTAAACGTTATTTTTTAAATTTTACTTTCCGTTTTGGATATTTTATTGAAATTGCTGGAATGGGAAAAATGTCCTAAAACTAAATGGAGAGTTGTTGCAGGAGTTACTCCTCTCGGAGGACCGTTTTCGGTCACTTACATTTGATTGTAGAATTTGCATCATAGCTATTTAATCGTTGGGTTTGGGCGAATTTCGCAAGTTACTTCAATCAATACCTTATCAGCGGAATTTTTATATCTTTGTATAAAATGTTAATCCTGATCCACGAAGGAGCATTCAATATTAGTCGAATTACCTTTTTGCTGTAAAGATTTTTCGTTGGAATTAACTGCGTTTCCCCAAATAGGTGCAGCGTATGAAAATATGGTTTCTGATAGTGGTCTTGTATATGAGTATTTTGTTGTCCATAGATAATTTTCTATTCTTACCAAGCATAGAGTAAAGGAAACTTACGGCGTGATTTGTGGATTTAACTTTTTCTTGAATATGTTTTTTTTTAAGTGAGTTTTGAGTCTGAAACAGTGCCAAGCACTTCATTAGCGTAGTCCAAGGCACGCTATCCCTAAACATTTTGATATTTGGAGGCTCAAAACTGTGGCTGCTCTTTTTGAAGGATTTATTGCAAAACACTACTTTTTACATTACTCCAGAAGGATAGCTCGGGATTAGACTCTTGGATGTGAGCTCTTGGGAAGAGCTTGAAATTATATTTTTATCATCTGCAAATTTACGTATTTTGGTGTTATGCTCTATTGTTCCAGGGATGTTTCTGGTGTATAAATTAAACAAGATGGGGGCTAATATTGGTCATTGGGGGACACTGGCGGATAGGACCCTTATAGATGAGAATGCACCATCTAATTTTACACGGAAGCAAGATTTAGTAGGTAACTGGAGATGAGTTAAATCATTGGGCGAGAGAGGTCGGGTGTAAGAGATCACGCATCTGTAAAGGAACATCTTTTTCCCTATCTGTCTTACTACATAAACCATCTTAGCATCTTTCTAATACCAAAATTGTTCTCTTTTATAGGATTCAACTTACCTTTATACTTTTATCCTTTAAACATAATAGTATTAATACTAATTTAAACATTTATTACGAGTGCCATGATACGAGCATGAGCATTATAGGGTAGTCTAAATAATGCAAATGAATCGTAATGTGTAAATTATTAGAAATAATAATTATTAATTTTATAAGAAAAACTCTCGTTTAATAACTTTTGAAGATTATTCCTATCAATGTAATATATCATTGAAGAAGAAGACAATACTAATAATCTAAATTTAAATATGAAAATTAACAAGACACAGAAAAATAAAAGATAACAACTGGGATTCGAACCCAGAACCTCTCGTCTTACCGAGCTTTTTCCACATCAGCCGTCATAATTGTGAACTCATATTTCAAATTTTAGAATTCACAATATTATCTTCGACTATTTTTTTCTATAATATCGGCAGCTACATTTTTCATTGATTATTATTAATTTTTCGAAGTTTCAGTTTTCACCTTGTAATGGCATAATTTATTTTACTAAGTGCACACGTTAATTTTTTACTCCTGAAGAAATTAACACTGTTCTCGAAATATGACAGAATGTGTACATATATATAAAGTGATAAAAATAAGATATGTATATGTCATTTAAATAAAATAATAATAATAAAAAATTAAATTTAAAAAAAAATCCCCATTTTATACCTACCTTTTTATATATACCAAGTAATACTTTTTGTAAAATGAAACAAATAACTGTTTTCACCACTAAATATTATTCGTAAAAATCTACATGTTTCGAAACCGATGGTTTCTTCGTCAGGATTATAATATGAATATAATACGAATTATAATACGAAGAAACCATCGCTTTCAAAACATGTTGATTTTTTATGAATAACATTTAGTGGTGAAAACACAGTTATTTGTTTCATTTTATAAATAATGACGCCATTAAGTGAATATTCAAAGATTGAAGAAATAAAACTTTTTGTACTTATACTTCTCTTTTAGTGATTTTATACTTAATGTTTTTTTACACCTTCCACTTATGTTAACCCTTTATTAGGCGCATGGGGTCAAGACCATTTCAAATTGAAAACAAAATATGTTAGAGTGTTTGGAATGCGATAGTGCTCTTTCTAGATTCCTACTTTACAGCGAGGTATGCAAATCAAAAGTGACCACAAAGCCAACGTGTACATGTGTGTCAATGCTCTCTTAAGAGTTGAACCCAATTACGTAACAATCAACAAAGTACCAAATAACCAAACCAAATTCCAAAAGTGTGGTAAATTTATTTGTCAGCAACACTTTAGGGTTTGCTGCATTGGATGCAGAATTAATAAATCTGCTGATGAGTTTGAATAATTTTTTTTAACGTTGATCTCGGCTATACGAAAAGTTTGTAGCTTTAAGAGAGATTAGTAGCTATTTAATTTTTGTAATTGTTTAATGGCGAAGTTAGGCTTTCGTTTCTTGGTGTTAATTACAATTAAGTATTTTTGATAATACATTCTTCGGTTTATATATTTCTTTCACTCCATTTTCATTTATTTCTTTGGGTTCAGTGGCGACCCCATGCGATTAATTGTGTGATATTCTTAATTCGCCTTATTATTATATTTTAATATTTTAGGTGCATATTACCGCATTACATCTCATTATTCTTTTTCAGGGTGTTAAGGTACGTACTTGACTTACTTTAACCAGTGATTCCTGACATTATTTGGAGTAAAAAATGTAATCAAAATTTTGGTCTCCGGTAACATATTTTGTGTTTTTTTTTTGTTGTTTTTTCTTTCTACAAAAGCATTAAAAAAATAGTAGGTGTTGGACAGTTGGGGGCGGAGTAAGTGATGAGGCGGTTACTCGGCTGAGTGACCAGTGACGTCATGTGGATTTTTTTGTCTATTTTTGAGGAAAAAAATGTCATGAAAAAGTCACCGGAGATCAAAATTTCGTTTATATTTTTTACTCCAAATAATGTCACGAATCAATGGTTAAAGTAAGTCAAGTACTTACCTTAACATCCTGTTTAAAGGGTCAAATTTATATTTATTACACATATTTCCGCAGGCCCTCACATGTTCCCCGTCCCTCTCCGTTACACGGTAGGTATTTGCTTCGTACTCCTTCACTATAGACACCGAGTAAATTAAAGGCTTAAATAGAGCTTATAAATCCCTAGGTATAGATTAAATTACAAAAAATATTAAACAAATTACGTAGGTACATTGTGAATATTATGAGAAATAATCTCGAAACTACTTGAAAATTTGGCATATCGCTAGTTTGATATTTTTTGTCCTCCCTCAATAAATGTCCAAGAAGTCAATACCGACTGCCCCAGGGATTCTGTTTCACGGGAAATTAACGGATAACTTGATTAATGCCGCGTCACAAATTTCTATCTCGACGTCATTTCCGATCAATTTGCCGGTAATCAAATAACCGACTTACAACGTGGGTCCGAAACAAAACTTCAAATCCCCTGCACTTTTGGATTCTTCTTGTTTCTGACGTCATGGGGATCAGGGCCGCACAGGAATTGATTCATGAAGCGAGGTAAGCTTCAATAATTTCAACTCATTCTACTTAATAAATTGAAGTGACATGTTTCAAATATCTACCTGGCTCCCTAGCACACTCGATCGATAACGATTGATAGTCGGTAACTTCTCATCGTTCCCTAGAACGACTGGAAATCGGCAACGATCAAGTGACAGTTCACAATGACTAAGTGTCCTTCAAATATTCGACATCAACTGATGTTTGTATATTAGCGATCTGCAATTTTTCCTAGGGAACGATGAGAAGTTACCGAAAGTTATCCTAACAATCGTTATCGATCAAGTGTGCTAGGGGCCCTGATCACATTATCCGATTAGAAGTATATGTTACATGGTCTTTATTTGTAAACACGAAAAAAGATACTAAACCCGCAATATTTTGTTGTTTGATGAAACTTTGACTAATTGATTATCAAAGGTAATAATAATAAAGCATTAGGTACTATTAATATAATTTTCAACAATTTTTTTTTCTTAGTGATGCTTTAAATGTGATGCTTTTGTAATTTTTTTTTTCATTTTGCAATGTTAACCAAAATTAAGAATATTTATTGAACAGAATAAATCATTTTTACAACAAGAAATACAATAATAATATGCTAATATAATTCAAAGTTAACTAAAGGTTAAACTACAAGGTTAACCTCTCCCAAACAAATACGGTGTACCCCAAGGCAGTGTTGTAGGACCTATATTTTTTCTGATCAATATCTGCAACCTATACGCCATAGGAAAAATCATTAGTTTTGCCGACGTTACTGTCATTTTATTTAATGAAAGTGATTTGATAACCGTATACAAAGAAGCTGAACACGAGGTTGTGCTTCTGCAAAAATGGCTTAAGCAAAACTCACTTCCACGTATTTCATAATTATTATTATCGTATTATAATGACGATTTGTAAATGTAGTATTCGGTGTTTCAATATCTTCATGATAGTATCGTAATATATGAAAGCACTTTAGTAACAATAGTTGTATATTAGATAGATCATTCTGTTAAATAGTTTTTATATAATCGCTCTAATATTTTTGTTGTTCCTGTCGACAAGCTATTTGAAGTATCGTATCGTACTTATACATTTGCCAATCAAGACGCAAGCTAAGGCCCAAAAGATAGGAAAGTAACGAAGCAACTGCAAGCGACGTCTTGCGCCGTTATGCAGCCTTAGAAGGTTAAAAAATATCGTTAAAAATAATAACGAACAATGCAATCCATACGAAAACCTCCTCTCGCAACGGCTTTAAGCTCGAAATGACAGAGAAGGGTCTGCAACGTCCTTTGACGATGAAACGATTTATTGGGCCACCCAATTGCCTCCCGCACTAAAAATAGCCCACGTGCAGCGCACGTCCGTTAAAGGTCGCCTAGCGCTTCCTGCCACCAGGGCAAAGTGCCTCGCCACTGCTGCCTCTCCCGACACCCGCTCGCATTCCTACAGATCCACGTGCTGGAGTCGGCATTTACATGCTAGCCCGTTACCGCTGCTGTCTGCCACTGCAAGAATGCAACGCTGTCAGCTTTCAATGTGGCAAGTATGTGGCTAAATCTCCGGCTCGTTAGTCCCGCAAATGGTGGCGTGAATTTTACGACCGTCACAATGAATTCGGGTAATTTTGAGGTAACAACTTTCACTGCTGAGGAAACAAATCTTGTAATTCAAACTTACTTAGCAGTAGATTTAAGAAGTAACGGTAAATGCTTTTTCGAATTGACAAACAAACAAACGTATAATTGATGAAAAATGGGTAATATTATTAGTTGATATTAAATAGAGTAGGTACGTGTTAATTTAATCAAATTTTCTTGGAAGTTCAAAATTTTATTCATTCCACAAACATTGCTGTGAATATGCCTAACATAAAGATTACATTTTAAGTGATGTATTAAAAAAAATTTAAACTTTTTTCCACTTATTATCCTTTACCGGTTTCAAAATAACCATGGCCATCTCTAGACTGGTGCAATTATTCTTTTAAACTACGGTTATTTTGTGGGAGAGGGTATCAGAGGTGGTTTACAATGGTTTTATTAAAATATATGTATTTTCCCATCATCGTTTATATACACCATAGTTTAAGGAATAATCGTACCAGTCTGAAGATGGCCATAATAGGCTGAAAAGGGTAAAGGTCAAAATTAAAATAAGACGAAAAATCTTTGAAATTGTTTCATCATATTATAATAATGGAAATCCTTCACAATTTGTCAGTATCAAAAATACGAATAATAACATAATTGTTTTAAAACTTATTTTAAGTATATCAACAATTCAGATGTAAAAATTTAAAAATATCAACAACGAACATGTGAAAATAAATACTTCTCCATTTAATTGATTATCCGATGCGATTTATTTGCTCGCTTGAGCAGATAAACCACCTAAAATATCGTCTTGGATTGATGCAATCCTATCTTGTGTATATCCCGCACGCCCGCCCTTCGCCCCTCTCCGCCCCGCCCAGCGCGCCGTGATTGCTTTTCAAGTTTTCATTCGCGCCAAAACTTTTAATTACATATTTGCCCTGGCGCCCGCCCCCATTCCGGTTCCTCTCCCCATCGGAGCCACCCTGGCAGCCACCCTCGAAGCCTTACGGAAGTTGTTACGGGGCAGCCCGCGTGGAAATTTATGTCTGCCAGAACTTATCCGTCAAATTCTGCAAGTGAGACATTTCTCAAACGCTAAGTGTTCCCGCTAATGCGGGCATCGTATTTTTTTTACATTTCTTTCGTTGAAAAATCTCCTGTTCTGAGCCAAATGGATTGAGACACGTGTTATTCATTTAGAAAAGTAGCTATTTATTAGGCCTACGCCTACTTAGATTTCATCTTTATTAAAGATTTGGGGTGTATTTCTGTGTAATCTTGTAATCAAAGATCCTTTGAAATGTGTGTATGATGAAACCACTGCACTTGGAGAAAATATACACATTCACACGGAGAAAAATGTTATTCTAAAATACGATCATTTTATTCGTTAAAACGGTTAAAAATGGGACTGAAGTTCTTACGAACAAATTAACAGGGTCTCAATGTTTATCGGCGGGAACATGTAAGAATAATTTGTTGGCATACATAATTTCGTACGTATAACAACAAATTATTCTTAAATGTTCCCGCCAAACATTGAAACACTGTTAATTTGTTCGTAAGAACTTCAGTCCCGTTTTAAACCGTTTTTACGAATAAAATGATCGTATTTTAGAATAACATTTTTCTCCGTGCAGGTAAAGGAAAGGAAAGAAATGACTTACTGTGGAACACTTTCTTCTGTCGAGCTGGTTTATATTACTCTGTATTTTTTATACGAATTTATTTGAAGTTTATTTGAAGTACTCGCCTAATACGAACTAAATCGAATCAAGAATTAGAATAGAAGATATTTTAAATAAATAGGTTAAGAATTTTGGTATAAACATAGATGGGACCTAGGAAAAGAAAATAGATTATTCGAAGTACTAATCCTACGTAGACGAAGTCGCGGGCAGAAGCTAGTTAATTATATTATCAATAAATCATAATACATGTAAAAAAAAATAATAAAAGCTTCTAGTTTTAGTTTTTACCAATTATTTACTAACACCATAGTAAAAAATACTTACCAAAATCGACAATGTACCTATTTGTACATTAATTAAATCTATGAATTATTAAATGGTACTTATGATAGTTCAATATTTAAATTCGAAAAGCAAACGTCTAACAACCGCAGCAAAACCTTTTTCACTTCTGTACAATATACACATTTCAGTGAAAATGAAAAATAAATGTTTTAAAAAGTTTTCCACAATACCTGAAGCTCGACGTTAAAACGTTCAATTCAAGTGTCAGAAACACGCGTTTGTTCGCGTTCTATTGAAGTGTCACACATTCTACTTTGTTCGCAAAATTGTGTCCTCTTTTTGGTATGAGAAATATTAATGTACACGTATGGCATTAGTAGTGATTTTCATCCATTGACCACCAGTTGAGTTATTTTTTTCAAAATAATGCGTACTTATTGGTTTAGTAATATTTATAGATGAGTTGACGTTTGAGATACAGTTTATTACTGCTTAGAGATACAATATTGGACATGTTATTTATTTTTTTAATTTTTTTATTTTATTTTATTAGGAACATTTACAGATTAATAACATTACATGCATACAAGAAAACAACAGATTATAATAACTAGGTTACAACCCAAATAATAAATAAAAAAGTCAAAAATTATTAACTATTTTTTTAGCACTTTTAAAATAGAAGTTAAATGATAGTACTCACAAAAAAAGAAAATTGTAAGCGTATAGAAATATGCGTATTACATTCTTTTTAAATTTCAAATACAAAAAATACATGAAAAAAGTATGGAATCAATAATTAAAGTACACGACAAGATATCAGCATCGATACATTTTATTGTGCCGGCTGTCGTTTTAAGAGAGGCAGGCCGGAAGTACAAGACCGGAATCATTCAACATAGACAATAGACATTGTCAATAGACAACTAATTAATATATTATAGACAATGTAACAGGTACATTGAGTTTTTTGTTAGTATTTAGTTTTATATATTTTTGAACCAATCACGAATTGTAAATTTCTCGAGTTCTATATCTCATCAATTGCTATGTAGCAATATAATAATTAGAACATAAGAAGTAAAAATGAAAGTAGATACATTTTAAATTGTTACAGGTACGCTTAGTATAAAGTATGTGCGCTTAGTTCACAGAGAAGTGGTTTTGTTAAATATTCTTATTTTTTGGGCGTCGTATTATTATTTCAATTTATTTCGTATTTCGGGAGTCAAGGATCAGACCGCTATCGAAGTTTTATCCATGAATTATAATTTGGAATACTTTATAAGTGTTTTATCAAAGTTCGGCTAACAAAACCAAAATCCATCCAAAAACAATATTAATTTCTTAGTAATTGATGAATCTAAAATACTCTTAACTTTCCTTCGCAAAATAAAATTTTTCAGGATCAAAAATTTCTTAGAATAAATGTCTAAACAAACAACATTTTCAAAGGTCAAATATCAAAATTGAAAATATAAAAATCCAAGTTATGAACCCAACTTCATGTACGACAATGTTCCAGTCAAGGTTTTTTTTTGTTTGATGATATTTTTGGAATCCTTTTTGGCTTTAATTTTTTACTAATTCATTAATTTTTTAAATGTTACTTAGTAGAAATTAGTTTTCATTCGTCAAGTGAATTTCAATTATTTATTTTGATAAAATAATTTAGATTTAACAATTTATTTAATTAATGATGACCTCACTTGATTACTTAACCGTGCTGAGTCCTCCATTTTATAATACATAAAAATTCAGTAAGTAACACAAATGTAACAAAAAATTTATAAGTTATAAAAAAAGTAAATTAATTAAATTTTAAATATTAAGTTGATGTGTGTAATAATGGTATTGTGTGGTGTATATGTTTTATTCTTTTATATTATAAAAGAAAATGTAATATTATTTTTTTTTTCTTTAAACCATCTTTTAATTTTGTATCGAAATTAGTTTTGTTTTCTTCATATTTTTAATCATGTGAAAGTTTGATACGTTTTTAGATTTTCACGGCCAAAAGCATTTTCGTTGTTTGTTTTTGGGGTGTTATGCCGTGTTGTGCTACCTCCTTCTTTAGCCGACGTTTCGGACAGCGTTGCAGTGTCCATCATCAGGGCAGATCCGGCAGATCCGTCGATGTCATCATCATGATCATCGACGGATCTGCCGGATCTGCCCTGATGATGGACACTGCAACGCTGTCCGAAACGTCGGCTAAAGAAGGAGGTAGCACAACACGGCATAACACCCCAAAAACAAACAACGAAAATGTGAAAGTTTGTTGAATGCTTTTATTGCATGGTATTTGTCCAAAGCTTGTGTTTACCGTCGTTTACATAGTTTTTATGTTTTCTTTGTACGCTTATCTAACTGGTCTATTAGTGATAGTTTGTGTGTGTTGAAATTTGCTTTTTGTTAAGAAATGTATTTTAGTAGTTTTTTAAGGTATAATTGGCGTATATTTAGTACATCAAACTTTTTGAATATTTGGTCTGTATCAGTGAGTCTTCGTTTGTAATAGTCGATTTGCCTACGTAATAATATATATGTACAACGTAGGCAGATCACCAGTACATAGAGGAGATCTTACATTATAGTTATATTATTATAGTAGGTATTCAAAAGCTATCTATAGGTACACTGTGCCACATAATTACGTCAGGTAAAGGGAGTACAAAAGGTAAGCAAAGGTAAAAGCAAAGGCCAGGTTTTATCGCATTACACCTTGCGTCATATAAGTTATATGGCAAGTCGCTGAAACCGTTGGAGCATAGCGAATCACTTCGACTTTTCACGGCCGTAAGAGAATGTTATTTTATTATTATGGATGTAGAACGAACAGGATAACTATAAAGGTTACAAGGTGTGGTTGCTTTGATAGCCTTTTTTAGAAAGTAGGACAAATAAAATACTATAAAATGTGTTTTGAATCCAGAAACGTAATCCAATGTTGATGAAAATATTTTTTTTTCAAATGGTTCAAGGATATAGGATAGGATCAAGGATAGGTATTGTGTGTGACGTAAAAACATAATTTGAAAGTACATTATTGATAATGCCTTCAGATGGCGAAACAGCTGTCATGCGTAATAATAATTACGTACCAGAACTTGTTTTTAAATAAACTGTTCTTATAAATGAAATAATAATATTATTATATAAAATAATAAAATGGGTGTTCTACAAATTAAATTTGTTAGCAATAAATAAAAATATTGAAAAAAATAAATTATGTTGAAATATGTTAAAAACTGTTAGCTTAAAGTTGTTAAACCACATTCCAATCTTATATGCCGACCTGACGTTGATACAAAATTCGTCGTAATAGGCGAGTTTAAAGACAGAAATGCCATGCCTCCCCGCCCACGCCTTCCCTGGCGCATGTGTGTTTTATGCATTTGCGATTACGATCATTGTAAAGTTAGTAAGGATCTGAAATTGATACGAGAATGGATCGTATCAATTTCAGATCAGGATTTAGGTTTGGCGCTGTTCCTTAACGAACAATATTTATTTCGTTGACTTTTTATAAACCTGATACGTTTTTTGATTTTCACGGCCAAAAGCATTTTCGTTGTTTGTTTTTGGGGTGTTATGCCGTGTTGCGCTACCTCCTTATTTAGCCGACGTTTCGGACAGCGTTGCAGTGTCCATCATCAGGAGGCCTAGTCTCTATCTTTCGGTTTCACAAACAAGCACGTTTGCCGTTTAACCTTTCTTGACGGTGCTGTCAACTAAGCGGTCACAGTATGTATTTACTGAAATATCTTTGTAAATATACTAAACATAGAGTTAATATTTTGGGTATTCCTCCACAATACATTTATGTATTGGATTAAATAAATACAACATATGAATATTTACTGAGTGTACAGCACCGGAGAGCGAGGAAGTTTTTAGCACGGTAAGGGGAAGGTTAATAAGGATTCGTAACGTAAGTACGGACGTTGTGAGAGATAGAGACTAGGCCCCCTGGGCAGATCCGGCAGATCCGGCAGATCCGACGATGTGTAGTTGTTTGTGTGTGAAAAAAAACTACACATCGTCGGATCTGCTGGATCTGCCCTGACGATGGACACTGCAAAGCTGTCTGAAACGTCAGCTAAAGAAGGAGGTAGCGCAACACGGCATAACACCCCAAAAACAAAAAAACGAAAATTTTATAAACCTGTACACCATTATTCCGAAAAATCTTTTTTATAACATTTTTATTTATTTAATTCTAAAATTATTATTTTGTCATTTTAAGAAGATATATATGAAATATAAGGTTAATTTTCTTTACTAGGATATCTTGTGCTGAAGGGAACTTGGTATTTGATGGAGGGTTTTTCAGAGACTTCAATGACATACGTCATTCATATGTCTACCTACGTTAAATTATCGTGAAAATAAGCTTATCTGTCTAAGCGGTTAATGATTTTGGTAGAGTTTTTTCAATAACTTCTATCCCAATGTTTTTTTATTAAACTAGCCATCTCATTTTCCGATGATTCCTGCTAAGATTTGATGAAATTAATTTAGTTATTTATTGTAATAAATTGTTTCACTCTGTGTGGGAGTTTTTTATATTGTTATATAACTTTTCAACTAAAAATTCAGAGTGTCGTTGATCAAAGGTATATTTAGTATATAAACTTAAGTATATTTAGCTTATCTATCTGCTTTACTCTGGTTTTATTAGTGCTATTATTACCTCCTGGAATATTTTAATAAAGAATCTATTTTTAACAGTTCATTAAGAAATTTCGCTGAAATACGACACCCGAGCGACAATATTAGCTCTTGAACTACGTCTGTAAGTAAATAATATTACCTGCAGCCTCCGGTGAAAAGTAAAGTTTGCCAACTAAAATATCCGGAGTTCGTCAATGTTTAAACAACGCTCTGTTCATATTATCCGTCGCAGTATTCTATCATACTGCCATTTATAAAAAAATAGTTATGATGAAAATAAAAGTATTATTCCAGTATTGAGTGTTCAGAGTACAATATTTAATAAAATCGCAAGGTTATATTAACGAACTCGTTATAAAACAAATAGGTATAACAAAATAAATTTAGTACAGGAACAGAGTACTTTAACTTGGACCCATGTACAGAATTATTAAATGTACAGAATGCAGTGGCATCCAGTGAATTATTTGGTTAGCTTATTTTTGTACACGGAGAAAAATGTTATTCTAAAATACGATCATTTTATTCGTAAAAACGGGACGGAAGTTCTTACGAATAAATTAACAGGGTTTCAATGTTTACTGGCGGGAACATGTAAGAATAATTTATTGGTGTACGTAATTTCGTACGTATACCAACAAATTATTCTTACATTTTCCCGCCAATAAACATTGAAAACTGTTAATTTGTTTGTAGGAACTTCAGTTCCCTTTTTACGATTAAAATGATCTATTTTAAAATACCATTTTTCTCCGTGTATCCCTCAATAAAACCAGTTGTCATTTTTATTTATATTTTCATTTTTCTTTCCAAAATAAGTACCACATTGTTTAGTTTTTTTTACATTAACTGCACATAGGAGAATCCCGAGAAAAAAAATCCTCAGGCTTGCGTCTTCTTTGGAAATGCTGTATGGGAGTATTTTTTTAAGTAGAGGAAGTTCTGAGAAAGAAAAAGCTATGAGAGGAAATATAATCCACCCCTCCCACTGCGGTGCAAGGCGTTGGATCGAGAGAGGCTAAAGGGTCTCCCTCAACGGGCACTCTCCCGATTCAGCCCACCATGCAGATGTTGGGCAGACGAATCCGCCACCAAGACCTAGACAAATAGTAGCGAAATACTTCGTTTGAACTACGACAGAAATTTTGGTTATCCAATGAATGATTTCCGGGGCGGCAGAACCCAAACGCGTTTCCCAAATTGCTTATAGCTGTTATTCGTGTTTCTAATTGCTCAAATCATCTAGAAAGTATACGCCTCAGCAAACCCTCATAAAATCATATCGATAACTCGAAAAATGTAATAATTTTAACGGATATTATTAGTTATGTCTTATGTAGATTACAAATTTTGAATGCCACGACACGCCCAACTGCCGGGTGTTCAACGTGTTCCGGGTACCGTTAGTTGAATCCATCGGTACATCACTAATTCACAACTCTTCCACTCGCATTAGAATTAAGTAATTTCGGAGGCTTAATAAAACGCCTTCAACCTTTGACATATTATTATCCTTTGCTGGAAAAGTAAACATATTAGCTGTAAAGGATTCAGAACAACAAGGAGATTTGAGCTTTCGCTTTTGAATAATTCGAGCCGAAGTTGTAATTTTTTGGGGGCGAATTCAAAATATTTGGATGTAACATGCTTATTGCCAGATGCTTATTAAAGAATAGACTTGGCTCCAATATATGTAAAAACTTTTATTGCCGAAAAAAATTAAATGCTCCGATCGCAAAAAAATTTTTTTTTGGGTTTTCTACATGATTTTAATTTACAGTTTCCCGCTTGTCCGTGAGTTTTCGGATAACATGTATTGAAAACGCTACGACAGTATTGGTTGAAATATATATATTGTTGCACATATTCTGCGAGTCAATTTGTGGACTGTAATCACTAATTTAAAAAGAACTTTCAAACCATATGAGTTGATAAAGATCGGAATTGTGAAGGACTGACTTGCTTCTTTGTCTTCTGATATTCTTGTTGATAACAATGTCTTATCGCTTTGAGGGATATTGATACACAGCATATTGATTTCTGTAGTGTTGGCTTTATCCACAGGCAGACATTAATAATTGTGTTATGCATAACTATTTAAAAAAAATATATGGTAACTAAGATGATTAGGTTGTAAGGTATAATTATTACAGATCTCTTTAGTTATTTGACCATAGATTGAAGAAATTTACTACCCGCGTAACATCCCCACAGATCTGCCGACATGTATCATGTCACCGGGGTGTCTAGAAGAATCCCCGGAAGGGATGGGAGGCTGTTTCGTCAACACGGAACACCCCCCCCCCCACACCCCATCCCCTCCTCGCAACTCAATAGCAACAGTCGGGAAGTAATGGCATTGGTGTATGATTGATATGGCGTGTTTATATAATAATGGAATGTAGGGGTAATTGTGTGGGAAGAGATGTATAACTTTTCGTAACTAATTATGCAAAGGAATATAAAATGGAAAGGAAACCTATATATAGACAAAAACTCTGTCTTAGTATTTAGTTATTATTATATCCTGATGAAGGTTGGTCGAAGCGAAACCCGTCGATATACAAAAAAATATTTATAAACGCATTACAAAATAATGTTGCAAAACAAAGTGATAAAACTATTATAACTACTGTAACAAAATTGCTAAGCCGTACCATATTTATATATAATACTGATTAATATAGTTTTTAAAATCATTGTTGACATCCCAAAATTGTAAATATTCCAGAGTTCAAGGAATCATTGTACCAGTCTGAAAATGACCATAAACCGGTTACAATCATAATGCCTTTGAAGTGATTTCTCACAAAAAAGGCGCTCCACAAATTATCCAATTTTTATTACTATTATTATAAAAAGTGGATAAAATTATTTTTTTGAAATTCCATAACAAATTTTCAGTACCAAAATAGTAGTATAAATTTTATCATTGCTCATTAATCTAATTCGGAAAAAGTCCACATTCTGCTTTTATTGCTAATGCAGGCAATTTTCTAGTAAAGTACAAACACAGACATTGCGTCGCTTTCGTTAGAAAAGACGATCAATTCTATAGGACAATAGAAACCATCTGTTCTTGTGGTATTTCCCATGCACTTCAGAGCGACCAACCGTTGTTTACGTATATAATTATATCACGTATAAATCTCTTACACATGCAGTGGCGTTTATCAGTAAACAATATATTGATATCTTTATCAAAAAGCTGAGCTTTTAATAAACTTTGTATGAGTACTATGTACTTTTCTACAAAAAGTCAACCCTTTTTTCGACAATGAAATAACAGGACTACCAGTTAACCTTTATTTTTTTTTGAATCATTTTTATTTTGCTTCCTTCGTAACAATGTTGTAAAATATCCATCGTGAATAAACTGTTGTCAAGATATTTTAATTAGAATGGAATCAAAAGTTTAAAATTATATTATAGAGATACAGGAAAGAACCTAATCATCAAGTTATTTCTACATGGTGAAAGTAGGGGGTGAAACGTCTCACCCCTCAGCCCAAGGCCGGCTATAGTTCCTGCCTTGGCGCTGTATACGGATTTTGAAGTTTCACAACTCAGTGCCGTCGAGCAACTGCGATGCAAATTGTGCCGATTGTTGTTGATAGTCGTTAGTACCAGTTCTGTACTCTAGTTGACCTTAACTTAGTCAATTTTTTTGTTTCTCTAGATACTCTAACATATGTAAGTAAGTATCTAAGTTTCTCTAACATACAAGAAGGTGCTGCAAAAAAGCGCAATACTTTTTCACGATGATGTCGTCTATCACTCGGCATGCCGCTTGAAGTCCCGAAAACCCTTCTGGATGGAAGGAGAGAGGCTCTTCCGATTACTTCTCAGCCTCTCGCCCCAGAAGATAGGTGGTAACTTGAGTGGCAATCGGCCAACGTGGGAAATGCTCATTTCATACAAGACCCAACTGAGAGACAGTCTGGGTTTTCATTGCCAAACTCTGGTCTGCCTTCCACAAGATAAGGTGCTCCAAAAGCCATTGTGCCCACGTGATGCATCGATGGAGCTTTAAAGAGTCGGCGATGTGTCAATGCGATGCGGTGTAGCGAACATGTGGTCGATGAATGCCCGCTTCACCATTCCTCGGCGGGATTGATGGCATCCACAGGGCGACGCCTGAGGCCCTAGACTGGCTCGCAGACCCAGTGTCCCCCTCTGACCCCCCATAATACGAAAGAAGAAGAAGTTAATCTGATTTCTGACATAATCCTAAATAGTAGTTGATTCATTTTCCCGACCCCTTCTTTCACAATGTACACTATACACGCGTCATTTATTATGTTATCTAATCTTAAAATATCACGACTCATCATAATATCATATCCAGCTTCCTTTTGTTATTCTGTCGGGTATACCTCGCTTGACAAGCACGGCATCATTATATCTATTTATCTCGTAGCATTAATTATCTCGGTCAATCGAGCGCACAGCGCGATTCAGCATCCCTCGGAATAAAATCTTACAGACGAATGTACAAGTTGGTTATACGTGTTGGCTCGGGACACGTGCGGCCATCTCTGGTCACGTTAACAAAATAATTCAGGCTATCTTTAAATACTATCTACTTATATACAAACGAGTTAAATATAATTCTTAATAATTATTATTGCACATCCGTACTTCATTTGGACGATATTAAAATAATCTGTGGATTTAATTATTTATCTAACGTTACTGTTTAGTAACGAATATTATACAACTGAGCTTCAGTAAATACAGTGACAATTAATAATATTCATTACCAAGTAAATAGTTATTTGCATTGGCAAATAATACTAGAGTTTATTAAATAAATAAGTAAATGTAACTGATAGTATGGACAATTAATTATTTAAAAATCGGTGAAATATTGCGTAAAACGTACATTATTAAATTAATTTCCTAATTCTTTTGACGGCCTGCGTGGTTGAGTGGTAATCCCGAAGTGCGCAAGTAAATTTACTTTGTTTTATTTCACCATGTATTCATTAAAATAATTCACTATATTATGGTATAACACAAATTAATCAAATAAAATGTATTTGCGCACGCCGGGTCGGAACCCGCGACCTTCGGAATGAGAGTCCAAAGCCTTGCCTCTGGACTACGCCGGCCGTTAAAAATAGCTTAAATAGCTTTAACCGTGTTTGGTGACCAAACGACTGAATGACCAGGTTATAATATATCATGTTTAACCGTTTGATGCTGAACTCTTGACACAATTTGGAAGGAGGATAAGGATACCTTCATTTCGGGAACAATTTTTTGGATAACAAACGCCCCTGCTGTGGTGACTTGGCAGGGGTGCACGGCTGCACGGGTTCATGGGGTGAGTTTTGTATAGGCATTGGCAAGGAATGCATTTACCCTCCTATTGCATTGCTGGCCGGATCGTGAGAGACTGTTTGAGGGAGAACCAACCTAGTCCAGCTGGACTCTTTCTCTTCCCATCGTCTTGCAACGCAAAAGAAGGGATGGTTTTATATGTCCGTCAGTTCTGGACACAATGACCACAAATTCGTACCCACCCCTATACCTTTTCCTTCCCGAAATTCCTCTCCATACTTTCCCTAAAATACCCCCCACACATCCCCAAAGATTACATAGACCCTGAGGGAATTACTTTTCCTCAGGGCATTCTATGTGGAGCTAACGTTAAAAAATATATTATACATTTTAAATAATAAAAGAAGAACAGAATAGTACCAATTAACGGGGTATTTTACCAGAGAATACCGGAAATAAGATCATTGTAAATCAAATTCTAGACTTATTTTCTCTTTTTTACAAAAAAACATATATTGATTTTGTTAATATCGTTATTTTATCTGGTACACGCAGTTTTAAAATTTTGTAAAACTAAGTTATTTTTAAGATACTAAGGTTATACCATTGGTCGTTGGCAGATTTGTTCAATTTTAAAACGATAGATTCTATTAAACAACACAAATTTCATAGCATATAATCATACAACAAAATAAATCAATACTAATCTACTCAACACAATTTTGAGAATTTTAATTTTAGTTACATTAAAATCATTAAAAAATAAATCCGAGAACGTGTTTTGTGACAAAAATACTTCATATTTTTATTTATTTTTAACACACTTATTTTGTTTAGAAATTATTGAAAAATTGTAAATACTTATGATCAAAAAATACTTCCAAGAAGTATACGATATTTAATAATTTATCATCGTGCTTTTTGAGCATTTTTATTGATTACTTGAATGTAGGTAAATATTAAAGTAAGTTGTGAATGAAATAAATCGATATAAATTTTTTTATTTAAAAAAATTGATAGGGTAACAATTGATTTTCTCATTGGAACCTCCCTGTACAGTTGCAAGCATTTTTAAACGTTTATTCTCAGCCGCTGGTCAATCACTCTTAAACAAACACAATGAAACCAGAATTTTGAAGTGAGATACAGTTGAGTGGTATTCCATCACCTCTGCCGCCCCTTATGAAGAATAGGTTTGTTAATAAGTCAGTTCATTTAACTCAGTCAGTTCACAGAAGTCAAAAAAACGTCATCGCCAGAACTAGTATGGAAGTACACATATTCCTGCACCACAGTAAAGCAAGTTTCACTTTGAGCCATTATTGCTGCGTTCCAAGTTGAACCCAGAAATGACGCTGGCAAAGTGACTTTAGTTAGGCATTTCACCCTAAAGCCTACAAAAGAGCACGAACGTTTTGCGTTCACCGGCGAATTGTCACGTATGGAGCTGTGGCTATACCGTTATACGCTATACCGCTATATACGCTATACCGCTTTACCGTTATACCGGGCGTACCCCGCCATGGCCGTCAGGTGCTGTTATATCGCACAGGGTGCCAACAAACTACTTCTTCATCGCGATCTCTGCCAAACTCCTTAATAATTAACGAATGAATTGAAACGTCTCCGTACACCTTCGCGAATCAATGCGGTTCTAAATACAGAACTGTATCAGAGTGAATTGGTAGCATGCTAGTAATAATTGTCATACAACAAATGAGGTGTGTTGAAACAAAGACGGCAATCTCCACCATTGGTCAAAATCGAGTTAGATATAGATATGGCAGAAACAAAAATACTTTCAATAGTTCGGAGCATAAACGACAGTAACCCATACATTTTTGAATAATTATGTTTAGTTCTGCAACAATATCAATCTCCATTAGGACAATGCGGGGTATGGAACAAAAACAGCAATCTCCATTTATTCTATAGGGTGAATTGCCTTATATACAAAAAAATGATACTAATATACACAGAGTGTACGTAACTTATGGAAACAATTAATAACAAAAAATATGCTTTATGGTTCATAGTACGGCAAAAAAACAAAAAATGAATTTTTTGCGCATTACTCAAAATGAAAATAATTGGAGATTGCCATCTTTGTTTCAACACGTCTCAAATGCTTAGTTCATTTAAATGAAGTAAAGCTTCTGTTGCGAATGATGTAGATTTGAATTGTGTACAAAAATACAGTTTTATACCGAGAATGATGAAATTGTACACACTTGATTTTCAAAACAAAATGAAAGGTCACCGTTTGTGTTAGATTGTGACAAAAAAATGCTAAACCCGAGCAGCACCGGGAATACGCTAAGAAAAGTATCATTGTGTAAATGGTTATGATGTTTATATAAATGTACAGATTTATTCCAAGATTGATGAAACTTTACACACTTGGCCATCAAAACAAAAGGAAGGTCACTTTTCCCGAGATTTACAAACATCACCCGTATCCTCTTCTCCCACCCCATAAAGCAGAATTTCGACATATACTTTTTGATGACATTTTGGATGCTAGACTTTCAAAATAAGAGGAAAATTACTATCTACATCAGATTTCAAAAATTCTGCGAAAAGTCCAGGCAACACCGGGGACCAGTAGTTTATAAATTTATGATAAATATTCTTCTAAACGCCGCACTTTTATTATGCATAGATTTTGGAAATTATACTACGTTTCAACTTAATTACTAGAAGAAACAACTAATTACATTTGAATAGATACATTAAAACATATATTAAAAATCCATATTTATTCAATCAAAGTTAAAAAATTTCCGTAAAAAACGTTCCATTTGCTGCCATTTTGGAGTTTTTTTCGTTTTATGCATTGCCTGACTTTTGTTTCAACCTAAATAAGCATTAACTACTTAGTTAACTGAAACTAAGAATCTAATGACCTGTTTAGTACAAGTGCGGCGTAAATTAAATATGTATATTTTTTCTTTATATACATGGAACTTATAGCATTGTATTTGTATACGCGTATGTTTTCTATTAGTTGTTATACTGTCGAACAGCAACAAAAGTAATTGACTTTACTGAAAAAATTATTTGTATCTACTTAAAAAAACTTTTTTTCATCTTGTAGGCAAGTATTTTTCGTCCATTCTGTATCATTGTATATATTTCATACTGCTCCATAAGTTGTGCATAGTAATGTACATATATATAATGTATATTGCGGGAAGCAACCTTAAGTGGAGCGTTTTAGTTAAACACCCTTAATGTGAACTTTCTCTCCGCCCGTCACTCCCCCGCCCACACCACCCTCTTACCCTTACAAACACCACCACCCCCCTAAACCCAACCCGACCCGCCACGAATCCATGGAGACTTTGTCTTTATTTCTAGATGATTATCAAGGATATCTTTTTTAGGATATTACGCCACCCAAAAAAGCTTCCCACATAAACCAATAAAAATAAAGGGGAAACCCGTGTACTTTCGGACGAAAAATATTTCTATAAGGTGTTACTTATTTTTCAGAAACGGGGTAGAGAAGTATAAAACTTTTTTATTCTACGTGATATTCATATATTTACACATCATTTGCATATCTTTGATAAAGCTTAACATATTTTTATTCTGAGAAATAATGATTTAAAATGATAAGGGTCATACATTGCACTGCTTCAATAAGGTTTTTCAAAGATTCCATGATAAACTAAAACAGTGATAAATAAAAAGCTTTTAAAAGGTGTGAAGCAATTAAATGATGAAAAAAACTAAACTAAACTTTTTTCAGTTTTCATTGCTTCATGTAATTTTTCATTACTTCTCATCATTTTTCACTACTTTATATAGCTTTTCATTACTTCATGTAACTTTTCATTACTTTATATCGCTTTCCATTACTAAAATTTCTTAAAATAAATAGTATAAAATAAAAATGAATAAGACCAATTTACTTAATAAACAGTTAGATTTGTCAAACAACCTTATTTTCAACATATTTCCCTTCTCCACCTCTACTTTTACCCCTCGCTCTTAAGTACCTCCCTCTCGCTCCCAAAGTTAATCTACTCTCTCCCTCTTCTACCAGTCATTTAAATACTCTGTATTTTATTTAATGTATTTTATTCACCCCTGATGAAGGTTCAGGTCGAACCGAAACGATATATAATAAAGTGGAATTCAAACAATGATTGTAATTGTAATTGTATTTTGAAAAGAAAAACTCTCTTTTCACGACTTTTGAAGGGTATAAAATTAACATTAATAATCTAAATTAAAAGTTGAAAATGAACAAGACACAGAAAAAAAGGTAACGGTCGCAACTGGGACTCGAACCCAGAACCTCTCGTCTTAAGTCTTTAAAAAAAAAAATAGTCGAATATAATATTGTTAATTCTGAAAACAATTTTTATATGAATTTGACAAATATGACGGTTTTATAATAGGTGGCAATGGCTGAATTGGAGCGCACTTCCCGGTAAGACGAGAGGTTCTGGGTTCAAGTCCCAGTTGCGACCGTTATCTTTTATTATGTTTCTGTGTCTTGTTCATTTTTAACTTTTAATTTAGTATTAGTATATTTTTCTTCAATGATTTATTTTCTTGTTATCATAATAAAAAATTAAAAACTTACTACTTTTCTTTAAAATATCTCAAAAAACACTCCACAGGCATATCAAGGTAGTAAAAATATAAAACACTTATGTTTATTCTGTAATATAAGCAAGGAGTATTGATAAAGATGGTAGAAACTTGTCCAAAGGTATACGAGTCCTAATGTATACGGGTCGCCCCTAATGCTATTTGCTGAAAACAATACAAAATGAATGTCTGTGGTATATTTTCCCGCAAACCTAATTTAAAAAGGATTCGTTGCCATGACGAACGTGTTATTCGCAATTCGTGTATAATATGCCCTCCATATTTCTGAAAACTCTTCATTTAGGATAAGTAAAATATTTTATACGATTATATTTTTAGCTACACTTTTTTTTACCCTTGACTTTTACCCTTACCCATTGACTTCGCTGGCGTGGTCGAGGGGCAAGGCTCTCGACTCCCAATTCGAAGGTCGCGAGTTTCGAACCCGGCAAGCGCAAATAAATTTAATTTGATTAATTTGTGTTATTTCACAAATAATTAATAACAAAATAATATATATATATTTGCGGACAGTTCCAGAGTGGAAGATACTCTTAGTGTCGCCCTGGTGCAAGACCACCATTCAGAATTGAAATGTTGCTTGTAATGACCGATTAGAGTCATTTACTCTACTAATCCAGAAGGAATGTGATTCAAATTCAGTAACAGCAATTAATATAATAAACTATTTTATTAACAGCCCATACAACCTTAAATGCTGTATTGTTTGTACCAAACAACTACCTCCAGTGTTAACACCACGACCTACTAAGTATTCCACATGGCAGAACGGACGTACTGGCCCAGCGTATAGCATTACAAGATGTATCGGGTTGCTAAATAATATCTATAGGTCACTCGATATTTTCAACATTGTCTTTGAAAGTTTCAAGAGTCAATTTAGGCAAGAACTGTAAAATATACTATTGTTCATTATTTCATATTATGTATTGAAATAGAATTACAAATTCTGTATTATACATTTTTTTATAATTTTATAAATACTCATACGAGCGAAGGTTTTTTTAGACTTGGCACAAAGTTTTTCCCAATAAATAGGTGAATTTATTGAATCAATTTGATAGTAAGATTACATGGCGTGACAACCTTTACTATATCCCCGTATTATATGTTTTTTCTAGGAAATAATTTAGCATAGTTTTGTCAACTTCAGAACAAAGACTAAAAGGGTTTAAATAGGGATTACTGAGAGCTCCCAGAATTGAAATACAATCCTTTTGATTTATAACTACAGGCAAAACCTTTTTCTAGTATATTCGGACGAATTTACTTCTTTCGAGAAGTTTTTGCTAGGGATATGTGATAAATATCACGTATTCCAAAATACATCCCACAAATTCAATGAATTTTTGTTTAAATATGTTTATTCTGTGTACACCCACCATCTCAAAATAATATTTTGATTTTTCTTTGTAAATTTTACGCTGAAATAGAAAGGAAAACTTGAAAGGCTTTGTGTAGAACATTACGGAGATTGAATGGAAAATAGTTCAACTTAGAAAACATTGTTTAAGTTAACACAATTTAAAGGTTGTCTGGAAAAACGTCCAAAGCAAATTTCCGTTTTTTAACTAGGTGCTTTATGTTTAAGTGTGTGTAAATGTCAATCGATGAAAACCGTTAAATAAAATTAGAGCTCATATTGATAGGAATAAAATTTTGTTCATTTTGTAGCGCCTGAGTTCGGTGTATTTCGTCACAATATATAAACCAAGTCGTGGGTTCATACATAACTCTCTCATGCAATGGACAAAACCCTTAGATTTAAATCAGTGTTTCCCAAAGTGGTCCAGGTGGGCTCCCAGGGGTCCACGGGAGACTCGATGGGGGTCTACGTTGGCATGATACAAAAATGGGGGTCCATAAGTAGATTGTTGGGTCCACGAAAAATTATCTGGTTTCGATAGTAAAGAACCATAATTTTGCCTTGGTTTTACCTGTCAATATAGGCCAGTGTTTCCCATAGTAAAGTGGTCCGTATAGACCCCTAGGGATCCCGGGGATCGTTCAGGGAGCCCCTGAACAAAGTCAGGGGGTAGACACAATTGTATTAATATAGAAGTTATTATAAATATTAACGCACTAATTATTTGCAATTTTTACATCTTAGGTAAAATATAGAATTCATAACCTACAATTCTCTAATTCTCTGGCTACTTTTATTCTCAGCCGCTGATCAATGGCTCTTAAGTCAAAAAAAAAAAAATAATATTTTTTTTTTGTAATTCCATTACAGGCTGAATTTACTAAAGGGTTATACTATCGTTCTAATACGAAGATTATTAAGATATTACGGACACATAAGTTAACAAAAATTGTAAATATTACATGCCAATACTTTATAAAGATATGAATTATTAATATGCGATAAAACCTTTTGATAGATTGCAGTTACCAAAAGGTACAGAGCCCACATCTGTGTGGCCTACCCAGACCAAAAATTCAAAGATGCGACTGCGAAATTTGAAAGCGGATGCAATTTGTTCATGCACTTGCAAGGCAGATGCAATAGGTAGTCTACCTCCCGCCCCGTGTGGATTCTTCTGTTCGGCGGTGGATTCGGCCTCCCGATGTCCCCCCAGCCCTAATGGCCCGCGACGGCCTCCGCATCACGTGCCCGCCGACTGAAAGTTCTCCTGAAATTCAGGAGTCGTTTCAGATGGAGGAAGTAGGTCTGGATCCGAATTATTCATACTGCTGCAGAATTTGTTGGATTATGTAGAGTGTATCAATTTTTATATGTATTGAATTCATTTCTTATTTATCAGAGGCACATATAAAAATAATATTATGATTTTGAGCGCATTACGTGAGAACATCTAATTTTAATAATATGTATTTCTTATATCGTTAATTTTTTTTACAGTTTTGGTGCGTTACTTATCGATAGCGGAAATGCTATAAAGGACAATAAATCTAAATAAAAATTTAATATGTCATTTTTCTCCATTTTTTTCTCTTTCGATCATCATTATGCGTCATCTAAATATTTCTAGGAAGATAAGTGTGTTTTTTACGACGTGCATTTATTTTCTGAAAAATTAAAAATAAATAACATACTCATGGGTTTATGCGGTGAGGTTTGTCTAGGTCTTGGCGGTGGATTATTTGGACACACTGAACCCCAGATTCCTACCCAATCCTCACACCCTTTTCCTTCCCAGAACTTTCTCTCCTTTCTTTCCTTAAAATTTCCCCTCTAGGTAGGTATTCTGAAAGATCTATTCAATGTTATTTTGTAATAAAAAAATATTATTAAAGGTTTACAAAAACCAGAGATATGATTTTATGAAAACATAATAAACTTTCTTTCCACAACAATTACCATTTTTCCTTTTCAAACATTTCAATTTTTTGTGATCGTTATTATAAAACTAAAACTTATGATAATATTTATTTTTATTTTTATCTATGTAATGAATAATTACATAAATTGATAACATATTTATGTAATGAATTTCAATAATACCACATGTCCTTATGTTGTCCGAAGCGTTGTAATACAATGCATACCTACCGATAATAACTAGACAATAAAGTTATGGCGTAATATCTTAAAAATCACGATAACACCTTTGGCCATAGAAATTTCAAATTATATCCAACATTTTTTAAAGTTAATACATAGGTATATAATTATATATGTAGCACACACAGGGGGTGGAATTCAAACCTACTACCCGACTCAAAGTCAAACACATAGATCATAACATAACAAAGGTATTTTGACATTTTTCTTCGCAAAATTTTTACCAATGTATTTTTCCCTTTGCTTGATGTGTAATATTACAAAGCTGAACAAACATACCTTAATCAAACATGCCAATCTATCGAAACCTCCAATATTGAAGTGGTGGGCAATCAAAAGATGAAATCTGCGCCGTGGTTTTAAAAATCAGCGTATAAATTCTAGCTAGTCAAAATGCAAAGTGCACTGAACTTTTCATCCCCTTCTAATTGAAAGGCTACAGTAAATATATTCTACTCAATGCAGAGATATTGCAGCAAAATCCCTTTAAAATATCTTGCAGCGCTCGATTTTATCATCGAATATCTTTCGATATATTTCACGCCAAGTATTAGATAAAATTTAAAATGTTATCAATAAAAGTAAACCTAACTTTTCTTACATTAATTCCATACAGGAGGCACTGAGAAGAGTAGTTTCCTTGGGGGCCTGTTTAAGAGCTTTTTTAAATTGTTTTTTGTTTGTTACTGGAAGATTTAGGTTATTAGATAATATGTTATATTTCATAATATGTGCGATGGAAGTTAATTCAAAATTTTGTCGTGAATTTTTTTTTTATTATTTCCTTTAGGATTGTCGGATATGTTTTACTAAGTATGCAATACCTATTCGATTTGCATTCCTAGCCGGTTCCATTAAAGGCAGACATGCGGATGGTAAGGGGGTGGGTGGGGGGAGTGAATTGATATTTATTGGGCGCTGGTGCCATCCCCTAAAATACTCACAGTCAAATCTTCTAACCGCATTTCAGGCAATAAATTTTATCACGTGTTTTAGGTACCTAGATATTCCAAATCAGGCGATTAATGTATTTTAAGATGCGGTAGAAACTTAGAGGTTGTGGTTTAAAAATTATATATGATATATCAAATATTTACTTAATACCAGCGAAAAAATTCAACGTCGATATTATAACTTCTGTTTGCGGATTGGTTTTTTCCATATTCTGTCAAAAATGGCTTCGAATTATTAAGGCTCTTGAACAAATAAAATAATAATGGGCGGACCGAAGACAGGAACAATCCGAGTCACAAACAAAAAGCAGATCAATCAAAAGTGTACACTGTATTTCCCCCAAGGCCGAGGGGGCTAAGGGCGCAATCTTCCCCCGATGTCAAACACATTAGGTCAAATTATTTACGGAACCTAAGAAAGTAATCTCTTTCAAGTTTGCATCGCTCGTCCAGAACGTTTCTAGCACTATAATTAATATGAAAATGAAGAATTTTTGATTTTTGACGAACGTGAGAACAGTTTTTAAAACTATTCCTAATTAAAGGAGAAAAATACGTTTTTTTTTCAATTTAATACGTTTTCAACATTTTAAAACAGAGTGTTTTCACAATAATCAAGTGATAATAAGGGAACAAAACAAAAATTTCGATGATAATAATTGTAACAATGACATGACATTAATGATATTAGATGTATTTTTGGGGTATTATGCCATGTTTCGCTACCGCCTTCTTTGGCCAATGTTTTGGATAGCGTTGCATGATGGCCGGCGCAGTCTAGGGGAAAGGCTTTGTACTCCCATTCCGAAGGTCGCGGGTTCGAACCCGGCGTGCGCAAATAATTTTTATTTGATTAGTTTGTGTTATTTCACAATTAATTAGTTAAAAATAATCATAGTGGAAGATACTCTCAGTATCGCCCTGGCGCAAGACCACCATTCAGAATTGAAACGTGGCTTGAAATGGCTTTAGTGACTAGATCTGAACAGCCAGGTACTTCCCTACCTTCCTCTTCCCCATCTCCTTCCCTTCCCCGCTTACCTTCGGATAGGTGGACACTATAAAAAATAGAGTCCATAATCCCACATCATACATCTGCCATGATGTGTCCAAAACGTTGGATAAAGAAGAAATTATTAAATTATTTTTTTGTGATTCATTTTTGGGGTATTTTGCCGTGTGTTATACCTCTTTTCTTTAGTCAACGTTTCGTACAGTGTCTATTATCAAACATCATATATCTACCCTGATAATGGACACTGTAACGCTGTCCGAAATGATGGCTAAAAATGGAGGTAGCGCAATAAGGCGTAAAACTTTCAAAATCAAAATATTCACGATGAAGTATTGAAATTATGAATTGACAAATCATTAATCATGCAAATGTTGGTTGTTGGTGCATGCGTAATTCCTGTGTATTGCCGCGTATTAATCAAGTTCAACAAACATTTCATTATGAAAATTGGTGGTGATAAGTATAAATCGTATTAATAAAGCGGTAATTTTTTATTAACACCTAATGTACTGTCTTTTTCCATCTTGGATTGAAAAGCATACTGTTTTTATGTTGTTGTGCACATTTAAGGTTATCACCCCGGTACCAGATCAGCATCACCTCAGCTAGAGCCATTCACAAATCTTTGCATGAAACTTCACACTATAAGGCACACTATCATCATAGTAACGGCATCGCTTCGCCTTGGACAAGCTAGTGAAATGAAACGAGGTGGTCCGATATCCTTTATATGTTTTTAATCTTTAAAAGAATAAGCTTGCAAAAGGCTAGCCGGTTTAAATAAATTAATATATGAAATTAAATTAAAACAACAAATCAGTTCATCTAATATAATCACAATTATCTACATACTTAATCGTTTGTTTTTAAACATGGCGATCGCTTAATACCAAAATTCAGACTTGACGCGTTACTGTATTAATTTTTATTTTTATTTATTTTATTAGGGAAACAAACAGATACTTGCACGAACCAGCGATGTTTCCGCATAAAATTCATATCATATGTACAGAAAAACATAGATGAGTAAAAAAAAATTTTATTGGACTTGGAAGAAATAGTTTTTTTAAAGCAATAGAACTAAAAAAAATATTAAAGTATAAACGATGGATAATGTGAAATAAAACTATGAAAAAAAAACATATTTTAATCATAGGATAATGTTCAAAGACACACATAAAAAAAATGAAAAAAAATAATAACTATGAGAAAATAATAGTAGATAAGCAATTTGTTTTATTTTTTTTTCTATTATACATTTAGTAAATTGATCTGAAGACAAATGGAAAATATTAGCGTCTGAAAAGATATCAATGTATTTTGTGCACGTCCTTCTGAGAAATGAAAGTTGTTTATTGTTATTACATAAGAGATGATAAAATTTAATATTGGAAATTAAAAATTTGCTGGAATACAATTGTTGTCAATAACGTTGTTGTTGCTTTTTAATAAAAAAATCTAAAGTTTAAAAATATATGTATATATATATTTTTAAACTTTAGTTATTCCCATTTCTTTATACATATAACATAATATAATAACAAATAGTATAAACACGAAATGAAAACCCACTAAGGCACTGCCTGAGTGTGGGTAATATAAAAACAAATTTTATATTTCTAAGTGTTCTATTATTACAACGATTTTACAAAATTCCTCGATCATTCAAATAAAGTAATTTTGGTTTTATTTAAGCAAGGGAATAAGTATTTGATGTAGTTAATACGACAACAACAAAAAAGCGGTTTTAAGTGCCCCTGTTTCCCCTATCTCGCTGTTGTATGACTATTGTCGTATTATTTATTCTAATAATTAGTGCATATAAAGATTCTCTTTGACAACACAGCTTTGGTAATATTAAATTAATTTTTAAGGGTTTTTCATATTTACCAAACCGCACCGTTGTCGTCAACTCACGTAATGCTAACCGTAAAAGCATGTATATTTAACACTTTATTATTCCGTTCACTGTGTATATTTAGTTTATATGTGCCGGCACGTTTCGCGCATTAGGACATTGCCTGAATCTTGCCGTAAGCCATATGCATGGCACTTACGCAAACTTTTACGCGTTTATACCTCTCTTTTAACGTGTTAACATCAAGCTCTTTACTCTAACCTTTAGTTGGTCTATAGCCTATTATATGTGGTTAAACAGCTTATTTTTTACGTAACTGGTCAAAAGTAAATATTTAAAATTTTTGAAAACCTTACAATATATGAAAATCTCCTGCTACAACCACGGTAAGCTGATGATGTTGCTTGTGTTGTGATGGAGGACTTAGCCGGCCGCGGAATCGAACACGCGACGCCCGGATGGGACCCTAACGCGATGCCAACTCAGCCACTGATCGTTATAATATTGTGTTAATACTAATAATAAGTATTTCTAATATTAATAATATTATGATGTATCTATTTTACTCTCATCATTTTTTTATGTATACGGTACAAGATTCCCAGCTGCTTCCGTCTGGAGCCAGTGAGTACGTGGCGTCCTTAATTGGGGTATGTAGTGTGGCTGAAAATAGTGGGAAGAAAAAGTAAATGGGAACGAGAATGCTGGGAAGTACCTAACTGGCCGTTCAGATCTGGTCACCAAATACGACTTAAGACATTTCAAGAAACTTTTCAAATCTGAAAGGTGCAGAGTGCGTTGCAGAGTGGAAGATACTTTCAGTATCGCCCTGGTGTAAAAACAACATTCAGAATTGAACATTGCTTAAAAATGACTTTAGCTGTGTGTGGTGACCAGATCTGAATAGCCAAGTACTTCCCGACCTTCCTCCACCTCATCTCCTTTTCCTACTTATTACTTTCAGCCTCAGAACATATCCCATTTGGGGATGCTATAGTCTCACTGGCTCCAGGTGGGAGCAGTCGGGTATTCACATTAAAAAAACGTTTAATTAAAATAAAAAAATCAAATTTTATTTCAAAGATATATAATAAAAATAAAATATTTTGTTTAACAACTCTTTATTGATATAATCTACACGTCTCGGAACCGACGGACCCTTCTTCAGTATAAAACACATTGTATGTGTGTTATTAAGAATTTATTATAGGCACAAAATATTTTCGTAATTATTTGTACAATACTACGCCTTCTTTTTATTCATCTAAAAAAAGTCGAGAAATAAAAGAAAACAAAATGGTCGTGACCGGCCCATTGTGACATTTTTGAGATAAGTGAATTGATAATAAAATACACAGATAAAAACTTTTGAAAGCTTGTAAAAAAATAAATAATGAAGTATTCCGCAAACACGGCAACTTTAAAGCTTTTTTTTTTTAAATGTATTCTTAAAACTTTGCCCTATTTGTCTAAATATCGTGTTAACATTAGTGCTACAAAGCTCCCCCGAAACACCTCAGCTTTGATAAACGCGGTGCTAAAACAGTTTAAAGTCGAGCCCAATAAATTGTTACTTTAATGGGTACAGGTCAGATGCAAATTGAAACCATAAAAAATGAAACTGCATGCGACAAATTAATGCGAAGCCTTTGTAAAGATGAGCCAAGCATAATGGTAGGTTCAGAATGGACGATGTACGTACGCATCGCTACTCAAACAATGCTTAGCAACCCATACATTTTCTATGAAAATGGTCACAGACATCGCACGTCGCGATGCGTGTGGCCAATGTGATTCTAAAACATAAATTTTCATTGAAAATCTATGGTTGCTAAGCAGTCCAGATATTGTTAGGCGTAGCGATGGGCACGGACGTCGACCCAGTCTGAATCTACCATTATAGTATTACACAAGGCATTTGAGATTTTTGGAATCGAACTTTGGTCGTTTTGAATTGTATGCACTGATTTAAGGTGAATATCAAAAGAATTCATATTCTATGCTTTCGTAGATGGCGCGCGTATACTATTTTTACTTATAAACGCTTTTTACAAGTTATGCTTTGAAGTATTAAGAAAATTTTATTGTTCGCGAAAATACACAAGCAATATGAATATTAATAAATAGTTTTGTCAATGAAAATACTCAAATCTTTCAAGAAAGGCTAGCAAATACAATATTTCATCGGTGATTCAAACCAATATTGTATTTATTTGTCTTTTTTGAAAGATTTGAGTTTTTTAATTGACAAAACTATTTATTAATATTCATATTGCTTGTCTACTTTCGCGAAAAACAAAATTCTCTTAATATTTCAAAGCACAACTTTCAAAAAGCGTTTATAAGTAAATATCGTCTATCGGACAAAAATAACACTTCAATCTACTAGAAAATTCTTGTGTTGTTTTTAAAATTGACCTCAAAATATGACGCAAGTCTAGGCTTTTCTTTGTAGTAATACTATATAAACCTATAATTTTATGTACAATTCATAAAAGTACTTCACATCTCCTCGTTATTCCACCCCGTAAAAGAGGTGGGCGAAAACTATTTATATTCAAGTATTTCGATCTTCTGTTATAATTTCGAGCTTTATTGAGCGATGTTACTACATCCATCCTGGTATATTTCATTTCTACTTCTCTACCTATCTACTTCCTTACCTTTCTCCTTCTCCGTCCCCTATCTTTCATATCTCAATTGGGGATGCCATAGTCTCACTGGCAGCAATTTGCAGGAAGCATTTAATACCTTTGTGCTGTATTCATTCGAAAAATATCCTACTGTTCTTTGACCTGCAAAATGCTATATCACGTTTCCCAACATCTTATCTTTTAAATACTTAGGCATTTATTTTATTTCTGAAGATGCAGCCGAGAGTCAATAAACATTTTATTTTCTCTATTCTTAAAATACTGTCATTTCTATTATGCGAACAAAGTTAAGAAACGAATGTAACAAAGTAAGAAAATTAGTTCTTAGTACAGAAATGTATTGACAGTAAATGTAGATTTAAAAACTATGCACTAAGCACTCATATTATAAATTACACAGAAATATGTAGACTATAAAGGAAAGTATTCGGGTCTCTAATGTGAAGTTAAAAAACGTATAGTACACAAAACAACTTCAAAAGAAATTGGTTATTTCTTTGTTGGCCTTATTGATATTTGTTAAAGTTACAAATGCTTTGAAGTTCACATCAAATTAAGAAACAAATTTTCCATTTCAATTGCTAATTATATCTACAATCATACATAATACAATCTTAAAATCTGGATGTCAAATAATGTAAGTTTTTCTAAATTGTAAATGTGACATGGTTCCTGGAAATGGAGGAGCAGTGACTCTATATTATACCGAGAAGCGAGACAGAAATAAATCCAGGGGCGGCGACGCCGACGTCGGAGCCATGGCAACGGGCGTCATGGAAAACTTTCTGTCCTAGTCTGAATATCTACAATGATACTCGCGGGAGGGGGCGTACCTACAAATCACGAGATGTTTGAAAGAGGAAACTTGCTCTTACTAAGATCTAACTACCGTTGAAAGAAAAATAGATTATGTGCAAACATTATAATTTTGTGATACTGCAAAAGAGTCATAACTGCCCGGATAAAGTTGTAATATCAAATCCACGTTTAAAGTATATATGAGATGAATTAGAAATAGTGAGATTAATCTGGTTTCATAATAGAAAAAGCCATTGTAATCGCATTTAACGTTTTGGTTTTTAATGTCATTCGTTGTAGAACCGCGCATCTTCCCTGAATGTTGGTGATTACTACGTTCCAAATCAATCAAAATTCGCAGCCATGCGATTTTTCAATTTTCGACCCCCAAAATTGGGAATTTTTTTTTTGGAGACAATAGAAATTAAATAATAACGAAAAGTTAGCGTGTGCCGCTCTCCATAGAGAGAAAAAACATTGCCTTATTTTTAAGCGCCCGGGTCTCAAAAGTTCCGTATGATCTGTAGCTATTCTAAAACGTAAAAATAAATGATATTGGTATTTACCATTAGCTCGCTTAAATGGCCGGAAGTTTAAAAAAAAATTAGATTTCGTTTTTCGAGAAAAAAATAAAACGAAGGGTCTATATTTTATATTTTGTAGCAAACTTAATTTTTATTCCATAACTGTAGTCCAAAGAAAGCAAAAAAATAAATTATTTGAAACATATGTGATGTGTTTGTTGAGAGATACGAAACAATAACTACACCAAATTTTTTGAAAAAAATACAGCGAATAAAATATAATGGATTCTCAAAATTTTATGATAACATGTTAGACAACAGTAATTATTGTGAAAAAAAAATTAATTACCATAATTTAAAAATACATGTTTTAGGTGTTTTTTCTGATTTTCAATGCATTTTAGCGAGCTAATAACCACTTTAAAAAAATATATTTATGCAGTTCTTATTTTCTTCGTAAGACGCAACTTCTGAGACCCCAGGCGTTTTCGAATTCAAAAGTTGAAATAATTACGTACGTTTATAATTTAAGCATTGAGATTATTAACAATTTTCAAATGAAAAATGCGATTCGGTAGCATGCAGGAATTGAATCCAGAATCTCAGTCTTGCTGGGACTCCGCTCTACCACTGAGTTAATTCGATTCTATCAACTTCATATATAACTTCATTATACTTCGACTAAGAACTGCCAACATTATCTTGACTTTCTTAATATTTTTTGGCTTTTTTCAATTTAATTGCTATCTATTGTCTTGTTAATTTATGAGTGATTTTCTCTTCGATTCCCATTCGAAATCGGAAAAAAATGAAGCACACGGCTGTTTTGAAAAGTTGACTTAAAAATATCATTTGAATACTCTGTAATTAAGTAGTATCCCGTTCTCCATTATGTACCTACATAATTTTAGACCGCTTCAAATATCTATAAAAAAACCCTCGACTCTGTGCAGAAACGGCCGGTCCCTTCGGCAAGAGTGCATAGCCAAGAAACACGTCAAACGCGCGCCCAACTTACGTACATGGTTAACATTTGTCACATGATAACGGGTCACTTCTACCACAACAATTTAACAAATTTCAAGACCCATGTTCAGTCGTTTCGCTCCTCAAAAAGACCCTCCACACAGCATATTTAAAGACGGCATAGGCCGTGAGGGAAATTATTTTCCTCCGGTCCTGTGTGAAGTTAATGTAAAAATATAAAAATATAATGCTCAGACGTATTCCGTCTGTGGCATTGATATTTTAGAGCTTAGAACCCCGTGACTGCAAGCTCGATAACTGCAACGCACAATACACAAGCAAATAATACAAATACAGCCACCAATATTTCCAGGTCCCCAATCCGGAGGTCCTGTGAATTCGCCATTTTGCGAGGGAACAAATTTATCATCTCCGTCGCCTTCCTCTCTGTATTCATTCGCCAGCAAATTTAAAAGTTTCATTAAAATAAAAATTTCGGCCGTATTACGTAAATATATCATTTCTCCGCAGAATCTTACCTACTTTTTCGTTTTTAAAAGACGTGAATTGATTACATTTTTTGACCAAGCATTAAATTTTTCTTTGTAGTTCAATTAATGTTTTTAAAAAAATTGAAAATGATGGAAAGCACGATAATTTGGCAGGCGGGTATGGGTACCGCCGCCCGGGGAACAATTTATAGAATAACCAACACCCCTGCCATTGGTCACCCAAAGTAGTTCGCTACGTTTGTTTTGCATGGCATGCCCGAGATCATGGGGTAAGGTATGTCCACCTACTGCGTGGCGGGCCGGATCGGGATAGACTGATTGAGGGAGTCCTTTTGACTTCTCCAGCCGGACCCTCTCGACCCATCGCCTTGCACCGCAGTGGAAGGAAAGGATTCATAAGTCCGTTATTTCTGAACATACTGATTCTAGAATCCTATCCACCATTTTTCTTTCCCAGAATGTCTTTCCCTAAATATACCATACACACAGCATCCCCAAAAATATATAGAATCTCAATCCCCAAAATCACCAAAACTCTCGTTTGGTAAGTTGCATTAGCCGGCAAGATCGCTCGATTTAACCGTTCTAGACTTCTTTTTGTTGCGTTTCTTGAAATCACGAGTTTATGTCAACAAGCCTCAGACTCCTAAAGCCCTCGAAGACAATATCCGTCAAAAATACCGGAAGGTTGTGGAAAATTTCATAAATCGACCTAATGAAAAAAAGATATCAAATAAACACAATCCAAAAGCAGAACCAACATTTTTCCTTCCTAAAAAAAATTACAGCCAAAGAACATCAGGTGACAACTTTTGCGCCACCCTGTACTGACCACACACGCGGTACATTTATCAAATAATTTCTGCTACTAAGTGATGCATTATATTCATCGCACAACGAGGCGACGCCGACGCGCGACCCGACGAGACGTGATATCCGCGCGACCCAAATCAACTCCACAAATGGCTCTTTCCGAAACTAGTGTAAACTTTCGGCGCTTACTTAAAACCCTCTTGCAGCAGGGGAGTGCCATTGAAAGTGGTGACAACTGACAACTACTATCACTCTGTTAATATTTATCTTTGTAGTTATTGACACGCGAATGATCCTTATGACATCTCATAACGGTTCCATGATAAATAGAACACTCAAAATCAACCCAATACCTTTTTGAAAAGTCATTATATGCTATTAAAAATAGCCCATAACCTAACCTTACGTAACCTTAATAATCAATTTTATACGTATTGTTTAAATATAAATTTAGAATTTACGGCACTAATACCATTTACGTATGTTTTTTTTAAACAGACAGAGTACAGCATTTAAATTTGACGAGTGAAATGTTGTAGGATTATATTAAATATATATATATATACATTACTAACAATTAACAAGTTTATCAGAGACAGTGAAGAAAGAAGCAGAAACAAAATCCTGTTATGCAGTGACCTCATTAAAATATTTGGCGTTAAAATGTTTAATTAGTAGAGCTTTATACTTCACATTTGATGTATAAAGCATATGCCCTGTTTAAAATGGTACAGATAATGTATAAGACTGGAAACATACCAGAGGATTTCGAGAAATGCCTAATTGTCGCATTACCAAAGAAGGCAGGCACGACGAAATGTGAACAACACAGAACTCTTAGCCTAATATCCCATGCCTCAAAAATATTGACTAATATCATTCTAAAAAGAATCGAACCAATAGTAGAGAACATCCTTTCCGGAGACCAGTATGGCTTTAGAAGAGGTGTAGGAACCAGAGAAGCAATATTGTCGCTACGCATACTGCTAGAAAAAAGAATAAAAAGAAACCAAAACACATTCATCGCATTCATAGACCTGGAGAAGGCTTTCGACAAAGTAGAATGGAAAAGGCTCTTCGAGATTCTGAAGAGAATTGACATCAAATATAGAGATAGTCGAATAATCCAGGCGCTATACAAGAATGAGGCCGCTATAATTAGATGTGACAATGGTACAAAGGAAGCCAGTATAAGACAAGGGGTGAGACAGGGATGCTCTTTGTCACCTGTTCTTTTTAATGCCTATATACAGAGTGCGATTGATGACTTGAGAGAGAGAATGAGTCACAGAGAAGGTGTAAAGATACACGGACAAAAGGTGGATATGATAAGGTTTGCTGACGATATTGCTATGGTTGCTGAAAGCGAAGAAGAACTGCAAGAGGCCTTAACAATCATGCAAAGCATTCTTCAAAACAACTACAACATGAAGATAAATAAAGACAAAACAAAGCTGCTGACTGTAGGCCGAACGCAACATCAGATGAGAGTAGAGATGTCAGGAGTTTCACTAAAGAACACCAAGGAGTTTGTCTACCTCGGGAGCAAAATAACATGGGACGGTCGGTCTAAGAGCGAGGTCGACAGCCGTATACACCAGACTAGGCTTGCATTCAATAAAAGGTCGAAAATAATAGAATCAAATAATATAGACCTAAAACTGAGAATACTCCTCATCAAGACCTATGTATGGAGTATCTTGATGTACGGCTGCGAAACATGGTGCCTATCCGAAAGAGATAAACGGAGACTAGAGGCTTTTGAGATGTGGTCCTATAGAAGAATATTAGGAATTTCCTGGAGAGACCACATTACAAATGAGGAGGTTCTCCAAAGAATCGAAGGAGGAAGGCACCTGCTCAGAACCTTGTCCGAAAGGCGTGCAAGATGGATCGGTCATATAATACGACAAGAAGGCCTCTTGCATGCCATAATGGAGGGTATGACCGAGGGGACAAACTCTAGGGGACGCCCACGCCGAGAGTACCTGGAGGACCTACTGGTGGACATGCGCTGCTCATCATATGCAGACCTCAAAAGAGCCGCACAAGACAGGGAAGAATGGAAGAAAAAAATAAAGGAAATTGCTGCAAACCAATCCCAGGATTGAAACCAGAGAGAGAGATACTTCACAACAGGCATATTCAAAATATCGATATTAGTATAAAAGTTCCCAATGGTGTGTAATCTGTTTATATCTGAAGTATATCCTGAGACCGTGGTATAATTGTCAATAATACATAGTATACATACATATTGTCACAATAATAATAATACGTGATCTAATGGTAGGTTTAGTTTAATTAAATTTTGTTTCTCGGGAATACTGGGTATCCGCATCCTTAGTTCCAGAAAGGATGTCGCATTAATGCTGATGCCTTATAAGCTGCTGAATGTTTTATAATCAATACCGGACATTCTGGCTAAAATTTCCGGGATAATTTCACGCGAGGTCGCCAACACAGGTTTTTATTTTTCCCAGGTGCGGAACTAACTTACCAATGGTGATTCACTAGAAAGAGTTACTAGGTTATTTAACTGGTTTTAAATTTGGATATTTTCCATATATCCTACGAGTGAAATATTATTTAAGATTTAATTGTGTAGCCTCCGTGGTCGAGGGGTAAGGCTCTCGAATCCCAATCCGAAGGTCGCGGGTTCGAACTCGACGTGCGCAAATAAATTGTATTTGATTAATTTGTGTTATTTCACTATTAATTAATTAAAAATAATATAGTAGTATTTTTGCGGCACGTTTTAGAGTGGAAGATACTCTCAGTATCCCTGGTGTAAGACCACTATGCGGATTGAAACGTTGCTTGAAATGGCTTTAGCCGTGTTTGGTGACCAGATTTGAATAGTTAGTTACTTCCCCACCTTGTTCTTCCCCATCTCCTTCCCCTCCCCATTACATTCAGCCTCACAACATACCCCAATTGGGGATGAAATAGTCTCACTGGCTCCAGACTGTAGCAGTTGGAACTCTTGTGCAGTATTCCAAAGCTTGTATTGACCGTCAGAGTTTTTATGTTTTCTTTGTATGCTTGTCTAACTAGTGGTCTGTTAGTGATAGTTTATGTATGTTGAAATTTGTTTTTGGTTCAAAAATGTAGTTCAGTAGTGTTTTAAATGAAGTAGTGAAAAGGGAGTAAAGATTTTCTCACAAGCCGCCACTGACAGTCACTAAATTTCTTCCTGTTTTATAACACAAATGGGAATAGGGAGCATTCTAGGAAACATATATTCACTTAACTCTGTTTGGTTGGTGATTTGTTTTAGCTTCTTCACTGAGATTTATACACAAAATGGCTTGTCTTACACTGAACTATACACAAAGATAATAAACAAAACGACACGAATGGGGAGGATAAGTTTCCGTCTCACAAATAACAGCTTCAAGCAGTGAATAATCAGAGCAAGGAAAAGATGTTACGTAATGGGTAAGATGTTGCGTAGTGTGCAAACCGCCGCACGCAGAGGTAGTGTACGCCGCGCTGTTCGTGATGTCGCCGGACCGTATATTGTTACCGCGCGTGTAAGGTAGTGCAATGAGTGATGCGGCACCCAAATTAAGAGGGCCTCCGACTACAAATTATGCCGCTACTTAAGGGGCCGAAGACCACCAGGTCTCCCGGCCAAGGGGAATCATTAAATATAGGGGAACAATTAAAAATATTGTCCCTGAATATAGAGGGAACATCTCTCTCAAAGGTTGACTTTTTATTAAAAATACTCACCGACAAAAACATCGATATTCTGCTTCTTCAAGAGACGCATGTCGCAGAAAACGACTCACCACGCTTGGATATCCCCGGCTATCTCCTAGCTGCAGTGAGGGGACACCCAAAACACGGTCTTGCGACTTACATTAGGCCGGAACTGCAGAATATTACCCGAAAAATCACTGATGGATTTCACGCGATCGGAATTCAGGTTGGAAAACTTGCTGTATTCAATATCTACAAACCTCCCAATGAAGTATGGCAATCACCAGCACTCCCTGCACACAATCATCCGGCGGTTTACGTGGGAGATTTCAACAGCCACCATTTTCTTTGGGGCTACCCGACGGCCGATAAAGCTGGAGAGCAAATCACTGATTGGGCATCAGCACAAGATTGCCAACTTATTTACGATGCTAAGCAAAAGGGGACATTCTTCTCTGCTCGATGGCGTCGTGAATACACGCCTGATTTGTGTTTTGTCTCTAAAGCGCCAGATGGAAAACCTATGAGGGCTTCGAGAACTGTACTGAATAATTTCCCACATAGCCAACATAGGCCAGTCATGCTAAACATTGGTATACAGATTCCGTACGTCTCCACTAATCCGATGCCGCGGTGGAATTTAAGACGAGCAAAATGGCGAGAGTTCTCGAAATATGTTGACAGGGTTGTGGATAACATACCACCGAAGCCGAATTCTTACGACCGATTTTCAAACCTTTTGTTTGTAGCTGCGAAGAAATTTATTCCTAGAGGCTACAGAAAAGTGTACATACCAACATGGAGCTCGGAAAGTGAACGCCTTCTAGCTGAATACGAGAGGACCAACGACCCAGACATTGCTTCTGACCTTCTCCAGTCTCTGGATGACGGGCGCATGAAAAGGTGGAACGAACTGATGGAAGAAATGAGTTTCGAACACTCGAGCAGAAAAGCGTGGCAAACACTCAGGCGACTCGGAGCTGCAAACCAGCCAATTAAAACAACCCCTAAAGTGTCGCCAAATGCTGTTGCTCAACAACTACTCCGCAATTCGAAAACGACATCAAGATCCAATATAAGCCACCAGATCAAAAAATCTCTGAAGGCGGCGCGGCTAAAATAGCCGGTAAACCCTGACACTGTGGTCGCCGTAACAGCTGATGATATACACATCGCCCTCAATTCAACTAAAGCGGGGAAAGCAGCTGGATGCGATGGAGTCCTTCCCGACTTTCTGAAACATGCTGGACCACGGACAAAACTATGGATCGCAAAACTATATACTGAAATTTTTAAAACTGGAGAAATTCCAAATACCTGGAAAAAAACTAAAGTTATTGCGATCCTCAAACCCAATAAACCACCAGAGGATCCAAACAGCTACCGACCCATCTCGCTTTTAAGTACCATGTACAAACTCCTAGAGCGAGTGGTGCTCCGCAGGCTTACTCCAATTCTGGAGAAAGTGGTTCCACAAGAACAAGCTGGCTTCAGACCAGACCGTAACTGCTGCGACCAGGTGCTAGCTCTGACAACGCACATCGAATCTGGTTTCCAGAAACGGCTTAAGAGTGCAGCAGCGTTCATTGATCTCTCTGCGGCCTACGACACGGTGTGGCACAAAGGCCTCCTTGTCAAGCTCTACGACACCATAGAGGATGGCAATATAGTACGACTTATTGAGCAACTGCTAACTGGCCGTACTTTCAGGGTTTTTCTAGGGGGACTAAAAAGCAAAAAAATACCCCTAAACAATGGCCTTGCCCAAGGCTCAGTGCTGGCCCCATCTCTTTTTAACATCTACACGAGAGATCTTCCTCACACTGAAGGCAGAAAATTTGCCTACGCAGATGACATCACCGTCGCAGCCCAAGCCAAAACCCTTAAAGCAGCAGAAGAGATCCTTAATTCTGACCTTAAGGCTATGGAAGAATATTTCCTCAATTGGCGACTAAAGCCAAATGGGTCGAAAACAGTTGTGACAGCTTTCCATCTTAGCAACTCGCAGGCAAACGCCAAACTCTGTGTTCAGTTTGATGGAAAAAAATATTTACCATGACCCCTTTCCCCGCTACCTTGGAGTTACTTTGGACAGGAGCCTGAACTACCGGCAACACATGGAAACAGTTGGCAAAAAAACCAGGACAAGACTAAACATAGTCAGTAAGCTAGCTGGAACTAGTTGGGGATGCGACGCTAATACGCTCAGAACGGCATCCATTGCCCTGGTTTTCTCAACAGCTGAATACTGTGCTCCAGTATGGGCCAGAAGCGCCCACACTTCCATGGTCGACGTTCAGCTTAATGCCACAATGCGAACCATCAGCGGGACCTTAAAATCTACTCCTCTCCCTTGGCTCCCCGTACTTGCAAATGTAACCCCGCCAAGCATCAGGCGAGAGATTGCAACACTGAGGGAATACAAGAAGGCGCTGCGAAAAAGCGCAATCCCTTTGCACGACGATGTCGTCTCCCACCCGGCATGCCGCTTGAAGTCCCGAAAACCCTTCTGGACGGAAGGAGAAAGACTCCTCCAATCACCCCTCAACCCTGAAGACAGGTGGAAACTTGAGTGGCAATCGGCCAACGTGGAAAATGCCCATCTCGTACAAGACCCCACTGAGAGGCAGCCTGGGTTCTCATTGCCTCGCAAACTCTGGTCCGCTATCAATAGAATAAGGTGCTCCCATAGCCGTTGTGCCCATATGATGCATAGATGGGGCCTTAAAGAGTCGGCGATGTGCGAATGCGGTGCGGTGCAGACCACCATACATGTGGTCAACGAATGCCCGCTCCATTCATTCCCCGGCGGGATTGATGAGGTCCACAGGGCGACGCCTGAGGCCCTGGACTGGCTCGCAGACCTAGATGTCCCCCTCTGACCCCCCCACCATACGAAAGAAGAATGGGTAATGAAGATAACTTAGTTTAACATCGATTAATATTGATGACAATGACATTAGATGCTGTCAAATAATGTAATCTTGAATTTCTAGTGAACTTTGAAAGTTTTCGTTCATTTAATTTACGTCCACAATATATCGATTACGGAAATTTGAAATGCTGTAAAGGACAAAATGTTAAATATTCAGGAGAGCAAAAATAAAGTTTTTTTTATATTTTCAAAAAACTCATATCTCTGGTTTTTTTTTAAACCATAATTCTATACCTTAGAGGATAAAAAACCACGGGAGTCCTCTTTGGATTTTTGTTCAGGAAAGCAATTTTTGAACTGAATGTTTAAAGGTCTATAACTTTTTTTACATACTGCAAAAATTAAAATCTGTGAACGGTATATTTCATAATTTCATTCATTTTTTACCATAGTTTATTTATTTTATTTTATTTATTTACACTTGATACATTTAAAGCCAAAATAACAAATAATATTACATAATAAGAGAATATATTTAAAATGAATACAAGTGTTATTACGTTGTTTTAGTTTTGTATGAAAATAAATAGGATTTTCTTTGATCACACCGTAATCACAAGAAAATGACTCTTTTTAAAAAGAGATTTAAATTTAAAGACAACTATATATTTTCAGTGTATTGTTGAATAATAAATCTAATAACACACTAATTTACAATAATATCGATAGCGGAAATTTGATTCTTAGGATATTGAAAAATGAGTGAAATATGTGAACATTTTTTTAAACTTTTTTTTTTCGGCTTACAAGGCCATTTTCAAACTGAGGCGTTTCATAATTAGACGACGATATTTATATGATTTAAAATGTCAATTTGAAAGTGAGTAAACATTTTAAATCGTATAAAGAGACATTTTAAATCATAAAATCATTAAATCATATAAATAAAATATATTTTTTTGAAATTTTATTTAATAATGTTTATTATTAAGTTCTGCAAGTGTTATAGTTTTTATTATTGTGACAGCTGTTTCGGCTTACATGGCCATTTTCAAACTGAGGCGTTTCATAATTAGACGACAATATTTATACGATTTAAAATGTCTCTTTATACGATTTAAAATGTTTACTCACTTTCAAATTGACATTTTAAATCATATAAATATCGTCGTCTAATTATGAAACGCCTCAGTTTGAAAATGGCCTTGTAAGCCGAAAAAAAAAAGTTTAAAAAAATGTTCACATATTTCACTCATTTTTCAATATCCTAAGAATCAAATTTCCGCTATCGATATTATTGTAAATTAGTGTGTTATAAGATTTATTATTCAACAATACACTGAAAATATATAGTTGTCTTTAAATTTAAATCTCTTTTTAAAAAGAGTCATTTTCTTGTGATTACGGTGTGATCAAAGAAAATCCTATTTATTTTCATACAAAACTTTTTTATTTATTTGTATTTACATTTTCCATGATCGCATATTCTAAACTCTTTTTACGACGCGTGTTTTTGGAAACATTCATTTTTCATAAAAGGGACAGCGTCCATAAATTTCTGCGTTATTTCTGGCTCAGTCAGTCTTTTTACTAAATAAATTGTTGAAAAAATATCATATGACAACCAAATCTGTCACAAAAGTTTTTTCTAAATATTAGTTTCTGGCAGTAAAAACATTTTTTTATAAACAATTTATGGGCGGAATATCTTTTAGTGTGGTTGTTACAAATGACAAAATTCAAGGGATCGTGATAAAAGCAACTTTACGAACTACGTAAAGCTACGTTGACCTACGTATTGACAGCTGTCCATTCTGTAAAAAATCACACCTCAAGAATTATTTCAGTAGCGATATTTTCCGTGGTAATAACGAGTACCTGCCTACAAATGTATAAGTATAGCATTTGAAAACATCAAACATACCAAGACACTATGATAGATGGTACTCTTCTCATATCATACTCAAATGCAATCTGTTGGAATATAGCACTAATACTAACTATGGTATCGACATCTATTAAAGGAAGCTAAAACTGATGTCGATAGCAAAGTTAGTAATGGTAAACTGAAAACTTTTATCAAACGAACAAAAAATTACTGTTTTAATAATAAATTCGTAATTGAATCAATCATCTTATTGATGAAGTTATTAGATCAAAGCATCGATGCCAATATTTTTCACAATGGTGACAAAATGGTAAATTATAGTCATGGCAACAGATTAAATATTTTAGAAGCTCTCGATATCAAGAAATCTATGTAAAAAAAATGGTTCCACGACAACTCAACAAAGTGGCTTTTGTGCCCTTTGAAAAAAATTATAAGTTATAAAAAACAAAAATAAAAAAAAACATAATTCAAACCTATTTTGCCATCTTTTTCCTCATTTTGTGGTGAAGTTGCATGTTGTTGAGTTGTGTTTTTTTCTTTGAATTTTCAGTTTAATTTTCAGTTGAATTTTCGTAATAAACAATGAAATGTGCCAAATAGCCAATATTGTATATACATATTTCCCATTAAGTTTCTTATTATCCTTTTCATCTCTTCAGTTGATGCTCTTTGGCTCTTTCTACATAATACGGTAACCTATTATGTTTTTTATCTGAATACTGCACAAGAGTCCCAAATGCTCCTATCTGGAACCAGTGAGATTATAACATTATGGTATTTTTTTGTGAAACTGAAGGTTATGGGGAGGGGATTGATATGGGAAAGAGAATGGTGGAGAAGATCCTTGCTCTTCAGATCTGGTCACTAAATATGGCTAAAGTCATTTCAAGAAACGTTTCAATTTTGAATGGTGGTCTTACACCAGGACTATACTGCGAGTATATTACGCTCCAGAATTTTCTTATACTACATATTTTGAATGATTAAATTGTGAAATAATACAATTCGATCAAATAAAATATACTTTGCACGCTGAGATTTGAACACGCAACCTTCGGATTCCTAGGCGAGAGCCCAACCCCTTAACCATGGAAGTCGTCATGTACACATTATCTATCTCTTTGTCTCATTTACCATATTACACTTTATTTCATGCTATCTCACCGATTCTTTATTCACTTTTATATTTTTTTTTATTCTATTTATTCAAAAGACGTAATTGGCTTAATTTATCCAATGATTCCTGACTAATTGGAGTAAAAATTGTAAATGAAATTTTGTTCTCCGGTGACTTTTTAGAAAAAAAAATCTTCCATATGTCGCCACTAGTCATTCAGCCAAGCAACCCCCCCCCCCCTCCCCCTCCCCCTCCTACCCTACCTCTCCAGCACCTACTATTTTTTTCAATTACATTATTTACTCGAAATACAGTCGAGAATCACTGGTTACAGAAATCACCGGAGACCAAAATTGCACTAACATTTCTTACTCCAAAGAATGTCAGGAATCACTGGTTAAAGTAAGTACGTCCATTATCGTCTTGTATGTTTTGGATGTTGACACAGTGTATTTTTTGATTAATTTAAATTGAACCCTGGTGATGCTTGTGTTCAGGTAAACCAGTCAACAACAAATGAACAAAGTTATTGTTTTATTTCATTCATTATTACTTTATAACTAATTTCATATCAAATCTCTATTGTTGACAAACTGGTCGGCGTTGTAAGTAATTTTGAATAATTCCCATTTGAATAATTACAATGCACCGCAAATTTGAGGCGCGGTTTTCGCTTTTTCCACAAACATGCATCGACGGTTTCATTCGCACTACAATAAATCACGCTCCCGGCACAATAATTAATTTCATGAACTAGGCGTATTAATTTCCTGCCGCGGAGAGCTAACAAACACCGCGGCATAAAACCTCAAAATGTGACGTCTCCGTTTTCAATTCGCCGGAGAACCGGAGCAGGTTAATTATTATTTTCAACTATTATGTTAATTAAGCCTTCAAAGTTTCCTCCGAAAATAATTATTTCCCGCCTTGTGAGTCGCATTGTATCAAAAGCGAAGTGAAGAGTTTTGTTCTGCTCCTTGGTGTGAGCACCTACGAGAAAATGATTTATTTACACATGGTAACTGTTAGTTGACGAGAAAATTTGTAAGACATTGTGGATTGGACTTTTTTATGTATTTTAATACACATGGCACAACTCGCGCCATTAAGAGGGTATAACCAGACAATACCGGAAATTTGTCCTTTTTATATCAAATTCTAGACGAATTGACTCTTTTTTACAAAAAAACATAAATTGATTTTGAAAGATTGTTATTTTATCTGGTACACGCAGTTTTAAAATTTTGAAAAATTATGTGTATTTTTAATATACTAAGGTTATACCGTTGGTTGTTGGCAGATTTGTTAAATTTTCAAACGATAGATTCTATTAAATAACACAAATTTAAAATCATATAATCATAAACAAAATAATCAATATATAATCTAGTCAACACGTTTTAATTTTTTTAAATTTTGTTTTAATTAAAAATTTTCACACTTATTTTGTTTAGACGTTATTAAAAAATCATAAATATTTATGAACAAAAAATACTTACAAGAAGTACTCAATATTTAATAATTTATCATCATGCGTATTGAGCATTTTTACTACTTACTTGAATGTAGGTATATATTAAAGCAAGTTTTGAATGAAATAAATTGTTATAAAATTTTTAGTTTGAACAATTTGATACGAAAAACAATAATAATCGATCTTTCTCATCGGAACCTCTCTATACAGTTGCAAGCATTTTGGAACTTTTATTCTCAGCCGCTGGTCAATGGGTCTTAACATAAGCATGACGATTCAAGTTACCTACATGTACACTAGTTGTTCCCCCGACAGATGGCTCCCCGAAATTATAGTTATTTAAAATTATGATCTTTTATCTAAACCTAACATAGACTTCAAAAACATCTTTAATAATTAGTTGATATGGATATTAAACGACAATTTATATATATAATTTTTTTTTGTTTACTTATAACCTGGCATAAACAATATTATATGTGGAGAAGTAGTTTGATACATTTTAATGAAAATATATTTTATACTTTTGTTATTCGGCGGTACATCCTCTCTGTAAACCCCTTTAAGGAAACCTTGTTATATTTAGTTTTATTTTAACTTAAAGAATAAAAACCTCAAATTTATTAGCCAGACTCAATCGAAAATCTGAAACAGAAAAATCAGAAGAAGTTAAGGTCACATCTGGTACAAGAAATTAGTTATATTTTGTGTCAGTAAGTATACCGTATTTTTCCCAAACCGACTGGGTATTGTACATAAGTATGCCGGGGAAGAGAGGGGGGAGGGGGGGCAACTATCCGTGATCGACTGTCACGAAACCTAAACACTATAGTGATATTTGTTTAAGGACCCGTTTATAAATATCTTAGGTACCTTCAGACGGAAATATTATTTTTCAGTGTTAGCATGTGTGTAATATTTACGAATTCACAAATTGTTAATAAAAACTTTTCTATTTCAATACGTCTCTGGTTAAGAGCCATTGACCAGCGGCTGAGAATAAAAGTTTAAAAATATTTGCAACTGTACAGGGAGGTTCTGATGAGAAAAACCGATTATTCCCCCTATCAATTTTTTTAAATATAAAATTTAACATCAATTTTTTTCATTCAAAACTTGCTTTAATATATACCCACATTCAAGTAATCAAAAAAATGCTCAAATTATAAAATATCGTGTACTTCTTGTAAGTATTTTTTGATCACAAGTATTTATGATTTTTCAATATTGTCTAAACAAAATAAGTGTTTAAAAAAATCTGAAATATTTTAGTTTGTAAGACCTTAGATAAATAGAAAAACTTGAGTATTTTCGTTACAAAACACGTTTTCGGATTTATTTTTTAATGATTTTAATTTAACTAAAATTTAAATTCTAAAAAATGTGTTTACTAGATTATGTATTGATTTATTTTGTTGTATGATTAAATTATTTGCAATTTGTGTTGTATAATACAATATGTTGTTTGAAAATTGAACAAATCTGCCAACGACCAACGGTATAACCTTAGTATATTAAAAATAAACTTAGTTTTTCGAAATTTAAAAAAAAAAAATCCCAGATAAAATATCAATCTTTCAAAATCAATTTTTTTTTTTTGTAAAAAAGAGTCAATACGTCTAAAATTTGATTTAAAAAGGATTAATGTCCTTATTCTCTGGTAACCCTCTTAAGCCCTTAAAATTTCCCATACATTTCTTATCAGCCAAAAATGTATATTATAATATTACAATGACAATGCAGATAATGTAAATATGAAATAGCCATTTATATGTAGGCACTATAGTTTTAAATGACTCCATAACATGGAAGCGGATAATAGGTATAATAAAAAACTATTTATTTCCACTCAATCCACAAAATTTGTAGCTAAACACAAATGACTGCTTTAATGAGGTGTATTTATGATTATTTAAAACTGTATTTATCGATTATACAAAAGTGAACTCATTGTTTACGGCGGGTAATTAATTGGACAATATTTGTATACTTACTCACCTACTGTTTGTATTTGATTGATCACACTTGATTGAATAAACATAATTTAAAATAAAAATATTTCAATATATAAAACTACATTTGGACAAAGATACTGCACTTACTTTGGAACAAAACTCTAGAACATCCTTTCCCAAGACATAAAACTAGTAAAAAAATTAAAAACATCATTGAAGAAGAAGATAACATTAACAATCTAAATTAAAATATGAAAATGAACAAGACACAGAAAAATAATAAAACATAATGGTCGCAACTGGGACTCGAACCCAGATCTAACGTCTTACGCGGGACGGGCGCGGCGCTCTATCCATGGAACTATTTCCAATTCAGCCATTGCGATCTATTATGAGACTGTCGTATTTGTCAACTTCATATTTCAAATTTCAGAATTAACAATATTATCTTCGACTAAATTTGCGGCCATTATGTTTTATTATTTTTCTGTGTCTTGTTCATTTTCATATTTTATTATATAGACTAAAAATAAAGAATAGGTAAAAATCTGGCTGACCTAGTACACTTGATCGATAAGGATTGTATCGATAACTTTATGTAACTTCTCATCGTTATTCGTTGACCATCGCAGGACTGCAGATGGTCAACGAATAATAGACAGCCCACAATGACTAAGTGTCCTTAATATATTCGACATCAACAACTTACTGTTGTTGGTACGTAAGCGGTCTGCAGTTGTCCTAGGGAACGATGAGAAGTTACAGAAAGTTATAGATACAATGTCGATCGAATGTGCTAGCGGGCCAGGTCAATGAAAAAACCATAATAGAGACACTAAAAACGACATAGAAGACAATTTAAATAATTGTAGTCCGTCTCCGCGTAGAATTCACTAGTGAGGAGGACTATAAATCTAATTTCCTTACTTTTTCACCATTATATTTTGTATGTAAAATTATTTTACATAGTCGGTAAAATAAAATAAAAAATATAAAATTTGTGTTCGCTTTTTTGTCATGTTTATACTCATCCTAAGGGAACGAAAATCAAGAAAACTCACGATTCAGGCTTACTTCTTTGTGCTGTGTTAATGAACCTCATTAGTAAAGAGTAGGTTGCTAGCGAATTAATTACAGCGAATCCATTTTGGTAAAATAAAATAACAACATAGTCTCTTTTGACGGCCGGCGTAGTCCAGCGGAAGGGCGTTGGACTGCCATTCCGAAGGTCGCGGGTTCGAACCCAGCCTGCGCAAATAAATTTTATTTAATTGATTTGTGTTTTTTCACAATTAATTATTTAAAATAATACATAGTATATTTGCGGCACGTTCCAGAGTGGAAGATACTCTTTGTATCTCCCTGGTGTAAGACCACCATTCAGAATTGAAACGTTGCTTGAAATGGCTTTAGCCGTGTTTAGTGACTAGATCTGAATAGCCAGGTACTTCCCCACCTTCCTCTTTCTCGTCTCCTTCCCTTTTCCACCTACTTTCAGCCTCATAACATACCCAAATTGGGGATGTCATAGCTCACTAGCTCCAGGCGGGAGCAGTTGGGACTCCACTATAAAAAAAAATGTTAAAAAAGTCTCGCAATACTGAATGAAAAGCTATTATACTGCTAAAAGTATTGTCCAAAGTATTTTGTAAAAAAATGTGGGGGTATATAAATTACCAGGTGGCAATTTCTTTTAACCAATTAATAATTATCACGGAAAAATATTTTGACTAAAATAAAATTTAAAATTATGTTTCAACTCTCACCTTATTGAATGCAGCTCTTCGAAAGGGTCTACATCAACACCAACAGGTGGCAATTTCTTTTGACCAAATTATAATTGTCATGGAAGAATATTTTGGCTAAAATAACACACTTAAAGTCATGTTTTAACTCCAACCTTATTGCAGCGCTTCGACGATGATTACTGGTACAAATACAGACGTGACAAATGTATTTTCTGGCCTACGCTGTAAATCGCTGGCCTCCAACGGCGCAGTTATAAAGTTGATGTGAAAACTTATACCTTGCAACGCAGTGGAGAACGTAATTGGCGAAGAAATCGGCCAGTCGAGAATTTCTTTTTTGCACTTTGCAATGCAGTACATTAAACCTAACTTTCCTCGACATTTTTGATTAGACTTCCTATTACGACTATATTATAATTTAATGTACGCTTTAATTATTATTAGACCATGTATTTCAGTATTGCGGGTAATTAACATTGTCACGAGTGTTTGATAAACGCTTTAATGAGCATGAAATATCCTGTCGAATTAATGAGGGGAAATATATTCTGCATTGAATGCAAATTATTACGAAATCATCAAATTGCAATGATGTTGCTAAATGCGATGTTAATCATTTTAGTATGCGTATTTATTATTACAGTTGTAAATATTCACATTTAATTTTACTATAAGTAATTTGTAATGTTTAATACTTAACATCATCCTATCATAAATTAAAGATTTGAAAAATGTTAATAAAATTGTCAGTCATTGTTTGTTTTATTTTTTTAATTAGCTGCACGCAGGAAGCCTTGAGATATATAATTCACCCCATGGTCTAAATCATCTTTGAAATGTTGTGTGGAGGTTATTTTAAATAAATAAAAGAGAGGAGATCTGGGAAGGTGGTATAAGAGGTGTGTAGGTTTTAGTGGGTCGAGGAGTCACAAAACATAGCGAATCACTTGGGGTAACGTATGACAGTTATTCCAAAATGGGATTATATTATGTGTATTTAATTTTTTTTATAGTATTGGTGGGAAAATGTAAAAACAATTTGTTGGTACACGTACGAAATTACGTATACCAACAAATTATTCTTACATGTTCCCGCCAATTAACATTGAAACACTGTTAATTTGTTCGTAAGAACTTCAGTCCCGTTTTTACGAATAAAATTATCGTATTTTAGAATAACATTTTTCTCCGTGTACTAACGAAGTCTTCTTCTTCTTTCGTATGGTGGGGGGTCAGAGGGGGATCTCTAGGTCTGCGAACCATTCTTGAGCCTCGGGCGTCACCCTGTTGACCTCATCAATCCCGCCGGAGATCGAATAGAGCGGACAATCGTTGACCACGTGTTCGGTGGTCTGCACCGCACCGCAGTCTCACATCGCTGACTCTTTTGAACCCCTGTGCATTATATTATAAGTACATCGGCTCTGGGAGCAACTCATCCTATTGACGGCAGATCTGAGTTTACGAGGAAATAAGAGCCCAGGCAGTCTCTCAATCGAGTCGTATACGAAATAAGCATTTCCCACGTTGGCCGATTGCCACTCAAGTTTCCACCTATCTCGGATGAAAGGTAATCTAAAGAGCCCATCTCTTGCCATCATGATGGGGGTTTTCAGGAGTTCAAGCAGCATGCTGGATGAGAGACGAAATCGGAAGAACTTCATTTAAAAAAATCCTTCCTATAATGCATCGGTATTGCACTTTTAATTATTTTAAACGAATAATACTACGCTATTTATTTTTTGTTTGAAACATTGACAAAGTGTAAACAATTATTACGTTAATGATATTGCAGTTGGAATGTGCACAGTGCACACTCAAATTTAAAATGTTCACAGCAAGCGTAATCAAGTTTTAGTTGTCACTTAATGGAGATTCTAGTGGTGAAAAAACAAAAATAATAATAATCAAAATTAAATGTAAAACGTGAAATTTAAAACATAGTAAGTGTATATTACCCACAGAGAAAGATGAGAAAGAAATAAAATATTATATTAAAGCAATTACATAACTACTGTTTTGCAATTACATCATGGTAGAATATTGTTAATTTGATATTTAAAGTTTTCTAATATAATCTATACGGTCACATACAATATTATTGTACAGACGACACATTCGAGGCAGTGAATTGAAGTATGCAATATTGTTATTAAATATTATTAATAAGGAATATATAATGATTTTTTAAATTACATCTATTGGGAACTTTAATATAAATTTGAATGTGGCTCAGACAATGAATGGTTAAGAGCATATTATAATAATTTTGTATAAATCAGTAAACTGTCTTCTTTTTGACTGGGTTATAAAATTAAAGTATTGGAGTCGTTCCATGAGAAAGAAATTTAATCCAAGTTTGAATGAAAACAGTCTTAGTTTTTTTTTGTACAGATTGAATATAAGTTGTACACAATGAATGTTACGATTAATAAATCTTACAAAAATTGTTCTGTTTTAACAATAATTGATATATAAATAAATAATATGCACCTTACAGTATTCTGTGTCTCGTCCCCAATTATTTTATCCGTTGATATAGGACACAATGGCATGAGTAGAGGAAGAGACAAATCAGAACAACGAAAACGCTTCGGTGTGGCTATTGTTGACAGTGATATCTACTTATTGCCTCACAGTTTAGCTCCTCCTAATGCTGCTGGCAAGATCAGATGGTGCGAGATAACTATTTTTCCGTGAGATGTCATCTGATTACTTTGCTTTTGTAGCAAACTCAAAGACACGAGTTCTGCGAACTGAAACATCGATACTGCTGAGCGATCTTTCCATTACGATTCACACGAGCTACGATACACCATGTTCAATATTTTTAACAAGCATTAAATTGAAAGTTTCATGTGAATACATTTAATACCACTGAAAATATTGGATAAAATAAGAATGAAGTAAGAAAAGGGGTGCAATTAATTGAGTAGGGTAAACTAGATTATAATTACCCCCAACTAGTGATTGCCCACTTTCAGTTTGATCTATTTTCTATATTATAATTTCTCTATTTTCTGTTTTATAATTTCTCGTAACATTTATGCTTTAGCATCACAATTATTATTGTAAAAATTGGTCTGCTACCTAACTGTTCTGGTAGTTTAGCGTGTCTAAATTAAGAATATATGTAAGTATACATTTTTTTTAATTTACCTTTTCTCACTTATAAGTACCAAACAAGTATTTCAAGTACAAGTATTTCAACTAAATCTTACCAAATATATATTAGTTCAATATCAACGGACAAATTGCCATGTTGGCAGAAATATCCACTGGTTTTGTAGAGAGTTTCGAAGACTTTTTTAATATCTTATTCCACCTAATATTATTGATAATAATAATAAATAAACACCATGTGTCCATGCTATCACATCCTGCATATATATATAATTGTAGCCATAAATACATATACGAGAATGTACCTATATATACTGGTATATTCTCCAGGTGAATAGAAAAAGGTTTCCTCTAAATGTATAAAGTTATTGACTAACGTAAGAAAATATTTTTTATTTATTTGGCTTTCAACCAATTTTATGACAAATAGTATTTTTCTTTATTCTCTTTAGCAGTCAAACCACGACGGCAAAAACAAATTTCCTTAAAATTCTGTGAAAGTATCAGGGCAAAAAATAAAAAGAGAGCCGGGATTGAGTTTTTAAAATGGTGGCTTATTTCGTACAATGGGAATTTAACAAGAATCCCCATTGCATCCAAGGTCCTCTTTGATTCACCACGGACAAAGGCGCAGGAGACTTTCTCATTACAGATCGCACGTGGGGGGAAGGGGGATGATTTTTTGTTACTTTTACCAGCGGATATAGGGTGGGCCGAGGGTAAAAGGTGCGGGGAGGGTGTTAAATGGGAAATTTGTAGAAGGATACATCACAAGGATAAAGGCTTTTATTTTGTTTAGAAATTGCCGCTTAGGCTTGTTAAAGTCTGATAATAACATATAAGAATTTAAGTGCATCTTAAATCTTATGAAGGAAAATTAATCGTAAGCAACAGGGTCCAAAATCACTAACAAGAGTTTTTTGTATAAGTATGTACATTTTAGGAGACGGTTTATTTTTTATGACTCGACAAAGAAGGCTCTGAGGAAAATAATTTCCCTCAGGGCCTATGTCATCTTTGAAGATGCTGTGAGGAGGGTCTTTTTGAGGAGAGGAAGGAGTGAACGTGGGTCTTGAAGAGACCCATGTTGTAGAAAGGAGGAAACACAAAGTCCGGCAAATCGTTCCGCAGCCGAGCTGTTGAACACAAGTACGAGTCGTAGAAGCGTCCCGTTCTCATGTGACAAATGTCAACCGTATGCATATGTTGGGCGCGCGTTTGGCGTATTTCCCGACTATGCACCGGTGCCGAGGGGACCAATGACGCTAGCTCCTCGGAGCATCTTCCATTGAAATACCGGTAGAACAAGGATAGCATTCCCACCCGGTGCCTGTGCTCTAAAGATTGCAATCCGTTTATTAAGACGGGAGAATCTATCAAGCGGACCGCCCGTTTCTGCACAGAGTCGAGGGTGTTTTTGGTATTGGTGTATATCATTTATTGTATAACCAATACCTCTATTATAAATCACTTCAAGTGGTTTGCTACATTGGTGACTTAACAGAAGTGTCCGGGTTCATGGATTTAGATTTGGTGGGGTGAAGTCTTGGTGATGGTTGCATCTGCCCACCAAATGCGTGGCGGGACAGATTGGAAGAGGACTTAGGAGGATTAAGGGAGACTCTTTCATCTCTCCAACCGGACTTTCTCGACCCATCGCCATGCACTTCAGTGGGAGGACTGAAATCATAAGTCTGTCACTTCTGGACACACTTCCTAGAACCCCATCTACATAACTACTGGCACTGGAGCGTTCCGTTATATAATATTTTTCAACCATGAGAACTCGGAAATTTTAAGTCTTCGGTATGAATATTTCCCGCCCTCTTTTAAAGAACCATGCCATTGAATTTTAATACAGTGACATTTAAACGGCTTGTAGTGTTAGAGATCCATTGAAAGCACCTGTATTTAATCGTTTATCCAATATTTTTAATCGTTAAAATTTGAACACGCATGAATTCTGCGAATTATTTGGTTTAAAATTTGCAAACATAATGTCTATTTGGATAATATTAAACATTATTAATTTTATTTAATAATCTCAGATATAAATTTTAATTCGACATTTTTTTTTTATTGTGTAAGCACATGTTCAACTATTTGTAAGAAATTATATATCAACAATTTCGATTCACGAAATTAAAATAACAAATAATTCAGAAGAGATGCAAGTCAACTTTAATTAAAATGTAAAACAAGTAAGTTATTTTCTGGATCAATCAAACTTTTGAAATTATTCCAATAAATATTTAAAAAATATCTCTTAAAAGAGGCATTTTGGCCACAAAGTATCCAAAAACGCTCCAGTGGTTAATTTCCTTACCCTCCACAAAGCATCATCAAATATGATATAGATGCTGAGGGAAATTATTTTCCTCAGGACCTCCTGTGTGGAGCTGATGTAAAAAAGGCGAATCCCTTAAATGAAACAGCTGATTAAAATCAGATGGGTGTTCATATAATATTTAGACTAAAGTTCTAAAAAATGCTGCTTTCGAAATATACGTTCTTTAATCTAAGGGAGGAAGTGGGGTAAGTAGGAAGAGAAGAGTGAAGAGTGAAGAATGGGGAAATAAGACCGGAAGGGTGTCGCGGCGGACCGGAAGGAGGTAAACAAAGCGCAGGGTACGAAAAGTTTTTTTTAACTCCCACATTTCTTCCGACGCCGATACTTTGTAAGTTACAATGTCGCTTCAGCTGTTCGTTTTGCTCGTGCTACGTTTTCAACTAAACTCACTGTATGTGATATTTAAAAGTTGAAGGTTTTTTTTATTGTACACCGTTTCCTTCTAAACTTAAATAATTTCCTTCCCTTTCACCATCTTTCCGATTTTCCGCTTGAAGAGAAGACTTTAAAATGCACCTTTTTCAACATTAATATAACGTATTCATTCAAGTAAACACTTAATAAAGATTGGCACTTTTCAGTATATAAATACATATTTATTTTATTTATTTATATTTATTTAGAAAACAAAGAGCCTTACTTTAAGCTAAATTAACAAACATCCGTATGTTACACACCAAATTAGTTCTAGTAAAATGTTGAGTTAGTATTTGTACCTACACAATATATTACAAATGACAAAAAGAATATATATAAACATTATAAAGAAATACATAATATTTTAAAGTAGTAAAGAAATACAGTTTTCGCACGATTATACTTTTCAAAACAACAAAATAAACTATAGAAAATGATAGCATAATTTGAAATGATAGCACAAATAATATTATTTAATTTTATAATTAAATGAAACAATATAACTTAGTTACAACCACTGATTTATTTAGTAAAATGCCGACCGGTTTCGGAACAACCGTTCCTTCCTCAGGGCAATTCCTCATTTAATTATTAAATGGATAACCACAAAGTGAAAGCTAGTTTCAAAAGTATTTAATTTTAATTATTTTTCATTATATTCTAAATAAGTCGTTCTATCTGGTATTTGATTTTCTCTTATAATATATTCAATAATTTCACTATTTTGTTTTCAGCTGCTTCGCCTTCTGAAGGCATTATCAAACGGTGGTGAGGTCGCCTACAGATCTGGAAATTAGTCGCCCCATGAACCACCCTGGGCACCCCTGCGAAGTCACAAAACGTAGCTTGCTACTTATAGTGACTTTCGTTTATCCAATAATGGTATCCGGGATATTTCATTTCATTCTTCAATCCGCCTACGTTGAAAGAGATTAACTTATATGTCCCTAATAAGTATTGTGGAAAATCCCATGCATTTTTTTATGCTCCGAAAGCGAGGACTTTTGCCTTTCAGAACGCGCCAATAAACAGATCGACTCAACTGCTTAACGATTCTGCATTGACCATCGACATTTTCAATGTCACTTACAGAAAGTTCAGCTACTATTTTTGACACATGCCGCAAAACAGTAAAACTGCCCCTGTGCACTGTTTTAAATTGTAATCTTTTCCATGATATTTTGCTGTAAAAGCGTTTTACGGAGAACATGAAAAATAAATTAAATAAATACCTGCCTTCCAAATTGATATTCTTGACAAAACAATACATTAATCTGAAACTCAAAAAAATTAATAATAACAAATTTTATAAAATTTTTATAAATAAAAGCGTCGGTAAAATCTCCCGTTCACTTCGATGCGAAATTTAATCAAGTTGATATCAGTCGCTGTTTCATTGAAATAATTTAATATTTTTACTTTACAAAATAAATACTGTAAATTCAACCCAGTGTTTTTCCTTTGTAAAATTTTTTTTTTTTTACATTAACTCCACACAGGAGGCCCTGAGGAAAATAATTTCCCTCAGGGCCTATGTCATCTTTGGAGATGCTGTGAGGAGGGTCTTTTTGAGGAGAGGAAGGAGTGAACGTGGGTCTTGAAGAGACCCATGTTATAGGAAGGAGGAAACACAGAGGCCGGCAAATCGTTCCACAGCCGAGCTGTTGAACACAAATCGAGTCGTAGAAGCGTCCCGTTCTCATGTGACAAATGTCAACTGTGTACATATGTTGGGCGCGCGTTTGGCGTGTTTCCCGATTATGCACCGGTGCCGAGGGGATCAATGACGCTAGCTCCTCGGAGCATCTTCCATTGAAATACCGGTAGAACAAGGATAGCATTCCCACCCGACGCCTGTGCTCTAAAGATTGCAATCCGTTTGTTAAGACAGGAGAATCTATCAAGCGGACCGCCCGTTTCTGCACAGAGTCGAGGGTGTTTTTCAGGTACATCGGGGCTCCAGACCAGAGATGGCTGCCAAATTCAACAGTAGTGCTGCCAAAAAATACAGTGTAAGATTTAATAATTAATCTATAATTATATATTTTACAAAAATAATAACGCATAATCTTACGTTTTAATGCAATCCGGAGAAACGTGGTGCAATAATACGTGGGTTTAAAAAAAAAGATAATTTATAGAGTTAGTTTATACTACATGAATATAAACTAATATAAACAAGATAATATTTCATTTGTAACTTTAAATATTTTTACAATAATCCTAACATTTATTTTTAAATGCATTCATTCTTCAGACTTTCAGGCATTTCATCATACATCTTTAGTCCTCTGTACATTAATTAGACAGTTCCGTGATTTGGATTTCTTCATATATGTGGCAATCTAATTCTATTTACACTTTTGGTATCGTCATTATGTACATCTCTGTTAAAAACAATTTCATCTTTAAAATATTTTGGCATTTGGTTGATCATGACTTTATTGACAGAAATTAACACATTAAATAACAGTCTCTTTTTTATTGGAACCCTATTTAATTGCTCTCTCATTTGATTAACCCTTACATATTTTTTCCCAGTATACATCTCATAGCTCGATTCTATATAATATCTAAATCTAAAACTAACTAACTAACCATCACGCTGTTTCTCCGCAGGGGTAGGCAGAGAGGACGGACCGCCAAACAACTCGGTTTTGGCACACACTCCTTGCCTCATTCACATTCATACATCTTCTCATACACACTATTCTATTATTCTGACTCTTTACATGTCCCGACTCAAGTATCTGATTCACTTGATCGTGCCACGTCTTTCTTGGGCGTCCTCGGCTTCTTCTACCATTCACATTCTATAATATCTAGCTTGTTCAAATTTCCTTCATTGGCTAAATATAACATCGTAAAGCAATAATCAAAATGTGGAGCAACTATAGTTTTATAAATGAGCTCTGTAGTGTTTACATTCAGTTTATTTCTTAGTCTTCTAAAAAAATGGACTTTTTTGGTACCTTCTTTAGCACACATTCAAAAGTTGCCATGAACGTTAGTTTTAAATCTAGTATTACACCCAGGTATTTGATCTCATTTACTTTTTCAATTTTTTCATTATTTATTATCAAATTTAATTCTGTGTTTTGCATTTTATTTCCTATTTCCGTATATTTAGTTTTTTTTACATTCAGTTTTAACTTTTTAGTTTCAACCTTTTTGATATATTAGATAGGTATACGTAGTCTTCACATGAAATATAGATTAATGTATAGTCTGCAAATAATCTAATTTTGCACTGTTTTATGTTTTTTATATCATTTACTTAAATTATGAATAGAATTGGACCTAATACCGATCCTTGGATAAAGAATAGAAGGCGAATAAAAAAAATATTGAGCTATTTACAGGGCAAGCGATTACTATTTTTTATCGATTTCACGGGTCATTCGTTCATTTATAGTTTGGGGGGCGGATATAGATACAGCCAGTCCGGGAACCATTCATTGGATAATCAACGCCTCTACCATAGGTCCCCCAAGTGGTTCGCTTCATTTGACTTAGCAGGGGTGCCCAGGTTCAAGACACTGACTCCCTTTGTCATCTTTGGGGATGATCTGATTTTAGGGAAAGGAAAGAAGAAGAGGAAAGTTATGATGAATGCGAAGGAATCTGGGATCATTATCCAGGAGTCTTCTGGAGTGCCAGACGTGTGAATTCGTCCTTCCCACTTCGGTACAAGGCGATGAGTCAGATTTGGGAGGTAAAAAGGTCTCCATCAACCAGTCTCTCACAATCCGGTCAGCAACATAGGAGTTAGACAAAAGCAAGTGTCGCCAAAACCTAGAAAAACTATCCCATGATCCCTGGCATACCTGTTAAGTCACCAAATGTAGCACACCAAAAGTCACTAAATGTATAGCGTAATCTAAGCCAGGGATGTTGGTTATTCTACAAAAAATGGTTCCCATGACAGAAATCATAATCGACATTTGGAAGAATTTTGTATTTAGGCAAGGTGGCAGGAATGAGGGAGAGGATAAGCAGCTCTGGAAATATCCTCATCGTGGAAACCCGCCTTACACGGAGAAAAATGTTATTCTAAAATACGATAATTTTATTCGTAAAGCGGTTAAAAATGGGACTGAAGTTCTTACGAACAAATTAACAGTGTTTCAGTGTTTATTGGGGGGAAAATGTAAAAATATTGAAACCCTGTTGATTGTTCGTAAGAACTTCAGTCCCGTTTTTAACCGTTTTTTAATAAAATTTTAAAATTCCATATCTCAGTCCATCATCCAGCATTGACGCACACTGGAGAAAAATACTAGTTCCTAATGTAGTCACAACATCCTAAAGCCTTATAATATAATTTATTTTACAATTATTAGTATCTTTACTTTTTTTATTAACTCATATAATTACCTGTTTTTTCTTTGTTTTCAAATATTCGTGTATGTATCTTTATGGAATGTGAACTAAGGTCTGAGCGAAAAAAACAGTTTACATGGGAAAAAGATTTTATGTACTAGTATTCGTTAAAATGCATTTAAAAAACGATTCTATTACAAACGGTTCAAGCAGTTAACTGAAAATAAATGCAACATGTAAACCTGCATCTACAGAATAAGTTACCTTCCATTGAGTACGGCTTTGTTATAGCTAATAAAGCCCGGTTTACACGGGTCGGCGTGTTGGCTTCATCCCCCCCCCCATTCCCCCACCTCCACCGTGAAGTAGAACTCCATGAACCAATATTATGGTACCGGCTTACAATATGAACCAGGTATTTCTAACTTGGATGTTATTATTATTTTGTCTGTATTTACTTGGTTTCATAACTGGCAAAACGTTAACGCTAGGAAATCTAAATTTGAGGTGCAACAATTACATTCCGCAGGTAAGCATTATTTTACAACATTTTAAGCTTATTCAGATCATATAATCAGTTTAATAACATATACTACGACATCTCGATATATTTGGCGAGGCATTTCTCGAGTGTGCTCGTCGTTGTTTACTGGGGTAAGTAAATTATGAAACATTTGTAAAAGTGTCTCAACTAAATACAGCAACAAAATATTCGACTCTAAAAATAGCTAAGAACTTTATTTTGCCATATTTGGACTTCGCGAATTCGTTCAAAACGTGGCGAGCAATTCGCGCTCCCATGTAAAAAGGTCTATTCATTCAAAAACAGATTTTACTTTTAACTAAATGGTTATATTATAGTGCGAGATGCCTAAATGTACTGTCAGATTGATTTATTGACGAATCACAGTCAACTCACCACTCCGCGTCCCACTACAGTTGGTATTTACCCCTGGCCTGTATGTTCTCGTCTAGTAAAATTCATATGTCTACGGGCAGAAATAAACTTTAATCGTCAAACGTAGACAAGAGGTCGTTTTAAGTTCAAATCGTGTTATTTTGTACTATACTAGTTATATTGTACTATGGAGTTATGTAATAATTTTACCTAGCAAACTGCTATAAGATGGAACTTAAATCTTTTTAAAAAAAAATATTTTGTTAAGGCTCTCCATTAGTAATCCGAAGGCCGCGGTTTCAAATCCCGGTGTGAGCAAATACATTTTATTTGATTAATTTTGTATTATTTCACAATACTAATTCTTTCAAAATAATATGTACCTAGTACATTTACGGCACGTTCTAGGGTGAAAGACACTCTCAGTATGGCCATGTTGTAAGACTACCATTCAGAATTGAAACGTCGCTTGAAATGGCTTAAGGCTGTTTAGTGACCAGATCTGACCAGTCAGGTACTTCTATCTCTTCATCTTCCACATCTCCTTCCCCTCCCTACTACTTTCAGCCTCACGATAAACACCAATATCGATAAGTCAATATAATTGACAACACCTCAACCAATTAGCCGAATTGGTTGAGGTGTTGTCCCGGTAAGACAGAGAGATCCTAGGTGTGATCGCCAGTTGCCATTGTTACCTTTTTATTTTTGTGTGTCTTGTTCTGACTCACGTTTTATTCAGATTTATTGGTATTATCTTCTTCTTCCATATCAGTTATTTGGCTGGTAATGTATATTAATTATTATTAAGTTCTGAAATCTAAGCTTCATTTTAAAGTCTAAGCTTCATTTAAATCTTTAATCAAATGATGATGAAAGATTAAATAAAAATGTGACAGTAGAATTAGATAACGAAATTTAAAAGATAACGGTAGCAACGGGGATTCAAATTTGGATCCTCTAGTTCTAATCTTACCGAGACCAACACTATACCAATTAAGCTACTTACATTCAGAGTTTAAATGATTATTTAGACTTACAACATACCTTGTAGCTTGTAGATAGACAGTCGTTGTAGCTTGTAGATAGACAGTCAGTATGTTGGCGATGAACAATTAATAATAATTACAATCCCACTTAACGTGGGGCGTGGCAGTACTGCTCTAAACAGGCCTGCCATAAACACATAGTTGCTTGTCAATACATACGTGTAGGTGCATACCTCGTTGCATTATACGAAATCGTGATCGTATATTTGCAATCTACCATTGATATATAATATGATACATGGTATTCGACGTACCGAAATGAACGCACCTGGTGGTAACTGATTGAATACATATCGCTTGCTGAAGGTTGGTTTGTACTGTGTCCATTTATGGTTTTTTTTTAACTGTAAATGCACTAATATTAATCATATTTGTATCTACTATATCCACACACAAAAAAAAAACTGATTTTCAGCGGGAACTTACATTTTGAACATCACTTCTTCTCCATAGTAATTACAAAAAAATAAGGATTCGAGTGTACATTTTTAAGTGATTGGTTGTGCACATCGGCCAACAAAATCTAGACAGGGTGAGTGGAAGTTAAAAATGACACCGAAACCAAAGTTATTGGTTTAAAAAAAATGGCTACGAAAACATTTAACAAAAATAAGGTGCATCTTTTCCCTGTCAAAAAATCGAAAGAAGTATTGATTTTTACCTTTTGTTGGTATTCAGTATTATAAAGACCATATTTGTCTCCCAAGATAAGACTTTCGAAGCAAAGCAATGGAAATAAATCGAAGTTTGCTTATTGAATTAGCCACCAATTAGCTAGAGTTTGTAAGACACACCATATCTAGAGTTGATATTATATCGATGGTTGTGCAAATGTGCAAGCTCTAAGCATCACATCTATTGTTTTGTTTACCTACTTTGCAGGCATGAGACGTAATAGTTCATTAACCACTGGAGCGATTTAGGTCCAAATTTGGACCGCTTTTATTTTTTTGCGATTTATATCGGTCCAAAATTGGGCCACATTTAACGAATCTACAAATATGAGAGAAATCTAGGTGGATTCATTACCTTGCGATGTTCAGGCACAAGTATTGAAATATTTTAAGATCGTTTTTAAAGCACTTAATTTGCCATGTTATAAGAAAAAAACATAACCATGTTCGTAAATGCGAGATTTTGAAATTTTAAGTTTTTTTTAACTTTATTTTTTCTGGGTTTTAAAAAACTGCTCGATAAATTGTTAGGGGCCCGATATATATAAGTTGCTCGATATTTTTTTAAAGGCCCATATGTGTTCTACTTGCAGTATTTAATTAAAGCATCTGAAATTTTTCGAAGCAGTCAAAATTTTAAATCAAAAATGTTTGCGGGTGGCGTTTTGTCCGTACAAACGCATTCCCCTATTTCCTCTTTGTATCTTCACTAGCGAAAATATTTTTAAACATAATTAAATATAGCGAAAATATGTTTAAACATAAGAGTTATCAACCACTGGAAAATGGTTTTTCTTTTTGTGATAAGTAACTTCTTGACCCTCCAAAAATCATTAAAATTACCTGGTTTAAAAGCCATCAACAGACTTTATGTATATTAAAATTTGGCTATGGTTTTTTTAGATATATAATATTTTTTTCTTATGAAGTTAGTAAAAAAACTCTACAATTCGGTCCAGTTTTTTTAGGAGATAACAGGGGAACAAAACACCTGGTTTTGGAATATTTTATTTAGGTATGATCAGCCTGAGGTGGTGTTGCTGGGGAGGGTAAGGGCGAGAGAGTTAGCAACAATTTTGTAAAATACCTATTTATATTACATCCATATAACCTTTCGCTATAAGTAAAATTCTCCTGGAACGCGTTGTGTGGATAGAGGTCCCGCCCAGTTGAAGTCGCACCTTGTGTTTGACATAGCAATAATGAAATCCTCACGGTGCCGTGCTGCTGGAACGCGGTGTGCGCTTCAAAGGGACGTGATGGCTTCATTGGAAATCCTGCAAATCATTTTACGCCCGGACGCCGGAGGACTTTTTACGCTTTTATGCACGTCAAATTTACCAACATGTGAAATACGAACAGCGGAATATTTTAATTACTTAGCGAAGTAATAATAATAGTCATAATTTGTTCTGTTTGAAACGCAATGCAATGATTTGACGCACATAACTAAACGAAAATTAATTTAAATGTTATTCTGGTAATATAATTACGGTATTCGTGGAACTATGGTGAACATACTTGCGGGTTGAATTGTTTGGTGAAAATGCATTTTACGCTGGACAATCTGGACATGCCATGACTGTTGATGATTTTTTGGAGCAGCTTGTTTTGTTTTGGTATTTATGGTCAAAATTAATTTTTTTATTAAATTCTGACGAGAATCGCAAAAAGTTTTGGGTCCTGGCGGCTTTTCTGATACGAAATTTTTTAAATTTTTTATTTAAATTTGTTTGGGTAAATATGCCGATTGCTCGTCTAAAAACACTATTAATTCTGATAAATTGTCAAAATACGCTGGTAGTAGGATTATAAGTATAATTGGTGTATTTATTGTAGGGTATCTTGTTTTTCGTTTGTCATCTTATCTGACTCATACAACGATATTTAGTTGTTTTATTTGAGCCTTGCATCTGACAAGCATCACCAAACCAAAATGATGTAATGAAAATAATATGAATGTAATATTTAATCATTGAAAAAGAATAAAACATGAATAATCCATAACTAAACATGAAATAGAACAAGACAGAAAATCAAATGGAAACGGTCACCACTCAGGATCAAACTTACCACCCCTGTCTTACCGGGACAATTCCTCTGACTCCTAAACCGAAAAACTATGTATGTTCAAATAATTCAATTGGGTAGAACTTTGTTATTACACAAAAAGATAGCATCCTATAAAATAATGTAATTATTGAGAAAGATGTCGGTAATTTTTAAATTGAATATGAAATCGATAAAAATAATAAAAAATGAGAGCTCAGTGTATTGTTTCTTGGTAAGACAGTAAACCTGAGTTTGCTCCCCAGTTTTTAAATATTAAGTGCGTTAATTTGTTTCAATTTTCGTTAAAAAATAATTAATATTTTATTATTTTCCAATGATTAAAAGTAATAAAACATTCAATTGCTTTTATCTATATTTCTTATTAAATTTCCGCCAAAGTATCTACATAATATTATGTTTCTACCATTTCTTACAATTTTAAAGGGTTTTAAGTAATACGCTTTTGTCACCGAGATAATAAATATTATCATCCCACAGTACTTGGGAAAAGTAATACGTTGTTTAATTGACTGTATTCCTACTGCTCCTACAAATCTATTGCTGCCTTTACAACCTGGGCTCTACCTGAACAACTCAGAGATCAAGGTATCCATGTGTGCCGGTGTCCTATTGAATTTATAGTATTTGTGCGGCTCCACTTGTCCATACAAAAGTGTTTTAACGCTTATCTGAAAAATTCTACGGTTTCTTAACCTTTTTCTCATAACCTCTTCTTGTAATGGAAACCATTATTCATACAGTGTAGATCCTTCAGTAAAAGTTTCAACATCAATCTATCATTTTTAGAGCTCACAAATTGCTATAATTTTTATACAGGCTTAAGTACGCCACTTAAGCTTCTCGTTTTCAATTTAGTTCCTTAAGTTTTTTAGGAAATTTTAAAGTGCCTTTAAAATTAATGTCGGACTCACGCCTCAACCTGACGAAACCTGCGCCCTTTGAAGGAAGCCTTTAAACAGCCTAATCTGTGGCCGTTACAACTTATCGGGAAAGTGATCGAAATTTTATAAGATGAATTTCATGAAGACAGAATACAGAGATAAACAGAGAACAACCAATTAACCTGTTTTATGATGTTGGTGATGAAATTATCCTGTCAATATGATGTATTTAATTAACAGCCCCAAATGTAGGGTGTTTTTATGTAAATAAGTATATTTTAAATATTTTAGACACATAGTGTTTTAGTTCCGTAAGACATTCAATTAACAAAAATAAAGATTTAATTGAGTGCAGAATTTTAGAAAGTCGATTGGCCTTCATCGAAATAGTCAGTTTTATATTACATATTCCTAATAAGCATTAACTTTGTGGCTCGCCATAATTTACAATAAAAACATATAAATTTATTTTAGATTTTAATTAACTTAACATTATTAACAGGGGAATATTAAAACTAACCTATAATACAAAATATTGACAGATATATACACAAAATTTGTAGATGTTTGAGTGGGAGGTTAACAAAGGGGAAGGGGTAATTGCGGGAATTCCGGCAATAACAGAGCGGTTTACTGGAAATATATCTAAAAAAGGACTAAAGGATACATTAATTTGGTTATTCATTACTAGCGTTATTATTTAGGAATTTTTAAATTTCTAATGCTTCCAAGTTATCTAACTTTTTCCTTTTATTATTACGGTGAATAATTTTACCCCCCCCCCCCCCCCCTGGGTCTTTATTAAAAGTATGATTTGTGGAAATAAGATGGTTGGCAAACTCCAAAAAATTATTGGTATTTAAACATCTTAAATATTCCATGATTCTAATATTTACATTTTTGGTTGTCTTACCTATGTGGACGATGGACAAAAATTGCAACATAGTTGGTAAATGCCTGAGTGGCTTAATTTATGATCTCTATTTTTAGTAGTTTTTTGATTAACCTTAGTTGTTGTCAGTATAGAACGTGGGTTTAATGTAGGGGGCCAATTTTTTTGTACTAAGTGAAGAAAAAGTGAATATTTATAAGATCGTACGCTATTGAAGGGGATTTGTGATTTTATTATTAGTTTCAGGTGTACCAAAAAAAAAATATTAGTTGAAATGAGCTTAAGTTTCTTATTTAGGATTTTATCAATTAAATGTGTGGAATAATCATTATTTAGATTAATTTTAATTTTAGATTTGTTTAATTTTAGATAATTCAATTATAAAATTAACAAATGGTAGAGCGATTTTTATTAACCGGTATGCCATTGAATGACAGGCAAAATGTTTGTGTGATACCGGATGGTTTGATGTGCTATGTATAGTTGTAACCATGTATGTCGATTTGCGATAAATGTTAAATTCAATTCTATTATTTACTGAAATTAGTGTTAAATCTAAAAAAATAATCGAAGAACTACTGCCTATCTCTAACGTGAATTGTATATTTTTGTGGAATGAATTTACAAGATGAAGGAATTTACTCAATTCCCAGTCCAAATACATAAAATATCGTCAGGGTATCCCCTCCAGATAAGAACATTATTTAAAAATGCCGAATAACAATTAAAAATGTTATTTTCTAGGTTATTCATAAATATATCTGCTAATAGGGGACTCGTGGGACCACCCATGGATAGCCCATGATTCTGTTGGTAGACACAGTTGTTACAATCAGTTGTAAACAAATTAATAACATCAAAGGAAATTAATTTAGCACCATTAGGAATAACCAAACCCTTTTAAATATTTTTGATTAACAATATAAAACACCACAATTTTAGTTCGGTAGAATTTTATTTTTACAGGTTCTGAAACCAAATTACCCTTTTTTTAAATCTCATTTCTGAAAAAGAGTGAGCAGACCAAATAAACAAATACAAACATTTTAATATAAGATTCTTTTCATAAAGAATTTCCTGTGGTGTTTCTTTGTTTTTACTTTTCCAGCAGCCTTTGTTAAATTAGTTTGAAAAATTATAAATAACATTAGTGCAGTTTCCTGATGAAATTATTTCGCTCCAACAAATACGAAACAGTGAGGCTTTTAACACAATTGCCTTAGAATTTGTTTAATTCCTCTGCTGCAGTTTGCAGATAAACGGGATCCCATGCATATTATAGCTAACATACTAGGAAATCCTTTGTTAAGACATTCTTGGAACGTCCTGCCATTATGAATAGTATAAGACTCGTAAATTCTGATTTTAAGAAATAGTCGCTGTCAATATCCATCCAGAAAAGTGGTTCGAGGAAAAAGTTCTGTTGTTGCAATGATTATACAAATTCTACAGAATGTACTTTTTGTTGGGGGGTTTGTTTTTTGTTTTACTAAAATGATCATTTTTTTATCTATTGAAAAATGTAGAGGAAATAAAATTGATTTCTTCTTTGTTCCTCTGTGTCGATATTGCTATATCGTTTAATATAATAAAACAATTGCATACATTGTGAACGATATTTAAAGTAAAGTTTTGTTCTTGAATTGATTGTCTCTCACAAGCGTAATATTTAGGACAGGTTGTTTCACCGAATTTGAACAATTCATCAAATTTCAAAGTTAATCCTCTAGTTCTGTGTAAGTCCTAATAAAGTTATGTTATTATCCAATTTCTGCTATGGGTCACCGCAAGTGGTTCACTACATTTGGTGTCCGGGTTCAAGGTGTGAGGTTTATCCGGGGCTTGGTGGCGGATGCGTCTGCCCACTAACTACTTGGCATGCCGGGTCGGGAGGGACTGCTTTAAGGAAACCTTTGGACCTCTCCAGCAGGACTCACCGCCTTGCACTGCAGTGGAATGTATGAATGCATTCGACCATCACTCCTGAATACACTGACGGCCAGATTTGTACCCACCCCCTTACCCTTTTCCTTCCCGGAACTTCCACTCCTTTCTATCCTAAAAAGACCGTATTCATGGCTTTCCTAAGATACCATAGGCCCTGAGGGGAATTATTTACAAAAGGACCTCTTCTCTGGAGCTAATTTAATAACCTAAAATAAAAAAGTACCAACTTTAAATAAATATATATAAATACGTTATTATATTTAATAACTAAAGATAATTAATTTGTTGTGGCTTTCCAAGATTTGATCCTAAACAAAAAAATGGTTAAAAAACAATGAATTTTTGAACTCTTCCACGAAATAATACAAAATTTAGTACGAAGTTAGTACGTGTACCTATCCTTCTAAATAATATAAACCCTTCTATACACAGCCATAATAAATACCACAATAACAATACATAACAAATGCGAATACATTCAAAGTATCAATCAGTAGGCAGATATATCCGCCGAGCATTTACTTACGTAGGTACAATAAAAGATACATTGGTATTGCGTGACATTGATACGCGTCCCATGACGTAAATTTGGATACGGAAGGGTGTCTTGACGTCTCGGGTGTCGGTTTAGGTCCGGACGGGAGCGGTAGGGTCCAATGGGGGCGGTAGAAACCAAGGGGGCGCGAGATAAAGGGGAGGGGGTTGGGCTAGGGGCGTCATGAGTGGCATTCGAACAGATGTCTCAATTTAACTAGTGGGGGGGAACTGTCAGATGAGAAGGAAATGTACCTGTTTTTCTTATAACTTATGAAATTTCGTATTTAAATTTTGCAAAGTCTTACTGGTCACTTTACCTTTCTTCCAAAACAATTATTCGCAAAAGGCTGAATTGGCATTTAATATTCTATAAAAATTGGCATTTAATATTCGCTAGTATTTAATACGTACATTTTAACTTTATTTATTTATTTATTATTATTACTTCCTACGGGTATTTCAATTTGGGAGGCCGGCATGGGTACCGCCACCCCGAGGACCATTTATTGGATAACCAATACGTCTGCCAAAGTTCACCCCAAGTAATTCCCTACTTTTGGTGACTTAGTAAAAGTGCCAGGGTTTATGGTGTGAGGTTTTCCTAAGTCTGACGGCGGATGCGTCTGCCCGCTCTCTAGATGGTCTCTCCCAACTCATCGCTCTGCTCCACAGTGGGAGGGAAGAATTCATACGTCCATCACTCCTGGATCATCTGACCCCCAGATTCCTACCCACCGTTCATACTTTTTTCATTCTCTTTACTTTTAGAACTTTCTCTCCCTCCTTTCCCTTAAAAGACCAACAACACAGCACCCCCAAAGATGACATGGGCCCTGATTGAAGTTATTGTCTTCAGAGCCTCCATATGGAGCTATTATAAATACATAGATATACATTTATGTGAAATATTGTCAAAAATTATCTTTTAGGACTGGGCCTTCTGCCATAATAAACCAAATATTACTTTTACATAATTTTATATATGTTTTAGTAAAATAATTTTAATTAAATAAATACCTACAATAAAACGTCGCATTAATATATGCATTTAAATATCATTATTATATCCATTAGAATTATTGTCATTATCTATGTAAATAGAAGGAGTTAACAAACACTGATTTCATATTATTGTGTATAAACCGCGCTGCTTTCAAATAATTTCTCAAAATTAATGACGAGCCCTGGCTTTACGCAACACAGTTTTAGAGATTACTTTTCTTTTTTAATTTGAACATCAAGGTTGCAAATAAATTTTATTTGATTGATTTGTGTGATTTCATAACTAATTAATTCAAAATAATATATGGTATATTTACGGCAAGTTTCAGAGTGGAAGATAATCTCAGTATCGCCCTGGTGTGAGACTAACATTCAGATTTGAATCATTGCTTCAATTGGCTTTAGCTGTGTTTGGTGACCAGATCTGAATAGCCAGGTACTTCTTAACCTTCCTCTATTTTTAATATTATATTCCTCTAGTTGTATTGCTTGAAATGGCGTTAGCCGTGTTTGGTGACCAGATCTGAATAGCCAGGTACTCCCCAACCTTCTTTCCATGTCATTTCCCTCCCCATTACCTACAACCTCACAACATACCCCAATAAGAGATGTTATAGTCTCACCGGCTCCAGACGGGAGCAGTTAAGAGTTGGGACTCTTGTGCGGTATTCATATAAAAAAAAAAAATTAAAAAAATATACATTTATTTTTAAAATGTTATTTTTTCTCATTTCAGATTTATTTCAGTCAATGATATATTTTTTATAAAACCTAAGTAATCCTTTACTACCCCACGAAAGTTGAGTTGGATGATAGAGTGCATAACTTGATCCGATTTCCCTATCAAAACAATAACCTTACAAAGTCGTCATTTCCCCTCAGATTTGACGACCTACAAATTCACTTTGAAACCTTAAAATAATGTACACAGGGCGCTTAAGTTTTGGGATGCCCAAACAATAATAGTACCAAAACATCCCCCAATTAAATTAAGATAACTTTGTTACTATTGCAAACAAAATATTATAAGACTGTTGTACACTCAGCATTTAGGGCTTCGAGCCCGGGGCAAAGTAACTGGGATTTCGCAATTAATCCTGACATTTACAGCAATTCAAAACATTATCAACACACGTTACTTACAAACACTGTTAGTATTTAGGATTCAAATATAGGCTCGAGGTGTTGAATTTTCAATCTGTGTGAATTCTGTTTAACTGAAAGTTTCTTGCTGCTCTGAACAAAAAATAAGTACCAGCCTAAAGTACTGAGTTTGAGAAATTTCTATAACAACTCTAGATGATGAAATATCACTTAGTTTGTGTTGATAACTTTGTCGTAAATACAGTTAAAGTATTCCTTCTGATTTAATCTAAAATTTGACGATTCATTTGATAACTTATATTTTACGTATTTATTATGATGAGAAAAATCTTCCAATTTTAATTTTGTCAGTTTAAAAGTTTTCATTATTTCTTGGTTTCGCTCAACTGAGTATCCATCACTTTTTTTTTAACATCAACTCCACACATGGTAAAATAATTTTCTTTGGGGCCTATATCACCTATGAAGGTGCGGAGGATCTTTTTGAGGAGAGGAAGGAGTAAACATGCGTCTTGAAGAGACCCTTGTTGTAGGAGGGAGAAAACACAGAAGCCGGCAAACCATTCCACGGCCGAGCTCACAATAACAAGTCGTAAAAGCGAGCCGTTCTCGTGTGACAAATTTCAACCGTGTATACATATGCTGGGCGCGCGTTTGGCCTGTTTCCCGGTTATGCACCGATACCGACAGGATATAATAAAAATAATATTTGGCTAATTTATATAGCGCCGTTTTCATGAAAAATCACCTCAAGTGCGCAAGTTCCTCGAAGCATCTTCTATTTAAATGGAAAAAGACAGACGCCTGTGATCTAAATATTGCAGTCCGTTTGTTTCATGGATCTATCAAACGGACCGCCCATTTATGTACAGGTGAGTCGAGGATTTTTTAAGGTATTTTGGGGCTCTAAACAGTTGGCTGCCTCATCTTCAAAGGCCTAGGGCTAAAATCGATTTAAAGATGTAATTAATTTGAATATACATACTATCCATTCCTCCATACTTCCCTGTTCTTAACAGGAATGCTTGATTTTAATACATTAAAAGTGAGACGAATAATATTTTTGCTTAAATTTCTTTAGTTAATCACTGTAGCTATACTTAACCCACTTATTTTAAAAGGTGTAGCTTATATGCGCCTAACAAGGTATCAAGCACACTCATGGGAGATCCCATGCACTCTTATTATGCACCGAAAGAAATGATTCTGCATATCAGCATGCGCCAATCAACATAGCGACTCAACTGCATAACGAATCGGTATTGACCATCGACATTTTCAACAGACAGTTCAGCAACTTTCTTTTGACGCATGTTACAAAATGCCCCCATGACATTTATATACTTATGTGTACGTATGTAAACTTCTAATAATTCGTTTTATTGAGATCATGAAGAAAGAAATAAATAAATGTTATTTGTTAGTATACAGTACCCTTTCAGTACAAAAATCTGGATGCATTGAAATGATGAAATAGAGTACGTAATATATTTATTTATTTGCTCGCCAAAAGTACACATCACATAATTATCAATGTGGTTATAGTGATGATTTCAATTATAGGTAGCACACCAATCATCCCAATATTTTTTGTCAACGTTATGTTTAAATTACAAGTACATGGGACAAAGAGGACCAAATTCAAATATTGATAAATAGATACATACACTGAAGAAGAAGATAACAATAATAATCTAATTTTTTTTTATTATTACCGTTATCTTTTATTATTTTTCTGTGTCTTGTTCATTTTCATATTTTAAAAAATTAGATTATTATTGTTATCTTCTTCTTCAATGATATATTACATTGATGGGAATAACCTTCAAAAGATAAAAAGAGAGTTTTTCTTATAAAAATATGAACATACATACACATTTAGGAATATATACATACATGCTTATGTGTGAAAAATGTACATATATATATGTATATTAGGGTGGTCCAAACCCACATAGTAAAAAAAAAATATTCAAATGTAGGTGTAGCCACCCCGTTGATTTGTTACACCTACAATTCCTATTATGTGTAAAAAATTTCAGTCCCCTATCTTATATACAAGGGGGTGCTCATCGAGTGAGAAGTTTGTGACAAAGAGTTCAGGATCTTAAGTAAATCACGTAATTTAAGGTTTACTAATATTAAAAGTATTTTAATCAAATAAGTATACAAAGCATTAAAATGTGAACAAAATTTGGTAAAAAAGCAATAATTAACGTAATATTAGTCGCAATCTTTCAAAACTGTGTTTGTTAACTCCCTTTTGGATGTTTCAGTAGAAACGATTTTCCTGTTTTGTTGAACGATGTGAAATAAAATTTTCTTTTCTTCCTCATTCTTAGTGAGTATCTTGTTGTAATATTCAAATAGTTTAACACCTCTCTTCGTTGTATCATTAACAACACGCACATTTTTGACGCAGCTTTTGCCTTGAAGGTAATCAACATTGTCATTCCAAGTCTCAGGGGGTAATTGCAAGAAAGATTCTTTGACATCAAGAACTAAGAGCGTTTTCAACGTTATTTGTGTTGCAAAAGTAACCTAAGTTCTAATGTAACCTCCAAGGCAAGCTTAGCAGAATCACCTCACACTGAACGATTACCGCCATCCGTATTTATTTTTTTGAACAACGGTCTGGTTCTCAGCATCAGACAGCATGTTAGAAAACAAGGCAAATGCAACTATTTCATCTGACAAATACCTTAAGTGACACTCTAAAACACCCCTGATACTGATTTCGGAATCAATAGCTTCGTACAATTTTAAGCTCTTCCAAAGTAGTAAGTCATCATGTGCTGCCAGAGGCGCTTTGATCGGTGTAGGTGAGCACACCAAAACTAACAAATCGAACAATTTGTTTTTCTTTTCTCTTGATTAGTTTAAATGCTTGTAAATTATTTCGAAAGAGAAAAATCTTCAAAGCTTACAACAATTTTGTCATCCAACGAGCATGATGAATCGGACCTGGAGCGTGCCAATGTACCATCGCAGGTGGTTTGTTCAAAACAATCATGGCGAGCTCTATTAGCTCTTCGTAATCATCACGAACTTGATTCTCTCCAGATAGCGCCCTTGAGGTGATTTCTCACAAAAACGGCGCTATACAAATTATCCAATTATTATTATTGTAATACTGCGACCAGGGCCCAATTCAATATACCACTACAGAGAATTCAAAACTTGGGAAATATGTATTCGCACGTAGATGTATGGAATGTGTCGCTGATACAATACAAACATGAAATTATTAAATCATTCATGTCAGAATGTGAAATCAGACGTGTTTAATATTAGTTACTGTTAAAAGATTCCATAATATTTTGATGTAGCATATTCTTATAATGTAGGAGCTGTTGCACATATTTTTGTATTATTTATATGTATCTATAATGTAAAAACTTGTTACTCTCTTTTGTTTTTCTGTATTGTAAACTTTTTCTTGTATTACACATCTGTACATTTCTAATATTACACTAACTTACACTATATTTTATTATTTTTATGCCATCTGCAATTTAAAAACTGGTTTCAGTTTAATTTATTTTTACTTTTTCTCTTTTATTATAATATAATATTTCTTACTTACTTTTATACCTACCATTTTTATAATGTTAATTGCTATAAGTTTATATTTCTTATTTAAACATACATATATATCACTGTATAATATACTTAATATGTAAAAGCCCATCAGTAAATATATAAATAATAAATACATAAATTATTATTATTAGAGCGGTTTTAAGACTCTCAAGAGTATTTTCAGCGACCAGTATTATCAGTATTTTCGTTCTTATCGAGGTCAAGACAATCGTAGTGCTCCTTCGGTAATGTTTCCCAAATATCGCTGAATCTTTTGAAATGTGGGATTTGAGGAGAGCTTGATGACCCAAAACACAGAGTAATACATTTTTGAAAGCATTATTTCAAATACGTGATGACGACAAGCAAGTCACAAAAGATCACGTCCTGTATTTTCTTTTAAAAGAGTGCAAGCTCCCTTTTTGGCACCGGTGTTAGAAGCAGTAGTGTCAAAACTCATAGCCCGGACTTCATTTGTGACATTCCACTGTTGCATTGTGTCAAAAACAGCATCAGATATTTGTTTCCCCGTTCCCGTAGTTATCAAATTCAAAGCGCTTGCATGGGCAAATACCAAAAAGTTTTTCTAGTTCTTTTGTAAGCAAATGCTATCTTTTTTTGTGCTTCAGAATTTCTTCTTCTATTTTTCTTCAATAGCAGCCAGTTCTTATGAAACTTAATCAGTTTTTCAACGGAGTGATTTTGTTGTCCGGTCGGAATACTAGATTTACTCCATATTCTATAAGTTCTTGAATAAGTACATACGCGGAATCGTTCACATTTTTGGATTCATTTAATATGTGGTGATAACGGAGTAAAACATGTCAAAGATATTGGATTGAATCGAAGTTGGTAAAGCCTCATCAATGGCCCAATATCTCGAACCCCAAGTAGAAATATTTCGTATTTTTTTCGAGTAGATGAACATATTTTATTACACCGATTCACTTCACAGTCTACTAAATAAGTATCAAAACTGTTTAAATTTGTCTATAAAACTCATCAGCAGTTTATTTTAATATTTATTTAATAGTTTAACACACAAAACTGTCCTGTAACAAAAAGTAAAAATTAAGCATTTTACACAAAAAAATTCAAATACAACACTCGATTGAGCACCCCTTTCTAATTGAGCTATCTCGCTGAAATTTCACTACGTTATTACTATAAATACATGTAACAAATTCACGGGGTGGCCAAATGAAAAATACAAAAAAAATATTTTTGGACCACCTTAATGTATATATATATATTTATATGCACTTACACATACGTATATACATATATGTACACATATAATAGAACCAGCGCTGTAATTATTGTACCGTGTAGGAATATGATACAATTACTACAAAGTGGCTCTTAGTGAGGATATCATCATGTATACGCCAGGTATGTTCATTCTGAAGGTAGTAATTGAATTCAAAAATATATCCAAGTCTACACGACCGCAGTGTTTATTATTTATAATCTAGTCATTCTTGACGTCGGTTTGAATAAACTTGTGTTACTATGATAAACAGCCGTTGTTTCCAACTTTTCGATTGACTATTCTAAGTATACCGAGAAGCGCCGCTCAGTTAAGTGATCCTAAGGAAACGCTCCAATTTGCCTGTGTCCAACATTTTATTCTTTCATAATGTCGGATTTCTTCCATTTTCGTCCATCCCACAATATCGACTGTAGTTAATATGTCCATAATTTAAATTATAAAAAAAAAACTGAATTCTAAAAAACCGAAAAGAATGTGAATTGATGTAAATGAGATGATACATAGATGACAGATGTCATACTCTGTTGTCAGTTTTTATAAGTAGATGTTCCTGAGGAAGCTTCAATCCTGTAGACTAGCTTTCTTAAGTTGAGTAGTGCATGGAGAAGATTATGCTTTTAGGAAGAACGTATTTGTGCATTTGAGCAGTATTGAGCCGAGATTTCGGCTCAGCAGTTGATTATTAGGATTGGACACAACGGCTGAAAGTATCGATTCAAAAGGTTTCAGAGTTTTACGTAAATATCGGCCATTATACATTAAGAATAATTTGATTAATTAAAGAATCTTTAAGATGAATCATACATGATGTTTGTGATTTTCAATAGAGAAATTATTTCTGATGAGACTTCTTTAACGTAAGTAACGGCCGTTCTCCCCAAACCTACTGCAGGCGAATCGAGCATTAACAAATCACTTGGCTGATCGAAGATTCGAATTGATCGATTGAAATGTTGGGAACAACGATCTTTCAGCATATTTACCTAGATTCCAATTTTCATTTTTTGAAGCTATAGTATTCTATTGTATTTTTAAGAGAAGACTCCACTTAATTGCTATGAATTGCATAGTGTGCAATTCATAGCAGTAAAGTGGAGTCATAATCACTGCAGCGGTACATTTTTTCGCTTAAAATCAATTCACTTGCACAATGTTTATAAAGTTTTAATCCATAGACGATTTTACCAAAGTCTCTCGAGATCGCAGCAGGAAAAGTAGATAATTTATCTATATCCCCATTCGTTTGGATGACAGACTTTCCAAAAGTGGTGCATGCTCTTCAGACTAACTTGCAGTTGGGACAGCGCTTGGGCAGTTCCCACGGGCGTGACATTTCTACATCCTGGGCACAGTCACATCACATCGTGGCTTCTTAAGTAGAATCTAATCATTTGGCATCTTGGACCAAACCGTACGGTCAATGAAGTCACGGGCGAGAGGGGCGATCAGTTTTCTACTCCGCTATCACATTCCTTGGGGAGCAGGTAGCAGGTATCTCATAAGCCACGTAACAAGTGTTCGACTTGTAGGACCGTATGAGCATCAGCTTTGTGGTTGAACTTAAAGACGGAAATAAATATTCTACATGCAGGTTATCCCTGAAACCGTCGATCTAAAATAGATATTGTAGACTTAACAGCAGTTTTTTTATGTGGTTTTCCCAGCTCAAATTATGTGCTCAAAATATATATATAAACAATTCTATAAGTATATATAGTAAGGTCGAAAGGGGGAAATGGTTTCTATCGAAGCTCATTTTTCAAGTGTATATAAAATATCAAGGTTATTATGTCGCCTGTTTTGTGTTTATTAGTAAACTATTAAAAAAACGCGTCTAGCGATCGAGTTCCCTGGGTGTTCGACTTGGAAATTTCTCGTCCACAAGAAAAAAATCATACCTCCGAATTTGAATGCGATTTGTCATTGATTTAATCAGGTGTAGCTAATTTGTAGCATAGCTTACCTGGCATTCTAATCGTTCATTTCTACTGTTTTTCAGTTCGTATTACATGATTTGTAATATACCCGGGTATGCCCGGGTTTTAAAAATCCTGGGGAAAAGCTTTCAAACACCGCCTCCATGGGATGCAAGAACTGAAGACCAGAATTATCGACGAGGTTAACGCCATTCCGCTTGAGATGTGCCAAAATACTGCCAGAAGGCCGCCATTTTGCAGAAATCATTTTTAAAACTACGTGAAAAATACTGTTTCAACTAACGGAAAAAAATTATTGCTCCCCAAATCCGGGCATACCTTTTGCCGCAACCTGTATTATTATTGGATAAGTCTGTAACAAATGTATAAAAGACAACATTTTTTTCATGATGATACGATTCTTTAGCAATTTGCATTTACAAAACATTTTCCTTACAATCAATTTGAAGCTTACTCTTTAATTCTTATAGGCGTAGAATTCTATAGCAACGTAGAACATAATAGAATAAGAAAGCAAAAGAGCCGAGTTGGGTGTGTTGTTGTTGTCACTGGAGATTTCTGTTTAAACGTTGTTTCAGGTAAACAGGTGGATGGAGGTCAACCAGGACATTGACATCGGAACTACCTGCCCGAATAGAGCCTGTACCTTACCTGTACTTTGTTTCTAGGCTAAACGAGAATAGATTTCATTGTTTGCCACTCTCAGGACTTGAAACACGATGTATTGTGTTTTGCATTCGCGTTTGTATTCGCTTGACGTACCTTCCTATCGGATTTTTTGTCCGTGTAATTTGTGTCCTTTTTCCGCTTGTTGAGTTTTTTGAAAAACCTGAGTCCTGAATGTGGAATTTATGGGTTTAATCAATAAATTATTTTTAAAATGATTCAGCGCTTTTTATTTCATTTTAGATGCAAAGAGAAAACTTGCTGTTCTCTCTTTCTGAAATTGTTATCAAAAGTTTGACCATAATTGAAAAGACCCTGGTAGAGAACCTGTAATTTCGTGTCAGATATAGCACAACGTGACTCAACTCTTTTAGGTGTTTCGTGACAAATACAGCACTACTTGACCCGATTGGTTAAATTAAAAAATATATATAATGTTATAAAACCAATCAAATTATCAACCAAAGTCCCCTTTTTGTAGGGTGGGATTTAATGTTATTTTTACAATACTTCTTACGTCAAAAAGGAAAATTGATTTTACAGAAATAATTGAAATTTATGTATTATCGAGATTGTAATATTTTGCTTTCGTCCAAGTGGGTAAGGGATGGTTTCAATCTACTCTTTCCTAAAATATGTTTTTAAACGGTTTTTTTTTTTCTCAGCAATCTAGTAATATTTTTCTTCCCATCGTCCAGAAGGATAAGCGATCACGGGTCGGAATTCCTAAACAAGATATTATTTCAGCCAGACTTCGCGACCTAATGGAATGTTGTCCAATATTTTGGACCTCCATTATAGAGAATTCAAGCACGATATATTTATTGGAGATCGGTTGATGCTTCCGTTATAGATTGCTTCTCGTAAAAACGCAAACATGCCGAGGTTGGCAATAAAAGTATCGATGACATAATTTGACAAATAATGTGGTACCCATTGTAAAGAAATTGTTTGATATGTAATTTGATTACGAAGTTGTGACACGATGTACTCGTAGCTTCAATTAGTATCTTTATTTTATTGTGTTAAATATTATAATTTGAACGATGATGCCTGAAGATGTCCTTAGCTGGTTTGCTGGACTATTGGCGAGTCACGGATTTTCCTGGTGTCTTTTAGTTCCTCATCAGAATCAGAAACAAAGTAAATAAAGAAACATTCAGTTAAAGTACAAAGCAATTACATCATCACAGTTTAACTATTGTTTGAGTAATCTTTTTCAATGCAATTAAGAGAAAATGAAGAAATGCTAATACGAGAAAAGTGCTATTATAAATTAATCCTAGAATGACACATAGTTTCAGTTGGTTTTGATAGATGTCGGTAGGTTTAAAGCTTACGCCAGTTACCGACAGATGTCGGGGAGTTGGAGTAGTTTCACCTGGCGAATATAGCTGATCAAATACAGCCCTACAGCAGAGATTAAATTCCTAGATTGGTAGCTGGTCGCAAGGCCCAGAAGCATGTAATTATTGTAAACACGTAGATTGAAAATATGCTTAGTTTAAAATGGAAATAAGAAAGTATGTCTACCACAATCATCGATATTTAGTTTATGGTTGAATAAACTTGGAATTTAAAATATGTGATTAATAATTGTTATTTTTTTTTCGAAGAAACCATCTTCTGAAAGGTTTTCACTCTGTGATGGCATTTTTTATTTTTAAAAAAGATGAATAACTCTGTTTACATAACTTTATTTCCTTATACACAATCTACACAGACCATCTATGGGAGGAAGGGTTGGATCCAGACGGTTGAGAGTAGTTACTAATCTTTTGCACATTAAAGTTTAATATATATATATATATATTAAATGTAAGCCATACTAGTGTTAATAAAAAATACTTATTGACATCAAGACATTAAGTTAACAACTTCAGCTTGATCTCTTGATCCCAAAAAGTTGTGTGAATATTTGGAACTGCCCTTGATATAAACGCCGACCACTCCTTAGTGTTCTTGTTTAAATATTTATCCTTAACAGAGCCTCGTCCCCTGGCGTTTATGCAGTCATAAAATTTTCCATTTAAGTGTACCTACGTAACAGCGAAAGTAACATGCAATGAAGGATGCGATACAAAAATTGTTATCGTTAAAAAATTTGAGAAAAAAAATCCTTTTACTGTTTGGGTTACGTGAAATTTACAGAGAGCATAGTTAATTATTTTTTTTTTTAAACATTCTTATAAAATTATAAAATTAAAAATATTCCACATAATATTGTTTCAAATTATACCTTACTCTAATTCCTTTAGGTTCAACAGTTAGAAACAAAAGTACCAAAAAAACATACAAACTCCGACGGTAAACAAACTTTCGAAAAAGATACCACAAATACCTAGCAGTAAAAGCTATAAAAGCAATTTTTCAGTCGATACGAAAAATCAAGAACAAAAAAAATCAAATACCAAATTAAATAATGGATTAAAGAACAAAAGAGGCAATATTAAAAAAGAAATGTATAACCTAAAATAATACCAATACAATACAAATATCTGTATATACAACACCTCATAATATTTCCCGATATTTTTTTTTCATTACCTCCTTTTAGTATTTTATTTTATTTCATCTTTGTTTTATTTTATTTTATTGAAATTAACATATAATTGAATATTTTATTGAATTTTAATTAGTCAAATGAAGCACCCGGTAAGGCCCACATTATCAAGTAATGTTTTAAAATATGTAAAGTTATATTATCAAATAAAAAAAACCCTAATTTTACAGCCCCTTGATCACAAGAACCTGAAATGAAAATTAATGTAACCGAGAAATGCTTATATATAACATTGAAGAAGAAGATTACACTAATAACTAAACGAAAATATGAAAAAGAACAAGACACAGAAAAATAAAAGATAACGGTCGCAACTGGAACTCGAACCCAGAACCTCTCTTATTATCAGGACAAACGCCATTCCAATTAGGCCACTGTCACCAATTATCTAAACGTCATTTTTTTCGATCTCATATTTCAAATTTATATATTAAGTAATAAATTACTTATATAAAACGTCAGTAACTCAATATAAACCGACAGCTCAATCAAGGTGACTTCAATTGGTATAAAAATAAAAAAGGGTGATAATTTTTTAAATGATATTTTTAAACATCACCAGCAAATCATTTCCATATGTCTCCCAAATCCTAAAGAGAATTACCAATTTTTCTGATTGAAGTGCAGATTAACCAAATGACAATCTCCCATTGACATGTTTCACCCCGTGATAAATTTATTTTTTCCCGTTTTCGTCACAAAATTGACATTCAAATCCGTGGTAAAAAAAGGACATGAGAAGCGTGTAAAATATCCCCTAAACATTGTCGATAAATCAGAAACGTTCAAATCGGTGACCGATACGAAAATTGGAGCAAATGTCGGTTTAAAGGTTTGCAATAAAATGTAACGGTCGTACCAGGGTGTAGGACTCAGACCCGACGTGACCCGATCGTAAAATCCGGATTAAAAGTTGCTACATGTGTTTACATATTGAGAGTTAAACTGCCTCCATTTCCTGTTTATTTGTTTCGAGACAATAATTAGCAGATATCCTCGGATCTACGCCATTACAAACGGAGCGGATCGGAGTATAAAATTGTAAATTCTGCTTCTGAGTGCGCAATAAATGTAACCACACATTAAACACGTACTTGAAATTTAGAAAATTTAATGTACAATCCGTGTACCAACTACTTGATGTATACATTTATTTCAAGACATAGTATATAAAATTATTATTATATACAAATGCAGTTTAGTTACAATATTGTTGGATTATTGCCACGGATCTTATAGACTAGGATCAACCCTATGTTATCGAGTATAAGGCTGAATTTGTAATTTGAGATAATGGACATTTTGTATACCTTAAAAAAACTGGTCTGCCTTTTTCGTCTTCTTGGATGCTTGGATGATTTAAAGTATGAAGTATGCTAGGTTATAAGTTATTATCTAGTGGAGGTGATTTATTTAGTGAAAGTGTTAAAGTGTGGATATGCAAAGAGTGTTGAGTTGGTTCGATAGCTGAAAACGTCAAATTGTATTGATTATTTTATGTCACTTCCTACTACTATGAACCTTTATTTGGATCAGGACACAAAACACAACAAAAGAGTTCAATTAACTCCCAGATAAAATATCCACGCCCAATAATTGATGTAATCTTTTGTTGTGGATTCGATCTAACTGTTTGGTGTTTGCAAGAGTAATTTATTCGTGTGTGTTGGGTGTCATCTCCCCTCCCCATTTTGAAGAATTTGGACAGAATATATAAAGCCTGTGGCGGCGACTGATCAGGCATAATATGCAGTTTTCTTCGCAGAAAAGTACGAATTACAAGCAATCATGAATTTGTTCGTGAGTACTATTATTTATTTTATTCGTTCGTTACTTGGCACAAGCATCTAACCTATCCTAGAACTTCGAACTTCGAAAATATTCACGAATTTCAGCTAAAATTAATAAATGACCTGAAACTACTATAAGAGTCCATATCTATTATTAATATTTATTTTAAAACTTGAAATCTGTTATTGATAAATCTTGCCTATTTATTGCTTATCCCTTTGTTTTTGCAATATTTTATTATTTACTTACTTAAATGATTATATATAATTGAGCTAGAATTCCCTCACCAAACACAAGAGCCTCGTCCCTTAATGGTGAGGAAAGGCTATTCTTATTTTCCTTTATAATACTGAAAAAAAGATTATTTATTGTAAAAAACAAACAAATATTATATAAATAAAAAATAAATAAATTAAATAGAAAATTTCTCAAAATATTCTTTTGATCCTAGAAAATGTTAAACTGTTTTTACTACACTGATTGAATATATTTCTCTTTTTGGTCTTAACCGCTTGGACACATAAGCTTGTTTTCGCGATAATTTAACGTAGGTAGACATAGGAATGGCGTATGGCCCGTATCTGAGTTATTAAATAAAGTCAAATCAAATTCAAACTCATATAAAAAATAAGTATGTTTATTGTTTTTTGAAGGAATACTGAACGTTTATAATTGAAGACATTGCCATTGAAGAAACCACCAAAACTTGAACAACGAGTAAATACATATTGCCTGCAAAATTATAATATTCAACTTGTATCTATTTCCAGTTCTTCGTCGTCGCTTTCCTGAGCATGGGAGCTTTGTTGACTGAATGCGCCCTGTCATTTGGCTGCGGTGATACCCAGGACGATGAACCGTACATCTCTGAAACCGATGAAACGTATCAAGTAAGTTTCCCACGGGACTGACATGGTCGCGTAATAGACACCCCCGAGATAGCCCATGGCCAGACCGCCACTTCGCTAAAAAGGCCACCGCTGGAGCCCATGATTCCTGGTAATTTCCCCGCCGAACATTTGATGACCGATTCCACCTAAATGTCGTTAAATCCACTCCTCTAATACCTATTCACAATTCTTTTCTTCGTGGACTATGTATTGTTTTCTAAAGCTTGTGGTACAGGTAATAACAAATTAAATCATTTGATATCAAACTCCCTTCTTCCAACTTAAATACTACTATTTTGATTTAACTATTTTGCATACATATTCTCTACATTAATATTTAGACAAATTCTTTTCTATTGCTGGTTTGGGAGTAGAAGATGGTAATATATATTTTTTCAAATTTTATTTCATTGAACATGGGTAGGTATAACCTTCAAAGTTGTTATAATAAAAATATATATTTTACTTTATTTTCATGTACACGGCACAACATGTGCCATTAATATTATAACATTAATATATGAATACTATAACAACAGAAGGAATACAACAATAAAAGAAAAAGTATTAAATAAAAAGTATAAACTAGAAATAAAGAAAAAAAGGTAAGAACTAAATTAATTGAATGAGAATTGTATAAATTATAAAATATAAAATATCTATAAAAATGGACAAAAGTACAAAGTGTATTGAATATTAAAAAATAAAATGATGTAATGTTCTTTGTAGGAGACAAAAAATATAAATAATTTAGGTAAACTACCGAGAGAATCGTTTATAATAATGATTGGTAGGTATTATGGATAATGACAGTTGGATATGATAAATTCTACATTGTACAAGACCTGGTAGGTAATATTATGGTTACATGATATATTATGGTTACTTGGTATTTGCAGACAAATTTTGTTTTATGCATCTTTTACATTATGAGACCAGTCATTACTAGAATAATCATTACCTACCTAATCTATGCAAACGAAGTATCATTGAATTTGGTTTCGCAATTGTGCCATTATTGTTGTAATAATAAGGTGATAATACATGATTCTCGGGGACTATAGCTCAGTAAATATTGTGTTTTTTTTTCAATTCGAGGAACAGGAAATATTCTTTGAGCATGAAACGGATAGTGTCACATATAACCTGGGGCCCTTCAACCAATACCAATGCATGGGTCCGAAGAGGTTTCGAGTTTCAAGAAAGTGGGACTCTGGCATTTCCAATTTGAGCAGAATTATGATGCTGCATGATTTTTGGATCCAGGTGACGAGGCAGAGGAATTTCAAAAGATTGGAAGTAAATGGTCATTAAGATCTTGTCACTAAATGACTAGAGTGATCTCACAGGCGTTAATTTTACGTGCCAATATTACACTGCTAGGATGGCACGAAATTACATGTGTACGAAATTACACACGGAGAGAATTACACCTACTGGAACTACACAATTAAAAAATATTTTTAGTTTGATTTTTTTTTTTGCCTATTCTAAGATTTAAATAAAAAACAAATTCGATCAATATATTAAAACAAAACTGGGCGTAAAACCAGAGTTGGAACTTTTGTCAATTCCTTATTTCACTGTAACTATTTGTACCAAAAGTCACTTCCCGTCGCTGAATTTTTCGTGCGGTTACAGAAATTAATATTCGCGATAAAATGTAACTAGACAAATACTTATCCTACAGTTCCGTCATGTTAGTTTGTCCTACATATTTTATGTGTGAAAACAATTTCGGTTTACACAGTTTGTTTTTGACTCGGGTATTGCATCAGCTGCGTTTTGCTCTGCTCCCGAAATTGATTATTAATATTTTATCATAGCAAAGAAATGATGTCTTTTGTATATGGCAAAACTGATATATTATTTATACCGTTATATTTATATTATTTGACAGTGTTTGTTTCCGAATAGTGAATAATTAATTGACAGTTATACAAAACGAAAAAATTAAAGGAATATCACAAGTGTCAATAATTGCATCAGCCTCTATAACGCTTTCAATTGTTACAAGGGTAATAGAGGCTGTGTTTGACGTTACAAACAAAATATAATTTTGAAAATTGTAAAATCTGAGAAGCAAAGGGCAAACGACCATGTCTGGTTTTACAACGGAGCCTAATGCTATAAATAGTGATATATCCTGTTGGAGAAAATGGAGAAAAAGCTGTAAAGTGTTTAAACCAGCAATAAAAAAAATTATGACGATGATCAAGACAGCAGAAGCTTAAGAGACTTCAGCAGTCGTCAATATGATCCTTGATGACGTCCATCTAAAGATGGAGACCAATCTGGGTTACAGCAACGAGCCCATCGTCCAACAGTTCTAACATCCACTGTTGCATCACCGTACACATTGTCAATCTTTCTTGAATTCGAATGGGCGTTTTACCTTCTGCAATCAAGAATTCAGACACCGAACGCTATCTAATACGAACATCGATGACGATCATTTTGTAATCGACCGCAGTGCTGCCACCTGTTGACGCAGAAAGTTACAACTGCATTCGTAGAAGAAAGTTTGAGGAACAGCGCCAAATTCAAAATGTTCACTTAATTAACTTAGTTTAGGTAAAAAAAAAAAAATAGGAGGTATTGGTTTTTAACTGATGCTCGTATTACAATAGTTTTCCACCATAAACCATTCTCACACTATCAATAAGTGCGTATTCTCAATTAATACAAATACATAATTAAGTTTTCTCTTATCATCACCCCTTGCAATTAAAAAAACTTCCCATCAACAAGTTCATGAAAACATAATTATTACAGCTAACCGTCTCCTGTCTCGAGCCGTTTTCCTAAATGAGATTGAACTAAAGTGTTGACAAATCTGGGCACATTTGTGTAGTTTTATTTATGGCAACTCCTCAATCCGAGGCACGGTATTTGGGCGGCAAAGTAATGGCCGCCATTTGTCAATACATAAACCGTAAGCAAATAAAATATTTCTAGTTCGGGACCTTTGAAATAACGAGGATCATATTTAGAAAATAAATTTTATTTATTGCAGTCGCCGTGATGGAAAAAGAGCGATAAATTATATATGTGATACAAGTCATTTTATTGCCTTTTATTGCTTTTTATTATGAGACGGGCGCAGTATTGCTTTAAACCTTTATTACGACAAATTGGTTCAGAATCGATTATTGATATTTATGACTGAAAAATTGCATTATTTATCGTGTGTCAAGATTTCAGAGAGATATTGACAATTTTGAACGACTTCTGAAAATATCGTTTTATTATTTTGTTATCGCGAAAAATAAAAGAAAATAATCCACGATTATTAAATTACAAAAGTATTAAATTACAAATAATGCACATTTTTAAAGCACAAGGAAATCGAATGGGTGCTTCACGATTTATACATGTAGAGCGGATATGCAGAGATAGTAATGTCAGGATAATACAACAGATTAAGTACTATATTTTAGTACCTACGCTTTTATGAAACCCCGGGGAAGATTCAGGGTGAACCGAAAACGATTGGTTTATATATTAATTTATATACCTACTCAGTCCATCCGAGACGTGTTTATACATCAAAATTATAAACCTAATTACAATTTTTTGAATTATTTTTTTTTTTTTTTAAATATGGGATGAACAAACCATCGACATTTATTTTAATAAACAAGCGAATCGGGGAAAAGGGAACAAACGGAACAATTGAATCTGACAGTATACAGACAACTCGCATTGTAATATCACCATTGGGTCCTTGAAAATAAAATTTGCTTACGAATTACTAATCATTTTACAATAATGCGCAAATTTCTGGGTGCGGAACCCCAAACCGGATAAACAAAAATTCAAACTTGTTTCAAAAATTTCATATTTTACACATTTTATTTATAATGTTATGTTATAATTTACCCACCTCATTCAAATTTAGCGTCGTCGCTACGCCAGGCCCACAATGGATAGTACCGCAAGCCTTTGCCTTCAGCGAACTTTACTTTTCTGGGCATGGTCTAGTTATTTCAATGTGCGCTCCTCGGTGTTTAATGTATGACTGATATCATAGTTTGTTCAAAGCATTCTTGAATCCTTCTGGTGCCAAAAATATGGTCACGTGGTTTGCCTCCAGCTCGTGAAAATATTACCCAGACATCATGTTAAGTTAGATTGAATTTGGATGTCTATGGGATGAGCTGCGAAATGTAGGGAAATTCATTGGCTTTAAACCGCAGTAAGCTCTTTACATGAGTTTGCATTAATATTTGGAGGTATGATTTTATTCGATTTGCCTTTTCAAGACCCATATCCACTCCCTTCTCTCCTCAAAAAGACCCTCCCCACAGCATCTTCAAAGATGACATACAAACCCGCTCAAAAATAAGAAGATGGAGAGATACGACAATACGAATATTGCCTCCAGTTCGTCAAAATGTTACCCAGACATTTGAATTGGGATGTCTATGAGATGAATTGCGAAATGTAGGCCGATTCGTTGGCTTTAAGGAGCGAGGGCGCTAACATTAAAAACCATGAAATTCATGTGAAAATTGAGAAAATGTCTAATAAAACACGACTTGTTTGAAAAAGATCAAAAATCTCGTGGGGGTCGTGTAAAGTAGCATTTAAAGAAACATTGTGAATTTGTTCTTACATATAACTTGTAAAATAACAGAAGCAAACGTGTAAATAATAATTTTCGGAGCATAGTTTGCGTTTTATTTCTATCGAGGGAATTTCAAATACATAAGTACTGTTTCGGCGTGGGGAATGTATAGATACTATCTTAAAGAATAACACATATTTTTAAGAGCTTAAAAACTTCAAACGTTTAAGGAAAACGTGTAAGAAATCGGTAGAAATTGGGAGAGCCGCCTCTTAAATATTATTCATAGTTGATTTTATGCTAATTCAATGTGCTGTAGTAGCAATTACGTATTGCTTTAGTTATTTCTCTACTTTAAGTTCATAAAATCAATTTGGGAAGCGGGAATGGGTACCGCCGCCCCTCAATCTCTTTATTTATTGGATAACCAACACCTCTGCCACAGGTCACCCCAAGTGATTCGCTACTTTGGTGACTTAGCAGGGGTGCCCGGGTTCATAAGGTAAGATCTGTCTAGGTCTTGGCGGCGGATGATCTAGACACAGTGAACCTCAGATTCCTACCCAACCTCATACATTTTTCCTTACCAGAACTTCCTCTCCTTCCTTTCCTTAAAAATACCCTCCACACAGCATCCCCAATGATGACATAGGCCCTGAGGGAGGTTGTTTTCCTCAGGGCCTCCTGTGTGGACCTAATGTAAAAAATAAAAGTGAACAATTAATGCTTTAAATTCAAACAAGTTATTTCATTCAAATTATAGTTGTGTATATGCGACAAAGTGATATGGCTTCCTGCGAAATTTTAATTAAATAAGATTTTTCCAGTGATTTTCTATCATACTTGCAACAAACGAAAAGTACTCCTTGCATTTTTAAACCATTCAGAAAATATATAATAGTTTTTCTAGTAATTTTGCATAATATTTGCAACAACGGAAAGTACCTACTCCTTGCATTTTTAAAACATTCAGTAAGTATTTAATAGTTTTCCAGTGATATTCCATAACATTTATAACAGCGGAAAGTAATCCTAGTATTTTTATAACATTCAGAAAATATGTAATAGTTTTCCAGTGATTTTTCATGATATTTGTAACCGACGTGTGCACACCCTCGAATTCTTTATTATCATAATTTTATCGTCGGCTGTATCCTCCAACCGATCGCATTTTTTGCATCATTTTTTATGGCATTTCTGAGAAATTCACCCAGAATTTCTGACCTATCAATGCTTCAGTATCGTGCCGCCGACGATAAATCATTTTCCCATAGGAATCTATAATTTTGATCATTGTTTCTCATTTTAATCTAATTAGATTTATATCTACATGTAAATTGTAAACTATTATTTGTGTGTAAAATGTACATCTTCCCAGTACAGCAAAAATAAAAGCTATTTTGCATACGCTGTTACTGGGAAGTTAAAATAACTGATATTTACGTAATTATGTGTTTTCAATAATATTTTTATGTTTTTCCGATTTTAAAAATCCAGAGACCTCGTAGGGTAATAAACTAAACAGATTTTATTACGCTATCCTACGGGGGACCTTGGAAAAATATGATTTACGCCTAGAAACGTAATCTGTCCGTCTGAAGGCCAAATTACGACAAATAATTATCACGTAAACCAAAATATTTCTAAAAACCATTTTTATTGTGAAAAAACAAAAATCTAGTTGTAGCCTCATGTATAATATCATCAATCACACAAATAACTACTTGTAATTATATATTGTGTGACGCACAGAATTAATTGTAGAAAACCAATTCAATCGACCACTTTCGTGGACGGATCTGGCAAAATGAGTTGGCAACAGTTTCCGTCCGCTTATATACTCTCGTGCCGAGGCGACCTTTTCCGTCCACTTTTTCCTGTACAACGGCCGGTAACGCTCCCCGGTCCGACAAACAGGATATAAAGAGCGATTTTAAAAATAATAAATCAGTTCACCACTTGCTTTCAAACAAGTCTTTTATTTCAAAACCCCTTGAAATAACCTCATCAGCCCGCTGCTCTCCGCCGAAGTCCTTCCTGAAGACCACCTGGTGCCTACCTCCTCAAGAAAAGTCGGCCCAGCTCTTGGACACCGGCAGGCGCCAGGCTCGGCCAGGAACCTAGGCACATCCGGTACCTCTCACAGTACTGGATGCACGGAGGCCAGCGAAGAAATCTACGCAACAACTATCATCATCATCAGCAAAAGAAGTGCACGAGAGCCGGCAGCAACTATTACACATTTACAGTCTTGTAACGACCAGACGTCTGTTACAATATTTATAACAACGGAAAGTAATCCTAGTATTTTTATAACATTCAGAAAATACGTAATAGTTTTCCAGTGATTTTTCATGATATTTGCAACAACGGAAAGCAATTCTTATATTTTAAAAACTTTCTGTAAATAAATAATAGTTTTCCAGTGATTTCGCATGGAATGAAGTATAAAAAAGCAGATGTAAAGAACACGTCATTTCATATTAGTTGTTTGAGACGAAACACGTACGAGAGCACGTCTTCACGAGAGCTGAAAAAAGCTAAAGAAAAGCCCCCCCAATAATGTATATGGGTCAAGTGAAACCGGGGCCATTGTGGGAGCGGGACGGCTGCGCGGCCCAGGTGAGGCAGGACCAGAACCCGCGTGGGAGAGAGGGGGACACATACCTCGTGTCGTAATCGTCTTGAGGGAGTAAAGACAGGGTAATCATAAAACTTTAATTTCGTACTCAACTTTAAATGCAATTTGTTCTTTCTTCTTATGAAAGTACCACACAATTATAATTTTTTTTAAAGTGCCAATTATGCTTCGACCAAGTACCTATATCAAGACAAGCAGTGTGGGTCTTAAAAATGACACCGTCACCAAATATATTGGTTAACGAAAACATTTACCAAAAAGAAAGTGTACTATCTCACAGTCAAAAGATCGTAAGAAGCATTGGTTTGTATCTTTTGTTGGTCTGCGTGAAGCAAATTTGTTTTCCAGCAATTTCCGGGCAACGAAATGTCTAGCTTTGTGAAGATAATTTTTAAAACACAAAATTGAGGCAGTTAGAAACATTATAGGTATATGCTATAATGGACATTATTATTAACTATTTAATCAGTCGTATATGTATCAAAAAAAGTAACATTCGATAAAAAAAAATTCTTCCTAGATGCGATGGAATTATACAAGGTATTAAGGTACGTACCTACTTGACTTACTTTAACCAGTGATTCCTGACATTATTTGGACAGTTGGGGGCGGGATAAGAGGGCTGTTACTTGGCTGAGTGACCAGTGAAGATATGCGGAAGAATTTTTTTTTGTTTGTTTTTGATGAAAAAAAACATCATCGAAAAAGTCATCTGAGACCAAATTTTCATTAACATTTTTTACTCCAAATAATTTCAGGAAACACTGGTTAAAGTAAGTCAAGTAAGTTTCTTAACCCCCTGTATGTGTAGTTTGTATTATGAAATGACTCATAGGTGGTGTTACTTTTGGATTAAAATAAGGTATGGAAGGGCTTATCTTATTATATATAAGAAAAAACTGCTTTTTAGAAAACTGATCTGAAATTTAACCTGAATTTTTAAGTAAAAAATTTATTGTTTTACGAACCTAAAGCAAAGAATAACTAAAACAATTAGTAGTTGTGGCTACAGCACAACCATTACAATGAATTTTAAAGCACAAAATCAACATTGAATAATATTCAACGTTAGAACAATAAAATTATATTTTTCCAGATGAATTTACATGATGAATTACAAAATTTTAGATAATTTAAACAATTGCCAAATTTTGTGCGTTTGTGCGTGTACGTCTTGCTTTGGCAAAATTTGCATAATTGCTAGACAGTGGTAAAA